>CM038216.1:44591354-45857959 GCA_021442155.1 Cymbidium sinense
TACACTATGTTATGACATCCTATATTATAATACACTATAACATATTATATTATATTATATTGCATATCACATCACAATGGATTGCTTAAGATAAAAAAATTATAAAATTTGTCTAAATAATAAATATGTATATATTTTATTCGTATCACTTACATATTTTAAATTGAAATAATATATTATGATGCCATGCTTTAACTATTATGAATTTGCCCAAATTTCACCATTTTGAAGTCTAAATCAGCATTTTTATAAATAATAATAGTGTGGGCTCGACTGCATGATTGTAAAACACTAAAATAATTTAAAAGGTACAGAATAATATATTATGATATATGATGTTATACTATGCTACAACATGAAATATTTATTTTGAAAATAAAATCTTACTTTCTAGACTACAAGTGGCATAGCACACCTTTGGTACTACAACATAATTCCCACTTTAAATTTAATAAATTTTATCATCTAATTTATTAAATCTATATTTTTATGATTTATATTAATATAGACTATAGGGCACAATACCATAATATACTAAAAAATTTCTACATCTTATAACATCCAAAAACACATCACTACATGCTCAAATATATGATGCTACATTAAAGTGTAATATATGGTATTATAATATAATTTAGGGTTAGGGTTTAGGGTTTTAGTTTAGGGTTTAGGATTTAGGTAAGTTTAGGGTTTATGATTTTGAGTTTTAGGGTTTAGGGTTTAGGGTTTATGATTTAGGAGGTAGGTTTAGGGTTTAAGTTTTAGTTTAGGGTTTAGGGTTTAGAGTTTAAGGTGTTTTTCTTAACATAGAATAAATTCATATTCAACATTTCTTCTTTTCAATTTCATCAACCAAGTAGCACCATAAGTTTTCTAAGGCACAAGCGACAACATAGATCAAAAATGAGCCCTCATAGAGCAAATCAAAAATCCAACTTGAGTAGAACTGTCTCTAATATAAAGATGTAGTTCCATAAGCAGTAGATCGGATCGACCGTTCTTCAGTTTCCTTAGTTCCCTTCAGAACCACCCCCTCCTCTCTAGTAACTGGATCCGCCATCATATCCCTGATCTCTCCTTCCGCCACCTCCATGGTTGTAACCTCCATCGCTCATCCTGCCTCCATAACAACCATAGCTTTGACAACCTCCTCCATATCCACTAGCACCATCAGATCCCCCACAACCATCGCTATAATCGCCACCGCCTTTTCCTCCAGTGCATCTAGACCGATCTTAGTTGACTGGTGATGTTCTTGCCATCAAGATTATGCCCATTCTTAAGGTTTAGTGTTTATGGTTAGTTAGTTTAGGGTTTAGGGTTTATGGTTTAGGGTTGTATATTTTAGGGTTTAAGGTTTGTGTTTAGTGTTTAGAGTTTGGTTGGGTGGTTTAGGGTTTTATGGTTTAGGTTTAGGATTTAAGATTTAGGGTTTATGGTTTAAGGATTAGTGTTAGGGTTTAAGGTTTTAGGGTTTGGGTATTAGAGTTTAGGGTTTAAGGTTTAGGGTTTAGGATTTAAGGTTTAAGAATGAAGGTTTAGTGGTTTGTGAGTTTAGGGTAGGGTTTAGGGTTGTAGTTTAAAGTCACAGTTTATTTTAAGGTTTAGAGTTAGTTTTTAGGGTTTAGGGTTTACTTTTTTAAAAAATTAAGTAAAACCAGAAGTTTAGGTTTATTTAGTTTATTTTATTTATTTTGAGTTTATTTTATTTTTTATTTCTATTTCCATTTTTTATTTTATTTATTTTAGTTTATTTATTTTAGTTTAGGTTTTATTTTGTATATTTTTAGGTTTAAGTTTATTTTTTAGTTGAGTTTTATTTTATTTTATTTTAGGCTTAGGTTTTATTTTTTTATTTTAGGTTTAGGTTTAGGTTTTATTTTATTTTTTAGGTTTAGATTTTAGATTTTATTTTAGTTATATTTTTAAGTTATATTTTTAGTTGAGGATAAGGTTTATTTTTAGTTTATTTTATTTAATATATTTTAGGTTTAGGTTTAAGTTTAGTTTATTTTATGTTTAGTTTATTTTAGTTTAGGTTTATTCTATTTTGTTTATTTTATTTTATTTAGTTTTTTTTTTTTAGTTTAGGGTTTGTTATTTTGTTAAATTTATTTTTAGGCTTAGGTTTTATTTAGTTTTACTTTATTTTATTTTAGGTTTATTTTATTTTTAGTTTTATTTTATTCATGTTTTTTATTTTTTTAGTTTAGTTTAGGTTTTTATTTATTTTATTTTATTTTTTATTTTATTTTTTTTAGGTTTAGGCTTAGGATTTAGTTCAAGCTTTTATTTTATTTTATATTTTATATTTTATTTATGTTTAGGTTTTTATTTATTTTATTTTAGATTTTTTTAATTTAGGTTTATGTTTAGGATTATTAGGGTTTAGGGTTTAGGGTTAGTTTAGTGTTTAGGGTTTATTGTTTGTTTAGGGTTTTTGGGTTTGGGGCTTAGGTTTAGGGTTGTAGATTTTAGGTTTTAAAGTTTAAGGTTTAAGGTTTATTGTTTAGGGTTTTAAGATTTAAGGTTTAGTGTTTAGGGTTTATGCATTATGGTTTAGAGTTTAGTGTTTAAGGTTTAGGGTTTATGGTTTAGTTTTTAGGGTTTAGGGTTTTTGGGTTTTGGGTTTTGGGTTTAGGGTTTAGGTTTTTGATTTAAGGTTTAAGTTTTAGTTTAGGGTTTAGAGTTTAAGGTTTAAGGTTTAAGGTTTTCCTTTGTTTTTTAATAGAGAATAAATTTAGATTCAACTTTTCTTCTTTTCAATTTCATCAACCAGGTAGCATCTTAAGTTTTCTAAGACACAAGAGGCGACATAAATAAAAATGAGCACTATAGAGAAAACAAAAATCCAAGATAAGTAGAACCGTCTCTGTTATAAAGACATAATTCATAAACAATGTGTCGACAATCGCTCTTTTTAGTTTCTCCGCTCATCAAGACCAACCCTGCCTCGAGTAGCATGATTTGCCATCATATCCTTGATGTCTCCCTCCACCACCACAAAGACTGTAACCTCCATCGCTCCTCCTACCTCCATAACCACCATTGCTCTGACCATCACCTCCATATCCACCAGCACCTCCAAATCCCCCACCACCCCTATGATAACCACCGCCTCCACCTTCGCCTCCACCAATAGATCTAGACTAAGCCATGCGATGTTTTATTATTATTAGTTTAGGATTTTTTTAGGGTTTTGGGTTTAGAGTTTAGTTTTTAAGGTTTTAGATTTTATTTTACATTTATTTTTAGGTTTATTATATTTTTTTAATTTATGTTTTATTTTATTTTTAAATTTTTAGGATTTAGGGTTTAGTGTTTTGATTTTGTGTTTAGGGTTTAAGGATTAGGGTTTTGGGGATTTGGGTTATGGTAGTTTTGGGGTTTAGGGTTTAGGGTTTTTTTATGGTTTTGGTTGTGCGGTTAGTTGGTGTTTAGTTTATGGTTTTAGGGTTTATGTTTTAAGATTTAGAGTTTGTTTAGATTTTGTTTAGGGTTTAAGGTTTAGGTTTTGTTTAGTATTTTGGTAGGTTTAAGGTTTTAGGGTTTAGGTTTAGCATTTAGGGTTTAGGGTTTAGGTTTTAAGGGTTAGGTTTAGGTTTAAGGTTTTAGGATTTAAGGTTTAGGGTTGTGGTTTATGATTTTTAGGGTTTAGGGTTGAGGTTTTGGTCTAGTTCGTGTTTAGGTTTTATTTTTATGTAATAATAAATTCAGATTCAACATTTCTTCTTTTGAATGATCAACCCAAGAACACACTAGGTTTTCTAAGACACAAATGATGACATAGATAAAAAAACGATAGAGCAAATCAAAAACACTAAATAACTAGATCTGTCTACAATATAGACATAGTTCCATAAGTACAGACGGATCAACTGCTTCATCAATTTGTACAGCCTCATCGTAACCACATTGACGTCTCAAGTTGCCGGATCGACCATCATATCCCCAATCTTTCCCTCCGCCACCACCACGACTGTAATCTCTATCGCTCCACCCACCTCCATAACTGCCACTGCTCCAACCACCGCCTCCATATCCACCAACACCTTCAGATCTGCCACCACCACTATTATAATCGCTGCCTCCAGCTTCGCCTCCACTATTAGACCTAGAGTGACCTTGGTTGTTGGTGATGTTCTTATGGTCAAGGTTCTTCCTATTCTTAGGATTTAGGGTTTATGGTTTAGGGTTTAGGGTTTAGGGTTTAGGGTTTAGCATTTAGGGTTGTAGGTTTTAGGGTTTAGGGTTTAGGGTTTAGTGTATAGGGTTAGGGTTTAGGGTTTAGGGTTTATGGTTTAGGGTTTAGGGTTTAGGCATGTTTTGGGATTTGGGTTTATTTTAGGTTAGTGGTTTATGGGCTAGTTTATGGTTTAGGGTTTAGGGTTTAGAGTTTGGGGTTTAGGATTTAGGGTTTAGGGTAATTTTTTTAAATTAAGTAAATCGACAGTTTAGGTTTATTTAATTTATTTAGTTTATTTTCAATTTATTTTAGTTAATATTTTAGTTAGGTTTATTTTTTTTATTTAGTTTATTTATTTTAGGTTTATTTATTTTAGTTTAGGTTTTTATTTTATTTTATTTTTAGGTTTAGGTTTAGTTTTGGGTTTATTTTTTAATTCAATTTTATTTTTATTTTTTAGGTTTACATTTTATATTATATTTTTAGTTTTAGGTTTATGTTTTTATTTTATTTTTTAGGTATTTGATTTAGGTTTTTATTTTAGGTTTATTTTTAGGTTTTATTTTTTAATTTAGGTTTAGGTTTATTTTTACTTTATTTTATTTTATTTAGTTTAGGTTTAGGTTGAAGTTTAGTTTATTTTAGGTTTAGGTTTAGCTTTTATTTATTTTAGTTTAGGTTTAGGTTTATTTTATTTTATTTATTTTAGTTTTTTCATAGTTTAAGGTTTGGGTTTTATTTTTATTTATTTATAGGTTCATTTTTTAGGTTTATGTCTTTATTTAAATTTTATTTTATTTTATTTTTATTTTTCATTTATTTTTTATTTAATTAAGGTGCTTTATTCTTACATTTATTATATTTTTTAGTATAGTTTAGGTTTTTCTTTAGTTTATTTTTATTTTTACTTTTATTTTATTTTTAAGTTTAGGTTTAGGTTTCGATTATAGTTTAGGTTTTATTTTATTTTATTTATTTTATTTTATTGATTTATTGGGTTTTTTATTTATTTTATTAGGTGATTTAGTTTAGGTTTAGGTTTCAAGTTTGGTTGGTAAGCATGGTTTAGTTTTAGGGTTTATGATGGTTTAGGTTGTGGTTTTAACTTTAGTTTAGAGTTTAGCTTTAGGTTTAGGGTTAGCTTAGGGCTTAGGGTTAGGGTTTAAGGTCATGATTTAAGGTTAGGGTTTTAGGATTTAGGGTTGGTGTTAGTCCAGTTTAGTGTTTAGGGTTTAGGTTTAGGGTTTAGGGTTAGGGTAGGTAGGTAGGGCATGTGGTAGTTTTAGGTTTAGGGTTGTTGTTTAGGCTTGGTTAGTTTAGGGTTTAGGGTATAAGGTTTGTGAGTGGGGTTTAGATTTAGGGTTTTTAAAACAAAGCAAACCGCAGTTGAGAGATTTATTTAGTTTATTTTATTTATTTAAATTTAATTTATTTATTTTATTTAGTTTGGCTTATTTTAGTTTATGCTTTTCATTTTAGTTTATTTTTAAGGTCTAGGTTTATGTTTATTTTTTAGTTTAGTTTTATTTTATTTTATTTTCATTTTAGGTATTAATTTTATTTTATTTTTGTTTTATGTTTTAGGTTTTAATTTAGATTTTTTTTTAGGTTTTATTTTTACGTAGGTTTAGGTTTATTTTAGTTTTATTTTATTTCATTTAGTTTAGGGTTTAGGTTTAGTTTATTTTAGGTTAAGGCATAGGTTTTTTATTTTACTTTAGTTTAGTTTAGTTTAGGTTTAGGTTTATTTCATTTTATTTATTTTTGGTTTAAGTTTTTTTTTAGTTTAGTGTTTAGGTTTTATTTATTTTTTTAATTTTTAAGTTTAGGTTTTTATTTAATTTTTATTTTATATTATTTTATTTAGGTTTATTTTATGTTTAGTTTTTAATTTATTTAGGTTTTTAATTTTTAGGTTTATTTTATCTTTTTTTGGTTAGTTTAGGTTTTATTTATTTTATTTTAGTTTAGTTTTATTTTTATTTTATTTTATTTTTATGTTTAGGATTAGGTTTAACTTTTAGTTTAAGTTTTTTTATTTTGGTTTATGTTTTTATTTATTTTAATTTTAGGTTTTATTTAGTTTTGGTCTACTTTTAGGTTCCTGGGTTTAGACACCATAGCTCAAAGATTTAGGGTTTTTGGTTTAGGGTTTATCATTTGGTTATGAGATGGTTGGTTTATGGTTTTAGTTTAGGATTAGGGTTTGTTTACATTTTGGGTTATTTAGGATTTAGTGGTTTAGTTAAGCTTGAGGTTTAGTGGTTTAGGGTTAGGGTCCGTGGTTTAGAGTTTTAGGGTTAAAGATTTAGGGTTTATGGTTTATGGTTTAAGGTTTAGGGTTGTAGGTTGTGTGTTTAGGGTTTAGGGTTTATGGTTTTTTTTTAAAAAAAATTATGCAAAGTAAGTTTATTTCTTCATTGTTTAGTTTATTTATTATTTATTTTAGTTTATTTAATTTTTTTATTTTATATAGGTTTATTTTTTATTTAGTTTAGTGTATTTATTTTAGTTTAGTTTTATTTTACTTTACTTTTAGGTTTAAGTTGTTTTAAGTTGAGTATTTATTTTATTTATTTTAAGTTTAAGTTTAGGTTTATGTTTATTTTTTTAGTTTAGTTTATTTTATTTATTTTTTAGGCTTAGGTTTTCTTATATTTTATGTTTTATTTTTTAGTTTAGGTTTAGTTTATTTTTAATTATTTTTTATTTTTTTTAGGGTTTAGGTTTAGTTTATTTAGGTTTAGGTTTTATTTATTTTAGCTTAGTTTTTTTTTAGTTTAATTTTAGGTTTATTTTATTTTATTTTATTTATTTAAGGTTTATGTTTTTTTTTAGTTTAGTGTTTAGGTTTTATTTTTTATTTATTTTTAAGTTTATTTTTTAGGTTTTGGTTTTTATTTAGTTTTTATTTTATTTTATTTTAAGGATATTTTATTTTTATTTTACTTTTAGTTTTTATTTTATTTATGTTTTTATTTCTTGTTTTAAATTTTAGGTTTATTTCAGTTTTAATTAAGTTTAGGTTTTTATTTATTTTATTTTAGTTTAGTTTTAATTTTTTTTATTTTATTTTAGGGTTAGGTTTGGGTTTAGGTTTTAGTTTAAGTTTTATTTTAGTTTTTTTTAGGTTAAGATTTTTTTATTTTTATTTTTTTTGGTTTTAATTAGTGTAGGTTTAGGTTTTTTAGATTTTAGGGTTTTATTTTATTTTATTTTTTTGTTAAACCCACATAGGTGGAATTTTATCCACAAAAGATTACAAGGTCCTTAAATAAACCCATAAATTAATGCTCAAAGATTAGTTTAGGGTTTAGTTTAGGTTTAGGGTAAAGTTTAGGGTTTAGCGAGGATTTAGGATTAAGTTTGGGGTGGGAGTTTTATGGAGGGTTAATTTAGGTTTTGGGTCAGTTTAGGGGTTTAATGTGATGTTTAGTTTAAGTTAGTTTGGGTTTAGGGCCTGGGGTTTTAGTGGTTAGGTTTAGTTGGAGAGGTATTTTTAGGTTTTGTGGTTTAGGTTTAGATCCGTGGTTTTAGGTTTATAGTAGATTAGGGTCAGGGTGTGGGGTAGGTCAGTTTTAGTAGGAGTAGGGTCAGTAGGTTTTAGGTGGGTAGGGTAGATTTTAACATTGTTAAAGAATGAGTTTAAGGAGTTTGTGGTATGGTTTAGTGTTTGTGGTTTAGTGCATCCAGTGGGATAAGGTTATTTTGTGGATTTTAGGTTTAAGGATTAGGGTTTAGAGTTTTAGGTTAGGGTTTAGGTTTATTTTAGCATTTTAGGGTTTAGTCTGGGTTTATGGTTTAGGAATAAATTAGGGTTTACCATTTATTTATAAGGTTTATGATTTAGTGTTAAAGGTTTGGTTCAGGTTTTTTAGTTTTTTTATAAAAAAAAATTATGCAAACCAAGTAGGTTTTATTTATTTAGTTTATTTATTTTATTTTATTTAGTTTGGTTTATTTATTTTAGTTTTGGTTTTAATTTTAATTTATTTTTATGTTTAGGTTTAGGTTTATGTTTATTATTTAGTTTAGTTTTATTTTTATTTTATTTTTTAGGTTTATTTTTTATTTTTTTAGGTTTAGGTTTATTTTTATTTTTTTTAGGTTTAGGTATTAGGTTTATTTAAGGTTTATTTTTGGTTTTATTTTTTAGTTTAGGTTTAGGTTTATTTTAGTTTATTTTAATTTATTTAGTTTAGTTGGTTTAGGTTATTTTAGGTTTAGGTATGGCTTTATTTATTTAGTTTAGTTCATTTTATTTAGGTTGATTTATTTTTAAGTTTGGGGTTTAGGTTTTATTTTTTATTTTTTTAGGTTTATTTTTTAGGTTTAGGTTTTTATTTAGTTTTTATTGTATTTTACTTTAAGTTTATTTTTTTTAGTTTTAGGAGTTTTTATTTTATTTATGTTTTTTATTCTTAGGTTTATTTTATTTTTTACTTAAGTTAAGGTTTTATTTAGTTTATTTTAATTTAGTTTTTACTTTTTATTTTTTTATTTTAATCTTTGATTTAGGTTTTATTTTATTCTTTAGGTTTTGGAATTTTATTTATCTTTTATTTTAGGTTTTATTTAGTTTAAGTTTAGGTTTTAAGTTTTTTAGGGCTTAGTTAGAGTTTAGTTTTAGGGTTTAGAGTTTAGGGTTTAGGGTTTAGGGTTGTAGGTTTAGGGCTTAGTGTATAGGGTTTATAGTTTAGGGTTTTAGAGCTTAGGGTGGGGTTAGAGTTTGGTTTTAGGATACAAGGTTTAGGGTAGTAGGGTTTAGGTTTAGGGTTAGTTTTATGGGGTCAAGTTCACGGTTTTTTTTTTTATTTTTCTTTATTTTTTTCTTTTTTTTATTTTATTTTAAATTAAGCAAATTAGTATGTTTATGTTCATTTAGTTTATGTAGTATATTTATTATTTATTTTATTTTTTTAGTTTTTTAGTTTAGTTTATTTATTTTAGGTTTATTTATTTTAATTTGTTTTTTATTTTAGTTATTTATTAAGTTTAGGTTTAGGTTTAGGTTTATTTTTTAGTTTAGTTTTATTTTTTGTTTTATATTTTAGGTTTAGAATTTATTCTTTTATTTTTAGGTTTAGGTTCAAGTTTTTATTTTATTTTTTTATTTTTAGGTTTATTTTTAGTTTATTTTATTTTATTTAGTTTAGATTTTATTTATTTTAGTTTAGGTTTAGGTTTATTTTATTTTTATTTTAGGTATAGTTTTTTTTAGTTTAGGTTTTAAGTTTTAGTTTTTATTTATTTTTATTTATTTCTATTTACTTTTTTATTTATTTCTATTTAGGTTTATTTTTTATTTTTATTTAGCTTAGTTTATTTATTTCAATTTTATTTATTTTAATTAAGGTTTTTATTTTAGCTTGTTTTGAGGTTTAGGTTTAGGTTTAGGTTTATTTTCTATTGAGTTTTAGATTTATTTTATTTTTAAACTTTAGGTATTATTTTTTATTTTTATGTTTAAGTTTAGGTATTTATTTTATTTTTTTAGGCTTTGGTTTTTGGTTTTTTTTTTCTGGTTTATTTTTAGATTCCATTTTTTAGTTTAGGTTTAGGTTTATTTTTAGTTTATTTTATTTTATTTAGAGGTTTAGGTTTAGGTTTAGTTTATTTTAGGTTTAGGTTAAGGTTTTATTTATTTTTGTTTAATTTATTTTAGTTTAAGTTTATATTTATGTTATTTTTATTTTAGGTTTAGTTTTTTTAGTTTAGGGTTTTTTTATTTACTTTTATGTTTTATTTTTAGGTTTATTTTCTCAGTTAAGGTTTTTATTTAGTATTTATTTTATTTTATTTTAGGTTTAGTTTTTATTTTATTTAGGTTTTTAATTTTTTATTTTAGTTTAGGTTTTTATTTATTTTATTTTACTTTATTTTTAAAAATTTTCTTTTTAGGTTTAGTTTTTGGTTTAGGTAGGTTTATTTTATTTTATTTTGGCTTGGGTATTTTTATTTATTTTATTTTTAGGTTTTATTTAGTTTAGTTTTATTTTAGTTTTAGGATTTTTAGGTTGGGTTTAGGGTTGGGTTTGGGTTTGAGTTTGGGGTTTAGGGTTTAGGGTTTAGGGTTTTAGGGTTTACGGTTTAGAGTTTAGGGTTAGGTTTAGGTTTAGGATTCAAGTTTTAGTTTAGAGTTTAAGGTTTTTGGTTTTTTTTAATAGAGGACAAATTCAGATTCAACATTTCTCCTTTTCGATTGCATCAACCAAGTAACACACCAAGTTTTCTAAGATATAAATGACGACATAGATCAAAAATGAGCACACATAGATCAAATGAAAAACCCTAGATAACGAGAATTATCTCTACTGTAAAGACACATTTCCAT
Source organism: Cymbidium sinense (assembly GCA_021442155.1). NCBI lineage: Eukaryota > Viridiplantae > Streptophyta > Magnoliopsida > Asparagales > Orchidaceae > Cymbidium > Cymbidium sinense. The sequence goes on from CM038216.1 coordinate 44,601,875, forward strand.
AAGCAGCAGATTGGATCGTCCATTCTTCAATTTCACTAATTTTTTTAGTTAGTCTGTGTTTGGGGTTTGGGTTTATGGTTTATTGTTTAGGGTTTTAACTTTTATGCTTTAGGGTTTAGGATTTAGGGTTTGGGTTTAGGCTTTAGTGTTTAGGCTTTAAGATTTAGGGTTTTAGGGTATAGGGTTAGGGGTTTATAGTTTAGGGATTAGTTTATAGAGTTTAGGGTTTAAAGTTTAGGGTTTAGGTTTTTAGGGTTTAGGATTTTAGGGTTTAGGGTTGTAGATTTACGGTTTAGGATTTAGGATTAGTTTTAGAGTTTAGGGTTTTTATTTATTATTTATTATTATTATTTTTAAATTAAGTAAACTTGTAGGTTTAAGTTTATTTAGTTTATTTTATATTTATTTTAGTTTATTTTTATTTTATTTTTATTTAGGTTTTTTTTATTTTTATTTAGTTTAGCTTATTTATTTTATGTTTATTTTTTTAGTTTAGGTTTTTTATTTTAGTTTATTTTTTTAGTTTAGTTTTATTTTTATTTTATTTTTTTTAGGTTTAGGTTTTATTTTTTATTTTTAGGTTTAGGTTTAGGTTTTTATTTTAATTTTTAGGTTTAGGTTTTAGGTTTTTATTTTAGGTTTATTTTTAGGTTTTATTTTTTTAGTTTAGGTTTATGTTTATTTTTAATTTATTGTATTTTAGTTAGTATAGGTTTAGGTTTATGTTTAGTTTATTTTAAGTTTAGATTTAGGTTTTATTTATTTTAGTTTAGGTTTATCTTTATTTTATTTTTATTTTAGGTTTATATTTTTTTTTAGTTTAGAGTTTAGGTTTTATTTTTTTTTATTTATTTTAGGTTTATTTTTTGGTATAGGTTTTATTTTATTTTAGGTTTAGTTTTATTTTATTTAGGTTTTATTTTTTAGTTTGGTTTTAATTATTTAATTATAGTTTAGTTTTTATTTTTTATTTTTATTTTTTATTTTTTTTAGGTTAGGTTTAGGTGTTAGTTTCAATTTATTTTATTTTTTAATTTTATTTTGACTTAGGTTTATTTATTTATTTTATTTTTCGGTTTTATTTAGTTTGGGTTTAGGTTTTATTTCTTTGTGGTTTAGGGTTTAGGGTTTTTTTAGGAAATTAAGGAAATTTTATTGCCACAAAGAAAAAGAGTCCTGAGGAGTTAAATCTCTAAACTAATGCTCAAAGAGCTGCAATAATTCCTAAAGAGATAAACCCCCTAACTATTACAATAATATAAGGAAAAAACAAAAGCAAAAGCAAAACCAAATCAATAATACATCCATCATACAAGCGAAACATCCACTAGGTCCTTTTGGTACTAGTTAGATCCACCTGCAAGATTCTCCCAACCTATAAAAGAAATCTACAACATACTAATGAAAGCATGAGTATAATTAAGCAAGCATAAAGAGTATGATCAAAGAAAATGAGCAAAGTAAAGAAAAGGCTCTGCTCAATTATAATCATCTCAAGGAGCAACAATATATGTAAGCATCCAAACTTCCAAAGAAGGGTTACAATTACATTTAGTGCTACCAGCCAAAAGAAGATAGAGAGGGAAACATCAAAGGCATCATTGCCTGCATACCTCTTGTAGCCCATCATCCCAAGTCCATCATCCTGCAAGGCTACAAACTCCTCCAAGCAGCAGACATAATAGCCAACCACAAAGCCAACAAAACAAATAAGCCCAATAAGGTATAAAATCAACCAACCATCAGGACAACAATAGTACAGTAGGAACACCACCAATGAGGAATAGCAACATCAAAGGGAGCAAGCATCATGACCTTAACAACACAAACTAGAAAAAACCAAGACCAAAAAGAAAAAACATAACAGCTCATGTCCTCCACAAGAAAAAAGAAAGGCGAAGGTTGTCACCCAAACCAAAAGGGAAGCAACAACAACCAAGAGAGAGAACCATAACAGAGCAGACAACCAAGATGTCACCAATATAGGAAAGAAAGGCCAAAATAGCCATCCATCCAACCAACCCTACCAAAATAGCCAACCAACCTAGCTACCAACATAGCCTCAAACCAACCATCACAATAATAGAAAATCCAAATTAGTGAAAAGACCAATAACATCCATCATGATAAAACCACCCAAGAAAATTAGGAGAAGGGTAGAAGAAAACAACAACATCCACTAAACCCAACCAAAGCAGCAAAAATTTTGATCCAGGTGAGATGAATAGCCAACCAAAAACAAAAAGGAGCAAAGGTCAATAAGACTAATTAAAAGCCATCATCATTAGCAGCAAAAATATAACAAGAACACCACCAAAGCCAATAACGAAAAGGAGGAGAAATATCAATGAGTGCAAGCATCATAACCATAGCCAAGTTAGGGAGCAATAGATCAAACTAAGTCACCAGATCCCAAAGCCAAATAATAGCAACTGAACAGCCATCAACCAGCCAACCCAAATAACAACAAAAATTAAAGCAGCTGCAGCCAAGAGAGGAAGACCATTACTGGAAGAGGCCGAAACCATAACCAAAAGAAACAAACCCAAACCAACAAAACTGACCACCAAAACCCAATCCATAAAAATGAAGAATTAACAATCAATAAATAACCTCCACCTTGCCAAATCCAATCCAAAATTAGGGCACCAATAGCCCCTTCGATCTGCCACCAATGAAAGCGGATAAACCAGCCAACACAACCAACTAGCCAACCAACATAGCCAACCAACCCAGCCAACCAACATAGCCAGCCCACCTACCTGACCAACCAGCCAACCACCATAGTAGCAAAAAATCAAACTCACTTAGGGAAGCAACCAGCCCAGAGATATGGCAAACTCCATATAGAAAATAGCAGGAAAAGCCACCACCCAACAAAAGGTCACCAAAAATAATAAATCAATAATAATCACTCAGCCACACAAACAGTAGCCACCAAGCCAAAAAAACCAAAATAACCTAGGCAGAAAAAACATGAACCACCAAGCCAACCCAAAAGTAAGAGCTAAAAAATAAAACCTAGCATAGGCCTAAGAGTGAAAATAAGAAAATGGCTTAAACCTAAAGAGGGTTTAATAAGGGGAAACCAAAATCAATGGTCGATCAAAACCAGAAAAAAACCAAGCCAAGAAAATTATAATATGAGATAAGGTAATCCATTGTTATCCGTGATTGACCAAACCCCTTAAAAGTTTATGTAAATTTTGATTGTCAAATAAAGTAAAATCGTTAAGTTGGCACCTAAAGTAGCTAAGAAATTAGCACAAGAATTACCTTCATGAAGGTATGGGAAATTTTATAAGAAATTTGAGAAAGAAGATTTTTAGTATGATTGAGAAGATAAAATAAATCAGCATTTCCAATTCTATTAGAGTTTAGCATGTCAAGAAGCAAGAGTGCATCAACTTCAATTGAGATGTTGAGGAAATTATTATTTAGACAAATTTCAATAGCTTAATTAATAGCCATAAGCTTAGCATAGATAATGGCTTTTAAGAGGATAGGCAAAAGAACAAATGACATTACCTTTAGAATCCCTAAGAATAAGAACCATTTTTTATTGGAAGCAAAATAATCAAGATTAACTTTAATCAAATTATTCTTTTGGTTTGATCCAATGGATAATCCTAGCTTTTATAAGAGTCAACTTCAAGTTGAATGATACCCAATTTTTTAGCCACAAATTTAAAGCCTGTAAAATGAATATTATTAATAAGATTGGCATTAAATAGAGCATGAATTTTTTTCTTTAGTTCTATCCAGGATCCTTTTATGGCTCATAGGAATACCATGATATTTAGCATCATTTCTATCCATCCAGATGAACAAGATAAGGGTAATAGCAAATAGAGATTTGATATGACCTTTCTCAATTTTTTGGAAATAGACATCAAGAAGTTGATATATAGAAAGAGAGCCATGAAAGTAGTTGGTATTAAATAAATCATCATACAAAAACCATAATTTAGAAGCAATAGCACCATATAAAAAAACATGATTAACATATATGAAAGAAATAATAGCACTTTGAAGACAAATAAAATCTTTAAATCCAGCAAAAGTCCACAAGAATAAAGTTATTCAAAATCCTAGCTAAAATAGAATAAGAAATGGGAATGATATTTTTCTAAAGTTTAATGAAAATATTAGAGGAGTTTTGCTTATCCCTAATAAAATTCTAAACCTCTTTAAGAACAAAATCACTATTGTAAGAAAGCTTCAAGAGATTTTGGTCAGGTTTTTTAGAGAAAATAAGAATATTTCTAAAGTTATTTAAAAGAGAAATATGGATATAATTCTCAAGTTTATTTTCATTCCAAGTGTTATTATGCTAGAAAGAGTTAACTTTGATAGTGCAATAGAGTGGGTAGATAAAAGGGAGCCAATAGAGCCATTGCCAATCCAATTTTCTTGCCAAAAGAAAGAAGAATTGAATGAATACCCCAAGATATTAAAGAACCCATTTAATGGAGGAAAGACTTTTCTAAACCGGAGAGTCACCAACTTTATAAGCACAGATAAGAGGGTGTTTACCATGGAAATATTGTTTCATCATAAAATTAGACCAAAGGATATTAATCTTCCTAAAATTCCACCAATGCTTATAAGAGAAGGCAATAAAACTTCACGAATCAGTTTGCAACCGAGATGACCTTCACCCAAGAGATCACAGCATTTATGCCAGGAATTCCAATGCATTCTTTTAGTAGAATTATTAGATCCCCAAATAAATTTATTAAGCAAGTGATCAATTTTGATAAGAGTAGCATTAGTGGGGATAATAGTTTGAATCAAATAAAGAGGTATTGAATTGAGAGTGCCTTTAAGAATAGTGAGCCTACCACTAAAGCAAAGTAAAAGAAATTCCTAAACAAAAATTATTTATAATTTTTTTAATTAACTAAAAAAGATGGGATCATTTTGGACCTTTATGAAGACGAGCACCCAAGTGCTTAAGAGGAAGGTGTTGATGTTTAAAGTTAGTGCAAGATTTGATTAATTTTATTATTAGAGATGCTTGAAGAAGTAATAAAATAGCTTTTGTTATCATTGATAGATATACCACTTTCTCTACCAAATTTATTTAAAAAATCTTGAGATTCATAATATGGTGAATTGAAGCATTGCAAAAAATAATGAAATCATCAAAGCTTAAATGAGAAATAGGAAGACCACCAAGAGTTCTATAATACATACTAGATTGTTTAACAAGATCATTGATGCTCCTAGATAAGTACTCAACAATAATAATAAATAAGATAGGAGATAGAGGATCCCCTTGTCTTAGGCCATGGGAAGAAGGAAAGAAGCCCAAGGTTTCCCCCATTAATAAGCAAAATAGAAAACCATGGATTATTAATATAATTTTAAAAAAGATAATTTATGAGAAAACCCAAAAATATTTAGAATATGGAAAAAAATATATTGTCAAAAGCTTTGGTAATATCTAATTTGAACATAATGGTGCCACCTCTAGTCTTAGCATCTAAATCATGAATTAATTCCTGAGCAAGCATAATATTATCAGAAATAGATCTACCTCCAACAAAACTAATTTGGTTTAGAGAGATAATCCTTTGAAGTAAAAGATTGAGCCTGTTGGTTAGAATTTTGGAAATCAACTTATTGAAGAAGGTGCAAAGACTAATAGGTCAAAAATCACTCTAATAGTTTAGATTATCTTTCTTAGGTATAAGAATAATATAAGTGCTAGAAAAATATCTAGGAAAAGGATTACCATTTAAAAAATCAACCACAGACTCAACCAAATCATTTTTAATAATATACCAACATTTTAAAAAAAAAAGTGAAACCATCCGGACTAGCAATATAATAATCTATGTTCATTCTATTAAGAAGTTTAAAATTTCCTCTTCATTAGATACAATAGTATGCAAATCGTTATCATTATTATTTATAATAGAAGGAATCAAGTGTGATTTAGAATTAGCTTCATAAGAGCAACTCTTATTAAGCATATTTTTAAAGTAATTAATGACTAAATCCTTAATATCATTACTCTTCGTAATCCATTCTCCATTGGCATCTTTAATTTTTTGAATATTATTTAAGGCTCTCTTTTTTATTAACTAAAGCATGGAAATAGCTAGTATTCCTGTCACCATCTGCACTGTGTTTACTAGTAGCTTTTTGGTGCCAAATATTGCAAGATCAAATCCTTGGTTTGGAAGCTTCAACATCATCAACTAAGCAAGCTTTCTCAAATTACTTGAGTTTGTTTTCTTGATCTTAATCCCTTTTTAGTTGTTCATAATATTTTCACCATCTATTTATTCATTCCAATCTATATTTTTTGGGTGGATTAGTCTTTGTACATCAAAGTCTAAGTTTTTAACATCAAAGTTTCTTCAATTATTTTTTTTGTGAAAAACTCTTGTGATAGGATTTATTTCAATTTGTTAAAATTTTTATATTCCTACAAATTTCTTTTGGTTTCTTAAAATATATCTTCATTAGTCTTATTTGAAAAATCATTTATTCATAGATCTATTTTAGAAGTACATTTTAAGCATCCTAAATTAATTTATTATGTTGAAATTATTTTCATATTTGCTATATCTCTCTTCTTAATTAAAAGCTTACTAGCCTACTTAGATCTATCATATACTAATTTTATTTAAGTATTTTATGATCATTTGCATTAATTAAAAGCATCTTTTTGGTTAAAATAAAATAAATTAATCCTTGTTGAAATTTATTTTATTATGCAAAAGAATATTGTGAAATTATTTTGAGATCATTTTTATATTAGTCTACAAATTGTAATAACATAAACATCTTAGTAAGATCACTTTAAGATATTTATTTTATTATTTTATATCAATATTAAGAGAGAATTTTATCTTGCAAAATTTTAAGTTGTAAAGTGATCATTTATAAGTTGTGAGATTACTTTTGAATCGCATAGCTTGGTATATTTGTGGGAGATTTATTTTATCAAAATTTATTATTTTGTATTTTCTTTTGTGCTGTTTATATAGGGGTTGTACTCTCCTTTATAGACAAATTATCGTGGTTATATACTGCTATAGGAGAGTACTATTTATAAGCTATTTTGCATTTAATAAGAAGGTCGCTAGGCATGGACGTAATTTTGGGGTTTGGCCGAACCATGTAAAATTTATGTGCCTATTATCTCTCTTTACTTTACTGTACTTTTATTTTTTGCTGCATTAAGAATTGTATCTTGTCATTATAAAATAAAAAATAATTTTCTACTAAAACTTAAAATTTTATCTTTCAATTCACCCCCCACCCCCCCCCCCCTTGGGTGCTATAGTGACTCACGCTAGTTGAGTCTAGGATCTTTTATAGGCTTAACATTCAATAATAGATCTTTTCACTATGGCACAAGGTTTCCCAAAAGGTTCACTGAGGGATAATCCACTCATAGACCTCTTTTTAGATATTGTACCATTTTATTATTGGAAAAATAGAATTAGTACAATTTAAAAAGGTCAAGATGCATGCATGTGGTATATGTTGACACATCAATATCATACACCCATAGTAGAAGTAAATGGAATTTAAGTAGAAAAACCTTTTAAAGAATGGACTGTAACTAAAAGAGAACTTGATGAATTAAATGATAGGGCTTGTAATACTTTATATTGTGCTTTATTACCTGCATGAAAAATTTCTATGTTAAGTACAATAAAAGAAATATGGGATAAACTCATTATAACTTATGAAAGAACTAGTGAAGTTAGAGATGCTCATATAAATAGACTTGTTCATGAATATGAGTCATTTCATATGTCTCCTTCTGAATCTATTTCTGATATGTATACTAGATTCATGAAAATGATTAACACAGTGCATTATCTTGGGAAAACTTGTAGGAATAAAGACTTTGTCTATTAAATTCTTAGATTCTTCCAAAAGAATGGGAAGCTAAAGTAATGCTGAAGCTAAGGATTTATCTACTTATCCACTTGATCCTTTTGGGTTCTTTGATAGCACAAAAGTTATTGCTCAAAGGGATAAGATGGATAACTTAGAAAAAGGGAGAAGAAGAAATGAAAAGCCATTGCATTACAAGTTGATGATAGTGATGAGCATAACACCTCAAGCTTGAGATGGTGATAGTGATGAGGTGGTCATGCTATCCAAAAGGCTTGGGAAGTTGCTAAGGAAGAAGAATCAAAGGTATAAAAAAAATCTAAAACTACAAATTTCAAACTAAGAAATTTCTTGCAGTGAAGGGATCATTTGCTACCATTGTAGACACATAAGAGGTGATTGTCTAGAACTTGCTAAAAAAAAGAGAATGATGTGGAAAGAAGAAAAAATATGAAGGTGAAAAGTACCATAAGAAGAAGAAGAAGAAGGCTTTATCGGCCAATTCAAAATGAATCAAGTATTTGCTCATCGATGAGGAGGTCAAATATGTGTCTTATGGAAAATGGAGAATTTGACTTAAATCTCAAGAGGTATGTAATGATATATCTTATGATGAATTAGATGATTCTTTTGATGATTAATTTATTGAATATAAAAATTTAAAAGAAAATACAAAAGCTTAGAAAAAGAACATAAAAATTTAGATATGCATTTTTGTGATTTAAAAATGAATGTGATAATTTAAAAACTAAAAATAATTCTTTATTATATTGTTCCTTACTTTTATGTAAACTTGAAAGAGAGAATATCTTGTTAAAATCAAGATTAGAATTATGTTAGAAATCACAAGTTCATTATAATGCTTCAAAGTAAAACATGTGATAAAAGTTATTTGCATCATACACATCCCACTCATATACCTTATAATTATTGTACTAAGCCAAATGCAAACACTATTATTTGGTGCAACTATTGTGATAGAAAAGGGCATATTTCATTTGATTGCTATGCACATAAATTACAAAACACTAAGCAATCATCTTATGTATGGGTACCTAAAGGTACAAGCACTACACAAACCACACATGCTAGATATCTTGCTTCAAATTTAGTGGACCCAACATGTTTTGGTTCCAAAAGTTAACATGTGATTTTCTTTTATAGGAATACCTTCGAAGCAAAACCAAAGAAGGCATGTGGTACTTGGATAGCGGATGTTCAAGACATGTGACGAGAGATAAAGATAAATTCACAACTTTAGAATCAAGAGATGGAGGATTTGTTGCATATGGAGATAATGCAAAGGGAAAGATCTATTTGTAAGAATTTTATCACTTTAGATAATGTTTTTCTAGTAGAAGGATTAAAATAGAGATAAAGATTAATTTCTATCAGTCAATTATGTGATAAAGGTTTAAATGTAGTATTTCATGCATCATATTATATTATTAAAAATGATGAAAATGTTTTGTTAGTAGGACAAAGTCATAAATACTTTTATGTCATTGATTTAGATAGCTTCAATGATGTGAATTTGAATTTACTTTGTTTTAAACACACTCATGATGATATATGGTTATGGCATAGGATACTATGCCATATTAACATCACACTCAATAAAATTGTTAAACTTGAATTAGTAGTTGGATTGAATTAATTAAATTTTCATTCAAATTGTTTTTGATGAATGTATCCATGGTAAGCATTCTAGAAGCTCATTTAAAAAATAAAAATTGTTTCTACTCTTAGACCATTAGAATTATTATACATGGATTTATTTGGTCCAATTAACACTAGCTTAGGTGGTAAAAAATTATGGTTTTATGATTGTTGATGATTTCTCTAGATATACATGGGTTTTGTTTGCTAATAAAGATGATGTTTTGGTGAGTTTAGAAAGTTTTCTAAATATATTCAAAGAGAACAAGGTCTTTGGATTTATAGGGTTCAAATCATGGTGGAATTTGAAAATAAATTATTTGAGGATTATTGTGATGAACATGGGATTAGACATAATTTTTTTGCACCTAGAACTCCCCAATAAAATGAAGAGAGAGAAAAATAAAATATTAATTGAATTAAGTAGATCTATGCTTGATGAGTACAAATTGCATGTTATGTGATGAATAGGATCTATTTTAGACCAATTTTGAAGAATACACCCTATGAATTATTTTATTTTATTTTTTTGGAAAGAAGCCTAAGATTGAACACTTCCATGTATTTGGATGTAAATGCTTTATTTTGAATAATGGAAAAGAGCATTTAGGCAAGTTTGATTGCAAATCAAATGATGGTGTTTTCTTAGGATACTCTCTTTCTAGTAGAGCTTATAGAGTTTTCAATAAGAGAAAATTGATTGTAAAAGAATCAATACATGATATTTTTTATGAAAATTTAATTGATTCCATTAGAAATGAAGTGATTGATGAAGAGATTGATAATTTTAAGAAAATATCTTTATAAGATAATGTAGATGATTCATTGCTTAAAGAATGGAAATATAATTAAAAGCATTCAAAGGAACTAATTATAAGAAATCCTTCAAAAGGAGTTATGACTAGAAGACATAGTAGAGGTTGTATCGCTCAACATTTTTATCGAGGTTAAACCTTAAAATTTAGAAGAAGTATTAAAAGATAATTTTGGATTATTGCTATGGAAGAGAAGTTGAATCAATTTGTGAGAAATGATGTTTCGGAATAAGTCCCAAGACCCCAAGATCAAAATGTCATTGGAACAAAATGGGTCTTTAGGATAAAGCTAGATGATTCAGATTGTATTGTTAGAAATAAAGTTTGGTTAGTTGCACATGGGTACACACAGTTGAAGGAATATATTTAAAAGAATATTTTGCACCTATAGCAAGACTAGAAGCTATTAAGTTACTCCTTGCTTATGCTTATTTTGGGGATTTTAAATTTTTCAAATGGATGTCAAGAGTGCATTTTTAGATGGATTTATTGATCGATATGTATTTGTAGAGCAACCACCTAGATTTAAGAGCCTTGATTGTCCAAATCATGCATATAAATTAAAAAAATCCTTATATGGTTTCCAATAGGTTCCTCGTCTGATAGGTTAAGTAACTTTTGATAAATCATGGATTTAAAAAGGGTAGAGTAGATACCACCTTATTCTTTAAGAGCATAGATGATGATTTGATTATGGTACAAGTGTATGTGGATGATATATTATTTGGAAGTTCAAATGAATATTTATTCCATGAGTTCTCATCTTTGATGTCTAAAGAGTTTGAAATTAGTATGATGGGAGAACTTAATTTTTTATTAGGTCTTCAAGTGAAGCAACAAGAAAATGGCACATTCATCTATCAAACTAAGTACATAAATGAATTGCTTGAGAGGTTTGACATGAAAATATTTAAATCTAGTAAAACTCCTATGAGCCCATCTACAGAATTGGATTTAAATGAATTAGGAAAATCTATTAATCAAAAACTTTATAGGAGTATGATAGGTTCACTTTTATACCTTGCTGCTAGTATGCCTGATATTATGTTTGTTATTTATTTGTGTGCTAATTTTCTAGCCAACCCAAAAGAATCTTATTTTGTAGCAGTCAAGAGTATCTTTTGGTATTAGATAGGCACTACTAGGTTTGGTTTATGGTATCCTAAAAATTCTTTATAATGTGATTTGGTTTCTTATTATGATGTTGATTTTCCTAAATGTAAAGTAGATAGAAAAAGCACATCAGGCACATGCCAATTTTTAGGAACATTGCTTGTGTTTTGGTCATCCAAGAAATAAAATTCTATAGCTTTATCCACTACTAAAGCTGAGTATATAGTTTCCAGTAGTTGTGTTTCTTAGGTCCTTTGATTAAAGAAATAATTAAAATATTTTGGTATTAAGCAAGATCATATTCTAGTTCACAATACTATTATATTGACCAAAAATCCTATCTCACTTATCATGCAGGTGATAAAATTAGTACATCATTTCATTAGGAGATCAGACACCATATTTGATAAGATGTGCTTATTTAGGTGAATGGGTACGTCATCAAGGAATAGTATACTATCTCGGGAGATTGAAGTCACTACCCTTTAATGGACCTAATCACCTCAATAAGGACTCATGAGGACAATGGGTCTATGTATGTACCAGAGATTCTTCCCCTACTTTACATGCAAAAGTAAAGTAGGTTTTATTTTAAATAGGGTTCGTTAAGTTCCCTACAGGGGCAAGCCCTCATAGTTAATTACATCCTAAGGGATGGAATCCCTATGAATACTCTCGATTCAAGTAAATGATCATTGACATCAAATATTTCAATAGAAAAAGACTATCAATCGATTGGTTCATTTTTAAAGATCAAATGGGATTGATCAAAGAGAGGGAGTTATTATCGAAGCCAAAAAAGGATAAGTAGGAGATGCCCACGATGCTAGGAAACCTATTGAGCATCTCAAACTATCCTATGATTGGGCTTTACATTTTAAAATTGATTTAATTTGTTTGAGTTGCATTTTTCATTAGAAATTTAGTACTTATGATTCTATAACACAACATTAAGGAAATACCTAAGAGGTGAGGAATTATGCTTATGGTGCACAAAGGTGAGAAGAAATCTCAGAACCTAAATCTAGGGAGCTTTGGTGAGGGCCAAAAGCACAACCTAAATCTAAGGCAAAAATGGGTAATGTCTCCATAAGAGAGACAAACCACCATTAGACTTTCAACCACTTGGGGTCAACCAATTAATTGCTCCTAAGATTTTAAATTCATGTAGGCAAGTTTTATGTTGTATGCAAGATATCTATGATGTTATTTATTTAGAAAGAGACTAAGTCCTTAAACTCACTCCCTAAAGAGACTAGATCATGTAAGGACATGCTTCAAATGACCTAAATCTAATGCAATTTAGATTTTATTTTATTTTTAATTATGGACAATCATTTTTGACTCAGGCTAATAGGATTCATATGCGTAATACATGAGAAATAAAGTTATTGGCCAAAATTAGTGAGATGGGAGGAGGTGTGTTTTGACTATGGTTCTCAAAGGTCAAGCCAAGTTTCTCTGGCAAAGTTGGATGCTCTCCAATCAAGAGTGAAGCAAGATGCATTTGTGCATGATGTTTCAAAAGAAGTACTCATCCAGCTAAGGGGTTGTAAATTCTTTTATCCCGATTTTAAACCTAAGGTTTAGGTTAGGTTATGAGTTCTTTATTATTATTATTTTTTTGAGTTGTTAGGTTTGGTAAAAGATTTATTTTTCCCAACATGCTAATCCACATCCGGCCATACACAAAGCAAGGAAGAAACTACAAAAAAGATGCCACTTAATTCAATAATCAATTTATATAGTTAATCACAAAAAGAATAAGAGGCCATTGTGATAGGCTACAACCGTACAAACCCAAAAAAAAATTGGGTAGCCAAGCTCTATACAACATGGATTACAAATGAATTGAATACAATTAAGCATGGAATTCATTGAGGGGTCTTCAAGCTTCATTTCTTCATTCTTATTCTTTTATTCTTCTTCTGGTATTCAATGTTTGGTCTCTATACATGGTAAGATAAGATCATCCTAATCCCCATAACAATCATTCCAAGATCCTAATTGCAAAAATTTACATAAAAAGGAAAAGTAAATCTAGCTAACACCTTCAAAACAAAGGTTAGCTAAACAAACTACCAAATCCCAAGCATGTATATTGGACTATCACACATGGGTGACTAAGTCCACTTGGCCTATTGGATTATGCTTAGGGGTATAAGAACCTACATAATAAAAGTATTTATATTTTTATTTATTACAGTGCCCATTAAGAACAATCCTCTACAGAAGATATTGATTAGACTAAGATCGCCCTACCCATTCATTCTATGCACATATATCCTAACATCCAGTCTAAAATATATATCATAAAACAAAAGTAAGCAACAAACCATGCACCTCCCTAACCTAAAGCGAGAAGTGGTGACTTCGCCTAATGTGTGTGCTTTCGAGGTTTGTATGGTATAATTAGCTATGGGTTTAAGTTAAATATTTCTAAGTGAGAAGCATGTTCAACTTAGAGGAGGGTTTCATTTAAGTGATTTAATTGTTTTGGGTTGATTTTATTTCATGTTTTGATTAGGTTCAAGTGAATCCTACAATTAATTACTAAGTTATAAAGAGAGGGAAAGAGAAGAGAACTTCTCTTTCCTTCCCTAACCTAAGTAATTTCTAAAGTGGATTCATAGTTTAATATTATTTAATAAATATTTTGATTAAGTGTTTTAATTAATATTAAGTTTAGATGAACTCTAAACAAACCTATTCAAAAAGAAAAGCATTTTAAGATTAAATAAAATGAACCAAATTTACAAAACATATATCACTTCATTTCTTTCCCAACATGTATAACATGCATATGAATGAGCTCTAAGAATATCTATACATACAAATGAGAATGTTTAATCACACTTTATGATGCATGCTAAGCAATAAATTTATGAAAATTTGAAAGTTTATGATGCATGATTTTCATTAAAAAAGGGATTTCTTATCCAATTTTCACATGCACACATGAAAGTAAGAAAGGCATAAGTGAGAGTATAGCCATTGCTAACCAAAGGTGTAAAGTACAAGACCTACTTAGGGCTACTTAAAACCTCACAACCTTGGGGTTGTCCTGAATAATATACCACTTTCCTTAAATACAAATATGTGTACGAAAGAAATTAATGGAGAAGAAAGAATGCAAAATTTTGTATTAGTTGATTTATTTTATTTATTCAATTTATATGTGTAAGCATAGGTACCCTTGTTAAGTGATAGTATAGGAATGAATAGGATATGGAATTAGGCAAGCTTTAGGTTCTTTTCAAATGAACCATACATCTTACCAAATCCTATTCAAAACTATACTAAAAGAAAAGAGAAGAAGAACCTTCACTAAGCACATCCTTATATTTTTCTCCAATGCAAACTAATAATTAAAATATAAGTAACACACTTTTAGTTTTAATAATTTATTCATATATTTTGAAAATAATTTAAATTTAATAGTGATAATAGTCACTCATATTATTACTTTAGCCAACGTATGCACTTTGACATAAAGTAAACATTTTCATTTTTAAAATTGAATTTTGAAAGTATGGATGCATGAAACCACATGACACACATATTCAGCATGTTGTGAAAAGATCTAAAGAGGTTAAATCATGTAAACATATTCACTTTAATTAAATCCTAAAGGGTCATATGAAATAAGAAAATTAAAAGTAAACCAAAGTTCATTTAGTATAATTTTTATTTGATTTGGAATTTGATTTTTTTAAAATGTGAATTGAGTTTGTTGTTCCTAACTCATTCCCACATATGTTTGACATTTTGTTTAATTTTAGATGATTAGATTCATTTTAGATTTTGATTAGGTTAAGGTATGAATTAAGCATGTTAATTAGCCCTTACTTACACCACCTTAGCATAGTTAATCAAGTAATTATGATCCAATGAGATAACATAAAACTTCACAAGGAATTTAAATTTTCAATGCACCTAGGAAGAAAAGGGCCTAATGCAATTTGTCTCATGATTAATGGTCAATTAAGCTAAGGGGTTTAACTTAAGTAATTTTAAAACACCCCTCACACATGTTAGTTGGGTTTTGATTTCCTTAATTGAACTTAGGCTCTTGAACACCTATACAACTACCCAAAGTAGAGTAGTTAAGTTTTAAAAATTTTAAGAAATTAATTAAGAGGGTAATTAAAGAATTAGCCCTTAATTAAAAAAGGATTAAGGAAAGAAAAGGGGTTTAGTTAATAGCTTAGAGGTCTAAGCCTTCTATTCATTATATCAAACCTTAATCAACTTTGATAAGTGATTAAAACACTACTCAAACCCTTAATTATCCTTAATAACATAAAGAGGGTAATTAGGAAATGCATTTGCAATTCCCCTAATTAAGTCTTCAATAAATCCCAAGAAAATTAGGGGAGGCATAAGTAATCCCCAAAATATATCGAAGAAGTTTGAGATTAATCAAAGGATTAATTAAGGAGTAATTATCAAATTAAGATTTCTATTAAAATGCCAAATCAAAGAAAGATACAATTCAAAATCCATTAAAATAATTTTTAGAATAATCTAGATTGAATTATCTTTCAATGGAAATTTACCTTATATTTTTCTAATGTATATTTATGGAGATATGAATTTTAAAACTTAGAGGATTATTTAGAATTAATTAAAACCTAATTAAATCCTTTAATCCTTGGTGTGACACGCGAGTGGTGGTCGCGCACTTTCCACTCATCACGGCCACTTAAACGCCCCTATCACCACGAGCATGGCGTGGGATGCGATTTAACGCTCGATCAAAGATCAAACGGGCATGAATAACCATGTGGATTTAAAAGGATAAATCAAATATAAGACATGCATTTAATTGACCCATCCAAAATGTGTAGATGGATGGCCGAGATCTATCCCTACCAAAGCATGTGAATCATAGGAACCATCCATAATCTAAGCCCGATCCAGCTCAATTTGATTGGGATAAAATTTTGCACACACAATCTTACACTAATGGCAATATCCAATGGCTGAATTTTTATTCCATTACACTTTCTTTCACAAAAGACCAACACCCCTTAAGTCTAGTGATCAAAAAATTACTATACCTCATTGGAGGTGATCACAGACACTTGATTCCCTTGGAGGACCTTCGTTTGGTTAAGATGAAGCTATGGTGAAAGAATTAGCTCTTGAGGTTGAGTAGTTTGCTCTATGGACCAACCCCTCCTCCTTGTGAAATCAATTTTGATCTAGGTGAGCATTTCCTTGCCTTTGGAGCTTGGTGAGCATTTCCTTGCCTTTGGAGCTTGGGAAAGATGTTGAGTAGACTCGACGTGGTCCTCTGGTGGAGTGTGCAACGAGAATTGAAGTGGTTTAGAGTATAGAGGAAATTTGGAAATCAATGGAGCTCCCCTATGTTCTCTTGAAGAAAATTGAGAATGGTTGATTTCAATTCCATCCTAGGAAGCTTAGGAACACTCGATGGCTCCAAACACTCTCTCTACTCAATCAAAATGTGTATATGAAAATTGAAGTGAATAGGGGAGTATATCTCCCCAGAGCAATCGATGACCAAAGCTATCTTTGCCATTTTGATCCAATTGCCAATATGTAAAAGTCTGTTTCATCTGTTAGAGGTTGGCACATGGTTGGTTTGATCTAACGAGTGGATTGGTAACCTCTCATGTGCTTCAAATTGGGTGGAGGGAGGTTTCACACATGGCCAATTTGAGCCATGTGCTTAGTTTTAGCCTTGGGTACATTTGGGCTGACCTAAACCCATTGTGTTGGGTGCACCACCCTCCATAGGGTTCACTTGACCTATTAGGAAGGTATCAAGTTGATATGAAAAGGGCTTGACCAAAATCCCCAAGGATTTGAAACAATTTGTTCTATGGCCATATGATAGAATGGTCATTTTGTTGATTTTTGAATTTGAATATCTTGGGTATGTTGAGAAAATGGGTTTGGCCAAGTTTCATTGGATTTGGAGTTCATTTGGTATGGTTTGGCTCATGTTGACCCATTTAGGTCAAAATGGGTCAACTTGGGTGAAGTTGACCAATTGGTCAAATTGGGTCAAACTAAGGGTTGGGTCAAGTTCATATAACCATTTTAAATGTTTTGGTGACTTTGGTTTGATTTAATTTGGCTTAGTTTTGAATTTGGCTCATATGACTTCATTAAAGTCATATGGGTCAAGTTGACCAATTTCACCCATTTGACCTATTTGACTTAGGTCATGGGTAGGTTTAGGTTTGGTTAGTCATATGGAGTGGTTTGGTATCTTTGTTTCCAATAAATTTTGGTTAGGTTTGAATGTGGCTCAGCATGACCCCTTTAGGTCAAGTTGAGTTCAAGGTCAATTGAGCTAGGTTAGGTCTAATTGGCCAATTGAGGCTTTGGTCAAGTTCAACAAGTGATTTGGAATGAACTTGACCCATTGGTTTCAATCAATTTGGCTTAAATCAAGTTTTGACACATTTTGACTTTTTAGGTCAAGTTTGGTCAACTTGGGTCAAGTGGCCAATTGGGCTAAGGCTCAAATGTTGACTTGGTCAAACAAACATAGTTCATGAAAGAACTTAGATCAATGGTTTCAATCAATTTAGCCTATGGTGGGTTTTATCTATGTTAAGTATCATTTTGGCTAATTGTTGACTTAGTCAACCCTTTTGTTTGACTTGGTTTGACCCAATTTGATTGATTGATCATCTCATGCTAATTATTGATCATGATGAGAGGCATAGGTGAGTTTGATTCAATTCAGTTTGGTTAGAATTAGAATTTGGCTCATAAGAGTACTTTAGGTCACTTTGGGTCAAGTGAGCCTAATTAGGTCAAATAGCTTGGTCAAAGCTTGATTTGAGTTTGATTGAACTTGTACATGGACTTATGATTAAACTATAAATATATTTACAAGTGGTTTGAAGTCCAGTGGGTTTTGATCCATTTGACAATTTCGTATTCAAAGGCAGAACATGAATGGATTTGGGTTTTGATTTTTAAATTTAGTTTTGATTTAGTAATTGAAGTTTATATTTATATTTGGAATCATGATTGTAGAGTTGATTGAATCATGATGGAAAATCAAGAGTTTGGCTTGATTTGAAGTTGATTTAGCTAAGTTTGAGATTTTGACATGAAATGCTTAGGTTAGATTTTGAGTGGATTAGATCTTGGTTTTGGAATTGGTTTTGATTGTTTTAATTTATATTTCATTTCTATATGTGAATATAAATGAGTGATGAGAAATTTTCAAGAATTTGAAGTGATTTGATGATCATGATTTAAGCTAAGTCCATTAAAAGGGAATTTAAAGGACTTACAAAATTTTGAAGTTTTTGGGTTTGAAATTTGAATTTAGATTTGATTGATTTATATTTATATTTCATTTATATATGAGAATATAAATGAGTTATAAGAAAATTCCATGAATTTGAATTAATTTGGTCATTATTTTGGATACCTTAAGAGGGAAATTAAGGACTTAAGAAGGATTTTAAATTTCGAATTTAATTTTTTGGTTTGATTTGATTTATTTGTATTTATATTTCATTTATATATATGAATATAAAAGAGAATAAAATTGAGTTATGAGAAAATCCCATAAATTTGAATTGGTTTGCATTTGATTGTAGCTAAGTCCATGAAGGAAAATTTAAAGGACTTAAGAAATTTTATGAATTGATTTTGAATTCTGAGTTTAGTTTAATTGGTTTGAATTAATATTTCATTTCTATATGTGAATATAAATGAGAATACAAATGAATTATGAGGAAATTAGTTTCAATTGGCTTAATAATGATTTAGGCTTAAGTCCTTAAAAGAAGATTAAGGCCTTAAGAAAGATGTGGAATTAGGAATTTCATTCAAGGGTTTCAATCATGGGTTTGAATTATGGATTTCAATTATTGATTTTAAGCACATAGAGTTGATTGGAGTTTGGAGAAAATCAAATAAGATTGATTTGGAGTTTGACCCGAAGGAAGGTAAGTGAGGAATGGTTCAAGCTAAGGGTAGGCAAATTTTCCTAACACCCCTAAGGCATGATCTATATGGCTAACTCTTCTAAGTCTCTGTGGCTGGTGAGTGTCCACCTAATCAAGAGATGTGTCTTAAGGCTAAGAAACTCTTAAAGCCTAGAGAAGTCCTAATTCTAAGATGGAAGGGTTGAGAGTTCATTCTAATATTGAGGTCAACAAAGGGTGTCCAATAGATGTGGTGTGATTGATATGGAACACTGCACATATTGGTGTTGACCAAAATGATCAACAATACCAAAAGATCATAAGTGCTAACAGAAACAATCTATCTCTAACCCAAGGTATAGAAAGAATTCAGAGCTTAGTGCAATGTGGCTCTAATTATGTCCAAGACATAAGAGAGAGGGAAGAATCCACTAAGGGATAAAGTCTGAACCTTTCACTAAGGAAGTAGGTTCAAGCCACCCACAAGGTAATGAGAGGTTTAAATTGATTTGAGTCTCATTGAGGAGAAATTTCCACTAGGGAAGAGGGTTTAATTTATTAATTTAGATTTTGAGATGAACCCTGCTGGTTTGCGATGGACTGCACTAAGTAGGAGCCATTGAGGCTAAAACCTAACTCAGATTTTCCTTTAAAGGGGTAGTATACTAAACACATAGTAGGACTAGCCAACCAGAGGGATGCCTTCGATGTAGTAGCTATACTAGGAAGAAAGTGTAGTGGAGACTTACATCTTTAAAAGTGAGAATGACCATGTGGGTAACTTGTTGGTGGCAAAATAGATTGAACTCGACCTAAGGGCGACTACAGAGAGAGTGTTGCGGGGGGCTTATCTCAACTCAATAGTAGTTATGCGATTCTTATAGGGTATTTTACTGACACTGCCCTAAAGATTGGATGTATTTTTAAAAGGTGCCATTGGGGGCATTGATTTCAAATCCATAAGTGAAAATATATTTTGTTTGTTTGTTATCATGGACCCTGTTGGTGTGCAAGGGACTACACTGAGAAGGGGCTATGTCAGCCTTGTCCTAACTCAAATTTACTAGACCAAGGGAGAATCTGCACATCCGTTGAACAGAATCTTTAACCACAAGGGTGGTTACTAGGAAAGGGGGACTATCCAATCCAAAAGTAACTTGGGTAACATCTAAATGGGGTCGCAAAGGACATGAGCCAAGTAGAGTGCCCACAGGGGAGGTGACACTAGGGGTGTTATCCTGATCTTTAAAGAAAATAATTCCTGTATGTATTCGATGGCAAACTCAAGGAGAAAGCATAGCAGTCTTACATTTTCCAAGAGTGGTGTATATAGTGGGTGGGTCACTATCAGCATAGCGAAGACCAACCAACCTAAGATGCCCATCGGTGTGCGATAATCAGTCTAGAAAGAAGGCGTGTAGATTTACATCTCCCTAAAGTGGAATTGATTATCAGGATAGTCTATCATCGGCTCAACAGGTGTTATCTATCCGAGGTATACCTATCAGTGTGCAATAGCTATACTTAGAAAGAAAGCGTAGCAAACTTACATCTTCCAAAGTAGGGACCAACCTCCTGGGCCACGGAAAATGTGATCAAACTCAACCTAAGAGCGACTACTTAGTAGGGAGTCATAAAGAAGGATAGGACCATGACTTGAAGTAGTCAAGAGGAAAGGAGCCGCAGGGGAACTTACCCTCATCCTCAACCAAGTCCGCTCATGAAGTTTAAGAAGAAGAAGCACTTACATCCTCTTAAATAAATCCAATGTGAGGGTATTATCGACCACGTAGTAAGTTTGATCATGTTAATAAGGAGCTCGTTGATGTGCAGCAGTCAAATTAGGAAAGAAAGCATAGAAAACTTACATCTTCCTGAATAAAGGACCACTTGGGTGACGCACTAACATGGTAATACATCAGCCCGACATAGAGTAGCTAATGAGTGAGTGCCTAATGGGGCATTATCCCACATCGAAGTAGCCCGAGACAAAAGATGTGTACGTGTGTGTGTTGTGAAAGAATGAATATGATGTCACACGAATTCTCTTATACCTATCCTAGAACACGTTAAAGAATGGATGAAATGGTGTCATTGGGGAAATGTGACACCACTAAGAAAGGATGTCACTCAGGTTCTCTTACACCTAACTTAGTTGTGCTAGTTTAAATAGGATGGCTCTTAGGTTCTCTTACACCTATCTTAATAGCACCGGAGAATTGTGTGTAGTTTGTATTTATTTTGATGAAGGATATGATGTTTCTTGGATTCTATTACACCTACCCTAAATACATCATGGTGGATTCACAAATAAAAATGCTTTAAGTTTGAAGAGATTGAATTTGAAATGGAATTTTCATTGATGATAGATATTTTCAAACATAATTTTATGGGTAATATTTCTTTAAGTAATTCTCATTGATCAAAAGCATTAGGCACTCTCTTTTATGGTTGATGAGTTGATAAGATCCTCCTTGGTAGGTCTTCTCTATGGCAAAAGTGCCTTCCCAAGTGGGTTCAAACTTCTTGCGATGGGCAAAAATTGGTCTCTTTAGAAAAACAAGCTCTCCTACTTGAAATGCTCTAGGGCGGACCAACTTGTGAGCTTGATTCATTTTGGCTTTATACAACTTGAGGTTCTTGCATGTTCGTAAATGTCTCTCCTCCAAACCTTTGAGCTCTTCTAACTAAAACTTGGCATTCTGTTCTATCATGATCTTGCTACCCACAACTATCCTTAGTAATGAAAGTTAGAATTCTAATGGTAGAACAGCTTTGGACCCATACACTAAGGAGAAAGGAGTAGATTGAGTTGGTGTTCTATAGGTGGTGCAATAAGCCCATAAAGCTTCAACTAACTATTCATGCCATTATGGCTTATTATCATTAATTATCTTCTTGAGTATTTGAAAGAGAGTTTTGTTGAAAGCTTCAACTAAACTATTCACTTGTGGGTAATAGATGGTATAGTATGTCCAATCTATGTTGTATCTCTGATGAAGTTGTTGATCTTGGTGCTCTTGAATACAGTACCATTATCGGATATAATTCATCGAGGCACTCTGAACTTATATATGATATGGTTTCTGCAAAACTAGAGCTCATGTTGGGCTTTGACCTCCCTGAGAGAAATTACCTTTGCTCTCTTAAAAAGGTTATCAGTAGCAACAAGGATGATTCAATGACCTTTGGAAGAAGAAGGATCGATCAAACCCATAATGTTACTACCCCAACACTTGAATGGCCAAGAGGACAATGTTGGATGTAGAATGTTGCGTGGTTAGTGTAGGACCACTCTATGCTCCTAACATTGGTGATAACACTTAGCTACATCCGTTCAGTTGATAATCATCATAGGCCAATAGTACCCCAGTATCTTAATCTTAGTATTCATCTTTGAACCAGATTGATGAGCTCTACGTAATCCTGAGTGTACCTCGATCATGATTTTATGGGATTCATACTTGTCTAAATAATGTAGCCACATATAATCAAAGGATCGTTGGTATAAGGTTCCATTGATGAGAGCATAGGAAAGAGCTATCAACTTCATCTGATGGGCTTGTGACTTCTCTTGAGGTAGTTTTCCTTTAGTTAGATTGTCTATGAATGGTTTCCTCCAATCCAGCTCCTCATCCTTTTTAACAATGGAAACCTCTCCTTCAAGAGAGAATTTCTTGATGAATTAAAGATGAGGACTCATTTTCTAAAGATGCCAACTCTTTGGAAGGCTTTCCTAGTGCATCCTCTACTGAATTCTCTCCTTGAGGGATCTTGTATATGGTAACCTCTGGGATTTTGACTAATAGCTCCATGATATACTTATGATAATGATGGAGCTTAGGCTTAAGAACCTTGTAGAACCTAGAAATTTGGTTGATGAACAAGTGAGAATCCCCAAATATGTCAATGTTCTTGATGCATAATGTGACTACTAACTCCAAATTGACAATCAAAGCCTCATACTTGGCTTCATTATTGGTGCAAGGATTTGATAAATGGTACAATAATTTAATCACATCATGTTCTAGAGTTAGAAGGACTATCCCTACCCATACTTTTCCTGGAAGAGTATATTATGGTTCTTCTCCTTTTTGAGAGGAAGCCACACCATCAAAATACAATTCCCATCGGTGATTTCTAGTGTCCCCCAAGTTCTTGATTTATTCATTGGAGAGATTGTCATTAAGCAGAGAGTCAGCAAAAAGTGGGTGTGTTACTAAGAAGTCTATTAATGCTTGTCCTTTTAGAACATGGAGGGGTACAAAAGTAATGTCAAACTATGAGAGAATCATGGACCACCATGTCAACCATCTGGATAGCATCGACCGTGTTATGAGATACTCCAGTGGATTGACTCTAGAGATTAAGTTGACTTTATGAGAAAGCATATAATGCCATAGCCTTTGGGATGTAAAGATTAAAGTTCAGGATGGATTAGATTATGGTTGAGATAGTAGAGAGCATTCTTTTTCCCTTCATCGTTGGCTTAGGCTAACAAAATGCCAAGGAAGTCATCTATTGCAGCAGTGTAGAGGATGAGTGGCTTGCTTGGGATAGAGGCTACTAGAACTGGCAACATCATCTGGTAGTCCATGATGTCTCCCAAGGCATGCTGACACTTTTCATCTTAGTTGAACTTGGCATCCTTTTTTACAAGTGCTGAAAATGGGAGGCACCATCCTGATAGGTTGGATATGAAGCATCTAAGATACCCCAACCACCCTTGAAATGATCTCGAAGGTTATACTTTTAGGGGTGGCATTTCTAGTATTTCTTTGATCTTCTCTGATCGCCTCGATTCCCTCGTGGACAACAAACCTAAGGAACTTCCCTGAAGCTACTCCGAAAGCACACTTCAGGGGGTTCATTTTGAGGTAAAATTATCTTAGCCAATTGAAAACTACTCTCAAGTCAAAAAGGTGGACTTCAATTTTATTTACTTTTGACTACAAGATCATTGACATAAGACCCATCTTGATGATGAATGAGTTCACTAAAGATTCGAGTCATAGCCTACTGGTATGTAGCATTAGCTTTTTTATGGCTGAAAGTCATGACCATATAGCAACAAATTATGATTGAGGATTGAAAAGTAGTATTTTTCTCATCTTCATAGGCCATCCTAATTTCATTGTAGTGAGATGAGCCATCCATGAAAGAGAATATTGCATGAGATGAGGTAATGTCCACCATCAGTTCTAGGATTGGAAGTCGAAATCCATCTTTTGGACATACCTTATTTAAGTCCCTAAAGTCAACACATATGTGAATTTGGCCTCAGCTCTGGGCTAGTGTGCTAACCATATAAGACACGTCCTGTAAACTAGATTCTAATTATATATGGATAGTATGTGTACTCCTAGTAGCTAGGAAAAATCTCTTTTTGGGTGGCCAGTAAGGAGGTCTTCCATCCCTTGGGTTTCCTCTAGATCTACCTCTTCCTCTACCTAGTGGAGGTCAAGTCATCCTACCCATATGTTCAAATGGAGTAATGAACTGTGGATGGAATCTAATCTCAGGCTCTAGTTCCTCATCCAAGTCTATTTCTCGCTCCCTTTTATTTTCAATCTTATTTTATTTTTTCTTTTCTTTTCCTTTTTGTTCTTTTTCTATTTCTTTTTCTTTTATTTTTGAATTTTTACGAAGTTCACAAGAGTAGACTTGTTGATTTTGAGGGAGGTAGTAGGCCACATTTTTATATATGCTGACCTCGTGAACTGTAAATGGCTTGAGATCTCCTTTGACATAGTACTCGATCCCACCTATCATGAACTTGATGCATTGGTGCAAAGAGGATGAAGCCATGTTGTTCTCACATATCCACAATCTCCCTAGCAAAGCATTGAAAGATGTTTCTAAATCTATAATGTGAGACTTGGCTTCAATCTTCCACTCATCAATCTCCATTGGCAACACTATGGAACCTAAAGCCCCCTCACCTTGCTCATTGAATCCTTTCAACATCATCCTCTCTAAATTGAGTTTAGAGATGTTAATCCTCAAGTAGCCAAGGGTCTTTAGACTCATAATATTGACTATTGCATGTGGGATAACCAACACTATGGATAGCCTAAATCTTCCCACATCTACCGTGATGTATATGGGACGATTGTGTCTGATAATCCCTAAAAGAAAGTATTCATCGTTGAAAGTGACTCCTGGAATGTCCTTTGAATAGTGAGCCTCTTCTCTAATAGTGGTCAGCTGAGCTAAACATATCTCTAGATAAAGAAGAGCCTTGATTAGAGATTCTCTCATCTCTTTAGATAAGACAAGGGCATCATATATGCTTAACTTACCTGGCAACTTTCTATGGTGAGCTAGAATGTTGTAATCAACTATGGCTGGTCCTCTACAAGCATATCCATAAGTGGAGCATCTTGTGGAGGGGCTATCTACTCACTAGAACTAATTACTTGCTTACCCTTATCCTAAGGTGCTACCATAGGAGTAGAACTTTACCACTACTTAGGTTAACTTCAGAGAATACATGTGGCGGGTTGGAAAAAAGTTCTACCTACTCATTGGGTATACCTACAACTTCTCCTATGGGACCCTCAGAGTTGGTTGACTCCAATTCAATCTCAATGGGTGAAGCTAATTGATTTAAAAAAATGAAAGTTTGATTCTAAATTGGAAGAGAAAGGATTAGAATTATTAGAGCTATTATTATTTTCTAGACTTGGAGAGCTTTCAATAGGAATAAAATCAAGAGCATCAGAAATGGATAAGATGTAAGTGTAATCTATTTTCTTGATTGATTTCTTTTTAGGTGGAGGTACGTAATAGAAATCAAATAAAGTAGATGGGGTAAGGGTTTTAATTCCCTTGTCCATTGATAAAACACTTCTATTGGAAGAAGAACTGGATGAAGTAGTATCTATAATGGTGGAGGGAATGCTGGACTCGATCGATGGTTGCACGACTAAACTATCTCAGGTAAGTGTGAACTACTGCTGTTATTGAGCTCCCACTTTCCTCAAGTAGTCTTCGAAAACTTGCAAACCTTCCTTATTGTTGGAGGTTTGAGCTACTTTAGGCACATGCAAGGAGAGTTTCTTGATTTTAGAAATAATCTTTTTAGAGGTTTGGGATAAAGAAATATTCCATCCTTCTTTAGTCTTGAGAGGATCATATGTATCCCTAAGGATTACCCTAATAAAACTATATGGTTGTTCTAATAAGTAATCCTAGGGAAAATTATTGCACCCGACTTGTGGCTGTGCTCAAGCCAGTCCTCAAAGGTGATGCAGTCCTCTTACACATGGCCTAACATGCGATGGTAGGGGAAAAAGTTAGGATCATCACTCTTGCGCACTTCCTCCAGGCTATAGGGCTCTGGTAGCTAGAAATTAAGCTTCTTTAAGAGGATTTTAAAGATTTTCTTGACTACCTCCCTCTTGAATGAATATGGCTAGTTTAATTTGTCTAAAAGAATAGGTGGGTAATAGCAACCTAGTGGTGGATTGGAGTACCGCTGCTGGGTATACTACTGAGGAGGTGGTTGCAATGGTCATTGAGATGACTGTGGTGGCCTGTATGACAGCCAAGGTGGTGGCATTGGCGATGGATATGGAGGCTGCTAAGCTCTAAGTCTCTTAAAATGAACTCTAAGTGGCTGCTTCCCCTTATCAATTAATGCCACTACCATTGGCTTCTTTTCATAAGCCTTCTGGAGTTTAGGCTTAGATGGCTGGTCTTGAAAAAGTAATTATTTATATTCTCCTTGTAGACTAGCCACCTTATTAATTAGCTTGTCAAAGATTTTGATAGTAAATCCTTTGAGCATGAAAGCAATCGGGCCATGAATATTCTTAAGAAGAATCTCTATGTCATGCTATTCAGACAATTATGGTTCACATTTCATACTCAGGTTTCACCACCTGGGAATATAATCAATGAAGGCCTCACCGGGGTTTTATTATGCTACAATGAGATAGCCCATAGTCACCCTTTGCTGAGCTCCAGCAAATCTCTTAATGAAAAGTTGCTTCAACTTAGCAAATGTCTTTACCAAATTGTTGGGAAATTTGGCATACCAATCAAATTCAATCCCTGAAAGACTGTTGATAAATAAGCAAAAGAGAAGTGCATCGGTACCACCGACATTGCAACCGTTGGCTCTAAAGTGTGCTATATGCTGCCGAGGGTTTCCACTGCCATCAAAAATCTTGAAAGAAGGTGGCAAAAACCTTTTGGGACACTGAACTGTATCAAATTCCTCTGAGTAGGATCTACCCTTTGGAATGGATGAGGTACCTCAAGCTTGTGCCAATGCTTCTCTCACTTGCTGTTCCACCATTTATTTGAGGTCTCTCTCTTACACAGAGGTGTTATATATGACATTTTAATGCATGCTACCACTATCCTGATCTACAAGAGAGGTACTCTTGGGGGGTTCTAAGACATGTAAAAGCTCAAGTCACTCAACCTCCATAGGGCTAGGATGTAATGCTAGAGCTTGGTTCTAAAGTACTAGTACCACTGCTAATAAATCCTCAACCTTCTTCTCCATCTTGTGAATTTAATCATCCTTCTACCTATATAGTAGGAATAGTTGAAGTAGACTAAACTGGCACTAACACTGTGGCAAGGACCTCCATAGCCTTCCTCTTCAGAGAGGGAAACTCGGGGTCAGACTGAACATCAAATTAGAGGAGTGGCTTACACCACCTTCTCCCCGACAGGTTATGATGGTCGCCTCATAAGTAATTCTAACCCCCTCGAGGCCATTGAAAAAGTAAATCAGGTGGGTGGCCTCAATCATGGTGAGATTGACCTAATCCAAGGCCAAGTCTACACTAGAGGGGAAAGAAAAAAATGAACTTGCTAGGAGCCATGGAAATTGTACTAACTGGAGACTAAGCTTAACTGACTGCTTTGATATCTCTGCATGTGAAAATATAATTGAATCTGACTTTGACCTTAGCATTTGCCTTTAATCATAAATTTCTGATTTGAATGTTGAATTTGAACCCACACTCAACAAATTTTAGTATGCTAAGTGGGGTTCATTGATTTGGAGAGATTAGAATTTTGAAGAGAGACATTGTCATAAGAATTGGTTTGTTGATTTTGGAACCTTCATCCAATAAATTAGGATATGTTGAATAAGGTTCCTTCATTTGGAGATGATTTTATTTTGATAATCCTTTGTTTTGAGATTTTGATTTTGGATGTTTCACTTAGAAAATTTAGGTATCCTAAGAGAGATCCAAGTGCATGTTTGAAAATATTTTTGAAAATATCTTTGTTGTTTGCGATGATTATTTATCATGTATTTGATTTATTTTGATTTGACAATG
The DNA here is from genome assembly GCA_021442155.1 of Cymbidium sinense. Classification (NCBI taxonomy): domain Eukaryota; kingdom Viridiplantae; phylum Streptophyta; class Magnoliopsida; order Asparagales; family Orchidaceae; genus Cymbidium; species Cymbidium sinense. The sequence continues at coordinate 44,630,564 of CM038216.1, forward strand.
GGATATTTACTTAGCAAATTTAGGTTTGCTAAGTGAATCCCAATGTGTTTGACGTATTTTGAATTGATTTTAAAAAATGAAACCATTACTTAATAAATTTGGTATGTTAAGTAGGACTCAAGTGTGTTTAATATATTTGAAAGTGAGATTCTTACCTAACAAATGTGGTATGTCAAGTAAGATCCAAAATAGTTGATGTTTTGTTTTGATTTGAAAAGTGAAACCCTTATTTAAAAAATTTGTTATGTTAAGCAGGGCTCATGTGTGTTTGTTGCTTTGATTTGAAGATAGGGCTCTTTCTTAACAAATGTAGAATGTTGATTAAGGTCCAAAAATGTGTTTGATTTTAATTCAAAAGTGGGATTCTTACCTAACAAATGTGGTATGTTAAGTACGTATGACTTGGTGTTTGTTTCATTTTGAAAGAGGTGAACTCTCATTTAACAAATGTGCTATGTCAAATGGAGTTCAATTTGATTTTCTTGATGATGTTTGATTTTATAAAAAGGAGATTCCCATTTGATAAATTTGGATATGTCAAATGGAATTCAATTGTGTTTAATTTATTTATGATTTGAAAAGGAGAACTCTACTTAGTAAATGTAGTTATGTTAAGTAGAGTCCAATTTGTTTTGATTTTTAAAAAGAGGGGAATTCTCATTTGATAAGTTTGGGTGTATGAAATGGAATTCAAATCTGCGTTGATTTTTTTATAATTTTTAAGGAAGGCACTCTACTTAGCAAATGTTGGTATGCTAAGTAGGATCCAATTTATTTTGGTTTTTGAAAAAGGGGAACTCCACTTAGCAATTTTAGGTATACTAAATGGAGTTCAATTATTTTTGTATGGTTGCTTTTGAAAATAGAACTCTCATTTGGAAAATTTGGGTATGCCAAATGAGATTCAAAATATATATCTTGACTTTGTGTGTGATATTGCTTTTGAAAAGAGGGGAACTATAAATTAACAAATTTGAGTACGTTAAGTCAGGTTCAATTATATGTTGATTTTGATTTTTTTTTTTGTTTTGATTTTAAAAATAAAACTCCATTCAACAAATTTGGGTATGTTAAATGGAGTTAGTTAATTGATTTTATTTTAAGAAATGTGATTTTTGAAAATCTTTAAAAGGGATTTTTTTATTGCAAATTTGATTTTGATTTTCTGAAAGAGGACCCACATTTGAAAATTTTAGGTATGGTAAATGAGGTTTGATTGTCTTTTATTTTAAAGAGATTTAAAATTTTTTATATTTTTGCAAACTTCATGTGGAGTGAATTGAAAAATGATTATATTTAGGAAAAGTGCTTTTGCAAATATTTTTCAAATGACTTTATTTATTTTAGTTTGAGTTTTCTTACATGTGGGATAAACCTTACCTCACCAAGCTAGTGGTAAAGAGGTTCAAAAATTTGTATTTTGGCATCTCCTTTATTTAGTTAGTTTACTTTTACCTATTGGGGGATTCAATAGGGATTTTAAGACCTACATGGAATGAGGTCCTGAAATTTAAAGGATGTTTCCTAGCTTTGCCTAAGGATGAAATAAGTTAAGTTCCAATAGAAAGAAAGATTGTCTTTGGGCTTATCTAAAATATAAGTCCACTATCAATGCTTGTAGACAATAATGTCTACTAGTGATGGAGAAAGGAATCCTCCTCAGTAGAGTCGCCAAAAAAATTTATGGTGTTTATTTTTGCAGGTAGGGCACCACATAGGTTTTGTTGAAATGATAAGGTACTACATTAAGGTATGATGCACTATCTTGAAAGATAGAAATCATCACCTTATAATGGACCTAATCACCTAATAAGGACTCCTAAGGCATAATGGGTTTTCGAATGTACTAGAGATCTTTCTTCTACTTTAAATAGAAAAGTAAGGTAGGGTTTAAATTAAGCTATATTCATTAGGTTCCCTATGGTGGCAAGCATCCATAGTTAATTACATCATAAAGAATGAGAATTCCATAGGAATACTCTCGATTAAAGTAGAAATTATGGTCTCCAAAGATTTCAAGGCTAGACTATCAAAGGATTATTTGTAGTATGAGATCTAATGGGACAATTCAAAGAGAAGACTTATTATCGAAAACAAAGAGAATGAGTAGGAAATGCTCATGATACTAGGAAGCCTAGTGAACATTCCAATCTATCCTATGGTTGAGCTTTATATGTTTGAAGTTGAAGAGATTGAATTTATTGAAGTTAAAATTTTATTAAAAAGTTAGGACTTATAATCCAACAACACAAGATTGTGGAAATGCCTAAGAGGTGAGGATTTATGCTAGTAGCCTGAAGAAAATAGCTACCTCAGATCCTAAATCTAGGGAGCTTTGGCATAAGCCAAAGCACGGCCTAAGTCTAAGCGAAGATGGGTATATGGTTTACCTCCACAAGAGAGGATAAACCATCTGATTGTTGGGCTTACAACTGCCTAGAGTGGTAGCCATCTAACTCCTCTAATGCTTTAAATTCATGTCGGTAAGTCATATGAGTTGTAATATAGTTAGATTAGTTATTATTTAGAATAGACTAGAGTCCTTAAACCCACTCCCTAGAAGATTAGAGCATGAGTGGTATGAGTAATGTCATAATCTAAAAATCAAAATATTTTTAAATTTTATTTCAATTTTGACACTTCTTTTTGACAAAGGCTTTAGGATTTTGATGCTTATATGCATGATGAAAATAGGTTATGGGACAAATCACTTATAAGAAGGTGTTCTCCACCACAAGGTATGCCCTCACAGGTCAAGAATTCCCTTATCATGCAAGGATAGAGATCCTTCATGTTTAAGAGAGAAATAATATGCATGCAAGTTATGAGACATTCTACCATTCAGCTAAGGGGTTGCTAAATTTTTCAATTATCTTATTTAAAACCTAGTCTTTATGGTGAGTATATAAGTTGTTTTAAATTTTAATTCTGAGTTATTAATTGGGGTAGAGATATTAATTTTATCCTAAGAGCCTAATCATATCTTGGCAACACATTAAAGCATCAAGCATATAAGAAACTAAGAAAAGCATGTTGTTTCTAATGCGCAATCTAAACATAACATCAAATAATTTTATAGACTATCATAAAAGAATAAAAGGCAGATATGGTCGGGTTCCGTCGTACACCCCAAAAAGAGAAAATGAGTAGCTGAGCTCTACCCTTATATAACTAGATATATAAAAGAATAATTATAATTACAAATATTAAATGCTATGGGGGGTATTCAAGTTTCATTATTCATGTCTTCTTCATTTCTTTATATATTTGCATCCTTTGATGTGGTAGACTTTAAGGCATCACATGGCACCATATGACTAAGCCTTCTAGCCAATGCTCATCCTAAACCACCATAGCACTAATCATAATTACTAATGCAAAATTATAATAAAAATAGTAAAAGTTAATCTAACTACAACAGGAAAACAAGTGTTAGCTAAACACACATACAACCAAAGTAGTTATTTTTAAAATTTGGACTTAGCATCCTGCATATGTGTAACCAAGCCCACTTGTCCTAACTTAGATTATGCTTAGGGGCTAAACCAACCTACAAAGAGAGCATTTATATTTATTTTTATGTGACCCCTTAAGCACAATCCCTTGAAAAAAATAATGTTAGACTATCAAAGACCTAACCTCCAGCCTACATTCCACATTCCTAACATCCAATCTAAAAACATTACACCACAAAATAAAACTCAACATCATCCATACAATCAACACATCAACCTAACATAATTCTAGGGTCGATGACCTAGTATTCTAGTGTGTGAAAAAAGGGCTTGTGTGACATGACTTTACTAGGCTTCTTTAGTTTAAGTTTCAATTTGGAGTTTGATTTTGTTTAATTTTTTTTCCTTTGGGTGCTTTTAATTTAAATGATTTAATTATTTATTTTCCATTTTTTTACTTTTATTTGGTTAAACTGATACTTAGGCTTCCAAGATTGAAGAATAGAATAAATTCCATTTTTGGATGGAATTCACCATATTTTACATCCTAACTCCTTAAAGAGTCTAACTAAGGTGTTTAACTATCTTAATTAGACCATTTGAATTTATGCGATTGATTTGATTTGATTAATATTTGTTTGATTTAATTTATATTTTTAAAATTTGAGTTTACTTAATCTTCGTGTATTTTGATTAATTAATTTTGGATTTGATATTTTGATTTGAATCAATTTTGATAATTCAATATCTCTAATATCTAATAAAGTTTAAGTTTTTTTAATTTCATATATTCTAATTGATTAATTTTGGATTAGATATTCTGATTTAATTAAATTTTGATAATTCAATATCCATAATATTTAATGCTTTCCTTTATATTTGTTTTAATTTCATATGATTATTGTCATTTTGATGTTTGTTTAAATTCATTGATTTTTATTAATTTATTTGAGTTTGATTTGAATTGGTGAATGTATTTTAATTTACTAATGATTTCTTTAAAGTTTAATGTGTTCTTTTATTTGAATTCCAATTATGGGTTTAACTTATTAAATTTAGCCAGCTAGTTTATATAAATGATTATCTCTTTAGCTTAATGATTATTCTCTTATCTTAATTCAATAACCTTATTTATTTGGATTTTATGTTCGCTTAACTTATTTTAATATTGATTGGAATTTGGAGTAATTAGAAATGATTTAATAACTTTAGAGTTTATATTTATTTTTATGTTTATTTGATTTGATTATGATATTTAGAATAAGAATTGCACAAGTTTGCCCTTTTATTTTCTTGACTTCAATTATGTATGTCCTAAGGATGTGAGTTTATATATATATATATATATATATATATATATATATATATATATATATATATATATATATATATATATTAAAATGTGATTTGAATTTTTTATGAATTCCTTCAAAATTTTATATGAATAACTAATCAAATAAAGCCCAATTGTAATAGTTGAGTTAATTATTATTAAGGATATGTCACATAACTAAATTTTTCATTTGATTTTAGAATCAACATATAATAATTAGAGGTTAAATTGATTTTATAATTGACTTTCATAAATTATGTTCAAAAAACTTTTTATATTCGATTATAATATTTATAATACTATTCATTTAGTTTTTTTTTTTATTTTATACTAAGTTTTACTTAGATTTTATGATAATTTAATTTGCATTTTTGTATTTTTATTGATCATATATTAATTTATTTATTTTTTGTCTTTTTTAGATCCAATTGAGTTTAATAATAAATAAAATAAGGTGGACTAATTATGATCATTCAATCAAAGATTAAATTACCCATGAGTTAATCATGCTTTGATAGGTGAAGTCATATCACTATGCATTTCGACCTAATCAAAACTATTCATTTCATACACATAAAATAAATAGTTTTGCTTTTATCCATAAACTCCCGCAAAGAGGATTAAAAATTAAAGTGCATGAGTCTATTTTATTTTTTATTTTTATTTATGTTTATGTTTTATTTTTATTTAGTTTAGTTTATTAATTTTAGGTTTATTTATTTTTGTTTTTGTTTTTTATTTTAGTTTATTTATTAGGTTTAGGTTTATTTTTAGTTGAGTTTTATTTTTATTTTATTTTTTATGTTTAGGTTTTATTTTTTAATTTTAGCTTTAGGTTTAGGTTTTTATTTTATTTTTTTAGATTTTTTGGTTTTAGGTTCTTTTTAGGCTAATTTTTAGGTTTTATTTTTTAGTTTAGGCTTAGGTTTATTTTTTTGTTTATTTTATTTTATTTAGTTAGGCTTAGGTTTAGTTTACTTTAAGTTTAGGTTTAGGTTTTATTTATTTTAGTTTCATTTCTTTTATTTTAGGTTTAGTTTAGTTTTAGGTTTATTTAGTTTATTTTTTTATTTATTTTAGTTTATTTTATGTTTTATTTTGATTTAAGTTTATTTTTATTTTTATTTACTTTATTTTACTTTTTAGGCTTATTTATTTTAGTTTAGGTTTTCTATTTTAGTTTGCCAGAGAGCGAGTTAGCATGCTAAGCTAATTATCTGCATTTGTAGTCCCAAGCCCATGATTTCAAGGACTTAGGTAAACCCATCATGTTCTTGTGGGAATTCCCTTTTATCCTTAAGGAGTAGTTGATAGCCTCCTTTTTTAGGTTTATGTTTAGGTTCAGGTTTATTTTTTTAGTGTATTTTATTTTTATTTTATTTTTTATATTTAGGTTTTATTTTTTATTTTTAGGTTTATGTTTTGGTTTTTATTTTATTTTATTTTTTTAGGTTTAGGTTTTAGGTTTATTATTAGGTTTTAATTTTTTTGGTTTAGGTTTAAGTTAATTTATAGTTTATTTTATTTTATTTAGTTTAAATTTAGGTTTAGGTTTAAATTATTTTAGGTTTAGGTTTAACTTTTATTTATTTTAGTTTAGTTTATTTTCTTTTAGCTTTAGGTTTATTTTATTTTTATTTTTGGATTAGGTTTTGTTTAGGTTTAGGGTTTAGGTTTTCTTTTTTATTTTTTAGGTTTATTTTATAGGTTTAGTTTTTATTTTGTTTTTATTTTATATTATTTTAGGTTTATTTAAATTTTATTTTAGGTTTAGTTTTTATTTTGTTTAGGTTTTTAATTTAATAGTTTGTTTAGGTATATATTTATTTTTTATTTATTTTATTTTCTTTTTAGGAATATGTTTAGGTTTCAGTTTAGGTTTTAGTTTTAGTTCTTTTTTTAATTTTATTTATGTTTTTTTATTTATTACATTTTTAGGTTTTATTTAGTTTAGGTTTAGGTTTATAGCTTTTTAGGGTTTAGGGTTTAGGGTTGGTTTAGGGTTGGTTTAAGGTTTTGGTTTTAGGGTTTATGGTTTATGGTTTTAGGGTTTTTTTTTTAAATTTTTATGGAACCCCATATAGGGGAATTTTATTGCCACAAAAAAGAGGGTTCCAAGATACTTAAGTGCGGATAAACTCAAGAACTATTGCTCAAAGAGCTACAATCAGCTTAGAGAGTAAATCCCATGTCTAAGTACAATCAAAACAAAGCAAAAAAGAGAGGAAAGAAAAAGATATAAGATGATCAAAGAGGGAAGCCATTGGACCACCTTCAACAAAAGTTCTTGAGGATGAGAGAAGCCTATGCCTCCATTAGAGAAGGAACCTGCAAGAAAATAGCACAGAATCTGCAAACATCTAGAAGGAGTTAGAACTGTTAAAGTGATACAATTCAAATTGAAAGTAAAATAAGAATAAAATGTGAGAATTATGGAGGAGTGTGTGAAAATAAGCTTAGGCTCAATCACACAAAATTGGGGCAGTGGCAAACATGAGCATCCAAACTTCCAATGAAGGGTTACTTCACAAGTGCTACTACCAGCCAAATAATGAGTGAATCATCCCAGCCTTCATAGCCTACAAACCTGGGGGAAAATAATAGCCATTGGAAGAAAGTCATATGTTCTTTAGTACCAATATACCCAAAACATAGCCACATACACTATAGAAAGGAAGGCAACATAGATCAAAATGGTAAAAGGGTGACACCAATCCCTTATAAGATAAGTATCACCAACTAATTCCAACAAAGCATGAGAATGCAAAGCCAACAACATCCCTACCCAGATGAAACATCTTGGCCACATCCACATTATTAATAGCATGATCACAACAATAATTATACATCTCTAATAAAGCCAAGAGTAAACTCAACCAGCAGATAAATCCATACAAGAAAGCCATAAGTAATGAGGTTAACCACATGTTAATCATCAGAATAAAAGGGCACAGAAAAATCCAAAAAAAATATTTAGCCTGCTAAACATAGTAATCCAAAAAACCATTCAGCATACAAGCAACACCATCCCTACCCAGGTGAAACCTCTTGGCAAAAAAAATAGCCTGTAAAGATGAAATCCATTCAGGGTCAGTAATACAAATGTTAACAATCACCTTAATAATAGCATTATCACAACAGTAATTGCACAAGTCTAATAGATCTAAGAGAGAAATGAAACAACAGATAGAACCATAGTGTATAGGGACAGATAATATGGTTAACCACACAATAAACAATAGAACAAAAGACCAGTCAGAAAACCAACCACAATAGTTAGCTTGCTGAACATAAAAACCCTAAAGTCCATTTAGTCAATAGCCAAAATAGCAAACCAAATATTGAACCCGATAGAGGGTAATGTAGGCAGTGCCATTACTGCATTGAACCAAAATGAGAATAAAAAAATAGCAGTAGTAAAATCCTTCAAATCAAGGGAAAATTGACCAGCAGGTTAAGAAAATGGGTAGCACATACCAGCATGTTAGCTGATTAGGTGGCACTGCCCCATTCAAGAAAGGAAAAAATAAATAAAATAGAACTGAACATGTAGTTAAACAACTAATAGCTAACCAACAGCTGAGACTAAAGAGGCAAGAGCCTCTATTACAGGATAACCAGAAAAATGATATAAGGAAATGCATCAGAAAAATAGAGAACACACAAAATTAAGATAGAAGATTGAACATACAGGCAAGACTAACTGATAATAGACCAGAAAGCAGAAAGATGAGACTTAATCTCTGAGATAAGGTAAACTAGAGTTGTCTAAATTAACCAATTCCCACAAATGTTTAGGAAGACTAGAATGATCAAAGAAAGTTATGACATTTAATCTAGCACCCAGATTAGCAAGGTAATTAGCACATGCATTACCTTCATGCAAAACATGAGTGATTTTGAAATAAACTTGAGATAGGGGAGCTCTAGTGTGATTAAGAAGGTAATATAAATCTATATTTCCCACCTTGGTGGAAGTCAACATGTCAATCATTAAAAGAGCATCCACCTCAATCCAAATAATCAGCCAATATTTTTGTAAACAAATCTCAATAGCTTTGTTAACAACCATTAATTCAGCAAAGATAACAGAACATGCAGTAAGTGGATAGGCAAAAGCATAAATAACAATACCTTTATAGTTTTTGAAAATGCCACCACAGCCAAAAGCATTTTAAGAAACTGAGCTGTCTGTATTATTTTTGATAATATTATTATGAGGCTTTATCCACTAAATAATCTTATCTTCTTTACAGTTGGGAAAATCAGGCAAGCTATGGCCCAATTTATTGGCCATAAATTTACAACCTTTATTGTGGTTCATAGGAATCCCATGATGTTTGGCATCATTTCTATCCATCCATATGAACCATATAAGAGTGATGGCAGTTATCACTTTATTGTGACCTTTAACAATTTTTTTGAAAAAAGACATCAAGAAGTTGATATAAGGATAAAGAGCCATTAAATTGGTCAGTATTAAAAAGATCATCATACCAAATCCATAGTTTAGAGTCAATAGTTCCATTGACAAACACATGGTTCACATTCTCAATAAAAAAATAATAGTAGCATTTTGAAGGTAAATGAAAGCCTTTACCCCACATCAAAAAGCCAACAGGGAGGAAATTTTTCAAAAATCTCCAAGTTAGAATAGAATAAGAAATAGGGATAGAATTATTCCAAAGTTAAAAAAACACGTTAAATAAACCATGATCTTCTCTAATATGAATCCATACATCTTTAAGGTTAAAATCACCATTTTTAGATAGCCTAAAGAGAATCTAATCAAGATGGTTAGAAATGATAGGGATGTTAGTATGTTTATCTAAAAGAGAGGTAGGAATATAATCATTAAGCTTACTATCATTCCATTTATTATTCTGCTAGAATGAGTTCACTTTAATAGCAGCAGTGGAGTGAGTAGATAATAAGTCATCAATGGAACCACTGCCAGTCTAGTTATCTTGCCAAAAGAAATAAAATCTAGAGTTAACCCCCCAAGAAATAATTGATTCAACTTCCCATTTGATGGAACAAAGTCTTTTCCATACATGAGAATTACCCACCTTGTAAGGACAAATGAGAGGATGCTTACGCTAGCAGTATTTGGGAGTCATGAATTTAGCCCAAAGACTATTGTTGCTCCTAAAGTTCCACCAAAGTTTATGAGAGAATGCAGTAATAGCTTCCCAGATTGGCTTACAGCCAAGCCCCCTTCAGCAAGGTTGCCATAACTTTTATACCAAGAAATCCAATGCATCCTTTTAGTAGAGTTGTTTGAACCCCAGAAGAATTTATTAAGGAGGCGCTCTATTCTATTTAAGGTAGAATTAGTAGGAATAATGGTTTGAATAAGATATAAAGGCATGGACTAAAGGGCACTCTTAAGAAAAGTGAGTCTACCACAAAATGAGAGTAAATGAAATTCCCAAACATAAATTTTTTTTGTAAGTTTTTGGATTAACTCATCAATGAGGTGTGATCTTTTATGTCATTTATATAGAGGAGCACCAAGATATTTAATTGGAAGGCATTGTTGCTAAAAATTAGCAATTCTCAAGATTTGATTGATTTTGTTAATTGAGATTTTAGAGGAAGGAATGAAACAACTTTTGCCTTAATTAATAGAAAGACCACTTTCCTTCATAAATTTATTTAAGAAGTTCTTAATGTTTTTAATGTGATGAATGGAAGCATTGCAAAAGATAATGAAGTCATCAGCAAAACTAAGATGGGAGACAAGAATACCACCAAGAGTTCTAAAACACATGCTTGGATTATTGTTGAAGAGGTCATTAAGGCTCCTAGAAATATATTCCAACATAATAATAAAAAGAGAGGGATACATGGGACCCTCTTGTCTCAAACCATATAAAGAAGGGAAGAAACCTAAGGCCTCACCATTCAGAATAATAGAGAACCAAGCATTACTAATATAATTTTTAATGAGGGAGATGAAATTATCAGGGAGGCCAAACAAATGAACAAATTGAAAAAGGAAAGGCCAAGAGATGTTGTCGAAAGCTTTAAAGATATCCAATTTAAAGAGGATGTTACCACCTCTATTAGAGGCATCCAAATCATGAATTAGCTCTTGAGTTAGAAGAATGTTATCAAATATAGCTCTACATCTAACAAAACCAATTTGGTTGAGAGAAATACTTTTTTGAAGGAGAGGACTAATTCTATTGGCAAACAATTTAGCAATTAGTTTATGAAAAAGGTGCACAAACTAATAGGTCTGAAATCACCCCTGGATTCAAGATTATCAATTTTGGGTATAAGGACTATGGAAGTGCTCGAGAAGTATCTAGGTAAAGGATTACCATTAAAGAAATCAACCAAATTGTCAATTAAATCATACTTAATAATAGGCCAACAATGCTAAAAAAATTGAGTAGTGTAGCCTTCCAGACCAGCAGCAGAATCAACATTCATGCTATTAAGAATTTTACCATTCTCAGCTTTCATAGGCAACATAGTAAGCAAATGATTGTCATCACTGGTAATTATTAAGGGAATCAACTGAGAGTTGGAGATATCCTCTAAAGTATGATTCTTGTTCAAAAAATTTCTAAAATGATTAGTAATAGAGTCTTTAATCTCATTATTGTCAGTGATCTAATTTCCATTATCACTTTAAATTTTTTGGATAGAGTTTATCTTTTTATGGAAAAGAGAATGAAAATATCTGGTATTTTTGTCCCCATCACCAATATGTTTACTAGCAGCCTTTTGCAACTAGTAAGTTTCTTCCATATTCTAATAGGTAACCAGGTTGTCTTTGGCTTCATTCAAATCCTTCAGTTTAGAAGAATCAGTCAAAATAGTATTTTCAAGACAATAAACCTATTATTCCATGTTTTTGATGTTAGCAAAGAGATTTTTAAAATAATGCTTATTCCACCAACCAAGGTTTTGTTTAAGTCTTTTAAGCTTAAGCTAGAGTCTAATCATGTCTTTAATAGAATTATCAAGGTGAAGGGGGCCACCCAGTTGATGGAGACAACATTTAAGAAATTAATGTGCTGAATCCACATATTTTTGAATGTAAAAGAGGTAGAGGAGGGTAATCTATTAGAGTCATTTTTAACAGATATCAAAAGAGGAGCATGATCAGATAAAGTTCTGCTCATGTGCTCAATAGAGGTATGAGGCTATTGATTAATCCAAAGGGAGTTAAAAAGAGTCATATCAAGCCATTTCCAGAGTCTAGAGTTATGCCACGTGTAATCAAAACTAGAATAGCTAATGTCAATAAGGTTGCAATTAAGAATCATAATAGAGAAATCTTCCATAGAATGTATGTTAGGTGAACAACCACCTCTTCTTTCAGAGGAAGAGAGGATAGTGTTGAAATCACCCCCAACCAACCAAGGTTTGTTAACAGTTGAAGCAAAAGTTCTTAAATTATCCCAAAGGATGTTCCTACCAGCCCTGTTACAAGAAGCATAAACAATGGAGCCTAGAGCAGAAACATCACCCAATAAGATTTAGACATTGACAACTTGTTGGAGATCATCAAGGATAGATACATTGACTAAATTATTCCAAAAGCACCAAATTTTATTGCTAATATTATAGAAGAAGTTATTAAAGCCGAGCATTCTAGCAACATGACTGATCTTAGAAGAATGTATGTGAGGTTCAATAATAACTAGGAAAGCTATATTATTAATACGACAAAGACTTCTAACACGATTACGGACAATGAGGGTCCCAATCCCTCAAACATTCCAAATAAGAGAGTTAAACATAAAGAAAATATAAAATAAGCTAAGGAAATGAAGATAAATAAAGAGATTAAAAAAGAAGTAACCAGTCTAATGCAATAGGACCATTATTTATGAGATGATGAACCAGATCTAGTAGATCTAGTTGAGTTATTATGAAACATTTTTTACTTTTAAGGATTTCTTTTTAAAAATAGTTTGGAATGATCAATTTTTGTCCAAAGAATCTCCATCAGGAAGAGATTGATTAGTTGTATTAAGAATAGGATCAGAGTTAGTCAAAGCATTTCTAATGATAACTTCCCCTTCCTAACTTTCAAGATCAAGCTGAAAGGTCAGATTAGAATGCATGTCAATCTTAGGATTATGAGAAGGAGAGGTAATAATACCATTAAGAGCACATATACCAGGTTCAACTTCAAAATTATTTTCCATATTTTCCTCCATCACCAAATTTTCATTTAAATTTCCATTGAGGGTCACATGCTCCTCCTCATGTTCAACAGTCAAGAGAGGCAAGGTAGCCTGAATAGAGTCAATATCTTGAGGAGGCAAGTTATTATGTATGGAAGGACTGATAGCCAAACCATCATATTCAAAATCATGAGCAACATTAGCATTATCTTTTACCTGCTCAGATTGAAAATTGGGAGTATCATCATTGAGCACTTCATTGAGAAATTCAGTGGGTTCCAAAGAGTTAGAAGTAGTATTCTCATTTTGATTAACCTTAGGCACATAAATAGATTTACTAACTTTATCAGTTGAATGATTAGGATTAGGGTCAGTTAAATTTTTTTTTAAGTTGTGGATGCAGCACAAAACATTCTGAATTACCATGCCAATGGATTTTATAGTGCAAATAGAAAATAAGAAAATTCTCAAACTAAACTTTTTGAAAGTAAGTAAACTTTTCTGAACCAATCCAAACTTCCTTAGGATGTTTTTTTAGAAATATCAATTTCCACCATAATGCGAGAAACAAAAGGTCGGGATCTCACAGCAGTGGCCTGATCAATTTGAAGAGGCCAACCAGAAAGAGCCCTAATAGCAAAAAGAACTTCATATGTAACATAATGAATCCTCTTATTAGGTAAATCCAACCAAATAGGAACAATCGATGATTCCTCTCTTATGTCAAAAAGGGGAGACCACTTTAAAAGTCACATTTGATAATTGAAAATAAAGTAAGAACAACGTGAAAAAACCCTTGAATAATCTAAATCATTAGTAAGCTGAATCAAAACGCGCCTTGGATTAATAAAACTAATAGAGAATGCACCTGAAAGCTTAAGATTATGGAAAAAAGATCAGGTATTATCTAGATTAGGTTACCACAAAGTAAATTTGCCCACTAAAGTAAATTCGTAAGGCTTAACTAACTTCTCAACATCAAGATTCGAGCACATAATCACAGAAATTCCACAAAATGAAGTGGAAATTTGGTTCACCGAATCAGAGGTTGAGATAATCTTACCAAAATGTGTGTCCTTAAATGATTTAATAGCATGCACTACAGCAAGTTGTGTCGAGTCTGAAATAGCCATGAAATTTGAAGCCCTAGATGGTGCAACTGTGAAGGGAGTGACGGGCTGTGCGGCCAAAGGGACTGCCGCCATCAAGGATAGCTACAAGGATAACACACACATGGCAGAACAAAATAACTAATAGGAAACGAACATAAATGGTGAAGGATCACCAAAAACTGCAAGGAAAAGGATCATCAAAAAGGGGAAAACCCAATCGCCAGAGCGTCATAGGGAGAAAAAAAAAGAGCATGCATAGAGAAAATAAAAAACCAAAGATAACTAGAATAATCTCTATTCTAAAGACACAGTTCTATAAGCAATAGATCAGATCAGTCATTCTTCAATTTTTATTATTTTTAAGTTTTTTATTCTTAGGTTTATTTTATTTTTCAGTTCAATTTAGGTTTTTATTCTGTTTATTTTTATTTATTTTCATTAGTTTACTTTATTTTTAGGCTTAGGTTTAGGTTTTAGTTTAGGTTTTCATGTTATTGTATTTTTTTTATTTTATTTAGGTTTAAGTTTTTTTATATATATATTTTAATGTTTTATTTAGTTTAGGTTTAGGTTTTTAGGTTTTTAGGTATTAAGGTTTAGGGTTTAGGGTTTACAGTTTAGGGTTTTAAGGTTTAGTGTTTTAGGGTTTAGGGTTTAGGGTTAAGGTTTAGGGTTTATGGTTTAAGGTTTAGTGTTTAGAATTTAGGGTTTAGAGTTTTTAGGGTTTATGATTTAGGGTTAGCTTAGGGTTTAGGTTTTTTATAAAATTAAGTAAACCTGTAGGTTGAGATTTATTTAATTAATTTTTTTTTATTTATTTTAGTTTATTTTATTTTTTTATTTTAATTTAGTTTGTTTATTTATTTTATATTTATTCATTTTAGCCTAGATTTTTTATTTTGGTTTATTTTTTAGGTTTAGGTTTAAGTTTTTGTGTATTTTTTCAATTCATTTTGCTTTTATTTTATTCTTTAGGTTTAAGTTTTAGTTTTTATTTTTAGGTTTAGGTTTAGGTTTTTATTTCATTTTTTTAGGATTATGCTTTAGGTTTTTTTAAGTTTATTTTAAGGTTTTTTTTTATATTTTAGGTTTAGGTTTATTTTTAGTTTATTTTATGTTTTTAGTTTTGGTTTAGGGTTTATTAATTTTAATTTAGTTTATTTTAGTTTAGGTTTAGGTTTATTTTAATTTGTTTATTTTAGGATTAGGTTTTTTTATTTTAGTTTAGGGTTTTGGTTTTATTTTTAGGTTTATTTTTTTTAGGTTTAGATTTTATTTAGTTTTAATTTTATTTTATTTTAGTTTTATTTTATTTTTATTTTACGCCTAGTTTTTAGTTTATTTAGGTTTTTTATACTTAGGTTTATTTTAATTTTTATTTTAGTTTATGTTATTATTTATGTTATTTTAGTTTATATTTATTAGTTTATTTTTTTAGGTTTAGGTTTAGGTTTTAGTTTAGATTTTAATTTGATTTAATATTTTTATTTTATTTAGGTTTAGGTTTTATTTATTTAATTTATTTTAATGTTTTGTTTAATTTAGGTTAAGGTTTTTAGATTTTTAGGGTTTAATATTTGGGGTTTAGGGTTTAAGGTTTAGGGTTTAAGGTTTTATTATTTAAGGTTTTAGGGTTTAGGGTTTAAGGTTTAGGGTTCAAGTTTAGTGTTTAGGCTTTAAGGTTTAGGGTTTTTAGTGTTTAGGGTATAGGGTTTAGGGTTAGCTTAGGGTTTAGGGTTGGTTTAACGTTTAGGGTTTTAGGGTTTTGGGTTTAGGGTTAAGGGTTTAAGATTTAGGGTTTAGGCTTTTAGGTGTTAGGGTTTAGGGTTTAGGGTTTAAGGTATAGGGTTTAGGCTTTAGGGTTTAGGGATTTTAGGGTTTAAGGTTTAGGGTTTAGGGTTAGTTTAGGGTTTATGGTTTAGTTTTAGGTTTAGTGTTTAGGGTTTAAGGTTTAGGCTTTAGTGTTTAGGATTAGTTTAGGGTTTTGGGTTTAATGTTTTTTAAGGTTTAGGGTTTAGGGTTTAAGGTTTAGGGTTTACAGTTTAGGTTTAGGGTTTTAGGGTTTAGGGTTTAGGGTTATAGGTTTAGGGTTTAGTTTAGCGATTAGGGTTAGGGTTTTTTTAATATTTTTTTTAATTATGTAAACTAGTAGGTTTAGCTTTATTTTGTTTATATTTTATTTATTTATTTTTATTTTATTTTTTATTTTGATTTTGGCTAATTTTTAATTTTATTTATTTTAGTTTTTTTTTAGGTTTATTTATTTTAGGTTATTGTTTAGGTTTAGGTTTATTTTTTAGTTTACTTTTATTTTATATTTTAGGTTTAGGTTTTTTTTAGGTTTAGTTTAGGTTTTGATTTTATTTTTTCAAGTTTAGGTTTTAGATTTTTATTTTAGGTTTATTTTTAGATTTTTTTTAGTTTAGGTTTAGGTATATTTTTAGTTTATTTTTATTAATTTAGTTTAGGTTTACATTTAGATTTAGTTTATTTTAGGTTTAGGTTTAGAATTTATTTATTTTTGTTTAGTTTATTTTAGTGTAGGCTTAGGTTTTTTTTAATTTAGGGTTTAATTTTTATTTTTTATTATATTTTTAGGTTTTATTTAGTTTAGGTTTATGTTTTTATCTTTTAAGGTTTAGGGTTTAGTGTTTTATAATTTATGGTATAGGGTTCTTTTATTTTAGGGTTTAGGGTTAGTTTTGGGTTTGGGTTTGATTCTTTATTTTTATTTAGTTATTTTATTTATTTTAGGTTTATTTATTTTACTTTATTTTTAGGTTTAGGTTTAGGTTAATGTTTATTTTTTATTTTTATTATTTTATTTTATTTTTTTTCTTCGATTTTATTTTTTTTATTTTTTAGGTTATTTATTTTATTTTATTTTAGGTTTAGGTTATAGGTTTTTATTTTAGGTTTATTTTTAAATTTTATTTTTTAGTTTAAGTTTAGTTTTTTTTAGTTTATTTTATTTTGTTTAGGTTAAGGTTTAGTTTAATTTATTTTTGGTTTAAGTTTAGGTTTTATATATTTTAGGTTATTTTATTTTAGCTTAGGTTTAGGTTTATTTTATTATTATTTTAGGTTTAGTTTTTTTTAGTTTAGGGTGTAGTTTTTAGTTTTTATTTATTTTTAGGTTTAGGTTTTAATTTTATTTTATTTCAGGTTTATTTTGAATATATTTTAGGTTTAGTTTTTATTTTATTTAGGTTTTTTAGTTTATTTTAGTTTAGTTTAGATTTTTATTTATTTTATTTTAATTTGGTTTTTATTTTTTATTTATTTTTTTAGGTTTAGGTTTAGGTTTAATTTATGTTTTTAATTTATTTTATTTTTTATTTTATTTTATTTTTATGTTTTATTTAGTTTAGGTTTAGGCTTTTAGCTTTTTAGGGTTTAGGTTTATAATATTTTTTGGGTTTAGGATTTAGGGTTTAGGGTTTATGGTTTAGGGTTTAGGTTTTAGGGTTTAAGGTTTAGGGTTTTAGGTTTAAGGGTTTAGGGTTTATAGTTTAGTATTTATATTATTTAGGTTTTAGGGTCTATGGTTTAGGGTTTAGGGTTTAGGGTTTAGGTTTTAGGTTTAGGGTATAGGTTATAAGGTTTTAAGGTTTAGGGTTTAGCATTTCGGGTTTAGCTTTTAGGTTTAGGGTTTAAGTTTTAATTTAGGGTTTAGGGTTTTGGTTTTTTTTTTGACAAAGAATAAATTCAGATTTAACATTTCTTCTTTTTGATTTCATCAATCCAGTAACACACGAAGTTTTCTAAGACACAAGCAATGACATAAATAAAAAATGGGCATGCATAGAGCAAATCGAAAACCCTAGATAACTATAACTTTCTCTACTTTAAAGGCATAGTTCCATAAGCAATAGATCGGATCAATCGTTCTTCAACTTTTTATTTTATTTAGGTTTTTTAATCTTAGGTTTATTTTATTATTTAGTTTAGTTTAGGTTTTTCTTTATTTTATTTTAGGTTTAGGCTTAAGTATTAGTTTAGGTTTTTAATTAATTTTATTTTTATATTTATTTTGGTTTAGGTTATTTCATATATTTTATTTTTTGGTTTTATTTAATATATGTTTAGGTTTTAAGGTTTTAAGGTTTAGGGTTTAAGGTTTAAAGTTTAGAGTTTTAGGCTTTAGGGTTTAGGGTTAGGATTTAGGGTTTAGTGGTTTAGTTTTAGGGTTTAGGTTTTGGGTTTTGGGTGTAGGGGTTATGGTTTGGGGTTAA
The DNA here is from genome assembly GCA_021442155.1 of Cymbidium sinense. Lineage (NCBI taxonomy): Eukaryota > Viridiplantae > Streptophyta > Magnoliopsida > Asparagales > Orchidaceae > Cymbidium > Cymbidium sinense. The sequence continues at coordinate 44,648,849 of CM038216.1, forward strand.
CTTAAGGTGTAAGGTTTTTTTAGATTAAATATATGTGTAGCTTTAGGTTTATTTAGTTTATTTAGTTCAATTTCTATTTATTTTAGTTTATTTTATTTTTCATATTTATTTATGTTTAATTTTTATTTTTTTTTTAGTTTAGTTTTTTTTTATTTTAGGTTTACTTATTTTATTCTAGGTTTTTTATTTTAGTTTATTTTTTACATTTAAGTTTAGGTTTAAGTTTAGTTTTAGTTGAGTTTTATTTATTTTATTTTGTTTAGGTTTTATTTTTTATTTATAGGTTTAGGTTTAGATTTTTATTTTATTTTTTAGGTTTTGGTTTTAGATTTTTTCTAGGTTATTTTTTAGGTTTTGGTTTTAGATTATCATTTTTAATTTATTTTTTTTACTTACATTAGGTTTAAGTTTATGTTTAGTTTACTTTAGGTTTAGGTTTAGGTTTTATTTATTTTAGTTTAGTTTATTTTATTTTAGGTTTAGTTTATTTTATTTTGTTTATTTTATTTTTATTTTAGGTTTAGATTTTTTTTAGTTCACGGAATAGGTTTTATGTTATATTTAATTTTAGGTTTTAGTTCTTTATTTGTTTTATTTTATTTTATTTTGGTTTAATTTATTCTGCCGTGATTTATTTTCATTTTATTTTATTTTTTAGGTTTTTTTATTAATTTATTTTATTTTATTTTAGGTTTTAGGTTTATTTGAAGGTTTAAGTTTCATTTTATTTATTTTTTAAGATTTATTTATTTTATTTTAAGTTAAGGCCCAGGATTTAGTGAGGTGTTAGAGGTTTAGGTTTGGGCCTTTTAGGGCCCAGGTCAGGGCCCATGGTAGGGCCCAGCCAGGTTTAAGATTTGGGTAGGGTGGCCCAGGTCAGTTTAGGGCCTGGGAGCTAGTCCTGGGCTTTAGTGTTTTAGGTTTAGGGCCTAGAGTCCTTTTGGATAGGGTTAGGGCCTAGTTTGGGGTAAGGTAGTGCAGTGTTTGGCCTAGGATCTTAGTGGGGTATTTGTTACTGTGGTCTTAGCCACTTTAGGTTTAAAGTAAGAATTAGGTTATAGGTTTAAGGTTTAGAGCCTAGGATTTAGGTCTAGGGTGGGTTTTTTCCATTTTAATTTATTTGTGTTTATTTTTTTTTTTTTAAATTAAGCAAACCAAGTTTGTTTATTTACTATATTTTATATATTTTTGTTTATTTTTATTTTTGTTTTGATTTAGGTTTTTATTTTTATTTTTAATTAGTTTTGTTTATTTATTTTAGGTTTATTTATTTTAGTTTATGTTTTTTATTTTAGTTTTTTTTAGGTTTAGGTTTGAGTTTAGTTTTATTTTTTAGTTTATTTTTATTTTATTTTATTGTTCTTTTTTTGGCTTTAGGTTTTAGTTTTTATTTTTATTATTAGGTTTAGGTTTCTAATTTATTTTTTTAGCTTTAAGTTTTAGGTTTTACTAGGTTTATTTCTAGGTTTTATTTCTTGTTTGGTTAAGTTTATTTTAGTTTATTTAATTTTATTTACTTTAGGTTTAGGTTTAGGTTTAATTTATTTTATGTTTAGGTTTAGGTTTTATTTTTTTTAGATTTGTTTATTTTTTTGTAGGTTTAGATTTATTTTATTTTTATTTTTGTTTTAGGTTATAAGTTTTAATTTTTTTTTTATTTTTAGGTTTTATTTTTAAGTTTATTATTTAGGTTTAGGTTTTTATATAGTTATTATTTTATTTTATTTTATGTTTATTTTATTTTTATTTTAGGTTTAGTTTTTATTTTATTAAGGGTTTATATTTTTATGTTTAGTCTAGGTTTTTATTCATTTTATTTTCATTTAGTTTTTTTTCTTTTGAGATTCAGCTTTAGGTTTAGGTTTAGGTTTTAGTTTATGTTTTTTTTATTTATATATTTTATTTATTTTGGTTTAGGTTTTTTTTAAAAAAATTTCTTTAATTTTGGTTTAGGTTTTTAGCATTTTAGTGTTTAGGGGTTAAGGTTATTTTAGGGTTTATGGTTAAGGGTTTGAGGTTTAGGGTTTAGGGTTTAGGTTTTAGGGTTTAGTGTTAAGGTTTTAGGGTTTAAAGGTTAGGGTTTAGGGTTTTAGGGTTTAAGGTTTAAGGTTTAGGGTTTTTGGGGTTTAGGGTTTAGGGTTTAGGGTTTCGGTTCTAAGTTTAGGGTTATTGGTTTTTTTTTTACAGAGAAAAAATTTAGATTCAAATTTCTTCATTTTAATTTCGTCGACCAAGTAACACATCATGTTTTCTATGATACAAGCAACGACATAGATAAAAAATGAGCATGCATACATCAAATCAAAAACCCAAGATAACTTGAACTGTCTCTACTATAAAGGTACAGTTCCATAAGCAATAGATCAGTTCGGTCGTTCTTTAGTTTCTCTAGTTCCCCTTAGAACCACCCTGGCCTCTCGAGTAGTGGGTTCCACCATTATATCCTCGATCTCTCCCTTCGCCAGCACCACGACTAAAACTCCATCGCTCCTCCCACCTCCATAACCACCACTACTCTGACCATCACCTCCATATCCACCAGCACTTCCAAATCCCACACCACCACTGTGATAACCATCGCCTCTGCCTTCGCCTCCACCGTCAGATCTAGACATAGCGTGGTTGATAGTGATGTTCTTGCTGCCAAGGTTATACCCATTCTTAGGGTTTAGGTTTATAAGGTTTTAGGGTTTAGATTTATTTTTAAATTTATTTAGTTACTTTAGGTGTAGGTTTAGGGTTTAGGGTTTAAGGTTTAAGGTTAAGGTTTAGGGTTTAGTGTTTATGATTTAGGTCTTAGGGTTGAGGGTTTAGGGTTTAGCATTTTGGTTTTTTTCTAATTAAGTAAACTAGTGGGTTTAGGTTTATTTAATTTATTTTTTATTTATTTTAGTTTATTTTATTTTTTATTTTTATTTAGGTTTATTTTTTATTTTTATGTAGATTAGTTTATTTATTTTAGATAAGGTTTTTGAGTTTATTTTATAAGTTCAGCTTTTGCTTTAGGTTTATTTTTTAGGTTTAGCTTTAGCTTTAGGATTATTTTTTAGCTGAGTTTTATTTTATTTTATTATTTAGGTTTAGGTTTTAATTTTTATTATTAAAGTTTAGGTTTAGTTTTTTTTAATTTTTTTAGTTCTAGGTTTTAAGTTTTTATTTTAAATTTATTTTTTGGTTTTATTTTTTAGTTTAGGTTTAAGTTTATTTTTAATTTATTTTATTTTATTTAGGTTTTTGTTTAGGTTTAGGTTTAGCTATTTTAGTTTAGGTTTAAGTTTATTTTATTTTGTTTATTTTATTTTTATTTTAGTTTTATGTTTTTTTAGTATAGCGTTTAGGTTTTATTTTTTATTTATTTTTAAGTTTATTTTTTGGGTTTAGGTTTTTATTTAAATTTTACTTTATTTTACATTAGGTTTAGGTTTATTTTATTTTATTTCACATTTAGTTTTATTTTATTTTACATTTAATATTCCCGTGCTCTTTTATTTTAATTTAGTTTAGGTTTTTATTTATTTTATTTAGTTTATTTTTATTTGTACATTTTATTTTATTTTTAGGTTTAGGTTTAGGTTATTATTTAGGATTTTATTTTATTTTATCTTTAATTTATTTAGTTTAGATTTTGTATTATAGATTTTATTTTAATTAGTTTATTTTAAGTTTATTTTAAGTGTATTTAGATTTGGGTCAGTTTAGGGATTTAGAGGGTTTTTTTGGTGGTTTAGGATTTGGGTTAGGATTTATCATGGTTTTAGGATTTAGCCAGCTGTGGTTTCACTTTAAGGGTCTTTAAGCCCATGGCTAGTTTTTAGGTTTTGTGGTTTAGGTTGGTTTGTCATTTAAGATTTAGTTAGGCTTTTAGTTTTGGCATGTATAGCTCAGTGCTCAGGTTTTTTAGTTTAGGGCCTGTGGTTGGCCTATTTTTTAGGGCTCATGGTTTAGGATTTTAGGCCCAGGATTTAGGCCTAGTTTAGGGTTTGGCCTAGGGTTTAGGGTTGCGCCTAGGCCAGAGTTTTTAAGGTCAATTAGGTTGGTCAGAATTTTTTTTAATCAAGCAAAGTGTTGTTTATTTAGTTTATTTTATTTTGTTTATTATATTTTATTTAGATTTATTTTATATTTTATTTTGTCCTTTATTTATTTATTTTAGTTTAATATCTTAATTTTTAGTTTATTTTATTTTATTTTCATTTTTTTTATTTTTATTTTAGGTAGGTTTAGGTTCATTTTATCTTTTTAGTTTTAGGTTTAATTTTGGTTATTTTAGGTTTTTTTTAGTTTAGGTTATGGTTTTTAGTTTATTTTATTTATTTAGCTCACACTGTTTTATTTATTTTATTTTGGTTTTATCTTTAGGTTTAGGGTTTAGGGTTTGGGGTTTATGTTTTAAAGTTTATGATTTATGTTTATGGTTTAGGTTTAGGGTTTATGTTTATGATTTAAGTTTTAGGTTTTGTGGGTTTAGGATTTGTGGGTAGGGCTGTGGTTAGGGTTTAATGTTTAGGGATTTAGGGTTTAGGGTTTCTTTGGTTTTGGGTTTAGGGTTTAGAGTTTAGGTTTTAGGTTCAGGGTTTAAGGCTTAGGTTTGAGGGTTTTAGGGTTTTTAGGGTTTAGCGTTTAGAGTTTAGGGTTTAAGTTTTAGGTTTAGGGTTCTGGTTTTAGTTTAGAGTTTAGGGTTTTTAGTTTTTGGTTTTTTTAATAGAGAACAAATTCAGATTCAACATTTCTTCTTTTCGATTTCATCTACCAAGTAACAAACTACATTTTCTAAGACACAAGCGACGACATAGATAAAAAAATGAGCATGCATAGAGCAAATTAAAAACCCTAAATAACTAGAACCGTCTCTACTATAAAGACATTTCCATTAGTAGTGGATAGGTTTTTATTTTATTCATGTTTATATTCTTAGGTTTATTTTTTTTTTAATTTATATTTTTATTTAATTTATTTTAGTTTATTTTATTTTATTTTTAGGTTTATTTTATATATATATATATATATATATATATATATATATATATATATATATATATATATATATATATATATATACATATATATATATATATATATATATATATATATATATATATACATACTGATTTATTTAGTTTTGGTTTAACCTTTAGGTTTTATGGTTTAGGGTTGTGGTATGGTTTTATGATTTAGGATTTAGGTTAGGGTTTGGGCCAAAATGTTGCTTTAGGGTTTAGTATTTTTGGGTTTAGGGTTAGCTTAGGGTTTAAGGTTTCTTTAATAAAAAAAATTAAGTAAACCAGTAGGTTGAGGTTTATTTAGTTTATTTTTATTTATTTTAATTTTATTTTTATTTTTATCTTTTAATTTTATTTATTTATTTTGAGATTTTTAGGTTTATTTTTTACTTTAGTTTTAGGTTTATTTTTAGTTTTTTTTATTTTATTTAGTTAAGGGTTTAGGTTTAGTTTATTCTAGGTTTAGGTTTAGGTTTTGTATATTATAGTTAAGTTTATTTTAGTTTAGGTTTAGATTTATATTGTTTTGTTTATTTTATTTTTATTTTAGTTTTAGGTTTCATTTTTTAGTTTAGTGTTTAGGTTTTATTTTTTATTTATTTTTTGGTTTATTTTTTAGGTTTAGGGTTTTATTTAGTATTCATTTTATTTTATTTTAGGTTTATTTTAAGTTTTTTTAATTTAACGTTTAGTTTTTAATTTATTTATGTTTTTTATTCTTAGGTTTATTTTATTTCTTAGTTTAGTTTAGGTTTTTATTTATATTATTTTACTTAATTTATTAGTTTATTTTATTATATTTTTAGGTTTAGGTTTAAGTTTTATTTTAATTTTTTTTTTATTTTATTTTTTATTTAGGTTTAGTTTATTTTATTTATTTTATTTTTAAGTTTTATTTAGTTTAGGTTTAGGTTTTTAGGTTTTTAGGGTTTTGGGTTTTAGGTTTTGGGTTTTGGGTTTAGGGTTTAGGGTTTTAGGATTTACAATTTTAGGGTTTAAGGATTATGGTTAGGGTTTAGGGTTTAGTGTTTAAGCTTTAGGGTTTATTATTTTTAGGCTTTAAGGTTTGAGGTTTATTGTTAGCTTAGGGTTTAGGGTTTAAGGTTTATGGTTTACACTTTATGGTTTAGGATTTTTAGGGCTTAGGGTTTAGAGTTAGTTTAGGATTTAAGGTTTAGGGTTTTAGAGTTTAGGGTTTAAGGTTTATGGTTAGTGTTAGGGTATAGGGTTTAGAGATTAGGCTTTTTGTTTTTGGGGAACCCCATATAGGAGATTTTTACTGCCACAAAAATGGGGGGTTACAAGGTCCTTATTATGGGATAAACTCAAGAACTACTTCTGAATGAGCTATAATCAGCCTAGAGAGTGAACCCCCTATCTAAGTACAACCAATAAAAGGAAGGAAAAAGAAAAAAAGAAAAGAAAAACTACAAGAGATACAAAAGTAGCAAAAAAGAAAAGCCAGAGGATAGACATCAACAAAAGCTTGTGAAGATGACAGAAGCATATGCCACCTCCATAGAAGAAACTTCCAAGGAAACAACACAGAACCAGCAAACAACTAGAAAATGAAATTAGCACAGGTAGAAAGATACAAGCAAAATTAACTGAAAAGACAATGAAAAGTGAAAGAAAGTTAGAGAAGTGTGTGAAGGAAGGCTCAGACTCAGTCACACATGAATGGGGCAACTGCAAACATGAGCAACCAAACTTCAAAGGAAGGGTTACATCAGAAGTGCTGCTACCATCTAAATTTTTAATGAAATCATCCCAGCCATCATAGCCTACATACCTAGGGGAAGGCAACCACCACTGGGTGGAAATCATATGATCTTTAATACCTGCATACCAAGCAATAGCAAAAAACACTATAGAAGGAAAGGAAACACTATTCAGCAAGGCAAAGGAATGCAACCAATCCCTTGTAAGATAAGCATCACCTAGATACACCAACATAGCATGAGAATGAACAACCAACAAAAACCCCTACCTAGATGGATCATCTTGGCAAAGAAACAGTCCCCATAGTGTTGATAGCCAATTAGGAGCAAAAGCCCAGGTGTAAACATCAACATATTAATAGTTAGATCACTACAATAATTATACAAGGCTAATAGAGCCAACAGTAGTCTCAGTCAGTAGATTAACCCATACAACAAAGGCAAAATTAATGAGGCTAACCAGACGACAATCAACAAAACAAAAAGCCAAGCAAACATCCAATAGAAATAATCAGTCTACTGAACAAAAAAGCCCGATAGACCATTCATCCGATAGACAATACAACAAATCAAATAATGTAACCAACAGAGGAGAAGGTAAGCAGTGCCATTACAAAATTGAGCCATGGTAGGAGTTAAAAAAATAAAAATCCAAAAAAACTTTCATATAAAGGGTAATCAACCCAACTGCTATGCAACCAACAACAACACAAACAGAAGGAAAATGAGAGTAAAAGAAAGCCCAACCATGCAAGGAAACCACAGTGATCGCAAAAATATGAAGAGAAAGAGAACTAGTAAACATAATTAGCAAAGCACCAAATCTATCCATGAGGATTGAGAAAAAGTGCAGCATAACCCAATAGGTCCAGCGAAATAGGCGACGGTTCCATCTAAGAAGGCCATCAGCAAGTAAAAATAGTACCCAACAAATTGAAGGACAAGTAATAGGTAACCAATAGATGAGGCTAAAGAACCAAAGACCACCATAATAGGATAACCAGGTAAATGCAACAAAAAAATGAGAAAGAAATAAGGTAGACTAAGGAATATAGAAGGAGCGATACAGACATATCAAGCAGTAAAATTGAGCAGAAAACAAAATATGCCAACTTAATTTCAGTGATAGGTAAACCAGAGTAATCCAAATTAACCAAACCATGCAATTATTTAGAAAGACTTAAATGATCAAAAAGGCTGAGCACATCGAATCTAGCAGCTAGATTAGCAAGATAGTTAGCACAAACATTTTCTTCATGCCAAATATGAGTGATTTTAAAGCAGACTTGAGAAAAGAGAGGTCTAGTATGATTAAGAAGGTAGTATAAATCTGTGTTTCCCACCTTGGTGGAAGTCAACATAACAATGAGCAAATGAGCATCCACTTCAATCCAGATATTGAACCAACCTTTTTGCAAACAAATCTCTATAGCTTTGTTAAAAGTCATTAATTCAGCAAAGATAACAGAACAAGCTTTAACAGGGTAGGCAAAAGCAAAAGTGAGACTACCTTTAAAGTTTCTGAAATGCCACCACAGCCAAAAGCATTTTGAGAGATGGAGCCATCAGTATTAATTTTGATAATATTATTATGAGGCTTTATCCAATAGATAATCTTATCTTCTTTCCAGTTGGAGATCTAAGGCAAGCTAAGGCCCAGCTTATTGGCCACAAATTTGCAACCTTTAAAGTGGTTGTTAGTAATTAAACTAGTGTTAAATAAAGCACGAATTTTTTCTTTAGTTCTAGCAATAATCCTCTTGTGGTTCATAGGGATACCATGATGTTTGGCATCATTTTTGTTCATCCATATGAACCATATAAGAATGATGGCAGTTATCACTTTAATGTGACCTTTCACAATTTTATGAAAATAGACATCAAGAAGTTGATATAAGGATAAAGAACCATGGAAATGGTTAATATTGAAAAGATCATCATACCAAACCCAAAATTTGGATGCAATAGCACCAATGATAAAAACATGATTCACATTTTCAATGTGAAAATAACAATAGTATTTGGAAGGCAATTGAAAGCCTTTACCCCACATCAAAGAGTCAATAGTAATGAAAATTTTTAGAATTCTCCATGTAAGGATAGAGTAAGAGATAGTGATAATGTTATTCCAAAATTTAAAAAACACATTAGATAAACCATGGGCTTCTCTAATATGATTCTATACCACTTAAAGGATAAAATCACCATTTTTAGATAGCTTAAAAATAATCTGATCAGGTTTGTTAGAAATGATAAGAATGTTAGTGAATTTATTTGAAAGAGAAATAATAATATAATTAGTGAGTTTCCTATCATTCCAATTATTATTTATCCAAAAGGAGTTCACTTTAATAGTAACATTAGAATGAGTAGATAATAAATCATCAATAGAGCCACTGCCAATCTAGTTTTCTTGCCAAAAGAAAGAAGATACAGGGTTAGCACCCCAAGAAATTAGGGATTTAGGTTCCCATTTGATGGAGCAAAGTCTTTTCCAGACTGGGGAGTGAACTACTTTATAAGGAAAAATAAAAGGATGCTTACCCTGATAGTATTTGGCAGTCATGAAATTAGCCCAAAGACTATTATTGCTCTTAAAGTTCCACCAAAGTTTATGAGAGAATGCAGTAATAGCTTCATGAATAGACTTACAGCCAGGCCCACCTTCAGCAAGGATGCCACAACTTTTATACAAAGAAGTCCAATGCATCCTTTTAGTAGAATTATTAGAGCCAAAAAAAAATTTAGTTTACTTTATTTTTAGGCTTCGATTTAGGTTTTAGTTTAGGTTTTCAAGTTATTGTATTTTTTTTATTTTATTTAGGTTTAAGTTTTATATATATATTTTTCAAGGTTTTATTTAGTTTAGGTTTAGGTTTTTAGGTTTTTAGGTATTAGGGTTTAGGGTTTAGGGTTTTAAGGTTTAGTGTTTTAGGGTTTAGGGTTTAGGGTTATGGTTTATGGTTTAGGGTTTAATGTTTAGTGTTTAAGATTTAGGGTTTAGAGTTTTTAGTGTTTACGATTTAGGGTTAGCTTAGGGTTTAGGTTTTTTTATAAAATTAAGTAAACCTATAGGTTGAGATTTATTTAATTTACTTTTTTATTTATTTTAGTTTATTTTATTTTTTTCTTTTAATTTAGTTTGTTTATTTATTTTATATTTATTCATTTTAGCTTAGATTTTTTATTTTGGTTTATTTTTTAGGTTTAGGTTTAAATTTTTGTGTATTTTTTCAATTCATTTTACTTTTATTTTATTTTTTAGGTTTAGGTTTTAGTTTTTATTTTTAGGTTTAGGTTTAGGTTTTTATTTCATTTTTTTAGGTTTATGCTTTAGGTTTTTTTAAGTTTATTTTTAGGTTTTTTTTATTTTAGGTTTAGGTTTATTTTTAGTTTATTTTATGTTTTTAGTTTTGGTTTAGGGTTTATTTATTTTAATTTAGTTTATTTTAGTTTAGGTTTAGGTTTATTTTAATTTGTTTATTTTAGGATTAGGTTTTTTATTTTAGTTTAGGGTTTATGTTTTATTTTTAGGTTTATTTTTTTTAGGTTTAGATTTTTATTTAGTTTTAATTTTATTTCATTTTAGTTTTATTTTATTTTTATTTTACGTCTAGTTTTTAGTTTATTTAGGTTTTTTATACTTAGGTTTATTTTAATTTTTAGTTTAGTTTATGTTTTTATTTATTAATTTATTTTTTTTAGGTTTAGGTTTAGGTTTTAGTTTAGATTTTAATTTGATTTAATATTTTTATTTTATTTAGGTTTAGGTTTTATTTATTTAATTTATTTTAATATTTTGTTTAGTTTAGGTTTAGGTTTTTAGATTTTTAGGGTTTAACGTTTGGGGTTTAGGGTTTAAGGTTTAGGGTTTAGGGTTTAAGGTTTTATTATTTAAGGTTTTAGGGTTTTAGGTTTAGGGTTTAGGGTTAGGGTTTAAGGTTTAGGGTTTAGGATTTAGTGTTTAGGCTTTAGGGTTTAGGGTTTTTAGTGTTTAGGGTATAGGGTTTAGGGTTAGCTTAGGGTTTAGGGTTAGTTTAAAGTTTAGGATTTTAAGGTTTAGGGTTTAGGGTTTAGGGTTTAAGATTTAAGGTTTAGGCTTTTAGGGGTTAGGGGTTAGGGTTTAGGGTTTAAGGTATATGGTTTAGGCTTTAGGGTTTAGGGATTTTAGGGTTTAAGGTTTAGGGTTTAGGGTTTAATTTTAGGTTTCATGTTTAGGGTTTAGGGTTTAGGCTTTAGTGTTCAGGATTAGTTTAGGGTTTTGGGTTTAAGGTTTAACATTTTTTAAGGTTTAGGGCTTAGGGTTTAAGGTTTAGGGTTTACGGTTTAGGTTTAGGGTTTTAGGGTTTAGGGTTTAGGGTTTAGGGTTTAGCGATTAGGGTTACAATTTTTTAATATTTTTTTAATTATGTAAACTGGTAGGTTTAGGTATATTTTGTTTATATTTTATTTTTTTTTGTTTATTTTATTTTTTATTTTTATTTTGGCTAATTTTTATTTTTATTTAGTTTACTTTTTTATCTTAGGTTTATTTATTTTAGTTTAGGTTTATTTATTTTAGGTTATTGTTTAGGTTTAGGTTTATTTTTTAGTTTACTTTTATTTTATATTTTTGGTTTAGGCTTTTTTTTTTTTTAGGTTTAGTTTAGGTTTTGATTTTATTTTTTCAGGTTTAGGTTTTAGATTTTTCTTTTAGGTTTATTTTTAGGTTTTTTTTAGTTTAGATTTAGGTATATTTTTAGTTTATTTTTATTAATTTAGTTTAGGTTTACATTTAGGTTTAGTTTATTTTAGGTTTAACTTTAGATTTTATTTGTTTTAGTTTAGTTTATTTTAGTGCAGGCTTAAGTTTTTTTAATTTAGGGTTTAAGTTTTATTTTTTATTATATTTTTAGGTTTTATTTAGTTTAGGTTTATGTTTTTATCTTTTATGGTTTAGGGTTTAGTGTTTTATAATTTATGGTATAGGGTTTAGTGTTTAGGGTTTAGGGTTAGTTTTAGGTTTTGGGTTTGAATTTTTTTTATTTTTTTAAATTTTTTTTAGATTATGTAAATTTGTAGTTTAATGTTTATTTAGTTCATTTTTTTATTTATTTTAGTTTATTTTTTATTTTTATTTAGTTAGTTTATTTATTTTAGGTTTATTATTTTACTTTATTTGTAGGTTTAGGTTTATGTTAATGTTTATTTTTTTAGTTTAGTTCTATTTTTATTTTATTTATTTTGTTTTAGTTTTATTTTTTTTTTTTAGGTTAAGGTTTAGGCTTTTATTTTATTTTTTAGGTTTAGGTTATAGGTTTTTATTTTAAGTTTATTTTTAAATTTTATTTTTTAATTTAAGTTTAGTTTTTTTTAGTTTATTTTATTTTGTTTAGGTTCAGGTTTAGGTTTAATTTATTTTTGGTTTAAGTTTAGGTTTTATATATTTTAGGTTAGTTTATTTTAGTTTAGGTTTAGGTTTATTTTATTATTATTTTAAGTTTAGTTTTTTTTAGTTTAGGGTTTAGTTTTTGGTTTTTATTTGTTTTTAGGTTTATTTTTTTAGGTTTAGGTTTTAATTTTATTTTATTTTAGGTTTATTTTGAATTTATTTTAGGTTTAGTTTTTATTTTATTTAGGTTTTTTAGTTTATTTTAGTTTAGTTTAGGTTTTCATTTTTTTATGTTAGTTTTATTTTTATTTTTTATTTATTTTTTAGGTTTAGGTTTAGGTTTAGTTTATGTTTTTAATTTATTTTATTTTTTATTTTATTCTATTTTATTTTTTTTATTTTATTTTTATGCTTTATTTAGTTTAGGTTTAGTAACTTTTTAGGGTTTAAGGTTTATAAATTTTTTTGGGTTTAGGGTTTAGGGTTTAGGGTTTAGGGTTTAAGGTTTAGGGTTTTAGGTTTTAGGGTTTAGGGTTTAAAGTTTAGTATTTATGGTGTTTAGGTTTTAGGGTCTATGGTTTAGGGTTTAGGGTTTAGGTTTTAGGTTTAGGGTATAGGTTATAGGGTTTTAAGGTTTAGGGTTTAGCATTTCAGGTTTAGGTTTTAGGTTTAGGGTTTAAGTTTTAATTTAGGGTTTAGGGTTTTGGTTTTTTTTTTTTTGATAAAGAATAAATTTAGATTCAATATTTCTTCTTTTCGATTTCATCAACCAAGTAACACACGAAGTTTTCAAAGACACAAGCGATGACATAAATAAAAAATGGCATGCATAGAGCAAATCAAAAACCCTAGAAAACTATAACTTTCTCTACTTTAAAAGCACAGTTCCATAGGCAATAGATCGGATTAGTCGTTCTTCAACTTTTTATTTTATTAAGGTTTTTTAATCTTAGGTTTATTTTATTATTTAGTTTAGTTTAGGTTTATATTTATTCTATTTTAGGTTTAGGCTTAGGTATTAGTTTAGGTTTTTAATTAATTTTATTTTTATATTTATTTAAGTTTAGGTTATTTTATATATTTTATTTTTTGGTTTTATTTAATATATGTTTAGGTATTTAGGTTTTTAAGGTTTAGGGTTTAGGGTTTAGGGTTTAAATTTTAGAGTTTTAGGCTTTAGGGTTTAGGGTTTAGGGTTAGGATTTAGGGTTTAGGGTTTAGGGTTTAGTGATTAGGCTTTAGGGTTTAAGGTTTTTCAGGTTTTGGGTGTAGGGGTTATGGTTTAGGGTTAACTTAGGGTGTACGGTTTTTTTAGATTAAATAAATGTGTAGCTTTAGGTTTATTTAGTTTATTTTCTATTTATTTTAGTTTATTTTATTTTTCATTTTTATTTATGTTTACTTTTTTATTTTTATTTAGTTTAGTTTTTTTATTTTAGGTTTACTTATTTTATTCTAGGTTTTTTATTTTAGTTTATTTTTTACATTTAAGTTTAGGTTTAGGTTTAGTTTTTAGTTGAGTTTTATTTCTATTTTATTTTGTAAGTTTAGGTTTTATTTTTTATTTATAGGTTTAGGTTTAGATTTTTATTTTATTTTTTAGGTTTTGGTTTTAGATTTTTATTTTAGGTTATTTTTTAGGTTTTGGTTTTAGAATTTTATTTTTAATTTATTTTGTTTTACTTACATTAGGTTTAAGTTTATGCTTAGTTTACTTCAGGTTTAGGTTTAGGTTTTATTTATTTTAGTTTAGTTTATTTTATTTTAGGTTTAGTTTATTTTATTTTATTTATTTTAGTTCTATTTTAGGTTTAGATTTTTTTTAGTTCAGGGTATAGGTTTTATGTTTTATTTATTTTTATTTTTAGGTTTTTATTTAGTTTCTATTTTATTTTATTTTAGGTTTAATTTATTCTTACGTTTATTTTATTTTTTTTATTTTTTATTTTTTAGTTTTTTATTAATTTATTTTATTTTATTTTTAGGTTTTGGTTTAGGTTTTAGTTTAAGATTTTATTTTATTTCATTTTTTTTTTATTTTGGATTAGGCTTTTTTATTTATTTTATTTTTAAGTTTTTAATGTTTAAGGTTTAGGGTTTAGGGTTTTTAGGGTTTAGAGTTTCTTTAGGATTTAGCGTTTAGGGTTTTAAGGTTTAGGGTTTAGGGTTTAGGGTTTAGTGTTAGGGTTTAGGGTTTAGGGTTTAGCGTTTAGGGTTTTAAGATTTAGTTTAGGATTTAGGGCTCAGTTAGGTTTAGGGTTTAGGTTTATTTTTTTGTTTTAGGTTTTGTTTGGTTTTAGTTTAGGTTAGTTTAGTGTTTAGGGTTTAGGGTTTTAGGGTTTAGTGTTTAGGGTTTAGGATTTTTAATTTGGGGGTTCAAGGTTAGTTTAGGGTTTAGGGTTTAGGGTTCATGGTTAGTTTACAGTTTAGGTTTTAAGGTTTAAGATTTAGGGTTATAGGTTTAAGGTTTAGAGTTTAGGGTTGAGGTTTAGGGTTTGGGTTTTTTCTTCATTTTTTATTTATTTGTATTTATTTATTTTTTAAATTAAGTAAACTTGAACATTTAGGTTTATTTATTATATTTTATATATATTAGTTGATTTTAAATTTTGTTTTGATTTAGGTTTTTATTTTTATTTTTAATTAGTTTTGTTTATTTATTTTAGGTTTGTTTATTTTAGTTTATGTTTTTTATTTTAGTTTTTTTTAGGTTTAGGTTTGAGTTTTGTTTTATTTTTTAGCGTAGTTTTACTTTATTTTATTATTCTTATTTTGGATTTAGGTTTTAGTTTTTATTTTTAGGTTTAGGTTTAGGTTTCTAATTTATTTTTTTAGCTTTAAGTTTTAGGTTTTTACTCTAGGTTTATTTTTAGGTTTTATTTCTTAGTTTTGGTTAAGTTTATTTTTAGTTTATTTAATTTTATTTACTTTAGGTTTAGGTTTAGGTTTAATTTATTTTATGTTTAGGTTTAGGTTTTATTTATTTTAGATTTATTTGTTTTTTTGTAGGTTTAGGTTTATTTTATTTTTATTTTTGTGTTAGGTTATAAGTTTTAATTATTTTTTTATTTTTAGGTTTTATTTTTAGATTTATTATTTAGGTTTAAGTTTTTATATAGTTTTTATTTTATTTTATTTTATGTTTATTTTACTTTTATTTTAGGATTAGTTTTTATTTTATTAAGGGTTTATATTTTTATGTTTAGTCTAGGTTTTTATTAATTTTATTTTCATTTAGTTTTTTTTCTTTTGAGATTCAGCTTTAGGTTTTAGTTTATGTTTTTATTTTATTTTTATTTTTTATTTATTTTGGTTTAGGTTTTTTTTTAATTTTATTTAATGTAGGTTTAGGTTTTTAGCATTTTAGTGTTTAGGGGTTAAGGTTATTTTAGGGTTTATGGTTAAGGGTTTGGGGTTTAGGCTTTAGGGTTTAGTTTTTAGGGTTTAGGGTTTAGGTTTTAGGAAGGTTAGGGTTTAGGGTTTTAGGGATTAAGGTTTAAGGTTTAGGGTTTTTGGGGTTTAGGGTTTAGGGTTTAGGGTTTCGGTTCTAAGTTTAGGGTTATTGGGTTTTTTTTTTATAGAGAAAAAATTCAGATTCAAATTTCTTCATTTTAATTTCATCAACCAAGTAACACACCAAGTTTTTTATGATACAAGCAACAGGATAAAAAAATGAGCATGCATCTGACAATCAAAACCAAGATAACTAGAACTGTCTCTACTATAAAGGTACAGTTCCATAAGCAGTAGATCAGTTTGGTCGTTCTTTAGTTTCTCTAGTTCCCATTCGAACCAGCCCGGCCTCTCGAGTAGTGGGATCCACCATTATATCCTCGATTTCTCCCTTCGCCAGCACCATTTCTAAAACCTCCATCGCTCCTCCCACCTCCATAACCACCACTACTCTGACCATCACCTCCATATCCACCAGCACTTCCAAATACCCCACCACCACTTTGATAACCATTGCCTCTGCCTTCGCCTCCACCGTCAGATCTAGACTGAGCGTGGTTGATAGTGATGTTCCCGCCGCCAAGGTTATACCAGTTCTTAGGGTTTACGTTTATAAGGTTTTAGGGTTTAGATTTATTTTTAAATTTATTTAGTTACTTTAGGTGTAGGTTTAGGATTTAGGGTTTAAGGTTTAGGGTTAAGGTTTAGGGTTTAGTGTTTATGGTTTAGGTCTTAGGGTTGAGGGTTTAGGGTTTAGCATTTTAGTTTTTTTTAGTTAAGTAAACTAGTAGGTTTAGGTTTATTTAATTTATATTTAATTTATTTTAGTTTTTTTATTTTTTTTATTTAGGTTTATTTTTTATTTTTATGTAGATTAGTTTATTTATTTTAGATAAGGTTTTTTAGTTTATTTTTTTGGTTTAGGTTTAGCTTTAGGTTTAGCTTTAGCTTTAGGTTAATTTTTTAGTTGAGTTTTATTTTATTTTATTATTTAGTTTTAGGTTTTAATTTTTATTATTAAATTTAGGTTTAGTTTTTTTTTTATTTTTTTAGTTCTAGGTTTTAGGTTTTTATTTTAGATTTATTTTTTGGTTTTATTTTTTAGTTTAGGTTTAAGTTTATTTTTAATTTATTTTATTTTATTTAGGTTTTTGTTTAGGTTTAGGTTTTAGCTATTTTAGTTTAGGTTTAAGTTTATTTTATTTTATTTATTTTATTTTTATTTTTATTTTAGTTTTAGGTTTTTTTAGTATAGCATTTAGGTTTTATTTTTTATTTATTTTTAGGTGTATTTTTTGGGTTTAAGTTTTTATTTAAATTTTATTTTATTTTACATTAGGTTTTTTTAGGTTTATTTTATTTTTATTTTACATTTAGTTTTTATTTTATTTACATTTAATATTCTCAGGTTTCTTTTATTTTTTAATTTAGTTAATGTTTTTATTTATTTTATTTAGTTTATTTTTATTTGTACATTTTATGTTATTTTTAGGTTTAGGTTTAGGTTTATATTTAGTATTTTATTTTATTTTATCTTTTAATTTTATTTTGGTTTAGATTTTTATTTATTTATTTATTATTAGATTTTATTTAATTTAGGTTTAGGTTTTTAAGTTTTTAGTGTTTAGGGATTAGGGTTTAGGGTTGTAGATTTTAGGGTTTAGGGTTTAGGGATTTGGGTTTAGGGTTTTTGGGTTTAGCGTTTAGGATTAGGGTTTAGGATTTAGGGTTTAGGGTTTTTATGATTTCTAGTTAGCTTAGGGTTTAGAGTTAGTTTAAGGGTTACAGTTTAAGGTTTATGGTTTAGGCTTTAGGTTTAGTGTTTTCAGGGTTTAAGGTTTGGGTTTGGGTTTCAGGGTTAGGGTTTATGGTTTAAGATTTAGGGGTTAGGGTTAGTTTAGGTTTTAGGGTATAGGGTTTATGGTTTTTAGGGTTTAAGGCTTATGGTTTAGGGTTTAGGGTTTAGGGTTTTAGGATTTAGGGTAGGGTTTAGGATTTTAGGGTTTGGGTTTAGGGTTTAGGTTTAGGGTATTTAGCTTAGAGTTTTAGGGTTAATTTTAGGGTGAGGTAGGATTTTTTAATTAAGCAAATGCAGTTTAGGTTTATTTAGTTTATTTTTTTATTTTTGTTTATTATATTTTTTATTTAGATTTATTTTTATTTTTATTTAGTTCAGTTTATTTATTTAAGGGTTATTTATTTTAGTTTAGGTTTAATATTCTTATTTATTTTTTAGTTTAGGTTTAGGTTTTGGTTTATTTTTTAGTTTAGTTTTATATTTATTTACTTTTTCATTTTAAGTTTTATTTTTTATTTTTAGGTTTAGGTTTAGGTTTTTATTTTATTTTTTTAGGTTTAGGTTTTAGGTTTTAATTTTTTGTTTATTTTTAGGTTTTGTTTTTTTAGTTTAGGTTAAGGTTTTTTTTAGTTTATATTATTTTATTTAGGTTTACATTTAAGTTTTATTTATTTTATTTTGGTTTATTTTAGTTTAGGTTTAGGTTTATTTTATTTTTCATTTAGGTTTATGTTTTTTTTAGAGTTTAGGGTTTAGGTTTTATTTTTAGTTTATTTTTAGGTTTATTTTTTCAGTTTAAGTTTTTATTTAGTTTTTATTTTATTTTATTTTTAATTTTTTTTATATTAAGTTTAGTTTTTATTTTATTTAGGTTTCTTAATTTTTAGTTTAGTTTAAGTTTTCATTTATTTTATTTTAGTTTAGTTTTTATTTTTAATTTTATTTTATTTTAGGTTTAAGTTTTGGTTGAAGTTTAGGTTTAGGTTTTAGTTTATATTTTTATTTTATTTTATTTTATTATTTTATTTTGGTTTAGAATTTTTTATTAATTTTATTTTTAAGTTTTATTTAGTTTTGGTTTAGCTTTTTAGGTTTTTAAGTTTTAAGGTTTGGGGTTAGTTTAGGGTTTAGGGTTTAGGGTTTAAGGTTTAGGGTTTAGGGTTTGGGGTTTATGTTTTAGAGTTTACGGTTTATGGTTTAGGGTTTAGGGTTTAGGGTTTATGTTTTATGATTTAATGTTTAGGTTTTAGGGTTTAGGGTTTAGGGTTTAGGGTTTAGGGTTTCAGGGTTAGGGTTTAGTGTTTAGGGATTTAGGTTTAGGGTTTTTATGATTTAGGGTTTAGGGTTTAGAGTTTAGGTTTTAGGTTTAGGGTTTAAGGCTTAGGTTTGAGGGTTTTAGGGTTTAGGGTTTATGATTTATAGTTTAGGGTTTAGGGTTTTTAGGGTTTAGGGTTTAGAGTTTAGGGTTTAGGTTTTAGGTTTAGGGTTTTAGTTTTAGGGTTTTTGGTTTTTTGTTTTTTTAACAGAGAATAAATTCAGATTCAACATTTCTTCTTTTCGATTTCATCTACCAAGTAACACGCTACATTTTCTAAGAAACAAGCGACGACATAGATAAAAAAATGAGCACGCATAGAGCAAATAAAAAACCCTAAATAACTAGAACCGTCTCTACTATAAAGACAGTTCCATTAGTAGTGGATAGGTTTTTATTTTATTTATGTTTTTATTCTTAGGTTTATTTTATTTTTTAGTTTAATTTATATTTTTATTTAATTTATTTTAGTTTATTTTATTTTATTTTCAGGTTTAGGTTTATATATATATATATATATATATACATCGGATTTATTTAGTTTTGGTTTAACTTTTAGGTTTTTATGATTTAGGGTTTAGGGTTTTATGGTTTTATGATTTAGGATTTAAGGTTAGGGTTTACTTAATGTTAAGCTTTAAGGTTTAGTATTTTTAGGGTTTAGGGTTAGCTTAGGGTTTAAGGTTTCTTTAATAAAAAATTAAGTAAACTAGTAGGTTGAGGTTTATTTAGTTTATTTTTTATTTATTTTAATTTATTTTATTTTTATTTTTATTTAGTTTGATTTAATAATTTTAGGTTTATTTATTTTTGAGATTTAAGTTTAGGTTTATATTTTTTTTACTTTAGTTTTAGGTTTATTTTTAGTTTATTTTATTTTATTTAGTTAAGGGTTTAGGTTTAGTTTTAGGTTTTGTGTATTTTAGTTAAGTTTATTTTAGTTTAGGTTTAGATTTCTTTTATTTTCTTTATTTTATTTTTATTTTAGGTTTAGGTTTCATTTTTTAGTTTAGTGTTTAGGGTTTTATTTTTTATTTATTTTTGGTTTATTTTTTAGGTTTAGGGTTTTATTTAGTATTCATTTTATTTTATTTTAGGTTTATTTTATGTTTTTTTTAATTTAACATTTAGTTTTTATTTTATTTAGGTTTTTTATTCTTAGGTTTATTTTATTTCTTAGTTTAGTTTAGGTTTTTATTTATATTATTTTAATTATTTTATTAGTTTATTTATTATATTTTTAGGTTTAGGTTTAAGTTTTATTTTAATTTTTTATTTTATTTTATTTTATTTTTTATTTAGGTTTAGGTTTTTTTTATTTATTTTATTTTTAGGTTTTATTTAGTTTAGGTTTAGGTTTTTAGATTTTTAGGGTTTAGGGTTTAGGGTTTTAGGGTTTACAATTTTAGGGTTTAAGGATTATGGTTAGAGTTTAGGGCTTTGGGTTTATTATTTTTAGGCTTTAAGTATTGAGGTTTATGGTTAGCTTAGGGTTTAGGGTTTAAGGTTTAGGGTTTACACTTTATGGTTTAGGGTTTTTTAGGCTTAGGGTTTAGAGTAAGTTTAGGATTTAAAGTTTAGGGTTTTATGGTTTAGGGTTTAAGGTTTATGGTTAGTGTTAGGGTATATGGTTTAGAGATTAGGCTTTTTGTTTTTGGGGAACCCCATATAGGAGAATTTTATTGCCACAAAAATGGGGGGTTACAAGGTCCTTATGATGGGATAAACTCAAGAACTACTTCTCAAAGTGCTACAATCAGCCTAGAGAGTGAACCACCTATCTAAGTACAACCAATAAAAGGAAGAAAAAAGAAAAAAAGAAAAGAAAAACTATAAGAGATACAAAAGTAGCAAAAAAGAAAAGCCAGAGGATAAACATCAAGAAAAGCTTGTGAAGATGAGAGAAGCATATGCCACCTCCATAGAAGAAACTTCCAAGGAAACAACACAGAACCTGCAAACAACTAGAAAAAGAAATTAGCACAGGTAGAAAGATACAAGCAAAATTAACTTAAAAGATAATGAAAAGTGAAAGAAAGTTAGAGAAGTGTGTGAAGGAAGGCTCAAGCTCAGTCACACATGAATGGGGCAATTGCAAACATGAGCAACCAAACTTCAAAGGAAGGGTTACATCGTCGCTACCAAAGGTTTTTAAATCATCCCCCATCATAAAGACATACCTAGGGAAGGAACTGGGTGGAAATCATATGATCTTTAATACACGCATAGCAAAAAAACTATAGAAGGAAAGGAAACACTATTCCTAAAGGAATGGTAAGATAAGCATCACCTAGAAACACCAACATAGCATGAGAATGAACAACCAATACCCAGATGGATCATCATGGCAAAGAAACAGACCCCATAGTGTTGAAAGCAAATCAAGAGCAAAAGCCCAGGTGTTAACATCAACCTATTAATAGCTAGATCACTACAATAATTATACAAGGCTAATAGAGCAAATAGTAGTCTTAGTCAATAGATTAACCCATACAACAAAGGCAATTAATGATGATGACAAAAGCGGACATCCAACAAAAATAATCAGTCTACTGAACAAAAAAGCCCGATAGACCATTCAGCCGATAGATAATACAACAAATCAAATAATGTAACCAATAGAGGAGAATGTAGGCAGTGCCATTACAGAATCAAGCCATGGTAGGAGTTAAAAAATAAACAGCCAAAAAAACTTTCATATAAAGGGTAATCAACCCAACTACTAAGCAACCAACAACAACACAAACAGAAGGAAAACGAGAGTAAAAGAAAGCCCAACCATGCAAGGAAACCACAGTGATCACAATAATAAGAAGAGAAAGAGAACTTGTAAACATAATTAGCAAAGCACCAAATCTATCCATGAGGATTGCAAAAAAGCACAGCATAACCCAATAGGTCCAGCGAAATAGGCGACAGTTCCATCTAAGAAGGCCATCAGCAAGTAAAAATAGTACCCAACAAATTGAAGGACAAGTAATAGGTAACCAATAGATGAGGCCAAAGAACCAAAGACGGCCATAATAGGATAACCAGGTAAATGCAGCAAAAAAATGAGAAAGAAACAAGGCAGACTAAGGAATATAAAAAGAGCAAAATACAGACACATCAAGTAGTAAAACTGAGCAGAAAATAAAATATGCCAACTTAATTTCAGAGATAGGTAAACCAGAGTTATCCAAATTAACCAAACCATGCAATTGTTTAGGAAGACTTAAATGATCAAAAAGGGTGAGCACATCTAATCTTGCAACTAGATTAGCAAGATAGTTAGCACAAGGATTTTCTTCACACCAAATATGAGTGATTTTAAAGCAGACTTGAGAGA
The DNA here is from genome assembly GCA_021442155.1 of Cymbidium sinense. Lineage (NCBI taxonomy): Eukaryota > Viridiplantae > Streptophyta > Magnoliopsida > Asparagales > Orchidaceae > Cymbidium > Cymbidium sinense. Next base: position 44,670,835 of record CM038216.1, read on the forward strand.
AGAGAGGTCTAGTATGTTAAGAAGGTAGTATAAATCTGTGTTTCCCACCTTGGTGGAAGTCAACATATCAATGAGCAAATGAGCATCCACATCAATCTAGATATTGAACCAACCTTTTTGCAAACAAATCTCTATAGCCTTATTAAAAGTCATTAATTCAGCAAAGATAACAGAACAAGCTTTAAGAGGGTAGGCAACAGCAAAAGTGAGACTACCTTTAAAGTTTCTGAAATGCCACCACAGCCAAAAGCATTTTGAGAGACAGAGCCATCAGTATTAATTTTGATAATATTATTATGAGGCTTTATCCAATAGATAATCTTATCTTCTTTCCAGTTGGGGATCTCAAGCAAGCTAAGGCCCAGCTTGTTGGCCACAAATTTACAACCTTTAAAGTGGTTGTTAGTAATTAAACTAGTGTTAAATAAAGCATGGATTGTTTCTTTAGTTCTAGTAATAATCCTCTTGTGGTTCATAGGGATACCATGATGTTTGGCATCATTTTTGTTCATCCATATGAACCATATAAGAATGATGGCAGTTATCACTTTAATGTGGCCTTTCACAATTTTATGAAAATAGACATCAAGAAGTTAATATAAGGATAAAGAACCATGGAAATGGTTAATATTGGAAAGATCATCATACCAAACCCAGAATTTGGATGCAATAGCACCAATGACAAAAACATGATTCATATTTTCAATGTGAAAATAACAATAGCATTTGGAAGGCAATTGAAAGCCTTTACCCCACATCAAAGAGTCAATAGGAATGAAATTTTTTAGAATTCTCCATGTAAGGATAGAGTAAGAGATAGGGATAATGTTATTCCAAAATTTAAAAAACACATTAGAGAAACCATAGGCTTCTCTAATATGATTCTAGACCTCTTTAAGGATAAAATCACCATTTTTAGACAGCTTAAAAATAATATGATCAGGTTTGTTAGAAATGATAGGAATGTTAGTGAATTTATTTGAAAGAGAAATAATAATATAATCAATGAGTTTACTATCATTCCAATTATTATTTATCCAAAAGGAGTTCACTTTAATAGTTGCAGTAAAATGAGTAGATAATAAATCATCAATAGAGCCACTGCCAATCTAGTTTTCTTGCCAAATGAAAGAAGATACAGGGTTAGCACCCCAAGAAATTAGGGATTTAGGTTCCCATTTGATGGAGCAAAGTCTTTTCCAGACTGGGGAGTCAACCACTTTGTAAGGACAAATAAAAGGATGCTTACCCTGACAGTATTTGGCAGTCATGAAGTTAGCCTAGAGACTATTATTGCTCTTAAAGTTCCACCAAAGTTTATGAGAGAATGCAGTAATAGCTTCATGAATAGACTTACAGCCAAGCCCACCTTCAGCAAGGGTGCCACAACTTTTATACAAAGAAGTCCAATGCATCCTTTTAGTAGAATTATTAGAGCCCCAAAAAAATTTATTAAGGAAATGTTCTATTCTTTTTAAGGTAGAATTAGTAGGGATGATGGTTTGAATAAGTTATAAAGGCATGGAATTAAGGGTACTCTTAAGAAAAATAAGCCTTCCACCAAAGGAAAGTTGGTGAAATTCCCAAACATAAATTGTATTAGCAATTATTTTGGATTAGATCATCAAAGAGATGTGATCTTTTTTAACCTTTGTATAAAGGTGCACCTAGATATTTAATTGGGATTTATTGTTGTTTAAAATTAGTGCTTCTCAAGATTTAATTTATTTTGTTACTGGATATTTTAGAAGAAGTAATGAAACCACTTTTTCCTTCATTGATAGAAAGACCAATTTCTTTACCAAAGTTATTTAAAAAATTCTTAATGCATTTAATGTTGTTGAAAATAATGAAATCATCAGCAAAACAAAGGTGGGAGACAGTTATGCCACCAAGAGTTCTAAAATACATGCTAGGATTGTTGTTGAAAAGGTCATTTAGGCTCCTAGAAAGATATTCCACAATAATAATAAATAGGAAAGGGGGAAAAGGGTCACCTTATCTCAAACCATGAGAATATGGAAAGAAACCTAAAGCCTCGCCATTAAGAATAACAAAAAATCAAGCATTGCAAATACAAATTTTAATTAGGTAGCTGGAATTATCAGAAAAACCAAACAAATGAAGGAAGTGCAAAAAGAAATCCCAAGAGATGTTATCAAATGCTTTAGAAATATCTAATTTAAATAGGACGTTACCACCTCTATTATGAACATCCAATTGATGAATCAGCTCTTGAGCAAGAAGAATAATATCAAATATAACTCTACCTCTAATGAAACCAGTTTGGATGAGGGAGATAATTTTTTGATGAAGAGGACTAAGTCTATTGGCAAGAATTTTAGCAAACAGTTTATGAAAGAAAGTACAAAGACTAATTGGTCTAAAATCACTCCAGGATTCAGGATTATCAATTTTAGGTATAAGGACAATGGAAGTGTAGAAAAATATCTAGGAAATGGATTACCAATAAAGAAATCAACAACAACATCAATTAGATCATACTTAATAATAGGCCAACAATGCTAAGTAAATTGAGTAGTATAACCTTCCGAATCAGCAACAGAATCAATATTCATGTTATTAAGAATTTTACCAATCTCATCTTCCATAGGCAACCTAGTAAGTAAATGATTATCATCCCTGGTAATAATTGAGGGGAACAAATGAGAGTTAGAAATAACATATAAAGTGTGGCTCTTGTTAAGCATATTTCTAAAATGGTTAATAATAGAGGCTTTAATCTCATTAGTGTCAGTGATCCAATCTTCAGTATCACTTCTAATTTTTTGGATAGAGTTTAAATCTCTCTTTCTATTGAATAAAGCATGAGAATACCTAGTATTTCGGTCCCCATTAGCAATATGTTTACTAGAAGCCTTTTACTGCCAATAAATTTCTTCCATATTATGATAGTTAACCATATTATCTTTGGCTTAATTCAAATCCTTCTGCTTAGAAGAGTTGGTCAAAATAGCATTTTCAAGACTATAAACCAAAAGCTCCATATTTTTGATATTAGCAATGAGATTTTTAAAAGAATGCTGTTCCACCAAACTAGGTTTTGCTTAAGCCTTTTAAGCTTAAACTAGAATCTAATCATGCCCCTAACTGAATTTTCAAGGTGTAGGGGGGAAACCGAATTGGTGTTAATAATTTTTAAAAAAATCAAGGTGTTGAATTCACATATTTTGGAATCTGAAAGAGAAAGAGGAGGATAATCTTTTAGAGTTATTTTTAACTGAAATCAAAACAGGAGTATGATCTGCCAAAGTTCTACACAAGTGTTCAACTGAGGTAACAGGCCATTAATTAATCTAATGATAGTTAAAAAGAGTTCTATCAAGTCATTGCCAAAGTTTAGAGTTATGCCACGTGTAATTAGAACCAGAAAACAAATGTTAATAAGGTTACAATCAAGAAACATATTAGACAATTCTTCTATAGAATGAATATTAGGAGAACAACCTCCCCTTCTTTCACAGGAAGAAAGGATAGTGTTGAAATCACCCCCAACCAACCAAGGTTTGTTAATAGTTAAAGCAAAACTTCTTAAATTATCCCAAAGGATGTTCTTACCAGCTCTGTTACAAGAAGCATAAACAAAAGATCCTAAAGTAGAAAATTCACCATATGAGATTTGGACAATAACAACTTATTGGAGATCATCTAAAATGGAAGCATTAACTAAATTATTCCAAAAGCACAAAATTTTATTACTAGTATTAGAGAAAAGGTTATTAAAGCTGAGCATTCTAGCAACATGATTGATCTTAAAAGCATTTATGAGAGGATCTATGACAACAAGTAAGGATATATTGTTAATACGGTAGAGACTTCTAACAAGATTATAGATAATGAGGGTTCCAATCCCTCAAAAAATCCAAATAAGAGAATTAAAATAAAGGAAATATTAAATAAGATAAAGGAAAAGTGAGTAAGTAAAAGTATTAGAAAGAGAGCAACCACTCCAAAGCAAAAAAGCCATTATTTATGAGATGAAGAACCATATCTAGTAGATCTGGATAAGTTATGTGGAAACATTTTTGCTTTAAAAGATTTTTTTTTGAATACAGTTTAGAATGCTCTATTTTTATCCAATGTATCACCATCAGAAAGAGAATGATTAAAAGAATTAAGAATAGGATCAAAATCAGACAAAACATTTTTAATCACTACTTCCCCTTCTTTAATCTCATGATTAAGCTGTAAAGTGGGATTAGAATGAATGTCAATCATGGGATTAGGAGAAGGAGAGGTAGTAATACCATTAAAAGAATAAATACCAGGATTAGATTTAGAAACTTATTTTTGATTTTTAGCCATCTTCAATTATTCATTTAAATTACCATTAAAATTCACTTGCTCATTCTCATGCTCAAAATTAACAAGAGGCAAGGAGACCTAAATCAAATCATTAGGGAGGGAAACTACATTTTTGTTAGGCTCTTGAACATTTGAGTTATCCTAAGAAGGCAAGTTATCATGTAGAGAAGGATTGATTGACAAACTATCATATTCAACATTAGTAATATCTTTGACCTGATTAGATTGAATATTGAGAGTATCATCATTAAGCACATCAGTGAATTCCAAAGAGGTAGAACTAGTATTTCCATTTGGGTTACCTTTAGCCACTTAAATAGGTTTATTAATTTTTTCATTAGGATTAATAGAACTTGGAACATTTGAGTTTTCTTTTTTAGTTGTGGGTGAAGCACAAATCACTCAGAGTTATCATGCCCATGAATTTTATAGTGCAAACACAAAACTAAAAAGTTTTTGAAAATAACCAAACCTTTCCAAACCAATCCAAACTTCCTTAGGATGTTTTTTAGAAATACCAAGTTTAATCTGTATACGAGCAATATAAGGATGGGATCTCACAGTAGTGGCCTGATCAATTTGAAGAGGCTGGCCAAAAAGAGCACCAAAAGCAAATAGAACCTGGTGAGTAACATAGTGAATCCTCATATTCTAAAGATCCAACCAAATAGGAATAATCAATTATTCCTTTTTTATATCAAAAAGAGGAGACCACTTTAAAAGATGTATTTGACAATTGAAAATAAAGTAAGAATGACAAGAAAAAACACTTGAGTAATCTGAATCGTTTGTAAGCTGAGTCAAAACAAGTCTAGGATAGATCAAACCAATAGAAAAAGCACTAGAGAGTTTAAGGTTGTGAAAAAAAGAGTGAATATTATCCAAATTTTGATGCCGCAATGCAAATTTCCCAACTAAAGTAAATTTATACGGCTTAGCCAACTTCTCAACATAAAGATTCGAACACATGATCATAGGGATGCCACGAAATGAAGTGAAAATCAAGTTAACTGAATTAGAAGGGGAAAGGGTCTTACAAGAGAGAGCATCGTTAAAGGATTTAACAGCTGGCACAACAGCAGGGCTTTTGATTTCAAAAATCCCATAAAATTCGATGCCCTAGCTGCCACATCCGTTAAGGAAATGATAGGCTGCGTGACCAATGGATCAACCACCATCAACAAGAGCTACAGGAACATCATGCGCATTACCATAGCAAAGGCAAGCCACAAGGTCACCAAGCCGTAAGAAGAGAGAAGCTCCAAGAAGGGAAAACACAATTGCTAGAGCACTGTAAGGAGGAGGGTTTTAGGTTCAGAGATTAGCATTTAGGGTTTAGGGTTTAGGGTTTGTTCAAAATTTAGGTTTTAGTATTTGGGGTTAAGGGTTTATGGTTTTTAGGGCTGAGGGTTTAAGTTTTAGGGTTTAGGGTTTTAGAGTTTAGGGTTTAAGGTGTAGGTTTAATTTAGGGTTTAGGATTTAGGGTCTTTGAGTTTAAGGTTTAGGGTCTTTAAGTTTAAAGTTTACAGTTTAGTGTTAGGGTTAGGGTTTAGTCTTTATGGTTTAGTGTTTAGGGTTTAGGGTTTAAGGATTAGGGTTTATGGTTAGTTTAAGTTTTAGGGTTTAAGGTTTATGGTTTTTTAGGGTTTAAGGTTTAGGGTTTAGGGTTTAGGGTTTAGGGTTTTAGGGTTTAGTGTTTAGAGTTTAGGGCTTAGAGTTTTAGGGTTTTAAGGTTTAGGGTTTTGTGTTTAGGGTCGTAGGTGTAGGGTTTAGAGTTTAGGGTTTAGCATTAGTTTTAGGCTTTAGGGTTAGTTTTAGGGTTTAGAGTTAGGGTTTTTTTATATTTTTTAGTTTTTTTAAAATAAAGTTAATTGGTAGGTTTAGGTTTATTTAATTTATTTTTTATTTCTTTTAGTTTATTTTTTTATTTTCATTTAGGTTATTTTTTATTTTTTTAGTTTAATTTATTTATTTTAAGTTTATTTATTTTAGTTTAGGTTTTTTATTTTAGTTTGCTTTTTAGGTTTAGGTTTAGGGTTAGATTTATTTTTTAGTTTAGTTTTATTATTATTTTATTTTTTTAGGTTTATGTTTTATTTTTTATTTTTAGTTTTAGGTTTAGGTTTTTATTTTATTCTTTTAGGTTTTGGTTTTAGGTTTTTATTTTAGGTTTACTTTTAGGATTTATTTTTTAGTTCAGGTTTAGGATTTTTTTAGTTCATTTTATTTTTTTAGTTTAGGCTTAAGTTTAGGTTTAGTTTATTTTAGGTTTAGGTTTAGGTTTTATTAATTTTAGTTCCGTTTATTTTTGTGTAGGTTTAGGTTTAATTTATTTTTATTTTAGGATTAAGTTTTTTTAGTTTAGGGTTTAGATTTTATTTTTATTTAATTTTGGGTTTATTGTTTAGGTTTTGGTTTTTATTTAGTTTTTTTAGGTATATTTTATTTTTATTTTAGGTTTAGTTTTTATTTTACTTAGGTTTTTTATTTTTTAATTTAGTTTAAGTTTTTATTTATATTATTATAGTTTGATTGTTATTTTTATTTTTAAGTTTAGGTTTAGGTTTTGGTTTTAGTTTATGTTTTTATTTTATTTTGGTATAGGATTCTTTAATTATTTTATTTTTAGGTTTTATTTAGTTTAGGTCTAGGTTTTTAGATTTTTAGGATTTTAGGTTTAGGGTTTAGGGTTTAGGGTTTTGGGGTTTTATTTTTTATTTTTTTTTTATTTTTTTTTTTGGATTAGGGTTTAGGGTTTAGGGTTTAGAGTTTAGGGTTTAGGGTTTAGGGTTAAGGTTTTTTTTTTCTTTTTAATTTATATTTTTATTTTTTAAAATAAAGTAAACTAGTAGGTTTAGGTTTATTTGGTTTAATTTTTATTTATTTTAGTTTATTTTATTTTTTTTAATTTTAATTTTGGTTTATTTTTTATTTTTATTTATCATATTTTATTTTTTTTAGTTAATGTTTTCTATTTTAGTTTATTTTTTAGGTTTAGGTTTAGGTTTAAGTTTCCATTTTAGTTTAGTTTTATTTTTATTTTAATTTTTAGGTCTAGGTTTTATTTTTTACTTTTAGGTTTAGGTTAAGGTTTTTATTTTATTTTTTGAGTTTTAAGTTTTAGATTTTTATATTATATTTATTTTTAGTTTTTATTTTTTAGTTTAGGTTTATATTTACTTTTATTTTATTTTATTTTATTTAATTTAGGTTTAGGCTTAGGTTTAGTTTATTTTAGGTTTAGGTTTAGGTTTTTTTTAGTCTTTTAGTTTAGGGTTTAAGTTTAATTTTTTATTTATTTCTAGGTTTTATTTTTAGGTTTATTGTTTAGCTATAGGTTTATTTTAGTTTATTTAGTTTTATTTTAGGTTTATTTTATTTTTATTTTTGGTTTAATTTTTATTTTATTTAGGTTTTCTTAGTTTAGTTTATATATTTGTTTATTTTATTTTAGTGTAAGTTTTATTTATTTTATTTTATTTTATTTTATATTTAGGTTTAGGTTTAGGTTCAGGTTTAGGTTTTAGTTTAGGTTTTTATTTTATTTTATTTTAGTTTATGATTTTTTATTTATTTTATTTTTAGGTTTTATTTAGTTTATGTTTAGGTTTATAGCTTTTTGAGGTTTAGGGTTTAGGGTTTACAGTTTTGGTTTTGGGTTTAAGGTTTAGGGCTTAGGGTTTAGGGTTTAGGTTTTAGGTTTTAGGGTTTAGGGTTTTGGTTTTAGGGTTTAGTGTTTAGGGTATGTTTTTTATTTTTTTTATTTTATTTTGGTTTAGGTTTATTTTTTATTTATTTGATTTATTGGTTTTATTTAGTTTAGGTTTAGCTTTTCTGCTTCTTAGGATTTAGGGTTTTGGGTTTAGCTTTAGTGTTTGGGGTTTTGGGTTTAGGGTTTAGTGTTTTTTTGGGTTTACAGTTTAGGGTTTAGGGTTAGGGTTTAGTGTTTAGGGTTTAGGTTTTCAGGTTTAGGGTTTAGGGTTTTTAGGGTTTAGTGATTAGTGTTTAGGGTTTTGGTTTTAGGTTTAGGGATTAGGTTTTAGTTTAGGGTTTAGGGTTTCTGGTATATTTTTAATAGAGTACAAATTTAGATTCAACATTTTTTTTTTGATTTCATCAACCTAGTAACACACCAAGTTTTCTATGACACAAGCGAAGACAGAGATAAAAAATGAGCATGCATAGAGCAAATCCAAAACTCTAGATAGCTAGAACTGTCTCTACTATAAAGACACATGTCCATAAGCAGTAGATCAGATAGGTCATTTTTAAATTTATCCAATTCCCATCAGAACCACCACGTCCTTTCGAGTAGCAGGATCCACCATTATATCCCCAATATCTCCCTCCGTCACCACCACTATTGTAACCTCTGTAGCTCCTCCTACCTCCATAACCACCACTGCTTTGATGACCACCTCTATTTCCACTAGCTCCTACAGATCCCTCACTACCACTATGATAATCGCCACCTCTGCCTTCACCTCCATCGCCAGATCTAGACTAAGCCTGGTTCACAGTGGTGTTCCTATCGTCAAGGTTATGCCCATTCTTAGGGTTTAGGCTTAGGTTTATTTTTTTAATTTATTTAGTTACTTTAGGTTTAGGTTTAGGGTTAAGGTTTAAGGTTTAGGGTTTAGGGTTTAGGGTTTAGGTTTTAGGGTTTAGGGTTTAGGGTTTTAGGGTTTATGCTTTTTGGGTTTAGGGCTTAGGGTTTAGGTTTATGGTTTAAGGTTTAGGATTTAGATTTTTTAGAGTTTATGGTGTAGGTTTTAGGGTTTAAGGTTGTAGGTTTAGGGTTTAGAGTTTAGGGTTTAGCATTTAGGATTTATGGTTTATAGTTTTTTTAATTATGTAAACCATTTGGTTTATATTTATTTAGTTTATTTTTTATTTTTATTTAATTTAGTTTATTTGATTTAGGTTTGGTTATTTTAGTTAAAGTTTTTTATTTTAGTTTATTTTTTAGGTTTAGGTTTAGGTTTTTAGGTTTTTTTTGTTTAGTGTTTAGGGTTTAGGTTTTAGGGTTTAGGGTTTAAGGTTAGGGTTTTGGGTTTAGGGTTTACTATTTAGGCTTTAAGATTTAGGGTTTTTAGGGTTTAGGGTTTAGGGTTTAGGGTTTAAAACTTTAGTTTAAGATTTTTTTTAAGTTTATTTATTTTGGGTTTGGGGTTTTAAGGTTTAGGGTTTAGGGTTAAGGTTAGGATTTAGGGTTTTAGGTTTAGGTTTTAGAGTTTAGTGTTTAAGGTTGGGTTTAGTTTAGGTTTAAGGTTGTTTAGGTTTTAAATTTAGGTTTTAATGTTTAGGAGTTTAGTTTAAGTTTTAGGTTTTAGGTAAGAGTGGATAAAATTTAGGTTTTGGTTAGGTTTAAGTTCAGGGTAGGGTTTAAGGTAGTTTATTATAGGGTTTAGTTTAGGTTTAAGGATTAGGACTAGGGTTAGGTGATTTAAGGTTTAGGTTAAAGTTTAAGTTAGTGTGCATTAGGGTTTAGTGTTTAGGGTTTGGGTTTATGATTTAGGGTTTAGGTTTAGTGTTAAGTTTATTAGGTTTAGGTTAGGGGTTTAGTTATGGTTTAGTTAGGGGTTTAGGGTTTATTGATTTTTTTAGGGTTTAGGGTTAGTTTCGGGTTTAGGGTTTAGAGTTTTAGGTTTTGGGTTTAGAGTTTTGGGTTAGGGTTAAGGTTTAAGGTTTAGGGTTTAGTGCTTAGGGTTTAGGGTTTAGGGTTTAGGGTATAGTGTTTAGGGTTTAGAGTTTAGGGTTAGTTCAGAGTTTATGGTTTTTTAGGATTCAGGGTTTAGGGTTTAGAGTTTAGCATTTTTTTAAAAAATTTAAGTAAATCGGTAGGTTTATGTTTATTTAGTTTATTTAATTTACTTTAGGTTTTTTATTTTAGTTTATTTTTTATGTTTAATTTTGGGTATATATTTATTTTTTTTTGTTTAGTTTTATTTTTATTATATTTTTATATTTTTAGGTTTAGTTTTAGGTTTTTATTGTATTTTTTATGTTTTAGGTTGTTATTTTAGGTTTTTTTAGGTTTAGGTTTAGGTTTATTTTTACTTTATTTTATTTTATTTAGTTTAAGAGGTTTAGTTTATTTTGTTTTGTTTATTTTAGGTTTAGATTTTTTTTAGCATTTAGGTTTTATTTTTTATTTATTTTTAAGTTTTATTTTTAGGCTTATTTTTTGGGTTTAGGTTTTTATTTAATTTAATTTAATTTTATTTTACGTTTATTTTTTTTAAGTTTAATTTTATTTTATTTAGGTTTTTAACTTTGAGGTTTATTTTATTTTTTATTTTAGTTTAGGTTTTTTTTTATTATATTTAAATTTTATTTTTATTTTATTTTTAGGTTTAGGTTTATGTTTAGGTTTAAGTTTAAGTTTTAGTTTAGGTTTTTACTTTATTAATTATATTATATTTTATTTAGGTTTAGGTTTATTTATTTATTTTATTTTTAGGTTTTATTTAGTTTAGGCTTAGGTTTTTAGCTTTTTAGGTTTTTAGGGTTTAGGATTTAGGGTTTAGGGTTTAGGGTTTAGGGATTGGGGTTGTAGGTTTTATGGTTTAGGGTTTAGGAGTTAAGGTTTTTAGGATTTAGGGTTTAGGTTTTAGGTTTAGTGTTCAGGTTTTAGTTTAGGGTTTAGGGTTTTTGGTTATTTTTTTTAATAGAGAACAAATTTAGATTCAACCTTTCTTCTTTTCGATTTCATTAACTAATTAACAAACCATGAAAGTGAGGTAATCAAATGACCTCCTTAGGGGTTGCTAAAGCCTCGTGTTCCCGAAATGTCCAGGGTATATTCTCATTACCATTCAATCTTATATAAATCAACGTAAGAATAGAGGAAAGAGGACTCAACATTCATAAACTTAGGCTATAAGTACATTCATTTCTTATGTATTTATAACTAGCATCATAACACATATTATTATTCATTTATAAGCTTTTGAAAAATACATTTAGAATTAATAATGATAATAGTCAAGCATATATTAAATTAAATCAACACATGTAAGCAAAAATCCATTTTATTTTACTTGATTTCAAAAACATGGATGCATGAATTCAAATGACGTACCAAATTTAACATGAATGGAAAGAGGACAATCAAATATAAGCATATGATTCATTCAACCAAATTAGTTCTTAAGGTCAATCAAATCAAATAAGATTATTTAAAGCAAATCAAAGCTTCTTTATTAATTAAATTTTGAATTTGATTTGATTTAAAGATGAGAAGAGAATAAATCACTTGTTATTTTAAACCCATTCCCTCATTAATGATTTGATTTAATTTAAGGAAATGTAATTAAGTTGATTTTATGGGTTAATTAAGTTGAACCCTTAATTAGATGAATTAATTACTCTTACCTATGTCACCTTAAAGTAATTAACTAGATAATTATGTGCCAACATGATATGCATGGAAAATAAACTTGCAATGATCCTTGGAAATAAAAGGCGTCTAATGCAATTGGCTCATGATCAATAGTTAATTGGATTAAGAGACTTAATTAATTACTCTTATGGTTTTCTCACACATGTCAACTAACCATAATTTCATTAAACTCCTTAATTTATTAAACACTTAAAGATCCACCCCATGATTTAATTAATTAAGGTCTCATGTGATTATGATTTCAATATGACTAAGTGATTTAATTAATTAGTTAAATCTTAATTTATTTCATTTTAAAAAGGGTGAAATGAAATGAGGGAAAGGGGTCCCAACCCTAATCATTAGTTTACTTACTATTGAACAATGAATAATAAACTTAATTAACCAATTTATTACTGCTCATGTGATTAATTAATCTTTAATTAACTTAAAAGAGTAGTTAAGGTTTAATTAGTCATTTTTTCTAATTAAGTGAGCAATAAATCTCAAGAAAATCATGGGAGGCAAAGGTCATCCCATTAAATTAAACCACAAAATTTGGAATTAATTTCTCAAGTAATTAATGCGTAATTAAGTTATTAAATTTTATAATTAAACCTTAATTACTATTCAAAATTAGTTAAGATCATTTTAAATTAATTCTCCTCCGAAATACCTTTAAAATGAGTACTTATTTGCATTTTTTTATTTCTCTATGATTTTTTTTATGATTTTTAGAAGTTTCAGCCATTAAAAATAATTAAATAAGCCTAATTAAAACCTAATCCTATTGGTGCCACATGGCGCGCTGACACGATGCGCTTTCCATGTGGCTCCGTAGGATTGGCTACTTAAAACTTATCTAACTCAGTGCCTATGTGGTGACAATGGATGCGCTTTCCTGTCCACCATCTGATCTAAGATCGAATGGCTAAGATTAATCCCACTACTTAATAAGATTAAATCAGATTGATCTAACGGATCTAATCACGACTGTTAATTTTGATCATGCAGAATGGATGGTGTGTGATCTAATGTCACGTGAGTGAGAGAAAATGGAGTCCTTTCACCACTGCTCACTTGATTCGAGCTTACCTGAGCTAGGATCAACTCTGAAAGGATCCCACACCTTCACGACATCAATCGGAGGGGATCCAACAGTCAAGATCACATGAGATGCATGTTTTCTTCAAAACATTCTAACCCATTTATGCCTAAGAATTAGTTTTGGAAGCATACCTCGTCGGAGCTCTAGACCGATGGCTCGAATGATTGAGGAAGCTTCATATAGTGGAGATGAATCCCCGTTGAGTAATAATTAGATCAATTCCTTGATGTTCACTCGAAAGGCCACAAATTGATGATTTGGAGCTTAGCTTTGATCGAAGTCCCACCTTTGGTGCTCGGGAAGCTTGGAAGATAATTCATTCTTGCTCGACGAGGCCTAGGGAAGGTGCATGCAAAATTAATTTGAGTTTGATGGAGAAATGTGGAAGTTAGATCAGAAATGGTTGTGTCCTTTTCGAGACAGATAGGAATGGCATTTTTTGATCTAAGAGTAAGCTTTGGAGCTTAGGGAATGGCTCCAACTACTCATCTTGGGTAGCTAGGACTCTAAAGAATGATTTTTTTTTTGTGTTTGAATTGAAATGAGGGGGTGCACCCCTTCATATTGATCCAATGGTGGAATTAAGTTTGGCTTCTAGTGGCTACTCAACCATCTCAGTTAGTCTTGGGTGGCAGGGAGGAGGTGTGTTGCCTCGGCTTTGTTGGTTGAAGGTGTGGAGGTGGCTACCAAGGAGGAATCATGGGTGTCCTATGTTTTTCAAATGCTCCAATGGGGAGTGTGAGGTGATTGCACCTCCACCCTTGGGTCAGGTTGGGCAGTGTCCTATGTTCCTAGGTGGACCATTGGCAGAGTACCAAGTGGCCAAGGAATGGATATGACCACTTACATGGGTGATTTGTCTTATGTAATTCCCTTGACCCAAGGGTAGAATGATTATTTGGCATTTGATTTGAATTGGGCAGATTTCAAAAGAGCTAAAAGTGGGTTAGCCCAAATTTCAAGTCAATTGGAGTGGATTTTGTTAGGTTTGGCTTAAATTGACTCATTTAGGTCAAATTAGGTTAGGTTTGGTCAAGTTGACCTATTATTTAAATTGGGTCAAACCAAGGGTTGGGTCAAGTTCATATGATCATTTGGGATGTTTTGGTTCAATTGGTTTGGTTTAGTTTGACATAGTCTTGATTTTGGCTCATTTGAATTCATTTGGGTCAAATGGGTTAAGTTGACCAATTTGACCAAATTGGCCAAATTTGCTTGGGTCGGGTGTTTGTTTGGGTTTAGTTGACCAATTAAATATGATTGTAGGCATTGGTTTCAATTAATTTGGATTTGGTTCTGATTTAGGCCAACTTGAACCTTTAGGTCAATTTGGGCTAAGTAGGTCAATCGGGTTCAATTATGTCCAATCATGCCTTTGGTCAAGTTCAACAATCAATTTAGAATAAACTTGAGTCATTGGTTGAAATCAATTTGATTTATATTTTAATTTGACCTAATTTGGTATTTTAGGTTAATTTGGGACAACTTAAGTCAAGAGGGCCGATTGGGTTTAGTTCAACTTAATTGAAGGTCAAGTTATATTCAAATATTGATTTTGATTTGGTATGAATCATTGGTTTCAAGGGATTTGGCTTAGGTTGCAATTTGGCTTGCTTGGGTTCATATGGGTTAGGGGGTTGGCTTGGTCAAATGACAAAGTTGACTTGGTTTGGCCCAATTTATGACAATTGATCAACCTAGGGTGATCAACAATCATGATGTGAGGTTTTGATGGGCTTGGTCCAATGTAATTTGGGTAGGATTAGAACTTGGCTCAAATAGGTCAAATTTGCCACTTTGGGCCAAGTGGACCAATTAGATTTAGTTGGTTTGATTTTGGGTTGAGTTTTATTTAGTTGACTTTATATATGGATTTCAGATTGATATATAAATTTAATTGCAATTGGCTTTCTTATGAGCTTGTTAATCATAAGAATGAGCTCCTAATGCTTCTAATCAATGGGCTCAACTTAAATAAGTATTATAAATTATGTTTGAAAATAATTATCATCAATTAAAATTTCATTTTGATTTCACTCTCTTCCATGTTAAAAGTATTCTTGTTTGCGAATCCACCACGATGTTTTAAGGTAGGTGTAAGGAACCCGAGCGATGTACTATCCTTTTTCAACACAACACAAATATAAACTACACACAAACATATAAAACAAACACATATCTTTTGTCTCAAGCTACTCTGAGTTGAGATAACGCTCCTGCACTCACTCAAGTTTACTAGGTAGGTGATGTCTTGCTGCTGTGTGTCACCCTAGTGGTCTTCTTGCTTTGGAGCATGTGAGTCTGCTATGCTTTCCTTTCTTACTTTATAACTAAAAATCTACAAGTGCTTTGTTAGTTTGGTAAGCCTTACTGCATGGCTGGTAAGCTACCTTATGTTGGCTTCATTTAAGCGGTTATGAGTCTTCTACACTTTCTTATTGGATTAGCCTTCATGAACTGACTGGGTCGAGTATATTTGAGGGTTACGATAGGTCACCTAGTGGCTCCTTCCCTCTTGACTACTTCAAGTCTGGGTCTAGTCCTTCCTTAGGGCTCCTTGCTTAGTAGTCGCTCTAAGTCAGATAACATCTATCCTGTTGATAATAGACTATCTTGATGATCAGTTCCACTTGGAATGTTGTAAGTCTACATGCTTTCTTTCCAAATTGATCATTGCATACTGATAGGCACCTTAGCTTGGTTTGGTTCTCACTATGTTTATGGATACACCACTCATGCTAATGAATACACCTTAAGTTGGTTGGTTCTCGCACCTTAGGATACACCACTCATGGAAGATATAAGTCTACTACACTTTCTCTCTGAGTTGGCCACCGTACACCTATAGGCTTTCTTTTCTAGGGCTCAGGATAACGACCCTAGCAACACCTCCCCTATGGGCACTATATTTGGATCACATCCCTTGTGACCTCATTTAGACACTACCTGAGTTACTGCAGGATTGAACATTTCCCCTTTTCCAGTAATTATTCATGTGGTTGGGGAATCCATCTTGTGGATGTGCAGATTCTCACTTACTCTAGTAAATATGAGACAGGTCAAGGCCGATATAGCCCTTTCTTAGTGTGGTCCCTCACACACTAATAGGGTCCATGCAAGCATATAACCAAAATATATATTCAAAGGATTAGAGGAAAAGTGGTACCTATTAAGTGGTATCCTATCTTTAGGCGGTCAAAAACTCCCTATAGGAATCTTCTGAGTACTCCTGAGTTGATATAAGTCCTTAGCTCCATTCACTCATTAGTCGCCCCTAAGTCGGGTTCGATTTATTGTGCTACCAACAGGTCACCCCCAGCAATTGTTCCTTGCTTTAGAAGATGTAAGTCTGCTATGCCTTGTTCCTAGAATAGTTGTTGTAATTGAAAGGCAACCCCTTAGGTTGGCTAGCTCTACCCCATGGCAAGTAGACTACCTCTTTGGATTTGTAAATTTGAGATATGATAAGTCTGATATAGCCCTTCTCAGTGGGTCCATCGCACACCGATATGGTATATAAATTAAATATATTAAATTTGATCGAGCTCCCATCCCCAATGGATATGCCCTCAATTTGAAATCAAACTAAACCAAACAAATCATATCAAATCAAATGAAATTATGATAAAATTAATCCTAACTACTTTTGAGTTGACATAAGTCCCCAGCAATATTCACTTAGCAGTCGCCCTAGGCTAGGTTCGATTTGTTGTGCATCCAACAGGTCACCCCAGCGGTTGTTCCTCACTTTGGAAGATGTAAGTCTGCTGCACCTTCTTCCTAGCACAACTGTTGCACACCAAAAGATAACCCCTTAGGTTGGATAGCTCTACCCCATAGCCTGTAGACTATCTCTATGGATTTGTAAACCTAAGGTAGGTAAAGGATGATATAGCCCCTTCTTAGTGGGTCCATTACAGACTAACAAGATCCATACATTAACTTAGATTAAATTAAACCTAATCTAATTTTTCGTAGTGGAGTTAGATAACACCCTTCTCCCCAGTGGATCCCCAAATCTTATATTAATAAGTCAAGAAAATAAATCAAATTCAAAACCAATCTCCATAGTGGAGCCAAATTAAACCAACTCTCGTGGTAGAGTCTAAATCAATCCACATAAATTGAAACAAAATAAATTAAAGTTGATTCAATCATAATCCTCACTGTATTGTAGATTCTTATCCCCAACGGATCTTCTTTTCATAAATCATATAATCAAATCAAATTCAAACCTTATCCCTAGTTTATTTTCCTCTTCTATGCCCTCGATATAGACCCCTCACATGTCATGCCCAATGCATGTGTGATCCCCTAGTGGATCTTCCTCCATGTCCTTGACATGGAATTCTCATCAAATCTTATTTCTTTTTTATGAACATCTTTAATACTTAAACCAAAAACTTAACAATGTATTCCTTCAAATTACATCATCTTAACATTGTAATCAATAGTTTATGATTTGCAATGACGCAAGCTGAAACAAAGTATATAATATCATGCTAAACATATTATAGTGTGAATGCACACACTATATTATATTATAATATATGTTTTTATATTATAATTTGTAATAATATAATATATTATCTAACATTACACCTCATTAGAATCACTTAAATGAAACAAATAACAAAATTTTCTCAAAATATGAATAATGTTCATTTTAGATGTAAAATTTTTATTTTTCTATTTGAAATGGTACAAAATAGCATAATTTTGGTGTTTCTTCTTGGTGTGTACAATGAATTTGGCCAAATTCTTCCATTTCAGCCTTCAAATTAACATTTTTATGAGTTTTGACCAAATGTATTATAACAAAAGTAAAACATACTAAAATGTGCAATAACATTTAGTAACACACCACCACATTCATATATATATGTGAAGTTATATTGTTATGTACATTATATTTTAATATACTTTCATATAATATATTATCTTACATTTCACCGTAAAATGAATCCCTTTAAGCAAAATTTGATTGAAAAATGAACATTTATTTTGGATGCAAAATTCCATTCTTTTGATTAAATGACACACCATAGCACACCCCAATGATGTTCCCTAAAGCATACCTTAAATTTGGCCAAAACCCATCATCTCACCTCATAAATCAAGATTTTATGAATTATACCAGTACAAACTCTACTACATCATACTATAACAAACTAAAATATGCTAAACAATAAGTAGAAATACATAATAGTACGCTATAATGCACGATGCTGCACTATGTTATGTTATAATACACTTAACATATTATATTATATTATATTGCATATCACATCACAAGGGATTGCTTAAGATAAAAAGATAATAAAATTAGTCTAAGCAATAAAAAAAACTAGATATTTTAGCAATATCACTTGCATATTTTAAATTGAAATAATATATTATGATGTCATGCTCTACCTATTATGAATTGGGCCAAATTCCACCATTTTAAAGTCTTAATCAACAATTTTATAAATAAAGCTAGTGAAGGATTGACTGCATGATTGTACAATACTAAGAGAATTTAAATTGTGCAGAATAATATATTATGATATATCATGCTATACTATGCTACAACATATAATATTTATTTTAAACATAAAATCTTACTTTTTATACTTCAAGTGGTGTAGCACATTTTTGGTACTACAACCTAATTCTCGCTTCAAATTTAACAAATTTCATCATCAAATATATTAAATTACTATTTTTATGAGTAGCGGGATTCACCATCATGTCCCTCATTTCTCACTCTACCACCACCATGGCTATATCCTCCATCGTTCCTCCCATCTCCATAACCACCACTTCTCTAACCAGCACGTCCATATCCTCCAACACCTCCAGATCCCCCACCACCATTGCGATAACCGTCGCCTCCACCTTCGCCTCCACCGTGAGATCTAGACTAAGCCTAGTTGATGGTAATGTTGCTGCCGTCAAGGTTCTGCCCATTCTTTGGGTTTAGGGTTAGTTTATGGTTTAGGGTTTAAGGTTAGTTTAGGGTTTAGGGTTTAGAGTTTATGGTTTGGGGTTTAAGGTTTAGGGTTGTTTGTTTAGGGTTTAGGGTTTAGGGTTTTGGGTTTCAGGTTTTGGGTTTTAGGGTTTCTAGTTTAGGGTTTAAGGTTTAGGGTCTAGGTTTTAGGCTTTAGGGTTTATAGTTTAGTATTTCAGGGTTTATGGTTTTGGGTTTATGGTTGTAGGTTTAGGGCTGTAGGTTAAGGGTTTAGGGTTTAGGGTTAGTTTTAGGGTTTAGGGTTTATGGTTTATGGTTTAGGATTTAGAGTTTATGGTTTTTTTTTTCAAAATTAAATAAACTTTTAGGTTTAAGTTTATTTAGTTTATTTTTTATTTATTTGAGTTTATTTTTAGGTTTAGGTACATTTTTTAATTGAGTTTTATTTTATTTTAGTTTTTAAGTTTATGTTTTATTTTATTTTTTGGTTTAGGCTTAAGTTTTTA
Organism: Cymbidium sinense; assembly: GCA_021442155.1. Lineage (NCBI taxonomy): Eukaryota > Viridiplantae > Streptophyta > Magnoliopsida > Asparagales > Orchidaceae > Cymbidium > Cymbidium sinense. The sequence continues at coordinate 44,690,112 of CM038216.1, forward strand.
TTTTATTTTTTTAGGTTTAGGTTTTAGGTTTATTTTTAGGTTTTACTTTTTAGTTTAGGTTTAGGTTTATTTTTAGTTTATTTTATTTTATTTTGTTAGTTGCTGCTGACTACTTTTCCAAATGGGTGAAGATGATTCCACTCAGAAAGGTCACAACTTAGCATGTGCTCCAATTTTTTTAGGAATCATATTATATATAGGTTTGGAGTGCCTCAACAAATTATATCTGATAATGGTACTGCATTCAAGAGCACTGAGTTCAACAACTTTGTCGGGAGACATAACATAGATTGGAGATATTCTACCATCAACTACCAAAGGCCAAAAGGCTTAGCAGAAGACTTCAACAAAACTCTCCTCCAAATACTAAAGAAGACACTCAACAACAACATCATGAGAAATTAGTTGAAGCCATGTGGGCATAGCACATGAAATATAGAACTCCAATTTAGTCTACTCCTTTCTCCTTAGTGTATGATTCTGAAGCCATTCCATCATTAGAAGTCTAGCTCCCATCACTAAGGATAGTTGTGGGTAGCAAGTTCACAACAGAGCAGAACACCAAGTTATGGTTAGAAGAGCTTGAAGGTTTGGAGGAGAGATGCCTGCGGGCATGCCAAAACCTTGAGTTGTAGAATGCTAAAATGATTCAAGCTCACAACAAGTTGGTCCGTCCTAGAGCTTTTAAAGTAGGAGAGCTTATTTTAGTTCTAAGGAGACTGATTATTGCCCGTTGTAAGATGGGAGGTAAGTTTGAACCCACTTGGAGAGGCCCTTTAACCATAGATAAGGTCTACCAAGGAGGATCTTAATAACTTAATAATCATAAGGGAGAGCCCCCAGTGCTTCTAATCAATGGGCTCTACTTATAAAAACAATATAAATATGTTTGAAAACAACTATCATCAATGAAAATTTTATTTCGAATTCAATCTCTTCCATGTTGAAATTTCTTTTTTGTAATTCACCACCATGTGTTTAGGGTAGGTGTAAGGAACTCGAGTGGCATTCTATCCTTCATCGACACAACACAAACACAAACTACACACAAACATATAAAACAAACACATATCTTTTGTATCGAGCTACTCTAAGTTCAGATAACGCCCTTAGCAACATTCACTTAGTAGCTACTCTAGGTTGGACTGACATGCTACCCTGCTAGTGTGTCACCCTAGTGGTCTTCTTACTTTGGAGAATGTAAACCTACTATGCTTTCCTTCCTTACTTGGCCATTGCACACTGATGAGTGCTTGTTAGTTTGGTAAGCCTTACTACATGGACAGTAATCTACCTCATGTTGGCTTTGTTTAAGAGGATGTGATTTTTCTATGCTTTTTCTTGGATTAGTCTTCTATAGTGACTGGGTCAAATATATTTGAGGTTTAGGATAAGTCCCCTAGCAACTCCTTCCCACCTAACAGCTTCAAGTCTAGGTCCAGTCCTTCTTTGGGGCTCCCTGCTTAGTAGTCGCTCTAGGTTAGATAGCATCTGTCCCACCAATAATAGACTATGTCGCTGATCAGTTCTACTTGAAAAGTTGTAAGTCTACACACTTTCTTTCTAGATTGATCATTGCTCACCAACGGGCACCTTAGGTTGGTTAGTTGTCACTATGCTGATGGATTCATCACTCATGCTGACAGATACACCTTAGGTTGGTTGGTTCTCGCACCTTAGGATACACCACTCAAGGAAGATGTAAGTCTACTATTCTTTCTCCTTGAGTTGGCTATCGTACACCTATAGGATTACTTTTCTAGGGCTTAGGATAATGCCCCTAGAAGCACCTCTCCTATGGGCACTATATTTGGATCACATCCTTCTCAACCCCATTTAAACACTACCCAGGTTACTATCAGATTGGACAGTTCCCCTTTCCTAATTAACACCCCTGTGGTTGGAGAATCCATCCTGTGGTTGTGCAGATTGTCCTTAGGTCTAGTAAATTTATGATAGGTCAACACCGATATAGCCCCTTGTCAATGTGGTCCCTCGCACACCAACAAGGTCCATGAAAACATATAAAAAAATATATTCAACTATGGATTAGGAGGACACCCCTAGCAGTACCTTTTCCCAAGCATGTATCCTATCTTTAAGGCAGTGTTAGCAAAACTCCCTATAGAAATTTCTTGACTACTCTTGAGTTGATATAAGTCCCCAACAGCATCCACTCAATAGTTACCCCTAAGTCGGGTTTAATTTGTTATGCTACCAACAGGTCACCCCCAGCAATTCTTCCCTTCTTTAGAAGATGTAAGTCTGCTAGACCTTCTTCTTAACAAAAGCATTGCACACTAAATGACAACCCCTTAGGTTGGCTAGCTCTTCCCCATGATCAGTAAACTATCCTTCTAGATTTGTAAATTTGAGATAGGACAAGTCTAATATAGCCCCTTCTTAGCGGCTCCATCGCACACCGACATGGTCTATAAATTAAATCTATCAAATTTGACTGAGCTCACATCCCCAACAGATATGCCCTCAATTCAAAATCAAACTAAACCAAACAAACCATATCAAATAACATGAAATTAAGATAAAATTAATCCTAAATATTTTTGAGTTGACATAAGTCTCGAGCGACATTCACTCAGTAGTCATCCTAGGTCAGGTTTGATATGTTGTGCATCCAACAGGTCACCCCAGTGGTTGTTCCTCGCTTTGGAAGATGTAAGTCTGGTATGCCTTCTTCTTAGCACAGCTGTTGCACATGGAAAGATAACCCCTTAGTTTGGCTAGCTCTACCCTACAGCTGGTAGGCTATCTCTTTAGATTTGTAAACTTGAGATAGGTCAAGGCTGATATGGCCCCTTCTCAATGCGTCCATCGCACACTGATTGGGTCCATACATTAACTCAGATTAAATTAAACCCAATCTGATTTTTCCCAGTGAAGTTAAATCAAACCCTTCTCCCTAGTGGAGCGCCAAATCATATATAAAGAAATCAAGCAAACAAATCAAATTTAAAATAAACCTCCCAAGGGGAGCCAAATTAAACCAACTCCCCCACTAGAGCATAAATCAAAGAAAGTCAACCAAACTCTTATCCACAGCGGATACATCCCCCAACAAAACTATGAAATCAAACTCAAATCCCAATCCCCAATGGATAGCCCAAACTTGGTTCCTAAGTGGAAGGTTCATATACCCAATCTCCAGCGGACTCGAGCACATATCTCGAGCAAATATGCCTTAACATCAATTAAAACAAAACAAATTAAAGTTGATTTGATCTTAATCCCTCGTGGATTATAAATTTTTATCATCAGTGGATATTTTTTTTAATAAATCATATAATCAAATCAAATTCAAACGTTATCCCGAGCAGATTTTTTTCTTCTATGCCCTCGACATAGACCCCTCACATGTCATGTTCAATGCATGTGTCATCCCCTAGCGGATCTCCCTCCATCTCCTTGACATGAAATTCTCATTAAATCTTATTTCTTCTCTTATGCATACCTTTAATTCTTCAACCGACTGCCTAACGTTGCACTAGTTCAAATTACATCATTTTAACATTGTAATAACCATTTTATGATTTATTATGGTGCAAGCTCAAAGTAACTATACAATATCATGCTAAACATATTATAGTGTAATTTAACACACTGTATTTTGTTATAATATATGATGTTATATTATAATTTACTATAATATAATATATTGTCTAACATTACACCTCATTAGAATCACTTAAAAGGAACAAATAACAAAATTTTCTCAAAATAGAAATAATGTTAATTTTGGATGTAAAATTGTTATCTTTCTATTAGAAATGGTATAAAATAGCATAATTGTGGTGTTGCTTCTCACTGTGTGCCGTGAATTTGGCCAAATCCTTCCATCTCAAACTTCAAATTAACATTTTTGTGAGCTTTAACCCTATGTGTTATAACTAAAGTAAAACATACTAAAATGTACAATAACATTTAGTAACACACCTATATTCATATATATATATATATATATATATATATATATATATATATATATATATATATATATATATATATATATATATATATATATATATATATATATATATCAAGTTATATTGTTATGTACATTATATTTTAATAAGATTTCATATAATATATTATCTTACATTACACCTTAAAATGAATCACTTTAAGCAAAAAATTTATAAAATTTGGTTGAAAAATGAGCATTTATTTTTGATGCAAAATTCCATTCTTTTGATTAAATGACACACCATAGCACACCCCAATGATATTCCCTAAAGCTTACCTCAAATTTGGTCAAATCCCATCATCTCAGCCTACAAATCAGTATTTTTATGAATTTTACTAATACAAACTCAACTACATCATACTATAACAAATTAAATTTTGTTAAACAACATGTAGTAATACACAATAGTAGGCTATAATGCATGATGCTACGCTACGTTATGGCATCCTATATTATAATACCCTATAACATATTATATTATATTATATTACATATCACATCACAAGGGATTGCTTAAGATAAAAAAACATAAAATTAGTCTAAACATTAAAAAACTATATATTTTAGTCATATCACTTACATATTCTAAATTAAAATAATATATTATGATGTCATGCTATACCTACTATGAATTTCTCCAAATTCCACCATTTTAAAGTCTAAATCAACATTTTTATAAATAATGCTAGTGTAGGCTTGACTACATAATTGTAAAATACTAAAAGAATTTAAAATGTGTTGAACAATATATTATGATATATGATGTTATACTATGCTACAACATATAATATTTATTTTGAACATAAAATCTTATAATTTAAAATACAAGTGGCGTAAAACACCTTTAGTACTACAACCTAATTCGCACTTCATATAAAACAAAATTTATTATCTGATCTATTAAATATGATCCAAAAACTTCACTACATGCTCAATTATATGATCTTACATTATGCTATAATATATGGTATTATAATATTATTTAGGGTTAGGGTTTAGGGTATTCAAATCTCAAATAGTCAAGGGAAAGTCTCTTGAAGCCATTTTCTTTAGCTACCATAACTTTGTTAAGATTAAGTCATTCTTTATATCTAATCCTAATGACATCTTTATTCCAAGGTTTAAGGTAGGTTGTGGTTTAGGTTAGTTTAGGTTTAGGGCTTAGGTTTTAGGGTTTGAGGGTTTAGGTTTGGGGTGGGTTTATTGTGGTTTAGGGTTTAGTGTTTATTATTTTAGATTCATATTTAGTTTAGGGTTTAGGGTTATAGGGTTTAGTGTTTAGGTTTAGGGTTTAGGGTTTAGCTGTGGGTTTAGGGTTATTAGTTTTGTGGGGTTTGGTTTAGGTTTAGGTTGTTTTGGATTAGGATTTTAGGGTTTAAGGTTTAGGGTTTAGGATTTAGGCTTTAGTGTTTAGGTTTTAGGTTTAGGGTTGAAGTTTTAGTTTAGGGTTTAAGCTTTAGGGTTTAGGGTTTAAGATTTAAGGTTTTTTTTAACAGGGAATAAATTCATATTCAACATTTATTATTTTCAATTTCATCAAACAAGTATCACCCCAAGTTTTCTAAGACATAAGCGACAACATAGACAAAATATGAGCACCCATAATAAAATATTCTAGATAAGTAGAATTGACTCTATTATAAAGACAGTTCCATAGTAGATTAAATTTATTCTTTTTCTCTAGTTCCCATCGTAACCACCCCACCCCTCTAGGGATCTACCATCATATCCTAGATCTCTCCCTCTCCCACCACCATGACTGTAACCTCAATCCCTCCTCCCACTTCCATAACTGCCACTGCTCTGACAATCACCTCCATATCCACTAGCACCTCCAAATCCCCCACCAACATTGCGATAGCCACCACCTTGGCCTCCACTGCCAGATCTAGACTGATCCTAGTTGATGGTTATGATCCTGTCGTCAAGGTTCTTCCTACTCATAGGGTTTAAGCTTAGTTTAGGGTGTTTAAGAGGATTAGAGGTGTGTTTTAGGTTTTAGGCTTGGTTTTTGGGTTTAGGGTTTAGGGTTTAGGGGTTAGGGGTTAGGGTTTAGAGTTTAGGGTTTAGGGTTTAGGGTTTAGGGCTTAGGGTTTAGGGTTTAGGGTTTTAGGGTTTAGGGTTGTAGTTTTAAGATTTTAGGTTTAGGGTTAGTTTTAGGGTTTAGGGTTTACGATTTAAGGTTTAGGGTTCTTTTAAAAAAATATTAAGTAAACCAGTACATTTAGGCTTATTTAGTTTATTTTTCATTTATTTGAGTTTATTTTATTTTTTATTTTATTAGGTTTGTTTTGTATTTTTATTTAGTTTAGTTTATTTATTTTTGGTTTATTGCTTTTACTTTAGGTTTTTTATTTTAGTTTATTTTTTAGGTTTAAGTTTATTTTTAGTTGAGTTTTATTTTATTTATTTTTTAGGTTTATGTTTTATTTTTATTTAGGTTTAGGTTTATTTTTTTTAGGTTTAGGTTTTAGGTTATTTTATATTTTTTTATTTTTAGTTTAGGTTTATATTTACTTGATTTTATCTTATTTTGTTTAGGTTTAGGTTTTATTTATTTTAGTTTAGTTTATTTTAGTTTAGGTTTAGATTTATTTTATTTTTATTTTAGGATTAGGTTTTTTAAGGTTATGGATTAGGTTTTATTTTTTTTTATTTTTAGGTTTATTTTTTAGGTTTAAGTTTTTATTTAGTTTTTATTTTATTTTATTTTTGATTGATTTTTTTTTATTTTAGGTTTAGTTTTTATTTTATTTAGGTTTTTTATTTTTTAGTTTAGTTTAGGTTTTATTTATTTTATTTTATTTTGTTTTATTTTATTTTATTTTCTTTTATGATTAGGTTTAGGTTTAGGTTTAGTTTATGTTTTTATTTTATTTTATTTTTTATTTTATTTTGGTTTAAGTTTTTTTATGTATTTTATTTTTAGGTTTTATTTAGTCTAAGTTTAGGATTTTAGCTTTTTAGGGGTTAGTGTTAATAGTTAGTTTAGGGTTTAGGGTTTGGGGTTTAGGGTTTAGGGTTTAGGTTTTATATTTAGGGTTTATGGTTTAGGTTTTAGGATTAGGGTTTAAGTTTTATTTTAAGGTTGAAGGTTTTTTTTAATAGAGAACAAATTTAGATTCAACATTTCTACTTTTTGATTTCATCAACCAAGTAGCACCCTAAGTTTTCTAAGACACAAGCAACTACATAGAGAAAAAATGAGCACTCATAGAGCAAATCAAAACTTTAGATAACTAGAACTGTCTCTACTATAAAGAAATAGTTCCATAAGCAGTAGATCAGACCGATCTTTCATTAGTTTCTCTAGTTCCCATCAGAACCACCTCGGCCTCTCGTGTAGCAGAATCCACCATAATATCCCCGATCTCTCCATCCGCCACCACCATGGTTGTATTCTCTATCGCTCCTCCCACCTCCATAACCACCACTACTCTGACCACCACTTTCATATCCACCAGCACCACCAGATTTGCCACCACCATTGTGATAGCTGGTGCCTTTGCCTTCCTCTCATTGTGCATCTATCGAGTGGTTCATGATGATGTTCCTACCATCAAGGTTTGCCCATTCTTAGGTTTGTGTTTATTAGGTTTTATGGTTAGGTTTATTTTTAAATTATTTAGTTACTTTTGGTTGGGTGTTTAGGGTTTGGGGTTTAGGGTTTAGGGTTTAGGGTTTAGGGTCAGAGTTTAAGGTATAGGTTTTAGGATTTAGGTTTATGCTTTGCTTAAGGTTTAGGGTTAGGGTTTTCATTTAGGTTTTTTGGGTTTAAGGTTTTAGGTTTAGGATTTTATGGGGATTGGTTTAGAGTTTAGGGTTTAGTGTTGAGCTTTAGGATTTTTAATTTAGAGATTTAGGTTTTGTTTGTTAGGTTTATAGTTGGTTTATTTTGGGTTTAGTTTAGGTTTTTTAGGGTTTAGGGTTAGCATTAGGGTTTAGGGTTTAGGGTTTTGGATTTAGGGTTTAGGATTTTTTAATTAACTAAACTAGTAGGTTTTAGTTTATTTTGTTTATTTTTAATTTATTTTATTTATTTTTATTTAGGTTCATTTTATATTTTTATTTAGTTTAGTTAATTTGTTTTATGTTTATTTATTTTAGTAAGGTGATTTATTCTAGTTTTTTTTAGGTTTAGGTTTAGGTTTATGCTTATTTTTTAGTTTACTTTTATTTTTATTTTATTTCTAAGGTTTATTTTTTAATTTTTAATTTTGGGTTCAGGATTTCATTTTTATTTTATTTTTTAAGTTTAGGTTTTAAGTTTTTATTTTAAGCTTTATTTTTTAGTTTAAGTTTAGGTTAATTTTTACTTTATTTTATTTTATTTAATTTAGGGTTTAGGTTTAGTTTATCTTAGGTAAAGGCATAGATTTTATTTATTTTAGTTTATTTTATTTTAGTTTAGGTTTTAGTTTATTTTATTTTCTTTATTTAGGTTAAGGTTTTATTTCTAGTTTAGTGTTTAGGTTTTATTTTTTATTTATTTTTTGGTTCTATTTTCAGTTTTATTTTTTAGGTTCAAGTTTTTATTTAGTTTTTATTTTAGTTTATTTCAGGTTTAATTTATTTTGATTTTACATTTAGTTTTTATTTTATTTACATTTTTTTAGGTTTATTTTATTTTTTATATTTTAGTTTAGTTTAAGTTTATTTTATTTTTATTTTATTTATTTTATTTTATTTTTACCTTTAGGATTCAGTTTAGGTTTTCATTTAGATTTTTATTTTGCTTTATTTTTTATTATATTTAGGTTTAGGTTTTTTTATTTATTTTATTTTTAGGTTTTATTTAGTTTAGGCTTAGTTTTTTAGGTCCTTTATGGTTTAGGGTTTAAGGTTTCCATTTTGGTTTAGGGTTTAGGGCTGTAGGTTTTAAGGTTTAGGGATTAGGGTCTAGGGTTTTAGGGTTTAGGTTTTAAGGCTTTAGGCTTTAAGGTTTAGGGTTTCGGGTTGTAGGTTTAGCGCTCACGGTTTAGGGTTTAGGGTTAGTTTTAGGGTTTAGGGTTTAGGGTTAAGATTTTTTTTATTAATAAAGTCAAGTCGTAGGTTTAGGTTTATTTTGTTTATTTTATATTCATTTAGTTTAGTTTATTTTTTAATTTTATTTAGGCTAATTTCTATTTTTATTTAGTTTAGTTTATTTATTTTAGGTTTATTTAATTTAGTTTAGGTTTTTTATTTTAGTTTATTTTTTAGCTTTAGGTTTATGTTTATTTTTAAGTTTAGTTTTTATTTTATTTTATTTTTTGTGTTTAGGTTTTATTTTTAATTTTTAGGTTTAGGTTTTGGTTTTTATTTTTTTTTTTAGGTTTAGGTTTTAGGTTTTTTTATTTTAGGTATATTCTTAGGTTTTATTTTTTATTTTAGGTTTAGGTTTATTTTTAGTTTATTTTATTTTATTTTGGGTTTAGGTTTAATTTATTTTAGGTTTACGTTTAGGTTTTATTCATTTTACTTTAATTTATATTAGTTTAGGTTTAAGTTTCGGTTTATTTTATTTTTATTTTAGGTTTAGGTTTCTTTTTTAGTTTAGGGTTTAGGTTTTATTTTTTTTATTTTTTTTAGGTTTATTTTTTAGGTTTAAGTTTTTATTTTATTTTATTTTATTTTTATTTTATGTTTGGTTTTTATTTTATTTATGTTTTTTATTTTGTAAGTTTAGTTTAAGTTTTTATTTATTTTATTTTAGTCTGGTTTTTATTTTTTGTTTTTAATTTTTTTAGGTTTAAGTTTAGGTTTAGGTTAAGGTTTAAGTTAGGTTTTAATTCATGTTTAAGTTTTTTTTTAAGTTTTATTTTAGTTTAGGTTTATTTATTTATTTTATTTTTAGGTTTTATTTAGTTTAGGCTTAGCTTTTTATCTTTTAAGGGTTTAGGGTTTAGAGTTTAGGTTTAATTGAGGGTTTACAGTTTAGTGTTTAGGGTTTACGGTTTAGGGTTTAGGGTTTAGGGTTTAGAGTTCAGGGTTTAGGGTTTAGGGTTTTAGGATTTAAGTTTTAAGGTTTAGGGTTTAGGGTTTAGGGTTTAGGGTTTTTAGGGTTTAGGGTTTAGGTTTTAGGTCTAGGGTTCAGGATTTAGTTTAGGGTTTAGGGTTTTTGGTTTTTTTTAATACTAAACTAATTCAAATTCAACATTTCTTCTTTTTGATTTCATCAACCAAGTAAAACACCAAGTTTTCTAAGACACAATTGATGACATGAATTAAAAATGTGCACGCTTAAAGCAAATAAAAAAGCCTTATGTCAAGCTTGACTGTGTTCATTTAATTTAATATAAGTGTGGCTATTATCATAATTAAATCAAAGTTCTTTTTGAAAGTTTATAAGTCAACTACAACATTTGGAGTGATAATAGTTATAAAAATTTATAAGCTTGCATGTGTCTGTCGCTTAAAAACATGTGATATGGAGTTCTCTTTCTTTAGTCTATATAGATTTACATAAATCTTGAATGTTAACAAGTGTATAGTCCATTTCAAAAGGACACAACATTTGTTTGAATTCATTCCAATGTATTTCTATATTAGAATTTAGATAGAACTTTAGCTCACATGTATAAATAATTAAATTGAAAGAAATATAACTTTTGCATGATTTTATATTCTTGTAGTCACTTGTACATTCATGTGTATTCAAGAATAGTCGATATATCTAGTGTGGACATTCAGAAGATGCAAGGCTTTAAGTAGCCCCAAAGAGGTCTTTACCTCACTCCCCTAGTTTAACAATGGTGAAGTATCCGTTTAAAATTATTATACACTTGTATGTGCATTTAGCTATGGAATGAAAATCTCTTTTTTCAACTTAGCGTACATGTATAAATAATTAAATTGAAAGAAATATAACTTTTGCATGATTTTCCATTATTGTAGTCACTTGTACAATCATGTGTATTCAAGAATAGTGGATATATCTAGTCTGGATATTCCGGGGATGCAAGTCTTTAAGTAGCCCCAAGGAGGTCTTACCTCACTCCCGTGGTTTAACAATGGCGAAGTATCTACTTAAAACTTTTATACACTTGTATGTGCATTTAGCTAATGAATGAACATCTCTTTTTCAACTTTATCTCACATGTATAAATAATTCAATTGAAAGAAATACAACTTTTGCATGATTTTCCATTCTTGTAGTTGCTTGTACATTCACGTGTATTCAAGAATAGTGGCTATATCTAGTCTGGAAATTTTGAGGATACGATACTTTAAGTAGCCAAAAAGAGGTCTTTACTTCATTCCTTTAGTTTAACAATGGCGAAGTATCCACTTAAAACTTTTATACACTTGTATGTGCATTTAGCTAATGAATGAAATTCTTCTTTTCAACTTTAGCTCACATGTATAAATAATTTAATTGAAAGAAATACAACTTCTGCATGATTTTTCAATCTTGTAGTCATTTACATTCATGTGTATTCAAGAATAGTTGGTATATCTAATATGGACATTCTGGGCATGCGAGGCTTTAAGTAGTCCCAAGGAGGTCTTTACTTCATTCCCCTGGTTTAATAATGCCAAAGTATCTGCTTAAAACTTTGATACACTTGTATGCGCATTTAGCTAATGAATTAAAATCTTCTTTTCTGCAAATATACACATCTACATTCATCATCTAAGTGTGCTAAAATGTATTGTATGTGTAGGTATATTTAAGATTAATATCATATGCATGTTTCATATGATGGAAAGGAATGATTGAACATATTCCATGTGATAGTAATTCAATTGAAATAATCTTAAGATACCTTTCATATTAAATAATATTATTTAAAGTGAGCTTAAACTTAGGATTAAGTTAAAATTTGTAATAAGCCATTCACTAAAGAGAACTAAATCAAATTTACATGCTTTAGAAAGTGGTTTAAGGTAAGGATGAAAGAGGGAAATCCGCTTTCCTTCTCTTTTTAACACTTAGTTGCTAAGTGTAATCAAATGAAACAAAAGAAAATACAAATTAAAATTCTTAAATCAATTAAATAACTTCAAGTGAAACCAACCCTTCATGTTAAATTAAACCTTTCTAAACTTAGAGAACAACAACTCTAATGCCTAGTAAGACATACCACACAAGCCTTAACACACACATTTGAATTAAGTCACTACTCTTAGCTTTATGTCAGGGCGGTGCTTGGTATGATGTATAATTTGATTTGTAATGTATTGTTGTAGACTGGATGTTAGCGTGTATGCCTTGTAGACTGGATGGTAGGCCATGATTAGCCTAATCATGTTTTTTCAAGGGATTATGTTTAAGGGGATGCTCAAAAATAAATATAAATGCTCTCTTTATAGGTAGCTTAAGCCCCTAAGCATAATCCAAGTTAGGACATGTGGGCTTAGTTACTCATTTACAGGGTGCTAAGTCCAAATTATGATATAATTGCTTGAGATTGTATGTATGTTTAACTATCCACTATTTTGCAAGTGTAGTTAGGTTTACTTTTCATATTCTTAAGGTAATTTTGCAATTAGGAATTAGGATTAGTTCTATGGGGGATAAGGATGAGCATTGGCTAGAAGGCTTTATCCTGGGAGGCCATGTGATCCCTTTGAAGTGGGGCAAATTAAATCAAAGGAAAGAAATAAAGACATGAAGAATGAAGAATGAAGACCACCCAAATCATTCATTCTTTATAAATTGTAATTATTATTTTATAATTTTGGGTTGTGTAAGGGTAGATCTCGGCTACCCATCTTTTCTTTTCAGGTTGTACGGCGGTACCCGACTGCATTGGCATTTTATTCTTTCATGATAGTTATAGAAATTGGTTGATGATTTATTTAGGTTGTGTACTAGAAATGGCATGCTTTTCTTAGTTTCTTAAATGATTGATGTTTGAATGTGTGGCCTGAATGTGATTAGGCCCTTAGAAAAAAATAAATCTTTTACCCAACCAGAACTCAAAACTAAAGTTTTAAATAATTCATATCCTCACATAAAGCCTAGGCATTAAATCAAGATAATTAAAATATTTAGCAACCCCTTAGCTGAATATTTTATGTCTCACATCATGCATGCATATTGCTTCACTCTAGCTAAGAGAGAGTTTCCATCCTTGCACAATAGGGGAAGGCTTGACCTTTGAGGGCCTTTTTTGTGGTGGAAAAAACCTCTTTCCCACTGATTTAGCCAATAATCTAACTTCATCATGCATATAGGCATACAAAATTGCAAAACCTTTATCAAAGTGAAGTGTCTGAAATCAAATAAAATTTGAAAAGATTTGCACTTGTAGATTTTATCATTACTCATATCACTCATGCTCTAGTCTCTTAGGTAGTGGGTTTAAAGACTTTTGTCCCTTTGTAAATTAATAACAACCCAACTATCTTGAAAATGCATAAGACTTGCCCACATGGTTTCAAAATCATAGGAGGAGTTAGCTGGAGGCCACTCTAGGCAGTTATAAACCTAGCGGTCGAGTTGTTTATTCTCTCTTGTGGAGGTAAATCTTATGCCCATTTTTGCTTAGACTTAGGTCATGCTTTAGCTTATGCCAAAGCTTTCTAGATAAAGGGTCTGAGGTTGCTGTTTCATTCAACCTACTAGCATAAATTCTCACCTCTTATGCATTTTCACAACCTTGTGTTCTTGGATTATAAGTCCCAGCTTTCTAATATAATGTTAACTTCAATAAAATTAATCTATTCAACTTCAAACATATAAAGCCCAACCATATGATAGATTGGAATGCTCGCTAGGCTTTCTAGTATCATGAGCATGTCCTACTCATTCCCTTTGTCTTCGATAATAAGTCTTCTCCTTGAACAATCCCATTTATTTTTCTAGTAGAAATTATCCTTTGATAGTCTAGCCTTAAAATCTTTGGAGACTTTAATTTCTACTTTAATTAGGAGTATTCCTAAGGAATTCCCATTCTTTAGGATGTAATTAACTATGGTTGCTTGCCTCTACAAGGAACTTAACGAACTCGGCTTAAAAAAAACCTACTTTACTTTTTCATGTTAAGTAGGTGAAAGATCTTTGGTATATTTGAAGACCCATCATGCGTATGAGTCCTTATTAGGTGATTAGGTCCATTATAGGGAGATGATTTCTACCTTTCAAGATAGTGCATCGTTATTTAATGTCGTACTAGATCACTTCAATAAGTACCCCCTAAGATCTGCGTGGTGTCCCACATCTCAAAAATAAACACCATAAATAAAATTTTTTAATGTAGTGGCTAACAATTGGAAAGCTCGTTCACATCCTGATAATTCTATTAGGGGGATGAATAAACTCTAGTTTAAACTAAAATGACCTAAAAATAAAATCTTCTTTGGTGGAATAAGCATTATTTTAAAAATATTTTTGCTAATATGAAGGATATGAAAATTTTGGTTTGTGATCTTGAAGTTTCTGCTATGACTGAACCTTCAAAGATTATGGACTTGAATGAGGCGAAGGATAAACTTTTTAATTTTCAAAATATGGAAGAAACTTATTGGCATCAAAAAGCTTCTAGTAAACATTTTGTAGATGGTGACAGGAATACTAGGTATTTACAATCTTTAGTTAATAAAAAAGGAGCTTTAAATAATATTCAAAAAATTAAAAATGATAATGGATAATGGATTATGGAGAATAATGATATTAAGGATTCAGTTATTAATTGTTTTAGAAATATTCTTAAAAAAAGCTACTATTATGATTCTATTTCTAAATCACACTTGATTCTTTCTATTATTACCAATGATGATAATGATTTCCTTACTATTTTGCCTACTAAAGATGAAAATTTTAAAGTTTTTAATAGCATGAACATAGATGATATTGCTGGACTGGAGAGTTTGACTACTCATTTTTTTCAAAATTGTTGGTTTATTATTAAAAATCATTTGATTGATGTTGTGGTTGATTTCTTTAATGGTAATCCTTTTCCTAGATATTTTTCTAGTAATTCTATTATTCTCATTCCTAAGAAAGATAATCTGGACTATTGGAGTTAATTTAGACCTATTAGTCTTTGCACCTTCTTCAATAAGCTAATTTCCAAAATTATTGCCAACAGGCTTTGTCCTTCTCTTAAATAAGATTATCTCTCTCAACCAAACTAGTTTTGTTAGAGGTAAATATATTTCTTATAATATTTTACTTGCCCAAGGATTAATTCATGATTTAGATGCTAAGACTAGAGGTGGAAACATTCTTTTCAAATTAGATATTACCTAAGATTTTGAAAATATCTTATGGGATTTTCTTTTCATATTCTTGGTTTATTTGGGTTTTTTGATAAATGTATTTTTCCTATTAAAACTTGTATTATTAATGCATGGTTTTCTATTTTTCTTAATGGGGAAGCTTTGGGTTTCTTTCCTTCCTCCCATTGCTTAAGGAAAGGGGATCCTTTATCTTTTATTTTATTTATCGTTGTTGTTGAATACTTATCTAGGAGCATCAATGATTGATTCTTAAATAATCCTAGTATGTATTACATAACTCTTGGTGGTTTTCCTATTTCACATTTAAGCTTTGTGGATGATTTAATTATTTTTTCCAATGCTTCTATTCATCATATCAAGAATCTTAAAATTTTTTTAAATACATTTCATAGAGAAAGTGGTCTTACTATCAATGATAACGAAAGCTATTTTATTTCTTATTCTAGTATCTCCAATAATAAATTCAATCACATCCTGCATATCACAAATTTTAAACATCAACATTTATCTCTTAAGTACTTTGGTTCTCTTCTTTTCGAAGGTCCAAAATGATCCCATCTTTTTGATGAGTTAATTCAAAAAATTTTAAAAAAAATTTCTATTTGGGAATCTCATTTATTCTCCTTTGGTGGTAGGCTCACTATTATTAAAAGTACTCTTAATTTTATGCCTCTATATTTGATTCAAACTATTATTTCTACTAATTCTGCTCTTATCAGAATTGATCGCTTGGTTAATAATTTTTTTTGGGGATCCAATAATTCTATTAAAAGAATGCATTGGACATCTTGGCATAAATGTTGTGGTCCTTTGGGTGAAGGTGGTCTTGGTTGCAAACCTATTCATGATGATATTACTACCTTCTCTCATAAGCTCTTGTGAAATTTTAGATAGAATGATAGCCTTTGGGCTAATTTTAAGATGGAAAAATACTGCCAATGTAAACACCCTCTTATATGTGCTTATAAAGTTGGTGACTCTCCAGTTTGGAAATGACTTTGCTCAATTAAATGTGTTACTGAATCCTTTATATCTTGGGGTATTCATTTAGGATCATCCTTCTTTTGGCAAGACAATTGGATTGGCAATGCATATATTGACTCCCTTTTATCTACACACACTACTATTGCTATCAAAGTTAACTCTTTTTGGTTTAATAACAATTGGAAAGAAAACAAACTTTAAAATTATATCTCTATTTCTTTTTTTGATAACTATAAAAACACCCTTTTTTTTAACAAACCTGATCAAATTATTTGAGGATTGGTATTTTATTAGAGATAAGTAGAACTCCTCTAATGTTTTCATTAAACTTTGGAATAATGTCATTCCCATTTCTTATTCGGTTTTAGCTTGGAGGCTTTTGAATAACTTTATTCTTGTAGATTTCTTAATCTAGAATAAAGGGTTTTATTTACCTCCTAAGTGTTATTGTTGATTTCATATTGAAAATGTTAATCATGGTTTTCTCAATGGTGACATTGCTTCCAAATTATGGATATGGTATGATGATTTACTTAACCCTAACTATTTTCATGGTTTCCTTTCTTTATATGAACTTCTTGAAGCTTGTTTCCAAAAAAATGTGAAAGCTCATATCAAAATCTTAATTGCCATTACTTTTATTTGGATCATTTGGATGGATAGAAACGATGCTAAATATCGTGAAATTCCTATGAATCAGAAAAGGATCCTGGCTAGAACTAAAGAAAAAATTCATTCTTTGTTTAATACTAATTTAATTAGTAACATTCATTTTATAAGTTACAAATTTGTTGCTAAAAAATTAGGTCTCATTTTGCCAAATGTTTTTTACAATAAGGCTGTTAGGATTATCCATTAGATCAAGCCTAATGAAAACTTTATTAAAATCAATACTAATGGTACAGTTTCACCTAATAAATATGATTGTGGTGGTATTATTAGGGATTCCAAAGATACTATTATTTATGGTTTTTCTTATCCCCTTAAAGCATATTATGTTATTTATGCTGAGCTTATGGCTGTTAATAAAACTATTGATATTTTTTTGATCAAATGCCTCTTTAATATTTGGATTGAAGTTGACACTCTTCTACTTGATATGCTCACTTCTAATAAAATGGGGAATGGTGACTTATTTTATCTCCTTAATCACACTCAAACCCTCCTCTCTTAAGTTTGCTACAAAATTTCTCATATTCTTCATGAAGGTAATGCTTGTACGGATTTCCTAGACAATTTTTGGTGCTGAATTAAATGAGCTCACTATATTAGATATTCAAAACATACTTAAGCTACTGAGAGGCTTGGTTAATCTAGATAACACCGGACTGCCTTACTTTAGACTTTAACTTGTGGCCTTTTTTGTTGGTCTTTGGCTATGGTGTTTTCTTTGAGTCTTTTTATTGATTGCTGCCTTTATGCTTTCCCATATTGGGATTGCTCCTTGCTATTATTCTTTAGGGTCTTGGCTAACCTCATTTCAATGAGTGTCGCCTTGTTTGGTGGATGTTTCTATTTGTTTCTACCCTTTGCTTGGTTGTCTTGGGTGATGTTTGTTTGAAGGTTGTTGTTAGTCTTTTCATTTATGTCTTATTGTTGGGCTTTTTGGTGGTTTTTGCATTCGTTTCCTATTTTGGCTCAGTGGCTACTGATTGTTGGTTGTTCCCTCTGACTTGTGGCCTGAGGCTTAATGTTTTGTGGTTGTTGCCTACTTATTTTCTCTTCGGTGGTGACTGTTTATTCTATGGGGTCTTGAAGGGACCTTATTTTGCTCGAGTATGGTTCCTTTCCTTCCTAGTTTATTGCTGGTGGGTTGGTGGTCTTCTTAGGCTTGCCTTTCTTTGGTTGTTTGCTTGGCCGGTGATTACCACAATTATTTCTTGGTTGTTTTTGGTGGCCTCCAATTTTGTTGTGGCTATCCTTACTATCGATATTTCCCTCTGAATGAGGTTTGTCTCATATATGGACTGGTTGCTTTGATATTTGAGTTGGATCTTCTGCTATTGTGGTGGTTGGTTGGGTGGCCTTGTTGGCTAGCTGAGTTGATTGGCTGTATATTGGTTGGTGGGGTTATTGGTTTTACCTCCTCTTGGCGATCCGGGGTTATTGGTGGTTTATCTTTGGTTTGTATTTGGCCTGGTCATGGCTATTTTTGGCTATTATTTTTTTTTGTTTTATTGATTGGGGCTTAGTGATAAGTTTCATTGGTTTTGGTTTGGTTCTTTTGGCTATGTTTTCAGCCTCCTCCTGTAATGGTCTTCCTCTACTGGTTGCAACTGCTTATATTTTACTTTTTTCCTATTTGGGTTGCAACTTAGCTGTGGGTCTATTTTCTCTTAGCATAAATATTATTTGCTGATGGGCTGGGTTGCTTTATTGATCATTTGCTTCTATTTTGTTGCTAGTGAGCTCTTGTGGTTTTATTTGTGTTGGTTTTTGGTTTGTTATCATTTCGAGTTTGTTGGCTGAAGGCTATTTAGGGGTTATTGTTTTGCCTTAGGTACTAATGACTTGGTTTGTTGTCTTGGATTTTATTTTGGCTGTGGGTATTACCTCTTTCTGGTGTATTTTGCTCTCCTTATTTCCTAATAACAGCCTCTTGGTTTATGATGGTTGTTTTGTTGTTTGACTGGCTATTGTTGGTGGTAGCTTTGCTGCATGCTCCTTTGGTCCTTTTGTTTATCTATCTTGGTGGAGGTTTGGCTAACCCTTTTATCTTTTGCTTGTCTACTTGGGTTATCCTTTGCCTAGATTGGATTGGTGGCTATTGTTCATGTTAGTTGTCCCCTAAATTTGGGTATTGGTTTTTTATTTCCTTGGGGACAATATTGGGATGGTTCTTTTGCTTTGGCCTATCTTTTCTAGGTTGTGTTGTTATTCTTGTTAATGATGCTTGCTCTTTTGGGTATTTCTCCTGTTGATTTGGTGGTTTTCTGTTATTAATGGATGGCTCTTGGTCGCCTTACTAGGCTTGGTTATTTTGGTGGCTTTGTGGTTATGTTTCTTTGGTTGGAAGTTGGATGATGATCTCTCGATGTACCTATGATTGCTATGATGGCCTTGATGTTTCCCTATATTTTTTATTTTATTTATATGTAATTGTAACCCTTCTTAAAGTTTGGATGCTTACATATAGTGTTGCTCATGAAAGATGATTAATGAGCCTTTTCTTTACTTTGCTCTTTCTCTTTGCTCTTTCTTTTTATGCCTACTTAATTGTACTCATCCATTCCTTAGAATGTTGTAGACCTCTTTTATAGGTTGGCAGTCTAGCCAGTGGGTTTTACTATTATCAAAGAAATCAAGGGTATTTTGCTATTGCTCATATGGATCTTCTGCTATTGCTGATTTGGTTTTTCTTTTGCTTCTCTTTATTTAATATTATAATAGTTTGGGGATCATCTCTTTAGGTTTTATTATAACTCTTTAAGTATTAGTTTAGAGATTTATCCCCTTTAAGGACTTTGTACTCCTTATTTTGTGGCAATAAAATTCCCCTAATTTTCCCAAAAAAACTCTCAACTCTAACTCTAAACCCTAAACAGAAACTTAAACACTAAACCTAAAACCAAGACCCTAAACCCTAAACCATAAAAACCCTAAGCCCTAAACACTAAACCCAAAACCCTAAACCTTAAACCTTAAAACCCTAAACCATAAATCCTAAACTCTAAACCCCAAAACCTAAACCTAAATAAATAAATAAAATAAAATAAAATACCTAAACAAAAATCTAAAACCTAAACACTAAACCTTAAACCCTAAACCCTAAACCCTAAACCCTAAAACTCTAAACCTTAACCCCTAAACCCTAAATCCTAAAACCCTAATCCCTAAACCCTAATCCCAAAAAACCTAAAAACCTAAACTTAAAAATAAAAAAATAAAAAAAGCTAAACATAGATAAAATAAAATAATAAAATAAAATAAAAACCTAAACTTAAACCTAAATCTAAATCTAAACCTAAAAATAAAATACAATAAAATATAAAATAAAAATTAAACTAAAATAAAATAAATAAAAACATAAATAAAACTAATAAAATAAAATAAACTAAAAAAATAAAAAAAAAATCTAAATAAAATAAAAACTAAACCTAAAATAAGAATAAAATAAACCTAAAATAATAAAATAACAGGAAAAACCTAAACCTAAAATAATAAAATAAAACTTAAACCTAAAAAATAAAAAAAATAAAAAAAATAAAACTATACTAAAAAATAAACCTAAACATAAACTTAAACCTAAAAATAAACTAAAATAAAAACTTTGACTAAAATAAATAATCCTAAATAAATAAATTAAACTAAATAAAAATTAAAATAAAAAATAAAATAAACTCAAATAAATTAAAAATAAACTAAATAAACCTAAATCTACCAGTTTACTTAAGTTAAAATTAAATCCTAAACCCTAAACCATAAACCTTAAACCCTATAAACCCTAAAACCTAAATCCTAAATCCTAAACCATCAGAAAACTCACCTAAACCCTAAAACTGCTCTACACTGTAATCTACACAAACCCCCAAACCAAACCACAAACCACAACCCTAAACCCTAAATTATAAAACCTAAACCCTAAACCCCTAATTAACCTAAAACCTAAACCTAAAACCAAAATAAACCAAAAGCAAACACTAAACCTAAACCTTAAACCCTAAAACCATAACCTAAACCTAAATCCTAAAACCCTAAACCCAAAAACCATAAACCCTAAACCCTAAACCCTAAACCTAATCCTATGTAACTAAATAAAGAAAAAAGATAAATATAAACCCTAAAATGGGTATAACCTTGATGGCAGGAGCATCAGCGTCAACCAGGCTCAGTTTGAATCTAGCGGTGGAGGAAAAGGGAGAGCCGGTAATTATGATAGTGGTGGTGGGGGATCTGATGGTGGTGGTCAGAGCAGTGGTGGTTATGGAGGCGGTAAGAGCGATGGAGGTTACAACGGTGGTGGTGGCGGAGGGAGAGATATTAGATATGATGGTGAATCCTACTACTCGTGAGGCGGGGGTGGTTCTGATGGAAACTGGAAAAATTGAAGAACGGTCGATCCAATATCTTGCATATGGAACAATGTATTTACAGTAGAGATGGTTCTAGTTATCTAGGGCTTTTGATTTGCTCTATGTGTGCTAATTTTTTAGTTACGTTGCCACTTGTGACATAGAAACTTGGTGTGTTACTTGGTTGATGAAATCAAAAACAAGAAATGTTCAATCTGAATTTGTTCTCTGTCAAAAAAAAACCTTAAACCGTATACCCTAAACCCTAAACCCTAAAACCTAAACCTAAATAAATAAAATAAAATAAAAACCCAAATTAAAACCTAAATCCTCAACTTAAAACCTAAACCCTAAACACTAAAAACCCTAAACCCTAAATTAACCCTAAATCTTAAACCCTGAAAACCATAAAAGCTAAACCCAAACTAAATAAAACCTAAAAATAAAATAAATAAGTAAAGCCTAAACTTAAATAAAATAACAAAATAAAATAAAATAAAAACCTAAACCTAATCCTAAACCTAAAAATAATATAAACAATAAAAAATAAATTGAAAAAAAATTAATAAAAACCTAAACTAAACAAAATAAAATAAAATAGACCTAAAACAAAAAAACCAAACCTAAAATAAAAATAAAAAAACCTAAAAAATAAAATAAAAACTAAAAATTAAACCTAAAAATAAAAAATAAAACCTAAACCTAAAAAATAATACTAAACAAAAAAAAAAAAACTGGACCTAAACCTAAAACTAAAAAAAACTAAAATAAAAAAGACTAAAATAAATAAAATTAAACTAAATAAAATAAATTTAAATTTAAATAAAAATAAAAAATAAAATAAACTCAAATAAATAAAAAATAAACTAAATAAAGATAGACCTATCGGGTTGCTTGGTAAAACCCACCCAAAACCCATAAACTCTAAATCCTAGGCCAACCTCTGCCAAACACACTAAACCTAGGCTAAACTGGCCTACCTGACCCTAAAACCTTGGACCTGAGCTAACCTTCACTGACCCTAGGCCACAAACCCCACACTAAACCATGAAACCACAACCCAAACCTGCAACCCAAACCTGAGCTTAAACTCTTTAAAACTAAACCTTACCACAGAGCCAAACCCTAGCCAAACACTAAACCATAAACCCTAAACCCCTAAATCCTAAACTCAAAACAAAACCACTAAACACAGCCTACAAACTAAACCTAATCCAAAGCCTAAACTCTAAAGCCTAAAAATCCTAAACGATAAATAAAAGTAAATAAAAATAAACCTAAACCCTAAGAATGGGCAAAATCATGATGGAAGGAACATCATCACCATGCTCAATCAGATATGTGGTGGGCGGAGGTGGCGGTTCGTGAGGTGGTGGGGATTTGGAGGTACTCGTGGATATGGATGTGATGCTCGGAGCAGTGGTGGTTATGGAGATGGGAGGAGCAACAGAGGTTACAGCCATGGTGGTGGCGAATGACAAGATCACAGATTTGATGGTGGATCCCGCTACTCGAGAGGCGGGGTTGGCTCTGATGGGAACTAGAGAAATTTAAGAATAGCCACTCTGATCTACTATTTATGAAATTGAGCCTTTACAGTAGAGACGGTTCTAGTTATATAGGGTTTTAATTTGCTCTATGCGTGCTCATTTTTTTTTATGTTATCACTTGTGTCTTAAAAAACTTGGTGTGTTACTTGGTTGATGAAATCAAAAAGAATAAATGTTGAATCTGAATTTGTTTTCTATTAAGAAAAAAAATTCTTAAACCCTAAACCCAAAGCTAAAACCTAAACCCTAAACACTAAACCCTAAAAGCCTTAAACCCTAAACACTAAACCCTAAACCCTAAACACTAAATCGTAAAATCCTAAACCTAAACCTAAACCTAAATAAATTAAATAAAAACTTAAGCTTAAATCTAAACCCTAAAACCTAAACTAACACAAACCCTACCTCTGGCTTAACCATAACCCAACCCAACCACTAAAACCCTAAATCTTAAGCCCTAAACAATAAATAGTAAAACCCTAAATCCAAAACTGACAAACCCACCAAACTAGGCTCCAGGCCCTAAATAAACCACAAACCCTAAACCCTAAACCTAAACCAATTAATGAATGAAATAAATAAAAGAGCACAAAGTAAATAAATAATAAAACCTAAACCTAAAAACCTAAAAGAAAATAAAATAAAACTAAACCAAGATAAAATAAATAAAACCCTAAACAAACTAAAAAAATTAAAATAAACCTAAAATAAAACACTAAATAAAATAAAACCTAAAAAATAAAATAAAATAAACTTAAAAAAAATAAAATGTAACTAGGCTAAACCTAAAAATAAAATATAAAATAAAATAAAAATAAACTAAAAAAATGAACTAAAATAAAATACCTAATCCAAAATAAGTACTAAAATGATAAACTAAACAATAATAATAAAAGATAAAATAAACCTAAAGAAAATAAAATAAAACAAAATAAATTAAAAATAAATAAATATAAAATGGGTTTAAAAAAAAAATCTAAATACCAAACTAAACTAAACTAAACCCTGACAAGCAACCATAAAAACCACCTAACCCCACAAAACTAGTAACATTAAACCCACAAACCCATGCCATAACAACCTAAACAAACCTGAGCCACAAATCATAAACCACAACACTTACCCTAACCTAAACCTATAAACCTGACATCCTACTCAAAACCTGATCACTAAACCATAAACCCTAAACCCAAAACCAAAACCTAAAGGTAAACTAAATAAAATAAAAAATAATAAATATAAAAACTAAACCTAAAAAATAAGAAATAAAGTAAAATTAAAACCTAAACTAAAACCTAAACCAAAAAATAAAATAAATAAAAACAACAAATAAAATAAATAAAACTAAATAGATTAAAAGACAAAAACCTAAATAAAATAAAACTAAGCTAACTAGACTTACTTAATTAAATTTAAATAAATAAACATAATAATCTAAAATACTAAACCTAAACCCCAAATTAAATACAAACAACTAAAAAAAAACTGAAACAAAAGAAAAATAAAATAAAAATAAACCTAAAATAGAGCCAGGAAACTAAATAAAACAAACCAAACATAAAATTAAAAAAATAAAACTTAAACCTAAGAAATAAAATAAAATCTAAACTAAAAAAATAAACATTAACCATGTTTTCTAAAAAAAACTAAAATAAAAACCGTAAAATAAAATAAATTAAGCTAAATAAATTAAAAAAATAAACTAAATAAATAAAAAATACAAGTAAACTAAATAAACCAAACTTCTTAAAGAAAAAAAAACCTAAACTAAACCTAAAAACCACAAATCCTAACAAAAACCTAAAACCATAACCCTAACCTACTATAACCTAAAAAATCAACCAAGAAAATCTAAACACAGCCAAAACCCTAGCCCTGAGCCCTGATCCCTAGGCCACCCAAGATCATACCTAAGGCCATACCTGGGCTATGGCCAGGCCACTGAGCCACAAGGCTTGACCTGGGCCCTGAGCCTACCCTGATCCAAACCACAAATCATAATCTAAACCACAGGCCCTGGGTGAGCCCACTAACCTGGGCCCTTCTGGGCCTAACTAAGCCACCTAAAATAGAGCCTTGTAAACTCTAACCTAACCAAATACTAAATTAAACTAGATAAAATAAGATAAAATATAATAAAACTTAAAGTAACCTCAACCAAAATAAAATAAAATATTAATAAATAAAATAAAAACCTAAACTTAACTAAAATAAAAAAATAAATAAAATAAAATAAAATAAATGTATAAATTAAAATAAACTAAAAAGATAAAATAAAATAAACTAAATAAAAACACTAACTTAAAATGAAAAATAAAACCTAAACTAAGCTAAATGTAAAAAAGAAAGAAAATAAAATAAAATAAATAAACTTACCTAAACTAAACTAAAATAAATAAAATTTTAAAAACAAAACCTAAACAAAAAAATAAAACATAAAAATGAAAAAAAATAAAAACCTAAAATCTAAACCTAAAAAATTAAAATAAAAACCTAAACCTAAACTTTAAAAAAAAATATAAAACTTAAACCTACAACAACAATAACAACAATCCTTAATCCCACTTGGGTTAAATGAATCATCTCCATTGTAATTATGTGTCAAATTCTCATTTAATTCAAGTATACTAAGATCATTTTTTATTCATCTTAGCCAAAATAGTCTACCTCTACCTTTCTTAACATAAGGTAAATCTAACTCTCCCAATCGGTCATGACGACGCTTTATGTGGGAAACCATCTAAGGCGACTCTCCTTAATCTTATCTACCACAGAGCTACTCACCTCAAACATACTCATTTTGCATTCTATCTCTAGAAAAACTCATCCACCTAAGCATCCTGCTCAGACATAACTTAGTCTTATGTCTCTTTTATTGGCCAACATTCTACACCATAAGTCATTGCGGTCTTACCCCATCTTATAAAATTTTAGCTTTAGTTTAAGTGGAACTTTCTATCACATAATAGGCTAATTCCTCCACTTCAACCAAATGAATTCTACTAAACATCTCCATATTTCACCATCATTTTGAACAATAGAGCCTAAATATAAATCTCACTCTTATTAATGATCACCTAAAGTAACCACTAAAACTTCTACAACTAAAATTACACTCCATATATTTAGTTTTAGATCTACTTAAATGAAAACCTTTAGACTCAAGTTGACCTCCATAATTCAAGTTTCATTGGACTCCTCGCTAGTCTTATCAACAAGAAGAATGTCATCGAAAAAAGCATACACCAACATCTTCTTGTAAATGCCTAAAAGAACATCCAAAGTAAAAAGATAAGCTTAATGTTGATCCTTGATCTAATCCAACGAAATAGGAAAATATTTTGTCAATCCTCATTGTGTTTGGACACAAAGCACTCTAGTATACATATCCTTAATGACTTGAATATAACCAATAACTTCATTCTATTCATCTCCAAAGAACATCTCTTGAGACTTTATCATAAGCTTTCTCTGTCAATAAATATCATATGTAGATCCTTCTTATTTTCTCTATGCTTCTCCATCAAACCTCTTAACAAATGCATGCATCCATAGTAGATCTACGGCATGAAACCAAATTGATTGAGAAACCCATCATCATAAATGCTCAATTACTCTCCCATAAAGGTATGGCACATTATCTTAATTCTATAATTTGCATACTCTTGTGCTTTATTCTTAAATATAGGAAAACAAATCATTCTCCACTCAGGCATCTTTTAGTCTTTAAAATAACATTAAAAGATTTGTAAGCCAAAAAATTCCTTGATCTCTAAACATTTCCACACATTGGAATATTACTTGCTTTTCCACATTTCATTTCCTTTAAAGCTTCACTAACTTCAGTACTAATGATAAAATTAAAATTCTCTTTTGTTTAAATATTAAGGTTGCTAAAATCAATGTACTGAGATCCTTCATTGAAAAGTTTATTAAAATACCTCATCCACCTATTTTCAATATATTTTCTAAGAAAAGCACATTATTTTCATCCTAATACCCTACTGTCTTTACTTCTCTAAATCTCTTTGGATAACATACATCTCTCATCTAGATAAAATAAAATTAAATTTAAAATAAAACTCAACTAAAAATTAACCTAAACTTAAACATAAGCCTAAAAATAAATTAAAATAAAAAACCTAAACTAAAATACATTAACCTAAAATAAATAAACTAAATGAAATAAGAATAGGAAAATAAATCTAAATAAGAAGAAATAAAATAAAATAATCTAAAATAAATAAAAATTAAACTAATTAAACTAAATAAATAAAAACCTACCGGTTAACGTAATTTTTTTTAAAAAAACCATAAACCCTAAATCCTAAACTCTAAACTTACAACCTAATGCCTAAACCCTAAACCCTAGTTCCTAAAAAACCCTAAAACCTAAACCTTAAACCCTAACCCTAAACTCTAAACCATAAACCCTAAATCATGAACAAACACTAAATCCCAACACTAAACCTAAACCCTAAACCTAAACCCTAAAAAACCCTAAACCTAAACCTATAGTAACAAAATAAATTAAAAAATAAACCAAAACATTAAAACCTAATAAATCTAAACATAAACCTAAACTCAAAGAATGGGTAGAACTTTGAACATAGGAACATCACCATCAACCATCGGTTGGATCTACGGTGAGGAGAAGGTGGTGCGCAGGATCAGTGGTGGAGGGGGATCTAGAGGTGTTGTTGGATATCGATGTGGTGGTCGGAGTAGTGGTGGTTATGGAGGCGGGAGGAGCGATGATGGTTTCAATCGTGGCGATGGCGGAGGGAGAGATCAGGGATATGATGGTGGATCCACTCTGAGAGTTCGATGGGAACTGAGAAAGAATAACCAATCGATCCCACTTATGGAACTTTGTGTTTACTGTAGAGACAGTTCTAGTTATCAAGGGATTGTTATTTGCTCTATGCATGCTTATTTTTTTATTTATGTTGTCATTTGTGTCCTACAAAACTTGGCGTGTTACTTGGTTGAAGAAATCAAAAAGAAGAAATATTGAATCTGAATTTGTTCTCTATTAATAAAAACCAAAAATCCTAAACCCTAAACTAAAACTTGAACCCTAAACCACAAACCTAAACCCTAAATCCTAAACCGAAAACCCTAAACCCTAAAAGCCCTAAACCCTAAACCCTAAACCCTAAACCTAAACCACCCTAAACTACTAACCCTAAACCTCCACCCTAAACCCTACCCACCCCAAACCCCAACCCACTGACTACCTATGAGCTAAACTTAAACTTAAGATAAGACCTAGTAAAATAAATAAACATATAATATGAATAGATAAATAAAATAATAAACTAAAACCTAAATCTACCTAAATAAACTAGGCATGAATGGCTTAAACCAAGAATAAATAAAATGGACCTGTATGTTGCATAAACCTGAGCCAAGCCTAAATAAACTAATGACACTTGAGCCTAAAACCTGCATAATCCTGGGCCCTGGGCTCTATAATGAGCCTGACCTGAGCTCCCTGCACCCACTGAAAAAGGCCATGGTAAGGCCTATACAAAAACATAACTTAAAGGCCCTAAATCATAAACTCACTAAACCTAAATAAACACCTAAAATATAAACCTAAAACCCCTGAACCCTAGGCCCTAAACCCTAAACTCTGACTACTAGGCTCTAAACATTAATAAACCTACAAATCATAAATCACTAAATAAAATAACTGAACACTGAGCAAAACCACAAGCCTTAAACACTAAACAGACCTAAACCCAAAAAATACCTTAAAACCCTATCCAAACCCTAAACCCAATGTAAACTAAACCCCCCAAACCTTAATCCATAAAGCCTAAATATTAAATCCTAAATTATAAACCCTAAACACAAGATGCTAAACCTAAACTTAAAGTAACTAAGTAAATTAAAAATAAACCTAAACCTATACCTTAAGAATGGGCAAAACCTTGACGATAGGAACATCACCGTCAACCAAGCTCAGTCTAGATCTATCACTAGAGGTGAAGGCAGTAGTTATCATAATGTTGGTGGGGGATCTGGAGGTGCTAGTGGATATGGACATGGTGGTCAGAGCAATGGTGGTTATGGAGGTGGGAGCAGTGACGGTGGTTACTCTTCTGGTGGTGGCGAAGGGGAAGATCGAGGATATGATGATGGATCCCGCTACTCTATAGGCTGAAGTTGTTCTAATGGGAACTAGAGAAACTGAAGAATGATAGATCTGATCTATTATTTATGGAATTATGTCTTTACAGTAGAGATGGTTTTAATTATCTAGTGTTTTTAATTTGCTCTTTGCGTGCTCATTTTTTATCTATGTTGTCACTTATGCTTAAAAAACTTGGTGTGTTACTTGGTTGATGAAATTGAAAAGAAAAAATGTTGAATATAAATTTATTCTCTATTAAAAAAAACCAAAAATGCAAAACCCTAATCTAAACCCTAAACCCTAAACCTAAAACTTAATCCCTAAACCCTAAACCCTAAATAATAAAAAACCTTAATCATAAACCCTAAACCCTAAACCCTAAACCCTAAAACCTTAAGATTTATACCCTAAACCCTAAAACCTAAACCCTAAACCCTAAACCATAAACCATAAACCCTAATAAAATTAATAAATTAAAGTGAAGAAATGCCGCCGCTGGAGCCCTCTCCTTGTGTTTTAACAATGTTCCTTTCTCGCTCTCATTTTGGTCTTTTTGGATGCTGCTTGTTGGTTATTTGTAGCGATTCTCACTGGATTCCTTCTGGAATCAATAGCCATTGGCCAATTTATTTTCTTCCTTGGAGTTACATCATGGCTTGGCATCTTCTCTAATGATTCCTAGGGGAAAACTTAAGGATACTATGGTTCCTGCTAGGGCATCATCTACTCAGGCTTCAACTCCTTTGAAATCATTCAAAGATGTTCTCAGTGGTAAGGATGGCTATTTAAGTGAGTCCCTGGAACTTATTTTGACTTCTTTCTGAGGCATGCCTTTGGTTATGTGTTATGTTCAGATTATGGAAAAGCTTGCTAAGCCATTTGATTTGGTTGGAAAGTTTACTCTTCATAAGCCTAATCTGGAAAACATTCGCTCTTTCTTTCATAGTGTAAAACTTTTGGGAGCTTTTATGATTGGTTTGATTAATCCTCCCCATATTTTGATTCAATTAATGAATGATTTGGATTACTCTCATGTTTTCTCTCATCATTCTTATTTTGTTTTCAATTTCCAAATGAAGTTGTTGAAATTGACTCCACTATTTGATATTAAGGAAGAATCTCCAATTATTTTGGTTTTGATTTCTCTTGCCAATATGCGAATTAATTTCGGTAACCATGAATTCCTTTTTATTATGGGTGCCTTATTTGGTTGGCCATTGCAAATTGATCGAGCAACAACTACAAATCTCATCCTTCGGTGCTAGAATCCTTGTTGAATTAGACATTACCAAGAAGCACCCAAAAGAAATCTAGTTGCGATCTAAAAATTATAGTTATATGCAAAGAATTGAATTTGAAAATTTTCCTATCTTTTATTCTCACTACAAAATCAATGGGCACGATAATTCTAAATGTTTCATTCTTCATCCTCACCTAAAAAAGAAAACCCCTATTAAGGAAACTTCTATTCCTAACCCTAGGCCGACCCATGTTAAATATCAAAAAACTACTTTGGAAGAAAATGATTCCTTGAATGTTTTTAATAAGGTTATTTACCTTTTATTTCTTCTGAGTAATTGAAGGCTTTTAATGTGAACAATAATAGCTTTTCTAAAGTTTTGAATGAAGATTTTATTTCCTCAGATTCAATCTTTTCAACTGTGTTGACTTTGATAGATGAAAATGAAGCTTTAATGGAGAACATAAATGAGGAATTTACTACTATGGATCATTCTAATTGAATGGAGAATATGTCTTTAATACATTAAGATAATCTGATTGATAAACTTGATTCCATATTTTAAATTCAGGATGATTTAACTTATCAAAAAGATTTGCTTTTATCTAATAATTTGGATAATGATGAGGAAGGGTTTGGTGTTCCCACTTGCCTTCTTAATAAATTGGTTTCTGCTCCCTCACTTACTATTCTCGAAGCTCGTTTGTCTTTAATAAATTTTAGTGTCTTGGAAGTGGGAGAATTCACTTCTCATCAAGAGATTTCTCTTAAATCTATGAATAATGTTGCTAAATCCATTTCATATGATGACTTAAAGGGCAAATCATATGTCTTCCAAACTTTCTATTAAAAAAATGTTAAAAATTTTCCTCCCAAATTGCTAAGAAACACTAGAACTACTGTGGCCTCCATCTCTTCTCTCAAGTGACTTTTATCCCATTTTCTTTTCTTTATGTTTAATTTTTAGTTTGGAATGTTAGAGGGATTTGTACCCTCTCTATTCATAGTCGAATTACAAATTTTTATCATATTCATAATATTTCTTTACTTATTATTCTCGAGCCGCTTAATCATGCTAATAAAATTAGCCATGTTGCTGGAATGATCAATTTCAATAATTTTTTCTCTAATGTTAGTAATAAGATTTGGTGATTTTGGAATAACTTTGTAGTTGTTTCTATTCTTGATGATTTTTATCAAGTTATCAATGCTCAAATCTCTTATGGTGATTTTTTGTTTTGGGATCTTTTTTTATGCATCGTGTAATAGATCTAATAGAAATCTTCTTTAGGATAACTTGACTAATTTTTCCACCTCTATTAATAAATTGTGGATTGTTGGTGGTGATTTCAACACTATATTTTTCTCTTTTGAATGAAGTGGTGGTTGCTCTCCTAATATTCATTCCATGGAAGAATTTTCCAATATGATCCTTGATTATAATTTGATTGATATTAGTTTTAATGGTTCTAATTATACTTGGCAAAACTCTTGAATTTGGCAAAGGTTGGACCAGATTTTTTTTTAATACTCATTAGATTACTTAATGGCTTATTACTTATGTCAATCATTTAATCATAACCTTGTCTGATCATGCTCCTCTTTTGGTTTTTATTAAAGATAATTATAATAGACTAAAAAATTTCTCTCATTTTATATTTCAGAATATGTGGATTCAACATATTGATTTTTTTTAATTTATGGCTAAAAATTGGAAAGCTCATTTACATCCTAATAATTATATTATGGGGATGAAAAGACTTTGGTTTGTGATATGGAAATCTAGGTTGGTGGAACAAGCATTGTTTGAAAAACCTTTTTGCTAATATCAAAGATATGGAAAAATTGGTTTGTGATCTCAAAGTCTTTATTATGTATGATCCTTCTAAGATTAAGGACTTGATCAAGTGAAAGATAAGCTTGTTAATTTTAAAAAATATGGAAAGAGACTTGCCAAAAGTTGCTAGTAAACACATTATATGGTGACATGAATACTAGCTATTTACATGCTTTAATTAATAAAAAGAGATCCTAAATAATATTCAAAAAATTAAAGTTGACAATGGTGAATGGATTTTAAAGAATAATGATATTAAGGATTCAGTCATTAATTACTTTAGAAATATGATTAATAAGAGTTTCTCTTATGAAGTTATTTCTAAATCGCACTAAATTTCTTCTATTATTACTATTAATGAAAATAATTTTCTTACTATTAGGCCTAATGAAGATGAAATTTTTAAAGTTCTTAATAGCATAAGCATTGATTCTATTACTAGTTTGGAGTGTTTCACTACCCAAGTTTTCCAAAAATGTTGGTTTATTATTAAAAATGATCTGATTGAGGCTATGGTTGATTTTCTTAATGGAAATCCTTTCCTAGATATTTTTCTAACACTCTTCTAATGTTCTCATACCTAAGAAAGATAACCAACTATTGGAGTGATTTTAGACCTATTAGTCTTTAACCTTCTTCAATAAGTCGATTTCAACATTCTTTCCAACAAGCTTAGTCCTTTACTTCATAAGATTATCTCTCAACCAAACTGGTTTTGTTAGAGGTAGATATATTTTTGATAACATTTTACTTACCCAAGAATTAATTCATGATTTAGATGCTAAGATTAGTGGTGGAAACATTCTTTTCAAATTAGATATTACCAAAGCTTTTGATAATATCTCTTGGGATTTTCTTTTCCATATTTTGAATTTATTTGGGTTTTCTACTAAACTTATTTTTCTTATTAAAAATTGAATTAATAATGTTTGGTTCTTTTTTTCTTAATGGGAAGCTTTTTTCTTTCATTCTTCCCATTCTTAAGATAAAGGGATCTTTCATCTTGTACTTTATTTATTATTGGTGTTGAGTACTTATCTAGGAGCATTAATGAGTTATTCTTAAATAATCCTAGTATGTACTACAGAACTTTTGTTGGTCTTTCTATTTCCCACTTAAGT
This sequence comes from Cymbidium sinense, assembly GCA_021442155.1. Taxonomy (NCBI): domain Eukaryota; kingdom Viridiplantae; phylum Streptophyta; class Magnoliopsida; order Asparagales; family Orchidaceae; genus Cymbidium; species Cymbidium sinense. The sequence continues at coordinate 44,723,149 of CM038216.1, forward strand.
TTTGCAGATGATTTTATTATTTTTTGCAATGCTTCTATTCATCATGTCAAAAACCTCAAGATTTTTTTAAATAAATTTGGTAGAGAAAGTGGTCTTTCTATCAATAATAACAAAAGCAATTTTATTACTTCTTCAAGTATCTCCAGTAATAAAATCAATCAAATTCTACATATCACTAATTTAAACATCAACACTTACCTCTTAAGTACTTAGGTGCTCCGCTTTTTAAAGGTTCGAAATGATCCCACCTTTTTGAGTTAATTCAAAAAATTTTAAATAAAATTTCTATTTGGGAATTCCATTTACTTTCCTTTGGTGGCATGCTTACTATTTTTAAAGCACTCTCAATTGAATGCTTCTTTATTTGAGTCAAACTATTATTACCACAAATTCTACTCTTATCAGAATTGATCACTTGCTTAATAAATTTTTTTGGTGGTCCAATAATTCTATTAATAGAAGGCAATGGAATTCCTGGCATAAATGTTATGGTCCCTTTGGTGAAGGTGGTCTTGGTTGCAAACCTATTCATGAAGCTATCAATGCAATCTCTCATAAGCTCTCATGGAATTTTTGAAAGAATGATAGCCTTTGGGCTAATCTTATGATGGAAAAATATTGCCAAGGTAAACACCCTCTTACATGTGCTTATAAAGTTGGTGACTCTCTGGTTTGAAAAAGGCTTTGCTACATTAAATGGGTTATTGAATCCTTAATATCTTGGGGTATTCATTCGAGTTCTTCTTTTGGCAAGACAATTGGATTGGCAATGGCTCTATTGACTCCCTTTTATCTACACACTCTACTGCTGCTATCAAAGTTAACTCTTTTTGGCTTAATAACAATTAAAATAAAAACAAACTTGAGAATGACATTCCTATTTCTTTTTTGGACAAGTTTTGCAACATCGCTATTTTTTTCTAATAAACCGGATCAAATTCTTTTCAAGCTCTCTTACAATGGTGATTTCATTCTTAAAGAGGTTTGGAATTTTATTAGAACACCTCTAATGTTTTCATTAAACTTTGGAACAACATCATTCCCATTTCTTATTCTATTTTAGCTTGGAAGATTTTGAATAACTTCATCCCTATTGATTTCTTGCTCTAGCTTAAAGGGTTTTATTTACCTTCTAAGTGCTATTGTTGCTTTGAAACTAAAAATGTTAATCATTTCTTTTGTCAATGGTGCTATTGCTTCTAAACTTTGGATATGGTATGATGATTTATTTAACAATAACGATATTCATGGCTTTCTTTTGTTATATCAACTTCTTAAAGCTTATTTCTATAAAATTATGAAAGGTCATATCAAAATTTTAATTGCTATTACACATATTTGGTTCATTTTGATGGATATAAATGATGCTAAATATCTTGGTATCCCTATAAACCATAAAAGGATCCTTGCTAGAACTAAAGAAAAAAATTCATGCTTTGTTTAATTCAAATTTAATTGGAAATCTTCACTTTAGGGGTTATAAATTTGCGGCTAAAATATCAGGTATCACTTTTCATGATGATCCTTCCTACAAGAGTATTAGGATGATACATTGGACTAGGCCCAAAGAAAGTTTTATAAAGATCAATACTGATGGTTCTGTTTCCCCAAAAAACATATGGTTGTGGTGGAATTCTTAGGGATTTTAAAGGTAATGTCATTTGTGCTTTTTCCTACCCCCTCAAAGCTTGTTCTATTATTTATTGAGCTCATGGCTATTAACAAAGCTATTGATATTTGTTTAAGCAAAGGCCTCTTTAATATTTGGATTGAAGTTGATGCTCTTCTTTTTACTTTATATGCTCAATAATAAAAAAATGGGAATGTTGACTTATTTTATCTTCGTAATCACACTAAAAAGCTTCTTTCTCAAGTTTGAAACAACATTTTTCACATTCTTCATGAAGGTAATGCTTGTACTGATTTCCTGGAAAATTTGGGAGGGGAATTAAATGAATTCACTTTATTTGATAACCATAGTTTACCTAAGCATTTGCATGGTCTGGTCAATCTAGATACACTGGACTGCCTTACCTCAGATTTTAACTTTTTGCTATTTTGTTGATCATTTTGCTATTGTGGTTTTATTCAAACTATTGTTTGGTTGTTTATTTTGTGCTTCCCTCACTAGAAAGTAGTTTTGATGAGTTTATTTCTATACTTAAACCCCCTTCCTCTTAACCCCATTCTATACTTGATAGACCTTGTTTTGGTCATAGTGGTTATAATTGATTTCCCTATCATCTAAGACTAGTGGTTTTCTTTCTATGGCTCATGTTATACTTCTTTTGTCACATAGCTTATGATTTTTTGAGGGTCTCTTGTTGGGTTGTGGCTGTGCCCATTTTTTTCCTACCCCTTTTGTTAATGGATTTCGTGTTTGCCTCTAATTTTGGCTGGCTATGGCCTTATTCAAATTGGATTTTTGGCTACGATGGTTGGCTCTACTGGTTGTTGCTATTTGCTTCTTCCATTTGCCTTGTTGTTTTTGGGTAGTTATTTTTTCATGGCTACTGTTGGCCTCTTCTAGCTCGGGTTAGTTTTGGGTTTTTTGGTGGTTGATGTATCATTTCTTGGTTAGGCTTGGGGGCTTTTACTGGTTGGTTTTCGCTCTGCCTTATGGATTGGAGGTAGCTATTATTTGGTTGTTGTCTTCCTATTTTCTCCTTTGTGGTGACTGTCTGCTCTTTAGGAATTGAAAGGGGTTTTATTTGCCTTTGGCCTTGTTCTTTTCCTTACAGTTTCACTACTTGTGGTTGGGTGGTCCTCCTTGGCCTTTATCTAGCTGGGTGACAACCATTTTTATTTCTTGGTTATTTTTGAGATCTCCAACTGGGTTATGGCTTTGTCTGCTATTGTTCTTTCCCTCTTTTTTGGGCTCTGTATTGGCTTTGTTTGCTAGTTTGTTTTGTTGGCTGACTGGGCTAGTTGGCTATTTTGACTAGCTAGGTTGGTTGGTTGAGTGGATGTGTTGGTTGTGTTTGATGGTTAGTTTAAGTGCTTTTGATTGGGTTCTTTAATTGGGTTTTTGGTCTACTCTAGGAATGGTTAGCCTCTCTTTGGTTCAACAACTTTTTCTTTATTTTTTTCTCTTGTCAATTGTGGTATTGCCTATTTTGTTGGTGGAGGATATTATTTTTTTTGGGTTTTAGTTGTTTTTTTTTCTTGAGGTTTTTATGCTCTTTTCTTTTGTGTGGTGGCTTGGTATTTTTGGATTTATGTTGCCTATTAGTATTAACTCCCTCTGGTTTATTTGGCTCTCTTTGTTTCTTTGTTATTTGTCTCTTGGTTGGTGGTGGTGGATTTGTTGTTCTTTTGGCTGCCTCGTTAGTGGTTTTGATGGTAATTTCTGGATACCCTCTTGGCCTCTCTATGCTTTGGCTTTCCTCTCTCCGGTGCTACTTATCTCTTACTATTTTGTTGTTTAGGTGGAGGTTTTACCCTTGGATTTGGATTTCTAGTGCTCTGGAGATAGTCATGGGTTGTTGTTTTTCCTTTGGGACTATTTTGTTCAATTGTGTTGTTTCCCCTATTTATGTTGAGTGGCCATTTCTTGTGTTTCTCTTCCTATTGGTGGTGGCTTTAGTGGAGTTACTGCTTAGTTTATTTTAGATTGGCCACTGATCATGTTGTAACTTTTGGGATGTTAGCTTTAAGTAATTGGTTTGTTATGGGTTTTGGTTGGTGGGTTGGCTGCTGGCTAGCTGCTAGCTGGCAATTTTTCTCTATTTGTTTGGTGTAGGAACTGGATCACTATGAACTATTTTGCCTTGGATGGTTGTTTAAATCAGGTATGCTGGCTATGATGTCCTTGATGTTTCATCATATCTTCTCTCTAGTTGGTAGCATAAATATGATTGTAACCTTTCTCATGAAGCTTGGATTATTGCCCTTGAGATGATCTTAACTGAGCCCGAGCCTTGTCTTTCTTAGCTCTTTCTAAATTGTTTACTTTATCTTTTTCCCTTGAGCTATGACCATTGCCTTTGTAGTGTTTTGCGGATTTCTTTTGTAGGTTGGAACTTCATAGATGGAATGATCTTTACTCGATCAACTCAAGTACTGTTGATGTGGATCTTGCTTATCTTGACTTTCCAAAGAGATCATGAGCTATTGCTGACTAGTCCTTTTACTACTTTCTTGAGTTTTATTAGTCTTATTTTTGCTCTTTTCTCATTTACTTTTAAGATATTGTATTTGCTCTTTAATTTATTTTTCCATTCTACTAAGATGGGGGTTTAGCTTTTTGGGTTTCTTTTAGCTCTATAAGCAGTAGAACTTTGAGCTATACCCCTTTTAAGGATACTGTATCCTTTATTTTTGTTGAAATAAAATTCTAACTTTCCCTATAAAAAAAATCCCTAAACACTAAATGCCAAACCCGAAACCCTAAACCCAAAACCCTAAACTAAACCTTCACACTAAACCCTAAAAAACTAAAAACCTAAACCTAAACAAAATAAAACCTAAGAAAATAAATTAAAATACTGAAACCAAAATAAAATAAAAAATAAAATAAAATTAAAAACTAAACTAAAACCTAAACCTAAACCTAAACCTAATAAGAAAATAAAATGTTTAAAAAAAATAAACTAAAAAAAAAAGAAATAGAAACCTAAACTAAAATAAAAAAATTAGAAACCTAAATAAAATAAGAACTAAACCTAAAATAAAAATAAAATAAACCTAAAATAAAAAAAATAAAAACCTAAACCTAAAAAATAAACCTAAAAATAAATAAAAAAAATAAAACCTAAACCATGAACAAAAAAAACCTAAACCTAAAATAAAAATAAAATAAACCTAAACCTAAATTTAAATATATAAAACCTAAACCTAATCCTAAAATAAACTAGATCAAAACCAAAACCTAAACTAAATAAAATAATATAAACTAAAAGTAAACCTAAACCTAAACTAAAAAATAAAACCTTAAAATAAACTTAAAATAAAAATTGAAAACCTTAACCTAAACCAAATCTTAAAAATAACAAATAAAACCTAAATCTTAAAAAAAATATAAATAAAACTAAACTAAAAAATAAACCTAAACCTAAACCTAAATTAAAATAAATAAACCTAAAATAAAAAAACTAAACTAAATAAAAATAAAAATAAACCTACATAAAAACAAAATAATAAAATAAATTTAAATAAATAAATAAAGCTACATAAAGTAAATAAACCTAAACCTACTAGCTTACATAATTTTAAAAAAAAACCCTAAACCTAAAATAAACCCTAAAGCCTAAACTCTAAACCTTAAACCCTAACCCTAAAACCTAAAACCCTAAACCCAAAATCCTAAATCCTAAACCCTAAATCCTAAACCCTAAAACCTACAACCCTGAATCCTGAAACCTAAACCCCAAACCTTAAACCCTAAACCATAAACCCTAAAAACCTAAAAAGCTAAACTTAAACTAAATAAAACCTAAAAATAAAATAAAAAATAAAACCTAAACCTCAATAAATTAAAATAAAAATAAAATAAAAACCTAACCTAAATCCTAAACCTAAACCAATGAAAACCTAAACGTAAACCTAAAAATAAAATAAAACTAATCTAAAAAAATATAAATAAAAACCTAAACAAAATTAAAAAACAAAATAAATCTAAAAATAAATAATTTAAATAAAAAAACTCAATGCAAAATAAAATAAAACAAACTTAAAATAAAGTAAAATAATAACTAAATGATAACCTAAACCTAACAAATAAACCTAAAAATAAATAATAAATAAAACCTAAATCCCAAATAAAAAAACTAAATGTAAAATAAATAAAATAAAATAAACCTAAACTAAAATAAACTAAGCTAAAATAAATAAAACCTAAACATAAGCCTAAAAAAATAAACCTAAACCCTAAACTAAATAAAATAAAATAAACTAAAAATAACCCTAAACCCAAATTGAAAAATAGAACCTAAAAATAAACTTAAAATAAAAACCTTAAACCTTAACCCTAAACCCTAAAATAAACTTAAATAAATAAAAATAAACCTACTAGCTTTTTTTAAAATACTTTAAAATAAACCCTAAATCAGAAAATCCAAAAAACTCTAAATGCTAAAACCCTAAACTGTAAACCCTAAACCCTAAACCTTAAACAAAAAAAGCAATAAACCCTAAACCCTAAACTAACCTATACCCTAAATCGTAAACCCTAAATTATCCATAAAGCCTAAACCCTAAACCCTAAACCCTATAACCCTAAACCTTAAACTCTAAATCCTATACCCTAAACTAAACCTTATACCCTAAACCCTAAACTCTCAAAAACTAGAACCCTAAAGCCTAAATACTAAACCATAAACCCTAAACCCTAACTCTAAACCCTAAACTTATTTTCACTTTTTGGCATAAGCTGGGCTATGTTTTTGACCTCTAATTTCTAGGTTGGCCTGGTAGTTCCTGTCTTTCATGCCGAGGTTGTTTTAGATTTTTTGGCCTGGTGGTTGTTGTCTTCTCTGCCTTGTTACTCTAGTTGCTAGTGGATGAGATGGTTTCTATTTGGGCTTTATTCTATTTTCTGCACTAGTTATTTTGTTTGCTCTCCTCTTGAACTCAAATTACTTTTTGCTAGTTTTTCATGGTTAGATGGGTGGCCTTCCTAGTGGGAACTACTATTGGTTGTTGCCTTTCTGAACGTTCTTCTATAGAATATCCTGGCTACACTTTTGAGTTTGCCTCCTAGTTCATTATTATTTATTACTGGATCATTCTTTTTCCTTTATTTTGCATTTGGTAATTCTCCTGAGGTAAGCCTCTACTCGGTGCATTATTTGTAGCACATTTTTTATTATTATTATGCTTCCTATCTAGTTAGTCTTTGTTGTTGGGGAAGTTAGGTTTTTCAATATGTCCTGGCTAACTACTTATGCTGCCTTTCTATGGTTGTTATGCATCTTTTGGACCTCTATTGTATGGTGTTTTGTTGGTTTTCTGCTTTTCCTTGGCAACTTGGGATGCTTCCTTTGTTGGTTACTTATTATGGGTTATTCTCTGATGGTTGCCTTCTGGCTGATTTACGTAGCTAGTTTGGCTGGAGGACTTTTAGTTATCCTTCGAATCTTAGTTGGTTGATTTTTTTTCCTTGTTGATCTTTTCCTTATTCTTGGACAATTTCGTAGAGCCTTTTGCTATGCTGGCCGAACCACTGTTGATATTTTTAGATTAGACTTTTGGTTTATGGTGGTTGGTGTCTGCCTTTGGCCCCATTTTGTGTGTTTGTTTTGTCATCTATTGATTTGCACTAGCTGCAGCTTATGTTTCTTTTAGTTGATGGTTTCATTTTTGAGTTGTTTAGTGGTTTATGGTTGCTCACCATGGTTTGTCTTAGTGACTACTACTTGTTGGGATTTAGGTTTGAGGGCTCTTATCTTAGTTTTGTTGGCTCTTTTTCTATTAATTGGCATGGGTCTAGTGCTTACTAACTACTGGTCCTAGCTTTTCCCTAGTTTGGAGCTTGGATGGGAATTTGGATAATGTCTATTGTTGGTGTTCTGACTTTGTTCTATCCTCTCTCTCGATTATTATTAATAGTCCATTGTAGTTTTTATTTGGTTGTTTGGCAGCTAGCTAGTTGCTAGTCGGTTCCTCTTTGTTAAATGGTGCAGGATCTAGAACTCTATGGACTACTGGCCTTGGATGTTTGCATGTATCAGGTATGCTGGCTATAATGGCTTTTATGTTACTCACCTCTTCTCTCTGGTTGGTAGCATTACATATAATCATAACCCTTCTTTATAAAGTTTTGATGCTCATATGTATTCTTTCCCCTTGAGATGATCCTAATTAAGCCTGAGCCTTCTCTTTCTCAGCTCTCTCCTTTCACACTCTTTATCCTTATCCTTTTTAGCTAAGACTTTTGTCGTTGTAGTTTGTTGCAAATTTCTTTTGCATGTTGTAAGTTTGCATAAGGAATGGCCGTTACTCAGTCAACCTAAGAGTTGTTGCTGTGGATCTTGCTTATCTTCCTTTCTCAAAGAAACCTGAACTATTGTTGACTTATTCTTTTATTACTTTCCAGATTTTTTTAGTCTTACTCTATGTCTTTTTCTCTTATGCTTTTTATCTATTATATTTGCTTTTTTGTTTTATTTTCCTTTTCTAATTTACTTAGATGGGAGTTTAGCTCTTTAGGTGTCTTGTAGCTCAAAGAGGAGTAGAATTTTATAGCTTTACCCCTTTTAAAGGCATTGTATCTTTTCTTTCTATGGTAATAAAATTCTAACTTCCCACCCCCACCGCCCGAAAATAAAATTGGAAACTCTAAACCCTAAACAACCATAAACCCTAAAACCCTAAATAAACTTAAATCCTAAAACCCTAAACCTTAAATCCAAACCCTAAACCCTATATACTATACCTAACCCTATAACCCTAAACTCTAAACCACCCCTAAAAGCCCTAAACCCTAAAGCATAAACACTAAACCCTAAACCCTAATTGTTAACCGTAAACCCTAAACCCTAAAAGAATAAAACCTAAAATCCTAAACCCTAAACCTTAAACCTTAACACTAAACCCTAAACCCTAAAACTAAACCTAACTGAAAGTAATTAAATAAATTAAAAATAAACCTAAACCCTAAAACCTAACAAACTTAAACCTAAACTTATACCCTATGAATGGACAAAACCTTGATGACAGGAACATCACCGTCAACTAGGCTAAGTCTAAGTCTGGCAGTGGAGGCGAAGGTAGAGGTGCCTATTATCCTAGTGGTGGTGGGGGTATCTAGAGGTGCTGGTGGATATAGAGGTGGTGGTCGAAGCAGTGGTGGTTATGGAGGCAGAAGGAATGATGTAGGTTACAGCCGTGGTGGTGGCTGAGGGAGAGATCAGGGATATGATGGTGGATCTTGCTACTCGAGAGGCCGGGGTGGTTCTGATGGGAACTGGAGAAACTGAAGAATGATCGACCCGATCTGTTGCTTATGAAACTTTCTTTTCAGCAGAGATGGTTATAGTAATCTTGGGTTTCTCATTTTATCCATGCATGCTCAATTTTGATCAATGTTATCTCTTGTGTCATAGAAAACTAAAACTTAAACCCTAAAACCTAAGTCTTAAACCCTAAAAATCCTAAACCCTAATCCCTAAACCCTAAAACCCCTAAACTCTAAACCCTAAATGCTAAAACCTAAACCCTAAACCCTAAAATCTATACCCTAAACTCTAATACCTAAACCCTAAACCCTAAATCTTAAACCCTAAATCTTAAACCCTAAACCCTAAACCCTAAACTATCCCTAAAACCTAAACCTTAAAAAGCTAAAAACCTAAACATAAACTAAATAAAACCTAAAAATAAAATAAAAAAACTAACCTAAACCAAAATAAAATATATAATAAAATAAAATAAAAACCTAAACTAAAACCTAAAACAAAACCTAAACCTAAAAATAAAATAAAATAAAAGAAAAACTAAACTAAAATAAAATAAATAAAAACCTAAACTAAACTAAAAAAAATAAAAGACCAAATTAAAATAAAAACTAAACCTAAAAATAAAATAAAATAAAATAAAAACCTAAACCTAAAATAAAAATAAAATACACCTAAACCTAAACTAAAATAAATAAAACTTAATCCTAAAATAAACTAAACCTAAACCTAAACTAAATAAAACAAAATAAACTAAAAATAACCTTAAACCTAAACTAAAAAATAAAACCTTAAATTAAACCTAAAATAAAAACCTAAAACCTAAACCTAAAAAAATAAAATAAAACCTTAACCTAAACCTATAAAATAAAATAATAATAAAATAAACTAAAAATAACCTAAACCTAAACCTAAAAAATAAACTAAAATAAAAAACCTAAATAAAAATGAATAAACCTAAAATAAATAAATTAAGCTAAATAAAAATAAAAATAAACCTAAAATAAAATAAAAAATAAAATAAACTAAATAAACCTAAACCTGAGAGTTTACTAAAATTTTAAAAAAAAATTAAAAAATAAATAAAAAATACCCTAACCCTAACCCTAAACTCTAAAACTAACCCTAAACCCTAAACTCTTAAAGCCTAAACCCTAAACCCTAAAACCCCAAAACTCTAAACCCTTAACGCTAAAACCTAAACCTTAAACCTTAAAATCTATGGCCTAAACTCTAATACCTAAACCCTAAACCTTAAACCTTAAAAAGCTAAAAACCTAAACATAAACTAAATAAAACCTAAAAATAAAATAAAAAAACAAACCTAAACCAAATTAAAATAAAATAAAAACCTAAACTAAAACCAAAACCTAAACCTAAACCTAAAAATAAAAATAAAAGAAAATAAAAGTAAAACTAAACTAAAACAAAATAAATAAAAACCCAAACTAAATTTAAAAATAAAATACCAAATTAAAATAAAAACTAAATCTAAAAATAAAATAAAATCAAAAAAAAAACCTAAACCTAAAATAAAAATAAAATAAACCTAAACCTAAACTAAAACAAATTAAACTAAAATAAATAAAACTTAAACCTAAAATAAACTAAACCTAAACCCAAACTAAATATAACAAAATAAACTAAAAATAAACATATACCTAAACTAAAAAATAAAACCTTAAATTAAACCTAAAATAAAAACATAAAACCTAGACCTAGAAAAATAAAATAAAAACCTTAACCTAAACCTATAAAATAAAATAAAAATAAAAATAAACTAAAAAACAACATAAACCTAAACCTAAAAATAAACTAAAATAAAAAACCTAAACTAAAATAAATAAACCTAAAATAAAAAATTAAACTAAATAAAAATAAAAATAAATTTAAATAAAAACAAAAAATTAAATAAACTAAAATAAATAAAAACTATATAAACTAAATAAACCTAAACTTAAGAGTTTACTTAATTTAAAAAAAATTTCAAAAAAAATTTCAAAAAAATCCTAACCCTAAACCCTAAAACTAACCCTAAATCCTAAACTTTTAAACCCTAAACCCTAAACTCTAAAACCTATAACCCTTAAGCCTAAACCCTAAACCCCAAACCCTAAACCCTAAACCCTAAAACCTAAACCCTAAAAACATAAAAAATATAACCTAAACAAAATAAAAACTAAAAATAAAATAAATAAGAAAAATATAAACCTTAGCAAAATGAAAAAATAAATAAAAATAAAAACCTAAACTAAAACCTAAACCTAAACATAAACCTAAAAATAAAGTAAAATAAAAAATAAAAAATTAAACTATAATAAAATAAATAAAAACATAATGTAAACTAAAAATTAAAATAAACCTAAAAATAAAAAACCTAATAAAATATAAACAAAATGTAAAATATAAAAAAAACCAAAAATAAAATAAAATAAAAACTAAATAAAAACCTAAACCTAATAAGAAATAAAAATAAAACCTAAACCATAAACAAAAAATACCTAAACCTAAAATAAACAAAATAAAATAAACGTAACCATAAACTAAAATAAACTAAAACAAAATAAATAAAACCTAAACCTAAACCTAAAATAAGCTAAACCTAAACCCTAAACTAAATAAAATTAAAAATAAACCTAAACCAAAACTAAAAAAAATAAAACCTAAGAATAAACCTAAAATATAAACCTAAAACTTAAACCTAAAAATATAAGATAAAAATATAAAATAAAACCTAAACCAAAAAAGATAAAATAAAAATAAAACTAATCCAAAAAGTAAACATTGACCTAAACCTAAACCAAAAAAATAAATTAAAATAAAAAAACCTAAACTAAAATAAGTAAACTACATTAAATAAAAATATAAAATAAACCTAAATAAAAATAAAAAATAAAATAAACAAAAATAAATAAAAAATATACTAAATAAACTAAGTAAACTTAAAACCTAAATTAAACCGCATGCCCTAAACCCTAAACCATAAACCCTAAACCCTAAAAAAATTAAACCCTAAATCTCAAGCTCTAAACTAACCCTAAACCCCACTACAACCCTAAACCCTAAACCCAAAACCCAAAACTCTACAACCCTAAAGCTTAAACCTGAATCCCTCAAAACCATAAACCCTAAAGCTTAAACATTAAACCCTAAACCCTAAACCCGAACCCTAAACCATAAACCTTAAACCCTAAACCATAAACTTAATTACACTTTTTGGCCTGAGCTAGGTTATGTTTTTGACCTCTGCTTGGGTTTTGGGTTACAGGTGGTTCTTGTCCTTCCATCTTAGGTTGGCTTAGTTTTTCAGGCTTGTGGTTGCTATCTTCTCTGCCTTGTTACTCTGGTTGCTGATGGATGAGATGTTTCTGGTTTTCTTTTATTCTATTTTATGCATTGGCTAGTTTATTGACTCTCCCCTTGAACTTGAATTACATTTTGCTAGTTGATGGTTTCAATTCTAAGTTGTTTAGTAATTTGTGGTTGCTCACCCTGGTTTGGTTTGGTGATTGCTACTTGTTGGTACTTTGGCTTGAGGGTTCTTATTTTGGTTTGGTTATCTATTTCTCTATTAATTGGCATTGGCCTAGTGCTTGTTGATGGCTAGTTCTAGTTTTCCTTTGTTTGGAGCTTGGATGAGTATTTGAATAATGGTTGTTGTTGGAATTTTGACTTTGTTCTAGCTTCTTTCTGGGTTATTATGATTAGTCTATTGTAGTTTTTATTTAGTGGTTTGGCTGTTAGCTGGTTGCTGGCTGATTGCTCTTTGTTTAATGGCGTAATATCTGGAACTCTACGAACTCCTGGACTTAGATGTTTTCTTGTATCAGATATGCTAGCTATGATGTCTTTGATGTTACTCACCTCTTCTCTTTTTTTGGTTGCATTACATATGATTGTAACCCTTCTTTATGAAGTTTGGATGCTCATATGTATTGTTTCCCCTTGCTATGATCCTAATTGAGCCGCATTCTCTTTCTCAGCTCTCTCCTTTTCCTCTCTTTACTTATATATCCTTTTTAGCTATGACTTTTTCCTTTGTAGTGTTTTACATATTTCTTTTATAGGTTGGAACTTTACATAGGGAATGGTCGTTGCTCAGTCAACCTAAGCGTTGTTACTATGGATCTTGCTTATCTTGCTCTCTCAAAGATATCATGAACTGTAGCTAACTTATCTTTTTATTATTTTCAAGATTTGTTTTAGTCTTACTCTATGTATTTTTCTATTATGCTTTTTAGCAATTCTATTTTCTCTTTTGCTCTCTTTTCTTTTTCTAATGTACTTAGATGGGTGTTTAGCTCTTTAGGTTTCTTGTAGCTTTGAGAATAATGTAATTTTAAAGCTTTACTCCTTCTAAGGATATTATATCTTTTTTATGGTAATAAAATTCTAACTTTCCCAAAAAAATAACTCTAAACCCTAAACCCTAAACCCTAAACCCTAAACCCTAAACCTAAACCATAAACATTCGAGAGGACAGGGTGGTTCTAATGCAAACTGGAGAAACTAAAAAATGACCTATCTGATCTACTGCTTATGGAACTCTATCCTTACTATATAAACGGTTCTAGTTATCTAGGGTTTTTGATTTGCTCTATGTGTGCTCATTTTTTATCTATGTTGTCGCTTGTGTCTTAGAAAACATGGTGTGTTACTTAGCTGATAAATCAAAAAGAAGAAATGATGAATCTGAATATCTTTAATGTTAAAAAAAAACCCTAAACCCTAAACTAAAACTTGAACCCTACACCTAAAACCTAAAAAATAAATGCAAAAACCTAAACCATAAAAACCCCAAACCCTAAACCCTAAACCCTTAACCCAAAACCCTAAAAGCCTAAACCCTAAATCCTAAACTCCAAATCATAAACCCTAAACCTTAAACCCTAAACCCTAAACCCTAAACCCTAAACCCTAAACCCTAAAACCCTAAACCATAAACCCTAAACCCTAAACCAAAAACCCTAAACCCTAAACACTAAACCCTAAACCCTAAACCATAAACCCTAAACTAACCCTAAATCATAAACTCTAAAAAGCTAAACAACTAAACGTAAACTAAATAAAAACTAAAAATAAAATAAATAAAAAAACCTAAACCAAAATAAAATAAAATATAAACCAAAACTAAAACCTAAACCTAAAAAATAAATAAAAAGTAAAATAAACTAAAATAAATAAATACTTAAACTATACTAAAAAATAAAAAAACCTAAATAAAATAAAACTAAAACTAAAATAATAAAATAAACCTAAAAGAAAATAAAATAAAAACAAAATAAAAAATAAACCTAAAAATAAATAAATAAAACCTAAACCCTGAACTAAAAAAACCCTAAAATAAAAATAAAATAAACATAAACCTAAACTAAAATAAACTAAACTAAAAATAAATAAAACCTAAACCTAAACTTAAACTAAATAAAATTAAATAAACTAAAAATAAACCTAAACATAAATTAAAAAATAGAACCTTTAAATAAACCTAAATTAAAAACCCAAAACCTTAACCTAAAAAAATAAAATAAAAAACATAAACCTAAAACTAAAAATAAAAAAAAAACCCAAACCCTAAAAAATAAAATAAAAATAAAACTAAACTAAAAAGTGAACTCAAACTAAAAAATAAACTAAAATAAAAAACCTAAACTAAAATAAAAACCTAAAATAAATAAACCAAACTAAATAAAAAAAATAAACCAAAGTAAAAATAAAAAAATAAAATAAACTAAATAAACCTAAACCTACTAGTTTAATTAATTTAAAAATATTATAAAAAAAAAAACTCTAACCTTAAAACTAACCCTAAATCATAACCCTAAACCCTAAAAACCCTAAACCCAAAACCCAAAACCCTAAACCCAAAATAAAAAAAAATAAAATCCACAACGTTAAACTCTAAACACTAAGCTGCCAAACCTAAACCGTAAACCCTAAACCCTAAACCCCAAATAATAAAAACTTAAAATTCTTAACCTAAACTAAATAAAACATAAAAAAATGAAAAAAACTTAAACCTAAAAATATAAAAACCTAAACTAAAAAATATAAATTAAAAATTAAAAATAAAAACCTAAACCTAAACCTAAACCTAAAAATATATAAAAAAAACCTAAACAAAAACCTCAAAACTAAAAATAAAACCTAAACCTTAAAAATAAAATAATAATAAAACTAAACTAAAAAATATACCTAAACTTAAACATAAACCTAAAAAATAAACTAAAATTAAAAACATAAATCAAAATAAATAAACCTAGAATAAATTAAGTAAATTAAATAAAAATTAAAATAAACATAAATAAAAAATAAATAAAATAAACTAAATAAACTTAAACCTATTAGTCTACTTAATTTTAAAAAATTTAAATTTAAATTTAATAAAACATAACCCTAAACCCTAAACACTAAAATTAGCCCTAAACTTTAAACCCTAAACCCTAACACCTTAAACCCTAAACCCAAAACTCAAGACCCCAAACACTAAACCCTAAACCCTAAAAACCTTAAAACCTAAACCTAAACTAAATAAAACCTAAAAATATAATAAATAAAAAACCTAAACCTAAATAAAATAAATAAATAAAATAAAATAAAAACCTAAACTAAAACCTAAACCTAAACCTAAACCAAAAAGTAAATTGAAATAAAAAATAAAAACTAAAGTAAAATAAAAAAATAAAAATTCAAACTAAAATAAAAAAATAAAATAAACCTAAAATAAAAACCTTAATAAAATAAAAACTAAACATACAATAAAAATATAATAAAACTAAAATAAAAAATGAATAAAAAAATAAACTTAAAAAATAAAACTAAAAATAACACCTAAAAATAAATAAATAAAAAATAAAACATAAACCCTAAACTAAAAAAAAATGTAAAAATAAAATATATACCTAAACCTAAATCAAAAAATAAAAAATTAAACCTAAACCTAAAATATAAAATAAATAATAAAACTAAACCAAAAATAAGCATTAACCTAAACCTAAACCTAACAAATAAATTAAAATAAAAACCTAAACTAAAATAAATAAACTAAGCTAAATAAAAATAAAAAATAAACCTAATTAAAAATAAAAAAATAAAATAAACTAAAATAAATAAAAAAATAAACTAAATAAACTTAAACCTACTAGTTAACTTAATTTTTTTTAAAAAAAACCCTAAACCTAAACCCAAAACCCTAAACCCTAAACACTAAACATTAAAAAACCATAAATCTTAAGCCCTACACCTTAAAAACCTAAGCCTTAAATTCTAAAAAACCCTAAAACCTAAACTAAACTAAACCCTAAACCCTAAATTGAAAACCCTAAACCTTATAACTCTAAACCCTAAACCCTAAATCCTAAACATTTAACCCTAAACCCTAAACCCTCAAAATCATAAACCCTAAAGCCTAAACCCTATACCCTAAACCCTAATCCTAAACCATGAACCCTAATCCCTAAACCCTAAACCCAAAACCCTGATCCTTAAACTATAAACTTTTTTGCAATTCTTGGCTTCAACTAGGTTATTTTTTTGACCTTTTGCTTTTGGGTTCGCCAAGTGGTTGCTACCTGGTGTTTCTTGTCTTTCCAACCTATGTTGGATAGGTTTTTTTGGCCTGGTGGATGCACTTTCTTTGCCTTATTACTCTGTTTGCTAGAGGATGAGATAATTTGTGCTCTAGCTTTATTCTATTTTCCACATTGGTTTATTTGTTGGCTCTTATCTTCAACTTGAATTACTTTTTATTGGTTTTTCATGGTTGGATTGGTGGCCTTCCTAGTGGGAACTACTGTCAGTTATTGCCTTTCTAGGACATCTTTTGGAGAATTTCTTGCCTGGTTTTTTTGGGGTTGCCTCTTAGTTCCTTGTTGTTGGATAATTCTTTTGCTTTGGTTTTAAGTTTGGTTAATCTCTTGGGATTTTCCTTTGTTGGGTGCGTTGTTTACAACAATTTTTATTTTGTTATTATGCTTCCTGTCAAGTTAGTCTTTATTTTTGGGAAAGTTTTAATTTTTGGCTGGTCCTGGCTAGCTGCTATTGTTGCCTTTCTATGGTGGTTGTGTTTCTTTTGGACCACTGTTGTGTGGTGCTTTGTTGGTTTTCTACTTTTCCTTGGCTGATTGGGATGCTTCCTTTATTTGTTACTTATGATGGGTTGTTCTTTTGTTGTTGCCTTATGGTTGTTTTACTTAGCTAGTTAGGTTGGAGGAGTTTTAGTTGTCCTTGGAATCTCGGTTGGTCAATTCTTTTCCTTGTTAATCTTTTTCCATCTTCTTGGAAAATTTGCTGGAGTCTTTCGCTGTGCTTGCAGAACTTTTATTGATCCTTTTAGATTGAACTTTTTCATTTTTGGTGGTTGGTGGCTGTCTTTGGCCCCCTTTTGTTT
This sequence comes from Cymbidium sinense, assembly GCA_021442155.1. Lineage (NCBI taxonomy): Eukaryota > Viridiplantae > Streptophyta > Magnoliopsida > Asparagales > Orchidaceae > Cymbidium > Cymbidium sinense. The sequence continues at coordinate 44,740,432 of CM038216.1, forward strand.
GGATGTTTTGTCTCCTGGAGATTTGCACTGGCTCCAGCTTACGTTTTCTTCAGTTGATGGTTTCATTTTCGAGGTGTTATGTCATTTGTGGTTGCTCACCCTAGTTTGGCTTTTGTGACTACTACTTGTTGGGACATTGGCTTCAGGGCTCCTATCTTGGTTTTTTGGTTGTTTCTCTATTAATTAGAATTGGTCTGGAGCTTGCTGAAGGCTGGTTTTTGTTTTCCCTGGTGGTTTTGTTGCTACGTAGTTGGTGGTTGGTTCCTCTTTTTTAATGGTGCAGGATCTAGCTCATTACGGACTGCTGGCCTTGGATATTTGCTTGTATCAGGTATGCTAGCTGTGATAGCTTTGATGGTATAAAGCTCTTTTCTCTAGTTGGTAGCATTACATATGATTGTAACCCTTCTTTATGAAGTTTGGATTTTCATAGGCATTGTTGTCTCTTGAGATGACCCTAAGCCTTATGGTTCTCAGCTCTCTCCTTTTCCTATCTTTATCCTTATCCTTTTTAGCATTGACTTTTTTCCTTTGTAGTGTTTAGCATATTTCTTTTACAAGTTGGAACTTTATAAAGGGAATAGTTGTTACTTAGTCAAGCCAAGTGCAGTTGTTGTGGATCTTGCTTATCTTGCTTTCACAAAGGAATTATCAACTACTGCTGACTTATCCTTTTACTATTTTCAAGATTTGTGTTAGTCTTATTCTGTGTCTTTTATGTTATGCTTTTTAGCTATTCTATTTGCTTTATTGTTTTCTTTTACTTTTCTAATGTACTTAGATTGGGGGTTTAGCTCTTTAGGTTTCTTGTAGCTCTGAGAGAAGAAGAATTTTTTAGCTTTACCCCTTTTAAGGACATTATATCTTTTTCCTTTTATGGTAATAAAATCCTAACTTTCCCAAAAAAAAAGAACACTAAAAAACCTTAAACCCTAAACCCTAAACACTAAATATTAAGCCATAATCCCTAAAACCTTAAACCTTAAACCCTAAAGTCTTTTAAAAAAAACTTAAACCCTAAAACCTAACCTAACTAAAACCTAAACCTAAACCTAAACCCAAACCCCAGGACACTAAACCCTAAACCTAAATCCTAAAAACCCTAAAACCATAAACCCTAGCCTAAACCTAAATAAAATAAAATAAAATAAAATAGAAACCTACACTAAAAAAACCTAAACCTAAAAAATAAAATAAAATAGAATATAAAACTAAACTAAAATAAAATAAATAAAAAACCTAAACTAAACTAAAAAAATAAAATAAACCTAAAAATAAAAACCTAATTAAAATAAAAACTAAACCTAAAATAAAATTAAAATAAACCTAAGATAAAATAAAATAAAAACTTAAACCTAAAAATAAATAAAAAATAACACCTAAATCCTAAACTAAAAAAAACCAAAACTTAAAATAAAGATAAAATAAACCAAATATAATAAACCTAAACCTAAACTAAAAGAAACTAAACTAAAACAAATAAAACCTAAACCTAAACATAAAATAAACGAAACCTAAAGTAAATAAAATAAAATAAAAAATAAAATAAAACTTAAGCATAAACAAAAAAATAAAACCTAAAAATAAGCCTAAAATAACAACCTAAAACCTAAACCTGAAAAAAATAAAATAAAAACCTAAACTTATACCTGCTAATAAAAAAATAAAACCTTAACTTAAAAAATAAACTAAAATAAAAATAAACCTAAACTAAAATAAATAAACCTAAAATAAATAAACTAGACTACATAAAAATAAAGATAAACCTAAATAAAATTAAAAAATAAAATAAACTAAATAAAGTAAATAAACCTAAACTTGATTTTTTTTTAAAAAACATAAAAATAAAATAAAAACAATATAAGATAAAAACATAAACTAAAAACTAAACCTAACCCTAAACCTAAAAAATAAAATAAAATAAATAATAAAAACTCTACTAAAATAAAATATATAAAAACCTAAACTAAACTAAATAAAATAAAATAAATTTAAAAATAAAAAACCTAAATAAAATAAAAACTAAATGTAAAATAAAAATTAAATAAACCTAAAATAAAATAATAAAAACTAATAACTAAATGTAATCCTAAACCTAAAAAATAAACATAAAAGTAAAACCTATAAACAAATAAAAAATAAAACCTAAACCCTAAACTAAAATAAAACCTAAACCTAAAATAAACAAAATAAAATAAATCTAAACCTAAACTAAAATAAATGAAACTAAAATAAATAAATCCTTAACCTAAACCTAAAATAAACTAAACCTAAACCCTAAGCTAAATAAAATAAAATAAACTAAAATAAATAAATTAAGAAATAAAATAAAAATAAAGTTGAAATAAAACCTAAAAATAAACCTAAAAAATAATAAAAAAACTAAACCTAAACATAAAAAAAAACCTAAACCAAAAAAATCAAATAAAAATAAAACTAAGCTAAAAAAACATAAACCTAAACCTAAACCTAAAATATAAACTAACGTAAAAAACCCAAACTAAAATTAAATAACCTAAAATAAATAAATTAAACTAAATAAAAATAAAAATAAAACCTAAATAAAAATAAAAAATTAAATGAATTTAAATAAATTAAAAATAAAATAAATAAACCTAAACATACTAGTTTAGTTAATTTTGTTTAAAAATCCCTAAACTTAAAATAAACCATAAATACTTAAACCCAAAACCTTAAAACAAACCTAAACTGCTAAAATCTAAAAATATAACCATAAACTAAACCAAATCACCACCCTAAACCCATAAACCTTAAATCCACTTAAAACCATAAACCTTAAACCAAACTCTACCCTAAACCCTAAACCCCCTACAACCCTAAACCCTAAATCCTAAACCCTAAACCCTAAACCAAAAACCCTAAACCTTCAAAACCATAAACCCTAAAGCCTAAATACTAAACACTAAACCCTAACCTTAAACCTTAAACCTTAAACTTATTTTCAGTTTTTAGCTTGAGCTAGGATATGTTTTTGACCTATTTCTTTTGGTTGGCCTCATGGTTCTTGTCTTTTTAGCCTGGGTTGGCTTGGTTATTTTGACCTGGTGGCTGCTGTCTTCTCTACCTAAGTACTCTGGCTACTGGTGGATTAGATGGTTTCTGCTCTAGCTTTCTCCTGTTCTCTACATCTGTTGGTTTACTGCTCTCCTCTTGAATGCAAATTACTTTTTCATGGTTTTTTAGGGTTGGCCTTCCTAGTGGGAACTGCTATTGATTGTTCCCATTCTGGGCCTTCTTTTGTAGAATTTCTTGACTACTCTTTTGGGCTTTGCCTCCCTGTTCATAGTTATTTATAGTTGGATTATTCTTTTGCCTTAGTTTGGTGTTTTCTTATTCTCCTAGGATTAGCCTCTACTGGATGTGTTGATTGCAGTATGTTTTATGTTTTATTATGTATTATGCATCTGTCATGTTAGTTATTCTTTGGGAAGTTTAATTTTTTGACATGTCTGGCTTATTTATTTCTACCTCTCTATGGTTATTCTGCATCTTTTGGATCTTTATTATGTCGTGCTTTATTGGTTTTCTACTTTCCTTGACTACTGAAGAGGCTTTCTTTATTTGTTACTTATGATGGGCTATTCTCTGGTGGTTGCCTTATGGCTATTTTACTATGCTGGTTTGGTTGGAGGACTTTTAGTTGTCCTTGGAATTTTCATTAGTTAATTTTTTTCCTTTTTGTTCACTGTTTCTCTATTAATTGGCATGGGTCTAGTGCTTATTGATGGCTAGTTCTGGTTTTCCCTAGTTTGGAGGTTGGATGGGTATTTGGATAATGGTTGTTGTTGGTGTTCTAACTTTGTTCTAGCCTTTCTCTAGGTTATTGTGATTAGTCTGTTGTGGTTTTTTTTTTGGTGGTTTGCTTGCTAGCTAGTTGCTGGTTGGTTTCTCTTTGTATAATTATGCAGGATCTAGAACTCTATGGACTGCTCGCCTTGGATGTTTGCTTGTATTAGGTATGCTGGCTATGTTGTCTTTGATGCTACTCACCTCTTCTCTTTGGTTGTTAGCATTACATATGATTGTAACCTTTCTTTATGAAGTTTAGATGCTCATATGTATTGTTCCACCTTGAGATGATCCTAATTGAGCGTGAGCCTACTCTTTCTCACCTCTCTCCTTTTCCTCTCGTTATCCTTATCCTTTTAGCTATGACTTTTGGCTTTGTAGTGTTTTGCAGATTTCTTTTACAGGTTGAAACTTTACAGAGGGAATGGTCATTACTCAGTCAAACCATGTGTTGTTGCTGTCGATCTTGCTTATCTTTCTTTCTCAAAGGAATCATGAATTGCTTTTGGGTCATCCATTTATTATTTTTAAGATTTGTTTTAGTCTTACTTTGTGTCTTTTTCACTTATGCATTTTAGCTAATGTATTTTCTCTTTTGTTTCTTAACATTTTCTAATGTACTTAGATGGGAGATTAGCTCTTTACTTTTCTTGTTGCTCTTAGAGTAGTAGAATTTTAGAGCTTTACCCCTTTGAAAGACATTGTATCTTTTCCTTTTAAGATAATGAAATTCTAACTACCCTAAAAAAACAAATCCTAAAACACAAACAACCCTTATCCCTAAACCCTAAACCCTAAACCCTAAACCCCAAACCCTCCTAAACCCTGAACCTTAAATAAACCCTAAACCCTACAAATCTAAAAGCCTAGAACTAAACTAAATAAAACCTAAAAATAAAATAAATAAAAAAACCTAAACCAAAATAAAATAATAAAATAAAATTAAAATAAAACTAAACCCTAAACTTAAACTTAAACCTAAAAAGAAAATAAAATAAAAAATAAGAAATAAATTAAAATAAAATATATAAGAACCTAAACTAAACTAAAAACTAAAGAACCTTAATAAAATAAAAACTAAATCTAAAATAAAAATAAAGTAAACCTAAAATAAAATAAAAATTAAATAAAATGGACCAAAATAAACCCTAGGCCTAAAGTAAAAACTTAAACCCAAGGCCATAAAAAAAAGATAAACAAACATAAAAAAGGCCCCAACCCTAAGCCCTAAACACTAAACTAGGCTATGCCCTAAACCCTAAACTAAAACCCAGGCCTAATGGGCCATAGGCTCCTAACTGGGCCCTAAGACCCTGGGCCCTAAATCCTGGGCCCTGGGCCCCACCCTGAACCTGACCCTGGGCAGGAGGCTTGGGCCCCTGGGCCTGACTCTAGGCCACAAGACCCACTGGGCCCTGGGCTCGTTAAACAAAGGACCATCACTGGGCCTGAAACGTGACCTGGGCAGAAAACCCTGGCTCTAAACCCCAGACCCTGACCTGGGCACTGGGCCCTGGGCCTGGGCCCTAAAAAACCAAGACCACTAAACCCTAAACCCTAACCTAAGCATAAATAAAAAAATAAATTAAAATAAAATAAAAGCATAAACTAAAACCTCATTAAAAACCTAAAAATAAAGTAAAATAAAAAATGAAAACAAAACTAAAATAAAATAAATAAAAACATTAACTAAACTAAAAAATAAAATAAACTTAAAAATAAAAAACTTAAATAAAATAATAACTAAATTCAAAATAAAAATAAAATAAAACTAAGATAAATTGAAAAAAAAATAAACTAAAAACATAAACCTAAAAATAAAAATAATAATAAGACCGAAAAATAAATATAAAATAACAACTAAATCTTAAACAAAAAATAACAACTTAAAAATAAGCTAAAGAAAAAACAACCTAAAACCTAAACCTAAACCTAAAAAAATAAAATAAAAATGTAAGTAATAAAAAATAAAACCTAAACATAAAAAACTAAAATAAAAATAAAATTAAACTAAAAAATAAACCTAAATGTAAACTTAAACCTAGAAAATAAACTAAAATAAAAAAGCTCCACTAAAATAAAGAAACCTAAAATAAATAAACTAAACAAAAAATAAAAAAATAAAAAAATAAAAAAATAAACTAAAATAAATAAAAAATAAGCTAAAATAAATAAATAAATAAACTGTCGGTTTGCTTAATTAAAAATTTCTAAATACTACCTAAACCTAAACTCACAAGGCCCCTACCTGGGCACAGGCCACAATGCCATAGCACAAAATGAGCCAGGCCTGAGCCAGAGGCCACTGATCCTGGGCCCCTGGGCCTGGACCCTGGGCTATAGGCCTAGTCATCAGATCCTGCTACACCTAAATGACCCTGACCAAGGCCGGGCCACAGCTGACCCTAGGCAGGCCAAAACAGATCCACTGGGCCCCAAACCATGAGCCAAAGGCTCTGAAGAGCCCAGGCACGGAGGACCAAGACTGGCTCTACCCTAAACCTAAACCTGGGCCCCAAAGGGCATAAACCTAAACCCTGGGCCACCTGACTTCCACCCTAAACCACAACCTAAACCCCAAACTAAACTTAAACCTAAAGTAATTAAATAAATTAAAAATAAACCTAATCCTAAAACCTAATAAACCTAAACTACCACCCAAACTAAACTTAAAATAAAACTAACTAAATAAATTTAAAAATAAACCTTAGCCTTATAACCTAATCAACCTAAAGCTAAACCTAAACCCTAAGAATGGGCACAACCTTGACAGCAGGAACAACACTATCATCTAGGCTTAGTTTAGATATAGTGGTGGAGGCATAGGCCGAGGCGATGGTTAACAGTGGTGGTGGGGGATCTAGAAGTGCTAGTGGATATGGAGGTGGTGGTATGAGGAGTGGGGGTTATTGAGGCAGGAAGAGCAACGGAGGTTATATCCACAATGGTGGTAGAGGGAGATATTAGGGATATGATGGTGGATCCCAGTACTCGAGATGTTAGTGTGATTTTAATGGGAATTGGAGAAACTGGAGAATGACAGATCTGATATACTGCTTACGAAACTGTGTCTTTACAGTAAAGATGATTCTAGTTATCTAGTGTTTTTGATTTGCTCTATCCATGCTCATTTCTATCTATGTTGTTAGTTGTGTCTTAGAAAACTTGGTGGATTACTTGGCTGATGAAATTGAAAAGAAGAAATGTTTAATCTAATTGTTTTCTCTGTTAAAAAAGAAAAAAACCAAAACCCCTAAACCCTAAACTAAAACTTGAACCCTAAACCTAAAACCAAAACTCTAAAACAACCTAAACCCTCACTAAAACCCTAAACCCTAAACCCATTCTTAAACTAAACTAATCATAAACCATAAATCCTAAACCTTAAATAAACTAAACTAAATAAAATAAATAAAAATACCTAAACCAAAATAAAATAAATAAATAAAATAAAATAAAATCATATATTAAAACCTAAACCTAAACCTAAACCTAAAAAGATAATAAAAATAAATAAAAAATAAACTAAAATAAAATAAATAAAACTAAACCTAAAAAGTAAACCTAAACCTAAACCTAAACCTAAAAAATAATTAAAATAGAAAACCTAAACTAAAATAAATAAACTAAACTAAATAAAAATAAAAATAAAACTAAATAAAAATAAAAATTAAAATAAACTAAAATACATAAAAAATAAATTAAATATACTAAATAAACATAAACCTACTACTTTAATTAATTTAAAAAAAATTAAAATTAAAAACCCTAACCCTAAACCCCTAGGCTAAAACAAACTCTAAAGCACAAGCCCTAAAGCCTCAGTCCACTAAATCTGGCGGATCCTCCCTGACACGACCCTACACCCTCACTAAACCCCAGACTTAAACTTAATTAAATTAAGTAAAACCTAAAAATAAAACAAATAAATAAACCTAAACCTAAATAAAATAAATTAAATTTAATTTAATAAAAACCTAAACTAAAAAAACATAAACCTAAACCCTACCAAAAACCAAAAATAAAATAAAATAGAAACTAAACTAAAATATAATAAATAAGAACCTAAACTAAACTAAAAAAATAAAATGAACTTAAAACTAAAAAACCTAAATAAAATAAAACTTAACGTAAAATAAAAATAAAATAATTCTAAAATAAAATAAAATAAAGGTTAAATATAAACTTAAGCCTAAAAAATTAACCTAAAAATAAATAATAAATAAAACATAAACCCTAAATGGTAAAAAAACTAAACTTAAAATAAATAAAATAAAATAAACCTAAACATGAACTAAAATAAACTAAACTAAAATAAATAAAACATTACACTAAACCCAAAATAAACTAAGCCTAAACCATAAAATAAATAAAATAAAATTAACTAAAATAAGCCTAAACCTAAATTATAAAATTAAACTAAAAGATAAATCTAAAATTAAAACCAAAAACTTAAACCTAAAAAAATAAAATAAAAACCTAATCATAAACCTAAAAACAAAAAGTAAAACATAAACCTAAAAATAAAATAAAAATAAAACTAAGCTAAAAAATAAACATAATCCTAAACTTATAAAATAAACTAATATTAAAAACCTAAAATCAAATAAATAAAGTAAAATAGATAAAAAATAAATCTAAATAAAAATAAAAAATATAATAAACTAAAATAAATAAATAAAAGCTAAATGAACCTAAACCTACTTGTTTGCTTAATTTTAAAAACAAACCCTAAACATATAATAAACCCTAAACCCTAAATTAACATAAACCCTAAACCCTAAACCCTAAACCCCACACCCTTAACCCACCCATCATAACCCCACTAAACCACCCTGGCCCCCCCTAAAGCCCAAACCCTAAACCCTCAAAACCCTAAACCCTAAAGCCTAAACACTAAACCCTAAACCTTATACCCTAATCATAAACCCTATACCCTAAACCTGAAACTTTAAACTTATTTTCACTTTTTGGCTTGAGCTGGGTTATATTTTTGACCTCTTGCTTTTGTGTTGGACCGGTGGTTGCTACCTAATGGTTGCTATCTTTTTGGCCTAGGTTGGCCTAATTTTTCTAGCCTAGTGGCTACTATCTTCTATGCCTTGTTACTCTAGTTGCTGGTGGATGAGATGGTTTCTACCCTGGCTTTATTTACAAATATACATGAAATTATATTTTTATCTTACTCTATTTTTGTATGTAATAAATTAATTTTGATATTTTATTAATGAAGGACTAATCACTTGGTTTGTTGACTCTCCTCTTGAACTCGAATTACTTTTTGCTGGTTTTTAATGGTTGGATGGGTGGCCTTCTTAGTGGGAACTGTTGTTGGTTGTTGCCTTTGTAGGCCTTCTTTTAGAGAATTTCCTGGTTGCTTTTTTCAGGGTTGCCTCCTAGTTCTTTGTTGTTTATTGTTGGATCCTTCTTTTACCTTAGTTTTGTGGTTACTTATTCTCCTTGGATTAGCCTCTACTGGGTGCATTATTTGCAGCACATTTATGTTGTTATTATGCTTCCTGTCGGGTTAGTCTTTATTGTTGGGAAAGTTTTATTTTTTGGCTAGTCCTGCCTAGTTGCTATTGTTGCCTTTCTATGGTGGTTGTGCTTCTTTTGGACCTCTATTGTGTGGTGCTTTATTGGTTTTCTACTTTTCCTTAGCTAATGTGGATGCTTCCTTTGTTGGTTACTTATGATGGGTTGTTCTCTAGTGGTTTCCTTATGACTGTTTTACTTAGCTGGTTTGGTTCAAGGACTTTTAGTAGTCTTTGGAATTTTTTTTTGGTTGATTTTTTCTTTGTTGGTCTTTTCCTTATTCTTGGATAATTTACTGGAGCCTTTTACTGTGTTGGCCAAACCTTTGTTGATCCTTCTGGATTAGACTTTTTGATTTCAGGTGGTTAGTGGCTGCCTTTGGCCCAATTTTATGTGGATGTTTTTCCTACTGGTGATTTACACTTACTGCAGCTTATGTTTCCTTCAATTGATGCTTTCATTTCTGAGTTGTTTAGTCATTTGTGGTTGCTTACCAAAGTTTGTCTTGGTGACTGTTACTTATTGGGACTTTGGCTTGAGGGATCCTATCTTGGTTTTATTGGCTGGTCTCTATTAATTTGCATGGGTCTGGTGTTTACTGATGGCTGGTTCTGGTTTTCCATGGTTTCGAGCTTGGATGGGTATTTGGATAATGGTTACTGTTGGTGTTCTGACTTTATTCTAGCCTCTCTGTAGGTTATTGTGATTAGTCTGTTTTGGTTTTTGTTTATTAGTTTAGCTGCTAGGTAGTTGCTAGCCAGTTGCTTCTTTTTTTAATGATGCAGGATCTGGAATTTTATGGATTTCTAACCTTAGATGTTTGCTTATATCAGATATGCTGGCTATCATTGCTTTAATGTTACTCACCTCTTCTCTCTGGTTAGCAGCATTACTTATGATTGTAACCCTTTTTTCTGAAGTTTGGATGCTCAAATGTATTATTGCCCCTTGAGATGATCCTAATTAAGCCTGAGCCTTTTCTTTCTCAGCACTCTCCTTTTTCATTTTATCCTTATCCTTTTTAGCTTTGACTTTTGGGCTTGTTGTGTTTTGCAGATTTCCTTTATAGGTTGGAACTTTATAGAGGGAATGATCATTACTCAGTCAACCAAAGTGTTGTTGTTGTGGATCTTGCTTATCTTTCTTTCCCAAAGGAATCATGAACTACTGCTGACTCATTCTTTTACTATTTTCAGGATTTGTTTTAGTCTTACTCTATGTCTTTTTCTCCTATTCTTTTTAGCTATTGTATTTGCTCTTTTATTTTCTTTTCTTTTCCTAATGTACTTAGATGGGTGTCTAGCTCTTTAGTTTGTTATTGGTTTAAGAGCTGTAGAATTTTAGAGCTTTACCCCTTTTAAGGACATTGTATCTTTTACTTTTATGGTAAGAAAATGCTAACGTTTTGCCCAAAAAAAAAACCCTATAAACCCTAAACCCTAAACTCACCTAAACCCTAAACCCAAAACCCTAAACTCTAAAAAAACCCTAAAGCTAAAATAAACTAAATAAATAAATTAAATAAATAAAATAAAATAAAATAAAAAAATGAAAAAAAACCTAAACCTAAACCTAAGCCTAAAAATAAAACAAAAAAATAAAACTAAAAAACTAAACTAAAATAAAATAAAATAAAACCTAAAATAAACTAAAAAATAAAATACCTAAAAACTAAAAATAAAAATAAACTTAAAATAATAAAATATAACTAAATAAAACCTAAACCTAAAAAATAATCCTAAAATAAAACCTAAACTAAAAAAAAACTTAAACATAAAATAAAACTAAAACTAAAATAAATTAAACTAAAACTAAAATAAATAAAACCTAAACCTAAATGTAAAATAAACCAAACCTAAACTAAAACCAAAACTAAATAAAATAAAATAAATTAAAAATAAACTAAAACATAAACTAAAAATTAAAACATAAAAGTGAACCTAAAATAAAAACCTAAAACCTTTAACTAAAAAAATAAAAATAAAACCTAAACCTCAACTTAAAAATTTAAAATAAATCCTAAAACAAAAAAATAAAATAAAAATAAAACTAAACTAAAAATTGAAAAAAATTAAAAAAGTAAACCTAAAGAAAGCTAAAATAAAAAACCTAAATTAAAATAAATAAACTAAACTAAAAAAATAAAAATAAGCCTATATAAAAAAATAAATTGAACTAAAATAAATAAAAATTAAACTAAATAAACCTAAACCTCCTGTTTGCATGATTTAAAATAATAAAACAAAGAGAAAACCTAGCCCTAAATACAAATTAAACCCTAAACTAAACTATCCCAAACCCTAAACCCACTTCCTAAGCCTCCTGACCTACTCCCTGGGCCCACTGGGCCCTAAACCCTAAACCCTAAAGCAGGCCTAGCGGACCCTAAACCATAAACTAGTGTTTAGCCACTAAACTGAGCCTTGCCTGGGCCCTTATTGCTGACACTGCTCTTTGCCATGGGCACAGGGGCTTTAGGCCTAAAAGCTAAAGCTGGGCCACAGGCCAAGACCACCTGCCTGTGCCTAGGCCTTAAGACCCTGGGCCAGGACAGAAATGACCTAAACCCTAAACTAGATCGTTAGGCTCTGGGGTCACCATGACCTAATGCTAACCCACTGACCTAAACCCTAAACTAAGCCTTGGCTCTAAAAGATGGTGGGCCCTTGCTCTAAACCCTGGGCCCTGAGCCACTAAACTGGGCTTAAATAAATATAAAATAAAATAAATAAAAATACCTGAACCAAAATAAAAGATAAACAAATAAAAATAATAAAAATAAAAACCTTAATCTAAACCAAAAAATAAATAAAATAAACTAATAAAAATAAACTAAAATAAAATAAATAAAAACCTAAACTAAACTAAAAAATAAAATAAACTTAAGAATAAAAAACTTAAATAAAAAAAAACTAAACTTAGAATAAAATTAAAATAAACCTAAAATAAAATTAGAATAAAATAAATTAAAAACTAAATAAAAACCTAAACCTAAAAATAAAACCTTAAAAAAGAGAAAATAAATCTTAAACCCTAAACTTAAAAAACCCTAAACCTAAAATAAAAATAAAATAAACAAAATAAAATAAACCTAAAGCTAAACTGAAATAAATAAAACTAAAATAAATAGAACTTAAACCTAAACTAAAAATAAATTGAAAATGAACCTTAAACTAAATAAAATAAAAGAAACTAAAAATAAACCTAAACCTAAACTAAAAAATAAAACCTAAAAATAAACCTAAAGTAAAAAACCTAAAACCTAAATTTAAAAAAATTAAATAAAAACCTAAACATAAACATAAAAATAAAAAATAAAACCTAAACCTAGAAAAGTAAATTAAAAATAAAACTAATGTAAAGAATAAACCTAAACCTAAACCTAAATAAACTAAATTAAAATCTTCACTAAACATTAAACCCTAAACCCTAAACTAAAGACCACATGCACCTGACCATAAACTTTAAACCCCAAAACCCTGACCACCCAAAACGGACCCTATGCAGACCCTACCTAAAGACCACCCCACACCCAAGATAAAAATAAAACCCTAAAAAACACTAAAAGCTAGAAAATAAACTTAAACTAAATAAAACCTAAAATAAAATAAATAAAATTAAACTAAAAGATAAAATAAGAACATAAACTAAAACCTAAACCTAAATGAGAACCTAAAACTAAACCTAAAACATAAAATAAAATAAAAAATAAAAACTAAATCAAATTAAAATAAATAAAAACCTAAACTAAACTAAAAAAATACTTAAATATAATAAAAACTAAACTTAAAATTAAAATAAAATAAATTAAAAACTAAATAAAAACCTAAACTTAAATAATAAACCTAAAAATAAAACCCAAAACTAAATGAAAATAAAAACCAAACTAAAAAAATCCTAAATATAAACCAAAGGCACTAAAACTAAACTAAAATAAATAAAACCCAAATGTAAACCTAAAATAAAATAAATTTAAACTTTAACCTAAAAAAATAAAATTAAATAAACTAAAATTAAATTGAAACCTAAATAAAAAATAAAACCTAAAACCTAAAAGTAAAAAAGTAAAATAAAAACCTAAACCTAAACCCAAAAATAAAAAATAAAAGTTAAACCTAAAAATAAAAAAAAAAAAAACTATACTAAAACCAAAACCTAAATCTAAACCTAAAGCTAAAAAATAAACTAAAATTATGAAACCTAAACTAAAATAAGTAAACCTAAAATAAATAAACTAAACTAAATAAAAATAAAAATAGACCAAAATTAATGTAGAAAATAAAATAAACTAAATTAAATAAAAAAAGAAACTAAATAAACCAAAACATACTAGTTTACTTAATTTAAATAAAATAAAAGTAATAAAAAATTGAAAATTAAAAAAACCCTAACCCTATACCCTAAAATTGACCCTAAACGTTAAACTCTAAACCCTAAACCAACTGCTACACAAACCTAAACCCCCTAAACCTAAACTCTCTAAACCCTACCTACCCCCCTGGGCCTACCACATACCTTATCCTAAACCCTAAATCTAAAACCCTAAACCATAAACCCTAAAATAAAACCTAAACTAAACCTAAACCTAAAATAAAAAAACCTAAAACTAAAATTAAAATTAAAATAAATCTCATAAACTGACTTAAACATAAACCTAAAAAATAAACTAAAATAAAACCTAAAAAAAATAAATAAACTTAAAATAAATAAACTAAACTAAATTAAAATAAAAAATAAACCAAAATAAAAATAGAAATAAAGTAAACTAAAATAAATAAAAAATAAGCTAAATAAACTAAATAAATGTAAACATACCAGTTTACTAAATTTTAAGACCACAATAATAACAACAATAACAACAAGCCTTTATCCCACTAAATGGGGTCGGCTACATGAATCCTTCGTCTCCATTGTGTCCTATTTTGTGTCTAATTCTCATTTAATTCAAGTATATTTAGGTCATTTTTTATACATCTTAATCAAGTCTTTTTAGGTCTACCTCTACCATTCCTAATATAAGGCAAATCTTATGCATCTACTCTCCTTACCGGGTCATCAAAAAGTTGACGCTTTATGTGGCCAAACCATCTAAGGCGACTCTCTCAATTTTTATCTTGCACTAGAGATACTCCAACTTTTTCCTGACCAAACTCATTTTACATTTTATCTCTAAGAGTAAGTCCACTCATCCACTTGAGCATCCTCATCCCTATAACACTTAACTTAGTCTTATGCTTCTCTTTTATTGGCCAACCTTCTGCACCATAAGTCATTGCAGGTCTTACAACCATCTTATAAAATTTTCTGTTAAGTTTAAGTGGAGCTTTTCTATCACACAACAGGCTAGATGCATTCCACCACTTCAACCATCCAACTTGATTTCTACTAATAACATCTCCATCTATTTCACCATCATTTTGAACAATAGAACCTAAATATCTGAATCGCTCACTCTTATTAATGTTGAGTTGTTCACCTAATGTCACAACACTACCACAAAAGCTTCCACAACTAAAATTACACTCTATATATTCAGTTTTAGATCAACTTAAATGAAAACCTTTAGACTCTAATGTTGACCTCCAAAATCCAAGTTTCTCTTGGTCTCCCTCCTTAGTCTTATCTACAAGAAGAATGCCAACAATAAAAAGCATACACCAAGGTACATCTTCCTATAAATGCCTAGTAAGAACATCCATAACTAAAGCAAAAAGGATAAGGGCTTAAAGTTGATTACTGATGTAATCCAACTGAATTAGGAAAATATTTTTTCAATCCTCCTTGTGTTTGGACATGAGTAATAGCTCTAGTACACATATCCTTAATTACTTGAATATAACCAATATTAACTTTTTTTTATTCTAGAACTCTCCAAAGAACATCTCTTCAAACTTTATCATAAGCTTTCTCTAAATCAATAAATATCATATGTAGATCCTCCTTACTTTCTCTATACTTCTCCATCAAACCTCTTAACAAATGTATATCATCCATAGTAGATCTACTTGGTATGAAACCAAACTGATTGTGAGAAACTTTTGTATCACATCATAACCTATGCTCAATTACTCTCTCCCATAATTTTAATGTATGACACATTAACTCAATTCCACTATAATTTGCACACTCTTGTGCATCACCTTTATGCTTAAATATAAGAACCAACAAACGCTTTCTCCACTCATCTGACATCTTGTTAGTCTTTAAAATAACATTAAAAAGATTTGTAAGCCAAGAAATTCCTTGATCTCCTAAACATTTTCATGCTTTTACTGGAATATCATCAGGTCCTACTGCTTTTCCATATTTAATTTTCTTTGAAGTTTCTCTAACTTCAGACTTACTAATATGATAATAAAAATAAAATTCTCTATTTTTGTTTAGGGTATTAAAGTTGCCAAAATCAATTGTACTTTCAGATTCTTCATTGAAAAGTTTATCAAAATACCTCATCCACCTATTTTCAATATCTTTTTCTAAGAAAAACACTTTATTATTTTCATCCTTAATATGCCTCACTTGAACTAGGTCTTTACTTCTCCTATCTCTTTGGTTGGCTAACTTATACATACATCTTTCACCTTCTTTGGTATCTAATATATTGTATAAATCACTAAAAGCTAATTTTTTTGCATCATATATTGCTTTTATAGAATCTCTACTGGCCATTTTATATCTTTCCGAATTCTCCAAGTTTTTACATCTAAACCAAGTTTTATAACAATGCTTCTTATTTCTTATCTTTTCTTGCACACTCTGACTCCACCACCAACTATTTTTATTAAAAGAAGTTTTTTCCTTTTGATTCTCCAAGCGCATTTTTTGTAACTTGCTTAATTTTGCTTGCTACTTTTTCCCACATAACATTAGCTTCTTTATGAACATCCCAAATATTAAGCTCTTGTAGCTTGCTCGTAAAAATATTTTTATTTGTGTTCTTTAAGTGTCCCATTCTAATCCTAGAATAATAGTTTGATTTATTTTTCCTCTTACAATCTTTCATCTTAAAATCTAAAATGAATTATCGATGTTGGGTACTTAAACTATCGCTTGGAATGACCTTACAATCTTTACAATCTAAACGATCATTTTTTCTTATCAGAAAATAGTCAATCTGTGTTTTACTAGATCCATTTTTATAAGGAATAATATGTTCTTCTCTTTTCTTAAATAAAGTATTAGAAACTACAAAATCGTAAGCTAAAGCAAAATCTAATATAGTCTTACCTTCATCATTATTCACTCCAAATTCATAACCACCATGAATACTTTTAAAAGCTTCTACCACTCTACCAACATGTCAATTTAAATCTCCTTGAATAAATACATTTTTCATCAAAAGGTATCATTTGTATTAATCCCTCTAATTCATTCCAAAATTTCTCTTTTGAGCTTACATCCAAACCTACTTGAGGAGCATAAACACTTATAACATTGATAATCTTAGTATCAACAATAATCTTTAAAGATATAATTCTATCTCCACATCTATTAATATTTATATCATTATCTTTCAAACTTTTATCTATAATCACAACTTCACCATTTCTCATTTGACTTCAACCTAAATACCAAAGTTTAAAACCTATACGATCAATCTCCTTGGCCTTCTCCCCAACCCATTTAGTTTCTTGAACACATAAAATATTTATCTTTCTATGAACCATAATATCTATTAATTCCATTAATTTACTTATAAGAGTACATATATTCTAAGATCCTACCCTAATTCTAGTTTCATGGACTAACTTCTTTGCCCACATTCATCCATAATTTGGGAACCCTTGCTTATTTAACACTGCACCCAGGAGCCGATGCAGTGTCCCTTGCACATTTTTCACTGTATTCAAGCCATATAATGCATCACTTCTAAGGGGTGCCCTAGCCTTAACACAAAGATTCAAAGGATTCATGTCATAATTATTTCTACAAGTTTTATGCTGGCTGTCGACTACCTATCATAATCCTCCACTTTTCACATCGGGACTTGGGATCGATAAAGTTTTACTTAATTTTAAGATAAAAAAAATCTTAAACCTAAATCCTAAACCTACAACCCTAAACCCTAATAAACCCTAAACCAACAAACATAAATCTTAAACTAACCCAAAACCATAAACCCTAAATCCTAAATAAAAGAAAAAAAACTAACTCAAAACCCTAAAACCTAAAGCCCTAAAACCCTTAAACCCTAAACCCTAAACCCTAAACCCTAAAACCTAGAACCCTAAACCAAAAACCCTAAACCCTAAACCTTAAAACCTAAACATAATCCTAAACTTAAACATAAACCTAAAAAAAAAACTAAAATTAAAACCAAAACTAAAATAAATAAACCTAAACTATATAAATAAAACTAAATAAAAAAATTATCATAAATAAAAAAACTAACTAAACATAAACCTATCAATTTACAAAATTAAAAAAAAACCTTAAACCTTAAATCCTAAACCCTAAACCGTAAACCCTAAACCCTAAAACCTAAACCTACAACCCTAAACCCTAAACCCTAAATCATAAACCCTAAAAAACTTTACACCTTATACCCTAACCCTAAACTTAAACCCTAAAAGAAAAAACCCTAAAACCCTAAACCCTAAACCCTAACACTAAATCTTAAACCCTAAACCCCTAACCTTGAACATAAACCTAAAGTAACTAAATAAATTAAAAAACAAATCTAAACCTAAAAACTTAATAAATATAGGGTTAGCTTAGGGTTTAAGAGGTGGTTTAGGTTTGGGGTACTAGGTTTAAGGGTTTAGTTTAGAAGTTTAGGTTTTATGTTTTTAGGGTTTAGGGTTTAGAGTTTTAGGGTTTGAGTTTAGGGTTTAGGATTTAGGGTTTAGGGATAATTTAGGGTTTAGGGGTTAGGGTTTAGGGTTTAGGGTTTTAGCATTTAGGGTTTAGGGTTTATGGTTTATGGTTTAGGGTTAAGGGTTTAGGTTTTTAATATTCAGGGTTTAGTGTTTAGATTTTAGGGTTTAGAGGCTAGGGTTTAAGATTTAGGGTTTAGGGTTTTATTTTAATTAGGATTAATTTTAGGTTTATGTTTTTTTATGTAGTTTATGTTTAGGTTTTGGGTTTATTTATTTTTAGTTTAGTTTATCTTTTTAATTTTATTTTAGTTTATGTTTGGTTTATTTTTTTGGTTTTTATTTTTAGTTTAGTTTAGGTATACGTTTACATAGGTTTATTTTATTATTTATTTACATAGTTTATTTTTTTTAGTTTAGGTTTAGGTTTAGGTTTATGTTTTATTTTTTATTTAAGGTTATTTTTTATTTTAGTTTAGTTTTGGTTTTCTTTTAGTTTAGTTTATGTTTATTTAAGTTTATTTTTTTAGGTTGAGGTTTACTTTAGGTTTAGGATTTATTTATTTTTTATTTATTTTTAGTTATTTAGTATAAGATAATTTATTTTATTTAGTTTTTAGTGTATTTTGTTTAGGTTTAGGTTTATTTAGTTTAGTTTAGGTTTGGGGTTTAGGCTTTATTTAGGTTTAGGTATAGGTTTTATTTATTTTTTCTTTTATTTATATTTTTGTTTCTTTAGTTTCATTTCTTTAGTTTAGGTTTTATTTTTATTTAGGTTTAGGTTTAGGTTTAGGTTTTATTTAGTTTATTTTATTTAGTTTTGATTTTAGGTTTAGGTTTAGGTTTAGTTTGGGTTTATTTAATTTTAATTTTAGTTTAGGTTTATTTTTTTGTAGTTTAGTTTATTTAAGTTTAGGTTTCGGTTTAGGTTTAGATTTAGGTTTATTTTGGTTTATTTAGTTTAGGTTTTTTATTTTTAGGTTGAGGTTCATTTATTTTTCTTTTAGTTTTTATTTATATTTTATTAGTTTTATTTATTTATTTAGGTTTATTTATGTTTACATATTTGGTTTATTTTTAGTTTAGGTTTAGTTTTTAGTTTTATTGAGTTTAGGTTTAGGTTTTACTTATTTAGGTTTTATTTTATTTATTTTAGTTTAGGTTTAGGTTTATGTTTATGGTCATTTATTTAGTTTAGTTATTTATTTAAGTTTAGGTTTATGTTTATTTATTTAGTTTATTTATTTATTTACTTGTAAGTTTGTTAAAATTTAGTTTAGTTTATTTAGTTTTATTTTATTTTGGGTTCAAGGTTTAGGTTTAGGTTTATTTAGTATAGGTTTAGTTTATGTTTATTTTTATTTCTTTATTTAGTTTATTTAATTACTTTTAGGTTTAGGTTTATTTATTTAGTATATTTATTTATTTAGGTTTAGGTTTAGGTTTTATTTAGTTTATTTTATTTAGTTTTATTTTATTTTGGGTTTATGGTTTAGGGTTAGGATTATTTAGTTTATGTTTAGTTTAGGTTTATTTTTATTTATTTATTTAGTTTATTTATTTAGTTTAGATATTTTATTTTAGGATTAGGTTTTATTTAGCTTTATTTAAGTTAGGTTTAGTTTATTTTTAGGTTTAGGTTTAGGGTTTTGGTTTATTTACTTTAGCAAGGTTTATTTTAGTTTAGTTTATTTTATTTAGTTTAGGTTTATTTATTTAGTTTAGTTTTTTTTTTATGTTTAGGTTTATTTAGGTTTAGGTTTTATTTAGTTTATTTTATTTTAGGTTTTTAGTTAAGGTTATTTAGTTTAGTTTAGGTTTATTTAGTTTATATTTATTTATTTATTTTAGTTTAGGTTTATTTAGCTTATTTAGTTTATCTTTTATTTATTTAAGGGTTAGGTTTACGCATAGGTTTATTTTTAGTTTTTAGGTTTAGGTTTTTATTTAAGTTTAGTTTAGGTTTTATTTTTTAGCTTAATTTAATTTATTTATTTTTTATTTTAGGTTTATTTCTTTTGGTTTAGTTTAGATTTAGGTTTTTTTTATTTCATTTAGTTTATTTATTTAGTTTATTTATTTAGTTTAGAATTAGGTTTAGGTTTATGTTTTAGTTTAGGTTTAGGTTTAGGTTTATTTTTTTTATTTAGTTTAGGTTTATTTAGTGTTTGTTTAATTTATTTAGTTTAAGTTTAGGTTTAGTTTAGTTTAGGGTTTAGGTTTAGGTTTATTTTAGGTTTATTTTGAGTTTAGTTTATTTAGTTTAGTTTATTATTTAGTTTAGTTTAGGTTTAGGTTTATTTTATTTATTTATTTTATTTAGTTTATTTTTTAGGTCTTATTTTAGGTTTTAAGTTTAGGTTTAGATTTAGGTTTAGGTTTATTTATTTAGTTTAGGTTTTAGTTTTTATGTTATTAGGTTTTATTATTATTTAGTGTTTTTTTAACTATTATTAGTTTTTAGTTTAGTTTAGTTTTTATTATTATTATTTATTAGTTTATTAGTTTAGTTAGCTTTATTAGTTTATTATTACTAGTTAATTTCTTAGGTTTGTTTATTATTATTAGATTTAGTATATTTATTTAAGTTTTTTTACTTTATTTTATTTTTTAGGTTTATGTTTATTTTATTTAATTTTGATTTAATTTTTTTTTTTAGGTTTAGGTTTTATTTATTTTTATTAAGTTTAGGTTTAGGTTTTAAGTTATTATTTTTGGTTTTTTAGGTTTTATTTTTTAGTTTAGGCTTAGGGGTACTTTTAGTTTATTTTATTTTATTTATTTTAGATTTTGGTTTAAGTTTTATTTATTTTAGTTTAGGTTTATGTTTATTTTATTTTTTTATTTAATTTTTGTTTTAGGTTTAGGGTTTAGGTGTTATTTTTTATTTATTTTTAGGTTTTATTTTTAGGTTTATCATTTAAGTTTAGGTTTCTATTTAGTTTTTATTTAATTTTATCTTAGGTTTATTTTATTTTTATTTTAGGTTTATCTTTTATTATATTTTGGTTTTTTACTTATAGGTTTCTTTTATTTTTTGTTAAGTTTAAGTTTTTATTTAGTTTATTTTAGTTTAGTTTTTATTTCCTATTTTATTTTATTTTATTTTTAGGTTTTGGTTTAGGTTTAGGTTAATGTTTTTGTTTAGGTTTTTAGTTTATTTTATTTTATTTTGTTATTTATGTATAAGTTTTAGGGTTTAGTGTTTAAGGTTCATGGTTTAGGGTTTTAGGATTTAGGGTTTAGGGTTTAGAGTTCAGGGTTTAGGGTTTAGCATTTAGTGTTTAGGGTTTAGGTTTTAGGTTTAGGGTTTAGGTTTGTTTTTAGGGTTTTGGGATTAAGGTTTTTTTTAATGGAGTTTAGGGTTTAAGGTTTAGGGTTTAGCATTTAGGGTTTAGGGTTTAGGATTTTGGGCTTTAGGGTTTATGTTTTACGATTAGGATTTAGGGTTTATGGTTTAGTGTTAGGGTTTTAGGGTTTAGGGTTTAGGTTTAAAGGTTATAAGTTTATGGTTTAGGGCTTAGGGTTTAGGGTTAGATTTAGGTTTGGGTTTTTTTTAAAATTTTTTAATTAAGTAAAGTACTAGGTTTAGGTTTATTTAGTTTATTTTTTAATTAATTTATTTTGTATTTTTTTTGTTTTTATTTAGGTTTATTTTTATTTATTTTAGTTTAGGCATTTTATTTTAGTTATTTTTTAGGTTTAGGTTTAAGTTTATTTTTTAGTTTACTTTTATTTTGATTTTAATTTCTAGTTTTACTTTTTAGGTTTAGGTTTAGGTTTTTCTTTTATTTTTTTAGGTTTAGGTTTCAGTTTTAGGTTTATAGTTTAGGTTTAGGTTTAGCTTTTATTTCTTAGTTTTGGTTTTATAGTTTTTTAAATAAAAATTAAGTAAACTAGTAGGTTTCAGTTTATTTAGTTTATTTTTTATTTATTTTAGTTTATTTTATTTTTTATTTTTATTTAGGTTTATTTTTATTTATATTCAGTTTAATTTATTTATTTTAATTTAGGGTTTTTTTTCATTTTTGTTTATTTTTTAGGTTTAGGTTCAAGTTTAGGTTTGTTTTTTGGTTAGTTTTATTTTTATTTTATTTTTTATGTTTAAGTTTTATTTTTTATAATTAGGATTAGGTTTAGTATTTTATTTTATTTTCTTTGGTTTAGGATTTAGGTTATTTTTTTAGGTTTATTTTTTAGGTTTTATTTTTTAGTTTTGGCTTAGGTTTATTTTTAGTTTATTTTATTTTATTTAGTTTAGGTTTAGGTTTAGTTTATTTTATTTAGTTTATTTTAGTTTGGATTTGGGTTTATTTTATTTTGTTTATTTTATTTTTATTTTAGGTTTAGGTTTTATTTTTATTTTGGGTGTAGTTGTTCTATTTTATTTATTTTTAGGTTTCATTTTTAAGATTATTTTTTAGGTTTATGTTTTTATTTAGTATTTAATTATTTTATCTTAAGCTTATTTTATTTTTAATTTAGGTTTAGTTTTTATTTTATGTAGGCTTTTTATTTTAATTTTATTTTTATTTTAGTGTAGTTAAAGTTTTTTGTTTTATTTTTTATTTAGGTTTTCATTTTTATTTTATTTTATTACTAGGTTTAGGTTTTGGTTTAGTTTTAGGTTTAGGAATAGGTTTTAGTTTAGGTTTTTATTTTATTATTTTATTTAGGTTTAAGTTTTAGGTTTTAGGGTTTATGGTTTAGGGTGTTAGGGTTTGGGAGGAGGTTTTTTTAGGGAGGAGGTTTAGGTTTAGAGGTTTAGGAGAGTTTAGGTTTGGTTTAAGAGTTTTAAAAGTTTAGGGTGGTAGTGGGTTTAAGAGTTTATAGAGTTTAGGTTTAGGGTTTAGGGTTTATTTAGCATGGTTTAGGGAGAGGGTTTAAAGGATTTAGAGTTTAGGGTTGTAAGTTTAGGGTTTAGGGTTTAGGGTTTTAGGGTTTATGGTTTAGGGTTTAGGGTTTTAGGATTTAGGGTTTAGCATTTAGGGTTTATGGTCTAGGGTTTAGGGTTTATGGTTTTAGGATTTCAGATTTAGAGTTTAGGGTTGCAAGTTTAGGGTTTAGGATTCAAGTTTTTTTTTTTTTTTTTTTTTTTAAATTTATTTTAATTTTTTAATTAAGTAAATTGCAAGGTTTATGTTTATTTAGTTTATTGTATTATTTATTTTTATTTACATTTTTTTATATTTTGTTCAATTTAGGTTTTTGATTTTTGTTTAACTTTTAGGTGTTGGTATATTTTTTAGTTTAGTTTTATTTTTTATTTTTAGGTTTAGGTTTAGGTTATTATATTATTTTTTTAAGTTTAGGTTTTAGGTTTTTATTTTAAGTTTATTTTTGGGTTTTATTTTTTTGTTTATGGTTTAGGGTTTTTTAAAAAAAATAAGTAAACCGGTAGGTTTAAGTTTATTTAGTTTATTTTTATTTTTTTTTGTTTATTTTATTTTTTTATTTTTATTTAGGTTTATTTTTTTTTATTTAGTGTAGTGTTTTTATATTAGGTTTATTTATTTTAGTTTAGGTTTTGTTTATTTTAGTTTATTATTTAGGTTTAGATTTATGTTTAGGTTATCTTTTAGTTTATTTTTTTTTAATTTTTTTTTAGGTTTATGTTTTATTTTTTATTGTTAGGTTTAGGTTTAATTTTATATTTTATTTTTTTAAATTTAGGTTTTAGGTTATTATTTTAGGTTTTTTTAAGTTTTATTTTTAGTTTAGGCTTAGGTTTATTTTTAGTTTATTTTATTTTTTTATTTTATGTTTATAGTTTAGTTTTTTTTTTTATTTCTAGGTTTTATTGTTAGTTTTATTTCTTATGTTTGGGGTTTTTATTTAGTTTTTATTTTATTTTATTTTAGGTTTATTTTATTTTTATTTTAGGTTTAGTTTTTATTTTATTAAGGATTTTATTTTTAGGTTTATTTTATTTTATTTTTATTAGTTCAGGTTTTTTTTTTATTTTAGTTTAGTTCGTATTTTCTATTTTATTTTCTTTTTGGGTTTAGGTTCAGGTGTAGGTTTTAATTTAGGTTTTTATTTTATTTTATTTTATTTTTATATTTAGCTTTAGGTTTTAGGGTATAGGGTTTAGGGTTTACGGTTTAGGATTTTCAGGTTTAGGGTTTCGGGTTTAGGGTTTAGGGTTTAAGATTAATGGTTTAGTTTTTAGGGTTTAGGGTTTTTAGGGTTTAGGGTTTAGGTTTTAGGTTTTAGGTTTAGGGTTTAAGGTTTAAGGTATAAAGTTTTTTTTAATAGAGTTTAGGGTTTTTGGGTTTAAGGTTTAGGGTTTAAGGGTTTAGCTTTTAAGGTTTAGGGTTTATGGTTTAGGGATTAAGGTTTTATGGTTTATGTTTTCAGGTTTAGGTTTTAGGATTTAGGGTTTAGTGTTTAGGGTTTAGGGTTATGTTTTTTTTTTCAAAAGTAAGTAAAATGGTAGGTTTAGGTTTATTTAGTTTATTTTTAATTTATTTTAGTTTATTTTTATTTAGGTTTATTTTTATTTTTATTTTTACTTATATTAGTTTATTTATTTTAGTTTAGCTCTTTATTTTATTTTAATTTTTAGGTTTAGGTTTATGTTTAGGTTTTTTTTTTTAGTTTAGTTTTATTTTTATTATATTTTTAAGTTTAGCTTTTATTTTTATCTTTGATTTTAGCCTTTGGTTTTATCTTTATTTATTTTTTAGGGTTTGTATTCTTTGAGCTAACACGTAACCGAAGTTTTATTTGTTAGTATAGGTTTAGGTTTATTTTAGTTTATTTTATTTTATTGAGTTTGGTTTAGGTTTTATTTATTTTATTGTAGTTTAGTTTAGTTTAGGTTTAAGTTTATTTTATTTTTATTTTAGGTTTATGTTTCTTTTAGTTTAGGATTTAGATTTTATTTTTTATTTTTTAGGATTATTTTTTTAGGTTTAGTCTTTTATTTAGTTTTTATCTTATTTTATTTTAGGTTTATTATATTTTTATTTTAGGTTAGTTTTTATTTTATTTAGGTTTTTTTTATTTTAGTTTAGGTTTTTAATTATTTTATTTCGATTTAGTTTTTTTTTTATATTTTTTTCTGTTTAGGTTTAGGTTTTGTTTTTAGTTTATGTTTTAGTTTTGTCTTATTTATTTTATTTTATTTTGGTTTAGGTTTTATTTATTTATTTTTTTTAATTTTATTTAGTTTAGATTTTGGTTTTTAGCTTTTGAGGGTTTAGGGTTTAGGGTTTAGGGTTAGTTTAAGGTTTAGAGTTGAGGGTTTAGGGTTAGGGGCTTAGGGTTTATGGTTTAGGTGTTATTTTTTGAGTTTAGGATTTAGGGTTTAAGGTTTTGGGCTTAAGTTTTAGGGTTTAGGGTTTAGGGTTTTGGGTTTTAGGCTTTAGGGTTTTGGGTTTAGGGTTTTGGTTTTAGGTTTTAGGTTTTAGGTTTAGGGTTCAAGTTTTAGTTTAGGGATAGGGTTTATGGTTTTTTTTTAACAGAGAACAAATTCATATTCAACATTTCTTCTTTTTGAATTCATCAACCTAGTAGCACACCAAGTTTTCTAAAACACAAGCGACAACATAGATAAAAAATGAGCACACACAGAGCAAACTAAAAACCTTAGATAACTAGAACAATCTCTACTGTAAAGACATAGTACCATAAGTAGAAGATCAGATTGGCCGCTTTTCAGTTTCTCCAGTTCCCATCAAAACCACCTACAACCTTTCGAGTAGCGGGATCCACCATCATATCCCCGATCTCTCTCCACCACCACCACGGCTGCAACCTCGGTTGCTCCTCCCGCCACCATAACCACCACTGCTTTGACCACCACCTCCATATCCACTAGCACCTCTAAATCCCCCACCACCATTGTGATAACCGCCAACTCCACCTTCACCTCCATCGCCAGATCTTGACTGAGCCTGCTTGACGGTGATGTTCCTGCCATCAAGGATCTACCCATTCTTAGGGCTTTTTTTAAAAATCAAAAGTGGGAGAATTTTATTACAAAAAAGAAAGGGATAAAAGGTCCTTAATAGGGATAAATCTCTAAACTACTATTGAAAGAGCTATAATTAGCTTAAAGTAGTAAATCACCCTACCTATTATAAGAAAACCAAAGCAAAAGAAAGAAAAAGACAAAAACTAAGATAGAAATAGAACAAAATTCTAAGAAGGGCAGCTAAAGCCATCTATATCCTGAAATCTTCTGAGAGATGCACAAACCACCATAGCCCCAAACTTGCCACAAACCTTGAAAGAACTTAAGATAGAGATAAGCATCTAGAAATAAGGACAAGCTAAGTACACAAAAGGAACAAAATGATAAAAATCTTAGATAAAGCTCAGGCTCAGTCACATTCATCTCAAGGAGCAATAGGATATGTGAGCATCCAAACTTCAGAAGAAGGGTTACAATAAAATATGGTGCTACCAGCCAAAAGGATAATATGGGAAACATCCCAGCCATCATAGCCAACTTACTTCAATTAAACCAAACAGCCAACAAAAAAGGGCTAGCCAAGTTTTATTTTATTTAGGTTTTTTAATCTTAGGTTTATTTTAGGTCTATTTTAAGTTTTATTTATTTTGGTTTAGTTTGTTTTTGTTTAGGTTTAGGTTTATTTTATTATGTTTATTTTATGTTTTGGTTTTTTTTAGTTTATGGAATAGGTTTTATTTTTAGGTTTATTTTTATAGGTTTAGGTTTTATTTAATTTTTATTCTATTTTATTTTAAGTATATTTTATTTTACATTTAGATTTTATTTTATTTAGGTTTTTTATTTTTAGGTTTATTTTATTTTGTAGTTTAGTTTAGGTTTTTATTTATTTTATTTTAGATTAGTCTTTATTTTTTAAATTATTTTTCTTTTAGGTTTAGGTTTAGGTTTTAGTTTATATTTTTATTTTATTTTATTTTATTTATTTCTTTTTAAGTTATTTTATTTATTTTATTATTAGGTTTTATTCAGTTTAATTTTAGGTTTTTAGGTTTTTTGGGTTTAGGGTTTAGGGTTTAGGGTTTGGGGTTTACTGTTTTAGGGTTTTAGGTTTACGGTTTAGGGTTTTAGGGCTTAGGGTTTACGGTATAGGGTTGTAGGTCTAGGGTTTAGGGTTAATTTTAGGGTTTGGGGTTTTTATTTTATTTTTTATTTTTTATTTTTTTAAAGTAAGTAAACTAGTACGTTTATGTTTATTTAGTTTATTTATTTTAGTTTAGTTTAATTTATTATTTATTTAAGTTTATTTTTTATTTAGTTTAGTTTATTTATTTTAGTTAAGGGTTTTTATTTTATTTTATTTTTTTAGATTTAGGTTTAGGGTTAGTTTTTTTTGTTCATTTTAGTTTTATTTTTATTTTATTTTTTAGGCTTAGGTTTAATTTTTTATTTCTAGGTTTAGGTTTAGGTTTTTATTTTATTTTTTTTACATTTGTGTTTTAGGTTTTTATTTTAGGATTTATTTTTAAGTTTAGGTTTAGGTTTATTTTTAGTTTATTTTATTTTATTTAGTTTAGGTTTAGGTTTATGTTTTGCTTATTTTAGATTTTGCTTTAGGTTTTCTTTAATTTAGGTTAATTTATTTTAGTTTAGGTTTAGTTTTATTTTATTTTTATTTTAGGTTTAGATTTTGTTTTTTAGTTTAGGGTTTAGGAATTAATTTTTATTTATTTTTAGGTTTTTTTTTAAGTTTAAGTTTTTATTTAGTTTTTATTTTATTTTTTTATTTTAGGTTTATTTTTTTTATTTTACTTTTGGTTTGAATTTTATTTAGATTTTTTATTTTTTTTATTTTAGTTTAGGTTTTATTTATTTTATTTTAGTTTACTTTTTATTTTCTAATTTTTTTCATTTTAGGATTTGGTTTAGGTTTTAGTTTATGTTTTAATTTTATTTTATTTTTTTATTTTTATTATGTTTAGGTTTTCTTTTTTATTTTATTTTAAGGTTTTATTTAGTTTAGGTTTAGGATTTTAGCTTTTTGGGGTTTAAGGTTTATGGTTTTTTTTTTTGGTTTAGGGTTTAAGGTTTAGGGTTTTGCTTTTAGGATTTAGAGTTTAAGGTTTATGATTTTAGGGTTTAGGGTTTTGGGGTTTTAGCATTTAGCATTTATGTTTTAGGTTTATGGTTCAAGTTTTAGTTTAGCGTTTTGGGTTTTTGGGTTTTTTTTTAACAAAGAACAAATTTAGATTCAACATTTCTTCTTTTGATTTCATCGACCAAATAACACACAAAGTTCTCTAAGACCCAAGCGATGACATAGACCAAAAATGAGCACTCATAGAGAAAATAAAAAACCCTAGATAATTAGAATTGTCTCTACCGTAAAGATAGTTCCATAAGCAACAGATCAGATTGACCATTTTTCAATTTCTCCACCACCACAACTGTAACCTCCATCACTCCTCCCTCCTCCCTAGCCACCACTGCTCTGACCACCACATCCATGTCCAACAGCACATCCAGATCCCCCACCTCCACTGTGATAATCACTACCTCTGCCTTCACCTGCACCGCAAGATCTAAATTGAGCCTAGTTGACGGTGATGTTCCTGCCGCCAAGGTTCTGCCCATTAAACCCTAAAAACCCTAAAGACTAAAGACTAAACCCTAAACCATAAACCCCGAACCCTAAACTCTAAAGAACCCTAAAACCTAATCCCTAACTCTAAACCATAAAACTAATCCTAAACCCTAAACCTACAACCTTAAACCCTAAATGTGAAACCTACAAGCCTAAACCCTATACCCAAACCCTAAAACCCTAAGCCTTAAACACTAAACCCTAAACCCACCCGAAACCCTAAACCCTAAAAACCAAAAAGCCTAAACCCCCAAAAAAACAAAACCTAAAAATAAAATAAAAAAATAACTTAAACCTAAATAAAATAAAAAAATAATATAAAATAAAAACCAAAACTAAAATATAAACCTAGACCTAAACCTAAAAATATAATAAAATAAAAAATAAAAACTAAGCTAAAATAAAATAAATAAAAACATAAACTAAACTAAAAAATAAAAGAAACTTATAACTAAAAAACCTAAATAAAATAAAAACTAAAAGTAAAATAAAAATAAAATAAACCTAAAATAAAATAAAATAAAAACTAAATAATAACATAAACCTAAAAAATAAACCAAAAAATAAATAAAAAATAAAACCTAAACCCTAAACTAAAAAAAAGCCTAAACCTCAAATAAAATAAAATAAATCTAAACCTAAACTAAAATAAATATAACCTAAACTTAAACCTAAAATAATCTAAACATAAACCCTAAACTAAATAACATAAAATAAACTAAAAATAAACCTAAACCTAAACTAAAAAATCAAACCTAAAAATAAATATAAAATAAAATCCTAAAACCTAAAACTAAACCAAAAATTAAAAAATAATACCTAAACCTAGAAAATAAGATAAAAATAAAATAAACTTAAAAATAAACATAAAACTAAACCTAAACCTCAAAACTAAACTAAAATAAAAAATCTAAACTAAAATCATTAAATCTAAAAGAAATAAACTAAACTAAATAAAATAAAAATAAACCTAAATAAAATAAAATAAAATAAATGAATAAAACATAAAGTAAATAAATGAAACCTTATGGTTTGTAATTTTAAAATAATAACCATAAACCTAAACCCTAAACCCTAAACCCTAAACCCTAAACTCTAATCACTTATAACTAACTTTAAACCCTAAACCTAAACCCTAAACCCTAAACCCTAACCTTGTCACCTCAACCTAAACTAACCCTAAACCTTAAGTTAACACTAAACCCAAAACCCAAAAGCCTAAACACTAAACCGTAAACAATAAACACTAAAGCCTAACCCTAAACCCAAACCCTAAAATTTGAAACCCTAAACCCTAATCCCTAAACCCTAAATCCTAAAATACTAAAAACCTAAACTAAATCTAAAAGAAAAATGCTCTCCCTCTGCTCCTCTCATTTTGTTCCCCTGGATTGGCCGTTTTGAGTTTTGACCGCTTCTCTGTGCTTCTCTCTGAGCTCAGTGTCGGGCTCCCAGATGTGACATCCTTGGATTAGAACAATGGCGGAGGCTCTGGTCTCTGCAAATCCCAGCCCGTAGCCTCTAGACGCGCCAGCACCAGCTTTGCTCTCCGACTCTAAAAGTTTTCTGGATTCGATTGCTCCTATTAATGCACCTGTTATTAAATCATTCAAAGATGCCTTATCTGGTAAGTCTCTAGCTTGAATGCTTCGGTTAATCTCATTTCAACATCTTATCATGGATTGCCGGCAGTAATGTGTTCAGATCAAGATGTTGAGAAACTTGCTAAGCCCTTCGAGTTTGCTTTGGTGGGTAAATTCTCCCTTAGACGCCTGACTCATGATAATATTCTCTCTTTCTTTCATAGTTTAAAATTATAGTGTACTTTCTCTATCGGGCTGATCGATCCCCGTCACATTCTTATTCAACTCTCAAATGATTTAGATTACTCACGGGTTTTCGCTCGTCATTCTTATTTTGTGCATAATTGTCAAATGCAGCTATTGAAATGGTCGCTCCTCTTTGATGTCAAAGAGGAATCTCCCATTGTCCCTCTTTGGCTTGCTTTTCCTAACATGCGAATACACTATGTCACTCATCAAGTTTTGTTTGCTATTGGCGGCCTTTTTGGTAGGCCTCTCCAAATAGACCAAAACAGCGGCCACTAGATCTAGGCCATCTTCAGATTCTAGTTGAGATAGACATCACAAAAAATATCCCAAAGAGGTTTGGATTGGCTCTAAAAAATTTGGATATAGTCAAAAATCCAATTTGAAAATTTTCCTATCTTTTGCACTCACTGCAAGATTCACGGGCATGATCACTCAGAATGCTTTGTACTTCATCCTAATCTCAGAAAAAATTTACCACGTATGAATACCATTAATGGAACTGGGAAAACCACTACTCTAGCATATGTGCCTAAAATACTCAAAAGAACCTCTCCTCCCAACACCTCTCGATCGGTCTAGTGGAAAACACTTTGACCTTGGTACTAAAATAGCCATTGAGGGGTGTGACGATACCAATGGCAATTTACCTAACCTCACCCCTGCTAGTAATAATCTAGTTTCCCACGATAGTTCTTTGCTTCATTTAAATCCTAAATCTGAATGGTAGCCTTATATTGGACACCCAATTAAATAATTTGAATGGGAATCATAAAATGGACCAAAACAATGATGACCCTATGGTTTTGAACATATTGAGAAAGATATTTGTATTACATGGTGTCGAACTTCCCCATCTATTTCCCTTCAGAGTGATAATCAATTGAACCCAATTTCTCACACTCTATCCGATACAGAAGAAGGTGAAATCACCTCTTCTAAAACATTGATAGATTCTTCTACCATTCCGGAACCCAAAAATCAATCACTTTCTGATAGAGATAATTTGGATTCTGATAGACCCTTTCAAATTTTTAAATACAAAAAACCCTACAAAACAAAATTTTCTAATAATAACCTCACTAGAACCACTCGCTCTTCTTCCACCCCACATAAGTAATGTGTCATCATTTCTCTCCTCTCTTTCCTTTCTTTTTTCCTTTTCCCTTTTGGTTGTCCCCTTATGATTAATTTTCTTATTTAGAATATCCGGGGTTGTGGGTCTCTTCTGTCCCAATCATGTTAGAGTCTTGTCGTGTTCATAATATCAAGTTACTTGTTCTTGAACCCTTCATTAATTCTTCTAAGATTGCTTTTATCGCTAGATCCCTTGGTTTTCATAATTTCTTCTTCAATCTTAATAATAAAATTTGGTGCTTTTGGCACAACTCCATCACCATTTCCATCATTGATGATCTTGACCAATTGGTTAATGTCAAAATCTCCTTAGGTGACTTATCGACTTTTGTCTCTTTTATCTATGCTTCTTGTAATAGAGTGGTAGGAACATCCTTTGGAATCACTTACGCCTTGCTTCCTTCCGGTTGGTTGGAGGTGATTTCAATACTATCAAAGTTTGGAAGAAGGGGAGGATGTTATCCTAACCTTCATTCCATGGAGGACTTCTCAAATATGATCCTTGATTTGTCTTGACATTAGTTTCACTGGGTCTAACTTCATGTGGCACAACTCTAGACTTTGGCAACGTCTTGATAGGACCCTCTTTAATTATCTTTGGATTAATCAGTGGCCTACTACCATTGTTTAGCGTTTGAGCAGAATTTTGTCTGACCATGCTCCTCTTTTGATTTCCTTCAAAAATCCCCCCCTAACCCGTCTACTCCCTCACCTTTCAGATTTCAAAATATGTGGACCCAACATAGTGACTTCATCAATGTCGCTCTCACTAATTGGATGGCCCCTATTTTCCCGGATAATTTAAAGGTATGATTTGGCTTAAGCTCAAAAGACTTAAATGAAATCTCAATTGGTGGAACAAACACATTTTTAAAATCTTTTCACAAATCTTAAAGCTATGGAACAAGAGGTTTGTTCTCTTGAAGAGGTCTCTCGATCCCAGTAAAATTGAGGAGTTGAACATTGCCAAGAATAACTTGGTTGATTATCAAAACATGGAAGAAACCTATTGGCATCAAAAAGCCGCAAGCAAACATATTGCTGATGGTGACAGAAACACTAGGTATTTTCACGTCATTTGTAATAAATGAAAAGCCTTAAACTCGATTAAGAAAATTAAGAACTCTAATGGTGAATGAATAACTGATAACAATGATATTAAGGATTCTGTCATTCATCATTTCCAAACTTTATTAAATTCTAATCCATTGCTGGGAACTTTATCAAACACCCATCTTATCCCTTCTATGATTAACAGTGAGGATAATCATTTACTCACTATGTGTCCTTCCGAAGAAGAGATTAGTAATACTCTTAAGAACATGAACACTGACTCTGTTGCTGGCCCTGACGGCTATACGACCCATTTCTTTCAGCATTGTTGGCCATTTATTAAAATTGACCTAGTTGATGCTATTATTGATTTCTTTGATGGCAATCCTATTCCCAAATACTTTTCAAGCACTTCTATTGTCCTTATTTCCAAAACTAACAATCCTGAATATTGGGGCAATTTTAGGGTCTTTGCACCTTTTTTAAAAACTCATTGCTAAATTAATAAATAATAGGCTTAGCCCTTGCTTCCTAAAATCATCTCCCCAAATCAAATGGTTTTGTTAAACCGAGCAATATCAGATAATATTCTTCTTGCTCAAGAGCTGGTTCATGACATTGATGTCCCTTCTAGAAGAGGTAACATCTTATTCAAACTGGACATCGCTAAAGCCTTTGACAATCTCTCATGGGATTTTCTCTTTCAAATCCTGAATTTGTTTGGTTTTTCTGATAGTTTTATCCGGATTATAAAAAGGTGTATCAATGTGGTTTTGGTTATATCATGAATGGTGAGTCCATAGTTTTCTTTCCTTCTAGCCATGGTTTGAGGCAAGGTGACCCACTATCACCTTCTCTTTTATCATCGCTTGAATACCTGTCAGGAGCCTTAACGATCTTTTAAATAATCTAATATGTCTTTTAAAACTCATGGAGGTTTCCCTATTTCTCATCTTAGCTTTGGATGATTTCATTATCTTCACCTCCCTTCAACATGTTAAAACCATTAAGAACCTCCTAAATGATTTTGGTAAAGTTAGTGGTCTTTTCTTAATGAAGGAAAATGCGCTTTATTCCTTCAACTAAGATTCCTCCTAATAGACTTAACCAAATATCCGAAATTACTAATTTTAAGCAAAATCAACTTCCTCTTAACTACCTTGGGGCTCCGCTTTTTAAAGGCCAAAAAAGATCACATCTTTTTGATGATCTAATTCAAAAAATTTCTAACAAAATCTCAGTTTGGGAATTTCATTTACTCTCTTTGGTGGTACCTTGATCAAGAGCACTCTAAATTCCATGCCTATATACCTTCTTCAAACCATTGTGCCTACCAACTCTACCATCAATAGAATTGAGCATCTCTTAAACAAATTTTTTTGGGGAACCAATACCGCCTCTAAAAGAATGCACTGGTCATCTTGGTCTAAAAGTTGTGGTCCTCTTGAAGAGGGAGGTATGGGATGTAAATCCATCAAAGAAGTTATCAATGCCTTCTCCTACAAACTTTGGTGGAATTTTAGGAGCAAAAATAGTGTTTGGGTGAATTTCATGACTTCTAAATATTGCCAAGGTAAACATCCTCTCATTTGTCTTTAAATTTGATTCTCCTGTGGCGAAGACTTTGTTACGTCAAATGGGATGCGAATCCTTAATTTTTTGGGGCATAAACTGCAATTCCTTCTTTTGGCAAGACAACTAGAGTGGTTGTGGATCCATTGATGACTTACTCTACACTCACTCCACGCCGATATTAGAGTTAATTCATTAGAAAAACAAGTGGAACACTAATAAGATTCGATTCCATTCCTTCCACTTTCTTAAATATGATTACTAATATTCCTATCACTCCTAACAATCATGATCAGATTATCTTTAAGCTATCTCACAATGGGGATTTCAACCTTAAAAATGTGTGGCATCACACTAAAGACACTCAGGATTCTTCTATTGTGTTCTCCAAAATTTGGAACAACAATATCCCCTCTTCTTACTCTGTTCTAACTTGGCATATCCTAAAAAACTTTATTCCTGTTGACTCTTTATTGTGGGGTAAAGGGTTTTATTTACCCTCTAAATGTCAATGTTGTTCTCATATTGAGAATGTTAACCATGTTTTTGTTAATGGGGCTATTGCCTCTAAAATTTGGATTTGGTATGGATCTATTTAATCAATTTTAATTGTTCTTTTACTTTATACCAACTTCTTGAAGTTTACTTTGACATTGCAAATAAAGGTCATATTAAAATCATAATCGCCATTACTCTTATTTGGTT
Organism: Cymbidium sinense; assembly: GCA_021442155.1. Classification (NCBI taxonomy): domain Eukaryota; kingdom Viridiplantae; phylum Streptophyta; class Magnoliopsida; order Asparagales; family Orchidaceae; genus Cymbidium; species Cymbidium sinense. Next base: position 44,775,454 of record CM038216.1, read on the forward strand.
CATATGGATGGACCGAAATGAAGCTAAAAATCGTGGGATTCATATGAATCACATGAGGATTATTGCTAGAACTAAAAACAAAATTTGTGACTTATTTAAAGCCAATTTAATTCATCACAAACAATTTAAAGGCTATAAATCTGTAGCCAATAAACTGGGCCTCAACCTTCCAGACCAGCCTTACTATCAAAATGATAGAATGGTTTTTTGGAAAAAACCTCTTGATCATATTATTAAAATTAATATTGATGGCTCTATCTCTCATAATGGCTCGGGTTGTGGAGGCATTTTTAGGGATTCTAAGGGTATAGTCCTATGTGCATTTGCTTATCGCCTTATTTCCAAAGCCTTGTCCCTTATCGAGCTTATGGGTCCAGCTCTAGAAATTTGTCTTCAAAATGGGGCTCAATATTTGGATAGAGGTGGGCTCTTCTCTTGATTGACCTTTTGACTTCTACCAATATGAGAAATGCTTGTTTGTACTACCTCCTCAAGCAAACTAGGGCTCTTCTCTCTCAACTGAATTTTACCATAACTCATGTTTAGCGTGAAGGTAACGCCTGTGCTGATTACCTTGCAAATCTAGGTGCGAGATTAGACAGTATCATCTTCTTTGATCAATTTACATTACCCAAATACTTGCATGGTCTAGTTAACTTGGACAATTCTCTTCCTCTCTAATTCTCCTCTTAGCCTCCCTTTTTTTTGGTTTTCCTTGTGTTCTTTATGGATACTCCATATCATTCTTTGTCTTGTGCTCTTTGCCATGACTTCTTTACCCCTTCTCCTTTAGTTGGAAAATTCTGTTTTGGCATTTACAATATTATGGGTAGATGTTGAACTATATGCACATCAATCTCTTGAATTGGAACCCGAGCCTTGTATTTTATTCTTGTTTTCTTATTGGCTGCTCCTTTTGGTTCTTACTATGTTTACCCTCCTCTTTCTGTTTCACTTTCTGCTCTTGGTCTTTATTGTAATTGTTTTCACCCTTCATGCTTTGATGAGATCATGAATATCCTGAAGACCATTCTACAGTTCTGCTTATATCTAACCAATGGTATATCCTATATGCTACCGATTATATGTCAATATCCCCAATATGGCTTAATGTGACAAAAGCAACATTCTTGACTGTTTGCTCTTAGGTGCTATTGAGCACCTATTAGTTGCAATTTTCTTTATTCTTTGTTATTTTGTATTTGGGATATCCCATGTCTACACTAATATCTCATTGCGGAAAGGAATTGTGTTATTTTTTCAATATTTGTCTTCTTACGGTTTTGCTTTCCATGATCGAGGTTTGGAGTTATTCAAGGGACTATCATTGTGCATCTGAGGTTATGAGTGTTACGGTAAAATGTCCATCTATTTTTTGGAATCGATTTCCTTGCCCATCAAAACTTCTTTGTTTTTTTTTTGTTTTTGATGCTAACACCTGGGATGTTGTTGCTTTTTCTTACTGTTGTTCTCCCATCCTATGCTACGATTGGAATATGCACAACTTAAAGCTCATTTCTTTGTTATGCTTGGAATTAATAAATGATTTATCTTATATGCATAATTGGGCTATTGATCTACCCACTGGTTATTATTATCATTATCCTAAGCAAAATTGGATTATGGTAACTAAGCATCCGATCTTGATCCGATTTCAAATGTCACTTGGATAGGCTTATGGTGAGCTATTCATTATCTATCCTTTATCTATATATGTTAATGGGTGGACTCTTGCCCACTTGTCGATTTTAAATGCCTTGTTTGTTGGCTGATCTGGATTAATACTCATCTTACTTCCCCTAGGGTTTTGGATTATTTTGTTCAGCAAGTCTCTATTGAAGCTGCTATTTTCTTGGTAGATTTTGCTATTTTCTTGGCTGATCTATTGTTTTATTTTATGTTTATCATTGCAAGTCATTGGTCTACCTATTCTGCTACTATTTTCTTCACCTTTTTTCTGTCAAACTTATATCTATTGCTCTGCTTATACTGGATGAATGGAATTATGGCAAGCTAGTTGGTTTTTGCTATTTTGGTTGTCTCTTGTCTTGGAGATTTACTGCCTTGTTGTATCTTGACACCTCAATTGGCTCCATCTTTGTTGGTTGTAGAATTTGGTCTTATGCTCGCTTTTTTTGACATTCTTGTCACGATGGTGATGGTTTTGGTGACTTTTTATGCGAGTTCTTGCCTTTAGGATAACTATTTTTATGCTTTATTTATTTGGTTATCTACTATTATCATGTCTACTCTGATTGAGGAGTTTTATGGCCAATTCTTTGTCTCTCTTCACGGCTTGGATGTTCTTTGTCTCAAGCTGTTGCTTTTTTTAAATTCTAATGTTGAGACCCATCTCAATCCACCTGTTGATTCTTTGAATGCGGGTTCAAATGTAGCATTAGTTATTTGGCTATTGGGTTTGGCTTTCTGAATGCTCATGCAATTTATCTCATATTTACGATCTGCATTACTTGCTGTTGTCCTTATTCTTATAGTGTCTGATAGGTGGTGTAGTCTTATGCGATGTCAATTCTGAAAGAGAGATATTATGGACAGTTTAGTCCCATCCTGTCTTGGATGTTGTTGCCTTTTGCTGTCTTGTATTTTGGGTGGATTGTTGATCTAGATTATCGGAATTGTGGCCAGATGCTATTGGGCTTGCTCTAACTATTTTTCTTGGGTGCTATTTTTTACTTGGTTTGTCCATTTCTGTGTTGAGCTATCTTTGTGTTTTTTCTTGTCTTCTTTTAGGCGATTGTTGATCCGGATTATACGAATTATGGCCACGATTCGGGTGCTAATTTGGTTGGTTCCGTCCATTTCTGTGTTGAGCTATCTTTTCCTGTCTTGTTTTGGTGATTCTTGTCGGATTATCTAAATTGTAGCCACGAACAGCTATTGGCTTTCTAACTATTTTTTGGCTCTAACTTGCTTTCTTGGGTGCTACTTTTAGTTGGTTGCAGTCCACTTCCTGTGTTGAGCTATGATGTCTTCCTTTACTATTGCTTTTCTCCAGGATATTAATAAGGGGGTTTGTTTCCTGAACTGTTTCATACCCTGAAAGCTTCATTTATATATCATATGATTGGGATAGTGTTAATTATAGGCTCATTGACTTGATTAGCAAAATTTCACCATTCTGTCTCCTCTGTAATTTTCTTGTGGAGGGATTGTATCTTTGGATTGCTTTCTTTCTTGAAATGGCTATTGATGAGATTACGGTTAAGATGGCTCACTCTCTTATGTTTATGTATTCTCATGTCAAGATGCATATATTGATGATATTTTTCTTGAATGAGACTCCCTATCCTTCAGCTCTTAGCAATTCTCTATATTCTTTAGATAAGATATTGATTAGGTTTGCAGGTAGTAAAGCTCACAAGAATATCAACAACTGGGTGCTACCTTCTCATAGGTTTGTTGGCTATGATGGCTGTGATGATCTCACTTCCTATTGGTTCGATAGTAGCTCATGTGATGTAACCCTTCTGCTGAAGTTTGGATGCTCATACTTCCCCAACAGGATGTGATTGAGCCTAAGCCTTCTCTATCGCAATTCCTTACTAACATACTCAAATTATATTGTTTTCTTCAAACTTTTTGTCTGTATTACCTTAATTGTCCTAATCTCCCTCTTATTATAACTTTGCAGGTGATTCTCTCTTCTTCTTTTGCTGGTCTGCTCTAGATTATCATGCATTCCCACATCCTCCAGAGCATCGGCTTTATTCTTATTTTTGCTTATTATGTTAACCATCTTGTATCTTTTGATTGTTTTTATGCTTTCTTTTACTCTTGGATGTACTTAGATGGGGATTTACTCCTTAAGGCGGTAGCTCTTTGAAAGAGTTAAGTTTATCCCCTTTTAAGGACCTTGTAACCCTCTTTTTGTGGCAATAAAATACCCCTACATGGGGCTTCCCTAAAAAAAAAATACTAAAAACCTAAACCTAAACTAAATAAAACCTAAAATTAAAATAAATAAATAAACTTAAGCCTAAATATAATTATAAAATAAATAAGAAAAACTTAAACTAAAACCTAAACCTAAACCTAAAAATAATATAAGAATAAAAATAAAAATAAACTATAATAAATTAAATAAAAACACAAACTAAACTATGAAATATAAATAAACTTAAGATTTAAAAACCTAAATAAAATAAAAACTAAACATAAAATAAAAACAAAATAAACCTAAAATAAAATAAAAGAAAAACTAAATAAAAACCTAAACCTAAAAAATAAACCTAAAAATAAAACTTAAAAATAAATAAAAAATTAAACCTAAACCCTAAACTAAAAAACATTAAATCTAAAATAAAAAAAATTCAATAAAATAAACCTAAACCTAAACTCAAATCAAAATAAACTAAAATAATTAGAACTTAAACTTAAACATAAGCTAAATAGAATAAAATAAACTAAAAATAAACCTAAACTTAAACTAAAAAATTAAACCTAAAAATAAACCTAAAATAAAAAGCTAAAACCTAAAGCTAAAAAAATAATATAAAAACTTAAATGTAAACCTAAAAATAAAAAATAAAACCTAAACCTAAAAAATAAAATAAAAATAAAACTCAACTAAAAATAAATATAAACGTAAAAAAAATAAAACCTAAAAATAAATGTAAAATAAAAACCTAAAATGTAAACCTAAAAGATTAAAATATAAACTTAAACCTAAATCTAAAAATAAAAAAAATAAAACATAAACTTAAAAATAAATCTAAACATAGATAAACTAAACTAAGTAAGAATAAAAATAAACCAAACCTAATCTTATCAGTTTAATTAAACTAAAATAAATAAGTAATAAACTCAATAAACCTAATCTTATCAGTTTAATTAATTAAAAAAACCATAAACTCTAAAGCATAAACAAAAAAACTAACCTCCCAACCCAAAAAACTGCCTAAACCTTGGTCTAAAACTCACCCTAAACCATGACCCTAAACTCTACCTAAACCACAGCATAAACTACTTGCACCTCACTCCCCCCCCAGGCTCTACCTATAAACCTAAACCTAACCCTAACCCTAAACCCCCTCCCAAGACCCCTAAACCCTAAACCTAAACTAAACCTAAAGTATCTAAATAAATTAATAAACCTAAACCCTAAAATCTAATAAACTTAAACCTAAACCTTAAGAATGGTTATCACAGTGATGGTGGGGGATTTAGAGGTGCTGGTGGATATGGAGGTGGTGGTCGAACTAGTCGTGGTTATGGAGGTAGGAGGAGTGACAGAGGCTATAGTCGTGGTGGTGGCGGAGGGAGAGATTGTAGATATGATGGCAGATCCCACTACTCAAGAGGCTAGCGTGGTTCTGATGGGAACTAAAGAAATTGAATAACGGTTGATCTGATCTACTTCTTATGGAACTGTGTCTTTATCGTAGAGATGGTTCTAGTTTTCTAGGGCATTTTATTTGCTCTATGCATGCTCATTTTTTATCAATGACATCGCTTGTGTCTTTGAGAACTTGGTGTGTTACTTGATTGATGAAATCAAAAAGAAGATATGTGGAATCTAAATTTCTTCTGAATAAAAAACAAACCTAAGGCCCCAACTACCTAGGCTAGGCCCACCTAAAATTAAAATAAATGAAAAACAAATACAGGCCACAAAGATGAGGCTAACCCTGAGTCTGAGCTAGATGTTAACTGATGCTAATATGACCCAAAGTCTAACCTGACTAAGAGCTAAACCTGACTAATTAAAATACCATAAACCCTAATAAGAAACTAATAAAAGACTAAACTAAACTAACTAAAACTAAAACTAATAAATAATAAAGTAAAACTAATAAACTAATAATAAACAAAAACTAATAATAAACTAATAAAAACTAACTAAACTAAACTAACTAAATAATAACTAAAAAACTAATAAACTAATAATAACAAAAACTAACTAAACTATTAAACAAACTAATAACTAAATTAAACATAAATAAAAAAACCCCACTAATAAACTAAATTAATAAAACTAATAAAAACTAAACTAACCTAAACTCATAACTAAAACTAAACTAATAAACTAGCTAAATTAAACCCTAAAAAAAACTAATATTAATAAACTAATAAAACCTAATCCCAAAACATAACTAACCTAATAAATAACTAACTTATAATAAAACTAAACCCAATAACTAAACTACCTAAACTAAAACTAATAACTAATAAACTAAAATGAATAAACTAACTAAATTATGAATAAATAACTAATAACAATAACTAACTAATAACTAAACTAAACTAAGAAACTAACTAAACCTAATAATAAATTAACTAAATAACAATAACTAAAACTAATAATAAAACTAAACAACTAAAAAACTAATAAACTACAACTAAATAATTAATAATAACTGACACTAAACTATTAAACTAATAATAAATTAAACTAAATAAAACAAAAAATAAAAAAATAATAAATAATAAATAATAATAATAATAATAATAATAATAATAATAATAATAACAAACCAAACAAATAATAAACTAAACAATAAATAAAACCTTAATAAATATAGTAAATATAATAATAATAAATAAATCTAAGAAACTAATAAATAATAATAAACTAATAAACTAACTAAAAAACTAAGAAATAATAATAATAATAATAAATAAACTAAACTAAAAAAACTAATAAAATCTAAAAAACTAAATAATAATAAAACCTAATAACATAAAACTAAACCTAAATTAAATAAATAAACCTAAACCTAAACCTAAACCTAAAAGCTAAAATAAAACCTTAAAAATAAACTAAATAAAATAAATAAATAAAATAAACCTAAACCTAAACTAAACTAAATAAACTAAATTAAAATTAAACCTAAAATAAACCTAAACCCTAAACTAAACTAAACCTAAACCCTAAACCTAAACTAAAAAAACTAAACTTAAACTAAATAAAATAAATCTAAACCTTAACCTAAACCTAAACATAAACCTAAACCTAGACCTAAACATAAACCTAAACCAAATCCTAAACTAAATAAATAAACTAAACTATATAAAAATAAACCTAAACCTAAAGTAAATAAACCTAAACTAAACCTAAAAAAATAAACCTAAAATAAAAAATAAATTAAATAAACTAAACTAAATAATAAAACCTAAACTAAACTAAAACTTAAACCTAAACCTAAAAACTAAAACTATACTTTAGCCTAAACCTAAATCTTAAATAAATAATATAAATAAATAAATAAACTAAATAAACCTATACTAAAATAAATAAATAAAAATTAAAATAAAAATAAACTAAATAAATCAAAACTAAACTAAATAAACTAAACAAAAATCCTAAACTAAAATAAAGTAAATAAAACCTAAACCTTAATAAACCAAAACTTAAATTAATAAAATAAACTAAACTAAACAAATAAGCCTAAACAAAATAAAAAGTTTAAACTAAAATAAACCAAAACCAAAACCTAAACTAAAACTAAATAAATCAGAACCCTAAACCTAAACCTAAAAATAAACTAAACCTAACATAAATAAAACTAAATAAAACTTAAACCTAAAATAAAATAAACCATAAACTAAATAAATAAACTAAATAAACTTAAATAAATAAAATAAAATAAACTAACCTAAATAGATATAAATAAAATAAAATAAAATAAAAACCTAAACCTAAACCTAAACCTAAAATAAAAACCTAAACCTAAACTAAACTAAAAATAAAAAAATGGACAAAAATAAATAAAAAATAAACTAAATAAAGAAGAAAACCTAAATAAAATAAATAAATAAAGATAAACCTAAAGTAAACCTAAACCAAAACCCTAAACCCAAAATAAACTAAAACTAAATAAAACCAAAACCTAAACATAAATAAATAAACTAAATAAAGAAATAAAAATAAACCTAGATTAAACCTATACTAAATAAACCTAAGCTTAAACCCTAAACCAAAAATAAAATAAAACTTAATAAACTAAACTAAATAAAACATAATCCTAAACCAAAATAAATAAATAAACTAAATAAATAAACAAACTAAATAAATAAACCTAAACCTAAACCAAAATAAATAAATAAACTAAATAAATAAACATAAACTAAACTAAATAAACTAAAAAGCAAATAAAAAAATAAAAATAAACCTAAATCTAAACCTAAACTAAATAAAACTAAATACTAAATAAAGCTAAAAATAAAAATACAGTAAACTAAACAAAAATAAATAAACCTAAACCTAAACTAAAATAAACCAAAAAATAAACATAAATAAACCTAAATAAATAAACTAAACTAATAAAATACAAATAAAATCTAAAATAAAAATAAATGGACCTAAACCTAAAAATAAAAAACATAAACTAAATAAACCTAAATAAACCTAAACCTAAACCTAAATAAACTAAACCAAAAATAAAAATAAACCTACAACTAAATGAAAATAAATTAAACCTAAACCTAAAATAAAAACTAAATAAAATAAACTAAATAAAACCTAAACCTAAACCTAAATAAAAATAAAACCTAAACTGAATAAACCAAACTAAATAAACTTAAATAAAAATAAAAGAAAAACTAAATAACTAAATAAAACCTAAACCTAAATAAAACCAAAACCTAAACCTAAATAAAACCTAAACCCCAAACCTAAACTAAACTAAATAAACCTAAACCAAACGTAAATAAACTAAAAACTAAATAAAATAAACTAAACCATACTAAAAAAACTAAAAATAAGTAAAACCTAAACCCAAAATAAACCTAAACTTAAAAACATAAACTTAAATAAAGATAAACTAAACTAAAATAAAACCTAAACTAAACTAAAATCAAAAATAAAACATAAACCTAAGCCTAAACCTAAACTAAAAAAAACTTAAATAAATAAATAACAAAATAAACCTAAATAAACCAATGCTTAAACTAAACTAAAAATAAAAACCTAAAAAATAAATAAAACCTAAACTACAATAAAGCTTAAAAACTAAACTAAGAGAAAAGTAAATAAACCTAAACCTATACTAAACCCAAAACCTTAACTACATAAAACAAATTAAAAAAACAACCTAAACCTAAAGCTAAGCCTAATTTAAAAAAAAGACTATACCCTAAACCCTAAACCATAAAAACCTAAATCCCAAACTCTAAACCCTAAACCCTAAACCCTAAACCCTAAACCTTAAATTGCAAACCACTAAACCCTAAAACCCTAAACCCTAAACTTTAAACCCTAAACCCAAAACCTTAAAGTTTAAATTAACCTTAAACCCTAAACCCTAAACCCCAAATCCTAAACCCTAACCCTAAATGATAAACCCTAAACCCTAAACTCTAAACCCTAAAACACTAAACCCTAAACTAAGTTTAAATCATAAGTTAACCCTAAATCATAAACCCGAAACCAGAAACCCTAAAAACATTCAACCTTAAAGCCTCAACCCTAAATCATAAACCCCAAACCCTAAACCATAAACCCTAAACCCTAAACCCTAATCCCTAACCCTAAACCCTAAACCCTAAAATCAAAAACCCTAAAACCCTAAACCCTAAAACCCTAAACGCTAAAATCCTAAAAACCTAAACATAAAATAAATAAAACCTAAAAATAAAATAAATAAATAAACTTAAACGTAAATAAAATAAACACCTAAACTACAACCTAAACCTAAACTTGAAAATAAAATAAAATAAAAATAAAATAAATAAAAATAAAAACTAAAATAAAGTAAAAATAAAAACTAAACGTAAAATAAAAATAAAATAAACCTAAAATAAAGTAAAATAAAAACTAAATAAAAACTTAAACCTAAAAAATGAACCTAAAAATTATACCTAAAACTAAATAAAAAATAAAATCTAAACCCTAAACTAAAAAAAAAAATTAAACCTAAAATGAAAATAAAATAAATAAAATAAAATAAACCTAACCTAAACTCAAATAAAATAAACTAAAATAATTAAAACCTAAACCAAAACCTAAGTTAAATAAAATAAAATAAACCAAAAATAAACTTAAATCTAAAATAAAAAAATAAAACCTAAAAATAAATCTAAAATATAAACCTAAAACCTAAAGCTAAAAAAAATAAAATAAAAACCTAAACATAAACCCAAAAATAAGAAATAAAACCTAAACATGAAAAATAAAATAAAAATAAAACTCAATTAATAATAAACATAAACCAAAAGGAAAAATAAAACCTAAAAATAAACCTAAAATGAAAACATAAAATGTAATCCTAAAAAATAAAATAAAAACATGAACCTAAACCTAAAAAATAAAACTTAAAAATAAAATAAACATAAAACTCAACTAAAAAATAAATTTAAACATTAACCTAAACTTAAAAAATAAACTAAAATAAGAAATGTAAAGTAAAAGAAAAAAAATCTAAAATAAATAAACTAAACTAAATAAAAATAAATAATAAATCTAAATAAAAATAAAAAATAAAATAAACTAAAGAAACCTAAACCCTGGTTTAATAAAAAACCCTAAACCCTACATCCTAAACCCTAAACCCTAAACCCTAAAAAAAAACATTTAACCCTAAAACCTAAACTCAAGACCCTAAACCCTAAACCATAAACCATAAACCCCAAACATTAAACCCAAACCCTAGCCCTAAACTTAAAAATCCTAAAAGCATAAACCCTAAAGCCCTAAACCCTAAACCCTAAACCCTAAACCCCAAACCCTAAACCTAAACCTAAAGTGTCTAAATAAATTAAAAAATAAACCTAAATCCAAGAATCCAATAAACATAAACCTAAAAACCTAAACCTAAACAAGCAAAAACTAAACTAAAATAAAACCTAAACTAAACTAAAATAAAAAATAAACTAAAATCAAAAATTAAACATAAATCTAAACCAAAACCTAAACTAAAAAAAATCCTAAATGAATAACAAAATAAACTTAAATAAACCAATACCTAAACTAAACTAAAAATAAAAACCTAAAAAATAAATAAAACCTAAACTAAAATAATGTAAATAAACTAAAAATAAACTAAAAAACCCAAAAACTACATAAAACAAGTTAAAAATAACCTAAACCTAAACCTAATTTTTTTTAAAAAAACTCTATACCCTAAACCCTAAACCATAAAACTTTGAATCCTAAACTCTAAACCCTAAACCCTAAACCGTAAACCCTAAACCCTAAACCTTTAATTGTAAAACCCTAAACCCTAAAACCATAAACCCTAAGCCTTAAACCCTAAACACTATACCTTAAACCTTAAATAAACCCTAAACCTTAAACCCTAAACCCTAAATCCTAAACCCTAAACCCTAAACCCTAAACCCTAAAACCCTAAACCCTAAACTCCACACTAAACTTAAAAATAAAAATACACTAAAGTAAATAAAAATAAATAAACATAAACCTAAACTAAAAATAAACCAAAAAATAAACATAAAAATACCTAAATAAATAAACTAAATTAATAAAATAAAAATAAAAACTAAAATAATAATAAATGAACCTAAACCAAAAAAATAAAAACCTAAACTAAATAAACCTAAAAAAACATAAACCTAAACCTAAACTAAAATAAACTAAAAACCTAAACCTAAACTGAAACCTAAACCTAAATAAACTATAAATAAAAATAAACCTAAAACTAAATAAAAATAAAATAAACCTAAATTAAACCTAAACCTAAAATAAAAATAAAATAAAATAAACTTAATAAAAACTAAACTAAACCTAAACCTAAATTAAAATAAACCTAAAACTAAATAAACATAAACAAAAATAAAAGAATAAAATAAATAAACTAAAGAAAACCTTAACCTAAATAAAACCAAAACCTAAACCTAAATAAAACCTAAACCCCAAACCTAAACTAAATAAATCTAAACCTAAACTAAATAAACTTAAAACTAAATAGAATAAACTAAACTATACTAAAAAATGTAAAAATAAATACACTAAAAATAAATAAGTAAAAACAAAACCTAAAATAAACCTAAACCAAAATAAACATGAAGTAAACTAAAATTAAACCTTAACTAAACTAAATAAAAAATAAACTAAAATCAAAAATAAAATATAAACATAAACCTAAACCTAAACTAAAAAAAACCTAAATAAATAAATAATAAAATATTCCTCAATAAACCTATACCTGAACTAAACTAAAAATAAAAACCTAACAAATAAATAAAACTTAAACTAAAATAAAACTAAAAAAATAAACTAAATGAAAAATAAATAAACCTAAACCTAAACCAAAACCAAAACCTAAACTACATAAAAAAAATAAAAATTAAAAAAACATAAACTTAAACATAAACCTAACTTAAAAAAAAATACCTTATACCATAAACCCTAAACCATAAAACCCTAAAGCCTAAACTCTAAATCATAAACCCTAAACCCTAAACTGTAAAACCCTAAGCCCTAAACCATAAACCATAAACCCTAAACCTTAAACCCTAAAACCATAAACCCTAAACCCTAAACCCTAAACATTAAACCCTAAATTAACTTTTACCTAAACTCTAAACTCCCTAACCTTAATTTAACTAATTTAAACCTATAACTAAACTAAACCTAACTACTCCTAAACTTTAAGCTAACCTAAAACCTAAACCTAAACCTAAAATCTAAAACCCTAAAACCTAAACCTAACCCTAAAACCTTAAACCCTAAAATTGAAACCCTAAACCCTAAACCCTAAACCTAAATCAATCCTAACTCAACTTAAACCCTAAACTCTAAACCCTAAATCCTAATCCCTAACCACTAAACCATAAACATATAACCCTAAACCCTCAAACCTAAACCCTAAAACCCTAAACCCAAAACCCAAAACCCCAAACCCCAAACCCCAAACCCTAAACCTTCAACCATAAAAACTAAAAAGCCTAAACCCAAACTAAAAAAAACCTAAAAATAAAATAATTAAGAAGCCTAAACCCAAATAAAATAAAAAATAAAAACTAAAATAAAATAAAATAAATAAAAACCTAAACTAAACTAAAAAACTAAAATAAAGCTAAAATTAAAAAACCTAAATAGAATAAAAACTAAATGTAAAATAAAAATAAAATAAAATTAAAATAAAATAAAATAAAAATAAATCAAAAACCTAAAATTAAAAAAACCTAAAATAAACCTAAACCATAAACTAAAAAAAACTAAACCTCAAATAAACAAAATAAAATAAGTCAAAACCTAAAATAAAATAAATAAAACATAAACCTAAACCCTAAACTAAATAAAATAAAATAAACTAAAATTAAACCTAAACCTAAACTAAAAAATAAAACCTAAAAATTAACCTAAAATATAACCCTAAAGCCTAAAACTAAATAAAAAATTAAAAATTAATACCTAAACCTAAAAAGTAAAACAAAAATAAAATTAAACTTAAAAATCAACATAAATTGAAACCTAAACCTAAAAAATAAAATAAAATAAACAACCTAAACTAAAATAAATCAACTAAATTAAATAAAAATGAAAAATAAGCCTAAGTAAAAATAAAAAAATAAAAAAACTAAACTAAATAAAAAATAAACTAAATAAACCTTAACTTAATGGTATACCTAATTTTAAGAAAAATAACCAAAAACCCTAAACCCTTAACATTAAACCCTAAATCCTAAACCCTAAACCCTAAATCCGAAACCGTAAACCCTAAATCCAAAACCCGATAACTAACCATAAACCCTAAACTCTAACCCTATAACCCTAAACCCAAAGCCCTAAATCCTAAACCCTAACCATAACCCTAAACCTTAAACCCTAAACCTTAAACCCTAAAAACCCTAAACCCTAAACTAACCCTAAACCAAACTAACCCTAAACCTTCAGCCAACCCTAAACCCTAAATATTAAACCTTAAAAACCCGAAAACCTAAAGCCTAAACACTAAACACTTAACCTTAAACCCTAAACCCTAAACCCTAAACCCTAAAATGCCCTAAAACCTAAACCTAAACTAAATAAAACCTACAAATAAAATAAATAAATAAACTTAATCCTAAATAAAATAAACACCTAAACTAAAACTAAAACCTAAAATTAAAAATAAAATAAAATAAAAAATAAAAATATACTAAAATAAAAACATAAATTAAACTATGAAATAAAATATGCCTAAGAATTAAAAACCTAAATAAAATAAAAATTAAACATAACATAAAAATAAAATAAACTTAAAATAAAGTAAAATAAAAACTAAATAAAAACCTAAACCTAAAAAATAAACCTAAAAATAAAACCTAAAAAAAATAAAAAATAAAATTTAAACCCTAAACTAAAAAAACATTAAACCTAAAATGAAAATAAAATAAATTAAATAAAATAAACCAGAACCTAAGCTCAAATAAAATAAACTGAAATAATTGAAACCTAAACCTAATCCTAAGCTAAATAAAGTAAAATAAACTAAAAATAAACCTAAAAATAAACTTAAAATAAAAATCTAAAACCTAAAGCTATATAAAATAAAATAAAAACCTAAGCATAAACCTAAAAATAAAAAATAAAACCTAAACCTAAAAAATAAAATAAAAATAAAACTCAGCTAAAAATAAACCTAAACTTAATAAAAAATAAAACCTAAAAATAAACCTAAAATAAAAACCTAAAATGTAAACCTAAAATATAAAATAAAAACCTAAACCTAAACCTAAAAATAAAAAATAAAACTTAAACTTCAATAAAAAAATAAAAATAAAACTCAGCTAAAAAATAAATTTAAACGTTAACCAAAACCTAGAAAATAAATTAAAATAAAAAACCTAAAGTAAAATAAATAAATATAAAATAATTAAACTAAATTAAATAAAAATAAAAAATAAACATAAATAAAATATAAAATAAAATAAACTTAAAAAATTAAAAAATAAAATAAATAAACCTAAACCTACCACTTTACTTAATTAAAAAAACCTCAAAACCCTAAACACTAAATCCTAAACCCTAATTACTAAAAAACCCTAAATAATAAACCCTAAACTCTAAACCCTAAACCCTAAACCAAAAACCCTAAACCCAAATCAATAAACGCTAACCCTAACCCCAATCCCTAAACCCTAGAAGCATAAACCCTAAAACTGTAAACCCTAAATCCTATACCTTAAATGCTAAACCCTAAAGGCTAAACACTAATTATAAATCTTGAACCTTAAACCCCAAACCCTAAACCGTAAATCCCTAACCTTAAACTTAAACCTAAAGTGTCGAAATAAATTTAAAAATAAACCTAAATCCTAAAACATAATAAACTTAAACCTAAACCTAAAACCTAAGAATGGGCGTAACGCTACTAGAACATCACCACCACCGTGCTGCCTAGATCCGCGGTGGAGGTGAAGGTGGAGGTGGCGATTATCATAGTGGTGGTGGGGGATCTAGAGGTGCTGGTGGATATGGAGGTGGTGGTCGGAGCAGTGGTGGTTATGGAGGTTGGAGGAGCGACGGAGGTCATAGCCATGGTGGTGGTGGAGGGAAAAATTGTAGACATAATGGATAATCCACCTACTCGAGAGACCGGGGTGGTTCTGATGGGAACTAGAGGAACTGAAGAATGTCCTATCTGATCTGCTGCTTATAGAACTATGTCTTTAGAGTAGAGAGAGTTATAGTTTTCTAGGGCATTTGATTTGCCCTATGCGTGCTCATTTTTTTATCTATGTTGTCGCTTGTGTCTTTGAGAACTTGTTGCGTTACTAGATTGATGAAATCAAAAAGAAATGTTGATTCTGAATTTATTATATTTTTTTTAAAAAACCAAAATCCCTAAAACCCAAACTAAAGCCTAAACCCTAAACCTAAAACCTTAACCCTAAACCCTAAACCCTAAAAAATAATAATAATAAAATAAATTAAAAAAACCACCCTAACCCTAAATGCTAAACCTTGAAAGTAACCCTAATCCTTAAACCCTAAACCTATAACCTTAAACTCTTAAACCTAAACCCTAAAATCCTAAACCTTAAACCCTACCCCTAAACCCTAATAAGAAACTAATAAAACACTAAACTAAACTAATTAAAAATAAAACTAAAAAATAATAAACTAAAACTAATAATCTAATAAAAAAAACTAATAATAAACTAAAACAAAAACTAATAAAACTACCTAAACTAGACTAACTAAATAATAACTAATAAACTAATAATAATAAAACTTAGTTAAACTAATTAACAAACTAATTAAATTAAACATAAACAAAAAACCCCATTAATAAACTAACTAAAAATAAACTAAAATAATAAAACTAATAAAAAAGTAAACTAAACCTAAACTATTAACTAAAACTAAACTAATAAACTAACTAAATTAAACCCTAATAAATAACTAACTAATAATAATAACTAACTAATAAACCTAAACCATAAACATAACTAACCTAATAAATAACTAACTAATAAAAAAACTAAACCCAATAACAAAATTAATAATAACTAAACTAATTAAATTAAAACTAGTAACTAATAAACTAACTAAATAATTAATAAATAACTAATAATAGTAACTAACTAATAACTAAAACTAACAACTAAATTAAAAAAATAAACTAATAAACTAACTAAACCTAATAATAAACTAACTAAATAAGAATAGCTAAAACTAATAATAAAATGGAAAAAAACTAATAAACTAAAACTAAAGAACTAATAATAACTAACACTAAACTACTAAACTAAAAATAAATTAAACTAAATAAAAATAACTAAGCTAATAATAATAATAATAATAATAAACTAAACTAATAATAAACTAAATAATAAATAAAACTTAAATTAATATATTAAATCTAATAATAATAAATAAACCTCAGAAGCTAACTAATAATAATAATAATAAGCTAATAAAACTAAGTGAACTAATAAACTAATAAATAATAATAATTAATAAACTAAACTAAAAACTAATAATACTTAAAGAACACTAAATAATAATAAAACTTAATAACATAAAAACTAACTAAACTAATCTAATAATAATAATAAACTAAATAATAAAAAAAAAATTAACTAAACTAAATACTAAACTAACTAAAATAATAAAACTAATAATAACTAGCTAATAATAATAAGCTAATAATAACTAAACTAACTAAATAAATAACTAACAACTAAACTAACTAAAATTAACAAAATAAAAATAATAATAACTATAACTAATAATAATAATAATAATAATAACTAAATAAACTAAAAACTAAAGCCCTAAACCTAAATTAATAAATGTAATAATAATAAACTAAATTAAAGTATAATAACTGATAAATAAACTAACAAAACTAATAATAATTACTAAATAATAACTAAAAAACTAATAAACTAATAATAAAACTAAACTAAAATGAATTAATAACTAACTAATAAATCCTAATAAACAAATCAATATTAAACTAAAAACATAATATTAACTAATAAAAAAATAAACTAATAATAAACTAAATAAAACTAATAATAACTAATTAATAACCTAAAACTAATAACAAATAAACTAATAAACTAATAAATAAAGTAACTAATAAAACTAAACTAATTAATAAATAAACCTAAACCCACAAATAAACACTAAAACTAAACTAATAAATTAATAATAAATAATTAAATAACTAACTAAAACTTAACCCTAAACCTAAACTATTAAACCATGAAAACTAACCAATAAATAAACATAATAATAACTAAACCTAATAAACTAACTAATAACTAATGATGAACTAATAATAAAACACCTAACTAAAAAATTTATAATTACTAAATAATAATAATCTAATAAATTAATAACTAAATGAAACAAAACTAACTAAATAACTAAACTAAATAACTAAACTGATAAACCTAATAAATAAACTAATAATAATAATAATAATAATAATAATAATAATAATAATAATAATAATAACTAACAATAACTAAGCTAATAATAACTACTACTAATAATAATAATAATAATAACTAATAACTAACTAACTAAACTAATAAAATAATAATAATAAAACTAATAATAAACTAACTAAACCCTAACTAAATAAATAAACTAAATAAAAATAATAAAACTAATAATAATAAACATAAACTAAAGGAAAAATCCAAACTAATATAATAAATAATAAATAACTAATAAAAATCTAAACCATAAACTAAACTAAAAACTAATAATAATAAATTAATAAACCTAAACACATAACTAAACTAATAAAAATAATAAACTAATAAATAAACTAACAAAACTAAACTAATAAAACTAAACCACTAACTAAACTAACTAAAACCTAAATAATAATATAACCATAAACTAATAATAATAACTAACTAAACTAAATAAATAAATAACTAACTAATAATAACTAATAAATAAACTAAAATAAACTAAACCCCCATAAACAAACTAACTAAATAAACTAATAAACTAGACCTAAACCCTAAACTAACCTGAAATAATAATAACTAAAACTAAAACTAATAAAACTAAACTAACTAAACTAAACATAAAACTAATAATAAACTAATAATAACCTAAAACTAATAATACCAAATAACAACTAGTAAACACTAAACCTAAAACCTAAACCATAAAACTAAACTAAACCTTATTATCTGGTAATTTTGGGATCCTTCATGTTCTTGGTGAGTTTTGAGCCCTTTCTCTTGGATTCTGTATAGATTTTTGGCCTTGGGCCAATCTCAACCTATTCTTATCACAACATCGTGACTCATTGCGTCGACTTCTTCAAATCCATGAGATAAATCCCATGTGCCGATGGATCCTACTAGGGCATTAGATTTTTTGGGTAATCCTACTTCTAAATTACTTATCTTACTAAATATTTCAAAGATGTTTTAGCTTGTAAGAATTCCTCCATCAAGCCTCCATTGAAGTTTCTTCATATGAATTTTAATGGTACTCCAACAATCATGATTTCAGATGAGGATATTGAAAGATTAGCAGAGGCTTTTGCTTTTTCTTTGATTATAAAATTTTCATTTAAACGACCAAAGATGGAAGATATTGATTCTTTTTTTCATAGCTTAAATTTTTCTAGTTCATTTTTTATTGCTCTAATTGATGCAAGGCATGTTCTGATTAAACTTTCTAATGACCTTGATTACGAAAGAATTTTTTCTAGGCATTCTTACTATGTTTTTAATTATCAAATGCATATTCTAAAGTGAACGCCATTGTTTGACGTTAATGAAGAGTCTCCTATTATTCCCATTTCGATTTCTTTACCTAACTTAAGGATTCATCTATTTAATCATCATATTCTTTATGCTATTAGCTTGATTTTTGGTCAGCCTTTGCAAGTTAATCAAGCAACAACTGCTTCTTTCATACCATATGTTGCTAGAATTCTTATAGAGATTGATATTACTAAAAGATATCTGAATGAAATTTAGTTGGGTTTGAAGAAATGCGATTATTTTTAGAAAGTTCTTTTTGAGAACTTTCCCATTTTTTGCAATCATTGTAATATTTCTGGGCATTAAATTTTTGAACACTTTATTACTTATCCCTCTCTTAGGAAGAAAATCACTAGTAAGAATTCAATTATTGAAAAAAATTGATTATTCTCTTAAGTTGAATAAAGGAAAAATCTGCTTTTCAAGATTTTGATGTTTTGCAAATCCAGATTTCTGAATCTTCTGAAAATGTTTTACCTATTAATGATTTGTCTATTATGGAAGGTAATTTTGATGTTTCTTAAAATGTTTTAACTAATAATCATGCTCTAAGTGTTTCTTTTGATGATTCTGTCGAAGGGAAGACTTTAGAGGTTGTGCTTAATGATTCTAATGTTTTGGATGTTGTGGATAAGTCCTTTAATGATGAAGGTTCAAATATTATTGATGCTAACACCATTTCTTCCAATCAGTTAGATGTTATTTCTCTTTCTCCTATGTATGCTTTAGGTCATGGGAAAGAGACTATTTTTTTCCTTCTTTGATTGAGAATGGTGGTGAAAAGAATGTTCTTATTTCTAATATTTAACTTCTGGTCCTAACAATCTTGTTAATATTAGTGATCCTTCTTTTAAAAAATAAGATTTAGATTGATGTGAAATTTCTCTCATTGTGAATGGTTCTATTTCGATTCAAAATGATGGTTTTTCTATGGCTAGTAATTATGTTCAGAATTTTGTTAATATGCTATATGTTTCTAAGGGATTTAAATTTTATTTTAATCTCTTACATGAAGATAGTACTGATAATCTAGATTCTGCTTCTTTTAAGAATGAAGATAGAGAGGATACTCTTCAGATTTTGATGGAAGGTGAAAATATTGATAATTATCTTCCTAATAAAGTTATTTATGCTGCTTTTTTCACTTATGATTGTAAAATGCATACTATTTTTGATTTTGTTTTGTCTAATGTTGTGGATGATTCTGAATGCTCTTCTTTGAAATTGATAACTTTTGTTCATCCCCATGCCTTCTATAGTAATATTGATTCATTTTAGGATGGAGATTTTTTGGAGAAAGGGCAAGGTTATAAAATTATTTACAAGAAAAAGAAAAAAGTGTTCAGATTTATGCCCCGCATCACTTGCTGAGTGTTACTCGTTCCAAAGCTTCTTGGAATTAATCTCTCTTGTCCTTAGGTAGTTTCTAATTTTGGTTGGTTTTTTCTCTGTTGGTTGAGTTTTTGCTATATGTCTTTTTGCTAGCTTGAATATTGGCTTCTTGGCTAATTTTCCTCCTTCTGGCTTGGTGTTTCTAGCTTCCTGTTTGTTGGGGTTTTTTTTGGTGCTCTTTGGCTATTTGGTTTTGTGCTGGTGGCTTTGTTCATGTTGGCTTGAATTTCTTTGGTTGGTGCTTTTGCTCTCTTTGTTGGTGGTAGGTTGGGCTTTTTGTTACTAGCTTGTGGTTTGTCCATTGGTTGTCTATTTTTCTAGCAATTTATTTTAGCTTTTGTTGGCCTTCTTATTTTTTCTGTTGGTTGGTTTGATTCTCTTGCTCTTTCCTAGTTTATTTTTCCTGGGTACTATATTGTGTGGCTTCTCTATTGGATGTTTCCTTTCCTTTGGTTGGTTCCTTGGTGGCTTTGGATTGGTGTTATTTTGGGTTTTGTTGGCTTGGTGCCTTGGTGGCTTTGGATTGGTATTGTTGTGGGCTATGTTGGCTTTTTCTTTGAGGGCTCTTTTCGTATTTTCTTTGGGCTGTGAGCTTCTTTTGTCCCTCTTTTTTAAGAGGTGTTCATATTTTGTTTTGTTGGGATTTCCTTATGTTAATTTTATATGTTCCTCTCCTCTCCCTTTCTATTTCCATAGCTTCACTTTTTCTTTGGCTAGGTTGCTATTATGATAGGTTTGTAATTTTTTTTGGCTAGGATGGATACAATGATATGATGGAATTTTTCCTGAATATTTTTATGGCTGATGACTTTTCCTATTTGTAACCATTCTTTGAAGCTAGATACACCTAGGATTTGATTCCCATCATTATTATGATTATCCTTCTTTCCTCATATATGGGCTTGAGGTTTTTTCTCTTTATGTTTTATGATCTCCTTCTGGCTGAGAATTCTTGTAGGTTGTAGGTTCTCTTTTTTAGTTGGTCTATTCTTCTTCTTGGAGGGAGCTAGAGTCTTACTGATGGTCTTTTTTTTCTTAGACGGCAGGATTTCTCATCAGTTTCAAGTTGCAAGTTTCATTTTCTTATGGATCTTCATCTCTTTGGAGGTTCTTTTGGAGATCCGTGGATTCTTCCCCTTCGCTGTCTTTTGCTTCACTTTTTTAGATTTATCTTTATTTTTCTTTCTTTATTGCTCTTTGATGTATTAGTTTAGGGATAAACTCTTTAAAATTTTCCTTTAGCTCATTTGAGTAGTAGTTTATTTTTTTGAGTTTAGTCTCTAATATGGTCTTCTTGTACCTATTTTTCTAAGCAATTAAATAAAAAACAAAAATAAACTAAAATAAAATAAATAAAAACCTAAACTAAACTAAAAAATAAAATTAACCTAACAATAAAAAACCTAAATAAAATAGAAACTAAATGTATAATAAAAATAAAATAAAATGAAAACTAAATAAAAAACCTAAATCTTAAAAATAAACCTAAAAATAAATACAAATTAAAACCTAAACCATAAACTAAAAAAAAGGTAAACCTATAGTAAAAATAAAATAAACCTAAACCTAAACTAAAATAAACTAAACTAAAATAAAGAAAACCTAAACCAAAACCTAAAATAAACTAAACCTAAACCTAAACTAAATAAAATAAATTAAACTAAAAATAAAAAATAAAACCTAAACCTAAAAAATAAGCTAAGATGAAAATTGTAAACAAAAAATAAATAAACCTAAAATAAATAAACTAAACTAAATAAAAATAAATAAACCTAAATAAAAATTAAAAATAATATAAACTAAAATAATAAAAAATAAAGTAAATAAACTAAATAAACCTAATTGTACTCGTTTACTTAATTTAAAAAAAACCTAAATCCTAAATCATAAACCCTAAACCCTAAAAAGCCCTAAATCCTAAACCCTAAACCTTAAACCCAAAACCCAAAACCCTAAACTTTAAACCCTAAACCTTATACCTTAACCCTAAACCCAAAATCATAAAAGCATAAACCTTAAAACCCTAAACCTTATACCCTAAACCTCTCTTGAGCTGATTTTTATGAAAGCTGATCTTTAAAAAGTCAGCGAAGAGGTTGTGAAATACAAAGTTGGTGCTCCTACCCATGTTGGTCTTGTTGCACCTATTGATGTTGTGGTTCCTCCAAGCAACACTAGTGTTGATCCTTCAAAAAATTCTTTCTTCCAGGATCTGAACATCCCAACTAAGATCAACAAGGCTACTGTTGAAATTATCACCTCGATTGAGCTAATTAAATAAGGCAATAAGGTGGGATCCTCAAAGGCCACTCTCCTAACTAAGTTGGGGATTAGGCCATTATCTTATGGTCTTATTATCCAGTCTGTGTATGATGATGGTTTGGTGTTCAATCTTGAGGTGCTTGACCTCACTGAAGATGATCTCATCGAGAAGTTTTCAGTAGGCCTTTCAATGATCGCTTCTCTCTCACTAGCCCTCCCATATCCCACCCTTGCTACAGTGCCCCACATGTTCATCAACACTTACAAGAATGTCCTTGCCATCGTGATTGCCACTGATTGCACGTACTTGCACACCATGAAGGTTAAGGAGTATTTGAAGGATTTTAGTAAATTTGATGTGGCTGGTGCGCCAGATGATTCTGCTACTCCTACTGCTACTACCGCTCTAGCTGTTGCTATGGAAAATAAGAAGGAAGGGCATGCTGATGAATCTGATGATGATATGGGCTTCAGCTTGTTCAACTAAGCTTTGTTGGCTTTCTATAAAATCAAATTTTATCATCTCTGGGAGTTAAAACATTTTGTGAAATACAACTTTTGTGAATTTTTGAAATGCATTTTATTTTATTCTATTTTATTAGTTGTTAGAGGATAATGACTTCTTTGATTTGGTAATTTCTTATTTATTATGGAATTATCTGAGTTAAAAAACTAAATAAATAAACCCTAAATCCTAAACCCTAAACCCCAAATCCTAAACCTAAACCTAAAGTAACTAAATAAATTAAAAAAATAAACCTAAACCCTAAAACCTAATAAACCTAAACCTAATCCTAAACCTTAAGAATGGGCAGAACTTTGACAGTAGGAACATCACTGTCAACCAAGCTCAGTTTAGATATGGTGGTGGAGGCAAAGGTGGAGGTGGCGGTGGAGACAATGGTGGAGGTGGCGATTATCGCAATGGTGGTGGGGGATCTGGAGGTGCTGGTGGAAATGGAGGTGGTGGTCAGAACAATGGTGGTTATGTAGGTGGGAGGAACGATGGAGGTTACAACCATGGTGGTGGAGGAGGGAGAGATCGGGGATATGATGGTTGATCTGGCTACTAGAGATGCGGGCTGGTTCTGATGGGAACTGGAGAAATTAAAGAATGGTCGATCCGATCTGCTACTTATGGAAATGTGTCTTTACAGTAGAGAGGGTTGTAGTTATCTTGGGTTTTCGATTTGCTTTATGTGTGCTTATTTTTATCTATGTCATCTCTTGTGTCTTAAAAAACTTGGTGTATTACTTGGTTGATGAAATTGAGAAAAAGAAATGTTTCATTTGAGTTTGTTCTACATTAAAAAAAAACCAAAAACCCTAAACCCTAAACTAAAACCTGAACCCTAAACCTAAAACCTAAACCCTAAACACTAAACCCTAAATCGTAAACCCTAAAAATATATAAACAAAAACCCTAACCCTAACCCTAAACCCTAAAACTAACCCTAAACCTAAAACCTACAACCCTAAACCTTAAAACCTAAAACCCTAAACTCTAAACCTAAACCAAAAAAAATAAACTAAAATTAAATACCTAGACTAAAATAAATAAACCTAACATAAATAAACTAAACTAAACTAAAACAAAAAATAAACATAAATAAAAATAAAAAATAAATAAATAAATAAAAAATAATCTAAATAAACTAATTAAACAATATAAGAAATATTATAAATCTGAATTTATTCTCTATTTAAAAAAACCAAAAACCCTAAACCCTAAACTTAAACCTGAACCCTAAACTTAAAACCTAAACCCTAAACCCTAAACCCTAAACCATAAAAAGCCTAAACCCTAAACCCTAAACCCTAAACCCAAAAAAGACCCTAAACCCTGAACCTCAAAGCCTAAACCCTAAACTAACCTTAAACCCTAAACCATAAAAAACTTAAAACCTAAACCAAAACTAATCAAAACCTAATAATAAAATAAATAAATAAAATCTAAACAAAGACAATATAAGAAAATAAAATAAAAATAGAAACTAAAACCTAAAAATAAACCTAAACCTAAAATAAAAATAAAATAAAAAATAAAAACATAACCAAAATAAAATAAATAAAAACCTAAACTAAACTATAAAATAGAAAACCTAAATAAAATATAAACTAAACCTAAAATAAAAATAAAATAAACTAAAACTAAACAAAAGCCTTAACCTAAAAATCAAACATAAAAATAAATAAAAAATAAAATCGAAACCTTAAACTAAAAAAAACTAAACCAAACATAAAAATAAAATAAACTAAAACCTAAACTAAATTAAATAAAACCTTAACCTAAACCTAAAATAAACAAAACCTAAACCTAAACCTAACCTAAAATAAATAAAATAAACTAACAATAAACCTAAACCTAAACTAAAAAATAAAACTTAAAAATAAACTTAAAATAAAAATCTAAAACCAAAACCTAAAAAAATAAAAGAAAAACCTAAACCTAAACCTAAAATAAAAAAATGAAACCTAATCCTAAAAATAAAATAAAAATAAAACCAAACTAAAAAACAAACATAAACCTAAACCTAAACCTAAACCAAAAAATAAAATAAAATAAAAAACCTAAACTAAAATAAATAAACCTAAAATAAATAAGCTAAACTAAATATAAATAAAAGATAACCTTAAATCAAAATAAAAATTAATGAAACTAAATAAACTTAAACCTACCAGTTTACTTAATTTAAAAAAATTAAAAAATTAAAAAATTAAAAAATACCCTAACCCTAAACCCTAAAACTATTCCTAAACCCTAAATTATAAAACCTAAATTTAAAACCCTAAACGCTAAACCCTAAACCCTAAAACCATAAAACTTAAACCCTAAACCCTAAACCCTAATCCCTAAAATACTAAACCCTAAACCCTAAACCCTAAAGCCTAAACCCTAAAACATAAAGTCTAACAATCCCTAAACTAACCCTAAATCCTAAACCCTAAACCCTAAAGCCTAAACCATAAACCCTAAACCCTAAACCCTAAAACCCTAACACATGAAAACATAAACCCTAAACCCTAAATCGTAAAAACCTTATAACCTAAACCTAAACTAAATAAAAACTAAAAATAAAATAAATAAAAAACCTAAACCTAAATAAAATAAGCAAAATAAAATAAAATAAAAACCTAAACTAAAACTTAAACCTAAACCTAAAAAAAATAAAATAATTAAATAAACTAAAATAAAATAAATATAAACCTAAATTAAACTAAAAAAATAAAATAAAGTTAAGAATATAAAACTTAAATAAAATAAAAATAAAATAAACCTAAATCAAATAAAACCAAAATAAAAACCTAAAAAATAAAACTTAAACCCTAAACTAAAAAAAAACCAGAACCTAAAATAAAAATAAAATGATCAACCTGAAATAAACCTAAATTTAAACTAAAATAAATAAAACATAAACCTAAACTTAAACCTTAAAATAAAAAAAACAAAATAAGTTAAAAATTAACCTAAACCTAAATTAAAAAATTAAACCTAAAAGAAAAACCTAAACTTAAACCAAAAAAAATAAACTAAAATCTAAAGCTAAACATAAAATAAAAAATAAAACCTAAACCTAAAACATAAAATAAAAATAAAACTCAACTGAAAAATAAACATAAACCTAAACCTTAACCAAAAAAATAAACTAAAATAAAATACCTAAACTAAAATAAAAAACTAGACTAAAATAAATAAACCTAAAATAAACAAACTAAGTGAAATAGAAATAAAAAATAAACATTAATAAAAATAAAAAATAAACAAAATAAATTAAAAAATAAACTAAATAAACTAATTAAAAATAAGATTAAATGTTGTAAATCTGAATTTTTTTCTCTGTTAAAAAAAACAAAATCCCTAAACCTTAAACTAAAACCTGAACCCTAAACCTAAAACCCAAACCCTAAACCATAAACCCCATACCCTAAAAATCCTAAACCCTAAACCCTAAACCCTAAACCCAAAAAGAAAAAACCCTAAACCCTAAACCCTAAACCCTAAAAAGCTAATAACCTAAACCTAAACTATTTAAAACCTAGAAATAAAAAAAATAAAAAAATTCTAAACCAAAATAAAATGAAAACATAAATTAAAACCTAAACCTAACCTAAAACTTAAAAGAAAATAAAAAAAATAAAAACTAAAATAAAATAAAATAAATAAAACCTAAACTAAAATAAAAAAAATAAAAAATGAAAATAAAATAAAAACTAAAGATAAAATAAAATTAAAATTAAACTAAAATAAAATAAAATAAAACCTAAATAAAACCTAAAAAATAATCCTAAAAATAAATAAAAAATATAACCTAAACCTTAAACTAAGAAAAAAAATTAAACCTAAAATAAATAAATAAAACCTAAACTTCAACTAAAATAAACTAATATAAAATAAATTAAACCTAAACCTAAACCTAAAATAAACTGAAACTAATCCAAAACTTAAACTAAATAAATGAATCCTAAACCTAAAATAAAACCTAAACTCTAAACTAAAAAAAAAAAAAAACTAAACCTAAAATAAAAATAAAATAAACCTAAACCTAAATTAAAATAAAATAAACTAAAGTAAATAAAACCTAAACTTAAACCTAGACCTAAACTAAAATAAATTAATAAAATAAAAATAAACCTAAACTAGAAAATAATACCAAAAAATAAACCTAAAATAAAAAACTAAAACATAAACCTAAAAAAAATCCAAGAAAAACCTAAACCTAAACTTAAAAATAAAAACAGAAAAGCTAAACCTAAAAAATAAAATTAAAATAAAACTAAACTAAAAAATAAACCTAAAGCTAAACCAAAAAAAAATTAAAATAAAAAACCAAAAGTAAAATAAATAAACCTAAATCAAAATAGAAAATCAACTAAACAATCATAAACCTATAAGTTTACTTAATTTTAAAAAATTAAAAAATAAATTAATTTAAAGAAAAAATTAAAAAAACTCTAACCCTAAACCCTATACTCTATAACCTAAACCCTTAACCCTAAAACATACAACCCTAAATAATAAACCCTATGCCACAAACCCTAAAACCTAAACCCAAAACACTAAACCCTAATCCCTAAACCGTAAAGCCTAAACCATAAAAACCTAAAATAAATAAAACCTAAAAATAAAATAAATAAAAAAGCCTAAACATAAATAAAATAACAAAAATAAAATAAAATAAAATCTTAAACTAAAACCTAAACCTAAAGCTAAACTTAAAAATAAAATAAAATAATAAATAAAAACTAAACTAAAATAAAATAAATAGAAACCTAAACTAAACTAAAAAAATAAAATAAACCTGAAAATAAAAAACCAAAATAAAATAAAAACTAAAAATAGAATAAAAATAAAATAAAAACTAAATAAAAACCTAAACAAAAAAAACATAAAAATATAACCTAAAAATAAATAAATAAATAAAAGTTAAATCCTAAACTAAAAAAAACCTAAAATAAAGAAAATAAAATAAACCTAATCATAAACTAAAATAAACTAAACTAAATAAATTAAACCTAAACATAAACTTAAACTAAACTAAACCTAAACCCTAAAATAAATAAAATAAATAAAATAAAATGAAATAAACTAAAAATAAACTTAAAATAAAGTAAAAAATAAAATAAACCTAAGAAAAAACATAAATATAAAAAAAACTAAACCTAAAATAAAAATAAAATAAACCAAAAATAAAATATAATAAAAAACTAAATAAAAACCTAAACCTAAAAAAAACCTAAAAATACATTAAAAATAAAACTTAAACCCTAAACCAAAAAAAAAACTCACCCTAAAATAAAATTAAAATAAACCAAAAGTTAAACTAAAAAAATTAAACTAAAATAAATAAAACCTAAACCTAAACCTAAACCCAAACTAAATAAAATAAAATGAGCTAAAAATTAACCTAAACCTTAACTAAAAAATAAAACCTAAAACCTAAACCTAAAAATATTAAATAAAAACCTAAATCTAAATATAAAAATAAAAAAAATAAAACCTAATCCTAAAAAATAAAATAAAAATAAAACTAGACTAAAAAATAAACATAAACCTAAACCTAAACCTAAACATAGAAAATAAATAAACATAAAAAACAAAACTAAAAATAAATAAATCTAAAATAAATAAATTAAACTAAATAAAAATTAAAATAAACTAAATCAAAATAAAAAATATGTTAAAGTAAAATAAATACAAAAAAACTAAATAAACCTTAACCTACCAGTTTACTTATTATTAAAAAAATAAAAATAAAAGAAATAAAAAACCATAACAATAAATCCTAAACCCTAAACTCTAAATACTAAGCCTATAACCTAAACCCTAAACCCTAAACTCTAAACCCTAAGCCTATAACATAAACCCAAAACCCTAAATGCTAAAACCATAGACCCTAAAACCCCAAACACTCAACCCTAAGCCCAACACCCTAAACCTTAAAGCCTAAAGCCTAAACCTGAAGCATAAATAACTCTAAACCCTAAACCCTAAATTAACCTTAAACCCTAAACCCTAAATCCTAAACCATAAAAACCCTAAACCCTAAAGCCTAAATACTAAACCCTAAACCCTAATACCCTGAACACTAAACCCTAAACTGTAAACCATGAACATTAAAAATCTAAAATCCTAGCCCTAAACTAAATAAAACCTAAAAATAAAAAATAAAAAAATCTAAACCTACATAAAGTAAAATAAATAAAATAAAATAACAACCTAAACTAAAACCTAAACCTAAACCTAAAAATAAAATAAAATAAACTAACTAAAATAAATAAAAATAAAATAATTAAAATCTAAATTAAACTAAAAAAATAAAATAAACCTAATAGTAAAAAACCTAAATAAAATAAAAACTAAATGTAAAATAAAAATGAAATAAATCTAAAATAAAATAAAATAAAAACTAAATACAAGCCTAAACATAAAAATGTAAACCTAAAAATAAAACCTAAACCTAAACTAAAAAAACATAATCCTAAAATGAAAATAAACCTAAACATAAACTAAAATAAACTAAACTAAAATTTTTTGAATCAGCCCGATTCTCCACACTAGTCTATAATTCTCTCATTTTATTCTGATTTTACTTTGAATTTGAGTTGTATCACTTTAATTGTGCTTACTCTTTCTTCTAGATGTTTGCAGATTTTGTGCTATTTTCTTGTAGGTTCCTTCTCTTGTGGAGGCATAGGATTCTCTCATTTTATTTCTTTTGCTTTCATGTCTTTTTTTCTATGTTTTGATTGTATTTAGACAAGGATTTACTCTCTAGGCTGTTTGTAGCTCTTTGAGCAATAGATTTTCAATTTATCCCCTCTTAAGGACCTTGTAACCCTTTTTTTGTCGAAATGAAATTTCCCTATATGGGGTTCCGTAAAAAAAAACCCTAAAAAACCTAAACCCTAAACCTTAAACCCTAAATCCTAACCCTAATCCCTAAACCTTAAAAGCATAAACTCTAAAATTGTAAACTGTAATCCCTAAACCTTAAACCCTAAACCCTAAACCTAAAATACTAGACCTAAACCTCAAGTAACTAAATAAATTAAAAAATAAACCTATACCCTAAAACCTATTAAACCTAAACCTAAACCCTAAGATTGGGCAGAACCTTCATGGCAAGAACATCACCATCAACCAGCCTCAGCCTAGATCTTATGGCGGAGGAGGAGGAGGAAATTATCGTAGTGGTGGTGGGCGATTTAGAGGTGCTGATGGATATGGAGGTGGTGGCCAGAGCAGTGGTGGATATGGTGGCGGGAGGAGCGATGGAGGTTACAACTGTAGTGGTGGTGGTGGAGGGAGAGATCAAGGATATGATGGTGGATCCTGCTATTGAAAGGCCGAGGTGGTTTCAATGAGAAGTGGAGAAACTGAGGAACTATTGATCCAATCTGCTGCTTATGGAACTGTGCCTTTATAATAGAAATGTTTCTACTTATCTAGGGTTTTTAAATTGCTCTATGTGTGTTCATTTTTTATCTATGTCATCACTTGTGTTTTAGAAAACTTAGTGTGTTACATGGTTGATGAAATCAAAAAGAAAAAATGTTGAATATAAATTTGTTCTCTATTAAAAAAATATATATACGAAAAACCCTAAACCCTAAACTAAAACCCAATCCTTAAACCTAAATGCTAAACCCTTAACCCTTAACCCTGAACCCTAAACACAAAAACCCTAAACCCTAAAACCTAAACCCAAAACCTTAAACCATAAACCCTAAATCCTAAACCCTAAACCCTAAATTAACCCTAAACCCTAAACCTAAACCAAAAATAAAGTAAAATTAAACATGAACCTAAACTGAATAAAATATAATAAACTAAAAATAAACATAACCTAAACTAAAAAATAAAACCTAAAAATAAACTTAAAATAAAAACCTAAAACATAAACATAGAAAAATAAAATAAAAACATAAATCTGAACATAAAAATAAAAAATAAAACCTAAACCTAAAAATAAAATAAAAGTAAAACTCAACTAAAAAATAAACTTTATCCTAAAAAAAACACCTAAATTAAAATAAATAAACTAAACAAAATAAAAATAATAAAAATAAAAAATAAAAAATAAAAAATAAAAAAATTCAAATAAACTAAATAAAACTAAACCTACATGCTTACTTAATTTAAAAAAAAAAACCTTAAACCTTAAGCTAACCATAAACACTAAACTCTAAACCCTAAACCCTAACCCTAAACCCTATACCTTAAACCCCTAAACCCTAAAAACCAAAAAACCTAAACCAAAACTAAATAAAACATAAAAATAAAATATATAAAAAAACCTAAAGCTAAAAAAAATAAACCTAATAAACCTAAACCTAAACCATAAGAATTGGTAGAACCTTGATGGCAAGAACATCAACGTCAACTAGCCTTAGTCTAGATCTAGTGGTGGAGGCAGAGGTGGTGGTTATCGTAGTTGAGGTGGGGGATCTAGAGGTGCTGGTGGATATGGAGATGGTGGTCAGAGGAGTGGTGGTAATGGAGGCGGGAGGAGTGATGGATGTTACAACCATGGTGGTGGAGTAGAGAGAGATCATGGATATGATGGTTGATCCCGCTACTAGAGAGGTTGGGGTGATTTTGATGGGAACTGGAAAAATTAAAGAATGGTTGATCCAATCTGCTACTTATGGAAATGTGTCATGATAGTAGAGACAGTTCTAGTTATCTAGGGTTTTTTATTTGCTCTATGCATGCTCATTTTTTATCTTTGTCATCACTTGTGTCCTAGAAAACTTGGTGTGTTACTTGGTTGATGAAATCAGAAAGAAAAAATGTTGAATTTGAATTTGTTCATCGTTAAAAAAAACCAAAAACCCTAAGGCCTAAACTAAAACTTGAACCCTAAACCTAAAACCTAAACCCTAAACCCAAAACTCTAAATATTGTAAACCCTAAATCCTAAACCCTAAAAACTAAACCCTAAACCCTAAACTCTAAAACCTAAAACCTAAACTCTAAACCCTAAATCCCAAACCCTAAACCCTAAACCCTAAATTAGTCTTAAACCCTAAACCAAAACCTAAAATAAAGCAATCTTAAACCTAAACCTAAACTAAATAAAATAAAATAAACTAAAAATAAACCTAAACCTAAAAATAAACATAAAATAAAAACCTAAAATGTAAACTTAAAAAAATAAAATAATAACATGAACCAAAACATAAAAATAAAAAATAAATCCTAAACCTAAAAAATAAAATAAAAATAAAACTTAACTAAAAATAAACCTAAAACTAAACCTAAACCTAAAAAATAAAATAAAATAAAAAACTTAACTAAAATAAATAAACTAAACTAAATAAAAAAAATAAACATAAATAAAAATTAAAAGTAAAACAAACTAATTTAAACATTTACCAACCGGTTTACTTAATTTTAAAAAAAATCCTAAACCTTAAGCTAACCCTAAACCCTAAAGCCTAAACCCTGAACTCTAAACCCTAAAACCCTAAACCATAAACCTGAAACCCTAAAAACCTAAACCTAAATTAAATAAAACCTAAAAATAAAATATATAAAAAAACCTAAACATAAATAAAATAAAAAATAAAATAAAATAAAAATGTAAACTAAAACCTAAGCCTAAATATAAAAATAAAATAAAAGAAATTAATAAAAATAAACTAAAATAAAATAAGTAAATACATAAACTAAACTAAAAAAAAATAAACTAAACCAAACAATAAAAAACCTATATCAAATAAAAACTAAATGTAAAATAATAATAAAATAAACTTAAAATAAAATAAAATAAAAACCTAAACCTAAATAATAAACCCTAAAATAAAACCTATCAATAAATAAAAAATATAATATAAACCCTAAACTAAAAAAAAACCTAAACCAAAAATAGAAATAAAATCAACATACACCTAAACTAAAATAAACTAAAATAAAGTAAATAAAACCTAAACCTAAACTTAAAATACACTTAACCTAAACTAAATAAAATAAAATAAAATAAACTAAAAATAAACCAAAACCTAAACTAAAAAATAAAACATAAAAATAAAACTAAACTAAAAACCAAAAAACTTAAACCTAAACCTAAAAAATAAAAAATAAAACTAAACCTAAAAAATAAAATAAAAATAAAACTAAATTAAAAAATAAACATAAACCTAAACCTAAAAAATAACTAAAATTAAAATTTAAATTATAATAAATAAACATTAAAGAAATAAACTAAACTAAATAAACATTAAAAATAATCTTAATTAAAAATATAAACTAAACTAAATAAAATAAATAAATCAAAACTAATCGTTTTACTTAATGTTTTTTTAAAAAAACCCTAAACCCTAGAACTAACCCTAAACCCTAAACGTAAACTCTAAATCCTAAACCCTAAACCCTAAACCCTAAACACTAAACCCTAAACTAATCTTAAACCATAAACCTTAAACCCCAAGCCATAAACCCTAAATTGTAAACCCTAAACCCTAACATTAACACTAATCTTAAACACTAAACCATAAACCGTAGACCCTAAACACTAAAAACCCTAAACCCTAAACACTAAACCCCAAACCCTAAACCCTAGACCCTAAACCATAACACCCTTTACCCTAAACCATAAAACCCTAAACCTTAAAACCCTAAAACCAAAACCCTAACCATAAACCCTAAACCCTAAACCTATAACCTTAAACCCTAAACCCTAAACCCTAAACCTATAACCCTAAACTCAAAACACTAATACCTAAAACCCAAAACACAAAACCTTAAACCCTAAACCCTAAATTCTATAACCTTAGATCATAAACCTTAAACCCTAAACCCTAGACCCTAATCCTTAAACCATAAACCCTAAACCTTAAACCATAATCCCTAAACCCTAAACCATAAACCTTAAAACCTAAAAAACCTAAACTAAATCAAACCTAAAAATAAAATAAATAAAAAAACCTAAACCTAAATTAAATAATAACATAAACTAAAACCTAAACCTAAACGTAAACATAAACCAAAATATAAAAATAAAATAAAATAAAAAGTAAAATAAAATTAAATAAATAAAAACCTAAACTAAACTAAAAAATAAAATAAACCTAAACATAAAAAACTTAAATAAAATAAAAACTAAATGTAAAATAAAAAAATAAACCCAAAATATAATAAAATAAAACCTAAAAATAAAAAATAAAAATCAAACCCTAAATTAAAAAAAAAATTCAACTTAAAATAATCAAAATAAAATGAACACAAACCTAAACTAAAATAAATAAAACCTAAACTCTAAACTCTAAATCATAAAACCCTAAACCTTAAACCATAAACCCCTAAAACCTACAACCCTAAACCCTAAACCCAAAATGCTAAACTCTAATCTTTAAATCCAAAACCCTTTACGCTAAACCCTAAAAACCTAATTTCCTAAACCTAAACTAAATAAAACCTAAAATAAATAAATAAAAAATTGATATCAAAATAAAATAAGAAAAAATTTAAAAAAAAACCTAAACTATAATGTAAACCTAAACTTAAACTTAAACCTAAAAAAAATTTAAAAAAATAAAAACTATACTTAAAAAATACACAAAATCCTAAACCAAACTAAAAAAATAAAATAAACCTAAAATAAAATAAAATAGAAATTAAATAAGAACATAAACCTAAACAATAGATATAGAAATAAATTAAAAATAAAACCTAAACCTTAGACAAAAAAAAAAACCTAAACCTAAACTAAAATAAATTAAAATAAAATATTAAAACCTAAACCTAAACTTAAAATATAATAAACCTAAACCTATACCTAAACTAAATAAAATGAAATAAAATAAAATTAAATATAATCCTAAACTAAAAATAATACCTAAAAATAAACCTAAAATAAAAACCTAAAACCTAAACCTGAAAAAAGTAAAATAAAAACATAAAATAAAACTTAAATATAAAAAATAAAATAAAAATAAAACAAAACTAAAAAAATAAACATAAACCTAAACTTAAACCTCATAATTAAACTTATTGTAAAAACCTAAACTAAAATAAATAAACATAAAAAATAAACTAAAAAAATAAAAATACCATATCATCATAAATAAAAATATAAAATAAACTAAATAAACCTAAACCTATTGGCTTTTATAATTTAAAAAAAAAAACCTAAACACTAAATCCTAAACCCTAAAAATCCCTTAACCCTAAATCTTAAACCTAAGTGCTAAACACTAAACTAACCCTAAACCCTAAACTTTAAACCTTAAACCCTAAACTGTCAACCCTAATCCTTAAACCATAAATTATAATCCCTAACCTTAACCCTATACCCTAAACCCTAAAACCCTAAACCTTAAACCTTAAACTAACCCTAAACCCTAAACTAACCCTAAACCCTAACCCCTAAACCCTAAAAACCCTAAACCCTAAGGCCTAAACCATAAACCCTAAACCCTAATCTAACCTTAAACTCTTAATTAACCCTCAACCCTAAAGCCCAAAATCCCTAAACCCTATAGCTTAAACACTAACTAAAAACCCTAAAACCTAAACCCTAACCCTAAAACCTAAAAACCCTAAACTCTAAACTTTAAAACTAACCATAAGCCCTAAACCTAGAGCCCTAAACCCTAAACCCTAAATTAAAATAAAATAAAATAAAATCCTAAACTAAAACCTAAACCTAAACCTAAACTTAAATATAAAAAAAATAAAAAATAAAAATAAAACTAAAATAAAATAGATAAAAACCTCAACTAAACTAAAAAATAAAATAAACCTATAAATAAAAAACCATAATAAATTAAAAACTAAACATAATATAAAAATAAAAAAATCTAAAATAAAATAAAATAAAAACTAAATAAAAACCTAAACTCAAAAAATAAATGAAAAAATAAAACCTAAACATAAATGAAAAACAAAACTACAACAGTAAACCAAAAAAAACTTAAACCTAAAATAAATAAATTAAAATAATGCACCAACTTAAGGTTTAGGGTTTAGGGTTTTAGGGTTTAGGGTTTTGGGTTATGGTTTTTCGATTTTGGTTTAGTTTTAGGGTTTAGGGTTTAGGGTTAGGGTTTTTTTATTATTTTATTATTTTTTATTTTTAGGTTTAGGGTTTAGAGTTTATGGTTTAAGGTTTAAGGTTCAAGTTTTATTTTAGGGTTTAGGATTTCTAGTTTTTTTTAATAGAGAATAAATTTAGATTCAACATTTCTTCTTCTCAATTTCATTAACCAAGTAACACACCAACTTTTCTATGACACAAGTGATGATAGAAATAAAAAATGAGCATGCATAGTGTAAATCAAAAACCCTAGATAACTAGAATCATATGTATTGTAAAGACATAATTCCTTAAGCTGTAGATCATATTGGCCATTCTATAATTTCTATAGTTCCAATCTGAACCATCCTGGCCTCTCGAGTAGCAGGATCCACCATCGTATCCCTGATCTCTGCCTCCGCCACCACCATGGCTATAACTTCTATTGCTCCTCCCGCCTCCATAACCACCACTGCTCCAACCACCATCTCCATATCCACCAGCACCTCCAGATCCCCCACCACCACTGCAATAACCACCACCTTCACCTTCTCCTCCACCGTCAGATCTAGATTGAGCCAGGTTGATGGTGATGTTTTTGTTGTCATGGTCTGCCCATTCTTAGGGTTTTAGTTTAGGTTTTGGTTTATTAGGTTTTAGGATTTTGGTTTATTTTTAATTTATTTAGTTATTTTAGGTTTAGGTTTAGGTTTTAAGGTTTAGGGTTTAGGGTTTAATGTTAGGATTTAGGGTTTAGGGTTTAGGGTTTTAGGGTTTTTGATTTTAGGGTTTAATGTTTAGAGTTAGGGTTTAGGGTTTAGGGTTTAGAGTTTTAGAGTTTAGTGTTTTTGGTTTTAGGGTTTCAGCTTTATGTTTAGGGTTAGTTTAGGTTTTCAAGTTTAGGGTTTAGGGTTTAGTTGGAGCTTATGGTGGGGTTTAGGATTTAGGTAGGGTGAGGATAGGATTTAGGGTTAGGTAAGATTTAGGACAGGATTTGAGGTTTGTGTGAGGAGTCCAGGGTTAGATTTAGGGTTTAGGGTTAGGGTTTTATTATTATGATTTTTATTTTTATTTTTAAACTAAGTCAATCAATTGGTGTCGGATTACTTAGTTTATTTTAATTTTTATTTTATTCTTTATTTTACTTTAGGTTTATTTTTATTTATAGTTAGTTTAGTTTAGTTTAGGTTTTTATTTTAATTTATTTTTTAAGTTTAGGTTTAGATTTAGGTTTATTTTTTAGTTTAGTTTTTTTTTTAGGTTTAGGATTTTTTTTGTTAGGTTTAGGTTGTTTTTCTAGGTTTAGGTTTTTTTTAGGTTTTGGTTTTGCTTTTTATTTTATTTTTTTTAGGATTTGGTTTTAGGTTTTTATTTTAAGTTTATCTTTAAGTTTTATTTTTAAGTTTAGGTTTAGGTTTATTTTTAGTATATTTTATTATATTTTGTTTAGGTTTAAGTTTAGTTTATTTTAAGTTTAGTTTAGGTTTTATTTATTTTAATTTAGTTTATTTTAGTTTGGTTTAAGTTTATATATTTTAGGTTTAGGTTTTTTAGTTTAGGGTTTGGTTTACTTTTATTTATTTTTTTAAGGTTAATTATTTTGGTTGAGGGTTTAGTTTTATTTAGGTCTTTATTTATTTTATTTTAGTTTAGTTTATTTAGGTTTTATTTTATTTAGTTTATGTTTTATTTAGGTTTAACATTTTAGTGTTTAGAGTTTAGGGGTTTGATCATGATTTAGGGTGGGGTTTTTTTGGGGTTTAGGGTTTAGGTTTTAAGGTTTATGATTTAGGGTTTAGGGTTCTAGTGTTTAGGGTTTAGGGTTTAGCATTTAGCATTTAGCATTTAGGGCTTTTATGATTTAGGGTTTAGGGTTTAAGTTTTAGGTTTAGGGTTCTGGTTTTAGTTTAGGATTTAGGGTTTTTGGTTATTTTATATAACAAATAACAAATTCATATTCAGTATTTCATCTTTTTGATTTCATCAACCACGTAACACTCAAAGTATTCTAAGACCCAAGCAACAACATAGATAAAAATTGAGCACACTTAGATCAAATAACAAATTTAGATAACTAGAACCGTCTCTATTATAAAGACATAGTTCCATAAGCAGCAGATCAGATCAGCTGCTCTTTAGTTTGTCCAATTCCCATCAGAACTACCCCGGCCTCTCAAGTTGTAGGATCCACCATGGTTGTAACTTTTTTCATTCTTTTTGCCTCTACAACCACCACTACTCTGACCACCACCTCCATATCCACCAGCACCTCTAGATTCCCCACCACCACTGTGATAACTGCTGCCTCCACCTTCGCCTCCACCGCCAGATCTAGATTGAGCCTGGTTGACAATGATGTTCCTGTCGTTGAAGTTCTACCCATTCTTAGGGTTTGATTTAGTTTTAGGTGTATTAATTTATAGGGTTTAGGTTTATTTTTTATTTATTTAGTTACTTTAGGTTTAGGTTTAGGGTTTGGGACTTCGGGTTTAGGGTCTAGAGTTATGGTTTAAGGTTTAGGGTCTATAGTTTATGCTTTTAAGGTTTAAGGTTTAGGGTTAGTGTTTAGGGTTTAGGGTTTAGAGTTTATGGTTGTAGGATTAAGGTTTAGGGTTTATGGTTTAGGGTTTAGGATTTAGGGTTAAAGGTTTAGGGTTTTAGGGTTTATGCTTTTAGAAATTAAGGTTTAGGGTTATGGTTGGGGTTTAGTTTTAGAGTTTAGGGTTTAGGGCCTAGGGTTTAGGCTTGTGGTTTAGGGTTTGGTTTAGATCTAGGGCCACAGATTTTGATTTTGGAGGTTTTAGTTAGCATTTTGGGTTTATATCCAAAGATTGTTTAGGTTTTAGGGATTATGGTTTTAGTTTATGGTTTAATGTTGGGTTTTTTAGTGTTTAAGCAAGGGTTATGGTTTTGTGGTTTAGGTTTAGGTTTGGCAAGGTTTGTGGTTGAGGGTTTGGTGTTTAGGATTTAGGGTTTAGGGCTATAGATTTTAGGGTTTATGGTTTAGGGTTTTAGGGCTTAACATTTAGGTTTTAGGGTTGAAGGATTAGGGTTTAGGGTTTTAGTGATTATGGTTTTAGGGTTTATGGTTTAATGTTAGGGTTTAGGGTTTAGTGTTTAACCTTAAGGGTTTAGGGTTTTTAGGGTTTAGGGGTTAAGGGTTAGCTTAGGGTTTAGGGTTAGGGTTTAAGGTTTAGTTGTCCAATTGAAGATGATTGTAAGCTTTGGCTTTAATTATTTTGGATTTAGTTTTATTTAGGCCAACTTTAACCTTTAATTCAATTTGGGCTAAGTAGGTCAATTTGGTTTAATTGGCTTCAATTGGGTCCAATCATGGCCTTGGTCAAGTTCAACAATCAATTTGGAATAAACTTGAGCCATTGGTTGCAATCAATTTGGTTTATATTTTGATTTGACCCAATTTAGTCTTTTTGGTCAATTTTGGTCACCTTGGGTCAAGAGGGCCAATTGGGTTTGGTTTGATTGAATTGAAGGTCAAATCATATTCAAATATTGATTTTAATTTAGTATGAATCATTGGTTTCAAGGGATTTTTCTTAGGTTACAATTTGGCTAATTTTGGTTCATTTGCGTTAAGGGATTGACTAGGTCAAATGACCAAGTTAACTTGGTTTGACCTAATTTGTGATAATTGATCAACCTAGGGTGATCAATAATCATGATGGGAGATTTTGATGGGCTTGGTTTAGTCTAATTTGGGTAGGATTAGAACTTGGCTCAAATAGGTCAAAATGGCCACTTTGGGTCAAATGGATCAATTAGGTTTAGTTGGCTTGATTTTGGGATGAGTTTGATTTAGTTGAGTTTATATATGGATTTGGGATTGATATATATATATTCAATTGCAATTGGCTTGGGTTCAAATAAGTTTTGGTTCTTTTGAACATTTCAAGTCAAAAGGGTAAGTTGGGTTTGACTTGGGTTGATTTTAGCTTGGCTTGATGATTGTAGATTTCATTTATATTTGTAAATATGATTGAAGGTATGGTTGATTCACGAGAAAATCAATCGAATTTGGGTTTTAGAATGAAAAAGTCTGGCTAAGTCCATGGAGTTGGGTCAGGTGGCTTAAGCTTGGATTTTGATTTGCTTTGATTTAGTTTTGATGATTTAAATGTATATTTCATTTAAATTTATGAAGATGATTGAAAATATGATTGATTTATGAGAAAATCAATTGATTTTGACTTGATTTGGATTAAGATTCGGTTAAGTCCATGGGATAGGTCATATGGCTTAGGAAGGGTTTTGATTTAATTTGAGGTAGTTTTGATCATTTGAATGTAGATTTGATTTATATTTAGAAAGATGATTGAAGATATAAATTGATTATGAGAAAATCAATTGATTTTACATTGATTTGGATTAATATTTGGCTCTAAGTCCATGGGATAGGTCATATGGCTTAGGAAGGGTTTCAAGTTTGAATTTGATCATGGGCTTCAATCATTTGGTTTTAGAATTTTGGTTTGGATTTGGATTTGAATTTGATGTTTGAATTGAACTTGAGGTTTGGTTTGAGAAGGTGAACATTTATTAGATTTCAAATGTAGGGTAGGTGGA
Organism: Cymbidium sinense; assembly: GCA_021442155.1. Lineage (NCBI taxonomy): Eukaryota > Viridiplantae > Streptophyta > Magnoliopsida > Asparagales > Orchidaceae > Cymbidium > Cymbidium sinense. The sequence goes on from CM038216.1 coordinate 44,816,367, forward strand.
TTATCCTAATCCCAAAGGCAAAACCTAATCCTATGGTTAACCCTTCTATGTATTTAGGTTTAGGTTAAGTGTTTACCTAATTGTTAGAAGTGTCTTATGATAAGGGAAGTCTTAGTGTCTAGAAGACTTCTAATTCTAAGATGGGAAGATTGAATCTGCACTCCAAAAGTGAGGTCAATAGGCCTTAGGCTCCATAGTGTTGCCCGTGGAGATAGATGATTGGAAGATTGAAGCCAAGTTTCATAATATAGACTCAGATACAACTTTCAATGCTTTTCTTGGGAGACCATGGATACATAAGAACAACATAGTTACATCTTCTTTATATCAGTGTATGAAGTTTGTGAGAGGTGGGATCATCTAGTGTGTCAAAGGAGATCTCAAGCCATTTACTATTCATGAGGTCGGCATTTATGAGGATGCGACTTACTACCTCCCTCAAATTCAACAAGTCAATTATCACGAACTTGGCCAAAGTTTAAAATAAAAATAAAAAAAGAAAAGAAAAAGAAAAAGAAAGAGAAAAAGAAAAGGAAAAGAAAAGAGAAAATGAAAAAGAAAATAAAAGGGAGCAGAAATAGGCTTGGAGGAGGAAATTGAGAATGACATTAGATTCCACCTACAGTTCGTTACTCCATTCAAACATATGGGTAGGATAATCTGACCTCTACCAAGTAGAGGAAGAGGCCAGTTCAGAGGAAATCCCAGGGGTGGAAAACCTCTTTATTGGTCACCTAATAGAAGATATATCCCAGCTACTAGGAGTACACCTGCTATCCATATAGACTTAGAATCTAGTTCATAGGATGAGTCTTATATGGTTAGGTCACCATCCAGCTCTTCTCGGCAGTAGATTTTCTTGCAGGTGAGACTTGAGCCAGATAGCGATGAAGATCTGGCTCCAATACAAATCATAAGTATATTCAAGTCTATATGCGAAACAATTAGGCATCAGTTGGGAACCTTAGTTCTAACCCCACTTATCTCTCAAAAAGTTGAGCACTTGGTAGTTAAGAAAACACCTAAGTCATCCACAGGTGTGAAGACTCAAAGGTTCTTTCTAAGAGAATCATCCTTAAGTCAAGAAGATTTAGAACATGAGGATGATTCATATAAAGATTTAATAGAATTATATTTGGATTGGTAGTTGTCTTGTTTTCATAATTTAGCAGAGAAAGGGTTAATTCCACTACTTTGTCAATGCACAAGTCAGACTACTTTGAAAGAATATGGAACAATAAGTGCAAAACCTCTCAATCAAGACCAGGACTAAGATTCAATACAGTGGGTCCAGTCGATGATGATGATTACTGCTTAGTCATCACCAATCATTTGGAATCTGATAGGTTCTTTCCAAATCACATTAACTTATATGAGGAGTTGTGCTTAGAAACTTCAGATGATCTAGATGATTTTGAATTCAAATATGCACCACTAGAGTTCGAAGAAGAGAGCAAGTTAACCATCGATGAGCTCATGGAAATGAAATTAGGAACTGAAAAAGATCCACACCTGACATACATTAATTCTTTGTTGAATGAAATTGAAACTAAGGACTTAGTTAGGCTATTGACTAACATTAAGGACTTCTTTGCATGGAGTTATGAAGAGATGCTTGGATTGGCTCCTAACGTAGTGGTCGATAAACTAGTAATAGAGCCTACTACTAACCATATCAAGTAAGCTCCTGGATGCATTCAATTAGACATAGAACAACAGGTCATTTCTTATGTCAAGAAACTGATCGATGTTGCCTTCAAATCATGAACTTAGGGGATACTTGCATTCACCACTGGGACATGTACTTTGATGGTGCGGCTTCATCTCAAAGAGGACAAGAATCATAATCTACAATTCCAGGAAAGGTAGGGGTAGGAACAGGTCTCTTAACTCTAGAACAAGATGTGATGAGATTCTCATATCATCTGTCAATTCCTTGCACCAACAATGAAGCTAAATTTGAGGATCTAATTGTTGGTCTGAAGTTAGCAATTACTCTAAGCATTGAGAACATCAAAAGCTTCAAGGAGTCTCAGCTAGTTGTCAACCAAATCGTTAGGTCCTATAAGATTATAAAGCCCAAGCTCTATCACTACCATAAGTAGTCCATAGAATTATTGGCACAAATCCTAGAGGTTACCATTTATGAGATTCCTCGAGGAGAGAATATTGTAGCGTATGCTTTAGCCAAGCTTACCAAGGAGATGGCATGTCCGGAGGATGAGACCATTTCAATAAAGGTCCAAAATAGACAAGTCTTATCCCTTAGTGATATTGAACTTATCAAAAAGTCTCTCTTAAAGGGGAGGTTTCCATTGCCTAGAAGGATGAGGAGTTAGATTGGAGGCAACCATTTATGGATTATCTAAATAGAGGCAAACTACTTTAAGAGAAGTTCCAAGCCTATCATATGAAGTAGAGAGAACTTTCCTACACTCTTGTGGATGGTGTCTTGTTTCAGTGGTCTTTCAATCATATGTGGTTATGTTATTTAGACAAGCATGAATCTGGTAAGATCATGAGACTAGGATACCACTAGCCGTCGATGATCAAAGATTGCATGGATACGGCTAAGCAATGTCAAATACATGGTGTGGTCCTACACCAACCACCCAACATTCTACATCCTATATTAGCCTCATGGCCATTCGAGTGTTGGGGTATCGACATAGTGGATCTGATTGATCCTCCTTCTTCCAAGGATCATCAATTCATCTTAGATTCTATTGACTACTTTTCCAAATGGGCAAATGCGATTCTACCCAGAGAGGTCACAGCTTAGCATGTGCTCTAATTTTTTAGAAACCATATCGTATATAAGTTTGGAGTGCCTCGATGAATTATATCTCATAATGGTTTTGCATTCAAGAGCATTGAGATCAACAACTTTGTCCAGAGACATAGAATAAATTGGAGATATTCTATCATCAACTACTAGAGAGAAAATAGCATAACAGAATCCATCAACAAAACTTTCATCCACATACTAAAGAAGACACTCGACAACAACAAGCGAAAGTAGCAAGAAAAGTTAGTTGAAGCCTTATGGGCCTACCACACCACATATAGAACTCCAACACAGTCTACTCCTTTCTCTTTAATGTATGGGTTCAAGGCCATTCTACTATTATAAGTTCAACTCCCATCACTAAGGATAGCTATGGGTAGTAAGTCACATAGAGTAGAATGCAAAGTTATAGTTAGAAGATCTCGAAGATTTGGAGGAGGGATGCTTGAGGGCATACCAAAATGTCAAGTTGTACAAAGCTATAATGATTCAATCTCACAATAAGTTGGTCCATCCTAGAGCTTTTCAAGCCTTATTTCAATTCTGAGAAGATCGATTGTTGCCCATTGTAATATGGAGCCAAGTTTGAACCCACTTAGGAAGGCCCTTTTACCATAGAAATGGCCTACCAAAGAGGATTTTATCAGCTTATTAATCATAAGGGAGAGCGCCCAATGCTTCTATTCAATAGGCTCTACTTAAAGAAATATTATAAATCATGTTTGAAAATAATTATAATAATAAAAAATTATTTTGAATTAAATCTCTTCCATGTTGAAATTATTCTTGTTTACTAATTTTGCCATGATGTGTTTAGGGTAGGTGTAAAGAACCCAAGTTGCATCCTATCCTTCATCGACAAAAAATAAACATAAACTACCCAAACATATAAAATAAACACTTATCTTTTATCTTGGGCTACTCTGAGATGAGATACCGTCCCTAGTGACACTCACTCAGTAGTTGCTCTATGTCGGGCTGACATGCCACCCTGCTAGTGTGTCAGCCCAGTGGTCTTCTTATTCTGGAAGATGTAAGTATGCTACACTTTCCTTCCTTACTTGGCCACTACACACCGAAGGGTGCCTTGTTAGTTTTGTAGACCATACAGCATGGCCGGTAAGCTACCTCATGTTGGCATCATTTAAGAGGATGTGAGTCTGTTACGCTTTCTTCTTGAATTAACCTTCATGCACTAATTGGGTTGAGTATATTTTAGGTTTAGGATAAGTCCTCTAGTGACTCCTTCCCTTCTGATTGCTTCAAGTCTGGGTCCTGTCGTTCGTCAGGGCTCCCTGCTTAGTAGTCACTCTAGGTTAGATAACATCTATCCCATGGATGACAAACTATTCTAATGATCAGTTCTGCTCAAAAAGTTGTAAGCCTATAGGCTTTCTTTCCAGATTTATCATTGTACACCGACGAGCACCTTAGGTTAGTTTGTTCTCACTATGGTGATGGATACACCACTCATGCTGATGGATACACCTTTGGTTAGTTGGTTCTCGCACCTTAAGATAGGCAACTCATGGTAGATGTAAGTCTTCTATACTTTCTCATTGAGTTGGCCACCGTACACCTATAGTGTTTTTTTACTAGGGCTCAGGATAATGCCCCTATGGGCACTATATTTGGATCACATCCCTTACGACCCCATTTAGACACTACCAAGGTTACTATCATATTAGATAGTTCCCCTTTCCTAATAACTATCCTTGTGGTTGGAGAATTTGTCTTGTGGATGTCCAGATTCTCCCTTGGTCAAGTAAATCGAAGATAGGTCAAGGTTGACATAGCCCCTTCTCAGTGTGGTCCCTCACATACTAATAGGGTCCATCCAAACATATAAAAAAAATATATATTCACTTGTGGATTAGGAGGATACCCTTAGCGGTATCATTTCCCAAGAACGTATCCTATCTATAGGGCATTTTTTGCAAAATGCCATATAGGAATCGCCTGAATACTCTTGAGTTGGTATAAGTCCCCAGTGGCATTCACTAAGTAGTCGCCACAAAGTTGGGTTTAATTTATTGTGCTACTAATAGGTCACCCCAGCAGTTGTTCCCTACTTTAGAAGATGTAAGTTTGATATGCCTTTCTTCCTAGCATAATCATTGCACATTGAAAGACAGCCTCTTAGGTTGGCTAGCTTTACCCCATAGCTAGTAGACTATCCCTTTGGATATGTAAATCTCAGATAGGATAAGTCCGATATAGCACCTTCTCAGTGGGTCCAACACACACCAACAATGTCTATAAATTAATTCTATCAAATTTGGCTGAGCTCACATCCCCAGCAGATTTTCCTTTAATTTGAAATCAAACTAAACCAAACAAACCTTATCAACTCACATGAAATTAAGATAAAATTAATCCTGACTACTTTTGAGTTGACATAAGTCCCCGACAGCATTCACTCAGTAGTTGCCCTAGGTTAGGTTCGATTTGTTGTGCATCCAACAGGTCACCCCATCAGTTATTGCTCACTTTAGAAGATTAAGTCTGCTACACCTTCTTCCTAGCATAGACGTTGCACACCAAAAGACAAACCCTAAGGTTGGCTACATCTATCTCATAGTCGATAGACTACCCCTTTGGATTTATAAACTTGAGGTAGGTTAAGGCTGATGTAGCCCATTCTCAATGGGTCCATTACACACCGATAGGGTCCATACATTAACTCAGATTAAATTAAACTCAATCAAATTTTCCTAGTCGTGTTAAATCATACCCTTCTCCCTAGTGGAGCCCCAAATCATATATAAACAAGTCAAGCAAACAAGTCAAATTCAAAACCAACCTCCCTATTAGAGCCAAAATAAACCAACTCCCCTAGCAGAGTCTAAATTAAAGAAATCCAACCAAACTCTTATCCCCAATGGATACATCCCAAAATGAATCTATGAAATCAAACTCAAATCCTAATCCCCAGCATATAGCCCGAACTTGCTTCTATAGTGGAAGTTTCATATACTTGATCCCCTGCGAACTCAAGCCCATATCTCTAGTAGATATGCCTCCACATAAATAAAAATAAAATAAACTAAAGTTGATTCGATCTTAATCCCAGATGGATTATAGATTCTTATCCTCAATGGATCTTCTTTTCACAAATCATATAATCAAGTCAACTTCAAACCTTATCCTCAGTAGATTTTCTTCTTCTATTCCCTCGACATAGACCCCTCACATGTCATGCCCAGTGCATGTGTGATCCCATAGTGGATCTCCCTCCATGCCCTTGACATGGAATTCTCAACAAATCTTATATCTTCTCTTATGCACACTTTTAATACTTCAACCAAAAGCTTAACAATGTATTCGTTCAAATTACATCATCTTAACTTTGTAATCAACATTTTATGATTTTTGATGGTGCAAGCTCAAACAAACTATACAATATCAAGCTAAACATATTATAGTGTGAATTAACACACTATATTAGCAGATACATCCCCAGAAAAATCTATGAAATTAAACGCAATTTCCAATCTCCAACAGATAGCCTGAACCTGCTTCCCTTTGTGGAAGGTTCATTTACCCATTCCCCAGTGAACTCAAGCCCATATCTCTAGCAGATATGCCTCCACATAATTAAAACAAAATAAATTAAAGTCAATTCTATCTTAATCCCAAGTGGATTATAGATTCTTATTCCTAACCGATCTTCTTTCCACAAATCTTATAATCAAATCAACTTCAAACCTTATCCCCAACAGATTTTCTTCTTCTATTCCCTCAACATAGACCCCTCAGATTTCATGTCAAGTGCATGTGTGATCCCCTAGCGGATCTCCCTCCATGTCTTTGACATGGAATTCTCATCAAATCTTAATTCTTCTCTTATGCACACTTTTAATGCTTCAACCAAAAGCCTAACAATTTATTCATTCAAATTGCATCATCCAAACATTATAATCAACATTTTATGATTCGTTATGGTGCATGCTTAAACTAACTATACAATATGATGCTAAAGATATTATAGTTTGAATTAACACACTATGTTATATTATAATATATGATGTTTTATTATAAATTATTGTAATATAATATAGTGTCTAATATTACACCTCATTAGAATCACTCAAAAAGAACAAATAACAAAACTTTCTCAAAATATGAATAATGTTCATTTTGGATGTAAAATTATTATTTTTCTATTAGAAATGCTACAAAATAGATTAATTTTGGAATTGCTTCTTGGTGTGTGCCATGAATTTGGCTAAATTCTTCCATATGAACCTTCAAATTAACATTTTTGTGAGCTTTGACCCAATGTATTATAACAAAAGTAAAACATACTAAAATGTACAATAACATTTACTAACACACCACCACATTCATATATTTGTGAGGTAATATTGTTATGTTCATTATATTTTAATATGCTTCCATATAATATATTATCTTACATTACACCTTAAAATGAATCACTTTAAGCAAAAAATTTATCGAATTTGGTTGAAAAATGAACATTTATTTTGGATTCAAACTTCCATTCTTTTGATTAAATGACACACCATAGCACACCCACAACGATGTTCGCTAAAGCTTACCTTTAATTTGGCCAAATTCCATCATCGCAGCTTATAAATCTATAATTTTATAAATTATACCAGTACAAACTCTACTACATCATACTATAACAAACTTAAATATGCTAAATAATAAGTTGTAATACACAATAGTATGCTATAATGCATGATGTTACACTATGTTATGGTATCCTATGTTATAATACAATGTGACATATTATATTATATTATATTGCATATCACATCATAAGGGATTTCTTAAGATGAAAAATCATAAAATTAGTCTAAAGAATAAAAAACTATATATTTTAGTCTTATCACTTACATATTTTAAATTGAAACCATATATTATAAGGCCATGCTCTACCTATTATGAATTTGGCCAAATTCTACCATTTTAAAGTCTAAATTAACATTTTTTATAAATAATGCTAGTGTATGCTCGACTGCATGATTGTAAAATACTAAAAGAGTTTAAAATGTGTAGAATAATATATTATGATATATGATGTTGTACTATGCTATAACATATAATATTTATTTTGAACATAAAATCTTACTTTTCAGACTACAAGTGGCGTAGCACACCTTTGGTACTACAACCTAATTCTCACTTCAAGTTTATCAAATTTCATCATCTGATTTATTAAATCAATAATTTTATGATTTATATTAATATATACTATAGGGAACAATTCCATAATATACTAAAACATTTCAAAACATCTTATGAAATCCAAAACACATCACTACAAAATATATGATGCTGAAGACATTTTATAATATATAACTATGTTAATTCATTCTTTAGATCTACCCTAATGACATCTCTATTCAAGGTTTATTTAGGTTAGTTTTTTTAGACATTTAGGTTTTATTTGGTTTAGGTTTAGTAGTTATATGGTTTAGTTTTAATTTAGGGTTTAGGGTTTGGGTTTAAGGTTTGGGGTTTAAGGTTTAGAATTTAGGGTTTAGGGTTTAGGTTTTAAGGTTTAGAATTTAGGTTTTAGGGTTTAGGGTTTAGGTTTAGGGTTTTAGGGTTTTAGGGTTTAGGTTGGGTTAGGGTTTAGGTTTAAGGTTTTAGTGTTTAGGGTTTGTTTTTTTATGGTTTAAGGTTTAGTGTTTAGAATAGGGTCTTGGTTTTAAGTTTAGGGTTTTAATTTAGGACTTAGGGTTAAGGTTTAAGGTTTTTTTAAAACAAATTTAGATTCAACATTTCTTCTTTTCAATTTCATCAACCAAGCAAGTACCCAAGGAGATGAGCGATGACATAGATAAAAAAAGAGCACCCATAGAGCAGATCATCTCTAGTTTCCATCAGAACCACCACTGCCTCTTGTGTAGTGAGATCCTCCATCATATCGATGATATCTACCTTCGCTACCACCACAGTTGTAACCTCCATCACTCCTCCTGCCTCCATAATTACCAATACTCTGACCACCACCTCTATATCCACCAACACCTCGAGATCCCCCACCACTACTATGATAATCGCCTCACCACGCCATTTCTGCATTTAAGCCTAGTTGACTGATGTTCTGCCATCAAAGTTCTACCCATACTTAGGGTTTATATGTTTAGGTTTTTTAGTGTTTAGGGTTTAAGGTAAGGTAGGTTTTAGAGTTTAGGGTTTAGCATTTAAGATTTGTGGTTTAGAGGTTTAGTATTTTAGGTTTAGGGTGTAGGTAGGGTGTGTAGGTTGTTAGGTTTAGGTTTGTGGTTTAGGTTGCAGGTTTAGTGTAGCTAGTTAGGTTGGTAGGTTTTAGGTTAGTTTTAGGTTTAAGTTTTTTTAATTAAGTAAACTGATGTTTAAGTTTATTTAGTTATTTTTTATTTATTTGAGTTCATTTGAGTTTATTTATTTCATCTAGTTTAGTTTATTTTTTTTACTTAGTTTAGTTTAATTATCTTGGTTTTATTTTATTTTATTATAGTTTTTTATTTTAGGTTTATTTATTTTAGTTTATGTTTTATTTTAGTTTATTCTTGGTTTATGTTTATTTTAGTTGAGTTTTATTTTTATTTTATTTTTAGGCTCAGCCTTCCAGGGTTAGGATTTAGGTTAGTAGGTTTAGGGTTTAGGTGGGTCAGGTTTAGGGTGGTTTAGGTTAGGTTAGGGGGTTAGGGTTTAGGGTTTAGGGAGGTCAGTAGGGTTTAGGGCAAGGGGTTTTAGGTTTAAGTTTATAGTATGGTCAGGTTTAGGGTTTAGGGTTATTTTTTGGGTTTAGGGTTTAATATTTAGGGTTTAGGGTTTAGGAATTTTTTAATAAAAATAATTAAGTAAAATAATAGATTTAGGTTTATTTATTTTATATAGTTTATTTTTTATTTATTTTAGTTTATTTTATTTTATTTTATTTTTATTTAGGTTTATTTTTTATTTTTACTTAGTTTGTTTTATTTATTTTATATTTATATATTCTAGGTTTAAGTTTATGTTTTTTTTTTTCTTTTTAGGTTTAGTTTTTTTTTATTTTTTTTGTTTAGGTTTTATTTTTAATTTTTATGTTTAGGTTTAGGTTTTTATTTTATATTTTTAGGTTTAGTTTGTAGGTTTTTATTTTAGGTTTTATTTTTTGTTTAAGTTAAGGTTTTTTATTTTAGTTTATTTTATTTTATCTTGTTTAGGATTTAAGTTTAGTTCATTTTAGGTTTAGGTTTAGTTTTTATTTATTTTTGTTTAGTTTATTTTAGTTTATGTTTAGATTTGTTTTTTATTTTGTTTATTTTTGGTGTAGTTTTTTTTAGTTTATTGTTTAGGTTTTATTTTTTTAGATTTTTTGATTTATTTTTTAAATTTAGGTTTTATTTTATTTTTATTTTTTTAAGTTTATTTTATTTTTATTTTACGCTAAGTTTCTAATTTATTTAGGTTTCTTATTTTTAGGTTTATTTTATTTTTTAGTTTAGTTTGGGTTTTTCTTTTTTTTATTTTTGTTTAGTATTTATTTTATATTTTACTTTAGGTTGAGGTTTAGGTTCAGGTTTTAGTTAAGGTTTTTATTGTATTTTACTTTATTTTCTTTAAAGCTTGGGTCTTTTTATTTATTTTATTTTTATTTATTATTTAGGTTAGGTTTAGGTTTTTAGGTTTTTAGGATTTTGGGTTTAAGGTTTAGGGGTTAGGGTTTAAGGTTTATAGTTAAAGCTTTGGTGTTAAGGGTTTATGGTTTAGGGTTGTAGTTTTTAGGGTTTTAGGTTTAGGGTTTAGGGTTTAGGGTTTAGGGTTTAGGTGAGGGTTTAAGTGGGTAGTTTAGGTTTAGGGTTTAGGGTTTAGGGTTTAGGGTTGTATGTTTAGGGTTTAGGGTCAGATCATGTTTATTTTTTATTTTATTTTTTTTATTTTTATTTTCAAAAAAATTATGTAAACTTTTAGGTTTTAGTTTATTTATTTATTTTTATTTAGTTTAGTTTTTATTTATTTATTATTATTTAGGTTTACTTTTATTTTTATTTAGTTTTTTTTATTTATTTCTGTTTAGTTTTTAGGTTTATGTTTAAGTTTAGTGTTTAGTTTAGTTTTATTTTTATTTTATATTTTAGGTTTAGGTTTTATTTTTTATTTTTAGGTTTATGTTTAGGTTATTATCTTATTTTTCATAGGTTTAGGTTTTAGGATTTTATTTTAGGTTTATTTTTGGGTAGTATTTTTTTAGTTTAGGTTTATTTTTAGTTTATTATATTTTATTTAGGGTTTAGGTTTAGGTTTAGTATATTTTTGTTTCGGTTTAGGTTTTATTTATTTTAGTTTAGTTTATTTTAGTTTAGGTTTATTTTATTTTTTATTTTTATTTTAGGTTTAGTTTTTGATTTAGTTTAGGGTTTTAGTTTTATTTTTTATTTATTTTTAGGTTTATTTTTTAGGTTTAGGTTTTTATTTAGTTTTTATTTTATCTTATTTTAGGGTTATTTTATTTTTATTTTAGGTTTCGTTTTTATTTTATTTAAGTTTTATATATATTTTTTAATTTAGTTTAGGTTTTTATTTATTTTATTTTAGTTTAGTTTTTATTCTTTATTTTATTTTCATTTTAGGTTTAGGTTAAGGACTAGGTTTAGTTTTAGGTTTTTATTTTTATTTTTATTTTTTTTACTTTATTTTGGTTTATGTTATTTATTTATTTTTTTAGGTTTGGGTTTTGAACTTTTTAGGGTTTAGGGTTTAGGGTTTAAAATTAGTTGAGGGTTTAGGGTTTAGGGTTTAGGGTTAGGGTTTGGGTTTAGGGTTTAGGGTTTAGGGTTTAGGGTTTAGGGTTTAGGGTTTAGGTTTAGGTTTTACAGTTTATGTTTTAGGGGTTAGGGTTTAGGGTTTAGGGTTTTTAGGGTTTAGGGTTTAGAGTTTAGAGTTTAGGATTTTTGGGTTTTTGGTTTTTTGATTAGAGAATTAATTCAGATTCAACATTTATTCTTTTCGATTTCTTCAACCAAGTAACACACCAAAGTTTCTAAGACACAAGCAAAGACATAGATCAAAAATGATCATGCATAGAGCAAATCCAAAACCCTAAATAGCTAGAATCGTCTCTACAATAATGACAGTTTCATAAGTGGCAAATTGGATCAGGTGTTCATCAGTTTCTTTAGTTCCCATCAGAACCACTCCGACCTCTCGAGTAGTGGGATCCACCATCATATCCATGGTCTCTTCCTCCACCACCACCATGACTCTAACCCCCGTCACTTTCGTAGCCACAACTACTCTAGCCACCACCTCCATATCCACCAACACCTCCAAATCCCGCTCCTGCACTACGATAACTGTTGCCTACACCTTTGCCTCCAATGCTAGATCTAGATTGAACCTGGTTGATGGTGATGTTCTTGTCATCAAGGTTCTTCCCATTCTTAGGGTTTAGGTTTCAGTTTAGGTATAATAAGTTTTAGGTTTTAGGTTTATTTTTTAATTTATTTAGTTACTTTAAGTATAGGTTAAAGGTTAGGGGCTTGGGTTTAGGGTTGACGATAAGGGTTTAGGGTTTAAGGTTTTAGGGTCTACGCTTTTAGGGTTTAGGGTTATGGATTATGGTTTAGGGTTTAGAGTATAGGATTTATGGTTTCTTAGGGTTTAGAATTTAGGGTTTAGGGTTTAGGGTTATAGGTTTAGGGTTTAAAATTTAGGAAAAAAAATTAAGTAAATTAGTAGGTTTAGGTTTATTTAGTTTAGGTTTAGGGTCTGTGGAAAGTAGGGTTGTAGGGTTTAGGGTGGTTTAAGGTTTGTTTTAGGATTTAGGGTAGGGGTTTATGATTTAGGCTTGGCTTTGGATTTAGGGTTTATTTTAAGTTTATTTTATTTTTTATAGGCTAATTTTATTTATTTTGGTTTTATTTTAGTTTTAAGGTTTTATTTTATTTTATTTTATTTTAGTTTTTTAATATTCTTTTAGGTTTAGGTTTAGGTTTTGGTTTATGTTTTAGTTTAAAATTTTATTTTATTTTATCTTTTTACTTTATTTTAATTTAGATTTATTTATTTATTTTATTTTTAGGTTTTATTTAGATTTGGTTTAGCTTTTTATCTTTTTATGGTTTAGGGTTTAAAGTTAGTTTAGGGTTTAGTCTTTAGGGTTTAGGGTTTAGATCTTAGGTTTTAGGGTGCCGGGTTTAGGGTTTAGGATTTTAGGGTTTAGGGTATATGGTTTTTATGATTCAGGTTTTTGGGTATAGGGTTTAGGTTTTAGGTCTAGGGTTTAGGTTTTAGTTTAGGGTTTAGGGTTTTTAGTTTTTTTATAATATAGAATAGATTAAGATTCAACCTTCTTTCTTTTTGATTTCATCAACCAAGTAACACACTAAGTTTTCTAAGACACATGCGGTGACATAGATAAAAAATGAGCATGCATAGAGAAAATCAAAAACCCTAAATAACTAGAACCATTTCTAATGTAAAGACATAGTTTCATAGGTAGTAGATCGAATTGGTCATTCTTCGATTTCTCTAGTTCCCAACAGAACCACTCTGGCTTTTTGAGTAGCAGGATCCACCATCATTTCCTCGATCTCTCCCTTCACCACCACCACGGCTGTAAACCCCGTCGCTTTCATAACCACCACTACTCCGACCACCACCTTCATATCCACCAGCACCTCTAGATACCCCTCCAACACTGTGATAATCGCCTCCTCCACCTTGACTTGCACTACCAGATCTAGACTGAGCTTAGTTGACGATGATGTTCTGACCATCAAAGTTCTGCCCATTTTTAGGGTTTAGGTTTAGGTTTAAGTTTATTAGGTTTTATTTTTAAGTTTATTTTTTAATTTATTTAGTTACTTTAGGTTTAGGTTTTGGGTTTGGTGTTTAGGGTTTAGGGTTTAGGGTTTAGGGTTCGGGTTTAGGGTTTAGGATTTAAGGTTCATAGTATAGGGTTTAGGGTTTAGAGTTTTAGGGTCTATGCTTTTATGGTTTAGGATTAAGGATTAGGGTTCAGGGTTTACGGTTTAGGGTTTATGGTTTTTTAGCATTTAAGATTTAGGGTTTAGAATTTAGGGTTTAGGGTTGTAGGTTTAAGGTTGAAGGTTTAGGGTAGGAGAGAGTTTTGGAGATGGGTCAGGACAAATGGTAGGTTTGGGTAAGGATTTATTCTCAGGGTTTCGAGAAGGGTTTAGATTTTATTTTAGGTAGTTTTACATTGTCTATTTTATTTTTAATTTAGTTTAGGTTTTATTTATTTTATTTTAGTTTAGTTTTTTTTTCTTTAGGTTTAGTTTAGGTTTAGTTTTAGTTTAGATTTTATTTATTTTTTTAGATTTTTTTTATTTATTTTATTTTTTTGGTTTTGTTTTATTTAGGTTTAGCTTTTTAGCATTTATGGTTTGGGGTTTTGGGTTAGTTGAGGGTTTTGAGCTTAGGGTTTAGGGTTTGGGGTTTAGAGTTTAGGGTTTAGGGTTTTGGGTTTTGGGTTTTGGGTTTTAGGTCTAGGTTTTAGGGTGTAGGGCATAGGGTTTAAGGTTTAGAGTTTAGGGTTTAGGGTTTAAGGTTTAGGGTTTTATGGTTTTGGCTTTAGGGTTTAGGATTTAGGGTTTATAGTTTAGGATTTTTAGGGTTTAGGGTTTAGGGTTTATGGTGTAGGTTTTAGGTCTAGGGTTTACATTTTAGTTTAGGGTTCAGGGTTTAGGATTTTTTTTAACAGAGAACAAATTGAGATTCAACATTTATTCTTTTCAATTTCATTAACCAACACACCAAGTTTTCTAAGACACGCAATGACATTGATAAAAAATGAGCACGCATAGAGCAAATCAATAACCATAGATAACTAGAACCATCTATACTATAAAGATAGTTTTATAAGCAACAGATCATAATGACCATTCTTTAGTTTCTACAGTTCCCATCAGAACCCCTCCGGCCTCTCGATTTGTTGGATCCACCATAATATCCCTAATCTCTCCCTCCACCGCCACCATACCTGTAACCTTTTTCACTTTAATAACCACCACTGCTCCGACCACCACCTACATATCCAACAGCATCTCCAGTTCCCCCTCCACCACTGCGATAATCACTGCCTCCGCCTTCACCTCCACCTCCAGATCTAGATTGAGCATGGTTGACAATGACATTCCTTCCATCAAGTTTATGCCCAATCTTAGGGTTTAGGTTTAGATTTATGTTTACTAGGTTTTAGGGTATAGGTTTATTTTTTAATTTATTTAGTTACTTTACATTTAGGTTTAAGGTTTGGGGTTTACAGTTTAAGGTTTAGGGTTCAAGGAGTAAGGTTTACGGTTTAGGATTTTAGGGTCTATGCTTTTAGGGTTTAGGGTAAAGGATTAGGGTATAAGGTTTATGGTTTAGGGTTTAAAGTTTAGGATTTAGGGATTTTTAAAGTTTAGGATTTAGGGTTTAGGGTTTAAAGTTATAGGTTTAGGGGTTTTTTTTTTAGGGAAACCCCATGTAGGGGTATTTTATTGCCACAAAAAGAGGGTTACAAGGTCCTTAAAGGGGATAAACTCTAACCATCGCCAAAGAGCTACAATCGCCCAAGGAGTAAATCCCCTATCTAATTACATCCAAAAGCAAAATAAGACATTAAAGCAATCAAAAGATACAAGTTGATTAACATAATAAGCCAAAGGAAGATTAGGGCCAATGCTCTGGAGGATGTGAGAATGCATGATAATATGGAGCAAACCTGCAAGAGAACAAGAGGGAATCACTTGCAAAATTATAATAAGAGAGAGATTAGAATAGTTAAGGTAATACAGACAAAAGGTTAAATGAAAACAACATAGTCTGGGAATGATAGTAAGGAATTGTGATAGAGGAGGCTCAGGCTCAGTCACACCAAGTTGGGGCAGATGCAAATATGAGCATCCAAACTGAAGGGTTACATCACAAGAGCTACTACCAAACCAAAAGGGAGTGAGATCATCACAGCCATCATAGCCAACAAACCTGTGAGGAGATAACACCCAGTTGTTGATAGTCTTGTGAGCTTTATTACCTGCAAACCTAAACAAAATCATATCTAATATAGAAAGGAAATTGCAAAGAGCTAAAGGACAAGGTGTCCCATTCAAGAAAAGTAGCATCAATATAGTCACCCTGACATGAGAATACATAAACATAAGAGAATGAGTCATCTTTCCTAGAACCTCATGAAAAGGCATATCCAAGAAAAGAAAAAAACCAGCATATAATCCCTCCATAAGAAAATAGCAGAGGAGACAACTTGCTGAAATCCTACTAATCAAGTCAATGAGCCTATAATTAACACCATCCCAAACAAATGATATATATATAAATCTTTCAGGCCAGGAAACAACCCCATTATTAATATCCATATCAGTAATTAGGGAAAAGCAATTGTAAAGGAAGGCAACATAGTCCAACACAGGAAATAGACTACAACCAAACAAAAATAGCACCAAGTAAAGGCAATTAGAGCTACAGCTCCAATAGCAGCATTCAGGGCCAACAATCGGATAATCCAGATCAGCAAACAACCAAGAGAGCAAGATAAAGAATGGCAGAATCGTCCATAATACCACCCATTCAGAATAGACAGCGCATACGACTGCACAAACCTAACCGAACCGAGATGGGAATAGAGACAACAGCAGGTAATGCAGATCACAATAATCAGGAGATGAACAGCAGCCCAGACATAAATAGCACGAGCATTTAGAAAGCCAACCCCAACAGCAAAATAGCTAATGCAACATTGGAACCCATAAGAAGAAAAATCAACAAGTGGATTCAAATGAGTAACAACATTAGAATCCAAAAAAGTAACACAGTGGAGAACCAAGGCAAAAACCAGCCAAGATAGCAACAGTTAAGACAGCAACATCCAAGACAGGAAGGGACAGCAAGTTGGCCATAAAACCTTTCAATCAGAGTAGACATGGCAATAGTTAATAAACAAATAGATAGAGCATAAAAACAGGTATCTGGAAGGTAGCAACCCAGACAGCAATCAACAAAAACCATCACCACCAGAACAGCAATGTCAGAAACAACTTGCTAAACATAGGACCCAGAAGTCCTACAACCAACAAAGATGGAGCCAACATAGGAAAACTGAAAAACCAAGATAGCAAATCTCCAAGACAAGAAACAACCAATACAACAAAAACCAGCTAGCTTGCCAAAAAGTCACCCATCCAGTATAAACAGTGCAATAGATACAAGTTTAACTGAAAGAAGATGGAGAAAATAGCAACAGATAAGATAGACCAATGAATTCAGATGGTATGCATATAATAAACCAAAAAGGGGGTTCAAAGCAAAATCCACCAAGCAATTAACAACTTAAATAGAGACTTACTGAACAAAATAAACCAAAACCCCAGAGACAGCATGAAGTGTATTAATCCAGTTCAGCCAACAAGCTGGCCAAGAGTCCACCCAAAAGCATATATAAAGATAGGGAGGGATAGATAATGAATAGCTCCCCACCACAAGCCAATCCAGTAAGAGACATTCAGTGCAAACAGTTCAGTAGCAGGATGCTTAGTCACATTAATCCAATTCTGCCAAGGATAATGACAGTAATAACCAGTAGGTTGGCCAATAACCCAATTATGCATATAAGATAAACCATTGATTAATTTCAAGCAGAACAGAAGAATGATCTTCAAGATTTGCATGTTCCCATCATAGCATAGAGAGGGAAAACAATAGCAAGGAAGACCAACAGCATCCCAGATGTTAGCAGCAAAGACAAAAAGAAAAATAAAGAAAACTTGTTGGGCAAGGAACATAGAATTCCAAAAACCAACAATGGGGACATTGTTACAGTTATTACACCCATTAGGAAAAGCAAATTTTAAGAAAAAGGATATAAAGTAGAAAATGTATGAGTTCAAGAAATTCCCACCAGAGTAAATAGAAATACCCACAACCTCGAGATGATAATCCATTAAGTAACTCCAAACCCTAAGCATGGGAAAGGACAAACAAAGAAGATTGATAGTAGCCTCAAGGGGCCATATCAGCCAACAACTAAGAAAGACGAAATCAACAAGTTGACCATAGGATAAGCCATTAAGAGTAGACAGTACATAAAATGGATTCCATAATAAAAAAGAAGAATTTTGACTATGGGAAACAGAATCAGGATGTAAACAGCAATAGTATGTGTGATCAAAAATAGCCCAGCTGATAATAACACAAATAGTTGGGAAATCGAGAATCAAAAAACAACCATAAATCATAAAGACAACAATTTGTAAAGAGGACCCAAAAATCCAATGACTAGCATTGAAAGGAATAACACAATTCCATTCCTGCAAAGAGATATTAGAGTAGACATGGGATATCACAAATAGCAAAATAACAGCAATAAGGAAGGTTGCAACCAATTGATGCTCAACAGCTATCCTACTTTGGGTAAAAATTATTAAGCTGCAAGTAGCAAGAAAGTCAACAAAACCCCAACTCAGCTGTTTATAGTTACAGAAAATAGTAGGAATGAGGAGAAGGTAGCAGATAGGGAGGGATCGGTAATGAATAGCTCCCCACCACAAGCCAATCCAGTAAGAGACATTCAGAGCAAACAGCTCAAGAAAGTGTTGCTTAGTCACATTAATCGCTAAGGATAATGACAAGAATAACCAGGGTTGGCCAATAACCTAATTATGCATATAAGATAAACCATTGATTAAATTCAAGCAGAACAGAAGAATGATCTTCAAGATTTGCATGTTCCCATCATAGCATAGAGAGTGAAAACAATTGCAGGGAAGATCAATAGCATCCCAAATGTATGAAGCGAGGACAGAAAGAAAAACAAAGAGAAGAGGGTAAACACAGTAAAAACCAAAAAGAGAGGCCAACAAGAAAATCCATTCCTGCAGGGAGCAAGAGAAGACAACCAGCAAAAAACAAATAATCTGCAGACAAGAGCAATAAAAGAGATAGACCAAAGCCCCAATCTCAGAAACATCTTGCACAGAAAGTGTCTCCTGAATAAAACAGCCAGAAGCAATCTAAAGAAACTCCATCCAGGTCAAAAAATAAACAGTGCAGAAAAGAACAACAGAATGCCAGAGATTCCACCCAAGCAAAGTAAAAGAAGCATAAAAAATAACCAAGAAGTAATATCAATGTTCTGCATAATAATAAGTCTGTCATAAGGGGTAAGGAGGTCAACAACAGCCTGTAAGAAAACTTGCAAAAAATAACCATGGTAGGTGGAAGAAAAGAAGAAAGCCCCCCACAACAAGATCCCACCAAAGGGACCCTGCTGAATTAGAAAATGGATTCCAAAGAGAGCATGCTGAATTGGGTCTAGATTCTAGTATAGACAACAGCTAAGAAGATAAATATCAGCAAAAAGGCCAAAAAGCCTCTTCATGCAAAAAATAAAATAAAGGATAACTCCCAGAAATAAAAGAAAAATGTCAGCTCCAAGCTAGAGTCAAAGAGAATATCAGCAGCCCAAGATCTAATAGGGGAGACAAGCAGCATGTCAAAAGCCAGCCAACAGTCATTATCAGTTAAAATCCAACAACCTAACAGTAAATCATCAATATTAATATTGCAACCAACTTAGTGAAAAATAATACAATGCATAGAAACAACATAGATAACTAAGATGCTCCAAGCAGTAATATCTTTGAGAAACAGTAGGTTGCAAAAATTAATGGTAGTAGCTAAACCCATCAAAATAAATATCTCCATCCAGCAATGATTAAGCCCCCTAAGATTAGGAATGCAGCCAGCATTGGTATTAAAATCCCAAATAGGATTGGTGTTATAAAACCAATAGCAGTTGACACATAACTCATCATAATTCCAATGCAGAGTATCCATTTGCACATAGCTCAATAGCAGCCCTTTATCAGTGTAATTGCCAAAAGTAGTGAGCCTCCAAATGAAGGAGAAGCTATTAAAACACCAAATCATGACACAAAGATTAAGAAAATAAGTAGTATCCGTGTGAAGCATCCACAAAAGGCACAAAAAGTAACAGAAAGCCAAAAAAATAAAGAAGCATATAGATATAAGACGAATGGATAGTATACATCAAAAGGTTAGATTAAGTTCTGAGATAAAGAAACCCAAAATTGTCCAAGTTAACCAGCCCACACAAGTGTTTGGGTAAGGTGAGTTGATCAAAGAAGATGATACCATGATCAGCACCCGATTACAAAAGTCAAAAGAAGAGCAGTTTGCTTCAATCAAAAGAGTATTACAAAATCTCAAAAAAGAGAGCTCTAGTTCTTTGAAGAGGCAATCTGCTAAGCCTATCTGGTGGATAAGCCAAAAAAGATCAAAATGCCAAAACAGAGCAAAGATCAAGAGATTTTAATAATATGGTCAAGAGGTTTTTCCAATAGACAATAGGTTGATCCGAAGAAGTTAATGCACGCTTATTGGCCACAAATTTATAGCCTTTGAATTGTCTAATGAATGATATTGGCTTTAAATAAGTCACAAATTTTGTTTTAGTTCTAGCAATAATCCTCAGTGGTTCATAGGGATCCCACACTATTTTAGTACGGTCCATCCATCCATATGAACCATAAGAGTGATAGCAATGATAACTTTAATGTGACCTTTAATAGTATTATCAAAATAGATTTCAAGAAGTTGATATAAAGTAAGAGAGCCATTGAAATTGATAGTGTTAAAAAGATCATCATACCAAATCCAAAGTTTAGAAGCAATGACCCATTAACAAAAACATGATTAACATTCTCAATATGGAAACAACATTGACGATTAGAATACGCCAAGTAAGAATCGAATAAGAAATAGGGATATTGTTATTCCAAAGTTTGGGGAATACATAGGAGGAATCATGAGTATCTTTAATGTGGAGCCACACATTTTTGAAGTTGAAATCACCATTATGAGAGAGCTTAAAGAGAATATGATCTTGATTGTGTGGAGTGATAGGAATAGTAGTAACCATATTCAAGAAAGTAAAATGGATAAAATCAGCAAACTTACTATTGTTCCACTTATTATTATGCTAGAAAGAGTTTACTCTAATAGCAGAATTGGAATGGGTGGAGAGTAAGTCATCAATGGATCCACCTCCACTGCAGTTATCTTGCCAAAAAAAAAGAGGTGCCAGAGTTAATGCCCCAAAAAATTAGGGATTCTGCATCCCATTTGACAGAACAAAGTCTTTTCCACATAGGAGAGTCACCCAGCTTAAAGGGACAAATGAGGGGGTGCTTACCCTGGCAATATTTAGCAGTCATGAAATTAGCCCAAAGACTATGATTACTCCTAAAATTCTACCATAGTTTATAGGAGAAGGCATTGATAACTTCTTTTATGGATTTTCAACCAAGACCACCTTCATCAAAAGTGCCACAACTTTTAAACCAAGAGGTCCAATGCATTTTTTTAGAAGAGGTATTGGAGTCCCAGTAAAATTTATTTAGGAGACGCTCAATTCTATTGATGCTAGAAATGGTTGGCATAATGGTTTGGATGAGATATAAAGGCATGGAATTAAGAGTGCTCTTAATCAAGGTTAGCCTACCACCAAAAGAGAGTAAATGAAATTCTCAAACTGAAATTTTATTAGAAATATCTTGATTAAGGTCATCAAAAAGATGAGATCTTTTCTGGCCTTTAAAAAGCGAAGCCCTGAGATAATTAATGGGAAGTTGACTTTGCTTAAAATTAGTAATTCTGGAGATTTGATTTAGTCAATTGGTAGGAATCTTAGCTGAGGGAATAAAGCAGCATTTTTTTTCATTAAGGAAGATACCACTAACTTTGCCAAAATCATTTAAGGGATTCTTAATAATTTTAACATGTTGAAGGGAGGCATTGCAGAAGATTATAAAATCATTAGCAAAGCTTAGATGAGAAACAGGGAAACCACCATGAGTTTTAAAAACCATGTTAGGTTTTTTAATGAAAAGATCATTGAGGCTTCTCGAAAGATATTCAATAGCAATGATAAAAAGAGAAGGAGAAAGAGGGTCACCTTGACGCAAACCATGGCTCGAAGAAAAGAAACCAAGGGACTCACCATTTAAGATGACAAAAAACCAGACGTTAGTGATATAACTTTTTATAAGCTGAATAAAATTATCAGAGAAACCAAACAAATGTAAGATTCGAAATAGAAAATCCCATGAGAGGTTGTCAAAGGCTTTAGAGATGTCCAGTTTGAAAAGCATGTTACCTCCTCTGGAAGAAACATCAATGTCATGAACCAGCTCTTGAGCGAGAAGAATATTATCAGTTATGGCTCTATTTTTAGCGAACCCAATTTGGTTAGGGGAGATGATTTTATGGAGCAGGGGGCTAATCCTATTATTAATTAATTTAGCAATGAGATTTTGGAAAAAGGTATAAAGACTAATAGGTCTAAAATCACCCCAAGATTCAGGATTGATGGTTTTGGGAATAAGGACAATTGAAGTACAAAAAATATGGGAATAGAGCCATCAAAGAAATCATCAATTAACAAGATCAGATTTAATAAAAGGCCAACAATGTTGAAAGAAATTAATCATAAAATCATCAGGGCCAGCAACAGAATCAGTGTTCATGCAATTGAGAGTACTACTAATCTCCGCTTTCGAGGGATGCATAGTGAGCAAATGGTTATCCTCATTGCTAATCATAGAAGAGATTAGATGGGTGTTGGAGGGCGTAGCTAACGAAGGATTAGAATTTAATAAATTTTGAAAGTGATGAATGACAGATTCCTTAATTTCATTATTATCAGTTATCCAGCCATCAGTAGGGTTCTTAATTTTCTTAATCAAGTTTAGAGCTTTCTATTTATTGCAAATAGCATGGAAGTACCTAGTGTTTCTGTTGCCATCAGCAATATGCTTGCTAGCGGCTTTTTGTTGCCAATAGGTTTCCTCCATATTTTGGTAATTAATCAAACTATCTTTGGCAATGCTCAACTCATCAAGCTTATCTAAGACAGCCTCTTCAAGAGAACAAACCACTTGTTCCATAGCTTTAAGATTGGTAAAAAGATTTTTAAAAATATGCTTGTTCCACCAATTGAGGTTTTGTTTAAGCCTCTTAAGCTTAAGCCAAAGTCGAGTCATGCCTTTAATGGAATTATCCGGGTGAACAAGAGCCATCCAATTAGTGAAAACAATATTAGTGAAATTGCCATGTTGGGTCCACATATTTTGGAAACGAAAAGGTGAGGGAGTAGAAGGGTTATAGGGGGGGGAAGATTTGATAGAGATCAAAAGAGGAGCATGATCAGACAAAGTTCTGCTCAAATGTTCCACAAAAGTAAGAGGCCATTAATTGATCCAAAGAGAGTTAAAGAGGGTCCTGTCAAGACGCTGCCAAAGTCTAGAGTTGTGCCACGTGTAATCAGACCCTAAAAAACCAATGTCAATCATATTGCAATCTAGGATCGTATTAGAGAAGTCTTCCATGGAATGGAGGTTAGGAGAACATCCTCCCCTCCTTTCCAAAGAAGTAATGATAGCGTTGAAATCACCCCAACCAACCAGGTTAAGAGGAGGCTAAGGTTCTTAAATGATTCCAAAGGTTGTTCCTACCAGCTCTATTACAAGAAGCATAGATAAAGGAACCAAAAGCCGAAAACTCACCTAAAGAGATTTTGACATTAACCAATTGATCAAGATCATCAATGATGGAAATGGTGATTGAATTATTCCAAAAATACTAAATTTTATTATTAAGATTGAAGAAGAAATTTTGAAATCCAAGTGACCTAGCAACATGGACAATTTTGGAAGAGTTAATGAAAGCTCAATAATAACAAGTAGTTTGATGTTATGAGCACAACAGAGGTTCCTAACACAGTTGCAGACAGGGAGTGTCCCATAACCCTGGATATTCCAAATAAGAAAATTTATCATAATAAAAAGTCCAAAAAGGAAAAGATAAAAAAAGAAAATGTAAAAAGGAAGAGAGGAGGACATAATTATTTGTGAGGTGTAAGAGAAGAACGTGTGGTTCTAGTGAAGTTATTATTAGTCATTTTGGCTTTATAAGATTTTTTTTTAATAACAGTTTGGAAAGGTCTATCAGAATCCAAAGTATCTCCATCAAAAAGGGATTGATTTTTGGTATCCAGAATAGGAGCAATATCAGTTAATGTTTTAGTAGTGGTGATTTCTCCTTCTTCAGTATCAGAGTTAGAATTAGAAATTTGGATAGCCTGAGTATCACTCTGTAGAGAAGTAGAAGGGGAGGTTCTTGCACCATTAATAATACAAATAACATTTTCATTGCCATGATGCATATTCAGATTTTGGTTTGATATCAAAGGATCAACATTATTTTGATCCAATATAAGATTTCCATTCAGATTGTCATTAAGATTCAAATGAAGCAAAGGTTTGTCATGAGAAGCCAAATTATTGCAAGTAGGAGTAGTGCTAGGTAAGTTATCATTAGTTTCAGCACACACCTCAATAGTAGTATTTATACCAAGCTCAGAATGTTTTTCATTAGATAAATCAGTAAGTAATAAAGGGGTAGATGTAGGAGGATGAATTCCATTATGAGTAGCTTTAGGCACATAAGCTAACTTATTAGTTTTCCCAGTTCCAAGAGATGTATTAGTGTCCTATGATATATTCTTTTTAAGGTTAGGGTGTAACACAAAGCATTCAGAGTGATCATGGCCATGGATCTTACAGTGAGAGCAAAAGACAAGGAAATTTTCAAATTCAAATTTCTGGTTATATCCAAATTTTTTCAAACCAATCTAAACTTCTTTGGGGTATTTTTTGGTAATGTCAATCTCAACCAAGATGCGTGCAACAGATGGCCAAGATCTAGCGACAGTAGCTTGATCAATTTGAAGGGGTTTACCAAATAGAGCCCCAACTACAAACAAAACTTGATGAATAATATAGTGAATTCTCATGTTGGGGAAGGCAAGCCATAAAGGAATAATAGGGGATTCTTCTTTGACATCAAAAAGGGGTGACCATTTCAAGAGCTGCATTTGACAATTATACACAAAATAGGAGCGATGAGCAAAGACACGAGAATAATCTAAATCATTTGATAATTGAATGAGGATATGTCGAGGATCAATCAGCCTAATAGTGAAGACTCCCAAAAGCTTTAAGCTATGGAAGAAAGATCGAATATTATCTAGAGTAGGGCGACGTAAAGAGAATTTACCAACTAAAGAGAATTCAAAAGGCTTAGCTAATTTCTCCACATCCTGGTCAGAACACATGACAGCCTGCAATCCACAGAAAATGGATGTAATTAAGTTAACCGAGGCATTAGAATTAGGGATCTTACCTAAAAGAGCATCCTTGAAGGACTTGACAACAGGCGCATTTACGGATGCAATCGGATCCAGAATACCTTTAGGGTCGGAGGTTAAAGCCGGCGCATCCAAGAGCGATGAGTTCGATTGCACGGAGAGTGAAGCCTCTGCCATATAACAATCTGGTGAGAATCACATAAGCAACCAAAAGAAGCGCAAACAAGCAATAAAATAGCGATCACGATTGGGGTGGCCCGAAATGTGGCCAAATTGTAGAGAATTGCATGGGAAAATGATCGGGGTAGCTCGAAATGTGGCCAAACCGCAGAGAATTGCACGGGAACACAATCGGGGTGGCCCGAAATGCAGCCAAACCATAGAGAATTGCACGGGAACACAAAATTGCTAGAGAGGGAGCTCAACCGAGAGGGGGTTAGACATTAAGGTTTGAGTTAGGGTTGTATGTTTAAGGTTTAGGGTTTAGGGTTTAGGGTTTACAGTTTAGGGTTTAGGGTTTAGGTTTACAGTTTAGGTTTTTCTTTTAAAATTAGGTAAACTAGTAGGTTTAGGTTTATTTAGTTTAGGGTTTTAGGTTTTTTAGGGTTTAGGGTTTAGGGTTTAGGGTTGTAGGTTTAGAGATGTAAATTTAGGGTTTAGGTTTTCAATTTTATGGTGTAGGGTTTATGGTTTAGGGTTTTTAGGGTTTAAGGTTTAGGGTTTACTATTTAGGTTTTAGGTCTAGGGTTCACATTTTAGTTTAGGGTTTAGGGATTTTAGCAATTTTTTAACGGGGACCAAATTCATATTCAACATTTATTTTTTCATTTTCATCAACCAAGTAACACATCAAGTTTTCTAAGACACGAGTGACGACATAGATGAAAAATGAGCACGCATAGAGCAAATCAAAAACACTAAATAAATAGAAATATCTCTACTAGAAAGACACTATTTCATAAATAGCAGATCAGATTGGTCATTCTTTTATTTCTCTAGTTCCCATCAGAACCACTCTAGCCTCTCGAGTAACGGGATCCACCATCATATCCCCGACGTCTCCCTCTGCCACCATCGTGATTATAACCTCTGTCACTTCCATAACTGCCACTGCTCTGAGCACCACCTCCATATCCACCAATACCTTTAGATCCCCGTCCACCACTGCGATCATCGCTACCTCAGCCTTCGCACCCACCTCCAGATCTTGATTAAGCCTGGTTGATGGTGTTGTTCCTGCCGTCAAGGTTATGCCCAATTTTAAGGTTTAGGTTTTGGTTTAGGTTTATTAGGTTTTAGGGTTTAGCTTTTTTAAAATTTATTTAGCTACTTTATGTTTAGGTTTAGGGTTTTGGGTTTTGGGTTTAGGGTTTAAGGATTAGTTTATTTTTTAATTTATTTAGTTAATTTATGTTTAGGGTTAGGTTTTAGGGTTTAGCATTTAGGGTTCACGATGTAGGGTTTAGGGTTTAAGGGTAGCTCCCATGCTGGGTAGGTTTGGAGATTAGGGTTTATGGTTTAAGGTTTAGGGTTTAGGTTAAAGGTTTAGGGTTTTAGGGGATTTTGGGTTTGAGGGGAGTTTAGGTAGGGTTTAGGTCATTATGGTTTAGGGTTTAAGGATTTTTTAAATTAAAACCCAGGTTTAGGTTTATTTAGTTTATTTAGTTAAGGTTTAGGTTTTTAGGGTTTAGGGAGTGTTTTGGTTTAGGTTTTTTAGGAGGTTTAAGTAGTTTTCTTTAAAATTAAGTAAACTAGTAGGTCTAGGTTTAGTTAGTTTATTTAATTTATTTTTTATTTATTTTAGTTTTTTTTTATTTTTTATTTTTATTTAGGTTTATTTTTATTTTTATTTAGTTTAGTTTATTTATTTTAAGTTTATTTATTTTAGTTTAGGGTTTCTATTTTAGTTTATTTTTTAGGTTTAGGTTTATGTTTAGGTTCATTTTTTAGTTGAGTTTTATTTTTATTTTATTTCTTAGGTTTAATTTTTATTTTTTATTTTTAGGTTTAGGTTTAGGTTTTTATTTTATTTTTTATGTTTAGGTTTTAGGCTTCTATTTTAGGTTTATTTTTAGGTTTTATTTTTTAGTTTAGTTTTAGGTGTATTTTTAGTTTATTTTATTTTGTTTAGTTTAGTTTTAAGTTTAAGTTTTATTTATTTTAGTTTTGTTTATTTTAGTTTAGGTTTAGGTTTATTTTATTTTTTTTAATTTTAGGTTTAGTTTTTTTTTTTAGCATAGGGTTTAAGTTTTATTTTTTATTTATTTTTAGGTTTATTTTTTAGGTTTTATTTTTTTATTTAGTTTTTATTTTATTTTATTTTAGGTTTAGTTTAGGTTTATTTTATTTTTTATTTTATGTTTAGTTTTTATTTTATTTAAGTTTTTTATTCTTAGGTTTATTTTATTTTTAAGTTTTGTTTAGGTTTTTATTTATTTTATTTTAATTTATTTTTAGTTTTAGATTTAGGTTTTAGTTTAGATTTTTATTATATTTTAGACTCGAATCTTCAACAAACTCATTCATCAAGTCGAGTGATATGTCATTGATCTCGTGCCAAAAGTAGAGAAAAGGAAGGCCATGTCTTTGACTTGAGAGTAGTTTTTGAATAGTTAAGACAATTTAACCTTAAAATGAACCTTCTATAGTGTGCATTCAGAGTATCTTCAGGGAAATTCCTTGGGTTTGCTGTTTGACACCAGGGAATCAAAATCAATCCAGAGAAGATAAAAGCGATATTAGAAATGCCACCCCCTACAAGTTTAACTCAACTCAGATCATTCCAAGGGAGGTTGGCATATCTAAGACACTTTATATCCAACCTATCAGGAAGATGTTAGCCATTCTCAGCACTTGTCAAAAAGGACACCAAGTTCAAGTGGAATGATAAGTATGAGCATGCCATCAAAGACATCAAGCATTACTTGATGACACTACCGGTTCTAGCAGCCCCTATCTCGGGCAAGCCGCTCATACTTTATACTGTTGCATTAGATGACTCCCTTGGTGTTTTTTTCCCATGCCAATGATGAACCAAATGAAAACACACTCTACTACCTCAACCATCATCTAATCCCTACTAAGGCTAATTTTCCACCCATTGAGAAGCATTTCTTAGCTTTAATCTTTGCATCCCAAAAGCTGTAACACTACATGCTTCCTCGTAAGGTGAACTTAATCTCTAGGATCAATCCACTATAAGTATCATGACACCTGCCGACATTGTCTGGTTGGCACAACAGCCTATGATCCTCTCACAATTTGACATTACCTTCCATGCGGACACAACCGATTTCTAGACAGCACACCGTTCTTGTTGACTCTCTGCTTAGTGTAAGAATATTTCTCTTAACTCCAGATCATGATGTGATGAGATTCTCATATCACCTATCAAATTCTTGTGCCAATAACAAAGTCGAATATGAGGCTCTAATTACTAGTCTAGATTTAGTGATTACTCTAAGAGTCCAGAACATCAACATCTTTGGGGATTCCCAACTAATTATCAACCAAATCACTAGGTCCTATAAGGTTATAGAGCCTAAGCTCCATCACTACCACAAGTACACCATCGAGTTGTTGGCCCAAATCCAAGAGGTTACCATTTATAAGATTCCTCATGGAGAGAACGCCATAGTGTATGCTTTAGCCAAGCTTTCTAAGGAATTGACTTGTCTAGAAAATGAGTCCATATTAATAAATGTATAAATAGATAAGTCTCATCTTTTATTGATATTGAACTCATCAAAAAGTACTCTCTTGAAGGGGATGTTGTCATTGCTAAGAAGGATGAGGAGTTAGATTGGAGGAAAACATTCATGGATTACCTAAATAAAGGCAAACTAACTCAAAAGAAGTCTCAAGCTCATTAGATGAAGTAGTTAGAACATTCTTACACTCTTGTGGATGGTGTCTTGTACCAATTTTCTTTCGATCATATGTGGTTATATTTTTAAGATAAGCACAAAGCCTGTAAGATCATGACTGAGGTACACTCAAGATTATTTGGAGCCAACCCATCCGGTCTGAAGATGAAAGTCAAGATCAAAAGACAAGGATACTACTTGCCATTGATATCAAAGATTGCATGGATATTGCTAGGTGAAGCCACCAATGTCAAATACACGGTGTGGTCCTACACCAACCAACCAACATTATACATCCTACATTGTCCTCATGGCCATTCGAGTGTTGGGGTATCGACATAGTGGGTCCAATTGATCCTCCTTCTTCCAAGGTTCATCGGTTTAACTTAGCTGCTACTGACTACTTTTCCAAATGGGAAAAAGTAATTCCACTAAGAGAGGTGACAACTCAGCATGTGCTCCAATTTTTAAGCAACCATATTGTATGTAGCTTTTGAGTGCCTCAATGAATTATATTTGATAATGGTATTGCATTCAAGATCACCGAGATCAACAACTTTTCTCAGAAATATAACATATATTGAAGATATTCTACCATCAACTATCTAAGGGAAAATGACTTAGCAGAAGCCTTCAATAAAACTCTCATCCAAATACTAAAGAAGATACTCGACAATAAGGAGCGATAATTGAATGAGTAGATAGTTGAAGCCTTGTTGGCCTCCGCATCACATATAGAACTCCAACTCAGTCAACTCCTTTCTATTTAATGTATGGGTCTGAAGTCGTTCTATCATTAGAAGTCTAACTCCCATCACTAAGGATAGTGGTAGGTAGCAAGATCAGAATAGAGTAGAATGTCAAGCTGCAGTTAGAAGAGCTTTAAGGTTTGGAGGAGAGATGCCTGCGGGCTTGCTAAAACCTTCACTTGTACAAAGCTAAAATGATTCAAGCTCATAATAAGTTGGTCCATCCTTGAGCTTTTCAAGTGGGAGAGCTTATTTTAGTTTTGAGGAGACCGATTATTACACGTCGTAAGATGGGAGGTAAGTTTGAACCCACTTGGGAAGGCCCTTTTACCATAGAGAAGGCCTACTAAGGAGGATATTATCAAGTTATTAATCATAAAGGAGAGCCCCTAATGCTTCCAATCAATGGGATCTACTTAAGGAAATATTATAAACCATGTTTGAAAATAATTATCATCAATGAGATTTTTATTTCGAATTCAATCTCTTCCATGTTCAAAGTATTCTTGTTTGCAAATTTGCCATGATGTGTTTAGGGTAGGTGTAAGGAACCCGAGTGGTGTCCTATCCTTTATTGATAAAACACAAACATAAACTAAACATAAACAAATAAAACAAACACATATCTTTTGTCTTGAGTTGCTCTGAGTTGAGATAACGCCCCTAGTGGCACTTACTCAATAGTTGCTCTAGTTCGGGATAACGTGCCACCCTATTAGTGTGTCACCCCAGTGGTGTTCTTGCTTTGGAGGATGTAAGTTTGCTACACTTTCCTTCCTTACTTGGCCACTACAGATTGATGATGGCCTTGTTAGTTTGGTAGGCCTTATTGCATGGCTAGTAAACTACCTCATGTTGGCTTCGGTTAAGAGGATGTGAGTCTATTATGTCTTTTTCCTGGATTAGCCTTCATGCACTAATTGGGCTGAGTATATTTGAGGTTTAGGATAAGTCCCCTAGAAGGTCCTTCTCTCCTGACTGCTTAAGCCTTAGTCCAGTCCTTCCTTTAGGCTACCCGGTTAGCAGTCACTCTAGGTTAAATAGCATCTATCTTGCTGATGATAGACAATCCCGATGATCAGTTCCACTTCAAAGTTGTAAACCTACATGATTTCTTTCTAGATTGATCGTTGCACACTGTCAGACACCTTAGGTTGGTTAGTTCTCACTATATTGAAGGATACACCTTAGGTTGGTTGGTTCTCGCACCTTAGGATAGACCACTCATAGTAGTTGTAAGTCTACTATGCTTTCTCCTTGAATTATCCACTGTACACCTATATGTTTTCTTTTCTAAGGCTCAGGATAACACCCCTAGCAACACCTCTCCTATGGTCACTATATTTGGATCGCTTCCTTTATGACCCATTTAGACACTACTCGGGTTACTATCGGATTAGACAGTTCCCTTTTCCTAGTAACCACCCCTGTGGTTTGAGAATCTATATTATGGATGGTCAGATTCTTCGTTGGTCCAGTAAATTTGAGATAGGTCAAGGGTGACATAGATCCTTCTCAGTGTGGTCCCTCGTGCATAAACAGGGTCCACACAAACATATAAATAGAATATATATTCACTTGTGGATTAGGAGGACACCCCTAGTGGTAACTTTTCCCAAGCAGGTATCCTTTCTTTAGGGAAGTGTTAGCAAAACTCCGTAGATGAATTGCCTGACTATTCTTGAATTGATATAAGTTCCCAGCATCATTCACTCAATAGTCCCACCTAAGTCAAGTTCAATTTTATGCTACCAACAAGTCACCCCAGCGGTTGTTCCCTACTTTAAAAGATGTAAGTCTACTATGCCTTCTTCCTAGCACAGCGGTTGCACACCAAAAGGCAACCCCTTAGGTTGGCTAGCTCTACCCCATGGCTAGTAGACTATCCCATTAGATTTGAAAATCTAAGATAGGATAAGTTCAATATAGCCTCACTCAGTGGGTCCATCGCACACTGACATCGTCCATAAATTAAATCAATCAAATTTGATCGAACTCACATCCCAACGCATATGCCCTCAATTTGAAATCAAATTAAACCAAACAACCAATATCAAATCACATGAAATTATGCTAAAATTAATCATGACTACTTTTGAGTTGACATAAGTCTTCAATGACATTCACTTGGTAGTCACCCTAGGTCAGGTTCGATTTGTTATGCATCCAATAGGTTACTCAGCAGTTGTTCCTCACTTTGGAAGATGTAAGAATGCTATGCCTTCTTTCTAGCACAGTCATTGCACACTTAAAGGCAAACCCTTAGGTTGGCTAGCTCTACCCCACACCCGGTAGACTATCCCTTTGGATTTGTAAACTTGAGGTAGGTCAAGGCTGATATATCCCCATTTCATTGGGTCCATCACACATAGACAAGGTTCATACATTAACTTAGATTAAATTAAACCCATTCTGATTTTCCTAGGTGAGTTAAATCACACTGTTCTCCCTAATGAAGCCCTAAATCATATATAAACAAGTCAAGCAAATAATTCAAATTCAAAACCAACCTCCTTAGTGGAGCCAAATTAATCTAACTCCCCCAGTAGAGTCTAAACAAAGAAATTCAAATAAACTCTTATACTAAGTGGATACATCCCCAAATAAATCTATGAAATCAAACTCTAATCCCAATTCCTAGGGGATAGCCCAAACCTGCTTCTCTAGTGGAAGGTTCATATACCCAATCCCCAGGGGACTCGACCACATATGTCTAGTAGTTTTGCCTCCACATCAATTAAAATGAAAGAAATTAAAGTTGATTCGATCTTAATCCCTGGTGTATTACATATTTTTATTTCAAGTGGATCTTCTTACCACAAATCATATAATCAAATTAAATTCAACCTTATCCCCAGCAGATTTTCCTCTTCTATGCCCTCGACATAGACCCCTCACATGTTCTGTCTAATGTATGTGTGACCCTTTAGCGGATCTCCCTCCATGTCCTTGACATGGAAATTCTGATAAAATCTTATTTCTTCTCTTATGCGCACCTTTAATACTTCAACCAAAAGCCTAATAATGTGTTTGTTCGGATTACATCATCTTTACATTGTAATTAACATTTTATTATTTGTGATGATGCAAGCTCAAACTAACTATACAATATCATGCTAAACATATTATAGTGTGAATTAACACACTATATTAGATTATAATTTATGATGTTATGTTATAATTTGTTATAATATAATATATGGTCTAACATTACACCTCATTAGAATCACTTCAAAAGAACAAATAACAAAATTTTCTCAAAATATGAATAATTTTTATTTTGGATGTAAACTTATTATTTTTCTATTAGGAATGGTAGAAAATTACTTAATTTTGGTGTCGCTTATTTCTGTGAGCCATGAATTTAGCCAAATTCTTCCATCTCAACCTTGAAATTAACATTTTTGTGCATTTTTAACCAATGTGTTAAAACAAAAGTAAAACATACTAAAATGTACAATAACATTTAGTAACACCCACCATATTCATATATATGTGAAGTTATATTATTATGTACATTATATTTTAATATGCTTTCATAAAATATATACTATCTTACATTACACCTTAAAATGAATCACTTTAAGCAAAAAATTTAAAAATTTGGTTGAAAATTGAACATTTATTTTGGATATAAAATTCCATTCTTTTGATTAAATGACACCATAGCACACCCCCAATGATGTTCCCAAAAGATTAACTTAAATTTGGCCAAATCCCACCATCTTAGCCAAAAAATCAATATTTTTATGAATTATACCAGTACAAACTCTACTGCATCATACTATAACAAACTAAAATATGCTAAAAAATAAGTAGTAATACACAATAGTATCCTATAATGCATGATTCTACACTATGTTATGGCATCTTATATTATAATACAATTTATCTTATAATATTATATTATATTATATTGCATATCACATCATAAGAGATTTCTTAAGATAAATAATTATAATATTAGTCTAAACAATAAAAACTATATATTTTAGTTGTATCACTTACAAATTTTAAATTGAAATAATATATCAAGTTGTCATGCACTACCTATTTTGAATTTGGCAAAATTCCACCATTTTAAAGTCTAAATCAACATTTTTTATAAATAAGGCTAGTGTAGGCTCGACTGCATGATTGTTAAATATCGAAAGTATTTAAAATTTTCAAAATAATATATTATGATGTATGATGTTATAATATGCTACAACATATAATATTTATTTTGAACATAAAATTTTACTTTTTAGACTACAAGTGGCGAAGCACACCTTTGGTACTACAACTTAATTCCCACTTCAAATTTAATAAATTTCATCACCTGATTTATTAAATCAATATGTTTATGATTTATATTAATGTAGACTATAGGGCATAATACCATAATATGCAAAAACACATCAAAACTTTTTATAACATCCAAAAACACATCACTACATGCTCAAATATATGATGATACATTACACTATAATATTTGGTATTATAATATGATTTAGGGTTAGAGTTTAGGGTATTCAAATCTTTAATAGTCAAGGGAAAGTCTCTTGAAGACATTTTCTTTAGCTACCATAACTATGTTAGGATTAGGTTAATTTTTAGATCTACTCCTAATGATATCTTTATTCAAGGTTTAGGGTTTAGTGTTAGGGTTTAAGGTTAGTTTAGTGTTTAAGGTATAAGGATTGGGGTTTCAAGTTTAGGGTTTAGAGTTGTTAGTTTTATTGTTTAGGGTTTATGGTTTTAGGGTTTAAGTTTAGGGTTTAAGGTTTATGGTTTTAGTGTTTAGGATTAGGAGTTTAGGGCTTAGGGTCTAGAGTTTAGGGTTTAGCATTTAGGGTTTAGTGTTTAAGGTATAGGGTTTAGGGTTTATGGTTTAGGGTTTAATTTTTAGTGTTTAGGGTTTAAGGTTTTTAGGGTTTAGGGTTTAAGGTTTAAGATTTAGTATAGGGTTTAGGGTTTAAGGGTTTCTTTTAATAGAGAACAAATTCATATTCAACATTTTTTCTTTTCAATTTCATCAACCAAGAAGCACCCCAAGTTTTCTAAGACACAAGCGATGACATAGATAAAAACGAGCACCCATAGAGCAAATCAGAAACCCTAAATAAGTAAAACCATCTCTATTGTGAAGACATAGTTCAATAAGCAGCAGATCAGATCGTCATTCTTCATTTTTTTCTAATTCCCATCAAAAACACCCCTGCCTCTAGAGTAGCAAGATCTGCCATTATATCCCTGATTTCTCCCCCCGCCACCACCATGGCTATAACCTACATTGATCCTCCCACCACCATAACCACCACTAATCTGACCCCCACCTTCATATCTACCAGTACCTCTAGATCCCCCACCACCACTACAATAACCGCTGCCTCTGCCTTTGCCTCCACCGCCAAATCTAGACTGAGCTTAGTTGATCGTGACGTTCCAACCATCAAGGTTCTGTCCATTCATAGGGTTTAGGTTTATTATTTAATTTATTTAGCTATTTGGGTTTAGGATTATGGTTTAGGGTTTAGGGTTAGGGTTTAATGTTTAGGTTTCAGGGTTTATGGTTTAGGGTTTTAGGATTTATGCTTTTGAGGTATATGGCTTAGGGTTAAGGTTTAGGATTTAGGGTTTTAGGGTTTAGGGTTTAGGATTTTTTAAGGTTTAGGGTTTTGGGTTTACGGTTGTTGGTTTTGGGTGTAAGGTTAATTTTATTGTTTAAGGTTTACGGTTCAGGGTTTATGATTTATGGCTTAGTGTTTGGGATTAGGGTTTAGGGTTTTCTTAAAATAAAAAAATTAAGTAAACTAGTAAGTTTAGGATTATTTAGTTTATTTAGATTATTTTTTATTTATTTTAATTTATTTTATTATTTTATTTTCATTCAGGTTTAATTTTTATTTTTATTTAGTTTAGTTTATTTATTTTAGGTTTTTTCAATTTTAGTTAATGTTTTTATTTTAGTTTATTTTATAGGTTTAGGTTTATGTTTATGAATATTTTTTAGTTTAGTTGTATTTTAATTTTATTTTTTAGGTTTTGGTTTTATTTTTTTATTTTTAGGTTTAGGTTTGGATTTATATTTTATTGTTTAGGTTTAGTTTTTAGGTTTATTTTTTGTTTATTTTTAATTTAGGTTTAGGTTTATTTTTATTTTATTTTATGTTATTTAGTTTAGGGTTTTGGTTAAGTTTATTTTAGGTTTAGGTTTACGTTTTATTTATTTTATTTTAGTTTAGGAATATGTTTATTTTTTTTTTATTTTAGGTTTAGGATTTTTTTAATTTAGGGTTTAGGTTTTGTTTATTATTTATTTTTAGGTTTAATTTTTTGGTTTAGGTTTTTATTTTATTTTATTTTAGGTTTTCTTTTTTAGGTTTAATTTTTATTTTATATAAGTTTTTGATTTTTTAGGTTTATTTTCTTTTTTAGTTTAGTTTAGGATCTAATTTACTTTATTTTAGTTTAGTTTTTATTTTTTATTTTATTTTATTTTTATGGTTTAGGTTTTAGTTTAGGTTTTTATTTTATTTTATTTTCTATTTTATTTTGGTTTGTTGATTTATTTATTTTATTTTTTAGGTTTTATTTAGATTTAGGCTTTGTGGATTTTCTGGTTGTGGGTTTAGTGTTTAGGGTTGGATCATGGTAGGTATTTTTAGGGTTTAGGGTTTAGGGTTTAAGCCTAGGGTTTAGGGATTAGGTTTTAGGGTTTAGGGTTTAGGGTTTATGGTATATGGTTTTAGGGTTTTGGTTTGGGTTTAGTTTATTCAGTATGGTCCATGCCTGTTTTAGGGTTATAATTTTTTTAATTAAGTAAACTGGTAGGTTTAGGTTAATTTAATTTTTATTTATTTATTTTAGTTTAATTTATTTTTCATTTATATTTAGGTTTATTTTAATTTTTATTTAATTTAGTTTAATTATTTTAGTTTTATTTATTTTAGTTTAGGTTATTTATTTTAGTTAATTTTTTAGGTTTAGGTTCAGGTTTAGTTTTATTTTTATTTTATTTTTTTTAGCCTAGGTTTTATTTTTTATTTTTAGGTTTAGGTTTAGGTTTTCATTTTATTTTTTTAGGTTAAGGTTTTAGGTTTTATTTTAGGTTTAACTTAAGTTTTATTTTTTTTAGTTTAAGTTTAAGTTTATTTTAGTTCATTTTATTTTACTTAGGATTTAGGTTTAGTTTAAGTTTTTATCTAGGTTTAGGTTTAGGTTTTATTTATTTTAGTTTAGTTTATTTTAATTTAGGCTTATTTTTATTTAATTTTTATTTTAGGTTTACATTTTTTTTTAGTTTAGGGTTTAAATTAGGGTTTAGGTTTTATTTTTGTTTAGTTTAAGGTTTTATTTTATAGTTTATTTTTTAGGTTTAAATTTATATTTAGTTTTTATTTTATTTTTTTTATTTTAGGTTTAGTTTTAATTTTATTTAGGTTTTTAATTTGTTTACTTTAGTTTATTTTTTATTTATTTTGTTTTATTTTAGTTTTTATTTTTTATTTTATTTTTCTTTCAGGTTTGGGTTTAGGTTTAGGTTTAGATTTTAATTTTGGTTTTTATTTTATTTTATTTTATTTATTTCTATTTAAGATTTTTTATTTATTTTGTTTTTAGGATTTACTTAGTTTAGGTTTAAGTTTTTAGCTTTATAAGGTTTATTTTATGGTTTGGTTTGGGTTTAGTTTAGGTTTAGGGTTGTGGATGGTTTAGTGTTGGGTTTAGGATTTAGTATTTACAGCTTTGATTTAGGGTTTTATAGATTAGGGTTTAGGGTTTAGGTTTTAGGTCTAGGATTCTGGTTTTAGTTTAGGGTTTATGGTTTTTGTTTTTGTTTACAGAGAACAAATTCATATTCCAGATTTCGTCTTTTCAATTTCATCAATCGAGTAACACATCAAATTTTCTAAGACACAAAAGATGACATAGATAAAAAATGAGCACGCATAGAGCAAATCAAAAACCCTAGATAACTAGAATCATCTCTACTATAAAGACACAGTTTCATAAACAACAGATCGGATCGACCATTCTTTAGTTTCTCTAGTTCCCATCAAAATAACCCCTACCTCTTTAGTAGCAGGATCCACCATCATATCCCAGATCTATCCCTCCGCCACCACAATAACTGTAACCTCCATCACTCCTCCTACATCTATAATCGCCACCGCTCTGACCACCACCTTCATATCAACCAACACCTCCAGATTTTCAACCACCACTATAATAACCATCGCTTTTACCTTCGCCTCCAATTCTAGATCTAGATTGAGCCTGGTTAACGATGATGTTCCTGCCATCAAGGTTCTGCCCATTCTTAATATTTAGGTTTATTAAGTTTTTTGGTTTAGGTTTATTTTTAATTTATTTAGTTACTTTAGGTTTAGGTTTATGGTTTGGCATTTAGGGTTTGGGGTTTAAGGTTTTGGTTTAGGGTATAGGGTTTAGGGTGTAGTGTTTAGTGTTTAGTGTTTAGGGTTTTAGGGTTTATGCTTTTAGGGTTGAGGTTTTAAGGTTTAGGATTAAGGTTTAGGATTTAGGGTTTAGGGTTTAGGGTTTAGGGTTTAGGGTTTAGGGTTTTTTATGGTTTATGGTTTAGGTTTTAGGGTTATATTTTAA
This sequence comes from Cymbidium sinense, assembly GCA_021442155.1. Lineage (NCBI taxonomy): Eukaryota > Viridiplantae > Streptophyta > Magnoliopsida > Asparagales > Orchidaceae > Cymbidium > Cymbidium sinense. The sequence goes on from CM038216.1 coordinate 44,854,575, forward strand.
CTATAGGGTATAGGTTTTAATTTAGGGTTTAGGATTTTTATTTTTTTTAACAAAGAACAAATTCAGATTCAACATTTCTTCTTTTTGATTTCATCAACCAAGTAACACACTAAATTTTCTAAGACACAAGCAATGACATAGATAAAAATTGAGCACACATAGAGCAAATAGAAAACCCTAGATAACTAGAACCATCTCTACTATAAAAGACATAGTTCCTTAAGCAACAGATAGGATCAGCCATTCCTCAATTTTTCAAGTTCCCATCAAAACGACCCCGGTCTCCTGACTAGTGGAATCGACCATCATGTCCCCGATCTCTCCCTCCATCACCACCAGAGCTATAACCTCTATCACTCTTGCTGCCAGCATAACGACCACTACTCTGACCACCACCATAATTTTTGGTAGCACCGTCAAATCCCCCTCCACCATTATGTTAACTGTCATCTTTGCCTTCGCTTCAACCACTAGATCTTGACTGAGCCTAGTTGACGGTGTTGTTTCTACACTCAAGGTTCTTCCCATTCTTAGAGTTTAGGTATAAGTTTAAGTTTCTTAGGTTTTATGGTTTAGGTATACCTTTTAATTTGTTTAGATACTTTAGGTTTAGGTTTAGGGTTTGGGGTTCAGGATTTAGGGTTTAGGGTTATGGTTTAGGATTTAGGGTTTAGGGTATTCAGATTTATGCTTTTAGGGTTTAGGGTTTGGATTAGAGGTTAGTGTTTAGGGTTTAGGGTTAAGAGTATAGGGTTTAGAATTTTTTAAGGTTTAGGGTTTAGGATTTAATGTTAGTTCTACATTTTATGGTTTTATTAAATTAAGTAAACTGATAGGTTTAAGATTATTTAGTTTATTTTTTAATTATTTTAGTATATTTATTTTTTATTTTTATTTAGATTTATTTCTTATATTTATTTAGTTTAGTTTATTAATTTTAGGTATATTTATTTTAGTTTAGGTTTTTTATTTTAGTTTATTTTTTGGTTTAGGTTTTGGTTTGGGTTTAGTTTTAAGTTCAATTTTTTTATTTTTATGTTTAAGTTTAGGTTTTTATTTTATTTTTTTAGGTTTTGGTTTTAGGTTTTTATTTTAAGTTAGTTTTTAGGTTTTATTTTTTTAGTTTAGGTTTAGGTTTATTTTACTCATAATATTTAGTTTGGTTTAGGTTACTTTATTTATTTTAGTTTATTTTAATTTAGTTCACGTTCATTTATTTTGGCTTTTTTTATTTTATTTTTTAGTTTAGGTTTTTTTAGTCTAGGGTTTAGGTTTAAGTTATTTTATATATTTTTTTAGGTTTTATTTTAACTTTATTTTAGTTTCATTTTAAGTTTAGTTTATTTAGTTCATTTTATTTTTATTCATTTATTTTATTTTTTTATTTACTTTTATTTTTTATTATTAATTATTTATTGTTAGTTTATTTTATTTTTAGTTTATTTTATGTTTTTAATTTTATGATTTTATTTTAAATTTAGTATTTTAGTTTTTCCTTTAGGGTTTAGATTTAGGCTTTGTGGTTTAGTGTTTTTGTGGTATATGGTAGGGTCAGCTTATATTTTAGGTTGTGGTTGTATGGCTCATTTTTTTATGGTTCAGTTATGGCTTTTTAGGGTTTATGGCCTAGTTGTGGTTCCTTGGATTTCCTATCAGAGTCAGGTTATTTAGGTCCGTGGATTTAGGTTTTGTGGTTATTTATTCAGTAGGTTTTTATATGTTTGGTTTAAAGTGGTTAGTTTTAGGATTTTATTTTACGGCTTTAGGTGTAGGATTTTATTAAAAAAATTAAGTAAACAGGATTTTTTTATTTAGTTTATTTATATTTATTAGGTTTATTTATTTTATTTCTTATTTTAATTTTATTTTTTTTTAGTTTAGGGTTTTATATATTTTTAGTTTAAATTTATTTTATTTAATAGGTTTAGGTATTATTTTTTAATTTTAGTTTTAGGTTTAGGTTTATTTTATTTTTAAGGTTTAGATTTTGATTTTATTTTAGGTTTATTTTGAGGTTTTATTTTAGTTTAGGTTTAGATTTATTTTAAGTGTATTTTATTTTATTTAGTTTTATTTTATTTTAGCTTTGTTTTTAGTTTTTATTTTATTTTATTTTATTTTATTTATTTTATCTTTTAAGTTTATTTTATTTTATTTATTTTAGGTTTAGTTTTTTTTTTAGTGAGGGTAGGGTTTTATTTTTTTTTTTTATTTTAGGTTTATGTTTTTTTAGTTTTATTTAGTTTATTTTATTGTATTTAGTATTTTATTTTTATTTGTGTTTTATTTTTTTTATTTATATTTTAGTTTTTTTTATTCATAGGTTTATTTTATTTTCTTTTAGTTTTATTTATATTCATTATTTTATTTCATTTTATTAGTTTTATATTTCTTTTAGTTTTAGGTTCATTTATTTTATTTTATTTTTTTATTTTATTTTAGGTTTTTTATTTTATTTATTTTATCTTTTTTTTATTTATTTTATTTTTATGTTTAGGTTTGGTTTGTTTCATTTTATTTTGGTTTTGTCTTTGTTTTAGGTTATTTTTTATGGGTTAGGGTTTTAGTTGTGGTGTATGGTTATTTGTGGTTTAGGGTTTAGGTTCATTTTGTGTGGTTTTATTAGGGTTAGTTTTAGGTTTTTAAGGTTTGTGGTTTGTTTATTAACACGTAACCGAACCAGGGTCAGGTCGGTTTAGCTGCCTGGTGAGCCAGTTTTAGTCTTTTACTGTTTAGTAGTGGAGGCCCAGCTCAGGGCTCAGTGTCACTTATGATCTAGGTTTAGGATTGGGTCAGGGTTTAGGGTTTTCTTAAATTAAGCAAACCCAGCAGGTTTAGGTTTATTTTTTTATTTAGTTTATTTTTAATTTATTTTATTTTATTATTTTTATTTAAGTTTATTTTTAATTTTTATTTAGTTTAGTTTATTTATTTTAGGCTTATTTATTTTAGTTTAGATTTTTTTTTAATTTTATTTTATTGTTTAAGTTTAGGTTTATGTTTAGTATTTAGTTTAGTTTTATGATTTTATTTTTTAGGTTTTGGTTTTATGCTTTATTTTTAGGAATATGTTTAGGTTTTTATTTTATTTTTTTAGGTTAGTTTTTATGTTTTTTTAAAGTTTAGGTTTATGTTTATTTTTAGTTTATTTTATTTTATTTAGTTTATGGTTTAGGTTTAGTTTATTTTAGGTTTAGGTTTAGGTTTTATTTATTTTAGTTTAGTTTATTTTTGTTTAGGTTTATGTTTATTTTATTTTGTTTATTTTAGGTTTAGGTTTTTTTATAGTTTATGGTTTAGGTTTTATTTTTTATTTATTTTTAGGTTTATTTTTTAAGTTTAGAATTTTTTAAGGGTTTTGTACCACCATCCTTCAATATTGATGGGAGCCCAATGAAAAAAAATACACAACTCGGCTATTATAACGACAAACACACTGCCTTTTCATTAGCTTGTTTAGGTGTTGCATTTGATTGGTATGCTGAATTGCCCCATGGTTCGATGAAGAATTTTGCTGAGTTGGAGCACCTCTTCATCAAGAGGTTTGTTGGATCTCAGCAGAGTGTTACTATTGGCGACCTCATTGTAGAGAAATAGAAACTCAATGAATCCCTTGTTGATTACATTCTCAGGTGGCACAACCTTAGCATGAAATGCAAACCATAGTTGTCCGAACAGCATGCCATTGAGATTCTTCTCAATAATATCCATGGCCCGGTCACCTTCATGCTTAAGGGCTTTAGCATCAAAACATTTAAGAAATTAATCAACAAGGCGGCTAGCGTACAAGAGAAAGCCAAACAATTGCTCTTTCCCGACCAATCATCTAGGCCCAAGCCAGAAAAGGTGTTTGACAAGAAGCTAGGGACAACTATGTTAGTGGACAAAGGGAAGCAGCCAACTAGTTCTTAGCATGAGAGATTATAAGCTTAGCAACCTCTTTTGCCACTCCTCTTCCACCACCTCGGCCATTATATCAGCCACCATAGTCGCCACAATAACCATTTCCATCGCTGCAGCAGCTTACCCAGCAACGGTATTCATATGCATCGCTAAGTAGCTACTTTTCCCTACTCTTGCCTATAGATTGAATAAGCCATATTCATTCAAGAGGGAAGTAGTTAGGAAATTCTTTAAAAATCTCTTAAAGAAACTTGACTCTCAGTTACCAGAGGCTAAGAGGCCGGAGGAAGTGGGCATGAGAGATGATCCTACCTATTGCCCCTACCACCCCATGTTAGGCCATGTCTGAGAGGATTGTATAACTTTTAAGGACTAGCTTGAGCGCAGCTATAAATTGAAAACCATATTTATCCCTAAGGAATACTTATTTGAACAACCATCTAGTTCTGCTAGAGTGATCCTTGGGGATACTTGCAATCCTCATAAGATTGTGACCGAGGTACACTTAAGATTATGTGGAGCCAACCAATCCAGTCTGAATATGAAATCCAATATCAAGAGACTAGGATACTACTGGTCGTCGAAGCTCAAAGATTGCTTGGATATGGCTAAGTGATGTCACCAATATCAAATACATGGTGTGGTCCTACACCAACCACCCAATATTCTACATCTTACATTGGCCTCATGGCCATTCGAGTGTTGGGGTACCAACATAATGGGTGTGATTAATCCTCATTCTTCCAAGGGTCATCAATTCATATTAGCTGATATTGATTACTTTTCCAAATGGGTGAAGACGATTTTGCTCAGAGAGGGCACAGCTCAGCATGTGCTCTAGGTTTTAGGAACCATATCTTATATAAGTTCGGAGTGCCTCAATGAATTATAAATGATAATGGTACTGCATTCAAGAGCACTGAGATCAACAACTTTGCCCGGAGACACAACATAGATTGGAGATATTCTAACATCAACTACCTGAAGGAAAATGGCTTAGTAGAAGCTTTCAACAAAACTCTCATCCAAATACTGAAGAAGACACTCAAAAATAACAAGTGACAGTGACATGAGCAGTTAGTTGAAGCCTTGTGGGCCTACCGCACCACATTTAGAACTCCAACTTTGTCTACCCCTTACTGTATGGGTATGAAACTATTCTACAATTAGAAGTCCAATTCCCATCATTAATGATAGTTATGGGTAGCGAGATCATAACATAGCAGAATATCAAGCTATAATTAGAAGAGCTCGAAGGTTTGGAGGAGAGATGGCTGTAGGCATGCTAAAACCTCGAGTTGTACAAAGCTAAAATAATTCAAGCTTATAAGAAGTTGGTTCATCCTAGAGCTTTTCAAGTAGGAGAGCTTATTTTAGTTCTAAGGAGATTGATTGTTGCCTATCATAAGATGAAAGGAAAGTTTGAACCCACTTGGGAAGGCCCTTTTACCATAGACAAGGCTTACTAAGGAGGATCTTATCAGCTTATTAATCATAAGGAAGAGTGCCCAATGCTTCTATTCAATGGGCTCTACTTAAAGAAATATTAGAAATCATGTTTGTGAATAATTATCATCAATGAAAATTCTATTTTGAATTCAATCTCTTATATGTTGAAAGTATTCTTGTTTATTAATCTGTCATGATGTGTTTAGGGTAGGTGTAAGGGGCTTGAGCAGCATCCTATCCTTCATTGACACAAACTACACAAAAACATATAAAAAAACACATATATTTAGTCTCGAACTACCCTGAGTTGAGATAACGCCCCTAATGACACTCACATAATAGCTGTTCTAGGTTGAGCCGATGTGCTACCTTGCTAGTTTGTCACTCCAGTGGTCTTCTTGCTTTCGAGAATGTAAGTCTTTTACACTTTCCTTCCTTACCTGGCCACTACACACCGACAAGACCTTGTTAGTTTGGTAGGCCTTACTATGTGGCCGACAAGCTACCTTATGTTAGCTTCATTTAAGAGGATGTGAGTCTGCTATACTTTCTTCTTGGATTAGCCTTCTTGCACTGACTAGGTCGAGTATATTTGAGGTTTAGGATAAGTCTTCTAGTCGTTCCTTCCCTTCTAGCCACTTCATGTATTGATCTAGTCCTTCCTCGGGGATCCCCGCTTAGTAGTCGCTCTAGGTAAAATAACTTCTATCCTGCTGACAACAAACTATCTTGATGATTAGTTTCACTTGAAAAGTTGTAAACCTACACACTTTATTTTAGAATTGATCATTGGACACTAACGGGCAACTTATGTTGGTTGGTTCTCACTATGCTATCGGATACACCACTCATGCTAATGAATACACATTTGGTTGGTTGGTTCTCGAACCTTAGGATACACCACTCACGATAAATGTAAGTCTGCTGTGCTTTCTCCTTGAGTTGGCCACCATACACCTATAAGCTTTCTTTTCGAGGTTACAGGATACTACCCCTAGCAGCACTCCCTTGTGGGCACTATATTTGGATCTTATCCTTTGCAACCCCATTTAGACACTACCAAGGTTACTATCATATTAGATAATTCCCCTTTCCTAGTAATGTGGCTGTAAAATCCATCCTTTGGATGTACAGATTCTCCCTGGTCCAGTAAATCTGAGATAGGTCAAGGTCGACAAAGCCCCTTCTCAATGTGGTCCCTCATGCATAAACAGGGTTCATGTAAACATATAAAGAAAATATATATTCACTTGTGGATTAGGAGGACACCCCTAGCGATACCTTTTCCCAAGCAAGCATCCTATCTTTAGGGCACTGTTAGCAAAACTCCCAATATGAATTATCTGACTACTCTTGAGTTGATATAAGTCCCCAACAGCATTCACTTAGTAGTTGCCCCTAAGTCAAGTTTGATTTGTTGTGCTACTAACAGGTAACCCAAATGATTGTTCCCTGCTTTAGAAAATGTAAGTCTATTATGCCTTCTTCATAGCACAGTCATTGCACACTGAAAGGCAACCCCTTAGGTTAGATAGCTCTACCCCATGGCCAGTAGACTATCCATTTGGATTTGTAAATTTGAGATAGGATAAGTACGATATAGCCCATTCTCAATGGGTCCATCACACACCTACATGGTCCATAAATTAAATATATTAAATATGATCGAGCTCACATCCCAGTGGATATGCCCTCAATTTAAAATCAAACTAAACCAAAAAAACCTTATCAAATCACATGAAATTATAATAAAATTAATTCTAACTACTTTTGAGTTGACATAAATCCCCAGCAGCATTCACTATGTAGTTGCCCTAGGTCAGGTTTGATTTGTTGTGCATCCAACAGGTCAACTAAGCAGTTGTTCCTTACTCTGGTAGATGTAAGTCTACCATACCTTCCTCCTAGCACAAACGTTGCATATGGAAAGGCAATACCTTAGGTTTGCTAGCTCTACCCCAGAGCCAGTAGAATATCTCTTTGGATTTGTAAACCTGAGGTAAGTCAAGGCTGATATATCCTGTTCTCAGTGGGTCCATCGCACACTGATAGGGTCCATACATTAACTCAGATTAAATTAAACCCAATTTGATTTTCCCTAGTGGAGTTAAAACATACCCTTCTCCCTAATGAAGCCCCAATTCATATAAAATAAGTCAAGCAACTAAATCAAATTCAAAACCAACCTCCCTAGGAGAGCCAAATTAAACCAACTCCCTTAGAAGAGTCTAAATCAAAGAAATCCAACCAAACTCTTATTCCTAGTGGATACTTTCCCAAATAAATATATCAAAGCAAACTTAAATCCTAATCCCTAATAGATAGCCTGAACCTGCTTCCCTAGTGGAAGGTTCATATACCCGATCCCCATCATACTCGAGCCCATATCTCTAGTAGATCTGCCTCCAAATCAATTTAAATAAAACAAATAAAAGTCGATACAATCATAATCCCTAATGGATTATAAATTCTTATCACTTTATCCCTAGAAGATTTTCTTCTTCTATTCCCTCGACATAGACCCCTCACATGTCATGTCCAATGCTTGTGTGATCCCCTAGCAGATCTCCCTCCAAGTCCTTGATAATTAATTCTCATAAAATCTTATTTCTTCTCTTATACACACTTTTAATACTTCAACCAAAATCTGAACAATGTATTCATTAAAATTACATCATCTTAACATTGTAAATAACATTTTATGATTTGTGATGGTGCAAGCTCAAACTAACTATACAATATCATGCTAAACATATTATAGTGTGAATTAACACACTATATTATATTATAATATATGATGTTATATTATAATTTTCTATAATATAATATATTGTCTAACATTAGACCTCATTACAATCACTTAAATGGAGCAAATAATAAAATTTTCTCAAAATATGAATAATGTTCATTTTGGATGTAAAATTATTATTTTCTATTAGAAATGGTACAAAGTAGCATAATTTTCATGTTTCTTCTTGGTGTTTGCCGTGAATTTGGCCAAATTCTTCCATCTCAACCTTCAAATTAACATTTTTGTGAGTTTTGACCTAATGTATTATGGAAAAAGTAAAACATACTAAAATGTACAATAACATTTAGTAACACACCACCACATTCATATATATGTGAAGATATATTGTTATGTACATTATATTTCAATATGCTTTCAAAAAATATATTATATTACATTACAAAAATGAATCACTTTAAGCAAAAAATTTATAAAATTTTGTTGAAAAATGAGCATTTATTTTGGATGCAAAATTCCATTCTTTTGATTAAATGACACATTACACCCAATGATATTCCCTAAAGCTTACCTTAAATTTGGCCAAATCCGATCATCTCAGCCTATAAATCAATATTTTTATTACTATTCCAAGAAAGGTAGGGGTAGGAATAATTCTCTTAACTTTGGACTGTGATGTGATGAGATTTGCATAATATTCACTCAATCCTTGCACCAACAATGAAGCAAAACACTCCAGTACCTTTTCCCAAGTAAGCATCCTATCTTTAGGGCAATGTCAGCAAAACTCCTTATAGTAATCTCTTGACTGCTCTTGAGTACCAACGACATTCACTCAGTAGTCACCTCTAAGTTGGGTTCGATTTGTTGTGCCACCATTAGGTCACCCCAGCATCTATTCCCTTATTTAGAAGATGTAAGTCTGCTAGTTGTTCCTAGCACAACCATTACACACCAAAAGGCAACCCCTTAGGTTGTCTAGCTCTACCCCATAGCCAGTAGACTATCCCTTTGGATTTATAAATTTGAGATAGGACAAGTCTTATATAGCCCCTTCTTAATGGGTCCATCGCACACCGACATGGTCCGTAAATTAAATCTATCAAATTTAATTGAGCTCACATCCCCAGTCGATATGCCCTCAATTCAAAATCAAACTAAACTAAAAAACTATATCTAATCACATGAAATTAAGATAAAATTAATCTTGACTAATTTTGAGTTGACATTAGTCCCCAACAACATTCACTCAGTAGTTGCCCTAAGTCAAGTTCAATTGCATCCAAAAGGTCACCCCAGTTGTTGTTCCTTGCTTTGGAAGATGTAAGCTTGTTACACCTTCTTCCAAGCACAATTGTTGCACACCGAAAGGCAACCCATAAGGTTGGCTAGCTCTACCCCGCAGCGGATAGACTATCCTTTTGGATTTATAAACTTGAGGTAGGTCATGTCTGATATAGCCCCTTCTTAGTGGGTCCATCACACACTAACAGGGGCCATACATTAACTCAGGTTAAATTAAACCCAATATGATTTCCTCCAGTGGGTTAAATCACACCCTTCTCCTTAGTGGCACCCCAAATCAAATATAAAGTGGTCAAGCAAACAAATTAAATTCAAAACCAACCTCCCTAGTGGAGCCAAATTAAGCCAACTCCCCCATTATAGTCTAAATAAAAGAAATCTAACCAAACTCTTATTCCTAGTGGATACATCCCCAAACTAATCTATGAAATCAAACTCAACTCCCAATGCCTAGTGGATAGCTTGAACCTGCTTCCCTAGTGGAAGGTTTACATACTCGATCCCCAGTGGACTTGAGCCTATATCTCTAGTAGATATGCCTCCACATCAAGTAAAACAAAATAAATTCGAATCGATTCAATCTTAATCCCCATTGGATTATAGATTCTTATCCCCAGATAATCTTCTTTCCATAAATTATATAATGAAATCAAATTCAAAAAATGTCCCCAACAGATTTTCTTCTTCTATCCCCTCGACATAGACCCCTCACGGGTCATGTCCAATGCAGGTGTGATCCCCTAGTGGATCTCCCTCCATGTCCTTGACATGGAATTCTCATCAACTCTTCTTTCTTCTCTTATGCACACCATTAATACTTCAACCAAAATCTTAATAATGTATTCGTTCAACCTTCAAATTAATATTTTTATGAGTTTTAACCCAAAGTATTGTAACAAAAGTAAAATATACTAAAATGTACAATACCATTTAGTAACATACCACCACATTCATATATATGTGAAGTTATATTATTATGTACAATATATTTTAATATGCTTTCATATAATATAATATCTTACATTACACCTTAAAATGAATCACTTTAAGAAAAAAATATAAAATTTAGTTGAAAAATGAACATTTATTTTAGATGGAAAATTCCATTCTTTTGATTAAATGGCACACCATAGCACACCCCCAATGATGTTTCCTAAAGCTTACCTTAAATTTGGCTAAATGCCATCATCTCAGCCTATAAATCAGTATTTTTATGAATTATAGCATAACAAACTCTACTACATCATACTATAATAAACAAAAATATGCTAAACAACAAGTAATAATACACAATAGTATGCTATAATGCAGGATGCTACACTATGTTATGGCAACCTATATTATAATACATTATAACATATTATATTATATTATATTGCATATCACATCACAAGGGATTGCTTAAGATAAAAAATCATAAAATTATTCTAAATAATAAAAAATTATATATTTTAGTCATATCACTTAAATATTTTAAATTGAAACAATACATTATAATGCCATGCTCTACCTATTATGAATTTGGCCAAATTTCACCATTTTAAAGTATGAATCAACATTTTCATAAATAACTCTAGTGTAGGCTTGACTGCATGATTATAAAATACTAATAGAATTTAAAATTCAGAAAATAATATATTTTGAAATATGATGCTATACTTTGCTACAACATATAATATTTATTCTTAAGATAAAATCTTACTTTTTTGACTATAAGTGGAGTAGCTCACATTTGGTACTACAACCTAATTCCCACTTCAATTTAATAAATTTCATCATTTTTTTTGTTAAATCAATATTTTTATGATTTATATTTATATAGACTACTAGGCATAATATATTAGAACATTTCAAAACATCTTATAACATCCAAAAACACATCACTACATGTTCAAATATATGATACCACATTATATTATGATATATAGTATTATAATATCATCTAGGTTTAGGGTTTAGGGTTTTCAAATCTCTAGTAGTCAAGGGAAAGTCTCTTGAAGGAATTTTATTTACCTACCATAATTATGTTAGGATTAGGTCATTCTTTATATCTACTCCTAATGACATCTTTATTCAAGGTTTATGGTTTAAGGTTTAAGGTTAGGGTTTAGGGTTACTTTAGGGTTTAGGGTGTAGGGTTAGATTAGGGTTTAGGTTTAGGGTTAGGGTTCATTTTTTTGTTTATTTTATTTTTTCTTTTTATTTATATTAAATTTTTATTTTTATTTAGTTTAGTTTATTTATTTTAGGTTTATTTATTTTAGTTTTGGTTTTTTTATTTTAGCTTATTTCTTAGGTTTAGGTTTATGTTTATTGTTACTTTTTAGTTTAGTTTTATTTTTAGTTTATTTCTTAAGTTTTTGTTTTAATTTTTATTTTTAAGATTAGGTTTAGGGTATTATTTTATTTTTTTAGGTTTAGGTTTTAAGTTTTTATTTTAGGTTTATTTTTAGGTTTTATTATTTAGTTGAGGTTTAGGTTTATTTTTATTTTATTTTATTTTATTTAGTTCAGGGTTTAAGTTTAGTTTTTTTTTTAGGTTTAGGTTAAGGTTTAGTTTTTATTTATTTTAGTTTAGTTTATTTTAGTTTAAATTTAGGTTTATTTTATTTTGGTTTTTTTTTAAGTTTAGTTTTTTTTTTAGTTTAGGGTTAAGATTTTATTATTTATTTATTTTTTGGTTTATTTTTAAGTTTAGGTTTTTGTTTAGTTTTTATTTTCTTTATTTTTTTTATTTTATTTTTATTTTACATTTAGTTTTTTTTATTTAGGTTTTTTACTTTTTGTTTTATTATATTTTTTAGGTAAGTTTTGGTATTTATTTATTTTTCTTTAGTTTTGTTTTTATTTTTATTTTATTTTATTTTGATGTTTTTGCTTAGGTTTAGGTTTTTATTTTGGTTTTAGTTTTTATTTTTATTATTTTTATTATTTTATTTTATTTAAGTTTAATTTTTTTTTCAGTTTTATTTATTTTTTGTTTAGGTTTTTAAGTTTTTAGGGTTTAGGGTTTAATGTTTATGGTTTTTTGGTTAGAGTTTAGGGTTTAGGGTTGAAGGTTTTAGGATTTAGGGTTTAGGGTTTAGGGTTTAGGGTTTAGGGTTTAGGGTTTAGGATTTAGGTTTAAGATTTAAGGTTTAGGGTTTGGGGTTAGCTTAGGGTTTAGGGATAGTTTAAGGTATAGGATTTACGGTTTAGGGTAGGGCTTAGGGTTTTAATGTTTAGGGTTTAGGGTTTAGGGTTTAGGGTTCTAAGTTTAGGGTTTGGGGTTTTGGGTAGGGTTAGGGTTTTTTAAAATTTTATTTCTTTATATATTTTTATATTTTTAAAATTAAGTAAACTAGTAAAATAATGTTTATTTAGTTTATATTTATTTATTTTAATTTATTTTATTTTATTTTATTTTTATTAGTTTTATTTTAATTTTTATTAGTTTAGTTTATTTATTTAAGGTTTATTTATTTAAGTTTAAGTTTTTTTTATTTTAGTTTATTTTTATGTTTAGGTTTAGGTTTAGGTTTATTTTTTAGCTTAGTTTTATTCTTCTTTTATTTCTTTGGTTTAGGTTTTATTTTTTTATTTTTATGTTTAAGTTTAAGTTTTTATTTTATTTTTTTAAGTTTATGTTTTATGTTTTAATTTTAGATTTATTTTTAGGTTTTATTTTTTAGTTTAAGTTTTAGTTTGGTTTAATTTTATTTTATTTTATTTAGTGTTTAGGTTTAGGTTTATATTTTAGTTTAGTTTTATTTTTACTTTATTTTTATGTTTAGGTTTTTAAGTTCTCAGGGTTTAGGCTTTAAGGTTTAGGGATTAGAGCTCAGTTTTATTTTAGGGGTTATCATTTAACGCCAGGGTTTATTTAGCATTTAGCTTTAGGGTTTTAGGGTTTATTTATAGTTTTAGTTTAGGGTTTAAGGTGGCTTTGGAGTTTTAGGGTTTAGTGTTAGTAGGGATGGGAGGTTTAGGGTAGGGTGTGGGTAGGTAGGGTAGTATTTATGATTTAGAGTTTAGGTTTTTAAATAGCAATTAGCAAGTTTAGTGGTTTTTTTAAATTAAGTAAACTGGTAGGTTTAGATTTATTTAGATAATTTTTTATTTATTTTAGTTAAATTTTTTTAGATTTATTTATTTTTTATTTAGCTTTATTTATTTATTTTAGGTTCTTTTATTTTAGTTTAGGTTTTTTATTTAGTTTATTATTTAGGTCTAGCTTTATGTTTATTTTTTATTGAGTTTATTTTATTTTGTCTTTAGGTCTAAATTTTAGTGGCCTAGGGTCAGGGCAAGGGCCTAAGGAGGTTCAAGGGGTGGTAGGGTTTAGGATTTTATTTAGTTTAGGTCAGTAGAGGCACAAGATTTGTGCCTAGGGCTCAGGATTTAATGTTTAGGGTAGGGAGGCATATAGTTTAGGGTAGGGTTTGGTATGATCTTGGGCCTGGGGCCTCAGCTTTCAGTGTGGCTAGGGTCAGCTTTATGGTCTGGTGGCCAGTTTAAGGCCCAGGTCTGTTCTGGTTTAGGTTTAAGATTCATTTTAGGTCCATTCTTTGAGGTTTAAGGTTTAGGTTTGGGCCTAGTGTTTAGGGTTTATGGTTTAGCCCATTTCATTTTAGTGGGTAGGTTTTAGTTTATGGTTTAGGTGTGTTATGATTAGTGTTAGTGGCTCAGGTCCGTGGTCAGGGTTTAGAGTTTAGGTTTAGGGTTTAGGGTTTAGGGTTTTCAAAAAAAAATATGCAACCCGAAGTTTAGGTTCATTTAGTTTATTTTATTATCATTTATTTAAGTTTATTTTAATTATTATTTTTTTAGGTTTATTTTTATTTTATTTAGTTTAGTTTATTTATTTAGGTTTAAGTTTATTTTAGTTTAGTTTTATTTTTATTTTATTTTTAGGTTTAATTTTTTTATGGTTTAGGTTTAGGGTTTAGGTTTTAGGGGGCCATCGTTAGGTTTTAAGGTTTGAGTAGTGTAGTTTAGGGTTTAGGGTTTTTAGGGTTTAGGGTTTATGGTTTAGGGTTTAGGGTTTAGTGGTGAGGGTTTAGGATTTAGGATTTAGGGTTTAATATTTTTTTAATTAAGTAAATTAGTAGGTTTAGTGTTTAGGGTTTTGGGATTTTTTTTTTAAATTAAGTAAATTGATAGTTTATGTTTTTTTAGATTATTATTTATTTCATTTAGTTTATTTTAGTTTTTCTTTTTTTAGGTTTATTTTTTATTTTTATTTAGTTTAGTTTATTTATTTTAGGTTTATTTATTTTAGTTTAAGTTTTTTATTTTAGTTTATTTTTTAGGTTTAGGTTTAGGTTTATTTTTTAGTTAAGTTTTATTTTTATTTTATGTTTTCAATTTTTAGGTTTTTAGGGTTTAGGGTTTAGTGTTTATGGTTTAAGGTTTAGAGTTTTTAGGATTTAGGGTTTAAAGTTTAGGGTTTAGAGTTTAGGGTTTAAGGTTTCGGGTTTGGGATTTAGGGTTTTATGGTTTAGGGTTTAGGATTTAGGGTTTAGGATTTACATTTTATAGTTTAGGGTTTAGCGCTAGCTTAGGGTTTAGGATTTAGGATTTTTTTAGGGTTTAGGGTTTAGGTTTATTTTTAAATTAAGTAAACTTGAAGGTTTAGATTTATTTATTTTACATTTATTTACTTAAGTTTATTTTAGTTTTTATTTTTATTTAAGTTTATTTTTCATTATTATTTAGTTTAGCTTATTTATTTTAGGTTTTTTTTTATTTTAGTTTAGTTTTTAGGTTTAGATTTAGGTTTACATTTATTTTTTACTTTAGTTTTATTTTTATTTTATTGTTTAGGTTTAGGTTTTATTTTTTATTTTTAGGTTTAGATTTTGGTTTTTATTTATTTTTTTAGATTTCAATTTTAGGTTTTTATTTTAGGGTTATTTTTAGCTTTTATTTTTTTGTTTAGTTTCAGGTTTAGGTTTATTTTTAATTTATTTCATTTTATTTAGTTTAGGGCTTAGGTTTAGTTTATTTTAGGTTTAGATTGCATTTATTTATTTTAGTTTAGTTTGTTTTAATTTAGGTTTAGGTTTATTTTATTTTGTTTAATTTAAGTTTAGGGTCATTTTTTGTTTAGTGTTTATGTTTTATTTATTATTTATTTTAGTTTTTGTTTTTAGGTTTAGATTTTTATTTAGCTTTTATTTTTTTATTTTTAATTTATATTTAGTTTTTATTTTATGTAGGTTTTTTATTTTTAGGTTTTTTTATTTTTTTTGTTTAATTTAGGTTTTTATTTATTTTATTTTAGTTTAGTTTTTAGTTTTTATTGTATTTTTTTAGGTTTAAGTTTAGGTTTAAGTTTTATTTCAAGTTTTAATTTTTTTTATTTTTTATTTTAGATAAGTTTAGGTTATTTACTTATTTTATTTTTTTGGTTTTATTTAGTTTGAGTTTTGGTTTTTAAGTTTTTAGGTTTTTAGGGTTTAGGGTTTAGAGTTTGGGGTTTAGGGTTTAGGGTTTAGGGCCTAGGTTTAGTTGTGGTAGGGTTTAGGGTTTGGGTTTAGTGGTTTGGGATTTAGGGTTTAGGGTTTGGGGTCAGAGGTCATTAGGGTTAGGGTTTAGGATTGTAAGTTTTAGGGTTTAGGGTTTAGGGTTTAAGGTTTAGGGTTTAGGATTATAGGTTTAAGGTTTCGAGTTTAAGTTTTAGGGTTAGATTCAGGGTTTAGTGTTTAGTGTTAGGGTTTTTTTAATTTTTAATTTTTTTTAAATTAAGTAAACTCATAGGTTCAAGTTTATTTAGTTTAATTTTTATTTTAGTTTATTTTATTTTTAATTTTGATTTAGGTTTAATTTTCTTTTTATTTACTTTAATTTAATTATTTTAGGATTATTTATTTTAGTTTAGGTTTTTTATTTTAGTTTAGTTCTATTTTTATTTTATTTTTTAGGTTTCAATTTTATTTTTTATTTTTACGTTTAGGTTTAGGTTTTTATTTTATTTTATTAGGTTTAAGTTTTGGGTTTTTATTTTAGCTTTATTTTTAGGTTTTATTTTTTAATTTAGGTTTAGTTTTATTTTTTGTTTATTTTATTTTATTTCGTTTAGGTTTAGGTTTAGGTTTAGGTTTTATTTATTTTTGTTATGTTTATTTTTGTTTAGGTTTAGGTCTATTTTATTTTATTTATTTTATTTTTATTTTAGGTTTAGGTTTTTTTTAGTTTGGAGTTTAAGTTCCATTTTTCATTTATTTTTAGGGTTTTTTTAGGTTTATTTTTAAAATTTAAGTTTTTATTTTATTTTTATTTTATTTTATTTTAACTTATTTTTTATTTATTTTATTTTATTTTATGTTTAGTTTTTATTTTATTTAGGTTTTTTATTCTTTGGTTTATTATATATATTTTAGTTTATTTTAGGCTATTATTTATCTTATTTATTTTATTTTTTATTTTATTTAATTTTAGTTTTGGTCTTAGGTTTAGCTTTATTTTATTTTATTTTAATTTTATTTTATTTATTTATTTCATTTTTTTTTTATTTTATTTAGCTCTAGGCTTTACAAGTTTTAGGTCATAGCTTTTAGGGTTTGTGATTTAGGTTTTGTGGCTTCAGTGTCAGAGAGGGTTTGAGAATTTTGGATTACAGAGTTTAGTGTTTAGCCTTTTAGGTCAGGCTTTAGGGTTTGTGTGGCGCTTAGGGTTTTTAAAAAAAATTAAGTAAATTAATAGGTTTATGTTTATTAAGTTTATTTTTTATTTATTTCAATTTATTTATATTTTTCATTTTATTTAGGTTCATTTTTTATTATTATTTAATTAATTTTTTCTTTATTTTAGTTTATTGTATTATCAATTTTTATTTAGGTTAATTTTTTATTTATCGTTAGTTTTGTTTATTTATTTGATGTTTATTTATTTTAGTTTAAGATTTTTATTTTAGTTTAGTGTTTAGGTTTAGGCTTAGGTTTATGTTTATTTTTTAGTTTATTTTTATTTTTATTTTATTTTATAGGTTTAGATTTTATTTTTTATTTTTAGGTTAAAGTGTAGGTTTTTATTTTATTTTTTTAGGTTTCAGTTTGAGGTTTTTATTTTATGTTTGTTTTTAGGTTTTATTTTTTTGTTTTAGTTTGGGTTTATTTTCTGTTTATTTGATTTTATTTAGTTTAGGGTTTAAGTTTAGTTTATTTTAGGTTTAGGTTTAGGTTTTATTTATTTTATTTTAGTTTATTTTAGTTTAAATTTAGGATTATTTTATTTTGTTTTTTTTAAGTTTAGGTTAGTTTAGTGTTAAGGTTTTTTTTATTTATTTTTAGGTTTTTTTTTAGGTTTAGGTTTTATTTCTTTATTTTTATGTTTAGATTTAGGTTTTTATTTTATTTTTTTAGGTTTCAATTTTAGTTTTTTATTTTTGGTTAATTTTTAGGTTTTATGTTTTTGTTTAGGTTTAGATTTATTTTTAGTTTTATTGATTTTATTTAGTTTAGGGATTAAATTAAGTTTATTTTAGGTTTAAGTTTAGATTTTATTTATTTTAGTTTAGTTTATTTTAGTTTAAGTTTAGGTTTATTTTATTTGTTTATTTTCGGTGTAGGGTTTTTTTAGTTTAGTGTTTAGGTTTTTGTTTTTTATTTATTTTTAGGTTTATTTTTTTAGGTGTAGGTTTTTATTTACTTTTTATTTTATTTTACTTTAGGTTTATTTGATTTTTACTTTACGTTTAGCTTTTATTTTATTTATGTTTTTTAGGTTTAAGTTTACTTTATTTTTTAGTTTAGTTTTGATTTTATTTTATTTTATTTAGGTTAAGTTTTTAGTTTTTTTTTAGGTTTAGATTTAGGTTTATGTTTAGGTTTTATTTTATTTTTATTATTTTATGTTTAAATTTTATTTATTTATTTTCTTTTTTTGGCTTTATTTAGTTTGGGTTTAGGTTTTAGCTTTAGGTTTAGGGTTTATAGGGTTTAGGTTTAGGATGATTTAGGCCTGGGACTTAGTGTAGTTTAGGGTTGCAGTAGGGTTTAGGGTTTGGGGTCAGCCAGGTTTGGGGTTTAGGGTTTATGATTTTAGGGTTTAGGGTTTAGGGTTTAGGGTTTAGGGTTAAGGGTTTTATGGTTTAGGGTTTAGGGTGGTAGGTTTAAGGTATAGAGTTTATTCTTTAAGATTGGTTTTATTTTTTATTTTAGTTTAGGTTTTTTATTTTAATTTTGTTATATTTTTAATTTATTTTTTAGTTTTTGATCTTATTTTTTATTTTTAGGTTTAGGTTTAGGTTTTTATTTTATTTTTAAGGTTTTTTTTTTATTTTAGGTTTATTTTTAGGTTTATTTTTTTTAGGTTTATTTATTTTAGTTTATTATATTTTATTTTAGGTTTAGGTTTAGATTTTATTTATTTTAGGTGGAGGTTTTATTTATTTTAGTTTAGGTTTAGTAAATTTTATTTTATTTTATTTTATTTTAGGTTTAGATTTTTTTAGTTTAGGGTTTAAATTTATTTTTTATTTAATAGGTTTTATTAGTTAGTTTTAGTTTTATTTTATTTTATTTTAGTTTTATTTTAGGTTTATTTTATTTTTATTTTACATTAAGTTTTGATTTTTAGTTTTTATTTTAGGTTTATTTATTTTGTTTTATTTTAGTTTATTATTTTATTTTC
Organism: Cymbidium sinense; assembly: GCA_021442155.1. NCBI lineage: Eukaryota > Viridiplantae > Streptophyta > Magnoliopsida > Asparagales > Orchidaceae > Cymbidium > Cymbidium sinense. The sequence continues at coordinate 44,873,596 of CM038216.1, forward strand.
ATTTATTTTACTAATTTTTAGGTTTAGGTTTAGCTGTTTTATTTTATTTTATTTTTTTTATCTTTTAGGTTTATTTATTTTTTTAGGTTTATCTTTATGTTTAGGTTTTAGGTTTATTTTAGGGTTTTTTTGGTTTAAGGTTTGGGTTTGGGAGGTTTAGGGTTAGGGTTTAGGTTTTAGGGTTTAGGGTTTAGGGTTTAGCATTTAGGCTTTAGGGTTTTGGAGTTATTATGGTTTAGGGTTTAGGGTTTAGGGTTACCATGGTATTTAGGGTTTTTTTTAATTAAGTAAATCGATATGTTTAGGTTTATTTAGTTTATTTTTTATTTATTTTTGTTTATTTTTTTTCTTTTTATCTAGGTTTAAATTTACCTTTTATTTAGTTTAGTTTATTTATTTTAGATTTATATATTTTGTTTAAGTTTTATTTTAGTTTATTTTAAGTTTAGGTTTAAGTTTAGGTTTATTTTATTTTATTTTATTTAAGTTTAGGTTTATTTTTATTGATAAGTTTAGGTTTAGGTTTAATTTTAATGGTTTATTTTTTATATTTTAGTTTAAGTTTAGGTTTATTTTAGTTAATTTTATTTATTTAGTTTAGTTTAGTGCTGAAGTGTGGAGGCCTAGAGGCTAGAGAGTTTAGGATTTAGGGTCAGGTAGGGTCACGCCTTTAGGCTTTGTGAAGGGTAGGGAGGATTGGGTTTAGGATGGGAGGTCAGGTGGAGGTTTCAGTAAGGTTTAGGGTAGGGTCAGGGTCAGATTGTGGGAGGGTTTATTTAGGTCAGGTTAGGTTTAGGCCTAGGGTTAGTTTAGGTGGGATTATGGTTTAGATAGGGTTTAGGGTTTTCTTAAATTAAGCAAACCCACAAGTTTAGGTTTATTTAGTTTATTTATTATTTATTTTATTTAGTTTATTTTATTTTATTTGTTTATTTTTTTTTATTTTATTTAGTTTAGTTTATTTACTTTTATTATATTTATTTTGTTTAGGTTTTGTTTAGTTTATTTTTAGGTTTAGTCTGTTTATGCTTATTTTTTAGTTTAGTCTTTTTATTTTATATTTTAGGTTTAGGTTTTATTTTTTTATTTTTAGGTTTATCTTTGGGTTTTTATTTTACTTTTTTAGGTTTAGGTTTTAGGCTTTTCCTTTAGGTTTATTTTTAGGTTTTTTTTAGTTTTAGTTTTTTATTTTTAGTTTATTTTATTTTATTTAGTTTAGGGTTTAGGTTTAGTTTATTTTGGTTTTGGTTTAGGTTTTATGTTAGTTTAGTTTTAGGTTTATGTTTATTTTATTTTGTTTCTTTTAGGTTTAGGTTTATTTTAAGTTTTTTTAGGTTTTTTTTTAGGTTTAGATTTTTATTTAGTTTTTATTTTATTTAGGGTTTTATGCCACCATCCTTCAAGATCTTTGATGGCAGTTGGAACCCATGATAAAACACACATTACACTTTAGATTGTACAACACAGTGGTAGCAACACACCTTCTTCGCTTTTCAGTTGTCCGGTGTTGCATTTGATTTGAGGCCGAACCAACAATTCGTTGAAGACTTTTACTTAGTTGGAGAACCTCTTCATTAATAGCTTTGCTGGAGCTCAACATAGTGTGATTGAAGGCAACCTCATTGTAGAGAAATAGAAACTCAACATGTCCCTTGTTGATTACATTCTCATGTGGCGCAACCTGAGCAAGAAATGTGAAACACATCTGTCCAAACAACATGCCATTGAGATTCCTTGCAAGAATATCCATGGCCCGGCCACCTTCATGCTTAAGTTCTTTACCATGAAAATATTCGAGAAATTAATGAACAAGGCGGCTATCCTGCAATAGGAAGTCAACAGTTGCCCTTCCTTGACCAATCATCTAGGACCAAGCTGTAGAAGGTGTTTGAGAAGAAGCCAGGGATAGTTGTGTCGGATGAGGGAATAGCGAGTTTAGTAAGAGACCACGATCTTAGGACTCTTTGCCACCTCTTCCACTAGCTTAGCCATCGTATTGGTCACGACAGTCACCACAATGACCATTTACACCATATCAGTAGCCTACCCAGCAGCAATATTCATATACATCGCCTTGTAGCTACTTTCCACCTACTCTTGCCGATAGATTGAATAAGCCATATTCATTCAAGAGGGAGGTAGTAAAGAAATTCTTTAAGAATCTCTTGAATAAACCTTACTTTCAGTTACTAGAGCTTAAGAGGCTGGAGGAAGTGGCAAGAATGATGATCCTAGCTATTGCCCCTACCACTACATGTTAGGCCATGTCTTAGATGATTGTATCACCTTTATGGACTAGCTTGAGTGTAGCTACAAGTTGAGAGCCATAGTTATCCTTAAGGAATACTTATTAGAACAACCACCCAGTTCTTTTGGAGTAATCCTTAGGGATACTTGAAATCCTCTTAAGACCAAAGAAGGTTAAGATATCTCCCTATCCCGAACCTCTGAGAAGATAATTTCTAAGATCAAGAAGCTTTCCTTGCAGGTGCCTAAAGTAGCTCAAATCTCCAACACCAAGGAAGGTTTTCTAATTGAAAAGGACAACTTTAGGAGGGTGACAGCTCAGCAGCAGCAGCAGCTCCCCATACTTGCCTGAGATAGTCAAGTAGCGTAGCCATCATCCGAGTCCAGTAGTACCTTAACCGTTGTAGCTACCACGTCTTCTACTAGCTCCTCTTCTATCAGTAGAAGCATTATACTTGCGAATAAGGGCACTAAATCCCTTACTCTTTTTACTTTACTTGATTTCTATCATGTAGCTCCACCCAAAAAGAAACTAATTAAGAAAGCTAATTCTACTTATATATATTGTCTACTTTTGATGCTCTTGATTTTATTCTTATTGAAAGCTCTCTTAGTCTAAAAAAATAACAACTATAATAGTTCCAATCCTTTCCTTTTTGATTCATAGTTGGACTATCCTTCTCTGAATCAATTGGGTTCACCTCTATAGATTGACTTAGAGTCAACTGACTCTAAGGATCCTGTAGGAGAAGTTGTAGGTATGCCTAATGAGAAGGTAGAACTTTTTGCAAGCTCATCATTCCAAGAAGTCACTGAAGTCAACCTACCCAGTGGCAAAGTTCTACTTGAAGATAAGGGTAAGCTAGTCATTGGTTCCAGTGAGCAGATAACCCCTCCATAAGTTGCTCCACCCATGAATATGCTTATGGAGGACCAAGCCAAAGTTGATTACAATGTCCTAGCTCACCTTAGAAAGTTTGCTGCTAAGTTAAGCATATATGATGCCCTTATCTTATCTAAAGAGATGAGGGAATCTCTAATCGAGGCCTTACTTTATCTAGGGATATGCTTAGTTTAGTGGATTGCTACTAAGGAGGTGGCATGCCTATCGAAGGACATCTTAGGAGTTACATTTAATGATGTAGACTTACTCCCAAGTATGACCGAGCACAACCACCTCTTTACATTACAATGGATGTTGGCAGATATAGGCTATCCAGAGTTATAGTTGACCTAGGTGTATCAGTCAACATTATGAGTCTAAGAACCTTTTCCTACTTGAGGATCAACTTCTCCAAACTCAAAAATGAAAATATGATGTTGAGAGAATTCAATGAGCAAGGCGAGAGGGCCTTATTGTGTTTATTTTGGATGTGGGGATGGGGTGACACCATGCATCATAGGGGTACTTTTGAGGTGATCAAATACAACATTGAGGTATGATGTACTATCTCAAAAGATAGAGGATCACCCTACAATGGATCTAATAATGTAATAAGGACTCCTAAGGCATGATGGATCTTCAAATGTACCAGAGATTTTCCCCTACTTTACATGGATGAATAAAGTAGGGTCTATATTAAACTAGGTTCTTATGTTCCCTATGGAGGAAAGCCTCTATAGTTAATTACATATTTGGAAATGAAATTTCCTAAGAATAATCTTGATTAAAGTAGATAATTATCATCTCTAAAGATTTCTAGGTTAAACTATCAAAAGATTGGTTGTATTTAGAAAATCAATTGGAAAAGTTCAAGGAGAAGACTTAGTTTTGGAATCCAAATGAAATAAGTAGGAAATGCTCATGATACTTGGAAGCCTAGTGAGCATTCCAATCTATCCTATGGCTGGGCTTTATAATTTTGAAGTTGAGCAAATTTATATGTTTTGAGTTGAAATTTAATTAGATTACTAAGACTTATAATCCACCAACATAAGGTTGTAGAATTCCTAAGAGGTGAGGATTTATGCTCGTAGCTCAAAGAAAATAGCTAACTCAAATCCTAAATCTAGGGAGCTTTAGTATGAGCTAAAGCATGATCTAAATCTAAGCGACAGGTATAAGGGTTTACCTCCACTAGTGAGAATAAATTATTTGATTTCTGAACTTATAATGCCTAAAGTGGCCGCTAGCTAACTCATCCTATGATTTTAAAACCATGTAGTCTGATCTTATGAATTTCAAGATAGCTAGGGTAGTTATTTAATTAGAAAGAGACTAAAGTCCTAAACACACTTTCTAAGAGACTAGAGCATGAGTGGTATGAGCATATGACTTAATCAATAGATGCAAAATTTTATCAAATTTTATTTCATTTTAGACACATCATTTTGACAGAGGCTTTAGGATTTCTTAATCCTAAATGCATGATGAAATAGGTTATGAATCAAATCACCTACAATAAGGTGTTCTCCACCACAAGGGATTCCCTCACAGGTCAAGCATTCCTTTATCATGCAAGGATGGAGATCCTTCATGTTCAAGAGAGAAAGAATATGCTTCCATGATGTGAGACATACAACCATATATCTAATGGTTTGCTAAATCTTTCAATTATCTTAATTATGTCCTAGGCTTTATGATGAGGTTATGAGTTGTTTAAAATTTAGATATGAGTGATTAGTTGGGTAGAAATATTATTTTTACCCTAAGAGCATAATCGTCTCCAAGCCACACATTAAAGCATCAATCATTTAAGAAATAATGAAAAGCATGACATCCAAAAGCACAATGATAACATAACATCAAATAATTATATAAACTATCATGAAAGAATAAAAGGTCCATGCGGTCGAGTACTGTCATATAACCTGAAGTGAGAAAATATTGGTAGCCAAGCTCTACCCTTACACAACCTTGAATATGAAAGAATAATTTTAATTGTATTAAATTCTATGGGTGTCTTCTTTCTTCATATCTCCATTTCTAATTTGGTTCCTTCTTTGATTTGGATGGTGCTTGCTTCAAAGACATCACAGGGCATCTTAAGACAAAGCCTTCTGGCCACTGCTCATCCTAATCCCCCATAGCACTAATCCTAATTCCTATTGCAAAAATTACATTTATGTTGGAAAAGTAAATCTAATTACACCTGCAAAATAGAGGTTAGCTAAATATATATATAATCCCAAGCAATTGCATTTATAATTTAGACTTAGCACCCTACACATGGTTAACTAAATCCCACCTATCCTAACTTGGATTATTCTTAATGATCTAAGCAACCTACAAAGAGAGCATTCACATTTATTTTTAAGCATCTCTTAAGCATAATCCCTTACAAAAAACATGATTAGGCTACCATTGGCCTATCATCCAGTCTACGAAGCATACACCCTAATATAGAATCTAAAATAATACATTAGAAAACAAAACATATATCACATCATACATCATCCTAACTTAGAGCTAGAAGTTGTGACTTAATTCTAATGTGTGTATTAAGGCTTGCGTGGTAAGTCTTGTTAGGCATTAGTGTTATATTTTCTAAGTGCAAAAGGATTCAATTTAACATGAAAGTTTGATTTAACTTGAAGTAGTTTAAAATATTTGAGTATTTTTATTTTTTTATTCTTTTGTTTCATTTGATTACACTTAGCAACTAAGTGTTATAAAGAGAGGAAAAGAGAATTGCCCTCTTTCATCCATACCTTAAGTCACTTTCTAAAGTATATTAATTTGATTTAGTTTTCTTTAGTGAATGTCTTATTAAATGATTTAACTAATCCTAAGTTTAGGTTCACTTTCAATAATCCTATTCAAAATGAAAGGCATTTTAAGATTAATTTAATTGAATTACTACCACATGACATATATTAAATCATTCCTTTTCATCACATCTAACATGTATATGATTTATTCCTAAGTGTATCTATACATGCCACATATTTTAGCACACTTAAATGATGAATGTATGTGTATGTTTAAAATTTATATTTTATTTGATTGAATTATTTAAACATAGTAATTTAAAACATTATCCAAATTTTTATACAAAAAGGGCATAAGAATGAAATTAAATAGGCATGTGTCATTGTTGAACAAGGGAAGTGAGGTAATCAAATGACCTCCTTAGAGCTAGTTAAAGCCTCGTATTCTCGGATGTCCATACTATATACCCATTTGCATTCAAACATATGTAAATTCGTATACATGAAAATAGGAAGTAAGCTCAAAATCATATGGCTAATTAATTGAATCACTTAGTCAATTTTGAATGCATGCAATTTTAAGGTAAAATGGGATTTTTATTCACTAATCACATAGACATATACATGTACAAAGATATAGGAAAGTTTGTGTTATTGTTAAACTAGGAAAGTAAGGTAATCAAATGACCTCCTTGGGGCTAACTAAAGCCTCGTATTCTCAGGATGTCTAGACTATATACTTTCTTTTCTTGGACACACATGGATGTATACATAAATGAAAGAAATAAAATCATGCAAAGATTGTATATTTTGTTTGATTGAATCATTTATATATATGAATTAAAGCTCTATCCAAATTCTAATTCTAAAATACATAAGAATGAAATCAAATGGGTATGTGTCATTGTTAAACCAGGGAAGTGAGGTAAACAAATGACCTCCTTGGGGCTAGCTAAAGCCTCATGTTCCTGGGATGTACATACTATATACTCATTGCCATCCAATCTTATATAAATCAACACATGAATAGAGGAAAGAGAACTCAACATTCATACACTTAAGCTATAAGCACTTGCATTTCTTATGTATTTATAACTAGCATCATAACACATATTATTATTCATTTATAAGCTTTTGAAAAATACATTTAGATTTAATAGTGATAATAGCCACACATATACTAAATTAAATCAACACATCCAAGCATATATAAAGGAAATCCATTTTATTTTACTTGATTTTGAAAAGATGGATGCATGAATTCAAATGACATACCAAATTTAACATGATTGGAAAGAGTACAATCAAATATAAGCATGTGATTCATTTAACTAAACTAGTTCTTAAGAATAATCAGATTAAATAAGATTATTTAAAGCAAACCAAAGCTTCTTTATTAATTAAGTTTTGGATTTCATTTAAATTAAAGGGGAGAAGATAAATCATCACTTGTTGTTTTAAGTCCATTCCCACATTAATGATTTGATTTAATTTAAGAAAGTATAATTAAGTTGATTTTATGGGTTAATTAAGTTGAAACCTTAATTAGATGAATTAATTACCCTTGCCTATCTCACCTTAAAGTAATTAACTAAATAATTATGAGCCAATATGATACGCATGGAAAATAAAAGGGGCCTAATGCAATTGGCTCATGATTAATAGTTAATTAGATCAAGGGACTTAATTTATTATTTTTATAGTTTTCCCACACATGTGGACAAATGATAATTTCATTAAACTCCTTTAGGTTATTAAACACGTAAAGTTCTACCCCATTATTTAATTGATTAAGGTCTGATGTGATTATAATTTTAATTTGATTATGTGATTTATTTACTTAGTTAAATTTTAATTAATTTCATTTTAAAAAAAGGTGAAATGATCTTAGGGAAAGGGGTCCCAACCCTATTCCTTAGTTCACTTACTATTGAATAGTGATTAATAAACTTAATTAACTAATTTATTACTATTCATGAGATTAATTAATTATTAATTAACTTTAAAATGTAGTTAAGGTTTAATTAGTTAATTTTTCTAATTAAATGAGTAATAAATCCCAAGAAAATCATGGGAGTTAGTCGTCATCCCATTAATCATGATGAAATCTCTTAATAAGTAGGAGCTAGTTTTGGAAATGCAGAGATATTGAGTTCAAATTATTCTATTTATGCACTTTATTAAGACAATACAATCACTATTGTAAAATCTCTTTCAGCAACACTTCGCATCAAGTCTCCATAATTCCCCAACATCTCAAGCACAGTCTCAAAGCATTGAAATCCTACTTAAGAGAGATTTTTAATGCACAAATTTAGCTCCTCGATGTATCTATTAAATTGAAAGAGTTGTAGTTGAGAAGACAATATCGATTAGAGAGGAGTTCTATTATTAGATACGTTATCTCATCTATATAAGAGGATTGCTCATAGATTGTCACTTAGGTGTCTGAACTTAAGTAGATTATTTCTTCATTTGTCCATGAATAGGAAGCTACCCTTTAGCATCTTTATGAAACTTGAGAGAGGCAGTCTACTATGGCATATAAAGCTCATACAAATTTTATCTATAGAGAAATTGCTAATCATTTGTGAAATCTCTTTTTTTTAAGTTTACATTTTAGGTTTTTTGGGTTTAGGGTTTAGGGTTTAGGGTCAGGGTTTTAGGTAGATGGTTAGGTTTAGGTTTGGTAGGTTTAGGTTTAGGGTTAGGTTAGTTTAAATGATTTTGTGGGTTAGCTCAGGTATGAGGAGGGTAGGTTTAGGTTAGGTTATTTATAGGTCAGGTCCAGGTTTTATTATGGTAGGGTCTTGGGTCAGTTTTAGTTGAGTAGGTTTAGGGTAGGAAGTGGGTTAGGGTGTGGGTTTAGGGTTTAGGGTTTTGGGCATAGTTAGTTTAGGTTTAATATTTATGTAGGGTTTGTTTAGAGTTTAGGGTTTAGGTGGGTTTGGGTTAGGTTTAGGGTTTAGGTTTAGGGTTTAGGTTGTTTGTTTTAGGTTGTAAGTTTATGGTTTAGAGTTTAGGATTTAGGGTTAGTTTTAGGGTTTAAGATTTGGTGAGCCTTAAAGATTGTGATTTATAAAACTTAAACATACTGTTAAACAAAAATCTTCTAGATAGAAATTGAGAGCCAAGAAGATTTGGACTAGAACAAGTTATTACATGGTTGAAATGAAATTATTGTTAAACAATACTTCTCTTTATCCTACTAAGATCAATTGTTTAAAGTTTTACTTGCTAAAGAAAAAAAACCAATAATTATAAATGAGTACATGAAGAAATTTGAAGTATTCTTGTTGTATTCTAACATTAGGGAAAGATTAAGCTAATTTTGTTTAGGTTTAGATTGACTTGAGACCTAAACTTAAAAAAGAGACACTACATAAAATTAATTTGCATGTTTCTTCTCCATAAACTTTAGATTTCAATTAACATCAAAAATTCTTGCACCTAAAAGAATATCATCAAATGTAGAAATTATTCTTTCCACCAATAAATCAAATTCAAATGAATACATCTAAATGAAGTAACATTACTACCAATAAAAGAAAAATAGAAAAGATGATAGATATTATGTTGGGATCGAAGATCTTTCTTAAATCAAATTTTATATGTCAGTAAAAAATCTATGAGTATCCTAAATCTCTCACAACACTATGCCACCTATCTCTAAGCATTGACTTAGGAGTTTTACTTGAGCTTTCTTGCTTTTGAGTTGAAGAATTTGTTACATGTTGTTGCATTGAGTCTCAAAGTAGAGAGCTATAGTTTTGGAAATCCGTGAAGAGATATTGAGTTCAATTATTCTAACCACTACTTATCAAGAGATTTCGTTAGATATAATCACTATTGTAAAAATCTCATTCAACAATACTTCACATCAAATATCCCTAATTCCCCAACATCTCGATCACAGTCTCAAAGCAATGAAATCCTATAAAGAGAGCTTTTAAAGCATGATTGAGCTCCTCATATTTGCTAAATTGAAAGAGCTGCAATTAAGAAAGCAATATCGATTAGAGAGGAATTCTATTATTAGATAGGTTATCTCAGCTATAGAAGAGGATTACTCATAGATCATCACATAAGTGTTTGAACTTAAGTAGATTCTTTCTTCATTAGTCTACAAATAGGAATCTGCCCTTTAGCATCTATTTAAAACTTGAAAGAGGTGGTCTACTATGGCATATAAAGCTCATATAATTTTTATGTATATTAGGGAAATTCAGGCTAATCATTTGTAGTAGAAATCTCTTTTATTTTGTTTAAGTTAATGTTTTTAGGTTTTTAGTGTTTAGGGTTTAGGGTTTAGGGTTTATGGTTTGGGGTTTAAGGATTAGGGTTTAGGGTTGTATGTTTTATGATTTAAGGTTTAGGATTTAGGGTTTTAGGGTTTAGGGTTTTAGAGTTTAGAGTTTGGGGTTAGGGTTTAGGGTTTAGAGTTTAGGGTTTTTATTTTATTTTTTTAGTTTTAAGTTTTAGGTATTTATTTTAGGCTTATTTTTAGGTTTTATTTTTTAGTTTAGGTTTAGGTTTATTTTTAGTTTGTTTTATTTTATTTAGTTTAGGGTTTCGGTTTAGTTTATTTTAGGTATAGGTTTAGGTTATATTTATTTTAGTTTAGTTTATTTTAGTTTGGGGTTAGGTTTATTTTATTTTGTTTATTATAGGTTTAGGTTTTTTTTTTATTTTGTTTTATTTTTTTATTTACTTTTTGAATTAATTTTAGGTTTATTTTAATTTTATTTTATTTAGGTTCTTTATTTTTAGGTTTATTTTATTTTAGTTTAGGTTAGGATTTTATTTATTTTATTTTAGTGTAAAGACCAATAATAGTCATCAAGCCAAAATCACCTAAGATAGCTAGGGAAAGGGTAGAAGCAACTACCAAAACCCAACCAAGGAAAAAAGAAAATTATATCCGTGGTAGAATAAATTAAAAAAAAAAGAAAAGCAAAGCGAGATACTAAGCCAAACAAGAGGAATAACAACAATAAAGGCACCCAACTAAGCCACCAGCACCCTAGGCCAACAAACAACCACAAAACAGCTCTCATCCAACCAATCCAGAATAATACCCAAACCCAAAGCCGTTGCAACCAAGAGAGGAAGGCCAATAAAGGAGGAGGTTAAAACCACAACCAAAAGAAATAAAACAAAATCTGCAAAAATGACAACCAAGCCCAAGGCAACAAAATAGAGAAAATAATAGCCAACCAAAAATCTTCACCATGCTAAAATCAAGCCAGGGATAAACCACCAACAATCCCCTAGATCAATCACCAATAAAGAAAAAGAAAATAGCCAACCATCCCAACCAGCCAAAACTGCCAGCCAACCAACAAAGCCACCCTATCAACCACCACAGTAGTAGATCCAATTCAGGTAAATTAGCAAGTAGCCTAAAGAACAGGCAAAACCCATATAAAAAGAAAAGCCTACAGCAGCCATAGCCACAACCCAAAAGGAGGATATCAAAAATAGCCAAAGGAAAATTATGGTAAACACCCAGCGAGACAAACAAAAGCCACCTCGCTGAAAAAATTAAAACAACCTAGGATGTACTTACAATAACTACCAGGCAGCAAAAACTAGACCAATCCAAAAGTAAGAGATCAAAAACATAACCTAGCTCAGGCCAAAGAGACAAAATAAGTTGATAATCTCAACCTAAATAGAGTTGAACAAGGGGCAACCACAAGTAAAAGATCATAAAAAACCAACACCAAAAACCAAGCCAAGAATTTATAATCTAAGATAAAGCAATCTAGCATTATCTAGATTAACCAAACCTCTTAATAGTTTAGGCAAAGTTTGGTTGTCAAATAAAGTGAAATCAGTTAAGTTGGCACCAAAGTTCAACAAGTAATCACCATAAGCATTACCTTCATGAAGGATGTGGGAAATTTTAAAACAAACTTGAGAAAGAAGATTTTTAGTATGATTAGGAAGATAAACTAACTCAGCATTCCCATTTCTATTGGAATTAAGCATGTCAAGAAGCAAGAGAGAATCAACTTCAATCTAGATGTTGATGAAACCTCAATTCAAACAAATTTCAATAGCTTTATTAATAGCCATAAGCTCAGCAAAAATAATAGAATAAGCTTTCAGAGGATAGGAAAAAGCACAAATGATAGTACCTTTTGAATCCCTAAGAATACCACCACACATGTTTATTGGAAGAAACAAAACCATCAGTATCCACTATAATCAAATTTTATTTAGGTTTGACCTAATAGATAATCCTAGCACTTTATAAGAGTCAAACTCAGGCAGAAATATACCCAAATTTTTACCACAAATTTATAACCTCTAAAATGAATACTACTAATAAGATTGGCATTAAAAAGAGCATGAATTATTATCTTTAGTTCTAACCAGGATCCTTTTATGGTTCATAAGAATACAATAATATTTAACATCATTTCTATCCATCTAGATGAACCAGATAAGGGTAATAGCAATTAAAACTTTAATTTGACCTTTCACTATATTTTTGAAATAGACTTCAAGAAGTTGATATAAAGAAAGAGAACACTGAAAATAGTTGGTATTAAATAAATCATCATACCAAAACCATAATTTTGAAGAAATAGCACCATTGACAAAAACAAGATTAACATTTTCAATATGAAAGCAACAATATCACTTTGAAGGTAATTAGAACCCTTTTGTCAAGAGCAAAGATTCCACAAGAATAAAATTATTCAAAATCTTCCAAGCTAAAATTGAATAGGAAATGGGAATGATATTATGCCAAGCATTAATAAATAAGTACAAAGTCACAATTATAAGAAACCTTTAAAAGAATTTGGCCAGGTTTGTTAGAAGAAATGGGGATATATCTAAAGTTGTCAAAAAATAAATAGTGATAAAATTCTCAAGTTTGCTTCATTTGAATTATTTTTAAGCCAAAAGAAATTAATTTTGATAGCAGTAGTAGAGTGGTTGGATAAAAGGGTGTCAATAGAGCCATTGTTAATCTAATTTTCTTGTTAAAAGAAGGAAGAACATGACTAAATACCCCCAAGATATTAATGATTCGGTAACCCATTTAATGGAGCAAAGCCTTTTCCAAATTGGAGAGTCACCAACTTTATAATCACAGTTATGGGGGTGTTTACCTTAGTAATATTTTTCCATCATTAAATGAGACCAAAGGCTATCATTCTTTCTAAAATTCCATTAGAGCTTATCAGAGAAGGCAGTGATAGCTTCAAGAATAGGCTTGCAACAAAGAGCACCTTCTCCCAAAGGACCACATCATTTATGCCAAGTTTTCCAATGCATTCTTTTGATAGAATTATTGGAGCCCAAAAAAAATTTGTTAAGCAAATGATCAATTCTCATAAGTGTAACATTAGTGGGGATAATAGTTTGAATCAAATAAAAAGGCATTGAGTTGAGAGTGCTTCTAAGAATAGTGAGCCTACAACTAAAGGAAATTAAATGGAATTCCAAAATAGAAATTTTATTTAAAATTTTTTGAATTAGCTCATCAAAGAGATGGGAACGTTTCAGGCCTTTAATGTGCAGAGGACCCAAGTACTTAAGAGGTAACTGTTGATGTTTAAAATTAGAGATATACATGATTTGATAGATTTTATTATTGCAGATACTAGTTGAAGTGATAAAATAGCTTTTATTATCATTTATAGAAAGTCCACTTTCTCTACCAAATTTATTTAAAAAAGACTTGAGATGCTTGATGTGATGAATAGAAGCATTGCAAAAAAATAATGAAATCATCTACAAAACTTAAATGAGAAATAGGAAGAACATTAAGAGTTCTATAGTACATACTAGGATTATTTAAGAATAAATCATTCATGCTCTTAGATAAGTACTCAACATTAATAATAAATAAAGCAGGAGATAAAGGATCGCCATGACGTATGCCATGGGAAGAGGGAAAGAAACCCAAGGCTTCACCATTAAGAAAAATAGAAAACCAGGAATTATTAATATAAATTGTAATAAGAAAAATAAATTTATTAGAAAACCCAAATAAATTCAAAATATGGAAAAGGAAATCCCAAGAGATGTTATCAAATGCTTTGGTAATATCTAATTTGAAAAGAATGTTTCCACCTTTAGTCTTGGCAATAAGATCATGAATTAATTTTTGTGCAAGTAAAATATTATTAGAAATTGATCTACCTCTAACAAAACCAATTTGGTTTGGAGAGATAATTCTATTAAGTAAAGGAGTAAGTCTGTTGGTAATAAATTTTTGAAAGCAGCTTATTGAAGAAGGTGTAAATACTAATAGATCTAAAATCACTCTAATAGTATGGATTATGTCTTAAGTATGAGAATAATAGAAGTACTAAAAAATATCTAGTAAAGGGCGGATCAGAAGGTTAGGTGGGGGTTGGCCTGGGTCTAGGGTTGGGAGTTAGACACCATAGGGTTAGGGCCAGGTTAGGGTGGGTAGACAGGTGGGCGGCCAGGGGATTAGGTTCAGGTTTCAGGTTGGGTTGGCCTGGGATGGAGTTAGGTGGTTGGGTTTAGGGTGGAGGGAGGTTAGGCCAGGGTGTTAGCCAGGATCAGATGGCCAGGTCAGTTAGGAAGTCAGTATTAGGGGTCAGGGGTGTAGGCAGGTTAGGGCCCAGGGTCAGGTCAGTTAATCATGGACATGGGGATTAAGTTGTTTTAAACCATGCAAACCCAGGTAGTCATTTTAGTATTTATTATTTTTTTATATTTTAAATTTATTTAGTTTTATTTATTATTTTATTTATATTTTAGTTTATCCTGTTAGTATTAAATTTAGGTTTTATTTTTATTTTAATATTTATTGATCTTATTATTTTAGTTTTATTATTTATTATTTAGATGTAGTTTAGGTTTAGGTTTAGTTTGTTTTATTTTATTTATTATTGGTTTATGTCTCTTATTTTACTTTAGGTTTATTTAGGTTTAGGTTTTTTATTTTGTGGGTTTAGTTTAGGGTTGGGCTCAAGGTTTATGGTTATTGTGTATGTTTAGGGTTGGGTTTGGTAGGGTTTAGGGTTAAGGATTTAGGGTGGGTATTGGTCAGGGTTTAGGATTTAGGTTTTGTAAATTAATTAAATGGTGTATTTTATGTTATTTTATATTTTATATTTATTTAATTTTATTTATTAGTTTATTTATTTTATATTATTATTTTAGTTTAGGTTTTTTTTATTAATTTTTTTTTAGGTAGTTTAGGTTTATGTTATTTATTTTAATTTATTTTATTTTATTTTAGGTTTAGGTTTATTTTATTTTTTTGGGTTTAGTTTTAGGTTTATTTTATTTTAGGTTTAGGTTTTTTATTTTAGGTTTATTTTAATTATGTTTAGGTTTATTTTAGTTTATTTTATTTATGAGTGATTAGGTTTTTTATTTAGGTTTATGTTTATTTATTTATTTGGTTAGTTATTAGTTTAGATTTAGTTTATTTTATTTTATATTGGTTTTATTTAGTTTAGGGTTAGGTTTATTAAGTTTATAGGTTTAGATTTTATTTAGATTATATATTTATATTTACATTTAGGTTTTAAAGTTCATTTTATTTTAGTTTTATTTATTATTTAGTAGTTTATATTAGTAGATTTATGTTGTAGGTTTAATGTATATTATTTATTTATTTTTAGGTATTTATAATAGGTATTAGCAAGTTTAGGTTTAAGGGAAGGTTTAGGAGGGAAGATTTAGGTTGGGGTTTAGTGAGTGGTTAGAAGGTTTGTGGTTTCTAGAGTTTAGTTTAGTTTATTTTAGTTTGTGGGTAGGGTTAGGTTTAGGTTTAGGTTTATTATTTATTAGGATTTAGCATTTATTTAGAGTTTAAGATAGGTTTAGGATTTATTTAGATTTTTTATGGTTTTGGGGTTTAGTTTTATTTTATTTAGATAGTTAGGGTTTAGGGAGTTTAGGGTTTAGGGTGGGTTAGTTAGGGTTTTTTTATAGGTTTATGGTAGGTTTTTAGTTTTGGTTTTTTTTTAACATGAACAAATTGAGTCAACATTTATTTTGATTTCATCTTACACAAATTTTCGAGACAAGTGACATAGATAAATGAGGATGCTAGAGAAAATCAAAACCCAGGATATTAGCTCTACTATGAAAAAATAATTCCATAAGTAGTAGATCTGATAGGTCATTCTTCAATTTTTGTATTTCCCATCAGATCCTCCCCGACCTCTAGAGTAGCAGGAAACACCATCATATCCCCATTCTCTCCCTCCATTACCACCACAGCTATAACCTCCATCATTTTTCCCGCCTCCATAACTACCACTGTTCAGACCACCACATCCATACCCACCAGGGCTTCCATATCCCCCACGACTACTATGATAATCACCGCATCCGCCTTCGCCTCCACCACTAGATCTAGACTGGGCCTAGTTGATGGTGATCTTTGTGTCGTCAAGGTTCTACCCATTCTTAAGGTTTAGGTTTAGGTTTAGGTTTATTAGGTTTTAGGGTTTAAGTTTATTTTTTAATTTATTTAGTTACTTTAGATTTAGGTTTGGGGTTTAGGATTTAGGATTTAGGGTTAAGGGTTTATAGTTTGGGTTTAAGGTTTAAGGTTTAGGGTTTAGGGTATTTTTTATTTTTATTTAGGTTTAATTTTTATTTTTATTTACATTAGTTTATTTATTATAAATTTATTTATTTTAGTTTAGGTTTTATTTTAGTTATTTTATTTAGGTTTAGTTTATTTTAGTTTAGTTTTATTTTATTTTATTTTTTAAGTTATGGTTTTATTTTACTTTTAGGTTTAGGCTCTATTTTATTTTAGTTTTAAGTTTTAGGTTTTTCTTTTTAAATTTATTTTTAGGTTTTATTTTCCTGTTTAAGTTTTCATTTATTTTTAGTTTATTTTATTTTATTTAGTTTAGGTTTTGGTTTACGTTGAGTTTATTTTAGGTTTATTTTATTGTATTTATTTTGGTTTATTTTTTTAATTAAGTTTTACTTAATTTTATTTTAGTTTAGGTTTTTTTTTTAGAGTTTAGGTTTTATTTTTTATTTATTTTTAGGTTTAGGTATTTATTTAGTATTTATTATATCTTATTTTATGTTTATTTTATTTTTATTTTAGTTTTAGTATTTATTTTTTTTAGGTTTTTCATTTTTTTAGTTTTATTTATTTTATTTTAATTTAGTTTTTATTTTTTAATTTTTTTCTTTTTATGTTTTAATTTATGTTTTAGTTTTATTTTATTTTATTTTTTATTTTATTTTGGTTTAGGTTTTATTTATTTATTTTATTTTTAGGTTTTATTTAGTTTAGGTTTAGGTTTTAAGCTATTCAGGGTTTAAGGTTTAAGGTTAGTTTAGGGTTTAGGGTTTAGGGTTTAGCTTTTTGGGTTTAGGGTTTAGGGTTTTAGGGTTTAGGGTTTTTAGAGTTTAGGATTTAGGGTTTACGATTTAGGTTTTAGGTTTATGATTCAGGTTTTAGTTTAGAGTTTAGGGTTTTTGGTTTTTTTAATATTGAACAAATTCAAATTCAACATTTCTTCTTTTTTATTTCATCAACCAAGTAACACACCAAGTTTTCTAAGACATAAGCAACGACATAAATAAAAAATGAGCACGCATTGACAAATGAAAAACCCTACATAACTAGAATCATCTCTACTGTTAAGACATAGTTCTATATGTAGCAGATCTGATCGGCCATTCTTCAATGTCTCCAGTTTTGATCAGAACCACCCCAACCTCTCGATTAGCAGGATCCACAATCATATCCCTGATTTTTCTCTCTATTGGTCCTCCTACTTCCATAACCTCCACTCATTTGACCACCACCTTCATATCCACTAGCATCTATCCCCACCACCACGGATATTTTTTCACCTCCACTACAAGATCTAGATTGAGTCTGGTTGACAATGGTGTTCATTTTTCCCATTCTTAGGGTTTATTTAGGTTTATTTTAAGTTTTTATTTATGTTTATTTAGTTACTTTTTATAGGGTTTAGGGTTTAGGTTTAGGGTTTTTATGGTTTTATGTTTTATGCTTTAGGTTTAGGGTTTAAGGTTGGGTTTAGGTTTTTATTTAGGGTTTATTAGTTTTGAGTTTAGGTATTTAGGTTATTTAGGGTTTAGGGATACATCTAGGGTTTTTTAGGTTTAGTTTAGTTTGTGGTTTAGGTAGTGGATTTAGGATTTGGGTGGGGTTAGGTTAGGGCCAATGGTAAGGTAGGGTTTAGGGTTGTAGATTTAGGGTTTAGTATTTATAATTAGTTTTAGGGTTTAGGGTTTATGGTTAAGGTTTTTATTTTTTATTTTTATTTATTATTTATTTATTTATTATTTTAATTTTTTTTAAATTAAGTAAATTGGCATGTTTAGGTTTATTTGGTTCATTTAATTTATTTTTTATTTATTTTATTTTATTTTATTTTTTATTTTTATTTATTGTTATTTTTGTTTTTATTTAGTTTAGTTTATTTATTTGATGTTTATTTAATTTAGTTTATTTTTAGGTTTTAGGTTTATGTATATTTTAGTTTAATTTTAATTTTATTTTATTTTAGGTTTATTTTATTTTAAATTTTAGGTTTAGGTTTAGGTTTTTATTTTATTTTTTTAGGCTTAGGTTTTAGGTTTTTACTTTAGGTTTATTTTTAAGTTTTATTTTTTAGTCTAGGTTTATGTTTATTTTTAGTTTATTTTGTTTTATTTAGTTTAGGTTTAGATTTAGGTTTAGTTTATTTTAGGTTTAGGTTTAGGTTTTCTTTATTTAATTTTAGTTTAGTTTTAGGTTTATTTTATATTTATTTTAGGTTTAGGTTTTTTTATTAGGGTTTATTTTTTATTTTATATTTTATTTTTAGGTTTATTTTTTAGGTTTATATTTTTATTTAGTTTTTTTATTTTGGTTTATTTTGTTTTTATTTTAGGTTTAATTTTTATTTTATTTATGTTTTTTATTTTTTAATTTAGTTTAAGTTTTTATTTATTTATTATAGTTCAGTTTTTTATTTTCTTAAAATATTTTTTAGGTTTATGTTTAGGTTTTAATTTTAATTTATTATATTTTTTTCATTTTATTTTGGTTAGGTTTTTTCTTTATTTTATTTATATGTTTTATTTAGTTTAGGTTTAGGTTTTAATCTTTTTTTGGGTTTAGGATTAGTTTAGGGTTTAGGTGTCTTTTTAAAAAAATTAGGGGAATTTTATTGCCACAAAGAAAAAGTACAAGGTCCTTAGAGAGGTAAAAATCTCTAAACTAATACTCAAAGAGCTACAATAAGTCATAAAGAGATAAATCCCCTAACTATTGCAATAATCTAAGAAAAAAATAGCACAAATAAAAGCAAAACCAAATCAGCAATAACAACTTATCCATGTGCGCAACAACAACATCCACTAGGTCCTTTTGATACCAGCAAGATCCACCTGCAAGGTTCTCCCAACCTATAAAAGAAATCTACAACATACTACAGTTAAGCAAACATAAAGAGTATAAGCAAAGAAAGAGCAAAGAAAGAAAAGGTCGGGGCTCACAATCTTTAGGAGCAACACTATATGTAAGCATCCAAACTTTTGAAGAAGGGTTACCATTACATATAGTGCTACTAGCCAAAAGAATATAGAAAGGGAAACATCAAGGCCATCATTGCCATCATACCTCTTGTAGCCCATCATCCGAAGTCCATTATCCTGCAAGGATGCAAACTCCAAGCGATATAATAGCCAAACATAAAGCCAAAAAACAAATATGCCCAAAGTAAAAATCAATCAACCAACCATCAAGGACAACAACAGTATAGTAGAAACACCACCAAAGCCACCACCGAAGAGGAATAGTAACATCAAAGGGAGCAAGCATCATGACCTTAATAACACAAACAAGAAAAAACCAAGACCAAAAAGAAAAAAAACACAAGAGCTCATGTCCTCCATAAGCAAACAGAAAAGGTAGCACGGTTGTCACCCAAACTAGAAAAAGGGAAGCAGCAGCAACCAAGAGAGGAGAACCATAGCGAGAGCAAGCCAACCAGCATGTCACCAATAGAGCAAGAGAGAAAGGCCAAAACAACCATCGATCCAACCAACCCAGCTCAGCCAGCCAACATAGCCTCCTAGTCAACCACTGCAGCAGTAGAAAATCCAAATCAATGAAAAGACCAACAACATCCATCATGCAAAAACCACCCAAGACAACCAAGAAAAGGGTAGAAGGAAATAAAAGCATCCACCAAACCCAACCAAAGTAGTAGAAATTCTAATCCAGGCAAGGTGAATAGCCAAAAAAAATGGAGCAAAGACCGATAAGATCACCTAAAAGCCATCCATTAAGAGCAACAATAATACAATAGGAACACCACTAAAGCCAATAGTAAAAAGGAGCAGAAATATCAATGAGTGCAAGCATCATAACCATAGCCAAGTTAGGCACCAATACACCAAACCAAGACACCAGATCCCAAAGCAAACTAATAACCACTAAATAGCCATCAACCAGCCAACCAAAAATAACAACAAAAACAAAAGTAGCTGTAACCAAGAGAGGAAGACCATTATGTGAAGAGGCCAAAACCAAAACCAAAAGAAATAAACCCAAACTAGCAAAACTAACCACCAAAACACAATCCAAAATAAAGAAGAAATAATAGTCAACAAATAACCTCCACCTTGCCAAATCCAATCCAAAATTAGACCACCAATAGCCCCTCTGATCTTCCATCAGCAGAATCGGATAAACTAGCCAACCCAGCCACCGAGCCAACCAACCCAGCTAGCCAACACAGCCAGTCCACCCAGCCAACCACCACAGTAGTAGAAAATCAAACTCAGTCAAGGAAGCAACTAGCCTGGAATATGGAAATTCCCATACAGAAAATAGTAGGAAAAGCCACCAACCAAATGAAGGTAAACAAAAATTACCAAGCAACAATAATCATCGAGCCATGCAAACAGCATCCAACATGCCAGAAAAACCTAAACAACCTAGCAAAAATAGGAACCACCAGGTCAACCTAAATGTAAGAGGTCAAAAATAAAACCCAGCACATGCTCAAGAGTGAAAATAAGAAAATGACCACAACCCAAAGAGGGTTTAATAAGGGGAACCGAAAGCAATGGCTCATCAAAAACCAACAGAAAAAACCAAGCCAAGAAAAATATAATCTGAGATAAAATAATCCAATGTTATCTAGATTGACCAAACCCCTTAAAAGTTTAGACAAATTTTGATTGTCAAATATAGTGAAATCAGTTAAGTTGGCACCTAAAGTAGTCAAGAAATCAGCACAAGCATTACCTTCATGAAGGATATGAGAAATTTTATAACAAACTTGAGAAAGAAGATTTTTAGTATGATTGAGAAGATAAAATAAATCAGCATTTCCTATTATATTAGAGTTTAGCATGTCAAAAATCAAGATCGCATCAACTTCAACCCAGATGTTGAGGAAACATTTATTCAAATAAATTTCAATAGCTTTATTGATAGCCATTAGCTCAACATAGATAACAGAACAGGCTTTGAGAGGATAGGCAAAAGCACAAATGACAGTACCTTTAGAATTCCAAAGAATACCACCACAACCATATTTATTGGAAGCAATAAAATCATCAGTATTTACTTTAATCAAATTATCTTTGGGTTTAATCCAATGGATAATCCTAGCTCTTTCATAAGAGTCAATGATTTTTTAGCCACTAATTTATAGCCTATAAAATGAGTGTTACTAATAAGATTGGCATTAAATAGAGCTTGATTTTTTTTCCTTGGTTTTAGCTAGGATCCTTTTATGGCTCATAAGAAGACTACAATATTTATCATCAATTATATCCATCCAGATGAATTAGAAAAGGATAATAGCAACTACAACTTTGATATGACCTATCATAGTGTTTTGGAAATAGACTTGAACAAGTAGATATATGGAAAGAGAGCCATGAAAGTACTTGGTATTAAATTAATCATCATACCATAACCATAATTTAGAAGCAATAGCACCATTGAAAAAAACATGATTAACTTTTTAAATATGAAAGCAACAATAGCACTTTGAAGGAAAATAAACCCTTTATTCCAGAGAAAAAATCCCACAGGATAAAGTTATTCAAAATCCTCAAAGCTAAAACCAAATAAGAAATGGGAATGATATTATTCCAAAGTTTAATGAAAACATTAGAGGAGTTTTGCTTATCTCTAATTAAATTCCAAACCTCTTTAGAAACAAAATCTTAATTGTAAGACAGCTTAAAGAGAATTTGGTTAGATTTGTTAGAGAAAATAAGGATATTTATAAAGTTATCTAAAAGAGAAATAGGGATATAATTGTCAAGTTTATTTTTGTTCCAAGTGTTGTTATGCCAGAAAGAGTTAACTAGAGTAGAGTGGGTAGATAAAATAAGTCAATAGAGCCATTGCCAATCCAATTGTCTTGCCAAAAGAAAGAAGAACTGGAATGAATACCCCAACATATTAAGGGTTCAACAACCCATTAAATGGAGCAAAGCCTTTCCAAACTGGAGAGTCACCAAATTTATAAGTACAGATAAGAGGGTGTTTACCTTGAAAATATTTTTTCATCATAAAATTAGCCCAAAGGCTATCATTCTTTCTAAAATTCCACCAGAGCTTATGAGAGAAGCCATTTATAGCTTCATGAATCGGTTAGAAACTGAGACCACCTTCACCCAAGGGACCACATCATTTATGCCAGGAAGCCCAATGCTTTTTTTTAGTAGAATTATTGGATCCCCAAAAAAATTTACTAAGCAAGTGATCAATTCTGATAAGAGTAGCATTAGGGGGGATAACAATTTCAATCAAATAAAGAGGCATTGAATTGAGAGTGCTTTTAAGAATAGTGAGCCTACAACCAAAGGAAAGAAAATGAAATTTCTAAACATAAATTTTATTTAAATTTTTTTGAATTAACTCATAAAACAGATGGGATCATTTTGGACATTTAAAAAGAGGAGCACTCAAGTACTTAAGAGGAAGGTGTTGATGTTTAAAGTTAGTGATATGGAGGATTTAATTAATTTTATTATTGGGGATGCTTAAAGAATTAATAAAATAGCTTTTATTATCATTGATAGATATACCAATTTGTCTACCAAATTTATTTAAAAAAATCTTGAGATTCTTGATATGATGATTAAAAGTATTGCAAAAAATAATGAAATCATCTGCAAAGATTAAATGAGAAACAAGAGGACCACCAACAATTTTGTAATACAACTTAAAATTGTTTAAGAATAGATGATTGATGCTCCAAGATAAGTACTCAACAGCTATATTAAATAAGGTAGGAGTTAAAGGATCCCTTTATCTTAGGCCATGGGAAGAAAGAAAGAAGCCTAAGGCTTCCCCATTAACCAAATTGAAAACCAGGCATTATTAATACAATTTTTAATAAGAATGATAAATTTATCAAAAACCTAAATAAATTCAGAATATGGAAAGGAAATCCCAAAAGATATTGTCAAAAGCTTTGGTAATATCTAATTTGAAAATATTGCCACCTCTAAAGCATCTAAGTTATGAATTTAATTTTGAGAAGAAGAATATTATTAGAAATAGATCTACCTAAAAAAAACTAATTTGGTTTAGAGATAATCCTATGAAGTAAAGGACTATTGGTTAGAATTTTGGAAATAGCTTATTAAAAAAAGTGCAAAGACTAATAGGTCTAAAATCACTCAATAGTCCGATCTTTCTTAGGTATGAGAACAATAGAAGTGCTAGAAAAATATCTAGGAAAATGATTATCATTTTAAAAAAAATCAACCAAAACCTCAATCAAAACATTTTTAATAATAAACCAACAATTTTGAAAAATTGGGTAGTGAAACCTCCGACTAGCAAATGAATCTATGTTCATGCTATTAAAGAACTTTAAAATTTCCTCTTCATTAGTACAATAGTAAGAAAATCATCATCATTATTGTTTATAATAGAAGGAATCAAGTGCGATTTAGAAATAACAACTCTTATTAAGCATATTTCTAAAGTAATTAATGGATGAATCCTTAATATCATTATTCTTCGTAATCCAATCTCCATTATCATCTTTAATTTTTTGAATATTATTTAAAGCTTTCATTTTATTAACTAAAGCATGGAAATATCTAGTATTTCTATCACCATCTGCAATATGTTTGCTAGTAGGCTTTTTGGCGCCAATAAGCCTCTTCCATATTTTAAAAATTAACAACTTTATCTTTCTCCTCAGTCAAGTCCTTAATATTAGTAGGATCAGACATAATAGAGACTTCAAGATCACAAACCAATTTTTCTATTTCTTTGATGTTAGCAAAAAGGTTTTTAAAATAATTCTTATTCCATAAACCCAGATTTTGTTTAAGTCTTTTAAATTTAAACCAAATTCTATTCAGCTCTAAAATTGAATTGTCAAGATGTAAGGGAGCTTTCCAATTGTTAGCCATAACATTAAAGAAATCAATATGCTGAATCCACATGTTCTGAAATCTAAAATGAGAGAAATTTTTTAATCTATTAGAGTTATGTTTAATAGAAACCAAAAGAGGGGCATGATCTAATAAAGTTCTACTTAAATGATTGATAAAAGTAACAGGCCATTGAGTAATCCAATGAGTATTAAAAATAATTCGGTCCAACCTTTGTCAAAGGCTAGAGTTTTGCCAAGTAAAATTTGAACCCTTAAAGACAATATCGATCAAATTGCAATCAAGGATCATATTGGAAAATTCTTCCATGGAAGGAATATTAGGAGAACAAAGAGAATAAAATAGTGTTGAAATGCCTACCAACAAACTAAGGTTTATTGACAGAGGTAGCAAAATTCCTTAAATTTTTTCAAAGAAGATTTCTACTAGATCTATTACAAGATGGATAGACAAAAGAGCCCAAAACACAATAGTCACCTTAAGATATTTGACCATTAACAACTTGTTCAAAATCATCAAGAATAGAAGCCTCCATAAAATTATTCCAAAAACACTAAATTTTATTACTAACATTAGAGAAAAATTTATTGAAACTGATCATTCTAGCAAAATGTTTAATTTTGTTTGCATGAATAAGAGGCTCTAAAAAAATAAGTAAAGAAATATTATGAATACGATAAAGGTTTCTAATAAAGTTATGAATAGAGAGGGTACCGATCCCTCTAACATTCCAAACGAGAAAAATAAACATAAGTAAAAAAAGGGGTTAAGGAAAGGTTAATTAAGAGAGGTGAGAGAGGTCGCAGTAGGTCTAGTGTTTTTGGACAATTTAGGAGAAAAGTTTTTAACATATTTTTCTTTTTAGCATGATAACATTTTGAAACCATTTCATTTTCTCATACAATCATCACCTGAGAAGGATTTAGCAACATTTGTCACAGATTTAGTGGAAGTCTCCTAAATAGAAGTGAGTTCTCCTTCTTCCAAGCCATTAGAATTTATTAAAGGCAAATGAGCATCGGTATAGAGGGGGAGCTGAAATAGATTTATTAAGAAGGCAAGTGTGAACATCAAGCACTTCTTCTACAATACCCAGATTATTATACTAAACCAAATCTTTTTAAGAATATAAATCATCTTGAACTAAAGTAAAGTCAGGTTTTTCAAACTGAATATCATGAGAAACCAAAGCCATATTCTCCATTGAATTTAAATGATGAATAACATTGATATCCTCATTAATATTTTCAATTAAAGCTTTATTTTCATCAATAAAAATTGGTAAGTATGTGGGGATCAACTCAGAGGAAAAAGAATCATCATCCAAAAGTTTAGAGAAATTATTATTTTCTACATTAGAAACCTTCAATTGCACAGAAGAAATAAGCAGTAAAACAGCCTTATTAGAAACATTCAATGAATCCTTTTTTTCTTTCTAAATTAACATTTTGATATTTCACAATGGTCGGCCTAGTATTAGGAATAATAGTATACTTAATAGGAATTTTCTTTCTTAGGTGAGGATGCAGAATGAAACATTCAGAATTAATGTGCCCGTGGAATTTACAATGAGAGTAAAAAATAGTGAAATTTTGAAAATCAACTTTCTACATATAACTATAATTTTCAGATCCCAACCAGATTTCTTTGGGGTGTTTCTTAGTAATGTCTAATTCAACAAGATTTCTAGCTGCAGAAGGTCGAGATTTCATAGCCATTGCCTGATCAATTTGCAACAACTGACCAAATAAAGCACCCACAGTAAAAAAGAATTGATGATTAATGGAATGAATTTGCATATTGTAAAGAGAAATCCAAAATGAGATGATTAGAAATTCTCCCCTAATTTAAAATAGTGGAATCAATTTCAGCAACCTCATTTGGCAATTGAAAGAAATATAAGAATGATGAGGCAAAAACATGAGTAATCCAAATCATTCGTTTGAATCAAAATATGGTGGGGATCAATTAAACCAATCATAAAAGCACCCAAAAGTTTAGACTATGAAAGAAAAGTGAATGTTTTCTATGAAGAGTAAACTTTCCAAAAGTAAATTCAAATTAAAGAGCTTTTCCACAATTAGATCGATGAACCACAGCTTGAAAAGAAGTCAACAAGTTCTGGACTCACTTGAATATCATACCAGTGGGATGTCTTTGATTGATTTTGAAGTAGTCAAGGTAGTTGATGTCCTAGTATCCATTGGATCCATCGTTCCCCAGAATCATCGGGGAAGATGCCAAGCCACGACATCACTCAAAGTAAAACACAAAAGCGGTGGATCAATTCGAAGGAATCATGAGAATCACACTAAACAACCATCAAGTGGAAAAGCTAAAATGAGAGGAAAGAGGAATCTCCATAGCAGTCAAGGCTTAGAGGAGGTGGGTTTAGGTTAAGGTTTTGTATTTTTAGTTTAGTTTATTTTATTTTTAATTTATTTTATGTTTATTTTATTATAAGTTTAGGGTTTAGGGTTTTTGGGGTTTAGGGTTGGTTTAGGTTTAGTGTAGGTTTAGGTTTAGGTTTAGGGTTTAGGGTTTTATTTAGGGTTTTTTTTGGGGATTAGGGTTAGGTTTAGGGTTTAGATTTAGGGTTTTAGGATTTAGGTTTAGGGTTTAGGTTTATATTTTAGGTTTAGGGTTCTTTAGTCTAGTGTTTTGGTTTTATTTTTAACTAAGAATAAATTTAATTCAACATTTCTTCTTTTGATTTCATCAACCAAGTAACTGTTGACCTCACTTTTGGAGTGAGTTCTCAACCTCCTCTTCTTAGACCTAGGACACTATGATTTTCTTAGTCATAAGACACTTCTAGAGATTATGTGAACACTTGACCTGTAGAGACTTAGAAGGGTTAATCATAAGATTAGGCCATGCCTTGGGGAAAATCACCCTATAGCCTAAACCCAATCCATGAACACCTTCTTAAATTCAATTCAAATCCAAGTTTCCAACCAAACCTCAGACTCAATTTCAAATCCAAATCCAAGTCCAAACTCAATTCCAAATGATTGAAACCCAATATCAAATCCAAACTTGAAATCCTTCATAAGCCCTTTAATCAACCTTCATGAACATAGCCAATATTCCATCCAATTCAATCCAAACTCAATTAATTTTCCTATAAATCAATTACACCTTCAATTATCTTCCCAAATATAAATAAAATATAAATTCAAATAGCCAAAACCAAATCCAAAATCAAATCAAAACCTAATTTAAACTGTTTAAGGAATTTCCTTGAACTTGGCCAAAAACCATTTAAATTAAGCCAAAATCTATGGAATTTCTCTTGAATCAATCATTCCTTCAATCACCTATCTAGATATAAATAAAACCTACAATCATTCAATCAAACCAAAATTAACCCAAGTCAATCCCAACCTACCCCATTTGATGTGAATATTCAAATGAACCAAAACTCATTTGAATCAATAATTTGGAAATTTCAATCTCAAATCTATATATAAACTCAAATAAATCAAGCCAACTAAATCCAATTGGTTCACCCAAAGTGGCCAATTTGACCTACATGAACCAAAATCCAATTCAATCCAAACCAAAGTGAATTAAGCTAATCTAAACTTCATGTCATGATTGTTGATCAACCTAGGATGATCAATTGATATAAATTAGGTCAAACCAAGTCAACCTAGCATGTTGACCAAGTCAACCCTTTTGCCTATATGAACCCAAACTAGCCAAATTGCAACTAAGCCAAATCCATCAAAACCAATGATTCAAATCAACCCAAAATCAACATTTAAACATGACTTGACCTTCAATTAAGCCAAACCTAGCCCAATTTGCCCTCTTGACCCAAGTTGACCCAAATTGACATAAATGGGTCAAATTAGACTAAACCTAAATTAAATCCAATTTAAATCAAACAAAACTATACAATCCTTTCTAAATAGTCATATGAACTTGACATAACCCTTGATTTGACAAAATTTGACCAATTGGTTAGCTTGACCCATTTTGACCTAATTTGACCCAAATTGGTCAAATTGTGCCAAACCTAACCAAATGAACTCCAAATGACATGAAATTTGGTCCAACTCACTTTTGACTCATTTCAAATCAAAATAAAATTCAATGAATGATACCCTTAGGCTAAGGGTATCACATAAGATAAAACACCTATGTAAATGGTCATTTCTCTTCCTTGGCCACTTGGCACTCATCAATTGTTAGGCTCAAGGACACTGTCCAACCTAACCCAAGGTAGTTGGGTCATGACTCATCATGGGAAGTGAAATCACCTTGCCTTCTCCATTGGAACACTTGGCATGAAGGACCTCCACTTCCATTTACTAGGACACCTACTTGTCCTTCATAACAGCCACCTCCCATGCATTGGCCAACCAAATTAATCCACCTAAGGAGAATCCTAACCACCCAAAGCCAGGGACACCCACTTGGAGCCAAAAACCACCATGAATGAAGTGATTTTCAGACATTACAAGGAGATAGAAAATAGAGAGGCAAAAACTCTTCCTCACACACTCATTTCACTCTCTTAGAGCTTCCAAACTAACTAGCAACCATTCCCACTTGGTTTTTAAGCAAAAGCCATCAAAATCAAGTGGATTAAGGTGAGGAAGCAGCAGCCATTAGTGGATACATTATTTTGAAGAGCCCGAACCCATTCTAAAGCTTCACTTAGGAGTGCTGATCATCATCACCGAAAATCATCCTCGGTGAGATAATTTTAGAACCATAACCACTTAGGTTCTTTTTTGTGTCAATTTTTCTTGATTTTAGAATTTCCTTTAGATTACCCTTGCATTTTTTTATTTTACATCATCCACACATTTTGAGTAATTTCAAGATAGAAATTGAGCCTAAAACAAGTTTTTTTAATTAATTTTTCATAAGAATCACAAAAATCTTGCCCGAAATAGTGTTCCTTCCACCTCTTCCACCAAATTTCTCGCTAGCCATCTATTCTATTATTCAAGGAGATAGATGGCTCAGATCATATGGATCATGCTAGATGATGGATCAGATTCGATCATGCATCATCAATCTAGAATGTTTGATCTATGATAGATGATCAAATCTGATTTGTGCATCATTTTCCACATTTTTGCTCATCTACTGATGTGGCACCACCGCTCATACATAATGGCCGCATGGTCTGTCATGGCAAATGGGTTATGTAAGATATTAAGGATTTTCTTCTTTTAAAAATTACTTTAAAACACATGAAACTACGAAATTTCAAAAAATAAAAATAAAATACTTAACTAAAAATTACAATTAATGGCTCATTAGATTTGTCTTTTCGACAGGAATCTAATGAATCCAAAAGCCCAAAATTTCACTAAATATTTTGAGCTTTAGGAAAAATCAAATTTCATTAATTAAACCAAAAAGACACAACAGATTGATTTGAAAAAAATGAGCTTAAAATCTACCTTCCATACAAATTTCAAGTTAAAATGATTTCTGGATAGGGAGATATTGCATTCTGAAGTTCAAATTATTAAAATAAATTAATGGAATTCATAAAAAAAAAATGGAAATTCATTTAAATTCGTTAAAACTTTGGAAAATTATAACAAATGATAGAAAAATCATAAAAATGTAAGTATATATTTGTTTTGAAGGTATTTCAGAGGAGATTCAATTAAAATTGATCCCAATTAATTTTAAACCATAATTAAGGCTTATTTTTGATTTAATTGAAAAAATTAATTAGCTTAATTACTCTCTAATTACCTAATTAATTAATCAAAAACTTTATGAGGTTGATTAATGGGGTGACCTCTGCCTCCCATAATTTTCTTGGGATTTATTGCTTGGTTAATTAGGAAAATTTGTTATCTTAACCTTAATTATTTTCCTAATTAATTAGGCAATTAATTAATATTTTAAATAGTAAAGAAATCATTAATTAAGCTTGCTAATAATTGTGAAATAGTGAATGGGCAAGGGGAATGAGATTTGGATCTCTTTCCCAATATTTTTCCTAAGTCCATTTCACTTGAATGAAAATTAATTAATTTGGGATTAATTTATGGTTTAATTCATTAATAAAATTGCTTAACTAATCAATTTGAAACTATAATCACATGGAATCTTAATTAATCAATTCATGGATAGATTTTAAGGTGTTCAATAACCTAAAGACATTTAAGAAAATTATGGTTAACACACATGTGTGGGAAAACCATGAAAGTACTTAATTAAGTTTCTTAACTTAATTAATCACTAATTGTGAACCAATTAGATTAGGCCTCTTTCATTTCTTAGGTTCATTATTGATTTAATTTCCAATGTATGTACATATCATGTAGGCTCATAATTACTTGGTTAATTAAATTAAAGCAACATAGGTAAGGGTTAATTAATGGATTTAATACATAACACAACCAAACTAACCCATAAAATCAACTTAATTATTTTTCATTAAACCAAATTAAATCATAAGCATGGGAATAGGTTTGGATCAGCATACTTTCCCTCAATTATTCAAACCAAATAAAATATGAAATTGAAAGTGATAATAATTAAAGCCTTGGTTTTCTTTAAATTCTTTTATTTTATTTGATTATACTTAGGAATTAATTTAATTGAATGAAATCGCATGTTTATGATCATTCATTCCTTTCCAATCATATTAAATGTTGCATGTAATTTGAAATCATACATTCATGTTTTCAAAAATTAATTAAATCAAATGATTTTTCATTATGTCAAGCTTGCATGTGTTGATTAAATTTATAATATGATTATCACTATATTAAATCCAAATGTTTTCCAAAGCTTATAAATGAATGGTTACATATGCTATGAGTACTAGTTATAAATACATAAGAGATGTATGTGATTATAGATTAAATGTATGAAGTGAAGCTCCTTTCCTTTTATTCATGTTTTGATTTATGTAAGTGAGAATGTTAATGGGAATATAGTCTGGACATCCCAGGAATACAAGGTTATAGTTAGCGCCAAGGAGGTCATTTTATTACCTTTTCCCTAGTTTAATAATGGCACGTACTCCATTTGATTTCATTCTTATGTATTTCAATACTAAAATTTGGATGAGGATTTAATTCGTATACATAAATGATTCAATCCAATTAAATATCATTTTTTTGCATGATTTTCATTCTCCAAATTATGATACATGTGTATGTATTTATGAGACGTTGTATATAGTCTGGACATCCTGGAATATGAGTCTTTAGCTAGCCCTAAGGAGGTCATTTGATTACCTCACTTCCTTAATTTTACAAAGAGATGTACTTGGTTAGGTCTTTTATGCATACATGTGTGTATTTAATTAGAGAATGGTAATCCTTACATTTTATTAAAAATACATGCATTTGCAATTAGTCAAGTGATTGAATTATTTGATCATGTGATTTGGAGATTCTTTCTTATGTTCATGCATGTAAATTTATATATGATTTGAATGTAATGGTATATAGTCCGGACATCCCAAGAATATTAGGCTTTAGCTAGCCCTAAAGAAGACCCATCATTCCTTAAGAGTTCTTATTAGGTGATTAGGTCAATTATAAACTGATAATTTTAATCTTTCTAGATAGTGCATCTTTTTTTAATGCAGTACCCAATCATTTCAATAAGTACACCCTAAGATCTACGTGGTGTCCAACATCTCAAAAATAAATACCATAGATTTTTCTGGTGACTTCGCTGGGGAGGGTTCCTCTCTCCATCTCTAGTAGTAATTATTGTCTCCAAACACTAACAATGGACTTATATTTTATATGGGTCCTAGACTATCTTTCTTGTCATTGGAACTTAGCCTATTTCATCCTTAGGTTGAGCTAGTTAGCAACCTTTAGATTTTAATACCTTAGTCCATGTAGGTCTTAAATCCTTTATTATTTCCCCAATAGGTAAAAAAAATTAGAATTAACAAAACAAGATGACAAAAAATTTAGAACCTCTTTACCATTCCCTTGGTGAGGTAAGCTTCATCTCATACTTAAGAAAATAAACTCTTTGCAAAAAATATATACTTTCAAAAAGCACTTCTCAAATTAAAATTACATGATAAAAGATCTGCATTTAAGAGATACCTCATGCAACAATATCCATGATTATTGCATGGAGGTTTTTTCAAAATTTAAAATCAAATAATTTTAAAATCCTTTTTCCAAAAGCACATATCTCGAAATAGTAATCTCCATTCAACACACCTAAGCTTGTTGAATGAAGATTTTATTTTTAAACAAGATCATGACATAAAATTGAAATTTCATTTAGCACATCCTACATGTGCTAAGTTGAATTCTCTTTTCAAAAGCAACATCACACACAAATATTCCATCTTCGAAAATTAAAAAGAAAAATATAATTGATTTCCATTTAACATACCTAAATTTGTTAAATGGAAGTCTCCTTTTCAAAATCACTAAAAATTAAAACACATTTGAGTTCCATTTGACATACCCAAATTTGTCAAATGAGAATTCCCTTTTTCAAAAACAAAAGCAAATTGGACTCTACTTAACATACCCACATTTGCTAAGTAGAGTTCCCTTTTTAAATTCACAAAAATATCAAACACACTTGAACTCCATTTGACATACCCAAATTTGTCAAATGAGAGTTTTCAAAATTGAAAACAAATTGAACTTTATTTAACATACCACATTTGTTAAACAAGTTCTCCTCTTTCAAAACAAAAATAAAACAAACTCTTCAAACACACTTGATCCCTACTTAACATCCCAAATTTGTTAAGTAAGGGTCTCAAAATCAAATCAAAATACATCAAACACATTGGGCTTCACTTAGCATACCTAAATTTCTAAGTAAGGATCCCATTTTCAAATCAAATTCAATAAATCAAACACATGACACACATCATCATAGACAACAAAATGTTTTCAAAATATTTTCAAATGCACTTGAATCTCATTTAGCATACATAAATTTTCTAAGTGAAGATTCCAAAATCAAATCCAAAATAAATTAATTGACCTCCATTTAACATACCCAAATTTGTTAAATGAGGGTCCCAAACATAAAATCAAATTCAAATGTGAGCCAATGGAAGCATCAATTAAGAGCCTCTAAAACATTTGAACTCCATTCAACATACCCAAATTTATTGAATGTGGGTTCTAAATTTAAATCAAATTCAAAGTCTCTCCTCCATAAAAAATAAAAATTCAAAATTTCTCCAATATTTGAACCCCATTTAGCATACCTAAATTTGTTAAATGAGGGTTCCAATTCAACAATCAAATCAAGTAAACAATTTGAGTCAACAACATTGAAGCAAATGACTTATATGGTTCTCTTTCCAGCAATGAAGAGATTCCAGCCCTCATGACCATAAGTAGAGAGAAGGTGGCAGGCAAGAAGCCACTTCTTCAGTTTGACCAACAGTTTGATTCTGAGTTTCCCTGACTAAAAGAGAGAAGCCATAAAAGTTCCTTCAAGAGCCGAGAACAAGATCAATAAGGATTTTTGAGCATGTCTTATCCATTCTAGATAAGTATGAATCAAATGATTTGAATCCAAATTCCCAAAAGAAGACAACTCTCAGAACGATAATCATAATAATGATCGTAATCCATAAAATAGTAGTACCGATGGACTTGATGCCTTTAAGGATTTCAACTTGGGTGGAGGTACCCCCATTCTAAACTTTAGTGGTGTCACTATAGACAAAGAGTTAGAATCACCATATCTAATAGAAGAAATTTTGGGCACCATAAAAGAGTAGGTAGACATCAATTCTACCTCTCTTTCAGAAGATATCACTGAAGCCAATTATTGCAGTGGTAGGGTCCTACCTTTTTGATCAACACCATAGGAAGAAACAAACCAACCATTGAAATAATCAAATTCAAAATCCTTCTTAAGATACACCTCACAATCCAAAATAAGGGCAACAAACTATTCTGAAGGTTAATCATAAGGTCCTAAACTATCTTGGAAGGTTGCCCACTAAGCTAAAATAATGAGTGCGCCCTCACCATCTCTAAGGATATAGTGGAGTGTTTAATTGGAACATAACCTAATACTTCGTTGCTCAGTTAGTGGCAACCTTCTCAAGTCTTACTCAACATAGAATATCCTATGGAAAAGACAAGAAATCCCCTAGAGAACACAATATAAACAAAGACTCAAAAAAGAGATAGAAAAAAAAAATGAAAAAAGAGAAAGAAAGAAAAAAATGAAAAAAAAATGAATGAAAAAGAAGAAGAGAAAGAAAAGAAGAAAAAAGAAAAAAAAAAGTAAAGCACCAATAATACACATTGATTTGGAATCAAAGGATAAATCATGTGTACAGGTGTAAATTCAAAAGAAAAAGAGAAATATATATATATATATATATATATATATATATATATATATATATATATATATATATATATATAAATTTTAATCTACTTGACAAGTCTTTGGGTAGATAAGTAAAACAAAAGTTCTAAAAAATAACTTATGAATGATAGAAACTTAGTGGGTATGCTAGCACATTGACTCCAATTCTACTATCTCATGATATTATTATAGGATTGAAGAGTTAAGTTTATATATATATATATATATATATATATATATATATATATATATATATATATATATTATGACATATCAAATTTCCCCTTCACCTCTTTCTTCAAGCTCGAAAGAGGGTTCAACAGTTGTAGATAAACCTTCAAATGAAGTAATAAAATCAATTTTTGCCTAGTTCACTTACTTTGTTTAAGGAATTTAGAAGACTTTCAAGTAGAGGATACACTCTCTGAAGTTGAGAAGAAAATTAGATCATCAACCAATGAGGTTTAAGAGATTAACCTCGAAAAATAAAGGTAGTCCACCCACCCTCCCAACATATATATTGGATAAGTTAGAAAAAAATGACTTAGTTAGGTTACTTTTTTTTGTAGTTTAAACTTTACTAAGACCATAATGAAGTGCCCAATACATCTCTAAATCTAGCATCTATAAACTCAAAATTGAACCTATTCCTACTTTGCAAACTTTTGATGCGAACATTTGCACTAAGAAGAAAATAAAAGTTTGAAGTCAACCTTATTGAAGAAGAAAGTTACTATCATGATTACCCAACATTATGCCCAGTCAAAAGGAAGGACATTCAAATCCACAAATACATCGATTCTGAAGATTTCAGTTAAGAATTTCTTGAAGATGAATCCACATTACCTATTTAAATTTGATAGCAAACATAGCCTCTTTATATGCAATCCTTCATTCAAGGATGGGTTGAATGATGCTAGAGAATAAGAGGTCATTTGCACTTATAATTTCCATTGGAATTTACAACTATAAGGTCATGCCTTTCTCTGGTCACTAAGTGTTAAATAAAAAAGGAAGACCATCTTTATGAAATGGTAGTTGTCTTTGACTGGTTATGACACTATAGCTTGAAGTTGAATCCCCTAAAGCATCATGGGATAACAAGGATTGATCTCAAAGAGATTAAAGTGACATTAAAGATGTAGCCTCCAATATTCTACTTAATAGGAGAAAGATTTCAATTAACGTTGAAATTGGATGGTTTAAACTCTTTCAAAGTTACTCTATCTTAAAACTTTATAAATCAAGATTCTACTTCTGATCATTGAAAGGCCTACCTTAGTGCTTCAACGGATGGAAAGTAGTTTAAACCATTATGATAGGAATGATGCTTCCAATCAATCTATATTTAAAGAAATACTATCCTTAAAATAATGTTTGAAAATAATTATCAATAAAAAATCCTATTTCCATTCATCAAACCACTTCTTCATTGGAAGCATTATTTGTTTATTTATGAATGTGTGTTTAGATAGGTGTAAGATAAACCCAAGTGGCATCCTATCCTTCATCAACACAAAAAACAACCACACATCCGCAATTAGAGCCAACCCATTTTGACTATATAATTAAGTTGGTGTAAGAGAACACGAGCAACATCTTTCTTTGGGAGTCACATTGCCCTCTACCACCATTTCATCTACTCTCGATGTGTTTTTAGGGTATGTGTAAGGAACCCAAGTGCATCCTATCCTTCATCAACACAACACAAAACACAAACTACACAATCACAAACAAATACACATCTTTATCTTGGGCTACTTTGATGTGGGATAACGCCCGACCCTTATTTATTAGCTTCTAGGTTCCGACGGTTACCTTAGTGAATCACCCAAGTGGTCTCTTATTCTGGAGGATGTAAGTTTTCTATGCTTTTCTTCTTGACTTAATCGCTACACACTGATGAGCACCTTGTTAGCATGGTAGGCCTCACCTAGTGGCACCTTTATTCTTGATTACTTCAAGTCTGAGTCTAGTCCTTCTTTG
Source organism: Cymbidium sinense (assembly GCA_021442155.1). NCBI lineage: Eukaryota > Viridiplantae > Streptophyta > Magnoliopsida > Asparagales > Orchidaceae > Cymbidium > Cymbidium sinense. The sequence goes on from CM038216.1 coordinate 44,910,184, forward strand.
TGACGCCCTACTTAATAGTCAACCTTAATTTGACTTGTTTCTTCACCCTAGTGTTGTTCCTCACTTCAAAGATGTAAGTTTTCTATGCTTTCTTCTAAAGTACTTGTTGTATAACAAGACACCTAGGTCGATAGCACATGTCGAGAATGCTGTGACTATCATAATCCCCACTTTAGAGATATAAGTCTACATGCCTTCTTCCTAGACTAATTATCACACATCGACGGGCACCTTAGGTTGGTTGGTGTTCTCTATGCTGATAGCGACCCACCCGGTGGATACACCACTCATGATAGATGTAAGTCTATGCTTTCTCCTTGAGTTGGCATACATTTATAGCTTTCTTATTTATGGTCAGGATAAAGCCCTAGGGTACCTCCCATGTGGGCACTCTATTTATATCACGCCTTTAACCCTCATTTAGACTACCTAGTTACTACTGGATTGGACAATCCCCTTTCTAATAACCACCTGTGGTTGAGATTCTATTTCTTGGATGCATATTCTCCCTTGTCCAATAAATCTAAGATAGGTCTAGCCAACATAGTCCCTCTTCTCAATGTGTCCCCGCACACCTAGGGTCCATAATAAACATATATATATATATATATATATATATATATATATATATATATATATATATATATATATATATATATATATATATATATATATATATATATATATATATATATATATGGTGGATTAGAATTAATGCCCCAGGCACCTTTCCCAAGAAGCATCTATCTTTAGGGTGTCATAAAACTCCATAGGAATCACTACTCATGAGTTGAGATAAGTTCACCATGACACTCTCTCAAGTACTTATGTTCCCAATCTATGCCACCAAAGGTTACCTGATCCCGCTTTGAAAGATGTAAGTCTACTATGCATTCTTTCTAGACAACCATTGCACATCGAGCCTAGGTGGAGTTCAATTTATTACATCCAATGGGTCACCCCAGATTTATTGCTTTAAAGATGTTTCACTATTTTCCAACAAAGCATTGCACACCAAAAGGCACCCCTTAGGTCGGATAGTCCTACCCTTCAGCCCATAAACTACCCTATTGGATCAATAAATCTAAGATAGACCAAGGTCGACATAGCCCCTTCTTAGTGCGGTCCATCGCACACTGATGGAATCCATCAAATGAAATTAAAGCAAATGAAAACAAACCAAATATAATACAAACAAATCAATGAAATTAACAAAATTAATCTTGGCTACTTTTGAGTTGACATAAGTCCCAGCATTCACTCGAGCACCAGGTTTGATTTATATGGATCCAAGATCACCCCAGCAATTGATCCCTACTTTGGAAGATGTAAGTCTACTACGCTTTCTTCCTAAGTACAGCCATTACACACTAATAGGCAACCCTTTAGGTCACATAGTCCTACCTTCTAGATGGTACATTATCCCTTTGGATTTGTAAATTTGAGATAGGTCAAGGCCGACATAGCCCCTTCTAATTGGATCCATCGTGGTCCATAATAAACTAAATTCAAAACCAACCTTTCCCAATGGAGTCAAATTAAAACATATGAACAAACCAAACTTCTCTTAGAGGTGAAATCAAATTAATCTCCCAGTGAGCCATAAGAAATAATCATCAAACTCTTATCCCAAGATAGCCCAACCGCTTCCCGGCTCACATTCCCAATTCTATAGATTATAGATTCTTATCCCTGATACACACCCAAATAAATCATATTCATAATCAAACTCAAATCCATATCCCTAGATAGCTTGAACCGCTTCCCCAGTGGAAGGTTCACATACTCAATCCAGGATTCCATCTCCTATGCCTTAGCAAGAGAGTTTTTGCACTAAGATTGTGATTCATCTACCTTCGTTTAGGTATAGATCATTTTGTTAGTGTTTGCGCCTTTGATGTTGTTGATTATCTCGTCAATGCCAATATGCGGCCTTGTTAGTTACACCACACCTATTGGGGGTCCTTTTATTGACCTCACTATTGGAGTGAGTTCTCAACCTCCTATTCTTAGACCTAGGAACCTTCTAAAAACTAAGGTTTCCTTAGTCATAAGAAACTTCTAGAGAGTAGGTGAACACTTAACCAAAGCCTAGATACTTAGAAGGGTTAATCATAGGATTAGGCCATGCCTTAAGGACTTAAGAAAATCACCTACTCTATAGCCTAAAGCCAATCCATGTACACCTTCTTAAATTCAATTCGAATCTATATTTCCAACAAACCAAACTTTTCAAATCCAAATCCAAGTCCAAACTCAATTCCAAATGATTGAAACCCAAGATCAAATCCAAACTTGAAATCCTTCTTAATCAACCTTCAACTTAGCCAAATTTCTATCCAATTCACCAATCAATTGATTTTCTTATAAATCAATTGTACCTTCAATTATCTTCTCAAATATAAATGAAATATAAATTCAAATAGCCAAAACCAAATCCAAAATCAAATCAAAACCCAATTTAAACCCTTTAAGCCATTTCATTGAACTTGGCCAAAACCCATCTAAATAAAGCCAAAATCAATGGATTTTCTATTGAATCAATCATTCCTTCAATCATCTATCCAAATATAAATGAAATCTACAATCATCCGTCAAACCAAAATCAACCCAAGTCAAACCCAACCTATTTGACTTGAAATATTCAAATGAACCAAAACTCATTTGAATCCAAACCAATTGAATTTATATATCAATCTCAAATCTATATATAAACTCAACTAAATCAAACTCAACCCAAAGTCAAGCCAACTAAATCTAATTGGTTCACTTGACCCAAAGTGGCCAATTTGACCTACATGAACCAAAACCAATTCAATCCAAATCAAAGTGAATTAAGCAATTAATCAAAATAGATGATCAATTGATATGAATTGGTCAAACCAAGTCAACCTATGACCAAGTCAACCCTTTAGCCTATATGAACCCAAACTAGCCAAATTGCAACCTAAGCCAAATCCATTGAAACCAATGATTCAAATCAACCCAAAATCAATATTTAAACATGACTTGACCTTCAATTGAGCCAAACCTAGCCCAATTCTTCCTCTTTGACCCAAATTGACATAAAGGGTCAAATTAGACTAAACCCAAATTAAATCCAAATTAAATCAAACCAAAGCATACAATCCTCAAAATAGTCATATGAACTTGACCTAACCCATTTTGACCCATTTTGACCTTGAGTCAAATTGAGCCAAACCTAACCAAATGAACTCCAAATGACATGAAATTTGGTCCAACTCACTTTGACTCATTTCAAATCGCCCAAATCAAATTCAATATCAAATGACCACTCTACCCTTGGCTAAGGGGTATCACATAAGACAAAACACCCATGTAAATGGTCATTTCTCTTCCAGCCACTTGACACTCATCCATTGGTCCACCTAGCTCCAAGGACATTGTCCAACCTAACCTAAGAGGTGGTTGTCCATGACTTATGGGAGGTGAAATCACCTCACCTCCCATTGGAACAGATGGCATGGAGGACCTCCACCTCTGTTTTCTAGGACACCCACTTTTCCTTCATAACACCCACCTCCCATGCCTTGGGCAACCAAATTAAGCCACATAAGGAGAATCTTAACCACCATAAGCAAAGGATACCCACATGGAGCCAAAAATCACCATGAATGAGGAGGTTTTAGGCCATTGCAAGGTGACAAAAAATAGAGAGGGAAAAACTCTTTCTCACACAGTCATTTCACTCTCCTAGAGCTCTCAAACCAACCAAGCAACCATTCCTAATTTTTGAGCAAAAACCATCAAAATCAAGTGGATTCTAGTGAAGAAGTGGTGGCCATTGGTGGATACATTATTCTGAAGTGAAGCAAGAGCCCAAACCCATTCTAAAGCTTCTTCTTGCACTAAGGAGCACACTCGATCATCACCACCAAAATCATCCTATGAGAAAATTTTCAAAACCATAGCCTTAGGTTCTTTATTTGATGGTTTTGCTTGATTTTAGAAATTTTCTTTAGATTACCCTTGCATATTTTTTATTTTACATCATCCCCACACATTTGGAGTGATTTTTGATGAAGATTGCCAGAAAATTGAGCCTTAAATGAAGTTTTTCATTCAATTTCTCACAAGAATCATAAAAATCCCACACGGACTAGTGTTCCATCTACCTCTTCTGCTAGATTGCCTGCCAGCCATCTAATATCCTATTCAGGGAGATGACATTATCGCGTGATCTGCCTTTGATCACATCACGGATCATGCATATTGATCTGGATTGTCCGATCCATGATCAGACGGTCAGATCTAATCCATGCATCCCTATATGTATTCCCACTCATCTGCAGGCCGCATGCCATAGGCATGTGCCAAAGACCGGTAGGTTAAGTAAAGAAAGATTTTCTTTCTTTAAAAATTAATTAAAAACAAAAACTTTAAAAAATTCATAAAAAATAAAATACTTAACTAAAAATTAAAATAAGGCTCGTTGGATTTTTCAAGAGGAATCCAATGAATCCAAAAGCCCAAAATTTTACTAAATATTATGAGCTTAATTTAAGCTTTAGGAAAAATAAAATTTCATTAATTAAACTAAAAAGACACATCATATTGATTTGAAATTCTTAGATAAAAATTGAGCTTAAAATACCTACCATAAAAATTTCAAGTCAAAAGGATTTATAGATTGGGAGATATTGCATGAAGTTCAAATAGTTAAAATAAATTAATGGACTTTATAAAAATCATGGAAAATCATTTAAATCAGCGAAACTTTGGAAAATTATAAAATCATAGATAAATCAAAATGCAAGTATATTTATTTTGAAGGTATATTTAGAGAGATTCAATTGATCCAATTAATTTTGAATAGTAATTAAGGCTTAATTTAAGTTTAATTAAAAACTTAATTAGCTTAATTACTCTATAATTACCTAAGTAATTAATCCCAAACTTTTGAGTTGATTAATGGGATGACCTCTGCCTCCCATAATTTTCTTGGGATTTATTGCTTAATTAGGAAATTGGTTATCTTAACCTTAATTACTTTATAATTAAATTAATTAATATTCTAAATAGTAAGAAAATCATTAATTAAGCTTGCTAATCATTGTGAAATAGTGAATGGGCAAGGGGAAATGAGATTGGGACCTCTTTCCCAATCTTTTCCCTAAGTCCATTTCACTTGAATGAAATTAATTAATTTGGGATTAATTGATGGTTTAATTAATTAAATTACTTAATTAATCAATTTGAAACTATAATCACATGGAATCTTAATTAATCAATTCATGGATAGATCTTTAGGTGTTCAATATCCTAAAGACATTTAAGGAAATTATGGTTAACCCACATGTGTGGGAAAACCATGAAAGTACTTAATTAAGTTTCTTAACTTAATTAATCACTAATTGTGAGCCAATTGCAGCCTCTTTCATTTAGGTTCATTGCTAATTTAATTTCCAATGTATGTACATATCATGTTCGACCATAATTACATGGTTAATTAAATTAAGGCAACATAGGTAAGGGTTAATTAATTAGTAGATTTAACGCATAGTATAGCCTAATTAACCCATAAAATCAACTTAATTACTTTTCATTAAACAAAATTACATGAGAATTGGTTAGGATCAGCAAACTTTCCCTCATTTCTTCAAACCAAATCAAATATGAAATTGAAAGTGATAATTAAAAAGCCTTGGTTTTCTTTAAATGCTTTTATTTGATTTGATTATCCTTAGGAATTAATTTAATTGAATGAAATCACATGTTTATGCTCATTCATTCCTTTCCAATCATGTTAAATGTTGTATGTCATTTGAAATCATACATTCATCTTTTCAAAATTAATTAAGTCAAATGGTTTTCCTTTATGTCATGCTTGCATGTGTTGATTTAATTTATAATATGTGTGGCTATTATCACTATTAAATCCAAACATATTTTCCAAAGCTTATAAATGAATGGTTACATATTCTATGAATGTTAGCTATAAATACATAGGAGATGCATTTGATTATAGGTTAAATGTATGAAGTGAAGCTCCTTTCCTTTTATTCATGTATTGATTTATGTTGGTGAGAATGTTAATGGGAATATAGTTTGGACATCCCAAAAACATGAGGCTTTATTTAGCCCCAAGGATGTCATTTGATTACCTCACTTACCTAGTTTAACAATGACATGTTCTCCATTTGATTTCATTCTTATGTATTTCAATACTAGAATTGGCTGAGGCTTTAATTCATATACATAAATGACTCGATCAAATTAAATATCTTTTTTTGCTTGAATTTTATTCTCCAAATTATGAATACATGTGTATGGATCTAAGAAAAGTGGTATATAGTCTAGACATCCTAGAATATGAGGTTTTAGCCCTAAGGAGGTCATTTGATTACCTCACTTCCCAAGTTTAACAAAGGCATACTTGCTTATGTCTTTTATACATACATGTGTGTATTTATTAGAGAATGGTAATCCTTCCTTTTATTAAAAATGCATGCATTCAAGTGATTGAATTAATTGATCATGTGATTTGGAGCTCTCTTTCTTATGTTCATGCATGTAAATTTACATATGGTTTGAATGTAATGATATATAGTCCATCCGGAATATGAGCTTTAGTTAGACCCAAGGAGGTCATTTGATTACCTCACCTTGGTTAACAATGACACATATTTAATTTCATCCCTATATTTTTGCATAAGAATTTAGATAGAGCTTTAGATTAATATGATAAAATAATTCAATCATAGGGGAAATATAAAGCTTCAAATGTACATACTCAAATCCATCATTCAAGTGTGCTAAAAGATTATGTATGTGTAGGTATACTTAAGACTTAATCATATGCATGCTACATGTGATTGAAAGAAATGATTTAGCATGTGTCATGTGATAGTATTTGAATTAGATTAATCTTAAGAAGCCTTTCACATTGAATAGAAATATTTAAAGAGAACTTAAACTTAGGATTAATCTAAAATGTGTAATAAGCCCTTCACTAAAGAGAACTAAATCAAATTAACATGCTTTAGAATGTGGTTTAAGGTAGGGATGAAAAAGGCCAACATCTTTTCTTCTCTTTACAACACTTAGTTGCTAAGTGTAGGTCATATGAAAAAAAGAAAACACAAATTAAAACTTGCAAATCAATTAAATCACTTGAAGTGAAACCACCCTTTAAGTTGAATCTTTACACTTAGAAAATCTTAACTCTAAAGCCTAGTTAGGACATACCACACAAGCCTTAATACACACATTAGATTAAGTCACCACTTCTAGCCTTATGTTAGGATAGTGCATGGTGTGATGTATGTTTTTTTTTGTGACATATTTTTTTAGACTAGATATTAGAGTATGTTTAATACTGATGGTCATGATTAGCCTAATCATATTTTCTAGGGATTATGTTTAAGGGCGCTTAAAAATAAATATAAATGCTCTCTTTGTAGTTCCCTAAGCATAATCCAAGTTAGATGGGCTTTGGTTACCCATGGGGTGCTAAGTCCAAATTATAAATATAACTTCTTGGGTTGTATGCGTGTTTAGCTAACACTTGTCTTGTATGTGTAGTTAGATTTACTTTTCCTATTTTTAATGTAATTTTGCATTAGAAATTAGGATTAGTGCTATGGGGGATAAGGATGAGCATTGGCTAGAAGGCTTTGTCCTGGGAGGCCATGTGATGCCTTTGAAGTGGAGTAAACCAAATCAAAGAAGGAGGAAGATACATGAAGACATGAAAACTTGAAGACCCCCCATAGCATTTATCATTTGTAAATTGCAAATTATTCTTTTATGTGTTGGTTGTATAAGGGTAGAGCTCAGCTACCCTTTTTCTTTTTGGGTTGTACGGTGGCAACTGAGCGCATTGGTCAGTTATTCTTTTGTATTAATTATAAAAATTATTTGATGTTGTGTTTAAAGTGCACAATTAGGATGGCATGCTTTTCTTAGTTTCTTTATATGTTTGATGTTTGAATGCGTGGCCTTGAATGTGATTAGGCCCTTATAAAAACATTAAACTTTCTACCCAACTACAACTCATAACTAAAGTTTTAAATAATTCACAACCTTACATAAAGCCTAGGACATAAATTAAGATAATTAAAAGATTTAGCAACCCTTTAGCTGAATGTCGAATGGCCAATAATACACATATCATATTATTTCATTCTTTAAAATAAGAGATTTCCATCCTTGCACGAAAAGGGAATGCTTGACTTGTGAGGACATCCTTTGTGTTAGAAAACACTCCTTTCTTGTTGATTTAGCAAACAACCTTATTTCATCATGCATGTAGACATCAAAAACCCAAAGTCTTTATGAAAATGAAGTGTCAAAATAAATAAAATTTGAAAATATTTTGCACTAGACTAAGTCATATGCTCATTCCACTCATGCACAAGTCTCTTAAGAAGTGGGTTTAAGGACTTTATTTTCTTTCTAATTAAACAACAACATAACTAATCTTGTAAATCATATGATTAGACTTCATGGATTCAAAGCATAGGAGGTGTTAACTGGCTGCCACTCCAAATGGTCGTAAGTCCAACAGTCAGTTGGTTTATCCTCTCTTACGGAGTTAAACCATGTGCCCATTTTTGCTTAGATTTAGGTCGTGCTTTAGCTTATGCTAAAGCTCCCTAGATTTACATGCAAAGGTTGCTATTTCTTTTGGTCTACAAGCAAAAATTCTAACCTCTTAGGCTTCTCCACAATCTTGTATTATTAGATTACAAGTCCTAGCTTTCTAATGAAATGTCAACTTTAACAAAATTGATCTTCTCTTCAATTTCAAAATTATAATGCCCAATTATAGGATAGGTTAAAATGCTCACTAGGTTTCTAGTATCAAGAGCATTCCCTACTTGTTTCCTTTGGCTTCGATAATAAGTCTTCTCCTTGAGTTTTTCCACTTAATTTTCTAATATAACTAATCCTTTGATAGTCTAGCCTTGAAATATTTGGAGACTTTAATTGCTACTTAATCAAGAGTATTCTTAAGGGATTCACATCCCTTAGGATGTAATTAACTATGAAGGCTTGCCTCCATAAGGAACCTAATGAACCCGGCTTAATATAAATGCTACTTTACTTTTTCATGTAAAGTATGGGAAAGATCTCTGGTACTTTCAAAGACCCATCATACCTTACAAGTCCTTATTAGGTGATTATTATAGTGATAATTTCTATCTTTTGAGATAGTGCATCTTTCTTTAATTTCATACCCAATTATTTCAATAAGTATCGCCTAAGATCTGTGTGGTGTCCCACATCTCAAAAATAAACACCACACACACCAAGTTTTTTGAGACACAAGTGATGACATAGATTCAAAATGAGCATGCATAGAGCAAATCAAAAATTCTAGATAACTAGAACTATCTCTATTATAAATACATAGTTCCATAAACATCAGATCAAATTGACCGTTCTTCAGTTTCTCCAGTTTCTATCAGAACCACCCCTGCCTTTCGAGTAGCAGTATCGACCATTATATCCCTGATCTCTTCCTCCGCCACCACCACAGTTGTAACCTTCGTCACTCCTCCTGCTTCCATAACCACCACTACTCTGACCACCACGTCCATATCCACCAATACCTCTAGATCCCCCACCACCATTACAATAATCATTGCCTCCGCCTTCACCTCAACCGCCAGATCTAGACTGAGTCTAGTTGACAGTGATGTTCCTGCATCAAGGTACTACCCATTCTTAGAGTTTAGGTTTGGGTTTAGGTTTATTCAGTTTTAGGGTTTAGGTTTATTCTTTTAATTTATTTAGTTACTTTAGATTTAGGTTTAGGGTTTAGGGTTTAGGGTTTAGGGTTTTAAGTTTTATACTTTTAGGGTTTAGGGTTTAGGGTTAGGGCTTAGGGTTTTACAATTTATTATTTAGGGTTTAGGTTTTAGAGTTTAAGGTTTGGGATTATGATTTAAGGTTTAGGGTTTAGGGTTTTAAGGTTTAGGGTTATTTGGGGTTTAGGGTTTTTTTTTGGGGAAGTTAGAATTTTATTACCATAAAAGGAAAAGATACAATGTCCTTAAAAGGGGGTAAAGCTCTAAAATTCTACTACTCTCAGAGATACAAGAAACCTAAAGAGCTAAACCCCATCTAAGTACATTAGAAAAGAAAAGAAAACAAAAGAGCAAATACAACAGTTAAAAAGCATAAGAGAAAAAGACACAAAGTAAGACTAAAACAAATCCTGAAAATAGTAAAAGGATGAGTCAACAACAGTTCATGATTCCTTTGAGAAAGTAAAGATAAAGATCCACACAACAACACAGGTTGATGAGTAATGACCATTCCCTATAAAGTTCCAACAGTAAAAGAAATCTACAAAACACTACAAAGGCAAAAGTCATAGCTAAAATGATAAAGGCAAAGAGAGGAAAGAAGAGAGTTGAGAATGAGAAGGCTCAGCTCAAGATCATCCCAAGGGGAAATAATACATTTGAGCATCCAAACTTCATATAGAAAGGTTACAATCATATGTAATGCTTCCAACCAGAGAGAAGAGCTGAGTAACATCAAATCCATCATAGCCAACATACCTGATAGAAGCAAACATCCAAGACTAGCAGTCCATAGAGTTCTAGATCCTGCACCATTAAACAAAGGGCAACCGGCTAACAACCAACTAGTAGTAAAACCACCTAACAAAAATAAATAGACTAATCAAAATAACCCAGAGAAAGCCTAGAACAAAGTCAGAACACCAACAACAACCATTATCCAAATACCCATCCAAGCTCCAAACTTGGGAAAACTAGAACCAACCATCAGCAAGCACCAGACCCATGCCAATTATCATAAAACCAAGATAGGAGCCCTAAAGACAAAGTCCCAACAAGTAGCAGTCACCAAACAAGACCAGGGTGAGCAACCAAAAATGACAAAATAGCTTAGAAATAAAACCATCAAATGAAGGAAACATAAGTTGCAGCGAGTGAAAATCACCATAAGATAAAACAACCACATAAAAGGGGGCCAAAGGCAGCCACCACCCACCAAAATGATCAACAAAGGTTTGTCCAACATAATAAAAGGCTCTAGCAAATTGTCCAAGAAGAAGGAAAAGACTAAAAAGGAAAAAATATCAACCACCCAAGATTCCAAGGACAACTAAAAGTCCTATAATCAAACTAGCTAAGTAAATTAAACATAATGCAATCACTAGAGAGTAGCCCATCATAAGTAACCAACAAAGGAAGCATCCCCAATAGTTAAGGAAAAGTAGAAAACTAATAAAACACCACACAACAGAGGTCCAAAAGAAGCACAACCACCATAGAAAGGCAACAACAAATAGCTAGACAAACCAGAAACCAAACTTCCCCAACAATAAGCACTAACCAAATAGGAAGCATAATAACAATGTAAAATGTGCTGCAAAAAATGCACCCAAGAGAGGCTAAACCCAAAATAATAACTAAACACAAAATTAAGGCAAAAGAAGCATCTAGCAACAAATAATAAGGAACTAGGAGGCAACCCCCAAAAAAGTAGCCAGGAAATTCTCCAAAAGAAGGCCCAGAATGGAAACAACCAACAACAGTTCCCACTAGAAAGGCCACCCATTCAACCATTAAAAACCAACAAAAAGTAATTCGAGTTCAAGAGGAGAGCTAACAAACCAACCAATGCAGAAAATAGAATAAAGCTAGAGCAAAAACCATCTAATCCACTACTAACCAGAGTAACAATGTAGAGAAGACAACATCGACCAAGCCTAAAAAACCAAGCCAACCTAGGCTCGAAAGATAGGAACCTCTAGATAGCAACCACTAGGCCAGCCAAAAAGCAAAAGGAAAAAAACATAACCCACCTCAGGCCAAAAAGTGAAAATAAGTTTAGGGTTCAAGATTTGGTGGTTTAGGTTTAGTTGTGAGCTTTAGGGTTTGAGGTTATGTTTGTGGTTAGTTTAGGTTTAGGAGGAGGGTTAGAGCTTAGAGGGTTAGTTATGGTTTAGGTTTAGGGTTAGGGGTTTAGGTGGTTTAGTTTAGTAGGGTTTAGGGTTTATATTTTGGAGGTTTTAGGTTTAGGGTTTAGTGGTTAGGGTTTATGATTTAGGTTTATTTTAAGGGGTTTTAAAAGTAAACCAGAGTTTAGGATTATTTAGTTTATCATTTATTTTATTTATTTTAGTTTATTTTATTTTATTTTTTATTTAGTTTAGTTTATTTATTTTAAGTTTATTTATTTTTGTTTAGGTTTCATTTTAGTTTATTTTATGTAGGTTTAGTTTGGTTTATTTTTAGTTTAGCTTTTTTATTATTTTTAGGTTTAGGTTTTATTTTTATTTTAGTCCATGTTTAGGTTTTTATTTTGTTTTTAGGTTTTTTTAGGTTTTATTTTAAGGTTTATTTTTAGCTTTTATTTTTAGTTTTAGGTTTATTTTAAATTTATATTATTTTATTTAGTTTTGAGGTTTAGTTTATTTTAGGTTTAGGTTTAGGTTTTATTTATTTTAGTTTAGTTTAGTTTAGTTTTTTAGTTTATTATTTTTTTTATTTAGGTTTAAGTTTTAGTTTAGGTTTAGGTTTTATTTTAAGTTTAGTTTATTTATTTAGTTTTATTTTATTTTATTTTAAGTTATTTTTATTTTACGTTTAGTTTTATTTTATTTAGATTTTATTTTTTATTTTATTTTTAGTTTAGTTTATGTTTATTTATTTATTTTAGTTTAGTTTTTATTTATTATTTTATTTTAGGTTTAGGTTTAGTTTAGGTTTTTTATTTATTTTATTTTATTTTTATTTAAGTTTAAGTTTTTTTATTTATAATTTTTATTTAGTTTAGGTTTAGGGTTTTGGGTTTAGGGTTTAGGGTATTGGTTTTTGGGTTTAGGGTTTAGGGTTTAGGGTTTTAGGTTTTAGGGTTTTGGGTTTAAGGTTTAGGGTTTAGGGTTTATGTTTTAGGTTTAGGTTTCATGTTTTAGTTTAGGGTTTTTGATTTTTGATTTTTTTTAATAAAGAACAAATTTCGATTCAACATTTCTTCTTTTCAATTTTATCAACCATGTAACACACCAAGTTTTTTAAGACACAAGCGATAACATAGATAAAAAATGAGCATGTGTAGAGAACATAAATAACCATAGATAACTTAAACTGTCTCTACTATAAAGGCATAGTTCCATATGCAGCAGATCAGATTGGCCATTCTTTAGTTTCTCCAATTTTCATTAGAACCACCCTGGCTTCTCGAGTAGCGGGATCCACCATCATATCCCTGATCTCTTCATTTGCCACCACCACAGTTGTAACCTCCATAACTCCTCTAGACTCCATAACCACCACTGCTACGACCACCACCTCCATATCCACCAGCACCGCCAGATCTCCCACCACCACTTCAATAATCGCCGCTTTACCTTCCATCAGATCTAGACGAGCAAGTTGATTGATGTTCTGCCAAGGTTTTGCCCATTCTTAGCATTTATTTTTATTTTTAAATTTATTTAGTTACTTTAGGTTTAGGTTTACGGTTAGGGTTAGGGTTTATGCTTTGCTTGGGACACCATGGATACATTAGAATAATATAGTTCCATCCTCTCTACATCAATGTATGAAGTTCATGAAAGGTGAGATCATCTACTGTCAAAGGAGATCTCAAGCCATTTATCATGTCAAGATATATGAGGATGCGGCTTACTACCTCACTCAAAATCAACATGTCTATTCTTGCAAACTTGGCCAAAGTTTAAAAATAAAAGAAAAAGAAAAAAAAAGAAAAAAAAAGAAAGCATGAAAAAGAAAAGAGAAGAGAAAATGAAAAAAAAATAAAAGGGAGAGAAAATAGACTTGGAGGAGAAAGTGGAGCCTGACATTTGATTCTACCCACAGTTCGTTTCTCCATTCGAACATGTGGGTTAGACTACTTGACCTCCATCAGGCATAGGAAGACACCAATTTAGAGGCAGTCCTTAGGGTGGAAAACCTCCTTATTGGCCACCCAATAGAAGATATGTCCCAGCTACTAAGAGTACATCTGCTGTCCATATAGACTTAGAATCTTATTCATAGGATGAGTATGGTTAGCACACCAAATAGTAGATTCCCTTGGAGGTGACACTTGAGGCAGATAGCGATGAAGACTGGGCTCCAAAGTAAAGCATAAGTGTATCCAAGTCTATATGTGAAATAGTTAGGCATTAGTCGAGAACCTCTTCCTCTCAGAAAGTTGAGGGCTTGGTAGTTAAGGAAGCCCCTAAGTCATCCACTAGTATGAAGACTCAGAGGTTCTTTCTAGGAACATCATCCTTAAGTCAAGAAGTTGATGTAAAACTTGAGAATGATTCATATAAAGATTTAATAGAATTACCTTTTGATTGGAACTTTCCTTGTGTCCATAATTTACCAAAGAAAGGGTTAATCCTGCATACTTGGTCAAAGCATAGGTCAAACAACTTTGAAAGAATATGGAAGAACAAATGAAAAGCTCTCAATGAAAAGCGGGACAAGGATTCGGTACAATGGGTCCAGTTGATGATGATGATTATTGTACAGTCAACGCCAATCATTTGAAATTTGGTGGGTTATTTTCAAATCATATTAGCTCATATGAGGAGTTATGCTTAGAAACTTCAAATGATCCAAATGATTTCGAAGTCAAAAATGCACTACCATAGTTTGAAGAAGAGATCAACACAACCATCGATGAGCTCAAGAAAATTAAAATAGGAATTGAAGAAGATCTACAACTGACATACATCAATTCTTTATTGAATGAATTGAAACTGATGACTTAATTAGGCTATTGACAAAGTTTAAGGACTATTTAGCTTGGAGTTATGAAGAGATGTCTGGATTAATTCCATAAACTAGTAATAGTGCTCACTACTAACCCTATTAAGCAAGCTCTTAGATGCATGCGATTAGACATAAAACAACAGGTCTTTTTTGAAGTCAAGAAATTAATTGATGTTGGTTTTATCTAAGAAGAGAAATACCCTACCTAGTTAGCTAGCGTCATCCTAGTTAAGAAAAAGATTGACCAAATTCATATGTATCAATTTTAAGAATTTAAATAAGTCATGTACAAAAGATAAATTTTCACTACCAATCCTAGAGTTGATGGTGGATATTTCCTCATCTCATGTAGTCATCTCTTTCATGGATGGATCATCTAGATATAACCAAAAAAAGATGGCCCCTAAATATGAAAGAAACATTACTTTTAGAACCCCGATCAAAATCAATTACTATAAGGTCATTCCTTTCAGCCTTAAAAATACTGGTGCTACATACCAGCAGGCTATGACTCGAATCTTTGACAAACTCATTCATCATCAAGTCAAGTATGTCGATGATCTTGTGGTAGAGAAACCATTTCTTTGACTTAAGAGTAGTTTTGAATAGTTAAGATTATTTTTCCTCAAAATGAAATTAACACCCTGAAGTGTGCATTCAAAGTAGCTTCAGGGAAATTCCTTAGGTTTGTTCTCCGACGCCATGGAATCAAAATTGGTTTAGAGAAGATTAAGGCAATATTAGAAATGCCACCCCCTAAAAGTTTAACTCAACTTAGATCATTCCAAGGTGGTTGGTATATATAAGATGCTTTATATCCAACCTATTTGAAATATGTCATCCATTCTTAACACTTGTCAAAAAGGACACCAAGTTCAAGTGGGATGACAAGTGTGAACATGCCTTTAAGGACATCTAGCTTTACTTGATGATGCCGTAGGTTCTAGCAACCGCTATCTCGAGCAAGTTGCTCATACTTTACACTACTGTGTTAGATGACTCCCTTAGTACTTTATTGGCCCAAGCCAATGATGAAGAGATGGAAAATGCACTTTACTACTTCAACCATCATATAATCCCAACTGAGGCTAATTATCCACCCACTAGGAAGCATTCCTAGCTTTAATCTTTGCAATGTTACAACACTACATGATTTCTCATAAGGGAAACTTGATCTCTAGGATCAATCCACATATATCTCGATATCGCTATCTGGATGAAGCCAAGATTTCTTAGCGACCCACCCTTTCCTACCGATGAACTCATGAACATAGATACTGAATTCGGCTACTTTGATGGTGTGCATTTCTCTCAAAGAGGAGAAGAACCATAATCTACTATTTCAAGAAAGGTAGGGGTAGGAATAACTCTAACTTAGATGAGATTCTCATATCATCTGTCAATTCCTTGCACCAACAATAAAGCCAATATGAGTCTCTGATTATCGGTCTGAAGTTAATCGTTACTCTAATAATCTAGAACATCAATAGTTTCAGGGATTCTTAGCTAGTTATCAACCAAATCTTTGGGTCCTATAAGGTTATAAAGCCCAAGCTCCATCACTACCACAAGTACAACATGGAGTTATTGGCCCAAATCCTAGAGGTTACCATTAATAAGATTCCTCAAAGAGAGAATGCTGTAGTATATGCTTTAGCCAAGCTTGCTAAGGAGTTGGCATGTCCGGAGGATGAGTTCATATTAATAAAGGTCCAAAATTGACAAGTCTTATCCCTTATTGATATTGAAGTCATAAAAAATACACTCTTGAAGGTGAGGTTTCCATTGCCAAGAAAGATGAGGAGTTAGATTAGAGGCAACCATTAATGGATTACCTAAATAAAGGAAAACTACCTTAAGAGAAGTCCCAAGCCCATTAAATGAAGCAAAAAGCACTTTCCTATGCTCTAGTTGATGGTTTCGTGTGCCAATGGTCTTTCAATCATATGTGATTATGTTATTTAGACAAGAATGAAGCCTGTATGATCATGACCAAGGTACACTCAGGATTATGCGAAGCCAACCAATCTGGTCCAAAGGTGAAAGCCAAGATCAAGAGACTAAGATACTACTAGCCATTGATGATCAAAGATTACATGAATACAGCTATGTGATGCCACCAATGTCAAATACATGGTGTGGTCCTACACCAACCACCCAACATTCTACATCCTACATTAGCCTCATGGCCATTCGAGCGTTGGGGTACCGACATAGTGGGTTTGATTTATCCTCTTTCTTCCAAGGGTCATCAATTCATCTTAGCTGCTATTGACTACTTTTCTAAATGGGAGAAGGTGATTCCACTCAGATAGGTCACATCTCAACATGTGCTCTAGATTATTTGGGACCGTATCTTACATAGTTTCAGAATGTCTCAATGAATTATATCTGATAATGAAATTGCATTCAAGAACACCAAGATCTACCACTTTTTCTTATAGACACAACATAGATTAGAGATAGTCTACCATCAAATACCCAAGGGCAAATGACTTAGGAAAAGCCTTCAACAAAACTCTCATAAAAATACTGAAGAAGATACTCGATAATAATAACTGATAGTGGCATGAGCATTTAGTTCAAGCCTTGTGGGCCTACCACACTACATATAGAACTCCAACTCAGTCTACTCCTTTCTCCTTAGTGTATGGTTCCGAAGTTGTTCTACCATTAGAATTCCAACTCCCATCACTAAGGATAGATGGGCAAGATCAAACAAAATCGAATTTATGGTTAGAAGAGCTCAAGGTTTGGAGGAGAGACGCTGGGGCATGCCAAAACCTTGAGTTGGTACAAAGCTAAAATGATTCAAGCTCACAACAAGTTGGTCCATTCTAGAGCTTTTCAAGAGAGAGCTTATTTTAGTTCTAAGGAGACCGATGTCGTATGATGGGAGGCAAGTTTGAACCCACTTGGGAAGGCCCTTTTGCACATAGAGGCCTACGAGGAGGATCTTATCAATTAATCATAAGAGGAGAGCCCAGCTTCCAATCAATGGGCTCTACTTAAGAAAATATTATAAATTATATTTGAAAGTAATTATCATTAATGAAAGTTCCATTTCAAATTCAATCTCTTCATCATTGCAAGTATTCTTGTTTGTGAATCCATGATGTGTTTAGGGTAGGTGTAAGGAACCCGAATGGTATCTTATCCTTCATCGACACAACACAAACACAAACTACACATAAACATATAAAACAAACACATAAATTTTGTCTCGGGCTACTCTGACTTGAGATAACTCCCCCAATGACACTCACTAAGTAGTCGCTTAGGTGCTTACCCGCTAGTCTCTGGTCTTCTTGCTTTGGAGGATGTAATTCTACTATGATTTCCTTCCTTACTATGCCACTACACACCGATGAGTGCTTTATTAGTTTGGGAGTCTTTATTACATTGCTAGTAATCTACTTCATGTTGGCTTCATTTAAGTGGATGTGAGTGTGCTACGCTTTCTTCTTGGATTAACCTTCGTGCACTGATTGGGATATATATATTGGAGGTTAAGGATAAGTCCCCTAGTGGCTCCATCCCTCCTTACAGCTTTAAGTATGGGTCTTATCCTTCATCGTGGCTCCCCTCTTAGTAGTTGCTCTAGGTCAGATAGCATTTGTCCCGTCGATGACATACTATCCCAATGATCTATTTCTCTTGGAAAGTTGTAAGCCTACATGCTTTCTTTCCATATTGATTATTTCACACTGACTGACACCTTAGGTTGGTTAGTTCATGCACCTTAGGATACACCACTCATGGAAAATGTAAGTTTGCTATGCTTTCTCCTTGAGTTTGCCACTGTACACTTATAGGATTTCTTTTATAGGGCTCAGGATAACACCCCTAGCAGCACCTCCCTTATGGAAAGTATATTTGGATCACATCATTTGCGACCCCATTTAGACATTACTTGGGTTACTATCATATTAGATAGTTCCCCTTTCTTAGTAACCACCCCTTTGGTTGGAGAATCTATCTTGTAGATGTGCAGATTCTCCCTTGGTCAGTATATTTGAGATAGGTCAAGGATGACATAGCCCCTTCTTAGTGTGGTCCCTCGCATACCAATAGGGTCCATGCAAACATATAAATAAAATATAAATTCACTTATGGATTAGAAGGACACCCCTAGTGGTACCCTCTCCTAAGCAAGCATCCTATCTTTAGGGTAGTGTCGAAAGCCCTATATAGAATCGACTACTCTTGAGTTGATATAAGTCCTTAATTGTATTCACTCAGTAGTATTCCCTAAGTCAAGTTCAATTTGTTATGGTACCAATAACTCACCCCAGCAGTTGTTCCTTGCTTTAGAAGATGTAAGTCTACTACCCCTTCTTCCTAGCACAACTATTGCACATTGAATGGCAACCCCTTAAATTGGCTAGCTCTACCCCATGATCAATAGACTATCCCTTTGGATTTGTCAATTTGAAATAGGACAAGTCTGATATAGCCCCTTCTCAAGGGTCCACCATACACCGACATGGTTTATAAATTAAATCTATCAAATTTGACTGAGCTCACATCCTTAGTGAATATTTCATCAATTCAAAATTGAACTAAACCAAACAAACCATAGAAAATCACATGAATTTAAGATAAAATTAATCCTGACTACTTTTGAGTTAACATAAGTCCCAGCATTCACCTCCTAGTCCCTAGGTTCGATTTGTTGTGCCTCCAACAAGTCACCCCATTAGTTGTTCATCACTTTATAAGATGTAATTCTACTATGCCTTATTCCTAGCATAGCCATTGCACACTGAAAGGCAACCCCTTAGGTTGGCTAGCTCTTCTCCACAGCTGGTAGACTATCACTTTGGATTTGTAAACCTGAGGTAAGCTAAGGCTGATATTGCCCCTTCTCATTGGGTGAATCGCACACTGACAATGTCTATACATTAACTCAGATTAAATTAAACCTAATCTAATTTTCTCTAGTGGAGCTAAATCTCACCCTTCTCGCTAATGGAGCCCAAATCATATATAAACAAGTCAAGCAAACAAATCAAATTCAAAACCAACCTCTCTAGTGGAGCCAAATTAAACTAACTCCCCCAGTGGAGTCTAAATCAAAGAAATCCAACCAAACTCTTATCCCAAGTGAATACATCCCCAAATAAATATATAAAATCAAACTCAAATCCTAATCGCCAATGGATAGCCCAAACCAGCTTCCCTAGTGGAAGGTTCATATACTTGATCCCTGTAGACTCGAGCCCATATCTCTAGTAGATATGCCTCCATATCTATTAAAACAAAACAAATTAAAGTCGATTCGATCTTAATCCTTAGTTGATTAAAGATTCTTATCCCTAGTGGATCTTCTTTCCACAAATCATATAATCAAATCAAATTCAAATTTTAGATTTTCTTCTATAACATGTCATGCATGTAATGCATATGGATCTCCTCCATGTCTTTGACATGGAATTATTATCAAATCTTATTTCTTATCTCCTTTAATACTTCAACCAAAAGCCTAACAATGTATTCATTCAAATTACATCATCTTGACATTGTAATCAACATTTTATGATTTATGATGGTGCTCAAACTAACTATACAATATCATGCTAAACATATTATAGTGTGAATTAACACAATATATTATATTATAATATATGATGTTATATTTTAATTTGCTATAATATAATATATTGTCTAACATTACACCTCATTAGAATCACTTAAAATGAACAAATAACAAAATTTTCTCAAAATATGAATAATGTTCATTTTGGATGTAAAATTATTATTTTTCTATTAAAAATGGTATAAAATAGCATAATTTTGGTGTTAATTTTGGTGTGTGATTTTGGCCAAATTCTTCCATCTTAAACTTCAAATTATTATTTTTGTGAGTTTTGACCTAATGTATTATAACAAAAGTAAAACATAATAAAATGTACAATAACATTTAGTACCGCACCACCACATTCATATATATGTGAAGTTATATTGTTAGGTACATTATATTTTAATATTCTTTCATATAATATATTATGTTACATTACACCTTAAAATGAATCACTTTAAGAAAAAAATTTATAAAATTTGGTTGAAAAAGTAACATTTATTTTGATTGCAAAATTTCATTCTTTTGAATAAATGACACACCATAGCACACCCCCAATGATGTTCCCTAAATCTTACCATATATTTGGAAAAATCCCATCATCTCACCTACAAAATCTATATTTTTTTATGAATTATACCGAACAAACTCTACTATCATACTATAACAAACTAAAATATGCTAAACAAGTAGTAATACACTAGTTATAATGCATGATGCTACACTATGTTATGGCATCCTATATTATAATACAATATAACATATTATATTATATTGTATTGCATATCACATCACAAAGGATTGCTTAAGATAAAAAATCATAAAATTAGTCAAACAATAAAAACTATATATTTTAGTTCACTTACATATTTTAAATTGAAACAATATATTATGATACCATGCTCTATCTATTATGAATTTGGCCAAATTCCACCATTTTTAAAGTCTAAATCAACTTTTTAATAAATAATGCTAGTGTAGGCTCGACTGCATGATTATAAAATACTAAAAGAATTTAATGTTCACGGAACAATATATTATGATATATGATGCTATACTATGCTACAACATATAATTTTTATTTTGAACATAAAATCATACTTTTTAGACTACAAGTGGCGTAGCAGACCTTTGGTACTACAACCTAATTCCCACTTCAAATTTAATAAATTTCATCATATGATTGATTAAACCAATATTTTATGATTTATATATTTTATATAAGGAATAATACCATAATATACTAAAACATTTCAAAACATGTTATAACAGCCAAAAACACATCACTACATGCTCAAATATATGATGCAACATTACAATATAATATATGGTATTATAATATGATTTAGGGTTAGGGTTAAAGGTATTCAAAAATCTAATAGTCAAGGGAAAGTCTCTTGAAAACATTTTCATTAACTACCATAAATATGTTAGGATTAGGTCATTCTTTAGATCTACTCCTAATGACATCTTTATTCAAGGTTTTGGGTTAGGGTTAGGGTTAGTTTAGGGTTAGTTTAAGGTTTAGGGTTTTAGGGTTTAGGGTTTAGGGTTTAGGGTTTAGGGTTTAGGGTTTAGTGTTAAGGGTTTTGGGTTTTTAGGGTTTAGGGTTTAGGTTTTAGGTTTAGGGTTTAAGTTTTAGTTTAGGGTTTAGGGTTTACTGTTTAAGGTTTTTTTTAAAGAATAAATTCAGATTCAACATTTCTTCTTTTCAATTTCATTAACCAAGTAGCACACCAAGTTTTATAAGACACAAACGATGACATAGATACAAAATTCACACCCATAGAATAAATCAAAAACCTTAGATAAGTAGAAGCATCTTTACTGTAAAGACATAATTCCATCAGTAGCAGTTCAGATCAACCATTCTTCAGTTTCTCCAGTTCCCATCAAAACTATCCCTGCCTCTCGAGTAGTGGGATTCTCCATCATATGTCGGATCTCTTCCTCTACCTCCACCATACTTGTAACCTCCATCACTCCTCCCGACTTGATAGATACCATTACTCTGACCACCACCTACATATCAACCAGAACCTCCATATCCCCCACCACCACTATGATAATCATCGCCTCCACCTTCAGCTCCATCGCCAGATCTAGACTGAGCCTAGTTGATAGTGATGTTCCTTCCATCAAAGTTCTGCCCATCCTTAGAATTTAGGGTTAGTTTAGGGTTTAGGTTTAGGCTTTAGGGTTTGGGGTTTAAGGCTTAGGGTTTTAGGGCTTAGGGTTTAGGGTTTAAGGTTTAGGATTAAGGGTTTTAGGGTTTAGGGTTTAGGGATGTAGGTTTAGGGTTGTAGGTTTCGTGTTTAGGGTTAGTTTTAAGGTTTAGAGTTTTTTTTAAAATTTAATAAACTAATTGGTTTAGCTTTATTTAGTTAATTTTTTATTTATTTGAGTTTTTTTATTTTTTATTTTTTTCTAAGTTTATATTTTATTTATATTTAGTTTAGTTTATTAAATTTAGATTTATTTATTTTAGTTTATGTTTTTTATTTTAATTTTTTTAGATTTAAGTATATTTTTTTAGTTGAGTTTTATTTTTATTTTATTTTTTTGTTTTAGGTTTTATCTTTTATTTTTAGGTTTAGGTTTAGGTTTTTATTTTATTTTTTTAGCTTTATGTTCTAGGCTGTTATTTTAGTTTTATTTTTAGGTTTTATTTTTTAGTTTAGGTTTAGATTTATTTTTAATTTATTTTATTTTATTTAGTTTTGGTTTAGGTTATGTTTAGTTTATGTTAGGTTTAGGTTTAAATTTTATTTATTTAAGTTTAGTTTATTTTAGTTTAGGTTTAGGTTTATTTTATTATTTTATTTTATTTTTATTTTAGGTTTAGGTTTTTTTAGTTTTATTTTTAGGTTTTATTTTAAGTTTATTTTTAGGTTTAATTTTATTTAGCATTTTATTTATTTTAATATATTTTATTTTATATTTAGTTTTATTTTATTTTTAGTTAATTTAATTTAGGGTTTAGGTTTTTTTTTTTTTTTTTTTTTTAAGGAAACCCCATTATATGGGGGTATTTTATTGCCACAAAAAAAAGGGTTACAAGATCCTTAAAGAGGATAAACTTCGAATCTACTGCTCAAAGAGCTACAATCAGCCTAAGGAGTAAATCTCCATCTAAGTACATCCAAAAGCAAGAGAAAACATTAAAGCAATCAAAAGATACAATATGGCTAACATAATAATCGAAAGGAAGATTAAGGCCAATGCTCTGATGGTTGTAAGAGAGCTTGGTAATATGGAGCAAACATGCAAGAGAATAAGGGAGAATCACCTGCAAAGTGACACTAGAAAAGAGATTAGAGCAGGTGAAGTAATACAAATAGAGAGATAAATGAAAACAATAAAAACTGAGAGCGATAATAAGGAAAGTTGATAAAGAAGGCTCGGGCTCAATCACACCAAATTGGGGTAGATACAAAATTGAGCATCCAAACTTCATTAGAAGGGTTACATCACATGAGCTAATACCATACAAAAAGGGAGTGAAAACATCACAGCCATCATAGGCAACAAACTTGTGAGGAGGTAACACCCAGTTGTTGATAGTCTTATGAACTTTATTACCTGCAATCCTAAACACAATCATATCTAAAATAGAGAGGTAATTGCAAAGAGCTAAATGGTAAGTTGTCTCATTCAAGAAAGATATCGAATATAGTCATCCTGACATAAGAGTATATAAACATAGGGGAATTAGTCATCTTAGCCAGAGCCTCATATCCAAGTGAAACCAGCATATAAACCCGCCACCAAAAAAAAAATAGCAAATGAGATAAATTGTTGCGATCCTGCTAATCAAGTCAATGATCTTATAGTTCAGACCTTCCCATCATAAGATATATAATTGAAACTTTCAGGGTAGGAAACAACCCCTTTTTTATGTCCATATGAGTAATTGGAGAAAGACAATTGTAAAGGAAGGCAGCATAGCTCAACACGGAAAAAGGGCTGCAACCAACCAAAACTAACAACAAGTAAGGACATTTAGAGCTACAGCTCCCATGGCAGCATACCGGGTCAAAATTCAGATAATCCAGCTCAATAGATAACCGAGAGAACAAGACAACAAAAGGCAGCAACTTCCCATAACACCACTCTTTCAGAATAGACAGCTCAAAAAATTGCACAAACCAAACTGGACCGAGATAGGAATAGAGACAATGTAGGTAATGCAAATTACAAGATTCAGAGATGAACAAGAACCCGTGAAAATAGCACGGGCATACAGAAAGCCAACCCCAACAGTAAAATAAGTAATGCAACAATGTAAAATAGAATGCAAAAAAGATAGGACAATGGATAACCAAAGCAAAAAATAGCCAAGACAGCAATAATGAAGATGGCAACATTCAAGACAGGGAAGGACTACAGATTGGCCATAAAACCTCCCAATCAGAGTAGATAGTAGGCCATAAAAGCAGATATCTTGAAGGCAAACACGTATTTCCAAAACCATCACCATCGAGCATCAAGAGCATTAAATGTTTCTGAACGAAGGACCCGTAAATCTTGCAACAACATAGAAGGAGGGGTGGCTAAACCAAGCCAAGAAATTTCCAGGACATGAAACAATTAAAACAACAAAAGCCAGCTAGCATGTCATAATGCCTCCCATCCAATATAAATAGAGCAACAGATGCAGGTTTATCAGAGAGAGAATGAAAGAAACAACAGATATGATAGATCACATTAGTCTGATGATAAGCAACTAAAAGACCAAAAAGGGGGTTCAAAGCAAAGTCCACCAAGCAATCAAAGAACATCATGTCAATGGTAAACCAAAAACCCAGGACAATCCGACCAATAAACAGACAAAACTACAACAGCCAAGAGGCCACCCAAAATTATAAATAAGTAAATGGAAGGATAGATAATGAATAGCACCCCACCCCAAGCAAATTACATTTAGAGAAATCGAATGTGGTGCTTAATCACCATAATCCAACACCGCCAAAGTGACAATAATAACCAATAGGATTGCCAATAATCCCATTATGCTTATAAGATAAACCATTGAGGCCCTTCCAGCATAACAAAACAAGGATAGTTAAAAGGATATTTTAAAAAAGCATGTTCACATCATAACAAATGGAGAGAATACCACAGCAAGGACAAACAACAATCCAGATGTTGGCATCTTGCTAGACAAGGAATCTAAACCAAAATTAGTGAATACAAAATTACCCATAATCACAAAGAAATGCGATAATGATCCATTGAGAAAATCCAAGCTTGCGCTTAGAAAACAAAACCGAGACAAGAAGATTGTGAAGCCTCAAGGAACCAAATCGCCTAAAAACTACCACATAAGGAACATTCATAACAGCAGCAACACTATCCCTATTCAGCCCACAATCCTTGGAGAAATACCCAAAAATAAATCATTGAGAGTACCAACCATAGTTTATGATCAAGTAGAACAGTTGATAAGGCATAGTGATCTGCACAATACTAACAGCACTAAAAGGGATATTATAGCAGGTTGAGACAGTAGCCCAGAAAGAGCTAATCAGATAAACCAAATCCACAAACATCCAAAGTCTTAAAGCAACATAACATCGAATAGTACCACACGACCAGAAATGGCACTAATCCAAGAAGGTAAGAGACAATAGATGCATGATTATAATATAAATAAAGATCCACAGCCACCAATGAGAAAAGTAAACCCAAAGAAATAATCAATCGAGAGTCACTCCCATTAGAGCAACTATTGCAACATAAGTCGACCATTAAGGGTAAGAAGGTCAGATTAACCTAGAGAAAGCCTAAAAGAACATCGATAGTGAGGAAGAAAGGAAGAAAGCACCCCACGAAGATCCCACCAAAGAAACCTTCAAACAGGAAATGGCATGATGAATGGGGTCTAGGTTCCAAAAACAACATCGAGGATGATAAAAAAACCAAATGTCCTCTTCATGCACAAAATGAAATAACTCTAAGTAAAAGAAAAATGTCAAGGAGAGTTAGAACACAAGGGAAAAAACCAAAAAAGAGTGAGAAGAGGAGAGTTAGATTCGAGGTAAGGAAGCCTTGTCCAAGTTAACTGCACACTGTATTTGGGTAATGTAAATTGATTAAAGAGGATGATCTTCTAAGCACCCAAATTTGCAAGGTAATCGTACAAGCGTTACCTTCATGCCAAACATGAGTGATGGTAAAATGGGTTGAGAGAGAAGAGCCCTAGTTTGCTTGAGGAAGTAGTACAAACAAGCGTTGCTCATATTGGTAGAAGTCAAAAGGTCAATCAGTAGAAGAGCGTCCACCTCTATCCAAATATTAAGCCAGTCATTTTGAAGACAAATTTCTAGAGCTTTGTAGACAGCCATAAGCTCAGTATAAGGAACATTGCTGGAAATAAGGGGATAAGCAAATGCACATAGAACAATACCCTTAGAATCCCTAAAAAATGCCTCCACAACCCGAGCCATTATGAGAGAGAGCCATCATAATTTTAATAATATGATCAAGAGGTTTTTCCAAAAAACCATTCTATCATTTCGATAGTAAGACCGTGCGGAAGGTTGAAGCCAATTTATTAGAGATTTACGACCTTTAAAATGCTTGTGATGGATTAAATTGGCTTTAAACAAGTCATAAATTTTGTTTTAGTTCAATAATCCTCATGTGATTCATAATCCCATGATGTTTAGTTTCATTTGGTCCATCCATATGAACCAAATAAGAGTAATGGTGATTATAATTTTAATATGACCTTTAATTGCATTGTCAAAGTAAACTTCAAGAAGTTGATATAAAGTAAAAGAACAATTAAAATTGATAGTGTTGAATAGATTGTCATACCAAATCCAAATTTTAGAGGCAATAGTCCCATTAACAAAACATGGTTAACATTCTCAATATGGGAACAACATTGACATTTAGAGGGTAAATAAAACCCTTTACCCCACAACAAAGAGTCCAGAATAAAGTTTTTAGGATACGGTAAGAAGAGTAAGAAGAGGGGATATTACTATTCCAAATTTTGGAGAACATAATAGAAGAATCCTGATTGTCTTTAGTGTGAATCCACACATTTTTAAGGTTGAAATCCCCATTATGAGATAACTTAAAGATAATCTGATCATGATTGTTAGGAGTGATAGGAATACTAGTAATCATATTTAAGAAAGTGGAAGGAATAGAATCGAATCTTACTAGTGTTCCACATGTGGTTTGAATGAATTAACTCTAGCAGGTGAGTGAGTGTAGAGTAAGTCATCAATGGAGCCAACCACTCAGGTTGTCTTGCCAAAAAAAAAGAATTGCTTGAGTTTATGCCCCAAAAAAATTAAGGATTGCATCCCATTTGATAGAACAAAGTCTTCTCCACAGTGGAGAATGCCCATTTAAAAGGACAAATGAGAGGATGTTTACCCTGGCAATATTTAGAAGTCATGAAATTCGCCCAAAGACTATTATTGCTCCTAAAGTTCCACCAAAGTTTGTAGGAGAAGGCATAGATAACTTCTTTGATGGATTTACATCCCAGACCTCCCTCTTCAAGAGTAGCACAACTATTAGACCAGGATGACTAGTGCATTCTTTTAGAGGATGTATTGGTTCCCCAGAAGAATTTGTTTATGAGACGCTCAATTATGGTAGAGTTGGTAGGCACAATGGTTTGAAGAAGGTATATGGGTAAGGAATTTAGAGTGCTCTTGATCAAGGTAAGCCTACCACCAAAAGAGAATAAATGAAATTCCCAAACCAAAATTTTGTTAGAAATTTTTTGAATTAGATCATCAAGAAGGTGAGATCTTTTGGCCTTTGAAAAGGAGCTCCAAGGTAATTAAGAGGGAGTTCATTTTGCTTAAAATTAGTAATCGGATATTTGGTTAAGTCTATTAGGAGGAATCTTAGTTGAAGGAATAAAATAGCATTTTCCTTCATTAAGAAAAGACCACTAACTTTACCAAAATCATTTAGAAGGTTCTTGATGGTTTTAACATGTTGAATGGAACCATTGTTGAAGATAATGAAATCATCAGCAAAGTTAAGATGAGAAATAGGGAAACCTCCATGAGTTTTAAAAGACATATTAGGCTTATTAGCGAAAAGATCATTGGCTCCTTGACGTATTCAATAGCGATGATAAAAGAGAAGGTGATAGTGGGTCACCTTGCCTCAAACCATGGCTAGAAGGAAAGAAACCTATGGACTCACCATTCGATAAAAAACCGGACATTGATACATCTTTTATAATTGGATAAAACTATCAAAAACCAAAAAATTCAGGATTTGAAAGATAAAGTCCCATGAGAGATTATCAAAGGCTTTAGCGATGTCTTTGAATAAGATGTTGCCTCTAGAATTGATATCAATGTCATGAACCATTTCTTGAGCGAGAAGAATATTATCCGATATTTGTTTAACAAAACCAGTTTGATTAGGGAGATGATTTTAGGAAGCAAAGGGCTAAGATTATTTATTAATTTAGCAATGAGTTTTGAAAAAGGTGCAAAGATTAATCGGTCTAAAATCGCCCCAAGATTTAGGATTGTTAGTTTTGGGAATAAGGATAATAGAAGTGCTTGAAAAGTATTTGGGAATGGGATTGCCATCAAAGAAATCAATAAAAGATTAACTAAATCGATTTTAATAAATGGCCAAGCTGAAAGAAGTGGGTATAGCCATCGTACGCGAATGAGTCGGTTCATGTTCTTAAGAGTATTACTAATCTCCTCTAAGGTCACATAGTGAGTAAATGATTATCCTCAATCGTTAATCATAGAAGGAATAAGATGGGTGTTTGATAAAGTATCTATAACGGCTTAGAATTTAATAGTTTGGATGAAACAGAATCCTTAATATCATTGTTATTATCCATTCACCATTAGAGTTCTTAATTTTCTTAATCGAGTTTAAGGCTTTCCGTTATTACAAATGGCATGAAAATACGGTGTTTCGTCACCATCGAATATGTTTGCTTAGCTTTTGATGCCAATAGGTTTCTTCCTTGTTTTGATAATTAAGCAAGTTATTCTTGGCAATGTTCAACTCCTCAAGTTTACTAGGATCAGTTGAGACAACATCTTCAAGAGAACAAACCTCTTGTTCCATAGCTTTAAGATTTGTGAAAAGATTTTAAAAATATGTTTGTTCCACCAATTAAGATTTTGTTTAAGTCTTTTGAGCTTAAGCCAAAGAGTCATACCTTTAAGAATTATCCAAGAAAATAGGGCCATCCAATTAGTGAGCGATGTTGGTGAAGTCACTATGTTGGGTCCACATGTTTTGAAATCTGAAAGGAGGGGAGACGAGTTTGGGATTATTGGAAATCAAGAGAGGAGCATGGTCAGACAAAGTTCTGCTCAAATGCTCAACAGTGGTAGAAGACCATTGATTGATCCAAAGAGAATTAAAAAGGGCCCTATCAAGATGCTGCCAAAGCCTAGAATTGTGCCACGTGAAGTTAGACCCAGTGAAACCAATGTCGATCAGATTGCAATCAAGGGTCATATTTGAGAAGTCCTCCATGGAATGAAGGTTAGGAGAACATCCTCCCTTCTTTCTGAACTAGCTATGATAGTATTGAAATCACCTCCAACCAACCAGGAAGAGGAGGCATGGCACGTAAGTGATTCAAAAGGATGTTCCTACCAGCTCTATTACAAGAGGCATAGATAAAAGAGCCAAAAGCTGATAAGTCACCTAAGGAAATTTTGACATTAACCAATTGGTCAAGATTATCAATGATGGAAATGGTAATGGAGTTGTGCCAAAAGCACCAAATTTTATTATTAATAATGAAGAAGAAATTATGAAAGCCAAGGGATCTAGCGACAAAAGCAATCTTAGAAGAATTAATGAAAGGTTCAATAAGAACAAGTAACTTGATATTATGAACAAAAAGACTCTAACACGATGGACAAGAAGAGACCAACCCGGATATTCCAAATAAGAAAATTAATCATAAGGGGACAACCAAAGGAAAAGTAAAAGAGAAAGGAAAGAGAGGAGAGAAATGATGCCACATTACTTGTGTGGGGTGGAAGAAGGAGTGATTCTAGAGGTTATTATTAGAAAATTTTGCTTTGAAGGGTTTTTTGTTTTTAACAATTTGAAAGGGTCTCTCAGAATCCAAATTATCTCCATCAGAAAGAGATTGATTTATGGGTTCCGGAATAATAGAAGAATCTATCAATGATTTAGAAGAGGGGATTTCACCTTCTTCCATATCGGATAGAGTATGAGAAATTAGGATCAATTGGATATCACTCTAAAGGGAAATAGATGTGGAAGTTGTGGCACCATTCGAAATACAAATATCTTTCTTAATATGTTCTGAAACCATAGGGTCATTATTGATTTGGTCCATTATATGATTCCCATTAAAATTGTTTAATTGGGTGTCCAATATGAGGCTACCATTCAGATTTTCAGTAGGATTTAAGTGAAGCAAAGAGCTATCATGGGAAACCGGATTATTACAAGAAGTTAGGTAAATTGCCATTGGTAACATCACACCCTCATTGGTTGTTTTAGTACCAAGGTCGGATTGTTTGCCACTAGATAGATCGAGGAGGTGTAGGAAGGAGAGGTTCTTTTGAGTATCTTTAGGCACATATGCTAGAGTATTGGTTTTCCAAGTTCCATTAATGGTAGTCATATACGTGGTAATTTTTCACGAGATTAGGATGAAGCACAAAGCAACTGAGTGATCGTGTCCGTGAATCTTGCGGAGTGCAAAACAGGAAAATTTTTGAATTAACTTTTGACTATATCCAAATTTTTGAGCCAATCCAAACCTCTTTGGGATTTTTCTTTGTGATGTCTATCTCAATGAGAATATGAGATGGCCTAGATCTATTGGTTGCTTGATCTGTTTGGAGACTACCAAAGGCAACAAAACAAAACTTGATGAGTGACATAATGTATTCACAAGTTAGGAAAAGCAAGCCAAAGAGGGACAATGGGAGATTCTTCTTTGACATCAAATAGGGCGACCATTTCAAGAATGATTTGACAATTATGCACAAAATAAGAACGACGAGCAAAAACCTGCGAGTAATCTAAATCATTAGAAAGTTGAATAAGAATGTGATGGGGATCGATCAGCCCGATAGAGAAAGAACCCATTAATTTTAAACTATGAAAGAAAGTGTGAATGTTATCAAGAGTTGGGTGTCTAAGGGAGAATTTACCCACCAAAGCGAACTTGAAGGGCTTAGCAAGTTTCTCAACATCGATCGAAAAACATTACCGCAATCCATGATAAGAAGTCAAAATTAGATTAATCAAGCATTCGAGCTAGGGATCTTACCGATAAAGCATCTTTGAATGATTTAAGATTATTAACAGTGCAATCAAATGAAAACTCAGAGTTAGAGAGCAAAGTCGATGCGGCCGAGAGGCGGAGGATTCACAGAGACGAGCCTCCACCATTGCTCTAATCCAAGGTCACATAAGGAGGAGCAACGAGGAGCTGAGAAAGCATCTGAGAAGCGCCAACACGAGAATGCCAATCCACCAGAGAACGCAAAAGTCGCCAAGATCCAGAGAGGGAGCACTTGGTGGTTTTGGTTTGCTTTTAGAGTTTAGGGTTTAATTTAGTTTTGGTTTTAGGGTTTAGGGTTTGGGTTAGGGTTTAGGGTTTATGGTTTATGGGTTTAGTGTTTAGGCTTTATGGTTTAGGTTTGAGGTTTAGGTTAGCATAAGGTAGGTTTAATTTATTTAGGGTAGGTTTAGACTTTGGGAGTGGTAGTAAGTGGTGGAGGTTTAGGGTTTAGGATTTAGGTTAGGTTTAGGGTTAGGTGGGTGGAGGTGATGTTGGAGTGGTTGGTAGGTCATTAGGGTTTGGAGGTTAGTTTGGTTTAGGAGAGAGGTTTAGAGTTTAGGGTTTAGGGTTTAGGGAGGGTTTAGGGTGGGTTTGGTCAGAGGTAGGGCAGGGTTGGGGTTTTTTTAGGGATTTGGGTTTTAGGGGTGGAGGGTTAAGTTTAGGGTATTTTAGGTTTAGAGTTTTAATTAAACAGCAGGTTTAGGTTTATTTAGTTTATTTATATATTAGCTTATTTGATTTTTTTTTTAAGGTTTATTTATTTTATTTATTTTAGTTTATTTATTTTAGGTTTATTTATCTTAGTTTAGGTTATTCATTAGTTCATTTTTAGGTTTTAGGTCTATGTTTATTTTTTAGCTTAGTATGATTTTTCTTTTTCTTTTTTTTAGGTTTAGGTTTTTTTATTTAGGTTAAGGTTTAGGTTTTTATTCTACTTTTTTTGGTTTAGGTTTTAGGTTTTTATTTTAGGTTTATTTTAAGGTTTGATTTTTTAGTTTAGGTTTATTTTTCATTTATTTTATTTTATTTAGTTTAGGATTTAGGTTTAGTTTTAAGTTTTATTTATCTTAGTTTAGTTTATTTTAGTTTAGATTTAGGTTTATTTTATTTTGTTTGTTTTAGGTTTATTTTATTTTGTTTGTTTTAGGTTTAGGTTTTTTTCTTAGTTTAGGGCTTAGGTTTTATTTTTTATTTATTTTTAGGTTTATTTTTTAAGTTTAGGTTTTTATTTAGTTTTTATTTAAGGTTTATTTAATTTTTATTTAATTTAGGTTTTTTATTTTTTAGTTTAGTTTAGGTTTTTATTTATTTATTTTTAATTTTGTTTTTATTTTTAATTTCATTTTCTTTTTAAGTTTAGGTTTTTATTTTATTTTATTTTTTATTTTATTTTGGTTTAGGTTTTTTTATTTATTATATTTTTAGGTTTTATTTAATTTAGGTTTAGGTCTTAGCTTTTTTGGGTTTAGGGTTACTTTTGGGTTTAAGGTTTAGGGTTTAGGGTTTATGATTTTGGGTTTAGGGTTTAGGGTTTTTAAGGAAACCCACAAATGGGAGAATTTTATTACCATAAAGAATGGAGTACAAGGTCCTTAAAAGGGGATAATTCTCTTTACATTTAGCTTGGAGAGAAAAATCTCCTATCTAATAATGTAAAAGCAAGGAAACTAATTAAAAGCAATAAAAGACCAAAAAATAAAGAAGAAATCGCACAGGAAATAGGACGATCAACCAAAGCCCAATACTAGAGTCAGAAGTCTTTTGAGAGTTGCACAATCCACATCTAAGATCCGAAACCTATAGAGAACATGTAAAAGAATTCTACAAGCAACTAGAAATGGTAATTAGCACTGTTAGAGAAAATCAAGCTTTAGCACATAATAAAGAGCAATATAAGAGAAAATTTATACTGAGGCTTTGGCTCAGTCACCTGCATCTTCATAGGCAACCACAAATATGAGCATCCATACTTCAAAAGAAGGGTTACAATCATATATGCTTCTACCAGCCAAAAGATAATCGGGAAATCATCCGAGCCCTTATAGCCTACTTAGCTCGGTGAAGGCAATCCTCCAAAAAGTGAAAGTCAACAATTCTTTAGTACTTGCAAC
Organism: Cymbidium sinense; assembly: GCA_021442155.1. Classification (NCBI taxonomy): domain Eukaryota; kingdom Viridiplantae; phylum Streptophyta; class Magnoliopsida; order Asparagales; family Orchidaceae; genus Cymbidium; species Cymbidium sinense. The sequence continues at coordinate 44,943,910 of CM038216.1, forward strand.
CCAAGCAACAGAAAAAGTTGGCCCACAAAACACCCAGTCGACTAAAGGCCACTAAGCCCAAAAGGAAGTCGCATCAACAAAACCACCATAGTAGAAATGAAATAGCAGCTGCCCAGATATCACCTAGAAAATAAAGCCATCATGGATAGGAACCAAACCCACTAGAGTCACCAGACAACCACAAGAAATAGCCCAAGACCAAAATAGTAACCTACAACTAGCACCAAGAAACCACCAATTCCAAACCAGATTAGAGGTCAAGGACAACACTAATAGCAGCCACCAGTCCAACCTAGATAGCAGAGTCAAGAAATAAAAAGGTAATCGCAATACCTCCATCAAAAATAGAAAGATAGCCACAGGAAAATAACAGCACCTAACCACCATAAGGCCAAAACTAGAACAATGAAAAGCCACTAAAAGGTCAACCCTAGCAGATAACAACAGATCAAAAAGAAAACCAAAAGGAAAACCAATCGAACCAACAAGCATAACCAACCAAACCAGTCAGCCCACAAAACCATCCATCCAATTAATAAAGCAGCAGATGAGCCAACTTTGATAAGTAAAAAACTAGTACGAAAGGGAAGCAATCCCAATGTAGAGAAAGACAAGCATACTGACAAACAACATGAAGCCACCCAAAACAACCAAGAAATAAATTGTAATCACCAGTTAGATAAAAAGCAACAGCTTGGAAGGACCACCCAACCAAAAATAGCCAACTAGGGTGGCAAGCAAAACAGACCATGGCCCCATCCAAACACAAACCAAAAGGCTCAGAAAAAACTCAAGAGTAAAAGATCGGTAGCAACCATCAAATAATAGCCACCCAAGATAGCCATGTAGATGGTAGTACAAAAAACAGAACCCACCAGGCCAAAAAATGGCAGCATAAAAAGCACCCTATGTAAGGAAATTGCTAGCCAAAACTAGAGGCAAAACCAGGACAAATTAAGAAAGGAGATAAGATAAAAGCACATAGCGGCATAACCCAAAAGGAGGCCACCACAAGATAAAGGAAGCACATGAAGAAAATATTGACATTTAGATCCCTAAATAAAATAGTCAGCCAAAGAGAACTCATCTTTAACCAAAGAGACTGAACAACTAGCCACCACCTCAAAGAGATCTCCCAAGTATTAAAGTACATAGCAGATAATATAGTGAAACAACTAGAAAAATCTAGCAAAATGAAAATGCACATAGAGAAAATCATAGAAAACCTAAAACACACAAAGTAAAATTAATTTATGAGATAAGGTAATACAGTGTTATCTAGATTAACTAAGCCTCTCAATTATCTAAGTAAATTATGATGATCATAAAGAGTGAGATTATTTAATTTAGCACCTAGATTAGCCAGATAATCTGGACATGCATTTACTTCATGCCAAATGTGAGAAAATTTAAAGCCTACTTGAGAGAGAAGTGTTCTAGTATGATTAAGAAGGTAGAGTAAATCCGCATTCCCCATCTTAGTTGAAGTCAGAATGTCAATGAGTAAGAGAGCATCAACTTCAATCCAAATATTGAAGAAACCTTTTTACAAAGAAATGTCAATAACTTTGTTTATAGCAATTAATCCAGAATAGATAATAGAACAAGCTTTATGATTCATAGGAATTCCATGATATTTAGCATCATTTCTATCCATCCATATGAACTAAATAAGGGTAATGGCAATTAAAATATTGATATGACCTTTCATAGATTTTTGGAAACAGGCTTCAAGAAATTGATATAAAGAAAGAAAACCATGGAAATGGTTAGTATTAAAAAGATCATCATACCAAAACCATAATTTGGAGGCAATAGTACCATGGACAAAACATGATTAAAATTTTGAATATGAAAACAACAATAACATTTGGAAGGCAAATGAAAACCTTTACCTAAAGCAAGGAATCAACAAGAATAAAGATTTTCAGAATTCTCCAAGTAAGGATAGAATAAGGGATAGGGATGATATTATTCCAAAGTTTAATAAATACATTAGAAGAACTATGAGCATCTCTAATATAATTCCAAGAATCTTTAAGAATAAAATTAGCATTATAAGATAGCTAAAAAAGAATTTGATAATGCTTGTTAGAAAGGATTGGAATATCAATAAATTTATCGAAAAGAGAATATGAATAAATTCGTTAAGTTTACTATCATTCCACATGTTAGTAAGCCAAAAGGAGTTAACTTTAGTAGCAGTAGTAGAATGGGTAGATAAAAATGAATCAATAGAACAACCACCAATCTAGTTGCCTTGCCAAAAGAAAGAAGATCCTGAATTTATACCCCAAGATATAAAGCATTTAACCTTCCATTTAATGGAGAAAAGCTTTTCCAAACTGAGGAGTCACCCACTTTATAAGTACATATATGAGGGTGCTAACCCTGGTAGTATTTAGCTGTAACAAAATTAGCCTAGAGGCTATATTTTTTCTAAAATTCCACCAAAGTTTATGTGAGAAGGTAGTAATAGCTTCACGAATAGGTTTGCAGCCAAGCCCACCTTCACCTAGAGAACTGCAACATTTATGCCAAGAAGTCAAATGCATATGTTTAACCAAATTATTAGAGCCCCAAAAAAATTTATTAATGAGACGATCAATTCAATTTAAGATAGAACTAATAGGGATAATGGTTTGAATAAGACATAAAGGCATCAAATTAAGAGTACTCTTAAGCAAAGTAAGCCTGCCACCAAAAGAAAGTAAGTGAAATTCCCACACCAAAATTTTATTAGAAATTTTTTGGATAAGCTCATCAAAAGAATGAGATCTTTTTTTACCTTTAAAAAGAGGAGCACCTAGATATTGAAGAGGGAGTTGTTGGTGTTTAAAGTTAGTGATTCTCAAGATATGATTGATTTTATTATTAGAAATTTTAGAGGAGGTAATAAAGCAGCTCTTGCTTTCATTAATAGAAAGACCATTTTCTACCAAAATTATTTTTAAAATTTCTTATCTTTTCATGATGAAAAGAAGAAAAGATAATGAAATCATCAACAAAGCTAAGATCAGAAACATGGATACCACTAAGAGTTCTAAAGTACATGCTAGGATTGTTATTGAATAAATCATTTAAACTCATAGAAAGGTATTCCATAGAAATAATAAACAAATAAGGGGACAAAGGATCTCCTTGTCTCAAACTGTGAGAAGAAGGAAAAAAGCCTAAATCTTCACCATTAAGAAGAATAGAAAACTAGGCATTATTAATACCATTTTTAATAAGGTTAATAAAATTATTAGAGAAACCAAATAAATGCAAGACATTTAAAAGAAAATCCCAAGAGATATTATCAAATGCTTTAGAAATATCTAATTTAAAAAGGATGTTATCACCTATAGTTGGAACATCCAAATCATGAATAAGTTCTTGACCTGGAAGAATGTTATCAAATATAGATCTCCCTCTAACAAAACCAATGTGGTTGAGAGAGATAATTTTTTGAAGCAAAGGACTCAGTCAATTAGCAACAATTTTAGAAATCAATTTATTAAAGAAAGTGCAAAAACAAATATGTCTAAAATCTGAATTATCTTTTTTAGGTATGAGAATAATAGAAGTGCTTGACAAATATTTAGGGAGAGGATTACAAATAAAGAAATCAACAATAGAATCAATTAGTAGTATAACTCTCTAGACCAGCAATGGAATCAACGTTCATGCTATTAAGAACTTTACCAATCTCATCTTCAGTAGGCAACCTAGTAAGCCAATGGTTGTCATCATTGGAAATAATAGAGGGGATCAAATGTGAATTAGAAATAGCTTCATAAGAGTGGCTTTTATTAAGCATATTTCTAAAGTGGTTAATAATAGAATCTTTAATAACATTAATATCATGATCCAAATTTCCATTATCACTTTTAATTTTTTGGATAGAATTTAAAGCTCTTCTTTTATTAAATAAAGTATGAAAATACCTAGTATTCTTATCCCCATCAGTAATATGTTTACTAATAGCTTTTTTCCACCAATAGGTCTCTTCCATATTATGATAATGAACAAGATTATCTTTTGCTTCATTCAATTCCTTAAGCTTTGAAGAATCAGTCAAAATAACATTTTCAAGATCACAAACCAAAAGTTCCATATTTTTTATATTAGCAAAAAGATTTTTAAAATAATGTTTGTTCCACCAAACCATATTTTGTTTGAGCATTTATAAGCTTAAACCATAATCTATGCATACCCCTAATCAAATTAACAGGGTGTAAAGGGGCAATCCAATTAATGGCCATGACTTTCAGATAATCCAGATGCTGAATCAACATATTTTGAAATCTAAAAGAGGGAGAGGTGCTTAATCTTTTAGAGTTATGTTTAATAGAATCCAAAAGAGGTGCATGATCTGATAATGTTATACTCAAATGGTCAATAGATGTATGAGGCCATTGATTAATCTAAGGAGAATTGAAAAAAAATCTATCAAGATGTTCCTAGAGCTTAGAGTTTTGTCAAGTATAATTAGAGCCTTTAAATGTCAATAAGAATGCAAACAAGAATCATATTTAAAACTTTTTCCATATAATGAATATTAGGAGAGCAACCACACCTTCTTTCATATGAATACAAAAAAGAGTTGATATCACCCCCAACCAACCAAGGTTTGTTACCAAAAGAGCAAAACTTCTCCTCCAAGAACATAGACTCATTGCAAGAAACATAAAAAAGAGCCCAATAAAATAGAATCAAAAAAGAAATTTGAAAATCATCAAAAATTAAAACATTTAAGAAGTTATTCCAAAAGCACCAAATTTTATTACATGTTAAAGAAAAATTAAAAAACCAAGCATTCTAGCAACATGATTGATTTTATCGCATGTATAAGAGGTTTAATAATAATAAGTAAAGAGATATAATTAATTCTACAGAGATTTCTAATATGATTACAAATAGTGAGGGTACCATTCACTCTAACATTCCAAATAAGTTGAATTAAACATAAAAAAATTGTAAAAGGGAATTAAATGATAATAATAAAGAGAGAGAAAGAATAGCAAATCCTCTCCTAAGCTAAAAATTGAAACAACACATTACTTATGTGAAGAGGATCCAAATCTAGTAGATCTGGCAGAATTTGGAGCTTACATCTTAGAGTTTTTTGTTTTCTTTTAATGATAGTTTGGAATTTTCTAATTTTATCCAAAGTGTCACCATCGGAAAGAGATTGATTAAGAATATTATTAATAAGATAAGGATAAACAAGAACATCTCTAATCACAACTTCCCCCTCTTCCAAATTAGCATTTTGTTAAAAATTGGGATTAGAATGAAGATCAATCTTGGAATTATGGGAAGGAGAAGAAATTACACCATTCAAAGCACAATTTCCAATGTAAGAATCAGTGTTTTTCTCAAGAATTTAGGTCACATTCAAGTTATCTTTCAAGTTATCAATTAAAACCTTATTCTCATCAATTAATGCTGCCAAAGAAGCAGGAATAGACTCATTAGAGATTGAATCATCATTTTTTTCAGCCTCTTTGAATTTGGAATAAGCCATAATAGGCATATTCTCATGTAAAGAAAGGTTGTGGGACAAATCATCTTTTTTAACGTTATTAGTACCTTTTTTGTGGTTGGAATGAGAAGTAGGAACAACAATTTTAGGAACATGAGAAGATTCCAAAGAATCTGACTTAATATTGACATTTAAGTTATTTTTAGGCACAAAAATAGCTTTATTAACTTTATCAGTAGCTAATTTAGAGTTAGGATCATTCAAAATTTTCTTTTTAAGAAGCCAGTGAAGAATAAAACACTCGAAATTATCATGACCATGTATCTTGCAATGGGAACAGAAAATTGGAAAATTTTCAAATTTTAGCTTTTATAAATAACCAAACTTTTCATATGTAATCCTAAAATCCTTAGGTTGTTTCTTAGGTATGTCAAGTTCAATCAACATACCAGCAACAGAGGGACATGATCTCGCAGCGTTCACCTGATTGATTTTGAGCGACTGATTGAAAAGAGCCCCAATAGCAAATAAAACCTACTGGGTAACATAATGGATTCTCATATTTACAAGAGCTAACCACACAAGAATAATAGGTGATTCATCCTTTATATCAACAAGGGGATACCACTTTAATAAACGCATTTGATAATTAAATACAAAATAAGATCGACTTGAGAAAACCCTTGAATAATCCAAATCCTTTATAAGTTGAATCAGAATATGTCATGGATCAATCAAGCCAATAAAGAAAGCACCTAAAAGTTTATGATTATAAAAAAATGATCCAAACTTATCCAAATTTGGCTAGCAAAAAGAAAATTTTCCAATCAAAGTACATTCAAATAGTTTTACAAGCTTTTTGACATCAAGATCTGAACACATGATCATAAGAATACCTTGAAAAGAAGTCAAAATCATATTCATTGAGTCAAAAAAGGTAGAGCTCTTGCTAAAAAGTGCATCCTTAAAGGGTTTAATAGCAGGAATGACATTAGGTTTGGGAATCCCTATAAAATTGGATGCGCTAGCTGGATCATCCAAAATAGGAGAAATATGTTGCGAGTTCAAGGTCATTGTAGCCATAATCAAAAGAGACACATCACGCGAATAGATAATATTGAAAAAACACCAAAAATCAAGTTAGAATGATGAAGGATCCAATAAAAATGTAGGACAGGGATGCACCGATGAAGGGGAAAATGAAATCGCCAGAGCGCCGCAAGGGACAGGGGGGTTGAGGGGTTTAGGTTTATGTTATTTAGTTTAGTTTTTATTTTATTATTAATTTAGGTTTGTTTAATTTTGTTTAGTTTATTTAGGTTTAGGTTTAGGGTTTAGGGTTTAGAATTTAGGGTTTTGGGGTTTAGGGTTTAGGGTTTAGGAATTTAGGTTTTAGGGTTTAGGGTTTAAGGTTAGGGTTTAGTGTTTAGGGTTTTTAGGGTTAAGGGTTTAGAGTTTAGGGTTTAGGGTTTAAGGTTTAGATTTTAGGTTTAGGGTTCATGTTTTAGTATAGGGTTTAATATTTTTGGGTTATTTCTTTTAACAAAGAAAAAATTCATATTTTATATTTCTTTATTTCAATTTTATCAACCAAGTAACGCACCAAGTTTTTTAGGACATAAGTGACAACATAGATAAAAAATGAGCATGTATAGGGCAGATTAAAGACCCCAGATTACTAAAACCTTATCTACTATAAAGATACTATTCCATAAGCAGCAGATTGGATCAGTCGTTCCTCAATTTCTCTAATTCCAATCAAAACCACCCTGACCTCTTGAGTAGCGGGATCCACCATCATATCCCTGACCTCTCCCTTCACCACCACCATGGTTGTAACCACCATTGCTCCTCCCACCTCCATAGCCACCACTGCTTCGACGACCACCTCTATATCTACCAACACCTCCAGATCCCCCACCACCATTATGATAACTATTGCCTCTGCATTCATCTCCACCGCCAGATCTATACATGGCCTGGTTGACGGTGATGTTCCTCCCATCAAGGTTTTGCCCATTCTCAGGGTCTAGGTTTAGATTTAGGTTTATTATGTTTAAGGGTTTAGGTTTATATTTTAATTTATTTAGTTAGTTTAGGTTTAGGTTTAGGGTTTGGGGATTAGGTTTTAGTAGGCTTAGAGAGTTTATGGTTTATGATTTATTTAGGTTTAGGTTTTTAGTTTATGGTTTAGGTTGGGTTAGGTTAGGTTTAGCATTTATATTTAGGTTTATGGTTTAGGAGTTTAGGGTTTAGGTTTAGGGATTAGTGTTAGGTTTAGGGTTTAGGTATAGGTTTAGTGTAGTTTAGTTTTATGAGGGTTTAAGGTTTAGTGCAAGTTTATGGTTTGGATTTAGGTGTTTAGGATTAGTTTTAGAGTTTAGAGTTTAGGTCAGGGTGGTTTTATAGTTTAGGGTCAGTAGAGGGTAGGGTAGGTCAGGGCAGGGTTTAGGGTTTAGGGTTGGGTCAGGAGGTTTAGGTCAGGATTTACAGGGTTTACAGGTTAAGGTGGAGGTTTTCTTAAAGAAAAGCAAACCAATAGTTTAGGTTTATTTAGTTTATTTTATTTTTAGTTTATTTTTATTTAATTTTATTTAGGTTTATTTTTTTATTTAGTTTAGTTTATTTATTTAAAATTATTTATTTTAGTTTTTTTTTTTATTTAGTTTATTTTTTTTTGGATTATTTTAGTTTAGTTTTATTTTATTTTATTTTTTTAGGGTTTTATGTTTTACTATTAGGTTTAGGTTTGGTATTTTATTTTATTTTTATGTATAGGTTTAGTTATTTGAGGTTTATTTTAGGTTTTATTTTTTAGTTTAGGTTTATTTTTAGCTTATTTTATTTTATTTAGTTTAGATTTAAGTTTAGGTTTATGTGATTTAGGTTTAGGTTTAGGTTTATTTATTTTAGTTTAGGTTTCAATTTATTTTATTTTATTTATTTATTTTATTTTAAATTTTGGTTTTGTTAGGGTTTAGGTGTTATTTTTTATTTACTTTAGGTTTATTTTTAGGTTTAGGTTTTATAATTTTAAATTAGGATTATTTTTATTTTAGGTTTAGGTTTTATTTTATTTAGTTTTTTATTTTAGGTTTATTTTGTTTAGTTTAGTTTATTTATTTTATTTAGTTTATTTTATTTTATTTTTAGCTTTAGTTTAGGTTTAGGTCGTTTTAGTTAGGTTTTCATTTTTTTAACCTGAGGTTTTGGGTTTATGGTAGTTATGGTTTAGGGTTTATGTAGTTTAGGGTTTAGTTTTTAATGTTTAGGGTATAGGGTTTTTAGGGTTGAGGGATTAGGGTTTAGCTTTTAAGTTTAGGGTTTAAGTTTTAGTTTAAAGTTTAGGATTTAAGCTTTAAGGTTTAGGGTTTAAAGTTTTTTTTAATAAAGTTTAGGGTTTAGGGTTTAAGTTTTAGGGTTTAAGGTTTAGGGTTTTAGGGTTTAGGGTTTAGGGTTTAAGGATTAGGGTTTTTAGAGTTTAGTATTTATGATTTAGTGTTTAGGTTTTAGGTTTTAGGGTTAGGGTTCAGGTTTTAGATTAGGGTTTCAGGTTTGTGGTATTTCCTTTTTTAACAAAGAACAAATTCATATTCAATATTTCTTCTTTTTGATTTCATCAACCAAGTAACACACCAAGTTTTCTAAGACACAGGCAACAACATAAATAAAAAATGAGCATGCATAGAGAAAATCAAAAACCCTAGATAACTAGGACCGTCTTTACTATAAAGACACAATTCCATAAGCAATAGATAGGATCAGTCATTCTTCAGTCTCTCCAATTCCCATCAGAACCACCCTGCCCTCTCGAGTAGAGGGATCCATCATCATATCCTCTATCTCTCTCTCTGCCACCACCAAGGTTGTAACCTCCATCACTTCTCTCGCCTCCATAACAACCACTGCTCTGACCACTACCTCCATGTCCACCAGCACCTACAAAACCCCCACCACCACTGCGATAACCATCGCCTCCACCGCCAGATCTAGACTGAGCCTAGTTGATGATAATGTTCCTACCGTCAAGGTTCTACCCATTCTTAGGGTTTAGGTTTAGGATTATTAGGTTTTAGGGTTTATGTTTATTTTTTGTATTTATTTAGCTACTTCAGGTTTAATTTTAGGGTTTGAGGTTTAGGTTTTAGGGTTTAGGGTATAGGGTTTAGGGTTTAGGGTTCAGGGTTTAGGGTTTAGGGTTTTAGTTTTAATGTTTTAGAGTTCATGTTTTAGGGTTTGGGTTTAGTGTTTAGGGTTTAGTGTATAGGCTTTAGGGTTTATGGTATTTAGGGTGTAGGGTCAATTTAGGGTTTTGGCTTTAGAGTTTAGGGTTTTAGGGTTTAGGGTTTAGCATTTAGTGTTAAGGGTTTAGGGTTTTCTTTTTTTTTGGGAATGTTAGAATTTTATTACCATGAAAGGAAAATGTATCATGTACTTAAAAAGGGTAAAGCTCTAGAATTCTATTGCTCTTAGAGCTACAATAAACTTAAAGAGCTAAACTCCTATCTAAGTACATTAGAAAAAGAAAAACAAAATAAAAGAGGAAATACAATAGCTAAAAAGTATAAGAGAAAATGACACAGAGTAATACTAAAATAAATCCTGAAAACATTAAAAGAATGAGTCAGCAATAGTTCATGATTTTCTTGAGAAACCAAATTAAGCAAGATCCACAGCTACAACACCTAGGTTGACTGAGTAATGAAAATTCTCTCTATATAGTTCCAACCGATAAAAGAAATTAGCATCACACTATAAAGGCAAAAGTCATAGCTAAAAAGGATAATGATAAAGAGAGGAAAAGGAGAGAGTTGAGAAAGAGAAGGCTCAGGCTCTGTTAGTATAATCTCAAGGGGAGATAATACATATGACCATCCAAACTTCATAAAGAAGGATTAGAATCATATGTAATGCTACCAACCAAAGGGAAGAGGTGAGTAACATCAAATCCATCATAGCCAGCATACCTGATACAAGCAAACATCCAAGGCTATCGATCCATAAATTTCTAGATCTTACACCATTTAATAAAGATTAACAAGCTAGCAACTAGCTAGTAGCCAAACCACCAAACAAATGCCAAAATAGACTAATCATAAAAACCAAGAGAGAGGCTAGAATAATGTCAGAACACTAACAATAGCCATTATCCAAATACCCATCCAAGATACAAACTAGGAAAACCATAACCAACCATCAGCAAGAAGACAAAACATAGAGAAATAGACATCAAAACCAAGATAGGAGCCCTCAAGTGAAAGTCCCAACAAGTAGCAGTCACCAAGCCAAACTAGGGTGAGCAACCACAAATGACTAAACAGCTAAAAAATGAAACCATCAACTGAAGGAAATAGAAGTTGCAACTAGTGCAAATCACCAGAAGACAAAACATCCACACAAAAGGGGGCCAAAGGTAGCAACCAACCACCAAAAACTAACAATTCCAATCTAAAAGGATCAACAAAGCTTAGGCCAGCACAACAAAAGGCTCCAGCAAATTGTTCAAGAAGAATGAAAAGACCAATAAAGAAAAAAATCAACCAACCAAGATTCCAAGGATGATTAAAAATCCTTCAACAAAACTAATTAAGTAAAATAGCTATAAAGCAACCACTAGAAAATAACCCATCATAAGTAACCAACAAAGGAAGCATCCCCAATAGCTAAGGAAAACTAGAAAACCAACAAAGAACCACACAATAGAGGCCCAAAATAAGCACAATAACCATAAAGGCAACAATAAAGAGCTAGTTAGACCTCAAAAATCAAACTTTCCCAGCAATAAAGACTAAATTGACAGATAGCATAACAATAACACAAAATGTGTTGCAAACAACATAGCTAATAAAGGCAAAATCTAGAAGAATAACTAAATGTAAAACTAAGGCAAAAGAAGATTCCATTAATAAATAACAAAGAAATGGGAGGAAAACCAAAAAAAGTATCCAAGAAATTTGCCAAAAGAAGGTCTAGAAAGGTAACAACCAATAGTAGTTCACACTAAGAAGGCCACCCATCCAACCATGAAAAATTAGCAAAAAGTAATTCTAGTTCAAGAGGATAGCCAACAAACCAACCAGTGTAGAAAAAAGATTAAAGCCAACGCAGAAATCATCTCATCCACCAGCAACTAGAGTAACAAGGCAGTGATGAAAATAACAACCATGCTGAAAAAACCAAGCCAACCCAAGATAGAAAGACAAGAACCTCTAAGTAGCAACCACCAGGCCAAACCCAAAATCTAGAAGTTAAAAATAAAACCCACTTCAGGCTAAAAAGTGATAATAAGTTTGGGGTTTAGGGTTTAGGGTTTAATGATTAGGTTTGAGGAGTGGTGGATTTTGGTTTAGGTAGGTTTTGTTTTTTAGGTGGGTTAGTAGTGGTAGTTAGGGTTTAGTTTGGTTTAGTTTAAGGGTGGTAGTGAGGTCAGGGTTTAGGATTTAGTTTAGTGGGGTTTAGGGTATAGTTTATGATTTAGTAGGTTTAGGGTAGGGGTTTAGTGGTAGGTGTGGTAGATTTAGTTTAGGTTGGGTTTATTTTAGATTAGGGTTTTATTTTTAAAAAAAAACCAGGTTTAGATTTATTTAGTTTATTTAGTTTATTTATTTTATTTTTAATATTTATTTTATTTATGTTTATTTATTTTGTTTATTTATTTTTTTTAGTTTATTTTTTTTTTTTTTTTAAGTTTATTTTTTAGGTTATTTATTTTATTTTTTAAGTTTAGGTTTGATTTTTTATTTTTAGGTTTTTGTTTAGGTTTTTATTTTATTTTCTTATGTTTAGGGATTAGTTTTTTATTTTAGGTTTATTTTCATGTTTAATTTTTTAGTTTAGGTTTAGATTTATTTTTAGTTTATTTTATTTTATTTAGTTTAGGATTTTGGTTTAGTTTATTTTAGGTTTAGGCTTAGGGTTTATTTATTTTAGTTTATTTTATTTTAGCTTAGGGTTTAGCTTTTATTTTTTATCTATTTTTAGGTTAGTTATTTAGGATTAGGTTTTCATTTAGTTTTAATTTTACTTTATTTTAGATTTATTTTATTTTTTTAGTTTAGTATAAGTTTTTATTCATTTTATTTTAGTTTATTTTTATTTTTTTTATTTTATTTTTAGGTTTAGGTTTAGGTTTAGGTTTAAGTTTTAGTTTTGGTTTTTATTTTATTTTATTTAGGTTTTGGATTTATTTATTTATTTTAGTTTTAGGTTTTATTTAGTTTAGGTTTTGGTTTTTAGTATTTTAGGGTTTAGAGTTTAGGGTTTAGGGTTTGGGGTTTAGGGTTAAGGTTTAGAGTTGTAGGTTTTAGGATTTAGGGTTTAGGGATTTGGATTTATGGCTTAGGGTTTTAAGATTTAGGGTTTAGGATTAGTTTTAAGGTTTAAGGTTTAGGTTAAGGGTTTTTTTAAATTTTTTTAATTATGTAAACTAGTAGGTTTAGGTTTATTTAGTTTATTCTATAGTTATTTTAGTTTATTTTATTTTTTATTTATATTTAGGTTTATTTTTATTTTTATTCAATTTAGTCTATTTATTTAGGTTTATTTACATTAGTTTAGGTTTTTTATTTTAGTTAAGTTTTTAGTTTTAGGTTTAGGTTTAGGATCATTTTTTTAGTTTAGTTTTATTTTTATATTATTTTTTAGGATTAGGTTTAGGTTTAGGATTATTTTTTAGTTTAGTTTTAATTTAATTTTATTTTTTTGGTTTAGGTTTTTTATTTTATTTTTAGGTTTAGGTTTTGGTTTTTATTTCATTTTTTTATGTTTAGGTTTTAGGTTTAGGTTTTATGTTTTTAATTTAGGATTATTTTAAGGTTTTATTTTTTTAGTTTAGGTTTAGGTTTATTTTTTGTTGATTTTATTTTATTTAGTTTTGGTTGAGCTTTATGTTTAGTGTATTTTAGGTTTAGGTTTAAGTTTTATTTATTTTAGTTTAGATGTAGGTTTATTTTATTTTTATTTTATTTTAAGGTTTTTTTTAGTTTAGGGTTTAAGTTTTAATTTTTATTTATTTTTAGGTTTTTTTTTGGTTTAGGTTTTTATTTAGTTTTTATTTTATTTTATTTTATTTTAGGTTTAGTTTTTATTTTATTTAGGTTCTTTTTTACTTTAGTTTAGGTTTTTATTTATTTTATTTTAGTTTAATTTTTATCTTTATTTTATTTTGTTTTATTTTATTTTGTTTTAGGTTTAGTTTAGGTTTTAATTCTTAGGTCTTTATTTTATTTTAGTTTATTTTATTCATTTTAGGCTTTTTATTTAGTTTTATTTTTTAGGTATTATTCAAGCACGTAACCGAATTTATCTTTTTAGGGTTTAGGGTTTAAGGTTAGTTTAAGGTTTAGGGTTTGGTGTTTAGTGTTTAGGGTTTTTTTTTTTTTAGGGAAAGTTAGAATTTTATTACCATAAAAATAAAGGATATAATGTCCTTAAAAGGGGTAAAGCTCAAAGTTCCACTACTTACAAAGCTATAAGAAACCTAAAGAGCTAAACCCCAATCTAAGTACAATGGACAACAAAAATCAAAGAGCAACTATAATAGCTTAAAAGCAAATGAGAAAAAACATTAAATAAGACTAATATAACTCAAGAAAGGAGTAAAAAGACTAGTTAGTAGCAACTCATGATCCCTTTGAGAAGTCAAGATAAGCAAGATCCACATCAACAATACTTGAGTTAACTGAGTAAAGATTATTCCATCTATGAAGTTCCAACCTGCAAAAGAAATCTGCAAAACACTACAAAGGCAATGGTCATAGCTCAAGGGAAAAGATAAAGTAAACAATTTAAAAAGAGCTGAGAAAGAGAAGGCTCGGGCTCAGTTAAGATCATCTCAAGGGATACATATGAGCATCCAAACTTCATGAGAAGGGTTACAATCATATGCATGCTACCAACTAGAGAGAAGATATGAGAAAACATCAAGGCCATCATACCTAATATAAGCAACCATCCAAGGAAAAATAGTCCATAGTGATCCAGTTCTTGCACCAAACAAATAGAGAAAAATAGCCGCTAGTAACAACCCACCAACCAAAACCCACAAAAAACCAACCACTTAAAGCCAACATCCCAAGTTACAGATCAGTGGTGAGCTAAACCAATAATAAACTCAAGCCACCACCAATAAGAACAGAAACATGAAAAAGGGGCAGTCAGCATAAATAGGGTGAACAACACAGTTGAGCAAAACACTCATTAGCAGAGAGAGGAAAGCCATAGCAATCCAAATCTAAGGGCAAAATCTCCACCCAAATAACAAAATAGTAGGAGATAAGCAACACTAGAGAGAGGAAAGCCATAGGATAAAAAGGTTAAGAGGGCATCTAGAAATTACATCAAAACCACCACTAAGGCAGACAAAAGAATAGAAAATCCACCACCAACCAACCAAATGGAAAATATCATGAAATAGGAGGCCAAATAAACCAGGAGGGTCAACAACCAACATAAATCCCAAAACACCAAGCCATGACACAAGCATCCAAGGCAAGATACCAAAAACATCAACAGTAACCATGAATAACAAGTCCTAAAATAGGACCAAAAAACCATAAGTGGTCATATCCTCCATAAACAAAATAGCCAAAAAAATAACCTAGTCCATTGGCCAATAGGATGAGCAACAAAAAAATCATAACAGCAAAAAAATTAACACCCAAATCGGGAACAAAAATAAAGGAAAAGCAGCTGCACCTAAGAGATGATAACCAACCCTGAAGCAGACCAGAAACCCAACCAAAAGCACCTAAACCAACCATCAAACATAGCCAACACATCCACCAAACCAACCAACCATAACCAAAATAGCAACCACCAGTCGATAACAAAACTAACTGAGACAAAGCCAATACATAGCCCAAAAAAGAGGGAAAGAACAACAACAGACAAATCCACAAGACACTTGGAGATCTCCAAAATAACCAAGGAACAAAATATGGTAGTCACCTAGCCATACAAAGGCCAAGGAGGACCACGCAACCACAAGCAGCAAAATTGTAAGTAAAGAAACAAGGCCAGAGGCAAACAAAACCCCTTTCAAAACCTAAAGTGCAGAAAATCACCACGAAGGAGAAAATTGGAAGACAACAACCACATAACAACTACCTCCAATCCATAAGGCAGAGGGAAAAACCAACCAGCAAAAGCCTCCAAGACAAACTAGGAAAGAAGAACAATAACCACCAAAAAACACAAAACTAAGCCAAGCTAGAAGAGGCCAACAACAGCCATGAAAAATATAACCACCAAAAATAGCCAGGAAGATGGATGAAGCAAATAGCATCAATCAAAAGAACCAATTGTAGTAGTTAAAAATCAAATTTGAATAAGGCCATAGCTAGCCAAAACTAGAGGCAAACCCAACATCCATTAATAAAAGGGGTAGGCCAAAAAACTGGCACAACCACAACCCAACAGGAGACCCTCAAAAAATTACAAGTTGTTTTATTAAAGAAGCATAACATGAGCCATAGAAAGAAAACCACCAGTTTCAGAGGATAGGGAAACCAATTAAAAACCACTACAACCCAAGAAAGGGTCAGTCAAGTATAGAATGAGGTAAAGAGGAAGGGGGTTTAAGTATAGAAATAAACTGAGCAAAAACCACTTCTTGGTTAGGAAGCATAAAATAAACAACCAAAAAATAGTCTGAATAAAACCACCATAGTAAAATGATCAAATAAATAGTAGAAGGTTAAAATCTGAGGTAAGGCAGTCCAGTGTCATTCAAATTGACCAGACCATGTATATGCTTAGATAAGCTATGGTTATCAAATAAAGTGCGCTCATTTAATTCCCCTCCTAAATTAGTTAGGAAATTAGCACAAGCATTACCTTCACAAAGAATGTGAAAATTTTTGTAGCAAACTTGAGAAATAAGCTTTTTAGTGTGATTAAGAAGATAAAATAAGTCGGCATTCCCATTTTATTATTATTGAGCATATCAAGTAATAGAAAGTGTATCAACTTCAATCAAATATTAAAGAGGCCTTTACAACAAATATCAATAGATTTGTTAACAACCATGAGCTTAGCATAAATAATAGAACAAGCTTTGAGGGGGTAGGCAAAAGCACAAATGATAGTACCTTTAGAATCCCTAAGAATTCCACCACAATATTTGTTTGGGAAACAACCATCGGTTTGATCTTAATAAAATTTTTTTGTAGGCTTAATCCAATGTATAATCATAATACTCTTAGGAAGGATCATCATGCAAAGTGATACCCAATTTTTAGCCATAAATTTATAACCTCTAAAGTGAAGATTACGAATTAAATTTGCATTAAACAAAGCATGAATTTTTTCTTTAGTTCAAGCAAGGATACTTTATGGTTAAATGGGATACCACGATATTTAGCATAATTTCTATCCATCCAAATGAACCAAATAAGGGTAATAGCAATCAAAACATTGATATATACCTTTCACGTTTATGGAAACAAACTTCAAAGTTGATATAACAAAAGAGAGCCATGAAAATAGTTAGTGTTAAATAAATCATCATACCATATCCAAAGTTTGTAAGCACCATTGACAAAACATGATTAACATTTTCAATATGAAAGCAACAATAGCACTTAAGGTAAATAAAACCCTTTTGAGCAAGGAATCAATAGGTATGAAGTTATTCAAAATCCTCCAAGCTAAAATAGAATAAGAAATGGAAATGATATTGTTCCAAAGTTTAATGAAAACATTAGAGGTGTTTTGTTTATTTCTAATAAAATTCCAAACCTCTTTAGAATGAAATCACCATTGTAAGAGAGCTTGAAGAATTTGATCTAGTTTATTAGAAAGATAGCGATGTTGCAAAACTTGTTAAAAAAAAAAGAATAAGAATGTAGTTCTCAAGTTTTTTTCATTCCAATTGTTATTAAGCCAAAAGAGTTAACTTTGATAGCAAAGGGTGTGTAGATAAAGGGAGTCAATGAGCCATTGCCAAGCCAATTGTCTTGCCAAAAGAAAGAAGAATGAATACCCCAAGATATTAAGGATTCAACAACCCATTTAATGGAGCAAAGCCTTTTCCAAACGGAGAGTCACAAACTTTATAAGCATAAGAGGGGTTTACCTTGGCAATATTTTTCCATCATAAAATTAGCCCAAAGGCTATCATTCTTTCTAAAAAACTTATGAGGCGGTGATAGCTTCACGAATAGGTTTGTAACCAAGACCACCATCCAAAGGACCACAACATTTATGCCATGAAGTCCAATGCATTCTTTTAATAGAATTATTGGACCACCAAATAAATTTATTAAGTAAGCGATCAATTTTGATAAGAGTAGAATTAGTGGGAATAATAGTTTGAATCAAATGAAGAGGCATTGAATTGAGAGTGCTTTTAAGAATAGTGAGCCTTCCACCAAAGGAAAGCAAATGGAATTCCCAAATAGAAATTTTAATTAAAATTTTTTGAATTAACTCATCAAAAAGGTGGGATCATTTTGGACCTTCAAACAGAGGAGCACTCAAGTACTTAAAAGGTAAATGTTGATGTTTACAATTCGTGATATGCATGATTTGATTAATTTTATTATTGGAGATACTTGAAGATGTAATAAAATAGCTTTTGTTATCATTGATAAAAAGACCACCTTCTCTACTAAATTTATTTAAAAAAAATCTTGAGGTTCTTAATATGATGAATAGAAGCATTGCAAAAATAATAAAATCATCAAAAGCTTAAGTGGGAAACAAGAAGACCACCAAGAGTTTGTAGTACATACTAGGATTGTTTAAGAATAACTCATTGATGCTCTAGATAAGTACTCAACCACAATATTGTCCTAATCCATGGGAAGAAGGAAAGAAGCCCAAAGCTTCCCCATTAAGCAAAATAGAAGACATTATTAATACAATTTTAATAAGAAAAATAAATTTAGTAGAAAACCAAAAAAATTTAGAATATGGAAAAGAAAATCCCAAGAGATATTATCAAAAGCTTTGGTAATATCTAATTTGAAAAGAATGTTTCCACCTCTAGTCTTAGCATCTAAATCATGAATTAATTCCAGAAGTAAAATGTTATCAAAAATAGATCTACCTCTAACAAAATTAGTTTGGTTGAGAGAGATAATCTTATGAAGTAAAGGACTAAGCTTGTTGGCAATGGAAATACTTATTGAAGAAGGTGCAAAACTAATAGGTCTAAAATCACTCAATAGTCTAGGTTATCTTTCTTAGGTATGAGAATAATAGAAGTGCTAGAAAAATATCTAGGAAAAGGATTACCATTAAAAAAATAACCATACCTCAATCCAATCATTTTTAATAATAAACCAACATTTTGGAAAAATTGGGTAGTGAAACCTCTAGACAATAGAATCTATGTTCATGCTATTAAGATCTTTAAAAATTTCATCTTCATTAGCACAAGTAAGAAAAAATTATCATCATTGGTAATAATAGAAGGAATTAAATGTGATTTAGAAATAACTATAAGAGAATATTTCTAAAGTAATTAATGAATCATAATATCATTATTATTCTAATCCATTCTCCATTATCATCTTTAATTTTTTGAATATTATTTAAGGCTCTCTTTTTATTAACTAAAGCATGGAAATAGCTAGTATTCTTGTCACCATCCATAATGTGTTTACTAGCAGCTTTTTTGCCAATAAGTCTCTTCCATATTTTAAAAATTAACAAGCTTATCTTTCACCTCAATTAATTCATTAATCTTAGAAGGATCAGACATAACAGAGATTTCAAAATCATAAACAAATTTTTTCCATATCTTTGATATTAGCAGCAAAGTTTTAAAACTAATACTTGTTCCCCCAACCCTGATTTTGTTTAAGTCTTTTATGATTAAACCAAAGTCTATTCATCACCATAATAGAATTATCACGATGAAAAGGAGCTTTCCAATTATTAGCCACAACATTAAAAAAATCAATATGCTAATCCACATGTTACGAAATCTAAAGGAGAGAAATTTTATTAGAATTATCTTTAATAGAAACCAAAAGAGCATGATTAGAAAAGGTTAAATGATTGATTAGTAATAGGCCATTGAGTAATCCAATGAGTATTAAAATAATTTGGTCCAACCAAAGTCTAGAGTTTTTCCAAGTATACCCTTAAAACCAATATTAATCAAATTACAATCAAGGATCATATTGGAAAATTCTTCCATGGAATGAATATTATGAGCAACCACCACTTCATTTAGAGAGAAAGAATAGTGTTGAAATCACCACCAACCAACCATGGTTTATTGTTAGAGGTGGAAAAATTAGTCAAGTTATCCCAAAGAAGATTTCTACGATCTATTACAAGATGCATAAACAAAAGCCCAAAACACAATAATCACCATAAGAGATTTGAGCATTGACAACTTGATGAAAATCATCAAGAATAGAAATGTCTACAAAGTTATTCCAAAAAACCAAATCTTATTACTAATATTAGAAAATTTATTGAAATGATCCAACATGGTTAATTTTATTAGCATGAATAAGCTCAAGAATAATAAGTAAAGAAATATTATGGATATGATAAAGATTTATAATATATCATTATAAATAAACATATAATTAAAGAAAAGAAAAGGGGTGGGGGGTGTGAGAGAGGAAAACTAGTGTTTCTTAGCAATTTGGGGAAATTTTTTTTTTTCTTTTAAATAGAAAGTTTGGAAGCGATTATCTTTGCCCTTTGAACCATCATTCAAAAGGATTTAGCAACATTAGTCATAGATTGAGAAATCTCTTGATGAAGTGAATTCTCCTTCTTCCAAGACACTAGAATTTATTAAAGACAAATGAGCTTAGAATAGCAAGGGAGGGAGCATAAACCAATTTATTAAGAAGGCAAGTGGGAACACCAAACCCTTCATCATCATTAGCCAAATTATTAGATAAAAGCAAATCTTTTTGAGAAGTTAAATCATCCTGAATTTAGAATATGGAATCTGGTTTATCAACCTGATTATCATTAAGTATTAAAGCCTTATTCTCCATTGAATTAGAATGATGTATAATATTAAATTCCTTATTTATGTTCTCCATTAAAGCTTCATTTTCATATATCAAAGACAATAAGGATGCATGTATCAAATCAAAAGAAACAAAATCCTCATTCAAAAGTTTAGAAAAGCTATTATTGTTCACAATAGAAGCCTTCAATTCCTTAGAAGAAGTAAAAGGTAAATTATCCTTATTAGGAACATTCAAAGAATCCTTTTTTCCAAAGTAGTTTTTGAAATTTAATGGACCTAGGGTTTAGAAGTTCTCTAAGAATTTTTTTTAAGTGAGGATGAAGAATGAAACATTCTTATCATGTGTGGATTTTGCATTGAGAATAGAAGATAGAGAAATTTTCAAATTCAATTCTTTGCATATAACCATAATTTTTAGATCCTAGCTAGATTTCTTTGGGGTGTTTCTTAGTATTGTCCAATTTAATAAGGAATCTAATCACTAAAGGATGAGATTTTGTAGTCGTTTCTTGATCAATTTACAATGGCCGACCAAATAAGGCACACAAAAAGTAATTCATGGTTAATGAAATGAATAGGCATATTGGGGAGAAATCCAAACTGGAACAATTGGGAATTCTTACTTTAATATTAGATAGTGGAGTCCATTTTAGCAACCTCATTTGGGAATTAAAACAAAATAAGAATGAAGAGATAAAACATGATAGTAATCCAAATCATTCATCAACTAAATTAAAATGTTGTGGGGATTAATTAAATGAATCATAAAAGCACCCAAAAGTTTTAGACTATGAAAGAAAGAGCAAATGTTTTCCAAATTAGGCCTACAAAGAGTAAACTTTCCAACCAAAGTGAATTCAAATAGCTTAGCAAGCCTTTCCATAATCAAATCAGAGCACATAACTACATGCATGCCTCAAAAAGAAGTCAAAATAAGTTCCAAAGACTGACCTAAACAACCATCCTTACTAGTGAGAACATCTTTGAATGATTTCAAAGTACCTAAAGCCAGGGTAGATGATGCCCTAGCATGATCCATAGGATCTTTCAATTTTTCCCAAGGAATCATTAGAGAAGATGCCAAGTCATGATGTCACTCCAAGGAAGAGATGAAATTGGCCAGTGGTCATCAATTCGAGAAGGAATCTAATGAGACTTATTCAAAATAGCCTGCAAGTAGCATCAAAAAAAGCCAAAAATATGAGGGGGAAAGGAAAATCGCTAAAACATGAGGAGAGGACTAGGGTTTTCCTTTAATTTTTAATATTATTAGGGTTTAAGGTTTAAGCTTTAGGTTTTAGGGTTTAAGGTTTAGGGTTTAGGTTTTATGGTTTAGGGTTTACGGTTTATTATTTAGGGTTTTGGATTATGGTGTTTATTTTAGAAGTGGGACCCCATGCAGATCTTAGGGGTATTTATTGAAGTGATCGAGTACTACATTAAAGTATGATGCACTATCTTGAAAGATAGAAGTCATCACCCTATAATGGACCTAATCACCTAATAAGGACTCCTAAGGCATGATGGGTCTTCAAATGTACAAGAGATCTTTCCTCTACTTTATATGCAAAAGTAAAGTAGGGTTTATATTAAGCCAAGTTTATTAGGTTCCCTATGGAGGCAATAAATTACATCATAAGGAATGGGAATTACTTAGGAATACTCTTGATTAAAGTAGAAATTAAGGTCTCCAAAGATTTCAAGGCTTGAATATCAAAAGATTATTTGTATTGAAAAATCAAATGGGATTGTTCAAGGAGAAGACTTATTATAGAAGCCAAAGAGAATGAGTAGGAAATACTCATAATACTAGGAATCCTAGTGAACATTTCAATTTATCTAATGGTTTTTCTTTATATGTTTGAAGTTGAAGAGATTAATTTTATTGAAGTTGACATTTTATTAGAAAGTTAGGACTTATAATCCAACAACATAAGATTATGAAAATGCCTAAGAGGTGAGGATGCTAGTAGCCAAAGGAAACAATCGGATCCTAAATCTAGGGAGCTTTGGCATAAGCCAAAACATGAGAAGATGGGTATATGGTTTACCTCCACAAGAGAGGATAAACCACACGGGCTTACAACTGGTGGTAGCCTAAGTCCCCATGCTTTAAATTCATGTAGGCAAGTCTTTTGAGTTGCAAGATAGCTAGGGTAGTTATTATTTAGAAAGAAACTAGAGTCCTTAAATCCATCCTAAGAGACTAGGCATTATGAGTAATGACTTAATCTATAAATGCAAAATCCTTTCAAATTTTATTTCAATTTTGACACTTTATTTTGACAAAGGCTTTAGGATTTTGATGCTTATATGCATGATGAAAATAGGTTATGGGCCAAATCAGCTAGAAGAAGGTGTTCTCCACCACAAGGGATGCCCTCATAGGTCAAGAATTCCCCTATCTTGCAAAGATGGAGAACCTTCATGTTCAAGAGAGAAAGAATATGCATGCATGTTGTGAGACATTCAACCATTCAACTAAGGGATTGCTAAATCTTTAATTATCTTATTTAGAACCTAGGCTTTATGGTGAGGTTATGAGTTATTTTAAATTTTAATTGTGAGTTATTAATTATGGTAGAGAAATTAATTTTATCCTAAGAGCCTAATCGCAACCAAGCTACACATTAAAGCATCAAACATATAAGAAACTAAGAAAGGCATGTTGTTTCTAATGCACAATCTAAATACAACATCAAACAATTTTATAGACTACCACAAAAGAATAAAAGGTGTGGTTCCATACACCCCTGAAAAGAGAAAATGGGTAGTTGAGCTCTACCCTTGTATAATTCGGTATATAAAAGAATAATTACAATTACAAATAATAAATGCTATGGGGTCTTCAAGTATTCATTATTCATGTCATTCATTTCTTCATATCTTTTTCTTTTAAGGCTTCAAGGCATCACATCGCACCCCAAGAGTAACCCTTCTAGCCAATGCTCATCCTAAACCCCCATAACACTAATCCTAATTCCTAATGCAAAATTACATTAAAAAAGGAAAAGTAAATCTAACTACACCTGCAAAATAAGTGTTAGCTAAACACACATATAACCAAATAGTTATATTTATAATTTGGACTTAGCACCTGCATGGGTAACCAAACCCACTGTCCTAACTTGGATTATGCTTAGGCTTAAGCAACCTACAAAGAGAGCATTTATATTTATTTTAAGTGACCTCTTAAGCACAATCCTTGCAAAAAAATAATGTTAGACTATCAACGCCTAACATCCTACAATCCATTCCTAACATCTAGAAAATATTACATCACAAATAAGACACAACATCAACCATACAATCAACACATCTACCTAACCTAATTCTAGGTCGACCTAGTATTCTAGTGTGTGAAAAAGGGATTGTGTGAAAAGACATTACTAGGCTTCTTTTGTTTAAGTTTCAATTTGGAGTTTGAATTTGTTTAAATTTTCCTTTGGTGGTTTCAATTTAAATGATTTAATGATTTATTTTCCATTTTATCTCAATTTTATTTGTTTAAAGTGATATTTAGTTCTTCAAGAATGAAGAGTAGAATGAATTCCATTTTTGGATGGAACTCACCATTTTATACATCCTAACTCCTAAAGAGTCTATCTAAGGTCTTTAAATATCTTAATTAGCCCATTTGAATTTATGTGATTTCTTTGATTTGATTAATGTTTGTTGATTTAAATTAGATTTTAAATTTTTAGTTTACTTAGGCTTCATTTATTTTGATTGATTAATTTTCGAATAGATACTTTGATTTAAATAAATTTTGATAATACAATATCCTTAATATCTAATGAAGTTTAAGTTTATTTAATTTCATATATTCGATTGATTAATTTTGGATTAGATGTTTGATTTAATTTTTGATAATTCAATTTCTTTAATATCTAATGCTTTTTTTGTTTTAATTTCATATGATTATTGTCATTTCGATGTTTATTTAAATTCATTGATTTTTACTATTTTATTTGAGTTTGATTTGGATTGGTGAATGTATTTTAATTTACTTATGATTTATTTGAAGTTTAATGTGTTCTTTTATTTGAATTCCAATTAAGGGTTTAACTTATTGAATTTATCCATCTAGTTTATATAAATGATTATCTCTTTAGCTTAATGATTATTCTCTTATCTTAGTTCAATAGGTTTGTTTATTTGGATTTTATTTTTGTTTAACTTATTTTGATATTGATTGAAATTTGGAGTAATTGGATATGATTTAATAACTTTTGAGTTTATATTTAATTTTATGTTTATTTTATTTGATTATGATATTTAGAATATGAGATTTGAATTAGTTAAGAATTCCTCCAAAATTTTATATGAATAACTAATCAAATAAAGCTTAGCCAATTGTAATAGTTGAGTTAATTATAATTAAGGATATGTCACATAACTAAATTTTCTTTTTGATTTTAAAATCAACATATAACAATAAGAGATTAAATTGACTATATAATTGACTTTCATAAATTATGTTCAAACAACTTTTATATTCGATTATAATATTTATAATACTATTGGTTTAGTTAATTTTTTTTCTTTTTTATACTAAGTTTTACTTAGATTTTATGATATTTAATTTGCACTTTTTTATTTTGTTTGATCACATATTATTTTTTTTTTTTGTTTTGTTTGGAATTCTAAAGATTGATTAACTCATTTTTTTTAATTCGATTGAATTTAATAATAAATAAAATAAGGTGGATTAATCATGATGATTCGATCAAAAATCAAATGGCCCATGAGTTAATCATGGATTGATAGGGAATAAAATCACTACGCCATTCGACCTAATAAAAACTATTCATTTCAAACACATAAAATAAATAGTTTTGCTTTTGTCTCTAATCTCTTGCCAAAAGGATTAAAAAGTAAAGTGCATGGGTTCTAAAGGTTGGATCCTAATGATGCTCGCATTCAACACATCAAACATAAGATCCCTAAGGCTTTCTAAGTGTTTAAGAATTATACCTCACCAGAGCTAATGTCCGGTGGATTCCGACCGAGGTGGCTTCGTTTAGAGGAAATGAAGTCCTGTTGAGGTGCTTGTTGGGTTGGATCAATACTAGCATACCTTTTCTTTACTCATATGGTTCTTTTAAATGCCTCATTGATTGAAGATAGTGTTCTCTAAATTGGCCAATTTGAACATCTTTCCTGAGGCACGAGGGAGCTTTGACAGATGTTTCTAGGCTTGCCTCCTCACCAAGTACCCATAAGCTCACTCACACACTTGCCGTGAGCTTCATCATTCTCATGGATAGAATAGTTAGAAGCAAGCTGGAGGAAATATCTTCCTTACATGCACTTGGGTTGTGTAGAGAAGAGTTGTTCAAATGCAGCCAATGGAGGAAAACCTAGATGGAGAATAGGAGGTAGTGGAATGCAGGCTAGAAGAAGGAAAGGAGGTTCAACATATAAGGAGATTAAAGTTGTAGAGATTTTTGTAAGGAAATGGAGAAGATCAAGTGTTGGCTATCTAGTAGAGGACAAGAGGAGAGAGCTCGATGTGTAGCATGATACTTTAAACTAAAATGAGAGGGATGAGAAGAATGACTATAGCCAAAAGAGTTTAAAGAGGACCTGATTTTGCATTGAGTTGGAGCAATGAATATTCTCACATGTTGAATGAAGTTTGTGGATAAGAGTGTCGACATGAGTCTCTTTGGCTTCGCACAAGGAAAAGAGAGGGAGGTGTGCAGCTAGCCTTTGATTTGATTGGAGGGGAGGAAGTACCAAACTGGCAAGAGGATGAGATGCTGCTCACGTGTGACTAATATGGAGAGTGAAGGTAGATGAACAAAGGGACTCCAATCCTGTGAGGCTAGCCTTGATGATGGAATGAGATGGGATGGGTTTGACCGCTCTTGCATGAAGGAAGATGAGAGAGTCGCTTCTCTAAAAAAAATGGCAAGGATGAGAGGCTCATGCAAGGGAGAAAAAGGTCCGCTTTCTCTTGTTCTGGGTTCATGGGGATAAAAATGGAGGAGGAGATGGTATTCCACAAGAGAGAAATGGAAAAGAGTCTCTGTGATTGATATTTTTTTTTGGATGGGAGGCTCAGATGGATATATATATATATATATATATATATATATATATATATATATATATATATATATATATATACTATATATATATATATATATATATATATATATATATATAGAGAGAGAGAGAGAGAGAGAGAGAGAGAGATGGCTCATGTGCTCCAAGTGGGTAAGATAAGATATTTTATTTTATTTTATTTTAAAGCTGGAGAAGAGGTTTTCATTTGAATAGAAAAAAAAATTTATTTGAGATTCACGTGAAATAAAAAAAGACTTGATGCTTTTGCTAGCTTTAATAAAAGAGTGATGTCCAAATTTATTATTATTTATTTTGTTTTTTAACAGGATAAATGTGGCATGAGAATAATAACATACATATATATATATATATATATATATATATATATATATATATATATATATATATATTGTCTTGGTCTCACATGACTAAGGATGGAATTTTTGTTATTATTTTTTAGACTTGTTCTTTTATTTATAAATCTTCACAATTTTAATAATTTTGATATTATAGTTTTAATTTAACGAAGTTTATAAATTATATATATACTAATTAATGATTATTCAAATTATATATTTATTATTTATTTAGTAGTTAATTATTTTGATTTAATTTTAATCAAATTTATATTTGATGTTCAAATTTAATTATATTTTTTATTTCAATTATACAATGATAATGTTGATTGTTTCTTTTTTTATATGATTGATTTTCTAATTATTATAGTTTGATTTTTTGCTAATTATATTTTGTTTCATTGCTTAATTGATTCAAATGATCAATTTGGCAATTATGGTGTGTTGGGTTACACTCATGTTCAATTAAGTGTTTAAGATGATTTGGAGTAATTGATCTCACTTGATTTGATGTAGATTTAGATTTAAGCCCATTTTGACCAAAATTGGGCTTAATGCCACATTGGACTTATTTGAGTTAAATGACCAAATTTATTAAATTAAACCCAATGGTTGGCTAAATTTTATCTAATTATAAATTTAAAATGATTTTGGATGTTTTATTTGAATTAATTTTCAATTTAATTTCAATTTAGATTTAATACGATCCATTTGGGTCTACTTGGGTCAGGTGGCCAAATCAACCTATTTGGATATTCATTAAATTTAGATTTGTTCAATTTTAGACTCAAACTTGTTCATTTAATGATTTTGAGTCTTTAGACTGACTCAATTTGGTCAAATTTTAATTTGTTGACTTTTGTTTTAGTGGAGCCCACATGGGTCAACTCTAGGTCAAATGACCTATTTGTTATTTTATGTCCCATCTTGATTTCTTTTTTTAGTTTGTTCATGTTTATGCATTGATTTCATGTTTTGATTCAATTTAATTTAGTAATTTTGATTTAATTTGATTTTATTTGGACTTAGTGATTTGGAAATTTATTTGAATATTTTGGGTCAATTAGGTTAGGTTTGACCTTGGCTTGATTGATTTGATTGTAGATTTTGGAATGGTTTGAAGTGATGATTGAAGGATTGATTAATTTATGAGAAAATAAATTGAGTTAGGTTTGATTTGGATTAGATTTGGCTAAGTCCAAGAAATTTGCTTAAGGGCTTGGATTTGGATTTTATTTGATTTGGATTTATGTTTGGATCATGATCTGAAGTTGAGTTTGAATTTGATACATTGATTGAAGGGTTGAATTGATCTTTAAGAAATTCAATTGAATTTGGATTGATTTGGATTTGGTTAAGGCTAAGTCCATAAGATAAATCACAGGGCTTAGGAAGGATTTTTATTTTGGATTCAATCATGGGCTTCAATCAGTTAATTTGGATTTGAATTTGGATTTTAGTATTTGAATTGAACTTGAGGTTTGGTTTGAGAAGATGAACATAGGTCAGATTTAGGCTATAGAGTAGGTGAGTCTCTTTAATCTCTAAGGCATGGCCTAATCCTATGGTAAACCCTCTAAATCTTTAGGCTTAGGTTAAGTGTTCAATTAATTACCAGAAGAGTCTTATGACTAAAGAAGTCTTAGTATTTAGAAGGCTCATACGTCTAAGATGAAGAGATTGAGAACTCACTCCAAAAGTGAGGTCAACAAAAGGACCCCTAATAGGTGTGGTGTAACTAACAAGGCACACCACACATATTGGCATTGACTGAGATGATCAACAACATCCAAAGGATTGCAAGTACTAATAAAAATGATCTATGCCTATGTCTAAAAGATAGATATAATCACGATCTTAGCACAATGCAACTCAACTTATGCCAAGGGCATAAGAGAGCAAAGTAGATTTGGTTGGAATTCCATGTTAAGGACTTGAAGGAAGATCCGCTAAGGGATCACACATGCATTAGGCATGACATGTGAGAGGTTTAAACTAAGGGCATAAAAGGAGAAATCCACTAAGGATTGAGTATATGAACCTTCCATTAAAGAAGTAGGTTCAAGCTATCTGCTGGTGATATGGATTTGAGTTTCATTATGAATATGATTAATTTTGGTGTGTCTCAGCTTGAGATTAGAATCTATAACCCATTGGGGATCAAGATCAAATTAATTTTAATTTATTTTATTTTAATTGATAAGGAGGCCTATTCACTAGGGATATGGATTTGAATCCTCTATGGATTGATAATGTGAACCTTCCACTAGGGAAGCAGGTTTGGGCTTTCCCCTAGGGATAAGAGTTTGATTCTTTCTCTCCAGGGGAGAATGATTTTGAATTGAGGGTGGGACATAAGCTGGTTGAATTTGTTAGATTTATGTTTTGATTTAGGCTCCACTAGGAGAGACTAATCGATTTGGGGTGAAGTTTGGTTTATTTGATATGTTTAATTTGACTCCACTTGGAAGGTTGGTTTTGAATTTGGTTGCATGAAGGAAGATGTGAGAGATGTGCTTCTCTAAAAAATGGTGAGCATGAGGCTCTGTAGGAGAAAAGATCTCCACTTTCTCTTGTTTCCATCTAGTCTGGGGATGAAAATGAGGAGGAGATGGTATTCGAGAAAAACATGGAAAGGAATCTCCCATGATTGTTTTTCTTATCGGGATGGGAGGCTCAAAGGAGAGAGAGAGAGAGAGAGAGAGAGAGAGAGAGAGAGATGGCTCTCGTGCTCCAAGTGGGTAAGATAAGATATTTTATTTTATTTTATTTTTTTAAAGTCCGAGAGTAGGTTTTCATTTGAATAGAAAATAAAAATATATATTTGAGATTCATGTGAAATTAAAAGACTTGACACTTTTGCTAGCTTTAATAAAAGGGTGATGTCCAAATTTATTATTATTTTATTTTATTTTTTACCGGCATAAATGTTGCATGAGAATGATAGATACAGCTAATATATATATATATATATATATATATATATATATATATATAATATATATTTATTTTAGTGTCTTGTGACTAAGGATGGAAATTTTTGTTATTGTTTTTAGGCTTATCCTTTTTTATTTATAAATCTTCATAATTTTAATAATTTTGATATTATAGTTTTTAATTTAAATGAAGTTTATAAATTATATATACTATAATTAATGATTATTCAAATTGATATTTATTATTTATTTAGTATTAATTATTTTGATTTAGTTTTAATAAAATTTATATTTGATGTTCAAATTTAATTATATTTCTATTTTAATTATACAATGACAATGTTGATTATTTTTGTTATATGATTGATTTTCTAATTTTTATAGTTTGATTAGCTTGCTAATTATATTTTGTTTCAGTTGGGCTTAATTGATTTAAATGATCAGTTTGGCTTAATTATGGTGTGTTTGGGGTATACTCAAGTTTGATTAAGTGTTTAAGATGATTTGGAGTAATTGATCTCACTTGATTTGATGTAGATTAAGATTTAAGCCCATTTTGACCAAAATTATGCTTAATGGGACACATTGGACTTATTTGAGTTAAATGATTAAATTTATTAAATTAAACCCATTAGTTGGCTAAATTTTATCTAATTAAAAATTTAAGATGATTTTGGATGTTTGATTTGAATTAATTTTCAATTTAATTTGAATTTAGATTTAATACTGAAATGGGTCTTGGTTATGTGGCCAAATCAACCCATTTGGATTTAAATTTAGATTTGTTTAGTTTTAGACTCAAACATGTTCATTTGATGAATTTTGGAGTGACTCAATTTGATCAAATTTTGAGTTGTTGACTTTTATCTTAGTGGAGCTCACGTGGATCAACTCTAGGTGAAATGACCTATTTGTTATTTTATGTCCTATCTTGATTTATTTTTTTGTCTGTTTATGTTTATGCATTGATTTCATGTTTTTTATTCAATTTAATTTAGTTTAATTTTGATTTAATTTTATTTTAATTAGATTTAGGTGATTTGGAGATTATTTGAATATTTTGGGTCAAATGAGGTTGGTTAATTTTGACTTGATTAATGTTATTATAGATTTTGGTATGGCTTGAAGTGATGATTGAAGGATTGATTAATTTATGAGAAAATCAATTGAGTTAGGTTTGATTTGGATGAGATTTGGTTAAGTCCATGAAATTGGCAAGGGTTTGGATTGGATTTTATTTGATTTGGATTTTGGTTTGGATCATGATTTGAAGTTGAGTTTGAGTTTCAATTTGATAAATTGATTGAAGGGTTGAATTGATTTTGAGAAAATCAATTGAATTTGATTTAGATTTAAGGCTAAGTCCATAAGATAAGTCATAGGGCTTAAAAAGGATTTTGATTTTGGATTCAATCATGGGCTTCAATCATTTGATTTGGACTTTACTATTTGAATTGAATTTGAGGTTTTGAGGTAAACATAGTCGATGAAGATGTAGAGTTCTTTAATCCTAAGGCATAGCTTATGCTAACCTTGTATTTAGGCTTAGGTTAAGTGTTTTAATTGCTGAAGTGTCTTATCCAAGGAAGTCTTATTCTAGAAGACTCAGGTCTAAAAAAGAAGAGGTTGAGAACTCACCCAAAGGTGAGGTCAATGGATCAATGTGTGGTGTAACCGACAAGGCACACCACAATTGGCATTAAGAGATGAACAACAATGTACAAAGGATTGCAAGTACTAATGAAATGATCTATGCCTAAGTTGAAGGTAGATAGAATCATGATCTTAGTAATAACTCAACTTATGCCAAGGGCATAAGAGAGCATAGATTTGGTTGGAATTTCATGTAGACATGAAGGAAGATAAGGGATTACACATGCATTGGGTGACATGTGAGAGGTTTATGAGGGAATAAAGGAGAAATCATGAGGAATAAGTATATGAACCTTCCACTAGGAAGCAGGTTCAAGCCATCCATAGGGATGTGGATTTGAGTTTGATTGAATATGATTAGTTTTGGTGTGTTCCACCGAGGATAAGAATTTATATCATGGGATCAAGATTGAATTAATTTTAATTTATTTTATTTTTAATTGATATGGAGGCATTTCCATAGTGGATATGGATTCAATCGAGGGATTGAGAATGTGAACCTTCCACTGGAAGTAGGTTCGCCATCCACCGGGGATAAGATTTTAATTGATTTCTTATGGCTCCAGGGAGAATAATTTTGAATTGAGGGTACATCCACTGGGGACATAAGCCTGGTTGAATTTGTTAGAATTAGATTTTGATTTAGGCTCCACTAGGGAGACTTATATGATTTGTGCCTCACTGGGGTAAAGTTTGGTTTGTTCGATATATTTAATTTGACTTCACCAGGATGGTTGGTTTTGAAGTTGGTTTGTTATGGACACTATCGATGTGCGATGGACCCACTAAGAAGGAGCTATGGAGCCCTTGGCCTATCTTAGATTTACAAATCCAAAGGGGTCCACGCCATGGGTGTATTATCAAACCTAAAGGTTAACTTTCAGTGTGCAAAATTTCTACTTGGAAGAAAGTGTAGCAGACTTATATCTTCCAAAGTAGGGATCAGTCATTGGGGAGATCTATCGATGGCATAGCAAATCAAACTTGACCTAAGGTGATTATTGACAAAGTTTCATTGGGGATCTTACCTCAACTCAAGTATAGCCTGATGATTAATTTGAATTATATTGATTTGATTTAATTTAAATTAATTTGGTGTGTTATGTTGTGGACCCTATTGGTGTTTTATGGACCCACTGAGAAGGAGCTATGTTGGCCTTGCCCTATCTTAGATTTATAAGTCTAGGTACCCACCAAATGTAGACTATCACCCAAGGGTTGCCTGGTCAATGATTCCAAAGTAACAACCAGTGACTTGTTGATGGTGTAATAAATCAAACCCACCCATGGTTACTATGAGTGAATGCCATCAAATTCTATGTTAGCTTAAGAGTAGTCGATTATTTTAATTTGATGGATCCACGATCCAATGGACCATCAAAGTCGGCCTTCTCATCTCAATCATCGATCCAAAGTAGTCTATCCTTAAGGGTATGACTATCCAACCTATTCCTTTTTATGTGCAATGATTGTACAAAAAAAAGCATAAAGACTTACATCTTCATAAATAGGACCAACCTGGGTGACCCATTGATGTATAATAGACTAACCCACCTTGGCTACCCATAAATCAAATGATCATCCAAAGAAATGTAGCTTTTACATCTTCCAAATAAATGACCATATAACCATCATGGAAAAAGAAATTGAACACCTACATCCGAGATCTAATTATCTCAACTCAAGAGTAGTGTGATTCAAAGATTTTTGACATTGATCTTGTTGACCTCTTTTAGTGAGTTCTCAACTTCCTCATCATAGATCTAGAACTCTGTAGACACTAAGATCAGTCTTAAGACACTCCTGATTAGTCAACACTTAACCCAAGCTTAGAACTTGAAGGGTTAGCCATAGAATAGGTTATGCCTTTACATAAGACTTACCTACCCTATAGCCTAAAACCCAAATTTGCTTTACTCATCAAACTAAACCTCAAATCCAACTCAAATACTAGTTCCAATTAGATTCCAAACCAAAATGAAAAACCCATAATCAAATCCAAAAAATCAAAACCTTCCTAAGCTTTGATTTCAACTTATGGACTTAGCTTAACCAAATTCAATTGATTTTATCCAAGATCAATTCAATCCATCAATCATTTATCAAATCCAAATAAATTCCAAACCAAATGATTAGAACCATAATCAAATCCAAAATCAAAATCCCCTCAAAGCCTTATGATGAATTCCATAAACTAGCCAAATCTCCTCCCAATTTAACCCAAATTTGATTGATCTCTTCATGAATAATTTATATCTTCATTTATACTCATAAAAATAAATGAGATATAAACTCTAATAGCCAAAACTAAATCAAACTAAAGCAAACCAAGCCAAATCCCCTCTTAAGCCCTATGGACCTATCTCCATAAGCTTAGCCAAATCTCATACAAATCAACCCAAACTTAATTGGTTTCTTTATAAATCTATTACTCCTTCATTTAT
Source organism: Cymbidium sinense (assembly GCA_021442155.1). Taxonomy (NCBI): domain Eukaryota; kingdom Viridiplantae; phylum Streptophyta; class Magnoliopsida; order Asparagales; family Orchidaceae; genus Cymbidium; species Cymbidium sinense. Next base: position 44,977,794 of record CM038216.1, read on the forward strand.
ACTCATAAATATAAATGAAACCCACCTTCCAATGACCAAAAATAAATCAAACTAAATTAATTCCCTACTTAAGCCCTTTTGAGCTACATCCTTAAGCTTGGTCAAATTTTCTTCCAAACCACTCCAAACTCAAATGATTTTCTCATAACTCATTTAAATCTTCATTTATATTGCTAAATATAAATAAATATAAATTTAAATAAGAAAAAGAAAATCCAAAATAAAATCAAAAGCCAATTTATACCCTTTAATCCAATTTCTTGGACTTAACCAAATCCTATCCAAATCAAGCCAAAACTAATGGATTTTCTCTTAAATCAATCATTCCTTCAAACATCTATCCAAATATAAATGAAAAATACAATCATCAACCCAAATAAAAATCAACTCAAGTCATTTCCAACCTAGCCCATTTGACTTGAAATATTCAAATGAATAAAAACTGATGATAATCATTTGATCAAAAAAACCAAATAAGGCTAGCCATCCAATCCAAAGAATGAGGGGGTATACCCTCCTCATTCTCACTAAAATCTAGAGACACATTTGATTCAACCCTAGCAGCCAGAAATGCATGCCCTAGAGTAATTTCCAAGGTTACTTGAGCTCCCCAACTCTTCCTCTATCAATTTTAAAAAAAATTAAATAGGGGAGCCCCAATCCAATTGTCATTTCTTCAAACCTCCATCAAAGTGAAATTAACTTTGCACAGACCATCCTTGAAGCTAGAAGAGCGAGAATGAATCATCCCCCAAGCTTCTCGATGATCGGAGGATAGATTTCAATTGAAGTTGACCACTTCCATCTTGTGCCTTGGCTTTTCAAGCAATCCACCTCAAATCAAAGCTCATGCTACTGTGGTAAAAAAATTTTACAAGGGAGTAACCTTTCAAATCTACAGGGAGAAATGAAAGTGGAGCATTTACAAAAATTCCTCTTGGTATGATGCCATGCAGATCTGTAGATGTACTTATTCAGGTGATCGGATACATCATCAAGGTATAGTGTACTATCTTGAAAGACAGATGTCATTATAATTTAATGGAGCCAATCACCTAAATAAAGACTCCAAAGGATGATGAGTTTGCATATGTACTAGAGATTCTTCCTCTACTTTATATAGAAAAGTAAAGAATAATTTATTTTAAATCAAGTTCATTAAGTTCCTTACAGGGGCAAGCCCCCATAGTTAATTAAATCATAAGGTATGGGATCCCTTAGGAAAAATCTCGATTAAAGTAAATGATCATTGTCTATAAAGATTTCAATACAGAAGGACTATCAATCAATTGGATTATGTTTTGAAGATTAAATGGGATTGATTAAAAAAAGAGTTATTATTGAAGCCAAAATAGGAAATAAATATGAGATTCTCACGATGCTAGGAAACCTAGTGAGCATCTCAAACTATCCTATAGTTGGGCTTTACATTTTAGAAATTGATTTAGTTTATTTGAGTTGCATTTTTCATTAGAGATTTAGGACTTAAGATTCCTTAACACAAGATTAAGTAAATGCCTAAGAGGTGAGGAATTATGCTTATGGCCCACAAAGGGAGAAGAACCTCGTAACTATAGGGAGCTTCAGGAAAGCACAACCTAAATCTAAGGTAAAAAATGGGTAATTAGTTTGCATCTAAAAGAGAGGACAAACCACCTGACAACTTGGACTTACAACCACCTAGGGGTGGCTACCAACTAACCCTTGCTATGATTTTAAATACATGTAGGCAATTCTTTATGCTTATGCAAGATAGCTAGGATGTTATTACTTAGAAATAATCTAAGTTCTTAAACTCACTCCCTAAAGAGACTAGATCATGTCAAGGGACATGCTTCAAATAGATTAAATCTAATGCAATTCAAATTTCATTTTTATTTTTATTTTTGGACAATTATTTTTGACTTAGGCTAATAGGATCTTTATGACTAATGCATGAGAAATCGAATTATTGGCCAAAATTAGTGAGAAGGGAGGAGGTGAATTTCCACCATGGCCCTTGAAGGTCAACCTAGTTTCTCTTACAAAGGTGGAAGCCCTCCAATCAAGTGTGAAATAAGATGCATTTGTGCATGATATTATAAAGAAATGCTCATCCAGCTAAGGGGTTGCTAATTCTTTTATCTTGCTTTTAATCCTAAGTTTTAGGTGAGGTTATGAGTTGTTTAATTTTAATTTGAGTCGTTAAGTTGGGTATAAGATTTTTTTTCTAAAGAGACTAATACACATCCAAGCCATGCATAAAGAAAGGAAGAAACTAAGAAAAGCATGCCACTTAGTGCAACAGCTAAACAAATCATCAAATAATTTTTAAAGCTAATCGCAAAAAGAATAAGTGGTCATTTGTGGCCGGGCACCACCGAACAAACACGAAAATATCAAATGTGGGTAGTTGAGCTCTATCCTTATAGAACCTAGATTACAAATGAATTAAAATAAAATTTAAGCAAAGGAATTCAATGTTATGGGGGTCTTCAAGCTTTAATCTTCTTTCTCCTTTCTTCTTTCTCCTTTCTTCTTTCGTTCTTCTTCTTTTCTTCTTTTTCTTCTTTAGTTCCTCCTTTGGAAGGTTGGATGGTAGATGCTTTGATGTTTCACATGGTACATAAGATAGGATCTTATGACCAATGCTCATCCTAATCCCCCATAACAAATCATTCCAAAATCCTACTTATACAAATTTTTACATGAAAAGGAAAAGTATAAATCTAACTAACACCTGTGAAATAAAGGTTAGTTAAATCACACCACACACATCGCAAGTATGTATATTAGACTTATCACCCAACACATGGGTGTCTAAGTCCACCTAGCTTATGGATTATGTAAAGGGGTATAAGAACCTACAAGCAAGAAGCATTTATATTTTTATTTATGATAGCACCCCTTAAGCACAATTTCCTGCAGAAAAGAATAGTTAGATTGAGAACATCCTATCATTCATTCTATGAGCATACACCCTAACATCCAGTCTAAAAGATTCATCACAAAAGAAAACAAATATCAAACCATGCACTAACCTAACCTAAAGCTAGAAGTGGTGACTTAGGCTAATGTGTGTGCTTAGAAGGTTTGTGTGGTATGCTTAGCTATGGATTTAGGTTTAAATTCTCTAAGTGTGAAGAACATGTTCAACTTAGAGGAGGGTTTCATTTAAGTTGTTTAAGTATTTTTGGTTATTATTATTTCATGTTTTAATGTTTTTTAAGTGAAAACTATAATTAATTACTAAGTTATGAATAGATAGCAATAGAAGAGAACTTCTCTTTCCTTCCCTAACCTTAAGTAATTTTCTAAAGTAAGTTCATGTTTTAATTTCATTTAGATGAATATTTTGATTATATCTTTTAATAAATCCTAAGTTTAGATAAACTCTAAAAAATCCTATTTAAAATGGAATGCAATTTAAGATTAAGTAAAATGAATCAAAATCCAAATAACACACATTACTTCATTTCTTTCCCAACATATATGACATGCATACGGATGGACCCTAAGCATATCTATACATGAAAATGGGAGTAGTTAACACACTTTATGATGCATACTAAGTAAAAAAAATTAGAAGTTGAATATGCATGATTTTTCTTAAGTAGAAAAGGTTTTCCTTATCCAAAATTTCACATACATACATGAAAGTAAGAAAGGCATAAGTGAGTACAACATTATTATTAACTAGAGGTGTAAGGTACAAGACCTACTTAGGGCTACTTAAAGCCTCGCAACCTCAGGGTGTCCAAACTAATATACCACTTTCCTTAAGTACTAACATGCATATAAAAGAAATGAAATAAAAAATAAAGATGCAAAAGTTGTTTAATGGAATTGTTTTGTTTATGCAATTTATGTGTGTAAGTGTAAGTAACCCTTCTTAGATGGTAGCATAGGGATGAATAGGATATGAAATTAGGTGAGGATTAGGTCCCTTTCAAATGAACCTTATGTCTCACCTAAATTCCTATTCAAAACTATACCAACATGGGAAAAAAAAGGAAACCTATACTAAGCATACCTATATAATATTTCACATGCAAGCTTATAATTAAAGTATAAGTAGCATACTTTCAGATTTGATATTTCATTTATAAGTTTTAATTTTTTTTTGGATTTAATAGTGATAATAGCCACTCATATTTTACTTTAGCCAACACATGCACATTTGACATAAAGTAAACAATTTCATTTTAAAATTTGAAACATGAAATTATGAATGCATGAATCACATGACATACATCTTAACATGTTAGGAAAGATCCAAAGCAATGAAAATATGTAAACAAACTCACTTTACTTAAATCCTAAAGACATTCTTAAGGAATAAGAAAATTTTATAATAAATCTAAGTGAATTTCAAAAATGATTTTTGTTTAGTTTGAAGTTTGATTTAATTTTGAAAAGGTGAGATGAGTTTGTTGTTCCAAACCCATTCCCACATGTGTTTTGTATTTTTATTTAATTTTTAGATCATAAAATCCATTTTAAGCATTGATTAGGTTAAGGTATAAATTAAGTGGCTCAATTAACCCTTATCTACACCACCTTAGAAAAATTAACTAAGTAATTATGAGCCAATGAGATGACATAAAATCCACAAGGTATTTAAATTTGCAATGCGCCTAATAATGAAAAGGCCTAATGCAAATTGGCTCACAATTAAAAGTTAATTAAGCTAAGGGGTTTAACATAAGTAATTTTAAAACACCCTTTCATACTTATGAAAGAGGTTTTAATTTCTTTAATTAAACTTAAGCTATTAAACACCTAAGCATCTACTCAAGGTAGATTAATTAAGTTTTGGAACTTTTCAGAATTTTTGAAAATTGATTAATGGGGTGATTAATTAGTTAACCCTTAATTAAGAGGGGATTAAGGAGAGAAAAAGGGGTTTAGGGAATAGCTTAGGGGAAATGCCCAAAAATTATTCCATAAACCCCCTACTCACTGGATTTGACATTAATCAAACCTAATTATATGGTAAATCTACTAATCATACCTTAATTACCCTTAATTATATGAAAGAGGTAATTAGGGAATGAAATACCAATTTCCCCAATTGAGCCCTCAATAAATCTCAAGAAACTTAGGGGAAGTGGAGGTCATCACCTAAAATAAACCCTAGAAATTTGAGATCAATTGATGACCTAATTAAAGGATAATTAGCTAATTAATATTCCCAAAGAAACCCAAATTCAGAGAAAAGAGTAATTCAAAATCCATTGAAAACATTTTTTAAATATTCTAGATGAAGTAATCTTTCTGTAGCATTATTTCTTTTATTTTTCTAATTTTTATATGAAGAATTATGAATTTTTGAAGTTCCATGAATTAATTTGGAATTAATTAATTGCTTAACTAATCACTGCTTAATACTTAGCTCACGACATGACACGTGGTGGAGGTAGTCAGCGCGCTTTACACATGTCACACTATAAGGATGTGACAAATGTCACATCATAAATGGTGGCGGTGACGCATGTGCTAATATCTTTGGCCTTTCGATCAAAAATCAGACGGCTAAGGATTCACCCATGGTTTTAAAAATGAAATTGATTTCTAAATCGTGTTAACTATTATCAGCTGTCCATTTAAAATGCACGGATGGACGACTGAGATGAGCCAAGTTCTTCCATGAGGATCAATGGAGACCATACATGATCTAAGGGGAGATCCGAGCTTGATCTAGCATATAATCATACAAAAATCAACCCACACAATCTTAGCATAATTACAAACCCATCCAATGGTGGATTTCACATGCCATGAATATTTTTTTCATAAAGCTCCAACACCTCCTAGGCTAAGTGGTCAAAAAATTCCATACCTCGCTAGAGGTGATCACGAGCACTTGAGATCAATGAGGTAGCTTCGTCTGGTGGAGATGAAGCCCTATTGAAATTCTTGGGCCTTGGGATTGAATGGATTAATGGGTAGACCAACACCACTTCACTTGGGCTTCGGCTTTAATCCAATTGTGCTCTTCCTTACAGTGGGAACTTCAATCAGAGCTTGGGCAAGTTTGACTTGGCCTCTGATGGAGTGTGCAAGAGTAATTGGATGGAGTTCAAGTATAGAGGAAGTTGGCTAATGGATTGAGCTCCCCTATTTTGGACTGTGCAAAACTGAGAAATAGGGAATTCAAATCCTTCCTAAAAAGTTTGGGAATGCTCTAAGGTGGTTTCTCTGGGTTTCTAGGCTTCAATCGAAGTGATTGAATTGAAATTTCATTGAATTAGGGGGAGTATATCTCTCCTATGGCAATCAGATGGTCAACACCTCTATTGCTATTTTGATCCAATTACTAAGATTGGGAGGGTTGTTTTAACTGTTAGATGTTTGTACATGGTCAAATTGAAGTGTTGAGTGGATTGGAAAACTCTCATGTGCATCAAATTGAGCATAGGAGGGAATTTGAAAACTCAATTTCAAGCTATGTGATTGGGTTTGGTCTATGGGCCAAATGGGCTGACCCCAACCCATTAGGTTGGGTGCACCACTCATCAGTAAGTCCCTTTGAGCTTTTAGGAAAGCCTCAAGTGATTGTGAAGAGGGTATGACCAAAATACCCATAGGCTAGGCCAAAATTTGTTCTATGGCTTAGGGGTAAAATGTTCATTTTGCTATTTTTTAATTTGGATATGTTAGGTATGTGGAGAAACTAGGTTTGACCAAGTTTCATTTGAATTGGAATCCGTTTGATAGGGTTTCACTCATGTTGACCCATTTAGGTCAAAATGGGTCAAGTTGACCAATTGGTCAAATTGGATCAAACCAAGGGTTGGGTTAAGTTCATAAGATCATTTGAAATGGTTTGGTGGATTTGGTTTGGTTCAATTTGGTATATATTTAGTTTTGGCTCATATGACTTCATTTAGGTCAAATGGGTCAGGTTGACCTATTTGACCCATTTGACCTATTTGAGGTAGGTCAAGGTTTAGGTTAGTTAGTCATATGGAGTGGATTGGTCTCTTTGTTTCCAATCAATTTGGTTAAGTTCATTTTGGCTCAACATGACCCCTTTTGGTCATGTTGGGTCTAAGGTCAATTGGGCTAGGCTGGGTCTAGTTGCCCAATTGAGGCTTTGGTCAAGTTCCTCAAGTGATTTGAGATGGACTTACTGATTAGTTTCAATCAATTTAGCTTAGATAACGTTTTGACACATTTTAACAATTTAGGTCAAAATGGGTCAACTTGGGTCAAGTGGGCCAATTGGGCTAGGTTAGGCTCCAATGTTAGCTTGGTCAAGTTCGAACATAGGTTATGAGTGAACTTAGATCAATGGTTTCAATCAATTTGGCATATGGGTGATTTTGGCTATGTAAGGTTTCATTTTAGGTTAAGTGTTAACTTGGTCAAACCTTAGGTTTGGCTTGATTTGACCCAATTTGATTGATTAATCATCCCATGATGTTTGTTCATCATGATGAGAGTGATATATGAGTTTGGTTAAATCTAATTTTGTTAGGATAAAATGTTGGCTCATAAGGGTACTTTAGGTCACTTTGGATCAAGTGAGCTTAAGTGGGTAAAATGTCTTGGTCAGAGCTTGATTTAAAGTTGACTGATCTTGCATATGGACTCATGATTGAAATATAAATCCATTTACAAGTGATTTGAAGTCAAATGAGTTTTGATCCATTTGAAAATTTCATATTCAAAGGAAGAATATGAAAGGGTTTTGGGTTTGATTTCTGATTTTGGTTTTGATTGTTTTATTGAGGTTTGGATTTATATATGAGCTCATGATTATAGGATTGATTGTACCATGAGAGAAAATCAATAGTTTGGCTTAATTTGATAGTGATTTGGCTAAGTTCAAGATTTTGACTTGAAAGGCTTAGATTTGATTTTGAATGGATTTGAGTTTGATTTTTGAATTGGTTTTGATTTTTTGAATTTATATTTCATTTATATATGTGAACATAAATGAGAATATAAATGATCATGAGAAAATTTCAAGAATTTGAAGTGGTTTAATCATTATTTGGGTTAAAGCCATTAAATGGAATTTAAAGGATTTATGGAAATTTTAAATTGGAATTTAATTTTTTTAATTGGATTTGATTGATTTATATTTATATTTAATTTATATATGAGAATATAAATGAGAATACAAATAATTTTTGAGAAAATTCCATGAGTTTGAATAGGTTTGATCAACGTTTAGATTAAATCCATTAATGGGAAATTAAGGGATTTAAGGGAATTTCAAGGATTTTAAATTTAGAATTTAATTTGAGGGTTTGATTTGATTGATTTATATTTATATTTCATTTATATATGAGAATATAAATAAGTTTTGAGAAAATCCCATGGGTTTGAATAGGTTTAATCAAGATTTAGAGTTCATTTTGGCTAAGTCCTCTAATGGAAAATTAAAGGGACTTAAGGAAATTTTTATGAATTGATCCGGAATTTTGAATTTGATTTGATGGGTTTGAATTTACATTTCATTTATAAATATGAATATAATTGAGAATATAAATGGATCATGAGAAAATATCAAAGATTTGAATAGGTTTTGATCATAGTTTTGGCTAAGTCCTTAAGAGAAGCTTAAAGACTTAGGAAATTTGAACTTAGGAATTTTTGATACATTTCGATCATGGGTTTCAATCATGGATTTCATTTGAGTTTGGAGAAAATCAAATAAAATTGATTTGGAGTTTGACTTGTAAGAAGGAAAGTGAGAAAAGGTTTAAGCTAAGGGTAGGAGGTTTTCCTAACACCCCTAAGGCATAACTTATTCATATAGCTAACTCTTCTAAGTTTGCTAGGCTAGGGGAGTGTCTACCTAATCACTAGATGTGTCTTACAACTAAGGAACTCTTAAAGTCTATGAGAAGTCCTATGTCTAAGATGGAGGTTTTGAGAGCTCATTCCAAAAATGAGGTCAATAGCTGCCCAATACGGCATCATTTCTACTAAACAAAGCTTCCTCAATCATTGGAACCCTTGGTCCTAAGCTCCAATGAGGTATGCCATTGAAACTGACCTTTAGCTTAAAATGGTTTGGAGCTTTTTGAAGAAAAGTTGCATGTTATGAGATTTCCACCTTTAGATATCTTCATTTTGCTTCCCTGATGGTGTGGAATCGACTTGATCTCCATTCGAGCGCGAGTGAGCTCAGATCATGCAACAAACGATGGATGCTCTTTGTCTCTTGCCGCTTGAGAGGAGACATATCAAAACATCTATTCTGCATGAATGGAATGGATGGTCTTGATCAAAGCATGCTAGATAAACTGAATTAATCCTACTTAACCACAGGTTTGATCGTGGCCATCCAATCTTTGATCGGACGGATCACTAGAAAGCGTATCCGCTTCTGGCTGACTCAGCTATGTGATTTGATAACTTAAATAACCAATCCCATGGCACCATGTGGAAAGCACGCCGTGTCAGCATGCAACGTGGCGCCGACAGGATTAGGGCTTCAATTAGGGTTAATTAATCCATTTTTAATGTTGAAACTTTTAAATTTCATAACTAATTGTAAAAAAAATCTAAAAATTATAAATGAGAGCTCATTCTAAAGGTATTTAAGAGAGGTATCCATTAGAATTATCCTTATTTAATTTTAAGTTGTAATTTTGGCTTAATTAAGGTTTAATTAATAACTTAATTAGCTTAATTACTCCTTAATTAATCATCCAATTGATTTCAAACTTTTGAGGATGTTTAGGAGATGATCTCTACCTCTATTTTCATGGAATTTATTGGTTGTTTAATTAGGAAAATTTATTGATTAAGCCCTAATTACATTCTTAACTTAATTAAGTGATAATTAAGTATATGAATAGTAATTCATTAATTATGGACTCCTAAATTATGGTTGAATAGTAAGGAGGCTTAGGGAATGATATTGGGGCTTCTCCCTTAATACTTTCCCTAATTGTTTCTCTCTTTTCAACCAAAAATAATACTAATTAATGATTAATTAATTAATCAATGACTTAATTGGCTAAATTAAAACTAAAATTATATGAATTCATGCTTGATTAAATGGATAATTTATGGAATTAGGTTGGGGCATCTTTTCCAACCTTTTTCCCTTAAGTCCATCTCATTTTGAAAAGATAATCAAAAGTTAATAATTAAGAAAGAGAAAAATGAATTAATGAATTAATCCTTTGATCGATTAAATTAAAAAATTAATTAAATCTAATTTTCCTAATTAATCCTTGGGTATTTCTTTGGGTGTTCAATAACCTAAAGAGAGCTAATGAAATTATGGTTAGCTCACTTGTATGAGAAAACCATAAAAGTAATTAAGTGATTTCCTCAAGCTTAATTAATTAATGATTGTGAGCTAAATGCGTTAGGCCCCTTTCATTTAATAGGAGCATTGCTATTTACTTCTCAATTTATTTGCATATCATATTAGCTCATAAATTTTTAATTAATTACCTTAAGGCAACATAGGTTAAGGGTTTAATTAATTGATTTAATCCATGCTTAACATAGCCAATTCATAAAATCAACCTAATTTCTTTTCATTAAATCAAATTAATTCACATATGGGGAATGGGATTAGGATTAAAATCTTTTCACATTTCTTAAATAAAATAAAACATGAAAAATGGCATTAAGGAACTTTGGTTTGTTTTAAATGATCTTATTAAATATGATTGTCCTTAAGAATTAATTAGATTGAATCAAATTATGTGCATATGTTCTTTTATTTCTCTTCAATTATATTAAATGTTGTATTCCACTTGTAATCATGCATTCATCCTTTTCAAAAATTAATTAAATAAAATGACTTATTTTATGTCAAGTTGCATGTGTTGGCTTAAATTAAAAATATGTGGCTATTATCACTATTAAATAGAAAATTAATTTTTAAAGTATATAAATCAACTATAACACATAGAGTAATGATAATTATGAGTATTTATAAGCTTGTATGTGCTTACAACTTAGAACATGTGATATGAAGTTCTCTTTTCTTTAACCTTCATGAATTCACATAAGAATATGAATATTAACAAGTGTATAGTTCATTTGAAAAGGACACAACACTTGCTTTAATTTATTCTTATGTATATCCATGTCAAAATTTATATAGAATTTTAGATCACATGTATAAATAACTCAAAATATAATTCTTACATGGTTTACATTCTTATAGTTGTTTGTAAACTCATGAGTATTTATGAAAATCGGGTATATTTAGTCTTGACGCTCTGAGATGCATGGCTTTAAGTAGCCCGAAGGAGGTTCCTACCTCATTCTCCTAGTCAAATAATGGCAAAGTACTTACTTATAACTTTTATACACTTGTGTATCCATTTGGCTAATGAGTAAAAACCCCACCTTATTTTATATGCGTTATTCAAAACAAATTTTTTTTTCATGATTTCCATTCTTATAGTTGTTTAGACATCTACATGTATTTGAGAATAGGGGGTATATTTAGTTTGGACAACCGGGGAGGTACAACTTTAAGTAGCACCAAAGTGGTTCCTACCTCATGCTCCTGGTCAAATAATGGTGATGTACTTTCTTAGAAATTTCATACATTTGAATGTGTATTTATCTAATGAATGAGAATCCTTTTTTTTTATAAAAATTATTCATGCATCTTGCATTTAAGTGTGCCAAAAACATATTGTATGCTACATATGATGGAAACAAATCAATAAATATTTATTGTGTGATAGTAATTAACTCCAATTAATCTTAAGATGCCTTTCTTATTGAATAAGATTATTTAAAGTGAACTTAAACTTAGGATTATTTAAAATATATAATAAGGAATTAATTAAAGAGAATTGATTAATTAATATGCTTAAATGTAGCTTAAGGTAGGGATAAAAAAGGGTGATCCTCTATCTTTTATTTCTCTTTATAACAATTACCTGTTAAGTGTAAACCAAGTGAAATAAAAGAAAACACTAAGTAAAACATACAAATCAATTATTCCACTTAAAGTAAAATCATCCTTTCTCACTCAAAAAATTATAACAAAGCCTAGTTAAGATATACAAAATAAGCCTTAATACACACACCTTAGATTAAGTCATCACTTTTAGCCTTATGTTAGGGCGGTGCATTGTTTGATGTATGTTTAGTTTTATAATATATTATTGTAGAATGAATGTTAGGGTATATGCTTTGTAGACTAGATGTTAGTCCGTGATTAGCAAAATTATATTTTCTACAGGAGATTGTGATTAAAGGATGCTTATAATAAATATAAATGCTCTCTTTTGCTGGTTGCTTAACCCCTAAGCATAACCTAAATTAGGATAGGTGGACTTGGATACCCTTGTGCAGTGCTAAGTATAAATTATACATATAATTACTTGGATTGTATGGTGTGTTTAGATAACACTTATCTTGCAGTTGTAGTTAGATTTACATTTTCAACTTTTAATGTAATTTTGCATTAGGAATTAGGATTTGTGTTATGGGGGATTAGGATGAGCAGAGGCTATGTCCTAGGAGGCACCCATGATGCCTTTGAAGTAAGAAAATCTAATGGAGGAATGAAGGAGATATGGAGAACGAAGAAATGAAGACCTCTCAGAGCATTTATTTATTTGTAATTGTAATTATTCTTTCATATACCGGGTTGTTTAAGGGTAGAGCTCAGCAACCCATTTATTTTTTCAGGTTGTATGGTAGTACCCGACTACACCAGTCAGTTATTCTTTTATATTAGGTTTATAGATTGTTTAATATTTTATTTACAATTGCAAAATAGAAAGGACATGTCTCTTTCTAGTTTCTTCATGTATGGTGATTTAATGTGTGGCCTCAATCCAGTTAGGCTATCAGGGAAAATTAACTTTTCTACCCTAACTACAACTCATAACTAAATCTTCTAAACAACTCATAACCTCCTTTAAAGCCTATGTATTAAATCAAGATAACTAAAAAAATTTAGCATCCCCTTAGCTGGATGTTGTATACTTAATATCATGGATTTCATCTTGTTTCACTTTAGCTAAGAGAAGGTTTCCATCCTTGTATGATAGGGGAAGGCTTGACCTTTGAGGGTCTCCCCAATGGTGGAGAACACCTCTTTCTCTTTGATTTAGCCAATAACCTCATTTTATCAGGCATTTAGACATATAAAAATCATATAACATTTGTCAAAATGAAGAGTCCAAAATCAAATAGAAATTGAAAAGATTTACATTAGACTAAGTCATTATTCATACCACTCATGCTCTAGTCTCTTAGGGAGTGGGGTTAAGGATTTTAGTTTCTTTCTAATAATAACATGCTTACCATCTTGTAAAACATAGGACTCGATCACATGGTTTTAAAGCGTAAGAGGAGTTAGTTGGCTGCCACTCTAAGTAATTTTAAGTCTAGAAGCTAGGTGATTTATCCTCTCTTATGGAGGTAAACCATATACCCATCTTAACTTAGATTTAGGATATGCTTCAGCCCTTGCTAAAGCTCATTAAATTTATGATCTGAGGTTTATGTTTCCCCTCATTTATCTTAAGTCTAGTAGTTTCTCCAGTTCCCATCAGAACCACCCCGGCCTCTCGAGTAGCGGGATCCACCATCGTATCCCAGATCTCTCCCTTCGCCACCACCACGGCTATAACCTCCGTCACTCCTCCCGCCTCCATAACCACCACTGCTCTGACCACCACATCCATATCCACAAGCACCTCTAGATCCACCACCACCACTTTGCTAACTGCCACCTTCGCCTTCGCCTCCACCGCCAGATCTAGACTGGGCTTAGTTGACGGTTATGTTCATCCTGTCAAGGTTTTACCCATTCTTAGGGTTTAGGTTTATGTTTAGGTTTATTAGGTTTTAGGGTTTAGGTTTATTTTTTTATTTATTTAGTTACTTTAGCTTTAGGTTTAAGGTTTGTGATTTAGGGTTTAGGGTTTAGGGTTTATGGTTTTTTTATTACCATAAAAGTAAATGGTACAATGTCCTTAAAAGGGGTAAAGCTTAGAAATTTACTGCTCACATAGCTACAAGAAACCTAAAGAGCTAAACCCCCATCTAAGTATATTAGAAGAAGAAAAGAAAACAAAAGAGCAAAAAACAACATCTAAAAGCATAAAAGTGAAAGGACAGATAAAACTAAAATAAAATGTGAAAATAAAAGAAGGTTAAGTAAGCAGTTCATGATTCCTTTGAGAAAGCATAAGCAAGATCCATAGCAACAACACTAGGGATGATTAAGAAATGACTAGTCCCTCTATAAAGTTCCAACTGAAAAGAAATCAAAAAATACTACCAAGGCAAAAGTCATAGCTAAAAAATATAAAGATTAAGATAGCAAAAGGATAGAGCTGAGAAAGAGAAGACTGAGGCTCAATGAAGATCATCTCAAGGGGAAATAATACATATGAGCATCCAAACTTCATAAAGAAGGGTGACAACCATATATAAATCTACCAACTAGAGAGAGGAGGTGAGTAACATCAAAGCCATCATAGCCATCATACCTGATACCACCAACTAGCCCACGAAACAAAACCCACAATAGGCCAATCACATAAAGGTAGCAACCCAGAACTTACATCAAGATCATTTGGAAAGCTAATGAAACCATGCAGTAGCACTACTAAAACTACCACCAATATACCTGATACAAGCCAACATCCAAAGCCAGCACACACAAAAGGGGGCCAAAGACAACCACCAATCACCAAAAACCAAAATTCCCAATTCAGAAGGATCAGCAAAGGATCGGTCAGCACACCAAAAGGCTCCAACAAATTAGCCAAGAAGAAGAAAAATTCCAATAAAGAGAAAAGCAACCAGCCAAGATTCGAAAGCCAACTAAAAGTCCTCCAACCAAAGAAGATAAGTAAAACATCCATAAGGCAGCCACCAGAGAATAGCCCATCATTAGTAACCAATAAAGGAATGACCCTAGTAGCAAAGGAAAAACAAAAAAATAGCCAAAAAACCACCAAACAAAGAGACAATCAACCAATCCAGCTAGCCAACATAGCCTCTTAGCCAACCACCATAGTAGCAAAAAACCCAAGTTAATGTAAAACCAATAGCAACCATCAAGCCAAAATCACCCAAGACATCCAAGAAAAGAATAGCCACTAAAAAGCCAACAACTAGACAACCCATAATAATAACCAAAACCAAAGCTATTGTAGCTAAGAGGGGAAGGCCAAAGTAGGAGGAGGCCAAAACCATAACCAAAAGAGAAAAAATAAAATCAACAAAATAGAGCAGTAAGCCCCAGTCAACAAAATAGAGAAAATAACAACCAACCCGAAGTTTCCACCAAGCCATAATCAAGTCAATAATAAACCACCAACAACCCCCAAGGTATGTCACCAACATAAAAGGAAAAAATAGCCAAACAAGTCAGCTAGCCAACCAACCTATCCATCTAACACTACTAATCAACCTATCCAGCCAACAAAGCCACCTAGTCAACCACCACAGCAGTAGATCCAAATCAGGTAAGTTTGCAACCATCCCAGAAATGATGCAAAACTCATACAAAAGGAAAAACATACAGCAGGAAAAGCCACATACCAAAATGATGTTACCGAAAATAGGCAATGAAAAATAGTGGTCAACACCCAGACAGTAGACAAAAGCGACCAGGTCAAAAAAATCAAACCAACCTAGAATGCAATGATAATATCCACCAGATTAAAAATGTCAGACCAACCTAAAAGTCAGAGGTCCAAAACAAAAACTAGCTCAAGCTAAAGAGTGAAAATAAGCATATAGCCACAACCTAAAGAGGGTTTAACAAAGTGTAACAAAAAGCAAAGGATCATAAAAAACCAATTGAAAAAAAAACTAAGCCAATAAATTATATTCTGAGATAAGGCAATCTAGTATTATCCATATTAACCAAGCCTCCAAAAAGTTTAGGCAAAGTTTGGTTGTCAAATAAAGTAAAATCAGTTAAGTTGGCACCTAAATTAGCCAAGAAATCAACACAAGCATTACCTTCATGAAGGATATGGAAAATTTTAAAACATACTTGAGAAATAAGAATTTTTGTATGATTAAGAAGATAAAATAACTCAACATTCCCATTTCTATTAAAATTATGCATGTCAAGAAGCAAGAGAGCATCAACTTTAATCTAGATGTTGTCAAAACCTCTATTCAAACAAATTTTAATAGCTTTATTAACAGCCATAAGCTCAACAAAAATAATAAAATAGGCTTTGAGAGGATAGGCAAAACCACAGATGATAGTACCTTTATAATCCCTAAGGATACCACCATAACCATATTTATTGGAAGCCATAGAACCATCAGTATTCACTTTAATCAAGTTCTTTTTAGGTTTGATCCAATGGATAATCCTAACACCTTTATAAGGGTCAAAATCAGGCAGAATGATACATAATTTTTTAGCCACAAATTTATAACCTCTAAAATGAATGTTACTAATAATATTGGCATTAAACAGAGCATGGATATTTTTCTTTAGTTCTAACCAAGATCCTTTTATTGTTCATAGGAGTACCATGATATTTAACATCATTTCTATCCATCCAGATGAACCAGATAAGGGTAATAACAATTAAAACTTTGATATGACTTTTCATAATTTTTTTGGAACAAACTTCAAGAAGTTGATATAAAGAAAGAGTACCATGAAAATAGTTGGTATAAAATAAATCGTCATACCAAAGCCAAAATTTAGAAGAAATACCACCATTGAAAAAAATATGATTTACATTTTCAATATGAAAGCAATAATATCACTTAGATGGTAAATAAAACCCTTTAATCTAGAGCAAAGAGTCCATAGGAATAAAGTTATTCAAAATCCTCCAAGCTAAAATTGAATAAGAAATGAGAATGATATTGTTCCAAAGTTTAGTAAAGACATAAGAGGGGTTATGTTTATCTCTAATAAAATTCTAAACCTTTTTCAGAACAAAATCACCATTATAAGAAAGCTTAAAAAGAATTTGATCAGGTTTGTTAGAAGAAATGGGGATATTTCTAAACTTGTTAAAAAGTGAAATAAGGATATAATTCTTAAGTTAGCTTTCATTCCAATTGTTATTAAGCTCAAAAGAGTTTACTTTGATAGCAGTAGTAGAGTGGGTAGATAATAGAGTGTCAATAGAGTCGTTGCCAATCCAATTCTCTTGCCAAAAGGAAGAAGAACGCGAATGAATACTCTAAGATATTTAGGATTCGACAACCCATTTAGTGGAGCAAAGCCTTTTCCAAACAGTAGAATCACCATCTTTATAAGCACATATAAGAGTTTGTTTACCTTGGCAATATTTTTCCATCATAAAATTAGCCCAAAAGCTATAATTCTTACTAAAATTCCACCAGAGCTACGAGAGAAAGCGGGGATAGCTTCACGAATAGGTTCGCAACCAAAAGCACCTTCACCAAAAAGACCACACCATTTATGCCAAGATGTCCAATGCATTATTTTGGTAGAGTTATTGGAGCCCCAAAAAAATTTATTAAGCAAACGATTAAATATAAAATAAACTAAATAAAAAACCTAAATAAAAATAAAAATAAAATAAATAAAAATAAATAAAAAATAAACTAAATAAATTAAATAAAGCTAAACCTACTAGCTTACTTAATTTTAAAAAAACCATAAACCATAAATCTTATACCCTAAACCCTAAACCCTAAACCATAAACCCTAAACCCTAAACCTACAACCCTAAACCTTAAACTATAAACCCTAAACCCTAAACCATAAATCATAAACCCTAACCCTAAACCCTAAACCCTAAACCCTAAACCCAAAAAGCATAACCCTAAATTGTAAACCCTTAACCATAAATCATAAACCCTATCCATAATCCCTAAACCCTAAACCCTAAAAGCATAAACCCTAAACCCTAAATCCTAAACACTAAACCCTAACCTTAAACCCTAAGCCCTAGACCCTAAACCCTAAACCTAAACCTAAAGTAACAAAATTAATTAAAAAATAAATATAAGCCCAAAAACCTAGTAAATATAAACCAATACTTAAACCCTATGAATGAGCAGAACCTTGATGGCAAGAACATCATCATCAACCAGGTTCAGCCTAGATCTAATGGAGGAGGCGAAGGCTGAGGTGGCGGTTATCATAGTGGTTATGGGGGATCTGGAGGTGATGGTGGAGACAGAGGTGGTGGTCGGAGCAGTGGTGATTATGGAGGTGGGAGGAACGACAGAGGTTATAGCCATGGTGATGGCGAAGGGAGAGATCGGGGATATGGTGGTGCATCTAGCTACTCGAGCGGCCAAGGTAGTTCTGATAGGAACTGGAGAAGGCAAAGAATGGTCGATCCGATCTATTGCTTATGGAACTATGTCTTTACACTAGAGACTATTCTAGTTATCTAGGTTTTTTGATTTTGCTCTATGTGTGCTTATTTTTTATCTATGTCATCACTTGTGTCTTAGAAAGCTTAGTGTGTTACTTGGTTGATGAAATCAGAAAGAAGAAATGTTGAATCTGAATTTGTTTTCTATTAAAAAAAATTGAAAATTCTAAACCCTAAACTAAAACCTGAACCTTAAAGCTAAAACCTAAATCCTAATCCCTAAACCCCAAAACCCTAAAACCTAAACCTTAAACCCCAAAACCTAAACCTTAAACCCTAAACCCTAAACCCTAAACCCCAAACCTAGCCATAAACCCTCAACCATAAACCCTAAATTAACCATAAACACTAAACCTTAAGAAGCTAAAAACCTAAACCTAAACTAAATAAAACTAAAAAATGACATAAATAAAAAACCTAAACCAAAATAAAATAAAATAAAATATAACCAAAACCTAAACCTAAACTTGTAAATAAAATAAAATAATAATAAAAACTAAACTAAAATAAAATAAATAAAACCTAAAGTAAGCTAGAAAATAACAAACATAAATAAAATAAAAACTAAACCTAAAATAAAATAAAATATAAACTAAATAAAAAATAAACCTAAAAATAAAACCTAAAAATAAATAAAAAATAAAACCTAACCCTAAACTAAGAAAAAAAACCTAAACCTAAAATAAAAATAAAATAAACCTAAACTAAAATAAAATAAACTAAAATAAACTAAACTAAAATAAATAAAACCTAAAATAAACTAAACATAAACCTAAACTTAAACTAAATATAAGAAAATAAACCAAAAATAAACCTAAACCTAAACTAAAAAATAAAACCTAAAAATAAACCTAAAAAAAAATCGAAAACCTAAACCTTAAAAAATAAAATAAAAATCTAAACCTAAACCTAAAAATAAAAAATAAAACCTAAACCAAAAAAATAAAATAAAATAAAACTCAACTAAAAAATAAAACTAAAGCTAAACATTAACTTGAAAAATTAACTAAAATACAAAACTTAAACTAAAATAAATAAATTAACTTAAAAAAATAAACCTAAATAAAAATAAAAAATAAATTAAATAAACTAAATAAACATAAACCTACTGGTTTACTTAATTGTAAAAAAAACCTTAAACCAACCCTAAACCCTAAACCCTAAACCCTTAAGCCTAAACCCTAAAAAGCCCTAAACCTAAAACCCTAACCCTAAGCCCTAAACCCTAAAAGCATAAATTCTAAAACCCTAAACCCTAAATCCTAAACTCTAACCCTAAACCCCAAACCCTAAACCTAAACCTAAAGTAACTAAATAAATTAAAAAAAAACCTAAATTGTAAAATCTAATAAACCAAAACCTAAACCTAAACCCTAAGAATGGGCTGAACCTTGACAGTAGGAACATCATCGTCGACCAAGTTCAGTCTAGATCTAGCAATGGAGGCAAAGGCGAAGGAGGTGATTATCGCAGTGGTGGTGGGGGATCTAGAAGTGCTAGTGGATATCGAGGTGGTGGTCGAAGGAGTGGTGGTTATGGCGGTAAGAAGGGTGAGGGAAGGTTACAACCATGGTGGTGGCAGAGGGAGAGATCAGGGATATGATGGTGGATCCTGCTACTCGAGAGGCCAGGGTTCTTCTAATGGAACTGGATAAACTGAAGAATGACCAATCCAAAATGTTGCTTATGGAACTGCATCTTTACAGTGGAGATGATTCTAGTTATCTAGAGTTTTTGATTTGCTATGTGCATGCTCATTTTTTATTTATGTCATCACTTGTGTCTTAGAAAACTTGGTATGTTACTTAGTTGATGAAATAAATAAAAAAGAAATGTTGAATATGAATTTATTCTCTGTTAAAAAAAATCAAAAACCCTAAACCCTAAACTAAAACTTAAACCCTAAACCTAAAACCTGAACCTTAAACCTAACCGCTAAACCCTAAAAACCATGAACCCTAAACCCGAAAACCATAAACCCTAAACCCTAAATCCTAAAACCTAAACCCTAAACCCAAACTCTAAACCATAAACCCTAAACCCTAAACTCTAAACCCCAAACCATAAAGCCTAAACCCTAAACTAGCCTTAAAACATAAACCATTAACCCTAAACCCTAAAAAGCTAAAAACATAAACCTAAACTAAATAAAATCTAGAAATAAAATAAATAAATAAACCTAAACCAAAATAAAATAAAAACAAAAACTAAAACAAAAACATAAATTGAAACCTAAAAAAATAAAATAAAAAATAAAAACAAAATTAAAATAAAAGAAATAAAAACCTAAACTAAACTAATAAAATAAAAAACCTAAATAAAAAAATAACCTAAAATAAAAATAAAATAAACCTAAAATAGAAACTAAATAAAAACCTCAACCTTAAAAATAAACCTCAAAATAAATAAAACTTAAAACCTAAACCCTATACTAAAAAAAACCTAAACTTAAAATAAAAATAAAATATAACTAAACCTACATTAAAATAAACTAAACTAAAATAAATTAAACTTAAACCTAGACCTAAATTAAACTAAACCAAAACCTAAACCTAAACTAAAAAATAAGACTTTAAAATAAACTTAAAATAAATACCTATAAAAAGAAAATAAAAACCTAAACTTAAGCCTAAAAATAATAAATAAAACCTAAACCTAAAAAATAAAATAAAAATAAAACTAAATTAAAAAATAAACCTAAACCTAAACCTAAAAGATAAACTAAGATAAAAAACCTAAACTAAAATAAATAAACCTAAAATAAATAAATTAAACTAAATAAAAATAAAAATAAACCTAAATAAAATAGAAAATAAAATAAATTAAAATAAATAAAAAATAAATTAAACAAACCTAAACCTTCTAGTTTATTTAATTTTTTAAAAAATAAAGAAATAAAAAAAATAAAAAAACCCTAACCCTAAAGCCTAAACCCTAAAACTAACCCTAAGCCCTAAACCATAAACCCTAAACCTGCAACCATAAACCCGAAATCTTAAACCCTAAATCCCTAAACCCTAAACCCTAAACCCTAAACCTTAAACCTAAACCCTAAACAATAAAACCTTAAACCCTAAACCCTAAACCCTAAACCATAAACCATAAACTCTAAACCCTAAAAACCTAAAAACCTAAATCTAATCTAAATAAAAGAGATTTTAACTACAAATGATTGGCCTGAATTTCTCTAATATAGATAAATATTATATGAGCTTTATATGGCATAGTAGTTCGCCTCTCTCAAGTTTTATAAAGATGATGAAAGGTAGCTTCTTATTCATGGAAAAATGAAGAAAAATCTACTTAAGTTCAGACACATAAGTGTCCATCTATGAGCAATACTCTTCTATAGCTGTGATAGCCGATCTGATCATAGAACTCCTATCTAATCGATATTATCTTCTCAATTGTAGCTCTTTTAATTTAGTAGATATGTCGAGCAGCTAAATATGTGCTTTTAAAAAGCTCTCTCTAGTAGGATTTGAATGTTTTGAGACTGTGATGGAGATCTTGGCGAATTAGAGAGACTTGATGCGAAGTATTGTTGAATGAAATTTTTATAATAGTGATTGTATCTGACAAAATTGCTTGATAAGTAGAGCTTAACAATAATAATCCAAACTCAATATCTCTACATAGGGATTTCCAAAATTATAGCTCTCTTACTTTGAGACTCAATGTGACAACATAAGGTAACAAATAATTTGTTTCAACATAAAACCAAGAAAGGTCAAGCAAAACTCCTAAGGAAATGCTTCAAAATAGGTGGCATAGTGTTGTGAGAGATTTAAGACACTCACAAATTTTTTGCTGACATCTAAAATATGATTTAAGAGAGCTTTTGCATCCCAACATAGTATCTATCATCTTTATTATTTTCTTTTTATTGGTAGAAGTGTTACTTAATTTAGATGTATTCATTTGAATTTGATTTAATGGTGGAAAGAATAATTCCTACATTTGATGACATTCTTTTAGGTGCAAGAAGTTTTGATGTTATTTGTAATCTAAAGTTTGTTGAAAAGCCACATGCAAATTTATTTTATATAGTGTCTCTTTTAAGTTTAGGGCTCAAGTCAATCTAAACCTAAACAACATTATTTAAATATTCCCTAATTTTAGAAGATAACATCAATACATCAAATTTGTTCATGTACTCAAATAAAATTTTGGTTTTTTGCTTTAGTGAGTTAAACTCTAAATAATTGATCTTTGTATGATAAAGACAAGTATTTTTTTAACAACAATTTCATTTCAACCATGTAATAACTATTTTGGATCCCAATCTTCTCAGCTCTCTATTTCTATCTAGTAGACTTTCTCTTGGGAGTATGACTTGGTTTTATAGATCCCAATCTTCTAGGCTCACCTAAACATTAAAACCTAAACTAAACCTAAACCATCAACTCTAAAACTAACCCTAAACCCCAAACTCTAAACCAAAAACCTACAACCTTAAACCCTAAAACTCTAAACCCTAAACCCAAAACCCTAAACCCTAAACCCTAAATGCTAAAAAAGCCAAAACCATAAACCTTAAACCATAAACCCTAAACAAACCCTAAACCCTGAACTCTAAACCCTAAACTCTAAACCCTAAACCATAAAACATAAACCCTAAACTCTCACCCTAACCCTAAACCCTAAACCCTAAACCAAAAAATCTTAAATCCTAAAATCCTAAACTTAAACTTAAAACCTAAACCTAAACCCTAAATCTAACTTTAACCCTAAACCTAAAACTATAACCCTAAAGTAAAACTATAAACTCTAAACTCATAAAATAAACCTAAAATAAAATAAAATAAAAACTACATGAAAACATAAACCTAAAATGTAAAACTAAAAATGAAACCTACAAAATAAATAAAATATAAAACCTAAACCATAAACTAAGAAAAAAAACCTAAACCTAAAATAAAATTAAAATAAACCTAAAACTAAAGTTAAAAAAACTAAACTAAAATAAATTAAACCTAAACCTAAAACTAAAATAAACTAAACCTAAACTTAAACCAAAACTAAATAAAATAAAATAACCCAAAAATAAACATAATGGTAAACGAAAATGTAAAACATAAAAATAAACTTAAAATAAAAACCTAAAACATAAAAATAAAAAAATAAAATAAAAACCTAATCTTAAACGTAAAAAGAAAAATTAAAACTTAAACATTAAGAATAAAAGAAAAATAAAACTTAAGAGAAAAAACAAACTAAAAAAAAATGTAAACTAAAATAAACAAACTTCAAATAATTAAACTAAACTAAATAAAAAAATAAACCTAAATAAAAATAATAAATAAAGTAAATTAAAATAAATAAAAAATAAATAAAAAATAAATAAAATGTACTAAATAAACCTAAACCAACTGGTTTACTTAATTTTATAAAAGAATAATTTAAACCCTAAATCCTAAACCCTAAACCCTAAAAAACCCTAAACCCTAAACCCAAAAAGCATAAACCAAAAAACCCTAAATCCTAAACCTTGAAGCCTAAACCCTAAACCTTAAATCATAAACCCTAAAACTCTAAACCCTAAAACTATAAACCCTAAACCCTAAACCATAAAACCTAAAACCTGAACCCTAAATCCTAAAAACCTAAACCTAAACCTAAAAATAAAATAAAATAAAATAATAATAATAAACAAAAATAAAATAAATCAAAACTTAAAATAAACTAAAAAATAAAATAAACCTAAGAATAAAAAACCTAAATAAAATAAAAACTAAATGTAAAATAAAATTAAAATAAACCTAAAATAAAATAAAAACTACATAAAAAACCCAACCTAAAAGTAAAACTAAAAATGAAACCTAAAAATAAATAAAATATAAAACCTAAACCCTAAACTAAGAAAAAAAACCTAAACCTAAAATAAAATTAAAATAAACCTTAAACAAAACTAAAAAAAAGTAAACTAAAATAAATAATTCCTAAACCTAAACCAAAAATAAACTAAACCTAAACCTAAACCTAAACTAAATAAAATAAAATAACTTAAAAATAAACCTAAACCTAAACAAAAAGGTAAAACATAAAAATAAACATAAAATAAAAACCTAAAACTTAAACATAAAAAAATAAAATAAAAACCTAAACTTAAACCTTAAAAATAAAAATTAAAACTTAAACCTTAAGAATAAAATAAAAATAAAACTCAACAAAAAAATAAACTAAAATAAAAAATGTAACCTAAAATAAACAAACTTCAAACAAATAAACTATAATAAATAAAAAATAAACCTAAATAAAAATAACAAATAAAGTAAACTAAAATGAATAAAAAATATACTAAATGTACTAAATAAGCCTAAACCTATTGGTTTACTAATTTTCAAAAAGAATAACTTAAACTCTAAATCCTAAACCCTAAACCCTAAATCCTAAACCTTAAACCCTAAACCCAAAAAGGATAAACCCAAAGACCCTAAACCCTAAGCCCTGAACCCTAAACCCTAAACCCTAAACCATAAACCATAAAACTCTAAACCCTAAAACTCTAAACCCTAAATCTTAAACCATAAAACCTAAACCCTAAATCCTAAAAACCTAAACTAAAAACTAAACCTAAACCTAAACCTAAAAATAAAATAAAATAAAATAATAATAATAAGTTAAAATAAAATAAATAAAAAATTAAAATAAACTAAAAAATAAAATAAACTTAACAATAAAAAAACTAAATAAAATAAAAACTAAATGTAAAATAAAAATAAAATATACCTAAAATAAAATAAAATAAAAACTACATAAAAACATAAACCTAAAATGTAAAACTAAAAATAAAACCTAAAAATAAATAAAATAAAAAACCTAAACCCTAAATTAAGAAAATAAACCTAAACCTAAAATAAAAATAGAATAAACCTAAAGCTTAAGTAAAATAAACTAAACTAAAATAAATAAAACTTAAACCTAAACCTAAGATAAACTAAACCTAAACCTAAACCTAAACTAAATAAAACAAAATAACCTAAAAATAAACCTAAACCTAAACAAAAGGAACAAACATAAAATAAACTTAAAATAAAAATATAAAATAAAAATCTAAACTTAACCCTAAAATGAAAAATTAAAACTTAAACCTTAAGAATAAAATAAAAATAAAACTCAACAAAAAATAAACTAAAATAAAAAACATAAAAAAAATAAACTAAACTAAATAAAAAAATAAAACCAAATGTACTAAATAAAAAAAAATTAAGCCAAATGTACTAAATAAATGTAAACCTATCTGTTTACTTAATTTTAAAAAAAATAGATTAAACCATAAATCCTAAATCCTAAACCCTAAACCCTAAACCCTAAAGCCAAAAAGCAAAAATCCAAAGACCTTAAACCCTAAACCCTAAACCCTAAACCATAAACCATGAAACTGTAAATCCTAAAACTCTAAACCCTAAACCCTAAACCATAAAACCTACACCCTAAACCCTAAATCCCCAAAACTTAAAAACCTCAACCTAAACTAAATAAAACCAAGAAAATAAAATAAATAAGAGAACCTACACCTAAATATAATAATAAAATAAAATAAAATAAAAACTTAAACCTAAAAATAAAATAAAATAAAATAATAAAAATAAACTAAAATAAAATAAATAAAAACCTAAACTAAATTAATAAATAAAATTAAACTAAAAATAAAACACCTAAATAAGGTAAAAAATAATTATTAAATAAAAATTAAATTAAATTAATACTACATAAAAACCTAAACCAAAAAAAGAAAACAAAAAATAAAACATAAAAATAAATAAAATATAAAACCTAAACCCTAAATTAAAAAAACCTAAACCTAAAATAAAAATATAATAAAACTAAAACCTAAACCAAAACCTAAAATAAACTAAACCTAAAAGTAAACCTAAACTAAAAAAAGTAAAATAAACTAAAAATGAACCTAAACCTAAACTAAAAAAGTAAAATGTAAAAATAAACTTAAAATAAAAACCTAAAGTCTAAACAAAAAAAAATAAAATAAAAACCAAAACCTAAGCCTAAAAATAAAAATTAAAAATTAAACTTAAAAAATATAATAAAAATTAAACTCACCTAAAAAATAAACCTAAACCTAAAAAATAGTCTAAAATAAATAAACCTAAAATAAATTAACTTAAAATAAATAGATTAAACTAAATAAAAATATAAATGGGCACAACCTTGACGGCAGGAAGATCACCATCAACCATGCTCAATCTAAATCTGGCGGTGGAGGCAAAGGGGGAGGGGTGGTTATCGTTAGGGGTGTGCATTCGGTCGGATTGGACGGATCGGTTTTTTAATTTGCTAATCCGTTCGGTTTGAAATTCATAATCCGAAAATCCGATCCGTATAAGATTTAATATAATCCGAACCAATCCAATCCAAAAAAAGTTCGATTTTTTAGGTTGTTTTTTAAACTGAAAATAATTAAAATAAAACAAATATTATTTAATTAAAATGATATATTTAATATTTGAATTGTTTTATCTTTTATGAATATGATATATATTTTTTGAAATAGAAATACTCATATTTTTTCAAAAAGGTTTATTTTTTTGAATTATGATTTGAAAGACTGTCACTTTGTATTTAATAAATAAATAAATATTAAAATTACAAAATAAAAATTAAAAGGCACTATTTAATTTAACTCACATAACACCTGTAATGTAATAAAATATATTTCTTAAAAAAATTGCTTCTTCAAATATCTTTTCTTTCATACTATTTTTAATAATATAACACAATTTTCAATAAACCAATAAAATTTATATGCTAAAAAAAAGAAAATTTTCAATTGCAATATTAGTATATTACAAACATTCATAAACATTCCACATTTAAAAAGAATTATAATTACATATCACAATAAACATTCATAAACATAAAACATTCATAAACATTTCTAATTTCTCTAATAGACTAATTCTCTTTCACATTTACAAAAGGAAGCATGATCAAGATTGCCCATTTGCAATTCGATGAAAGAGTTTCATTTTAACCTTTGCATTTTTCTTTTCTAAAATGATAATCTACAAAGCGATCCGTAAGAGTTTGTTTGCAAGGAATAGCGGTGATGGAAATCACTAGCATTGGCATTCTCATGAACGAAATATCACAAGATATCAATTGAATTGATTGTATTCCCCAATATATTCATAAAACAATGCATGCACAGTAAGGATCATATTTGTGATCTATTAGCATCTGAATGTTAACTTATGAGATCACAACAAGTAACCTATAATATTAACCAATCTTTCTTGAGATATCATACCATTAAAATCGAGATAGAACTTTGGTGAAAAGAAGCGTACCACATTTGCGAGTTATGTGACATCTTCCAACACAAATCAAAAGCACTAGAGTAAGTCCACGAATAAAACAAACACAACGGGGATAGTCAAAAGTGAATATCTTCTAATAAAAAAGAAAAAAAAAAGAAAAAGCGAAATTAAAACTTTAAAGACATGATACCGAAGCATCTTGGTTTGGCTCTCTTCAATTTTAGCACAGCATCTTCCTGTGTCTATAAAAATCCATTTCCAGTGAGGAATTATTGAGCAAATAGTAAATTAGTGGTTTGAGAGCTATACTTACTATGGATGGATTTTAGCAGCATGAAACACAATACTCATAGTAGGGCTAAACGACGACAATCATGTAAAACAGAATGGCTCAGTCAAAAAATTACTTCTCACAAATGAAATAGTTTTAATCATTTAGACATTTATAAAATTCAAAAGAAAATAAAAGCTCAGGCTCAGTCAAAAAATTACTAAGAGCAACAGAATATGTGAGCATCCAAACTCCAAATTAGAGGGTTACAATCACATACAATGCTACCAGCAGTAGTAAATGAAATATAACATCAAAGCCATCATTGCGAAATCACCAAACATTCCCAAGCAGACAAATCCACGCCTGAATGGATTAGTAAACATTAAAAAATCTCCATTCACTTTCAGATTAAAGAGGAAACAAACAGAAAGTATAATCTATAGGAATTAGGAAAACACCTAACATGACAATCCAAAGATGTAAAATAACCATCAAAGGCTTAAGAGGGCATCCATGACCAACAACCAACAAAGCTTCCTTAAACCCAATAGAGAGAGCCACAACCAGCCGAAACCATCAAAGGCTTGAGTGTAACTAATTTTAAATTGTTCCAGCAACTAAACCAATTTATCAAAAGTAACCATGCAAAGTCACAAGACTCACAACACCCAAAAGCCAACACCCAACAGCTAACACCCAACACTAACAAGTAACAGCCAACGGCCCAACAGGGCCAACACCCATCAACTGATCAAAGAGAGGAAACAGCCAAACAGGAAAGCATAATTTAATCTATAGGAATTAGGAAAACAGCCAACACCTAACAGCCAGCAATCCAGCATGTAAAATAACCATCAAAGGCTTAAGAGGGCATCCAGCCAGCCAACAAACTTGCTTAAACCCAATAGAGAGAGCCACAACCAGCCGAAACCATCAAAGGTTTGAGTGTAACAAATTTTAAATTGTTCCAGCAGGCAGCAACTAAACCAATTTATCAAAAGTAACCATGCAAAGTCACAACTCTCAACACCCAAATGCCAACACCCAACAGCTAAAACCCAACAGACACCCATCAACTGATCAAAGAGTGGAGCAAAAGAAAGCATAATTTAATCTATAGGAATTAGGAAAACAGCCAACACCTAACAGCCAGCAATCCAACATGTAAAATAACCATCAAATCAAAGGCTTAAGAGGGCATCCAGCCAGCCAACAAACTTGCTTAAACCCAATAGAGAGACAACCACCAAACCATCAAAGGTTTGAGTGTAACAAATTTTAAATTGTTCAGTGAAAAGAACTAAACCAATTTATCAAAAGTAACCATGCAAAGTCACAACTCACAACACCCAAATGCCAACACCACAAATTTAAAAACAAGCAACACCCATCAACTGATCAAAGAGTGGGAACAGCCAAACAGGTTAGCTTAAGCTATAGGAATTAGGAAAACAGTCGACGGCCCAACAAATAGAAATAACCATCAAAGACTTAAGAGGGCAGCCAGCCAACAGAAAAAACAATATAAAATAAGCAGAAAAATGTTCATTTATGACATGTATAATATAAGTAAGTTGTCACCAATCCATGCAGTCCGAGAGTGCCACAAACAATCGAAACCAGGAAAAGGAAAACAACCAAACAAAATTGAAAAAAACAGCAACAACAGCAGGCTAGCCGCTAACTTGTATGAGTATATCTGATCACTAGAGTATCATTTCAATTCTTCACCAAAAGTTTGGATCATTTATAACCTTTGATAAATCTGAAAGAAAAGAATTAAAGCATAATATAGTATGGTAGTGATGTATGGTGAAAAAAAAGTATTGTAAGTAATTGGAAAAGTCCAAAAGATACAACAAATACAATACCTTCATCAAATTTATCAATGTCACGAATGTTCTCCTCAACATTGAGCTCATTTGTCCACTTTGCTCTCATCCAATCTTGGGCACAAATAAGAGCTTGCACTATTTTAGGAGATAAAGAGCTCTAAAAGTATCTAGAACACGACCACCGTACTAAAGTAGACTTCCTCTGTTGATATAGAACAAAATATCTCTAGCCATTTGAGATAAAATGGGAAACCTTGGAGCATTAACCTTCCACCATGTTAAAATATTAAAGTCATCTTGCATAATTTGAATCTTGACAAGTATTTATCTAAATCTGTTTTACTCTCAAGATCATCTCTCCCATAATTATGCCTCTTAAACTTCTCAACCATCATGTACTTTCTCCCCCCTTCCCTTGGATCATGATGGCTTAATTGGCTTTCAACAATAGTATGTCTTATCTCAGGAGCAATTTCTTCTCTATTCCTGTTAACTAACTTCATCTTATAATCATAGAACATATCGTAGCAGCTAGACCTTATTGCTCGTGCCAAATTAGCCCCCTCCAAGCCAGGATACATATCAACTACAGCAAATTCAATATATCTAAGTTTGAACCTAGGATCAAGTACAACTGCAAGATAAATATTCATATTCATTTTATCAACACAACCCCAATACTTATCAAACTTTGCTTTCATTTTCTTTGCCATAGTAGTAACTTCAATATCATTATGTGATTCCCAACTTTGAAGCACACATTGGACCTCGCAATCTCATGAAAGAAAGTGTTTGAAGTAACATATAATGAACCAGAATGCAGAGTAAGCTCATAAAATCTTTCTAAGAATGTTACAAGCCTTCTTGCATTCTCCCAATCACCATCACATGGAACTCCATCTCCACCATCCACTTCCTTCTCCAACTCTATTCTAAATTGAGGATCAACCTCTTCATATCTCTCAAAAGCTTTTGGGAATCGGGAATTTAACATCGATATGTGGAATTCCACCTTGTAGGTACATCCAAACACAACAAGCTTTTGCTTTGTATTTTTAATTTCAATGCATTCTTTGAATTTTTTAAGTCTTGATGGAGACGCCTAATGTACCTCATCTTGCTCTTACACGATGTGATCTACCAACCTCCTTAATTCCATCTTGAACAATAAGATTTATAATATGTGCAACACATCTCATGTGTAAGAACTTACAATCAAGAACACTTCCCTCCCGTTTAGAAAATTATTTCAAATGATTGATAATACCATTATTGGAGCTAGCATTATCAACTGTTATTGTAAATCATTAATACCCCAATCAATCAAACATCTCTACCTCTCACGGCCAACAATCTCCCCTCATGACTATATATAGGACAAAATTAATGACTCTCTTATGTAACTTCCAATCTTCATCAATATATAGGTTAGACACATGTAATTAATTCTCGAATTGATGTCCATGTGTGGTTGTCAAACAAACCCTAGTAGTTGAATCTCGTAATATTTTTTTCAAAGCATTCTTCTCATCTAAGTAAAATTGAAAGCGATCCGGTGAGTGTCCAGGGAAGGTATTTTAAACATTGGGCAACATTGAGTCATAAAATATTTAAACCCATATCCTTCAACATGTTTGAATGGTAATTCATCCATAATAACCATGGTGCTAAAGCTTTTCTAAACTTCTTGATCAAACTTCCAAGCTTTGAGACTTTCAGTTACTTGTTCACCTTTGTCACTAGGTTGCAATACTAGTAGAGTTTGATTTTTTTCCATGTTATTAGGATTCTTCATCTGAGATAAATGTGTCAGTAAAGTTGTAGTACCATTAAGCTTTGTATCACTATGATAAGTCTTCCCAGTTACATTTACTCATCTTTTCTCCAATGGAACTATTAAATTTAGTAAAGTGATCCCGACATTTGATCATGGTCAAGCTGTCTTGTTCTATTTTCAAAAGATGACTTGCTACTTGAAGCACTTGCAATACAATGGATATTATCTTGATTGATAGGTGTTTGATTTTGGGAAGAACCCATCATGCTAGAACTCTCTCCACAATGAGACATCTAATCAAAGTATAAAGAGATCAAGTAAGAATAAGCCAAATGGAAGGATAAATAAGACTAAAATATGACTGCTACCTTATTATAATCGTAATAACAAAAAAATGTCAGAAGAAATTTAAAAAAATAAGACAGCTATCAAATAATTATTATTATGTTAACATCTTCCTTGTTGCAGAAGTTAGAAGCCAGCAAGTGTAATTTTGTAAAGGAAGACAGCATGCCGCCAGCCCAAATTACCATAGGAATTGCAGAAGTCTATCAGAGAAATGATGGGAATACAATAGCATATTAGAAGAAATAAGTAAAGGGATGCTCCCCACGACAAAAATAGCCAACAAGCTGGCCATAAGTCCTTCGACTCCTTCCAGTTAGAGTAAACAGTACATAGGTTAAAATCAGGAAAAGAAAATGCATAATCACAATGATGCATAATTCATGAGAACCAAGAGGGATAAAATAGCGTGAAGAGATCATTTGCGACCATATATTAATAGCAAAAATAATCAGAAAGTATGTCCATTAGTATGTCCAAACTTGCAAAGAAATAATAAAATTGACAGAAATTACGTTTCTCTCCGGCGTTGGGTATATGAGATTTGCCAAAATAATCAAAAAAACTCCAAAAGCACCCTGCTGAACATGATAAACAAACCTAGTAGTAGCTTGCTGGACATAAATCTGAAGTCTCAATGAACCACATCAGCCAACAACCAAGAAAGAAAATAACAGTAAGTTTAAGTTGGCCATAAACCACCCATTCAAAATAAATAATGCATAAGTTAATTCCCAGATAGAATTGAAGTGGGCGACTAACTAGGATGGAAAAAAATAGCGATGAAGCAGATGTTAACAGCACAAACAGTCAGAAAACCGAAAGGCAAAAAACAGCCAACAACCACAAAGACAACTTGCTGGACAAAGGACCCAAAAATGGGTTCAAAAGATAATCATTTCAACTCCCTAAACAATTCCAACTCCAACTGCAACTATCCAAGTCTCCAAACTTCCAAAGCTGAAGCCACAAACAAGACACTAAACAAGTAAACAGAATAAAAAGAATCCATGAATATCGAGACAAAACATTTGCATTCTTTGAGAAGAGTCTCAAGAGAGAACCAAAGCGCATACCTGAAACACGAGAGGTGAGATTCGAGAAGGAGAAGTCGAGAAGAGAGCGAAACAGATGAGCGAGCAAAAATCCAGTTGATAGCCCTATGAATACTTTAAACAGTTGTCTTACGAACAAAAGTCGAAGGCGAAGGCGTTGAGAATTAGAAAGTAGCGGTGCTAGAAGACCCACTAGCTGACCTTGAGGAAGGAGAATCTCGAATGCCTTTGAATAGGGATTGGAGATTGCCCGCCTCCCTAGGTTAGACTATTGGGATGACGCACGAGCAGCCACGAGACTATCGAGTTCCGTTAGCGGTTCGCCCGTTATTAATCATTTTGGTTTTAATATTACAAAATTTTAAATCCAATCCATAATCCAAAAATCGAAATTAGCTAAAATTAAATCCATAATCCAAAATAAAAAATAAAAACCGATCCAATTAAAAAAAATTCGGTTCGGTTTAAATGGATTTTCGGTTTAATCCGAATTATGCACACCCCTAGTTATCGTAGTGGTGATGAGGGATCTGATGTTGCTGGTGGATATGGAGGTGGTGGTCGTGTGGGACACTATAGCACCCAAGAGGGGGGTTGAATTGGGCAATATTAAAAAATTTAAAACTTAAATCTTAAAATTTAAGTTTTAGTAGAAAATTAATTTTTGATTTTATAATGACAAGATATAATTCTAAATGAAGCCAAAATAAAAATACAGTAAAGTAAAGAGAGACATAAGGCACACAATTTTTACGTGGTTCGGCCAAACCCTAAAATTGGCCTACGTCCACGCCTAGCCACCCCTAGCTAGGAATCCACTAAATTCAAAATAGCTTACAAATAGTACTCTCCTATAACGGGGCGAGTACAACCCCTACAACAATATGTACTCTCCTACAAAGGAGTGAGTATAACCCAAAAATAAAATTTACATCACAAAAAGAAAAATACAAAATAATAAATTTTGATAAAATAAATCTCTGACAAATATACCAAGGTGTCCAATTCAAAAAATGATCTTACAACTTATAAATGATCACTTACAACTTAAAAATTTTGGCAAGATAATATTCTCACTTAATATTGAAATAAATATATTAAAGTGATCTTAATAAGATGTTTAAGAATGATTTCAAAATAAATTCACAATATTCTTTTACATAATAAAATAAATTTTAGCAAGCAATAAATTATTTTATTTTTACCAAAAAGATTCTATAAATTAATGCTAATGATCACAAAGTACTTAAATAAAATGCGTATATGATAGATCTAAGTATGCTAGTAAGCTTTTAATTAAAAAGAGAGATCTTGCAAATATGAAAATAATTTCATCATAATAATTTAATTTAAAATGTTTAAAATATACTTCTAAAGTAGATCTAAGAATAAATGATCTTTCAAAATGAGATTAATGATAAAATATTTCAAGAAACCAAAAGAAATTTGTAGGAAGTTAAAAAGTTAAACAAGTCAAAATAGATCCTACAAACTATCACAAGAGCTTTTCACAAAAAGATGATTGAGAAACTTTGATGTGAAAAACAATGTCCAGAGACTAATCCACCAAAAAGTTTAAATTAGAAAGAATAAATAGATGGTCAAAATAGAATGAACAACTAAAAAGGATTAAGATCAAGAAAACAAACTCAAGTAATTTGAGAAAGCTTGCTTAGTTGAAGATGTTGAAGCTTCCAAACCAAGGATTTGATCTTGCAATATTTGGAGAACACTTGGAAGGAAAATCTAAGAAATGTTCTCTTAGATTTGCTGGAGGGATTTTGAATTTTTAATGACGAATACTTTCATGAAGAGAATGAGGGCTATTTATAGGCAAGAAGGTCATATTTTAAAAATATATAATGCAAACCTCATGTTATCATCTAATAATTTAATATTCAATAAAAATATAATTTATATTAAATAAATATTAAATTTAGCAGCCAAAATTTGGCTATTCACATGGGTAAGTCAAAAGTAATCAAATGTGGCTCTTAATATATTCAAAGCATGTAGCATACATTCATTATAAAAATCTGCTAATGTTTAGAAAATCATAATAAATTCAATTTTAATCTAAAGTGGGTCATGTAACCTTTTAAATTAAAGGAGAAAAATCAAAGGAATCCGTTGGAGATGAAATCAGATATGACTTCTTTGATTAAAAATGAAAATGGCTTTGGCTAAAATACAATATTTTATATATTTTTGTTAATTTTGACATGTGACATTTAAAAATTATGATATAATTTATATATAATCATCAAAATTGATTGGATTGAACATGAGGCTCATTAAGCCAAGAATCTCCCCTTTTTTGATGATGACAAACTATTGTTGGGTATTGATTTTGATAAAGGTGAAAATTGACCTTTCATCATAGTTTCTGGAAAATAATTCTCTTCTAAAAAAAAAATTTATGCACAAGAGATGAATAATGTTGCTCCCCCTAAATGTATGCATAAAATAGACTTAATACTAACCAACATTTTACTCTTCTCCCCCTTTTGACAACATCAAAAAGTGAGAACAAGCTACATAGAATTTTAAATATTAGGATCTAACATTCCAAGCATGCATCTTAAAGTACAAAAATGTTCTTATGGTAAGGGTTTTATAAAAATATCTTCAATTTGTATATCAGTACTAATGAAATTAATATTAACATGACTTTTCAAAACATGATCCCTAATAAAATGATGTCTAATTTCTATATGCTTGGTTTGTGAGTCTTTGGGTAGGATTTTAGTCAAACTAATAGCATTATTATCACCTGAACTAGAATGTGATCTTGCTTAATACCAAAATCATCTAATTATTGCTTTAACCAAAGGACTGAGCAACACAACTCTAGGTAACTGACCTGGTGGATAAAGCTACAGAATTTTGTTTCCTAGATGACCAAGACACAAGTGATGATCCTAAAAATGACATGTGCCAGATGTGCTTTTTCTATCTACTTTGCATCCTGCAAAATCAGCATCAGAATAAGCAACCAAATCACATGATAAAGAGTTTTTAGGATACCATAAACCTAACCTAATAGTGCTTATCAAATACCGAAAGATACGCTTGACTGCTATTAAATGAGATTCTTTGGGGTTTGAAAATGAAACGAGAAACAACATAAACATAATATCTGGGCTACTAGCAACAAGGTATAAAAGTGAACCTATCAGACTCCTATAAAGTTTTTGATCAACAGATTTTCCTAATTCATCTAAATCCAATTTTCTAGATGGGCTCATAGGAGTTTTACTAGATTTAAATCATTTCATGTCAAACCTCTCAAGCAATTCATTTGTGTACTTGGTTTGATAGATGAATGTGCCATTTTCTTATTGCTTCACTTGAAGACTTAAGAAAAAATTAAGTTCTCCCATCATACTCATTTCAAACTCTTTATATATCAACGATGAGAACTCATGGCATTAAGATTCATTTATACTTCCAAATAATATATCATCTACATTCACTTGTACCATAATCAAATCATTATTTATACTCTTAAGGAATAAGGTGGTATCTACACTACCCTTTCTAAATCCATGATCTATCAAAAAGTTACTTAACCTATCATACCAAGCACGAGGAGCCTATTTTAAACCATATAATGGTTTCTTTAATTTATAAACATGATTTGGACAATCAAGGCTCTCAAATCCATGTGGTTGCTCTACAAATACATTTTGGTCAATAAATCCATTCAAAAATGCACTTTTGACATCCATTTGAAAAAGTTTAAAATTTCTAAAATAAGCATAAGCAAGGAGTAACCTGATAGCTTCTAGTCTTGCTACTTGTGCAAAAGATTCTTCAAAATCTGTACCTTCAACTTGTGTGTACCCTTGTGCAACTAACCTAGCTTTATTTCTAACAATACAACCTGAATCATCTAGCTTATTCCTAAAGATCCATTTTGTTCCAATGACATTTTGATCTTGGGGTCTTGGGACAAATTCCCAAACATCATTTCTTACAAATTGATTCAACTCCTCTTCCATAGCAATAATCCAAAAATTATCATTTAATACTTCTTCTAAATTTTTAGGTTCAACCTCGATAAAAATCAATGATCTACAACCTCTCTACTTTCTTCATAACTCCTTTTGAAGGATCTCCTATAATTAGTTCCTTTGGATGATTTTTATTATATTTTCATTCTTTAGGCAATGAATCATTCATATTATCTTCTAAAGATATTTTCTTAAAATTATCAATCTCTTCATCAATCACTTCATTTCTAATAGGATCAATTAAATTTTCATCAAAAATAATATGTATTGATTCTTCTACAATCATTTTCCTTTTATTGTAAACTCTATAAGCTCTACTAGAAAGAGAGTATCCTAAGAAAATACCATCATCTGATTTGCAATAAAACTTACCTAAATAATCTTTTCCATTTTTCAAAATAAAGCATTTACATCCAAATATATGAAAGTGTTCAATCTTAGGCTTCTTTCCAAAAAATAATTCATAGGGTGTCTTCTTCAAAATTGGTCTAAAATAGATCCTATTCATCACATAACATGCAATTATCGCAAAAAATATTTTGGCAATTTATACTCATCAAGCATATATCTACTTAACTCAATTAATATTCTATTTTTTCTCTCTACTACTCCATTTTGTTGGGGAGTTCTAGGTGCAAAAAAATTATGTCTAATTCCATGTTCATCATAATAATCCTCAAATAATTTATTTTCAAATTTGCCACCATGATCAGTTTGAACCCTATTAATCAAAAGGCCTTGTTCTCTTTGAATATATTTAGAAAACTTTCTAAACTCACCAAAAACATCATCCTTGTAAGTTACAAATAAAACCCAAGTATATCTAGAGAAATTATCAACAATCACAAAACCATAATTTTTTCCACCTAAGCTAGTGGTGCTAATAGGACCAAATAAATCCATGTGCAATAATTCTAGAGGTCTAGAAGTAGAAACATTATTTTTTTACTTTTAAATGAGCTTCTAGAATGCTTACCATGAATACATGCATCACAAACATAGTTTGAATGAAAATTTAATGTAGGCAATCCAATACTAAATCAAGCTTGGCAATTTTATTAAGTGTGTGCATCTTAATATGACATAGTCTCCTATGCCATAACCATATATCATCATGAGTGCTTTTAAAATAAAGTAAATTCAAATTCACATCATGAAAGCTATGTAAATCAATGACATAAATATTTTTATATCTTTGTCCTACTAACAAAACATTTTCATTACTTTTTATAATGCAACATGATGCATGGAATACTACATTCAAACCTTTATCACATAATTGACTAATAGAAATTAAATTATGTTTGAATCCTTCTACTAGAAAAACTTTATCTAAAGTGATAGAATTATTAAAAATAGAACCAATGCCAATGATCTTTCCCTTCGCATTATCTCCATATGTAACAAATCCTCCATCACTTGATTCTAAAGTTGTGAATTTATCTTTATCTCCCGTCATATGTCTTGAACATCCATTGTCCAAGTACCACATGCCTTCTTTGATTTTGCTTTGAAGGCATTCCTACAAAAGAAACTCACATGTTAACTTTTGGAACCCAAACATGTTTGGGTCCACATTCTACATTTGAAGAAGGATATCTAGCATGAGTGGTTTGTGTAGTGCTTGTACCTTTTGGTACCCATACATAAGAAGATTGCTTAGTGTTTTGTAATTTATGTGCATAGCAATCAAATGAAATATGTCCTTTTCTATCACAATAGTTGCACCAAACATTAGTGTTTGCATATGACTTAGCATGATAATTATAAGGTATATGAGTGGGATGTTTATGATGCAAATAACTTCTATTAAATGTTTTTCTTGATGATGTATTATAATGAACTTGTGATTTCAAACATAATTCTAATCTTGCTTTTAACAAGATATTCTCTCTTTCAAGTTTACATACAAATAAGGAACAATTTAATAAAGAAGTATTTTTACTTTTTAAATTATCACATTCATTTTTTAAATCACAAAATGCATATCTAAATTTTTTATGTTCTTTTCTAAGGTTTTGTATTTTCTTTTTAATTTTTTATATTCAATAACTAAATCATTAAAAGCATCATCTAATTCATCATAAAATATATCATTACATACCTCTTGAGAATCTAAATTGATTCTCCATTTTCCATAAGACATATGTTGACCTCTTCATCGGATGAGCAAGTACTTGGTTCATTTAAATCTGGATTGGCCCATAAACCCATCTTCTTCTTCTTATGGTGCTTTTTATCCTTCATTTTTTTTCTTCTTTTCACATCAATCTATTTCTTCTTTGATTCAACAAGTTCTGGAGAATCACCTATTATGTGTCCAAGCTTTTTACAATGGTAGCAAATGATCCCCTCACCTGTAGGAAATTTTTTAGTTTGAAATTTATAGTTTTAGAATTTTTATACCTTTGATTCTTCTTCCTTAGCAAGTTCCCAAGCCTTTTGGATAGCATAACCACCTCATCACTATCACCATCCGAGCTTGAGGTGTTATGCTCATCACTGTCATTAACTTGTAATGCAATGGCTTTTCCTTTCTCCTTCTCCCTTTTTTGCTGAGTTATCCATCTTATCCCTTTGAGCAATAACCTGTTAATCTTCTATCAAAGAACCCAAAAGCTGATCAAGTGGATAAGTAGATAAATTCTTAGCTTCACTAATAGCTATTACTTTAGCTTCCCATTCTTTCGGAAGACATCAAAGAATCTTATAGACTAAGTCTTGATTCCTATATGTTTTTCCAAGAGAATGCAATGTGTTAATTTTTTTTATGAATCTAGTATACATATCAAAAATGGATTCAGAAGGAGACATATGAAATAACTCATATTCATGAACAAGTCTATTTATGTGAGCATCTTTAACTTCACTAGTTCCTTCATAAGTTATAATGAGTTTATCCCATATTTCTTTTCTTTGTACTTAACATAGAAATTTTCATGTAATCATCGTAATAAAGCACAATGTAAAGTATTACAATCCCTAGCATTTAATTCATCAAGTTCTCTTTCAGCTACAGACCATTCCTCAAAAGGTTTTTCTACTTTAATGCCATTTATTTCTACTGTGGGTGTATGATATTTATGTGTCAACATATACCACATGCGTGCATCTTGACCTCTTAAAAATATACTAATTCTATTTTTCCAATAATCAAATGGTACACTATCTAAAAGTGGAGGTCTATGAGTGGATTGTCCTTGTGGTAGTGAACCCTTTGGGAAACCTTGTGCCATAGTGAAAAGATCTACTCTTGGATGTTAAGCCAATAAAAGAGCCTAGGCTCTGATACCAATTGTGGGACACTATAGCACCTGTGGTGGGGGGGGTTCTGAATTGGGCAATATTACAAATTTAAAACTTAAATCTTAAAATTTAAGTTTTAGTAGAAAATTAATTTTTTGATTTTATAATGAAAAGATATAATTCTAAATGAAGCCAAAATAAAAATACAGTAAAGTAAAGAGAAACATAAGGCACACAATTTTTATGTGATTGAAAACCCCAAACCGCTACGTCCACACAGCCACCCCTAGGAATCCACTAAATTCAAAATAGCTTACAAATAGTACTCTCCTATAATGCAGTACAACCCCTACTAATATGTACTCTCTCCTACAAAATTATAACCCTAAAATAAATTTTACAGCACAAAAAGAAAAATACAAAATAATAAATTTTGATAAAATAAATCTCTCACAAATATACCAAGGTGTCCAATTCAAAAAATGATCTTACAACTTATAAATGATCACTTACAACTTAAAATTTTTGGCAAGATAATATGCTCACTTAATATTGAAATAAATATCTTAAAGTGATCTTACTAAGATGTTTAAAAATGATTTCAAAATAAATTCATAATATTCTCTTACACAATAAAATAAATTTCAGCAAGGAATAATTAATTTTATTTTTACCAAAAATATTCTTTCAATTAATGCTAATGATCCCAACTACTTAAATAAAATGAGTATATGATAGATCTAAGTATGCTAGTAAGCTTTTAATTAAAAAGAGAGATCTAGCAAATATGAAAATAATTTCAGCATAATAATTTAATTTAAAATGCTTAAAATGTACTTCTAAAATAGATCTAAGAATAAATGATCTTTCAAAATGAGATTAATGATGAAATATTTCAAGAAAACAAAAGAAATTTGTAGGAAGTTAAAAAGTTCAACATGTCGAAATAGATACTACAAACTATCACAAGAGCTTTTCACAAATAGATGATTGAGAAACTTTGATGTGAAAAATAATGTCCAAAGACTAATCCACCAAAAAGTTTAAATTAGAAAGAATAAATAGATGGTCAAAATAGCATGAACAACTAAAAAGGATTAAGATCAAGAAAACAAACTCAAGTAATTTGAGAAAGCTTGCTTAGTTGAAGATGTTGAAGCTTCCAAATCAAGGATTTGCTCTTGCAATATTTGGAGAACACTTAGAAGAAAAATCTAAGAAATTTTCTCTTAGATCTGTTGGAGGGATTTTGAATTTTGAATGAGGAATGCTTTCATGAAGATAATGATGGCTATTTATAGGCAAGAAGGTCATATTTTAAAAATATATCATGCAAACCTCATGTTATCATCTAATAATTTAATATTCAATAAAAATATAATTTATATTAAATAAATATTAAATTTAGCAGCCAAAATTTGGCTATTCACACAAGTAAGTCAAAAGTAATCAAATATGGCTCTTAATATATTCAAAGCATGTAGCATGCATTCATTATAAAAATCAACTAATGTTTAGAAAATCATAATAAATTCAATTTTAATCAAAAGTGGGTCATGTAACCTCTTAAATTAAGAGAAAAAAAAAATCCAAGGAATCTGTTGGAGATGAAATCAGATATGAATTCTTTGATTAGAAAATGACTTTGGCTAAAATACAATATTTTATATATTTTTGTTAATTTTGACATGTGACATTTAAAAATTATGATATAATTTATATATAATCATACATATGTTAGTTATCATATAACCATCAAATTAAATTAAAATATTTAATTATATTAAGTAAATAAAATAATTACACTTAATAGTCATTATTATTTACTATTTTGACAATTCAAATTCTATGTATGAAACATGTAATTCAATGTTAATTACATAGAGATTTATATAAATTAACCTCATTAAAATAATATGTTAAGTGGTGAGCAAATTGATTCATGCTAATGAATAAATGCATAAAACCTAAAATATTATATTTTGAGCTTCATTTATCCAATTTGATCTATCTTTCATTCTTCTACTCTTGCAATTTCGTCAAACATATTATGAGATGATTGAATATGTAATTAGCAATTAATATATCTAAAATACATAAAAACATTCATTAGAACATCCAAGCATTCGTTTGTTATCATCAAAATTAATTAGATTGAACATGAGGCTCATTAAGCCAACAGGTCAGAGCAGTGGTGGTTATGGAGGTGAGAGGAGTGATGGAGGTTATAGATGTGGCGGTAACGGAGGGAGAGATCCAGGATATGATGGTGGATCCCACTACTTGAGAGGCCGGGGTGGTTCAGATGGGATCTAGAGAAACTGAAGAACAGCCAATCCAATCTACTACTTATGAAACTGTGTCTTTATAGTAGAGACAATTCTAGTTATCTAGGGTTTTTGATTGGCTCTATGTGTGCCCATTTTTTATATATATCATTACTTGTGTCTTAGAAAACTTAGTGTGTTACTTTGTAGAAGAAATTGAAAAGAAGAAATGTTGAATATGAATTTGTTCTCTATTCAAAAAAAAAACCAAAAACCCTAAACCCTAAACCTAACATGTAAACCTTAAACCCTAAACCCTAAAGCCCTGAACACGAAACCCTAAACCCTAAAACCTAAACCCTAAACCCTAAACACTAAACTCTAAACCCTAAACCCTAAACCAAAAACCTTAAACCCTAAACTAACCCTAAAACCTAAATCCTAAATCCAAAACCCTAAAACCTAAAAACCTAAAACTAAGCTAAATAAACTAAAATAAATAAAATTAAAAGTAAAACAAAGATAAAATAAATAAAAATAAAAATAAAAGATAAAACATAAAATTAAAGCTAAACTAAATAGGCAAAGAAAATAAAATAAAATAAAAAAACTAAACTAATAAAGATAAATAAAAGATAAACTAAACTAAAATAAAAACCCTAAACAAAGAAGTTTCTAGATGAAATAAGGAAATAAAAAATAAACTAGGCTAAAAGAATTAAAACTAATTGAAACCTAAATAAACCTAAAAATAAATATTAAAAAAGCATAAACCATAAACTAAAAAAAAACCCTAATCCTAAAATGAAAATAAAATAAAACTAAACCTAAACTAAAATAAAATAAACTAAAATAAATAAAACATAAACCTAAACCTATAATAAACTAAACCTAAACTAAACCTAAACTAAATAAAATTAAATAAAGTAAAAAATAAAACATTAAAATAAACCTAAAATAAAAACCCAAAGCCTAAACTTAAAAAAATAAAATAAAACCTAAACTTAAACCTAAAAGAGTAAAACCTAAACCTAAAAAACAAAATAAAAATAAAACTAAGCTAAAAAATAAACCTAATGCTAAACCTAAAAAAATAAAGTAAAATAAAAAAATTAAACTAAAATAAATAAATCTATATAAATCAACTAAACTAAATATAAATAAAAGTAAACCTAAATAGAAAACTAAAATAAACTAAAAAATGAACTAAATAAACTAAATAAACCTAAACTTACCAGTTTACTTAATTTAAAAAAAGTGGTAACTTTACACCCTAAAACTAACCCTAACCTGTAAACCTACAATCCTAAACCCTAAACCCTAAAACCTTAATCCCTAATCCCTAAACCCTTAACCTAAACCCTAAAACCTACAACCCTAAACACTAAACCCTAATCCCCAAACCCTAAACCCTAAACTCTAAACCATAAACCCTTAACTCTAAACCCTAAAAACCTAAAAACCTAAACCTAAACTAAATAAAAGAGATTTCAACTACAAATGATTAGCTTGAATTTCTCTAATATAAACAAAAGTTGTATGAGCTTTATATGCCATAGTACACCACCTCTCTCAAGTTTAATAAAGATGGTGAAGGGTAGCTTCCTGTTCGTGGACAAATGAAGAAAGAATCTACATAAGTTCAGACACCTAAGTGTCCATCTATGAGCAATCCTCTTCTATAGCTATGATAGCCTATTTGATCATAGAACTCCTCTTTAATCAAAATTGTCTTCGCAACTGCAGCTCTTTCAATTTAGCAGATATGATGAGGAGCTAAATCTGTGCTTTTAAAATCTCTCTCTAGTAGGATTTCAATGCTTTGAGATTGTGATCGAGATCTTGGAAAATTAGGGAGACTTAATGTGATGTATTACTGAATGAGATGTTTACAATAGTGATTGTATTTGACAAAATTTCTTGATAACTAGTGTGTAATAAGAATAATACAAACTCAATATCTCTGAATAGGGAATTCCAAAACTATACCTCTCGTACTTTGAGACTCAATGCAACAACATAATGTAACAAATAAATTGCATCAACACAAAAGCAAGAAAGCTCAAGTAAAACTCTTAAGTCAATGCTTAGAAATAAGTGGCATAGTGTTATGAGAGATTTAGGACACTGATAGATTTTTTGCTGAAATCAAAAATATGATTTAAGAGAGATTTTGG
The DNA here is from genome assembly GCA_021442155.1 of Cymbidium sinense. Lineage (NCBI taxonomy): Eukaryota > Viridiplantae > Streptophyta > Magnoliopsida > Asparagales > Orchidaceae > Cymbidium > Cymbidium sinense. Next base: position 45,022,351 of record CM038216.1, read on the forward strand.
ATCCCAACATAGTATCTATCATCTTTTCTATTTTCTTTTTATTTGTAGAAGTGTTACTTCATTTAGATGTATTCAATTGAATTTGATTTAATGGTGGAATAATTCCTACATTTGATGACATTCTTTCAGGTGCAAGAATTTTTGATGTTATTTGAAATCTGAAGTTTACTGAAATGCCACATGCAAATTAATTTTATGTAGTGTCTCTTTTAAGTTTAGCGCTCTTGTCGATCTAAACCTAAACAACATTAGTTTAATCTTTTCCTAATTTTAGAAGATAACAACAATACTTCTAACTTATCCATGTACTCATTTATAATTTTAGTTTTTTGCTTTAGTGAGTTAAACTCTAAATAATTGATCTTAGTAGGATAAATACAAGTATTTTTCTAACAACAATTCCATTTCAACCATGTAATAACTTGTATGAACCAAATCTTCTCGGCCCTTTATTTCTATCTTGTACATTTCTGTTTAGCAGTATGTTTTAGTTTTATAATTCCCAATCTTCTAGGCTCACTGAAACCCTAAACCCTAAACTAACCCTAAACAATAAAAGTAACTCTAAACTCTAAACTCTAAACCATAACCTCTAAACCTTAAAACTCTAAACCCTAAACCCCAAACCCTAAACCCTAAACCCTAAACCCTAAACCCTAAACCCTAAAACCCTAAACCCTAAACCCTAAACCCTAAACTTAAAACACAATAACCTACAACCCTAAACCCTAAACCCTAAACCCCAAACACTAAACCCTAAACACCAAACCCTAAACCCTAAAACCTAAAAACATAAACCAAAACTAAATTAATCCTAAAAATAAAATAAATAAATAAAACCTAAACATAAATAAAATTAAAAATTAAATTAAATTAAAACTTAAACTAAAACCTAAACATAAACCTATACCTTAAAAAAATAAAATAAAAAATAAAAACTAAACTAAAATAAGATAAATAAAAACTTAAACTAGACTAAAAAAATAAAATAAACCTAAAAATAAAAAACTTAAATAAAATAAAAACTAAACCTAAAATAAAAATAAAATAAACCTAAAATATAATAAAATAAAAACTAAAGAAAATCATGAAAATAGAAAAAAAAAACTAAACCTAATAAATAAAATAAAAATAAAACTAAACTAAAAAATAAACATCAACCTTAACCTAACCTAAAAAATAAACTAAAATAAAAACCTAAAAAAAATAAACCAATAATAAATAAACTAAACTAAATAAAAAATAAACCTAAATAAACATAAAAATAAGATAAATTAAAATAAATGAAAAGTAAACTAAATACACCTAAACCTACTAGTTTACTTCGTTAAAAAAAAATGCTAAACCCTAAATCCAAAATCATAAATCCTAAACCCTAAACCTTAAACCCTAACCCTAAAATGAACCCTAAACCCTAAACCCTAAACCCCAAACCTAGAACCCTAAATCTACAATGCTGAACCCCAAACCCTAAACCCTATACTAAACTCAAGATTAAACTAAACCTAAACCCTAAACTATAAATTAGAACCCTAACCCCTAACTTCAACCTAAACCCTAAAACTATAAACCCTAAACCCTAAACTAACCCTTAAACTATAAAAACCCTAGACCTAAAGGCCTAAAACCTAAACCTTAAACTCTATACCCTAAAATAAACCTAAACCCTAAGCTAACCCTAAACCCTAAAGCCTAAATAGTAAACCCTAAACCCAAAGCCCTAACCCTAAACCCTAAACACTAAAATCCTAAATCCTAAAACACTAAACCCTAAACCCTAAACCCTAAACACTAAATCCTAAACCCTAATCCTAAAAACCTAAAAATATAATGTGAAACTAAATAAAACCTAAAATTAAATAAAATAATAAAATAAAATAAATAAAAATGTAAACTAAACATAAACATAAACTTGAAACTAAAAAAGAATAAAATAAACTAATAAAAATAATTGATATAAAATAAATAAATGCCTAAACTAAACAAAAAAATAAAATAAACATAAGAATACAAAACCTAAATAAAATGGAAGAAACACCAGGTATCTTAGGGCTTAGGGTTTAGGGTTTAAGAATAACTTGGTTAATTATCAAAACATGGAAGAAACCTATTGGCCAAAAAAAGCAAGGAAACATATTGCGATGGTGACAAACAACGTATTTTCATCATGCCATTTGTAATAAACAAAGCCTTAAACTCGATTAAGAAAATTAAGAACTATAATGGTGAATGGATAACCGAATAATGATATTAAGGATTCTCCATCCATCATTTCCAAACTTTATTAAATTATAATGCTATTTGGGAACTTTATCAAACACTCATCTTATCCCTTCTATGATTAACAGTGAGGATAATCATTTACTCACTATGTGTCCTTCTGAAGAGGAGATTTGTAATACTCTTAAGAACATGAACACCGACTCATTCTGCCCCGACGACCCACTTCTTTCAGCATTGTTGGCCATTTATTAAAACTGACCTAGTTGATGCTGTTATTGATTTATTTGATGGCAATCCTATTCCAAAATACTTTTCAAGCACTTCTATTGTCCTTATTTCCAAAACTAATAATCTGAATCTTGGATTTTAGACCGATTAGTCTTTGCACCTTTTTCAAAACTCATTGCTAAATTAATAAATAATAGCTTAGCCCTTTGCTTCCTAAAATCATCTCCCCAAACCAAATTGGTTTTGTTAAACATAGAGCAATATCTGATAATATTCTTCTTGCTCAAGAGCTGGTTCATGACATTGATGTCCCTTCTAGAGGAGGCAACATCCTATTCAAACTGGACATCGCTAAAGCCTTTGACAATCTCTCATGGGATTTTCTCTTTCAAATCATGAATTTGTTTGGTTTTTTCGATAGTTTTATCCGATTATAAAAGGTGTATCACTAATGTCCGGTTTTCGGTTATCATGAATGGTGAGTCCATAGGTTTCTTTCCTTCTAGCCATGGTTTGAGGCAAGGTGACCCACTATCACCTTCTCTTTTTATCATCGCTATTGAATACCTGTCAAGGAGCCTTAACGATCTTTTCCCTAATAATCTTAATATGTTTTTTAAAACTCATGGAGGTTTCCCTATTTCTCATCTTAGCTTTGTAGATGATTTCATTATCTTTTGCAACAGCTCCCTTCAACATGTTAAAACCATTAAGAACCTCCTAAATGATTTTGGTAAAGTTAGTGGTCTTTTTCTTAATGAAGGAAAATGTGGTTTTATTCCTTCAACTAAGATTCCTCCTAATAGACTTAACCAAATATCTAGAATTACTAACTTTAAGCAAAATCAACTCCCTCTTAATTACCTTGGGGCTCCACTTTTTAAAGGCCAAAAAAGATCACACCTTTTTGATGATCTAATTCAAAAAATCTCTAACAAAATCTTGGCTTGGGAATTTCATTTACTCTCTTTCAGTGGTAGGCTTACCTTGATCAAGAGCACTCTAAATTCCATGCCTATATACCTTCTTCAAATCATTGTGCCTACCTCTACCATCAATAATTGAGCGCCTCTTAAATAAATTTTTCTGGGGAACCAATACCTCCTCTAAAAGAATGCCTGGTCATCTTGGTCTAGTTGTGGTACTCTTGAAGAGGGAGGTCCGGGATGTAAATCCATCAAAGAAGTTATCAATGCCTTCTCCTACAAACTTTGGTGGAATTTTAGGAGCAAAAATAGTCTTTGGGCGAATTTCATGACTTCTAAATATTGCTAGGGTAAACATCCTCTCATTTATCACTTTAAATCGGGTGATTCTCCTGTGTGGAGAAGACTTTGTTCTGTCAAATGGGATGCAAAATCCTTAATTTTTTGGGCCATAAACTCTGGCAATTCCTTCTTTTGGCAAGACAACTGGAGTGGTTGTGGATCCATTGATGACTTACTCTACACTCACTCCACTTTCGCTATTAGAGTTAATTCATTCTGGCAAAACCACAAGTGGAACACTAGTAAGATTACTGATTCTATTCCTTCCACTTTCCTAAATATGATTACTAATATTCCTATCACTCCTAACACTCATGATCAGATTATCTTTAAGCTATCTCATAATGGGGAATTCAACCTTAAAAATGTGTGGCTTCACACTAAAGACACTCAGGATTCTTCTATTGTGTTCTCCAAAATTTGGAATAACAATATCCCCTTCTTACTGCTCTAAGTTGGCGTATCCTAAAACCTTTATTCTGGACTCTTTGTGGGGTAAAGGGTTTTATTTACCCTCTAAATGTCAATGTTGTTCTCATATTGATAATGTTAACCATGTTTTTGTTAATGGGGCTATTGCCTCTAAAATTTGGATTTGGTATGATGATCTATTCAACACAGTCAATTTTAGTTGTTCTTTTACTTTATATCAACTTCTTGAAGTTTACTTTGACAATGCAATTAAAGGTCATATTAAAATCATAATCGCCATTACTCTTATTTGGTTCATATGGATGGACCGAAATGAAGCTAAACATCATGGGATTCATATGAATCACATGAGGATTATTGCTAGAACTAAAAACAAAATTTATGACTTGTTTAAAGCCAATTTAATTCATCATAAACATTTTAAAGGATGTAAATCTGTAGCTAACAAACTAGGCCTCAACCTTCTAGACCAGCCTTACTATCGAAATGATAGAATGGTTTTTTGAAAAAAACCTCTTAATCATATTATTAAAATTATACCGATGGCTCGTCTCTCATAATGGCTCTTGTGGAGGCATTTTAGGGATTCTAAGGGTATAGTCCTATGTGCATTTGCTTATCCCCTTATTTCCACCATGCCCCTTATACAGCTTATGGTACCACAAAGCTCTAGAAATTTGTCATCAAAATGGCTGGCACAATATTTGGATAGAGGTGGACGCTCTTCTACTGATTGACCTTTTGACTTCTACCAATATGAGCAACGCTTATTTGTACTACCTCCTCAAGCAAACTAAGGCTCTTCTCTCAACAATTTTACCATCACTCATGGAAGGTAACGCAGGCCGATTACCTTGCAAACGAGATTAGAGTATCATCTTCTTTGATCAATTTACATTACCCAAATACTATGGTCCGTTAACTTGGACAATTCGGTCTTCCTTACCTCAATCTAATCCTCCTCTTTTTTTCGGTTTTCTGCTTCCTGTTCTTCTTTATGGATACTCCACATAGATATCATTCTTTGTGCTCTTTGCCATGACTTGCTGCCTTTACCCCTTCCCCTCTAGTTGGAAGAATTCTGTTTTTGGCATTTACAATATTATGGGGTAGATGTTGAAGTATATGCACATCAATATCTGGAATTGGAACCCAATTGAGCCTTGTGTTACCTGTTACTGGTTTTATAACTTCAATCCTACTTGGGACTTTAATTTCAATGATACATTCATTTCTAAACCTGAGAGAATTAACCATTGCTAGAGGAAGTTATCTATTTTGATGTGTTTAGATTTTAGTATTAACTTCTTTAACCAGTTTTTTCTCTCTGACAATATGGCTTGGAGCATTGCTACTACCTATGTTGCTTCTAGGCAACGGATTAGTGTGCATTATGATGGTTGCAATTTTTATTTTGATGATTATAGTATTTTATTGGCTGATGCTTACATTCCCTACATTCCTTGGGACTCTTTCCTCCTTAAAGGCCTAATTCATAAAGGTTTCAACACTTATGCTGAAAGGATTTTGGTTGGCTGTTGGGCTTCAGGACTTTCTGGACAGCCGGCTATCCTTGCTTATATAATGTCTAACCTCAGCATGCTTTCCTGCAAGGGAAGAAATTGTAATACCCTGGTCACTTTTAATGGTTACTACCATGGTTGTTTGTTGATTTGTTTGTTGATTTGGCATTTTTATACCTTTGGGTTCGGGCTTCCGCAGATTTGTTTTGCTGCTGCTTCTCCCAGTTTTCCTCCTGTTGTTTTTTGCCATCTTTCCTGCTACTATCTTAGCAAGTTCTAGTTTTGGACCTTTATTGTCTTAAAATTCATGCTTGGTAATGATGTCTTCTTCTATCCCCTGTAGGAATGGATTTCCTTGTTGGCTGCTCCTTTTGGTTCTTACTGTGTTTACCCTCCTCTTTCTTTTTCATTTTCTACTTTTGTTGTTAACATTTGGGTTGATGTTGGACTTTACTACAATTATTTTCACCCTTCATGTTTTGAGGAGATCATGAAAATCCTGAAGACCATTCTACTCTTCTACTTATATGTAACCAATGGTCTATCCTATATGCCTACTGATTATGATCCAATATCCTTGGCACCGGCTTAATGTGACAAAGCAACCTGCTACTGAACTGTTTGCTCTTAGAACTGCTATTGAGCACCTATTGGTTGCAATTTTCTTTATTGCTGTTATTTTGCTGATTGGGATATCCCACCTTATTTTAAAGAAATGGAATTGTGTTATTTTTCTCAATACAAGTCTTGCTATTTCTGGTCTTGCTTCCCATGCTCAGTAGGTTTGGAGTTTTTCAAGGGATTATTATTGTGCATCTGCTGAGATTGTGGGCACCGCTTACTCTATAAAATTGTCCATGCCGTTTGATTGATAACACACGGATGTTGTTGCTTTTCCTTGTTGTTGTTTTCCCATCCTATGCTATGATTGGAACATGTACAACTTGAAGCACATTTCTTTGTTATGCTTGGAATTAATCAATGATTTCTCTTATATGCAAAATTGGGTTATTGACAAACCCACTAGTTATTATTGTCATTACCCTTGGCGTAATTGTTATGGTTAATAAGCATCGACACGACCGATTTCTCAATGTCACTTACTGGATAGGCTTATGGTGGGGAGCTACTCATTATCTATCCTTTCCTTTACTGATATATGTTTATGGGTGGAATCTAGGATAGCTTGTTGGTTTTAACTACCTTGTTGGTTGGCTGATCTGGATCAATACCCACCTTACTGCCCCTGGGGCTTTGGATTATTTTGTACAATAAGTCTCTATTGAAGTTGCTGATTGCTTGGTAGATTTTGCTTTGAACCACCTTACTGGTTTATTTTATGCCTATCATTGGAATTCATTGATCTACCTTTTACATTATTTACTTTATTTTTTTCTCAAACTTGTATCTATTGTTTTGATTATACCGGATGAGTCATCATGGCAAGCTAACCGGTTTTGTTGTTTTGGTTGTCTCTTGTCTTGGAGATTTACCTTTTTGTTTTACCTTGTCACCTCAGTTGGCTCTTTCTTTGTTGGTTGTAGAATTTCAAGGTCTCATGCCCCAAAGCTATTCCCCATTGTTGTCCCGATGGGTTTTTTGGTGATTTCGGATTTCCCTGATAACTATTTTATGCTTTATTTATTTGTTTATCTATTATTACCATGTCTACTCTGATTGAGGAGTTTTATGGCCAATTTGTTGTATCTTCCTATCTTGGATGTTGCCGTCTTAACTGTTGCTATTTTCTAGGTTTTAATGTTGAGACTCATTTCAATTCACTTATTGATTTTTATTATGGCGGGTTCCAATGTTGTATTAGTCATTTGTTGGCGCTCATGCTGTGCCATTCTCCCTATTTTTCGACGATCATGCATCTGACGACTAGTTGGTGCGCCTTTATGAGCGCTTTATTCTCGAAAGAATGGTATTATGGCTAGTTTAGTCCCTTTCTATCTTGGATTGCCTTTGCCGCCTTTGTTCTCTGGATTGATTGTTGATCCGGATTATCTCAATGGAGGCCCGAATGCCGCTATTGGAGTCTTTAACTATTTTTTTTGGTGCTTATTTTGGTTTGCATTCATTCCCTATGTTGAGCTATGCTATCTTCCTTTACTATTGCTTTCTCGAGGACATTAATAAGGGGATTGTTTCCTGTGTTGTTTTCTGCACTGAAAGATTCATTTACATATCATGTGATTGGGATGGTGTTAAGTATAAGCTAATTGACTTATTTAATAGGTTTTCAACAAGTTGTCTCCTCTGTAATTTTCTTATGGAGGGATTATATGCTGAACTAATTTCTTTCTTGAATATGACTATTCATGAGATTCTGGCTAAGATGGCTCACTCACTTATGTTTGTGTATTCTCATGTCAAGATGACTTTATTGATGATACTTTTCTTGAATGAGACTCCTTATCCTTCAGCTCTTAGCAATTACCTATATATTTTAGATATGATTTTGCTTAGGTTTGCAGGTAATAAAGCTCACAAGAATATCAACAACTAGGTGTTTCCTTCTCACGTGTTTGTTGGCTATGATGGTCGGATGATGATCTCACCCTATTGGTTCTGGTAGTAGCTCATGTGATGTAACCCCTTCAAGTTTGGATGCTCATACTTGCATCACTCAACAGGATGTGATTGAGCTGAGCCTTCTCTATCACAATTCCTTACTAACATACTCATATTATGTTATTTTCCTCTAACTTTTTCAGATTACCTTAGCTCTAATCTTCCTCTTATTATAACTTTGTAGGTGATTCTCTCTCATTCTTTTGCAGGTTTGCTCCATATTACCAAGCACTCTTACAACCATCAAAGCATTGGCCTTAACCTTCCTTTAGCTTATTATGTTAATCATCTTGTATCTTTTGATTGCTTTAATGTTTTCTTTTGCTCTTGGATGTCTTAGATGGGGATTTACTCCTTAGGTCGACAGCTCTTGAGCGAGTTTGAGTTTATCCCTTTAAGGACCTTGTAACCCTTTTTTTGTGGCAATAAAATACCCCCGCATCATGGGGTTTCCCAAAAAAAAAAAAAAAAAAAAACCCTAAACCTCAACCCCTAAACCCTAAACCGTAAACCATAAAAACATAAAAACCTAGACCTAAACTAAATAAAACTTAAAAATTAAATATTTAAAAAAACTTAAAACTAAATAAAATAAAATAAAATAAAATCTTAAACTAAAACTAAAGCCTAAACCTAAAAATAAAATAAAATAAACTAATACAAATAAACTAAAACAAAATATAATGAAACCTAAATGAAATAAAAAAAAAATATAATAAAACTAAGAATAAAAAACCTAAATATAATAAAAACTAAATAAAAAAAGTATAAAAATAAAATAAACCTAAAATTAAAAAAAATAAACTAAATTAAATCTTAATTAAATATTAAATATAATATTAATTAAATATGAACTAAATAAAACATAAAAATCTAAAATAAAACCTAAAACCTAAAAAAAAAAAATAAAAATTTTAAACTAAACTTAAAAATGAAAAATAAAACCTAAACTTACAAAGTAAAATAAAAATAAAACTCAACTAAAAAAATAAACCTAAACATTAACCTAAACTTAAAAAATAAACTGAAATAAAAAACCTAAACAAAATTAATTAAACCAAAAATAAATAAACTAAACTAAATAAAAATAAACTAAATCCTGAATAAAAATAAATAATAAAATAAACTAAATAAACTGAAACCTACTAGGTTACTTAAGTTAAAGAAAAATAAAATTATAAACAAAAAAATAATAAATAAATAAAACTTAAACCCTAAACCCTAAACCCTAAACCTTCAACCCTAAACACTAAGCCCTTAACCCTAAAACCCTAATCCTTAAACCCTAAACCCTAAACCCTAATACTCTAAACTCTAAACCCTAAACACTAAACGCTAAACACTAAACCCTAAAACCTACAACCCTAAACCCAAAACTCTAAACCCCAAACCCCAAACCCTAAACCCTAAACCCTAAAACCCTAAACCTTAAAACCTAAACCCTAAACCCAAAACCCAAAACCATAAACCCAAAAACCTACAAACATAAACCCTAAACTCCAAAACCTATCCCGTAAGCCATACACCCTAAACCCTAAACCCAAAACACATAAACCAAAACTAAATAAAACCTATAAATAAAATAAAAAAAACCTAAACAAAAATAAACTAAAATAATAAAATGAAACTATAACCTAAACTTAAACCTAAAAATGAAATAAAATAAAAAGAATAAAAGCTAAAGTAAAATAAAATTAATAAAAACCTAAACTAAATATAAAAATAAAATAAACCTAAAAATACAAAACCTAAATAAAATAAAAAACTAATCATAAAATAAAAAAAATATGATACAATATAGTAAAATAAAAACTTAAACCTAAAAAATAACCAAAAAATTAATAAAAGATAAAACATAAACCCTAAATTAAAAAAATCTAAACATAAAATAAACCAAATAAAATAACCTAAACCTAAACTAAAATAAATTAAACTAACATAAATAAAACCCAAACTTAAACTTCAAATAAACTAAATCTAAACCCTAAACTAAATAAATTAAAATAAATTGAAAATAAACTAAAATATGAAATCCTAAATTTTTTTTAAAAAAAATTAAACCTAAATCAAACAAATAAAAAATAAAACTTAAACCTTATAAAATAAAAATAGAAATAAAACTTAACTAAAAAAAACATAAACCTAAAGCAAAACCTAAAAAATAAAGTAAAATAAAAAACCTAAACTAATATAAATAAACCAAACTATATAAAAGTAAAAAATAAACCTAACAAAATAAAAAGTAAAATAAACTAAAAAAATAAATGATATACTAAATAAATCTTAACCTATCTATTTACTTAATTTTTTTTTCAAAAAAAGCCTTAAACCCTAAACCCTAAATCCTAAACCCTAAAATAAACCCTAAATCATAAACCTTAAACCTTAAACCTTAAACACTAAGTCCTAAATTATAAATCCTAAACCCTAAAATCTAAACCCTATAGTAACCCTAAACCCTAAACCCTAAACCTACAATCTTAAACCCAAAACCATAAACCTAAACCTAAATCCTAAACCCTAAACATAAACCTAAACCCTAAACCTTAAACCACAAACCCTAAACCCTATACCCAAAACATCAAACCCTAAACCCTAAACCTTTAACCCCTAAAAAGATAAAAACCTAAACCTAAAAAAATAAATAAATAACCTAAACCTAAATAAAATAAATATAATAAAATAAAATAAAAACCTAAACTAAGATCTAAACCTAAACTTAAACCTAAACATAAAAATAAAATAATATTAAAAAATTAAACTAAAATAAAATAAATAAAAACCTAAAATAAATTTAAAATTAATATAAATATAAAAATAAAAGAACTTAAATAAAATAAAAACTAAACATAAAATAAAAATAAAATAAAATAAAAACTAAACTAAAACCTAAACCTAAAAAATAAACATAATAATAAAACCTAAAAATAAAAAAAAAAATAAAACTTAATCTCTAAACTAAAAAAGAAGCTAAACCTAAAATAAATAAAATAAAATAAAGCTAGACCTAAACTAAAATAAATAAAACCTAAACGTAAACCTAAAAAAACAAAACCTTCACCCTAAACTAAATAAAATAAAATAAACTAAAAATAAAATCTAAACCTAAACTAAAAAATAAAACCTACGAATAAACTTAAAATAAAAACCTTAAACCTAAACCCTAATATTTAAAAATCTAAAAACCTAAAATTATGCTAAACAAAACCTAGAAATATGATAAATAAAAAAAGCTAAAACAAAATAAAATAAAATAATAAAATGAAAGAAAACCATAAACTAAAACTTAAACTTAAAAAGAAAATAAAATAGAAAATAAATGCTAGAGTAAAATAAAATGAATAAAAACCTAAACTAAATTAAAAATAAAAACCTAAATAAAATAAAAACTTAACATAAAATAAAAATAAAATAAACCTAAAATAATATAAAATAAAAACTAAATAAAAACCTAAACCTAAAAAATAAACCTAAAAATAAATTTGAAAAATAAATAAAAAGTAAAACCTAAAACCTAAACCCTAAACTAAAAAATAACCTAAACCTAAAATAAAAATAAAATAAACCATACCTAAACTAAAATAAATAATACCTAAAATAAACTAAACTTAAACCTAAACCTAAACCTAAACTAAAAAATAAAATAAAAACTTAAACCTAAACCTAAAAATAAAAAATAAAACCTAAACCTAAAAGAATAAAAATAAAATTAAACTAAAAAGTAAACCTAAACCTTATCCTAATCTTAAACAATAAAATAAAATAAATAAACATAAAATAAATAAACTAATAAAAATTAAAATAAAAATAAACCTAAAAAAATAAAAAATAAAATAAATTGAAATAAATAAAAGAATAAACTAAATAAACCTAAACCTATAAATTTATTTAATTTTAGAAAAATTAAAAAATGAAAAATAATAAAATAACCCTAAACCCTAAACCTAAAATCCTATGGTGACTATTATGTTTTAGGCTCTTTTGTTTATGCATCTTATTATAGATCTGATAGAAATCTTCTTTGGGATATTTTGAGGGATTTTCCTACCTCGATAAATAAACCTTGGTTTGTTGGTGGTGATTTCAACACTATTGTATTCTCTTCTAAATGAAGTTGTGGTTGCTCTCCCAATATTTATTCTATGGAAGATTTTTTTTATATGATCCTTCATTGTAATTTGCGTGACATTATCTTTAAGGGTTCTAATTAAAATTGGCAAAACTCTAGACTTTGGCAAAGGTTGAGACAGAACCTTTTTAATACTCATTAGATTGCATGGTGGCCTATTACTTATGTTTTTAATTTTAGCAGAACATTGTCTGATCATGCCCCTCTTCTGGTTTCTATTAAAGATAATTCTAAGAGATTAAAAATCTCCTCTCCTTTTAGATTTTAGAACATGTGGATTTAGCATATTGATTTTTTTGATGTTGTGGTTATTAATTTGAAAGCTCCTTTGCATCCTGATAATTTGATTATGGGGATGAATAGGCTTTGGTTTAAACTTGAAAGACTTAAACAAAATTTGTGCTGGTGGAATAAGCATTATTTTAAAAACCTTTTTATTAATATTGAAGATATGGAAAAATTGGTTTGTGATCTTGAAGTCTGTGTTATATATGTTCCTTCTACCCTTACGACTTGACTGAGGAGAAAGATGAACTTGTTCACTTCCAAAATATGGAAGAGACTTATAAAGCTGCTAGTAAAAATATTACATGGTAATAGGAATACTATTTCCTTTCAATTAATAAATAGAGAGCTTTAAATAATATTCAAAATTAAAGACAATAATGTAGATTGGATTACATAGAATAATGATATCAAGGAATCTATTAATTACTTTAGAAATATGCTTAATAAGAATTTCTCTTATGAAGCTATTTCTAAACCACATTTGATTCCTTCTATTATTACTAATGATGATAACAATTTGCTTACCATTATACCTAATGAAGATGAAATTTTTAAAGTTCTTAATAGCATTAACATAGATTTTGTTGCTGGTCTGGAGAGTTTCACTACTCAATTTTTTCAAAAATGTTGGTTTATCAGTAAAAATGATTTAATTGAGGCTATGAATTATTTTCTTAATGGTAATCCTTTTTCCTAGATATTTTTGTAGTACTTCTATTGTTCTCATTCCTAAAGAAAGATAATCCATACTATTAGAGTGATTTTAGACCTATTAGTCTTTACACCTTCTTTAATAAGTTGATTTCCAAAACTCTTACCAACAAGCTTAGTCGCTTACTTAATAGATCTATCTCTCTCAACCAAACAAGTTCTGTTAGAAGTAGATCTATTTATGATAATATTTTACTTACCCAAGAATTAAGTCATGATTTTGATGCCAAGAATAGAGGTGGAAACATTTTTTTTCAAATTAGATATTACCAAAGCCTTTGACAACATCTCTTGGGCTTTTCCATATTCTGAATTTATTTTATTTTTCTAATAAATTTACTTATTTTATTAAAAATTGTATTAATAATGCCTTATTTTTTTTATTTTGCTTAATGGGGAAGCCTTGGTTTCTTTCCCTCTTCCCATGGCTTAGGACAAGGGGATCCTTTATCTTCTGCTTTATTTATGATTGCTATTGAGTACTTATCTATGAGCATCAATGATTTATTCTTAAACAATCCTTATATGTACTACAAAACTCTTGGGGGTCTTCCTATTTCCCATGTCAACTTTGCAAATGATTTCATTATTTTTTGCAATGCTTCTATCATATCAAGAATCTCAAGAATTTTATAAATAAATTTGGTAGAGAAAGTGGCCTTTCTATCAATGATAATAAAAGCTCTTTTAGCACTTTCTCTCGTATCTCCAATAATAAAATCAATCAAATCTTGCATATCACTAATTTTAAACATCAACAGTTACCTCTAAAGTACTTGGGTGCTTCTCTCATCAAAGGCTTGGAACGATCCCATCTTTTGATAAGTTAATTCAAAAAAATTTAAATAAATTTTTTGCTTGGGATTTCCATTTGCTTTCCTTTGGTGGTAGGCTCACTATTTTTAAAAGAACTATAAATTCAATGCCTCTTTATTTGATTCAAATTTTATTTTAGTTTATTTTTTAGGTTTAGGTTTACTTTTTAGTTGATTTTTTTTTAGGTTTAGGTTTTATTTTTTATTTTTTTAGTTTAAGTTTAATTTTTTTTATTTTTATCCCAAGAGCCTAATCGTATCCAAGTCACACATTAAAGCATTAATTATTTAAGAAACTATGAAAAGCATAAAGGCCTAATGCACAATGTAAATATAACATTAGATAATTATATAAGCTATCTTAAAATAATAAAAGGCTGGTGCAGCCAGGTACCGCTACACAACCCGAAGAGAGAAAAGATGGGTAGCTGAGCTCTCCCCTTATACAACCAAGAATATGAATGAATAATTATAATTGAATTAAATACTATGATGGTCTTTTTTCTTTATATCTTCATTTTTGATTTGGTTCCTTCTTTGATTTGGATGGTGCTTGCTTTAAAGGCATCATGGAGCACCCCAAGATAAAGCCTTCTGGCCACTATTCATCCTAATTACCCATAGAACTAATCTTATTTCCTATTGCAAAAATTACATTTATGTGGCATAAGAAAATCTAACTATACCTGCAAAATAGAGGTTAGGTAAATATACATATAATACTAAGTAGTTGTATTTATAATTTAAACTTAGCACCCTACACATGGGTAACTATGCCCACCTATCCTAACTTGGATTATGCTTCATGATTTAAGTAACCTACAAAAAGGGCATTCACATTTATTTTTAAGCATCCCTATAGCATAATCCCCAGCACAAAATATGATTAGGCTAATATTGGCCTAACTTCCAGTCTATGATGTATACACCCTAACATCTAATCTAAAAAAATACATCATAAAACAAAACATACATCACATCATACACTATCCTAACTTAGTGCTAGAAGTGGTGACTTAAATCTAATGTGTGTATTAAAGATTTTGTGGTAAGTCTTGTTAGGCATTAGTGTTGTATTTTCTAAGTGTGGAAGGATTCAATTTAATATGAAAGGTTGATTCACTTGAGGTAATTTAACTTATTTGAGAATTTTATTTTGTGTTTTCTTTTATTTCATTTGATTACACTTAGGAACTAAGTGGTATAAAGAGAGGAAAAGAGGATTTCCCTCTTTCATCCCTACCTTAAGTCACTTTCTAAAGTTTATTAATTTGATTTAGTTCTCTTTAGTGAATGGCTTATTAGATGGTTTAACTAATCCTAAGTTTAGGGTCACTTTAAATAATCCTATTCAAAATGAAAGCAATCTTAAGATTAATTTAATTGAATTACTACCACATGACATATATTAAATCATTCCATTCCATCACATGTAACATGCATATGATTTAATCCTATGTGTATCCATACATGCAACATATTTTAGCACACTCAAATGATGAATGTATGTTTATGTTTAGAATTTATATTTTGTTTGATTGAATTATTTAAACATATTAATTTAAAACTTTATCCAAATTCTAATACAAAAAGGACATTAGAATGAAATTAAATAGGCATGTACCATTGTTAAACTAGAGAAGTGAGGTAATGAAATGAACTCCTTGGAGCTAGCTAAAGCCTTGTATTCTCGGGATATCCAAACTATATACCCATTTGCATTCAAACATATGTAAATTCGTAAACATGAACATAGGAGGTAAGCTCCAAATCATATGGCTAATTAATTCAACCACTTAGTCAATTATGAATGCATGCAATTTTAATTTAAAATGGGATTTTCATTCATAAATCACATATACATATACATGTAGAAAGATATAGGCAAGTACATGTCATTGTTAAACCAGGGAAGTGAGGTAATCAAATGACCTCCTTAGG
The DNA here is from genome assembly GCA_021442155.1 of Cymbidium sinense. Taxonomy (NCBI): domain Eukaryota; kingdom Viridiplantae; phylum Streptophyta; class Magnoliopsida; order Asparagales; family Orchidaceae; genus Cymbidium; species Cymbidium sinense. Next base: position 45,038,486 of record CM038216.1, read on the forward strand.
GCTAACTAAATCCTCATATTCCTGAGATGTCCAGACTATATACTTTCTTCTCTTGGACACACATGGATGTACACATAAATGAGGGAAAGAAAACCATGCAAAGAATGTATTTTTTTATTGAATCATATATATATATATATATATATATATATATATATATATATATATATATATATGTACTAAAACTCTATCCAAATTCTAATGTTGAAATACATAATAATGAAATAAAATGGGTACGTGACATTGTTAAACTAGGGAAGTGAGGTAATCAAATGACCTCCTTGGGGCTAGCTAAAGCCTCGTGTTCCCGGGATGTCCAGACTATATACCCATTACCATTCAATCTTATATAAATCAAGACATAGAGGAAAGAGAACACAATGTTCATACACTTAAGCTATAAGAACATGCATTTTTTATGTACTTATAACTAGCAGCATAACACATATTATTATTCATTTATAAGCTTTTAAAAAATACATTTGGATTTAATAGTGATAATAGCCATGCATATTATAAATCAAGATTACATAAAGTAAATCCATTTTATTTTACTTGATTTGGAAAAGATGGATGCATGAATTTAAATGATAAACCAAATTTAACATGATTGGAAAGAGGACAATAAAATATAAGCATGTGATTCATTTAACCAAATTAGTTCTTAAGGATAATCAAATCAAATAAGATTATTTAAAGCACACCTATGTTTGGATTTGATTTGATTTAATGAGGAGAAGAGAAATCATCACTTGCTATTTTAAACCCATTCCCACATTATTGATTTGATTTTATTAAAGAAATGTAATTAGGTTGATTTTATGGGTTAATTAAGTTAAACCCTTAATTAGATGAATTAATTACCCTTACCTATTTCTCCTTAAAGAAATTAACTAAATAATTATGAGCCAACATGATATGCATGGAAAATAAACTTGCAATGATCCTAGGAAATAAAAGGGGCCTAATGCAATTGGCTCATGATTAATAGTTAATTAGATTAAGGGACTTAATTAATTACTCTTATGGTTTTCCCACGATGTGGACTAATCATAATTTCATTAAACTCCTTTAGGTTATTAACACCTAAAGATCTACCCCATGATTTAATTAATTAAGGTCTGATGTGATTATGATTTCAATTTGATTAAGTGATTTAATTAATAAGTTAAATCTTAATTATTTTCATTTTAAAAAAAGGATGAAATGAACTTAGTGATAGGGGTCCCAACCCTATTCTTTAGTTCACTTACTCTTGAACAATGATTAATATACAAAATTAACCAATTTATTACTATTCATGATATTAATTAATCATTAATTAACTTAGAAGAGTAGTCAAGGTTTAGTTACTCAATTTTCTTAATTTAGTGAGACATAAATCCCTAGAAAACCATCCCATTAAATTAACCCATAAAATTTAGGATTAATTGCTCAAATAATTAAGGAGTAATTAATCTAATTAATTTTGTAATTAAACTTTAATTACTATTCAAAATTAGTTAAGATCATTTTTAATTAGTTTCCTCTAACATACCTTTAAAATGAGTATTTATTTACATTTTTGTATTTCTCTATGATTGATTTATGATTTTTTGAAGTTTTGGCCATTAAAAATGATTAATTATGCCTAATTAAAGCCTAATCCTATTGGCACCACATGGCGCGCTAATATGGTGTGCTTTAGATGTGGTATCATGGGATTGGCTACTTGAAACTTATTCGACTTAGCACCTACATGGCAGTGGTGGTGATGCTTTCTCGTCTACCATTCGATCTAAGATCAGATGATAACTATTAATTGCATAGCTTAATAAGATTAAATCAAATTGATGTAATAGATCTAATCACAACCATCCATTTTGATCATGGGAAATGGATGGTGCATGATCTAACGTCATGTGAGTGAGGGAGAATGGATTCCGTCCTCCATTTCTCACTTGATTCAAGCTTACCAGAGGTTGGATCAACTCCAAAAGGATCCCACACCTTCACGACATTGATCGAATGGGATCCAACAGTCAAGATCACATGAGATGCAAGTTTTCTTCAAAAATTTCTAACCCATTTTTGCCTAAGGATCATTTTTGAAAGCTTACCTCGCTGGAGCTCAAGACCAGTAGCTCAAATGATTGAGGAAGCTTCATCTAGTGGAGATGAGGCCCTGTTTAGCCAAAATTGCATCAATTCCTTATTGTTTGCTTAGATGGATAGAACCAATGATTTGGAGGTGAACTTTGATCAAAGTCCCACCTCTGATGCTCAAGAAGCTTGGGAGATTACTCGTTTTTACTCGACGAGGCCTAGGGAAAGTATGTGCAAAGTTAATTTGACTTTGATGGAGAAATGGAGAATTTAGGTCAAAAATGGGAGTGTCCTATTTTAGGATGGATGGGAATGGCTTTTTCTGATCGAGGAATGAGCTTGGGAGCTTAAGGAATGGCTCTAGCGGCTCATCTTGGGTAGCTAGGGTTCTTTGGAATGATATGTGTGTGTGTTTGAGTGGAAATGAGAGGGTGTATACCCCCTTCATCTTGATCGAATGGTGGGTTTGAGTTTGGCTTCTAGTGGTCATCCAGCCATCTCAAGGAGTCATGGGTGGTAGGGAGGAGGTGAGTTGGCTTGACTTGGTTAATTGAAGGTGTGGAGGTGGCTGCCAAGGAAGGATCATGGGTGTCCTATGGATTTCAAATGCTCCAATGGGAATGGTGAGGTGATTTCACCTCTCATGGGTCATGGTTGACCCTTGGGTCAAGTTGGCCAGTGTCTTGAGTGATTAGGTGGAACATTGGGAGAGTACCAAGTGGCCAAGGAATGGAAATGACCACTTACAAGGGTGATTTATATCATGTGATGCCCTTGACCCAAGGGTAGAATGATCATTTGACATTGGAATTGATTTGGGAAGATTTGAAATGAGTCAAAAGTTGGCTAGCCCAAATTTCAATTCAATTGGAGTTAATTTGGTTAGGTTTGGCTCAATTTGACTCATTTAGGTCAAATTGGGTTAAGTTGGGTCAAGTTGACCAATTGGTCAAATTGGGTCAAACAAAGGGTTGTGTCAAGTTCATATGATCATTTGGGATATTTTGGTTCAATTGGTTTGGTTTAGTTTGGCTTAGATTTGATTTTGGCTCATTTGAATTCATTTGGGTCAAATGTGTAAAATTGACCAGTTTGACCAAATTGGCCAAATTGTCTTAGGTTGGGTGTTGATTTGGGTTTAGTTAACCAATTAAAGATTATTTTATGCTTTGAGTTTATTTAATTTGGATTTAGTTTGATTTAATCTGACTTGAACCTTTAGGTCACTTTAGGCTAGGTAGGTCAATTGTGTTCAATTGGGTCCAATCATGGCTTTGGTCAAGTTTAACAATCAATTTGGAATGAATGAGCACCATTGGTCATAATCAATTTGGTTTTTATTTTGATTTGACCCAATTTTGTCTTTTAGGTGAATTTTGGTCAACTTAGGTCAAGAGGGCTAATTGTATTATGTTTGAATCAATTGAAGTTCGAGTCATATTCAAATAATGATTTTGATTTGGTATGAATCATTGGTTTCAAGGGATTTGGCTTAGGTTGCAATTTGGCTAGTTTAGGTTAATATGGTTTAAGGGGTTGACTTGGTCAAATGACCAAGTTGACTTGGTTTGACTCAATTTGTGGCAATTGATCAACTTAGGGTGATCAGCAATCCTGATGGGAGGTATTGATGGACTTGGTCAAGCCAATTTGGGTAGGATTAGAACTTTACTCAAATAGGTCAAATTGGCCACTTTGGGTCAAGTGGACCAATTGGGTTTAATTGGGTTTATTTTGGGTTGAGTTTAATTTAGTTGAGTTTATATATATATGGTTTTAGGATTGATATACAAATTCAATCGCAATTGGCTTAGGTTCAAATGGGTTTTGGTTCATTTGCACATTTCAAGTTAAATGGGTTAAGTTGGGTTTGACTTGGGTTGATTTTGGTTTGGATTGATGATTGTAGATTTCATTTATATTTGTGAATATGATTGATGGTATGATTGATTCATGGGAAAATCAATTGAATTTGGGTTTTGGAATAAAGGAATTTGGCTAAGTCCATGGAGTTGGGTCATGTGGCTTAGGTTTGGATAGTGATTTGGTTTGATTTAGTTTTGATGATTTAAATGTATATTTCATTTAAATTTATGAAGATCATTTAAAATCAGACTGATTTATGAGAAAATCATTTGAGTTTTACTTCATTTGGATTAAGATCTAGCTAAGTCCATGGGATTGGACATATGACTTAGGAAGGGTTTTGATTTAATTTGATTTAGTTGGATTTAATTTTGATCATTTGAATGTAGATTTGATTTATATTTAGGATGATAATTGAAGATTAAAATTGATTATGAGAAAATCAATTTATTTTTGGATTGATTTGGATTAAGATTTGGCTGAGTCCATAGGATAGGTCATATGGCTTACGAAGGGTTTCAAGTTTAGATTTGATCATGGGCTTCAATCATTTGGTTTTATAATTTAGGTTTGGATTTGGATTTAAATTTCATGTTTGAATTGAACTTGAGGTTAACCCTTCTAAGTCTTTAGCTTAGGTTAAGTATTTACCTAATTGAAGTGTCTAACTCAAGTCTAAGTCTAAGATGGAAATATTGAATTTTCACTCCAAAAGTGAGGTCAATAGGCCTTAGGCTCCATAGTGTTGCTCTTAGAGATAGATGATTGGAAGACTAAAGCCAAGTTTCACATTATATACTCAAATACATCTTTCAATGCTTTGCTTGGGAGACTATGGATACTTGAGGAAAACATAGTTCCATCCTCTCTACATCAGTATATGAATTTTGTGAGAGGTGGGATCTTCTACTGTGTCAAAGGAGATCTTAAGCCATTTATAGTTCATGAGGTCAGCATATATGAGGATGCAGCTTACTACCTCCCTCAAAATCAATAAGTCCATTTTCGTAAACTTGGCCAAAGTTTAAAAATATGTTCTTATTTTCATGGTTCTGCCCATTCTTAGGGTTTTGTTTTAGGTTTTAGTTTATTAGGTTTTAGGGTTTAAGGTTTAGGTTTATAAGTTTTTATGGTTTAAGGTTTAGGTTTATAAGTTTTTAGGGTTTAGGTTTATTTTTTAATTTATTTAGTTACTTTAGTTTTAGTTTTAGGGTTTGGTTTTGTTGTTAAGGTTTTATTTTTATTTGATTTTATTTTTAACTCAAATGATTCCATAACAAACAAGAAATTACTAAATCAAACAAGACATTATCCTATAATAATAAATAAAATAGGATAAAATAAAATTCAATTAAAAAATTCACAAAAAAAATATTTCACAAAATGATTTAACTCTTAGAGACAATAAAATTTTATTTTATAGAAGGCCAATGAAGCTTAGTCAAATAAATTGAAACCCATATCCTCATTAGATTCGTCAGTAGGCTCTTCCTTCTTCTCTTCAACTGTAATAGCCGGAGAAGCAGTAGTCGCAAGAGTAGTAGAAGAACCAGGCGCAACAGCCACATTTAATTTGCTAAGACCCTTCAAATACTTCTTAACCTTCTCGGCCTGTGGGTATGTGTAATATTGGCAATCACGATGGAGAGGACATTCTTGTAAGGGTTGATGAACATGTGGGGCGCTATAGTAAGGGTGCGATAAGAGAGTGCTAGTGAGAGAGATGTGATCATTGAAAGGCATGCTGGAAACTTTTTGATGAGATCATCTTCAGTGAGGTCAAGGACTTCAAGACTGAACACCAAACCATCATCATACACAAACTGGATGACAAAGCCATAAAAGAATGGCCTAATCCCAAGCTTAGTGAGAAGAGCATCCTCTAAGGATCCCACCTTATCGCATTTTCTAATTAGCTCAACCCAGGGTATAATTTTAACAATACCCTTGTTCATCTTAGTTGGGATGTTGATATCCTAGAAGAAAGAAGTCTATGAAGGATCCATACCAATGTTGCCTGGAGGAACCACAACATCAATAGGTGCAACAAGACCAACACAGGCAGAAGCACCAACTTAGTTTTTCAAAACCTCTTCACTAACTTCTTTAAGATCACCTTACATAAAAATTAGATCAACCAAGGTTTATGGTTTAGGGTTTTAGTGTTTATGATTTTGTAATTAAGGGTTTAGGGTTTAGGTTTTTGGGTTTGGGGTTTAGGGTTTTAGTGTTTAGGGTTTAGGATTAGGGTTGTAGGTTTAGGGATTTTTATTTTTTAACTAATAATTTATTTATATATATTGTTTTTAGGGTTTAGGGTTTAGGTTTTAAGTTTAAGGTGTAGGTTTTAGTTTAGAGTTTAGTATTTTTGATTTTTTTTAATAGAGAATAAAATCATATTCAACATTTCTTGTTTTCAATTTCATCAACCAAGTAACACACCATGTTTTCTAAGACACAAGGGGTGACATAGATAAAACATGAGCATGCATTGAACAAATCAAAAATGTTAGAAAACTTGAACATTCTATACTTTAAAGACACAATTCCATAAGTAGTAGATTAGATCAACCATTCTTCAGTTTCTCGAGTTCCCATCAGAACCACCCTGACCTCTTGAGTAGTGGGATCCACCATCACATCACCAATCTCTCCAACCGCCACCACCATGGTTATAAGCTCCGTTGCTCCTCCTACCTCCATAACCACCACTGCTCCGATAGCATCTCCATATCCACCATCACCTCCAGATCCCTCACCACCACTGTGATAATTGTCACCTCTATCTTTTCCTCCATCACTAGATCTAGACTGACCTTGCTTGGAGGTGATGTTCCTGCCATCAAGGTTTTTCCCATTCTTAGGGTTTCAATTGAGGTTTAGGTTTATTATCTTTTAGGGTGTAGGTTTATTTTTTAATTTATTTAGTTACTTTAGGTTTAGGTTTAGAGTTTGGGGATTAGGATTTAAGGTTTTTATTTTATTTTATTTAAAACTCAAATGATTCCATAACAAATAAGAAATTACTAAATCAAACATGACATTATCCTCTAATAACTAATAGAATCAGAAAAAAATAAAATGCAATTCAAAAATTCACATAAATAGTGTTTCACAAGTTGATTTAACTCCCATAGATAATAAAATTTGATTTTATAAAAGGCCAATAAAGCTTAGTCGAACAAGCTAAAACCCATATCATCATAAGATTCCTAAGTAGGCTCTTCCTTCTTCTCTTCCACTTGACCCGCAAATGAGTAGGGAGTAGCATCAGTGTAGCAGTGGATCAAAATTACTAGGATCATTCAAAGGCCTAAGAATGGGCAAAACAGTGGCAATTATGATAGTTAGAACATTCTTGTAAGGGTTGATGAACATGTGGGGCGCTATAGTAAGGGTGGGATAAGAGAGGGAAAGTGAGAGAGAAGTGATCATTGAAAGGCATGCTGAAAACTTCTCGATTAGATCATCTTCAGTGAGGTCAAGCACCTCAGGATTGAACCCCAAACCATCATCATACACAGGCTAGATGACAATGCCATAAGAGGATGGCCTAACCTAACCTTAGCAAGGAGAGTGGGCTCTGAGGATCCCACCTTATCGCCTTTTTTAATCAACTAAACCAGGGTGATAATTTTAATAGAACCCTTGTTGATCTTAGTTAGGATGTTGGGATCCTCGAAGAAAGAAGCCAATTAAGGATCCAGACTAGTGTTTCCTAGAGGAACTACAACATCAATAGCTGCATCATGACTAACACGGGCAAAAGCACCAACTTTAAATTTAGCAACCTCTTTGCAGACATCTTTAAGATTAGCTTTCTTAAAAATTAGATCAACCTGGGTTTAGGGTTTATGGTTTTAGTGTTATGGTTTTGGGATTTAGGGTTTAGAGTTTAGGTTTTAAGGTTTAGGGCTTAGGGTTTAAGGTTTTTTAGGGTTTCGGGTTTAGGATTGCACGTTTAGTATTGTAGATTTAGGGTTTAGTGTTAGTTTTATTGTTTAAGGTTTAGGATTTTTCTTGTGTTATTTTAAATTAAGTAAACCAATAAGTTTAGGTTTATTTAGTTTATTTTATTTTATTTATTTTGATTTAGTTTTTTAATTTAGTTTAGTTTATTTATTTTAGGTTTATTTATTTTTAGATTAGGGTTTCTATTTTAGTTTATTTTTTTAGGTTTAGGTTTAGGTTTATTTTTTAGTTGAGTTTTATTTTTATTTTATATTTTAGGTTTAGGTTTTATTTTTTATTTTTAGGTTTAGGTTTAGGTTTTTATTTTATTTTCTTAGGTTTAGATTTTAGGTTTATTTTTAGGTTTTATTTTTTAGTTTAGGTTTAGGTTTATTTTTAGTTTAATTTATTTTATTTAGTTTAGTGGATAGGTTTAGTTTATTTTTTTTGTTTAGGTTTAAGTTTTAATTATTTTAGTTTAGTTTATTTTAGTTTTGGTTTAGGTTTATTTTATTTTGTTTATTTTAATTTTATTTTTGGTTTAGTTTTTTGTTAGTTTAGGGTTTAGGTTTTATTTTCAATTTATTTGTAGGTTTAATTTTTAGGTTTAGGATTTTATTTAGTTTTTATTTTATATTACATTTAGTTTTTATATTATTATTATTTTTTATTCTTAGGTTTATTTTAGTTTTTAGTTTAGTTTAGGTTTTTATTTATTTTATTGTAGTTTATTTTTATTTTCTATTTTATTTTATTTTTATGTTTACATTTAGGTTTTAGTTTAGCTTTTTATTTTATTTTATTTTTTTATTTTATTTAGGTTTTGGTTTTATATTAATTTTATTTTCCAATTTTATTAGTTTTAAATTTTATTTTAGGGTTTAGTGATCAGATTTAGGGTTTAGGATTTAGTTTTAGGGTTTAGGGTTTAGGTTAGGTTTGGTTTAGGTTTAGGGTTTAATGTTTAGGTTTAGGGTTTGTGGTTAGGAGTTTAGTTGTTTAGGGTTTAGGTTGTTTATGGTTTAGGATTTTTAGGGTTTAGTATGGTATGGCAGGGTTAGGTTTAGTAGATTTAGGGTTGGGTTTTATTATTAGTATAGGGTTAGTTTTATTGTTCAGGGTTTAGGGTTTAGGGTTTAGGATTTAAGGTTTAAGAATTTTTCTTATTTTTTATTTTAAATTAAGTAAACTAGTTGGTTTAGTTTTATTTAGTTTTTTTTATTTTTCATTTTTATTTAGATTTTTTTATTTAGTTTAGTTTATTTATTTTAGGTTTATTTATTTTTAGTTTAGGGGTTTTATTTTAGTTTATTTTATACGTTTAGGTATCGGTTTAATTTAATTTTTTAGTTGGGTTTTATTTTTATTTGAAATTTTTATGTTTAAGTTTTATTTTTTATTTTTAGGTTTAGGTTAAGGGTTTTATTTTATTTGTCTATGTTTAGGTTTTAGGTATTTATTGTATGTTTATTTTTATGTTTTATTTTTTAGTTTAGGTTTAGGTTTTCTTTTTAGTTTATTTTATTTTAACTAGTTTTGGTTTTTATTTAGGTTTAGTTTATTTTAGGTTTAAGTTTTATTTATTTTAGTTTAGTTTATTTTAGTTTAGGTTTAGCTTTATTTTTCTTTGTATATTTCATTTTTATTTTAGGTTTAGTTTTTTTTAGGTTAGGGTTTAGGTTTTATTTTTATTTATTTTTAGGTTTTTATTTAATTTTTATTTTATTTTATTTTAGATTTATTTTATTTTTATTTAACATTTACTTTTTATTTTATATAGATTTTTTATCCTTAAATTTATTTTATTTTAGTTTAATTTTATTATAATTTATTTTGTTTTATTTTAAAGTTTAGGTTTTGGTTTTAGTTTAAGTTTTTATTTTATTTTATTTAAGTTTAAGATTTTTTATTTATTTTATTTCTTAGCTTTATTTAGTTTAGGTTTAGGTTTTTATAGTTTAAGGTCTAGGATTTAAGGATTAAGATTTAGGGATTTAAGGTTTAGGGATTTAGGGTTTAGGGATTTAGGGTTTAGGGTTTTAGGGTCTCGAGTTTAGGGTTTAGGGTTTAGGGTTTAGGGTTTAGATTTAGTTTGACTTTGGTTTTTGGTTTTAGGGTTTAGGGTTTAAGGTTTAGGCTTTAGGGTTTAGGGTTTAGTATTTTAGAGTTTAGGGTTAGGGTTATTTTTTATTTTTTATAGTTTTTAGGGTTTAAGGTTTAGTGTTTAGGTTTTAGGTTTAGGGTTTAGGTTTTAGCTTAAATTTTAGAGTTTTTGGTTTTTGTAGCAGAGAACAAATTTAGATTCAACATTTCTTCATTTTGATTTGATTAATCAAGTAACACACCAAGTTCTCTAAGACACAAGCGATGACATAGAAAAAAATTATGCACCCATAGCATAAATAAAAAAAACCTAGATAACTAGAACCATCTCTAATGTAAAGACACAATTCCATAAGTAGCAGATCGGCTCGATCTTTGTTCAATTTCTCCAGTTTCCATCAGAACCACCCTAACCTCTTGAGTATCAGAATCCACCATCATATCCCTGATCTCTCCCTCCGCCACCACCATGGCTGTAACCTCTATCGCTCCTCCCGCCTCCATAACCACCACTGCTCCGATCACCACCTCCATATCCATCAGCTCCTCCAAATCCCTCACCACCACTATGATAAACGTCACCTCTACCTTCGCCTCCACCACCAAATCTAGAATGTGCCTGGTTGACAGTGATGTTCCTCCCGTCATGGTTTTTCCCATTCTTAGGGATTAGGTTTAGGTTTATTTTTATAATTTATTTACAGACTTTAAGTTTAGGTTTAGGGTTTAGGGTTTAGGATTTAGAGTTTAGGGTTAAGGTTTAGAGTTTTGGGTTTAGGGTTTTAGGGTTTAGGGTTTAGGGTTTAGGGCTTAGGGTTTAGGGTTTTTTAGTGCTTAGGATTTAGTGTTTAGGGTTTAGGGTTATAGCTTTGAGGGTTTATTTAGGGTGGGATTAGGGTTTAAGGTTTAGCATTTAAGGTTTATGGTTTTTTTTTAATTTACTAAACTCGTAGGTTTAATCTTATTTAGTTTACTTTTTAGTTAATTTTTTAATTTGGGTTTATTTATTTTTTCAATTTAGTTTAGTTTAGGTTTTTTATTTTAGGTTTTTTTTAGGTTTAAGTTTAAGTTTAGGTTTATTTTTAGTTGAGTTTTATTTTATTTTATTTTTATTTTTATTTTATTTTAGGTTTAGGTTTAGGTTTTATTTTATTATTTGTTTAGGTTTTAGGTTTTATTTTAGTTTATTTTAGGTTTTTTTTAGTTTAGGTTTATGTAGTTTATATTATTTTAGTTTAGGTTTAGGTTTATGTTTGGTTTATTTTTTGGTTTAAGTTTAGGTTTTATTTCTTTTAATTTAGTTTATGCTAGTTTAGGTTTAGGTTTACTTTATTTTGTTTAAATTTTTATTATTTTAGGTTTAATTTATTTTTTTAGTTTATTATTTAGGTGTAATTTTTATTTTATTTTTTGGTTTATTTTTTAGGTTTAGGTTTTTATTTAGTTTTATTTTATTTTATTTTTTATTTATTTTATTTTTATTTTATTTTTAGTTTTTAGTTTATTTTTGCTTTTTTTAGGTTTATTTTACTTTTTAGTTTAGTTTAGGTTTTTATTTTATTTTTGGGTTTCAATTTTTATTTTATTTTATTTTTTAATTTATTTAGGTTTAAGTTTTTTTTATTTTATTTTTAAGTTTTATTTAGTTTAGATTTATGTTTTTTTGGTTTTTAGGGTTTAAGATTTAGGGTTTAGGGTTTGGAATTTTAGGGTGGGTTTTTTTTAGGGACAAGGTTAGCATAGGATTTAGTGATTAGTGGCTTTAGGTTTAGGTTTTTTTTGGGTTTAGGGTTTAGGGTTTTGGGTTTGGGTTTTAGTATTTTAGGGTTTAGGCTTTAGGGTTTAGGGTTGTAGGTTAAGGGTTAGTTTTATGGTTTAGGGTTTAGGGTTAGGGTTTTTTTATTATTTTTTTCTTTTTATTTTTAGGGTTTAGGGTTTAGGGTTTAGGACTTAGGTTTTGGGTTCAAGTTTTAGTTTAGGGTTTTGGTTTTTTTTTAACAGGGGACAATTCAGATTCAACATTTCTTCTTTTCGATTTCATCAACCAAGTAACACACCAAGTTTTCTAAGACACAAGTGAGGACATAGATAAAAAATGAACACGCATAGAGTAAAACCCTATATACCTAGAACCATCTCTACTTTAAATACATAGTTCCATAAGCAACAGATTGGATTGGTCATTCTTTAGTTTCTACAATTCCCATCAGAACCACCACTATCTCTCGAGTAGGAGGATCCACTATCAAATCCCTGATCTCTCCCTCCGCCACCACCACGGCTGTAACCTCCATCACTCCTCCCACCTCCATAACCACCACTACTCCAACCACTACTTTCATATCAACCAACACCTCCAGATCTCCCACCACTATTGTGATAATCGCTGCCTTTGCCTCCACCATTACCTCCACCGCCAGATCTAGACTGAGCTGGTTGACGGTGATGTTCTTGCCATCAAGGTTCTGCCCATTCTTAGGGTATAGGTTTATTAGGTTTTAGGGTTTATATTTTTTTTAAATTTATTTAGTTATTTTAGGTTTAGGTTTAGAGTTAGAGGTTTAGGGTTTAGGGAATTTTTTAACTCAAATGATTCCATAATAAATAAGAAATTACCAAATCGACCAAGTCATTATCCTTTAATAACTAATAAAATAGGATAAAATAAAATGCAATTTAAAAATGTACTAAAATAGTATTTCATAAAATGATTTAACTCCTAGTGACAATAAAATTTTATTTTATATAAGGCCAAAAAAGGTTTGTTGAACAAGTTGAAATCCTTCTTCTCTTAGAGTAGAGTAGAGTAGCATTAATAAACCACATAAAATTTACTAGGATCTTTCAAATACTCCTTAAGCTTTTTGGCCTATGGGTATGTGTAATCATTGGAAATCACAACAATGAGGACATTCTTATAAGCTTTGATGAACATGTGGGGCGCTACAGTAAAGTGGGATAAGAGAGGGCTAGTTTGAGAGAAGTGATCATTGAAAGGCCTATTGAAAACTTCTCGATGAGATCATCTTCATTGAGGTCATGCACCTTTGGACTGAACAGCGAACCATCATCATACACAGACTGGACGTCAAGGCCATAAGAGTATGGCATAATCCCCAGCTTAGCGAGGAGAGCATGCTCTAAGGATCCCACATTATTACCTTTTTTAGATAGCTCAACCGGGGTGAAAATTTCAACAATACCCTTTTTTATCTTAGTTGGGATGTTGAGAACATAGAAGAAAGAAGTTTGTGAAAGATCCATACCAGTGTTGCCTGGAGGAACCACAACATCAATAGGTGCAACAAGACCAACACGTGCAGCCGCACCAACTTCGTATTTCATAACCTCTTCAGAGACTTCTTTAAGATCACCTTTGATAAAAATTAGCTCAACCAATGTTTAGGGTTTTAGGTTTTGTCTTTTTGGGTTTATGCTTTTAGGGATTAGGGTTTAGGGTTAAGGTTTAGGGTTTAGGGTTTAGAGTTTAGGTTTAAGGTTTAGTGTTTAGGGTTTAAGGTTTTTTAGGGTTTAGGGTTTATAGTTTAAGGTTTAGGGCTGTGAGTTAGGGCTGTAGATTCAGGGTTTAGGTTTAGGGCTTAGGTTTTAGGGTTTTGGTTTTCATTTTTTTAAAAGTTAAGCAAACCGATAGGTTTATGTTTATTTAGTTTATTTTTTATTTATTTTAGTTTATTTTATATTTTATTTTTACTTAGTTTTATTTTTTTATTTAGTGTAGTTTATTTATTTTAGGTTTATTTATTTTTAATTTAGGATTTTTATTTTACTTTATTTTTTAGGTTTATGTTTAAGTTTTGGTTTTCTTTTTATTTGAGTTTTATTTTTATTTTATTATTTAGGTTTAGGTTTTATTTTTTATTTTTAGCTTTACGTTTAGGTTTATATTTTCTTTTTTTAGTTTTAGGTTTTAGTTTTTTATTTTAGGTTTATTTTTAGGTTTTCTTTTTAGTTTAGGTTTAAATTTATTTTTAGTTTATTTTATGTTATTTCATTTAGGTTTAGGTTTAGGTTTAGTTTATTTTAGGTTTAGGTTTCATTTTTATTTATTTTATTTGATTTTGTTTAGGTTTAGGTTTTGGTTTAGTGTATTTTAGGTTTAGGTTTAGGTTTTATTTATTTTAGTTTAGGTTTTGATTTATTTTATTTTCTTTATTTCTTTTTTAGGTTTACTTTTTTTTAAGTTTAGGTTTAGGTTTTATTTTTTATTTATTTTTAGGTTAATATTTTGGGTTTAAGTTTTTATTTAGTTTTTATTTTATATTAATTTAGGTTTATTTTAGTTTTTATTTCATTTTGGTTTTTTATTCTTTGGTTTATTTTATTTTTTTAGTTTAGGTTAGGTTTTTACTTATTTTATTTTAGTTTATTTTTATTTTTTATTTTATTTTAATTTTAGGTTAAGGTTTAGGTTTTAATTTTATTTGATTTTTTTATTTATGTTTATGTTTTATTTATTTATTTTATATTTAGGTTTAATTTAGGTTAGGTTTATGTTTTTAGGTTTTTAGGATTAAGGTTTTAGGGTTTAGTGTTTAGGTTTTAGAGTTTAGGTTTATGGTTTAGGAGTCTGTGGTTTTAGGGTTTAGGTTTGTGGTTTTTAGATAGATTAGTTCAAGGTTTGGGTTCAGGTTTTTTTTTAGGTTTATGTTTACTTTAGTTTTAAAAATTAAGTAAACCAATTGTGGTTTAGGTTTATTTAATTATTTTATTTCTTTTAGTTTATTTTATATTTTATTTTTATTTAGATTTATTTTTTTTTTATTTAGTTTAGCTTATTTATTTTATTGTCTTTATTTTTAGTTTAGGGTTATTATTTTACTTTATTTTTTAGGTATAGGCTTAGGTTTTTAATTTTTATTTATAGTTGAGTTTTATTTTAATTTTATCTTTTAGTTTTAGGTTTTATTTTTTATTTTAAGGTTTAGGTTTAGGTTTTTATTTTATTTTTTTAAGTTAATGTTTTAGGTGTTTCTTTAGGTTTATTTTTAGGTTTTGTTTTTTAGTTTAGGTTTAGGTTTATTTTTAGTTTATTTTGTTTATTTAGTTTAGGTTTAGGTTTAGGTTTAGGTTTTTATTTTATTTTTTAGGTTTAAGTTTTAAGTTTTTAATTTAGGTTTATTTTTTAATTTTATTTTTTAATTTAGGTTTAGGTTTATTTTTAGTTAATTTTATTTTATTTAGTTTAGGGTTTAGGTTTATGTTTTATTTATTTTTGTTTAGTTTATTTTGGATTAGGTTTAGGTTTATTTTATTTTGTTAATTTTAGTATTAGGTTTTTTTTAGTGTTAGGTTTAGGTTTTATTTTTTATTTATTTTTAGGTTTATTTTTTAAGTTTTGGTCTTTATTTAGTTTTTATTTTATTTTATTTTATTTAGTTTTATTTTATTTTTATTTTTCATTTTGTTTTTTTTTTAATTAGGTTTTTTATTTTAAGGTTTATTTTATTTTTTAGTTTAGTTTAGGTTTTTATTTATTTTATTTTATTTTAGTTATTTATTTTATTTTATTTTTAAGTTTAGTTTAGGTTTAAGTTTTAGTTTAGGTTTTATTTTATTTTATTTTTATTTTATTTAGCTTGGTTTTTAAATTTATTTTATTTTTTTTAGTTAGTTTAGTTTAAGTTTAGGTTAGATCAGATTAGGGTTTTGGTGGTTTAGGGTTTAGGGTTTAGGGTTTTGGGTTTTGGGTTTTATGGTTTAGGGTTTAGATTTTAAGTTTTTGGTATAGGGTTCAAATTTTAATTTATGGTTTAGGGTTTTTGGTTTTTTTTCTTAAAAGATAAAAAATTCTTCTTTTCAATTTCATCACAAGAACACCAAGTTTTTTAGTTTTAGTTTAGAGTCTAGGTTTTGAGTTTGGTTTAGGTTTAGGGTTTAGGTTTAGGTTTAGTGTTTAGTGTTTTAGCTTTAGTTTTGTGGTTTTATGGTTTAGGGTTTATTTTAGGTTTAGGGTTTGGTAGGTTTGGGTTTAGAGTTGTGAAAATACCTTTTAGTTTAAAGTAGGGTTAGGGTATTTATTTATTTATTTTATTATTTTATTATTTCTATTTTTAGAGTTTAGTGTATAAATTTTAGGATTAGGGTTCAAGTTTTAGTTTAGTTCTATTTTAAAATTAAGTAAACCAATAGGTTTATGTTTTTTTTATTTATTTTTTATTTATTTTAGTTTATTTTCTTATTTTTATTTAGGTTTATTATTTATTTTAGGTTTATTTATTATAGTCTCGGGATTTTATTTTAGTTTATTTTTTAGGTTAAGGTTTAGGTTTATGTTTATTTTTTAGTTTAGTTTTATTTTTATTTTATTTTTTAGGTTTAGTTTTTTTTTTTATTTTTAGGTTTATGTTTAGGTTTAGGTTTTTATTTTATTTTTTAGGTTTAGGTTTTAAGTTTTTAATTTAGGTTTATTTTTCAATTTTATTTTTTAGTTTAGGTTTAGGTTTATTTTTAGTTAATGTTATTTTTTTTAGTTTAGGGTTTAGGTTTATGTTTTATTTATTTTTGTTTAGTTTATTTTAGATTAGGTTTAGGTTTATTTTATTTTTTTTATTTTAGGATTAGGTTTTTTTTAGAGTTAGGTTTAGGTTATATTTTTTATTTTTTATTTAGGTTTCTTTTTTAGGTTTAGGTCTTTATTTAGCTTTTATTTTATTTTATTTAGTTTTATTTTATTTTTATTTTTCATTTTGTTTTTATTTTATTTAAGTTTTTTATTCTAAGGTTTATTTTATTTTTTAGTTTAGTTTAGGTTTTTATTTATTTTATTTTAGGTTTAGGTTTAGGTTTAGGTTTAGATTTTAGTTTAGGTTATTATTTTATTTTATTTTTTTATTCTATTTAGCTTTTGGTTTTTTAATTTATTTTATTTTAAGTTTTAGTTTTTTTAGGTTTTAGGTTTTAGGTTTAGATTAGGATTAGGTTTAGGGTTTAGGGTTTGGGGTTTAGGGTTTAAGGTTGTAGGTTATGGAGTTTAGGGTTTAGGGTTTAGGGTTTAGGGTTTTGGGTTTTGTGGTTTAAGGTTAATGGTTTAGGGTTTAGGGTTTAGAGTTTAGGGTTTTTGGGTTTAGGGTTTAGGGTTTAGGGTTAGGGTTTTTTTATTTTTTATTTATTTTTAGTGTTTAAGGTTTAGAGTTTAGGGTTTAGGGTTTAGGGTTTTTTTAGGTCTTTGGTTTAGGGTTCAAGTTTTAGTTTAGGGTTTAGGGTTTTTGGTTTTTTTCTTAAAAGATAACAAATTCTTCTTTTCGATTTCATCAACCAAGTAACCCACCAAGTTTTTTAAGATAGGAGTGACAGCATAGATCTAAAATGAGCATGCATAAAGTAAAATTAATAACACTAGAT
Source organism: Cymbidium sinense (assembly GCA_021442155.1). Lineage (NCBI taxonomy): Eukaryota > Viridiplantae > Streptophyta > Magnoliopsida > Asparagales > Orchidaceae > Cymbidium > Cymbidium sinense. Next base: position 45,055,853 of record CM038216.1, read on the forward strand.
AACTAGAACCGTCTCTACCCTAGCTTTTTGAGTAGCGAGATCCACCATCATATCCTCAATCTCTCCCTCTGCCACCATCATGACTATAATCTCTATCACTCCTCCCACCTCCAGAACCATGACTACTCTGACCACAACCTCCTTATCCACTAGCACATCCAGATCCCCCACCACCACTGTGATAATGGCCGCCTCTGCCTTCTCTTTGATTGCCAGATCTAAACTGATCCTAGTTGACGGTGATGTTCCTGCTGTTAAGGTTCTGCCCGTTCTTAAGGTTTAGGTTTAGGTTTAAATTTATTAGGTTTTTGGGATTAAGTTTAATTTTTTTAGTTAATTTAGTTACTTTAGGTTTAAGTTTAAGGTTAGGTGTTTAGGATTTAGGGTTTGGGGTTTAGGATTGAGGGTTTAGGGTTTATGGTTTAGGGTTTTAGGTATAACGATTATGGTTTAAGGTTTAGGGTTTATGGTTTAGAGTTTAAGGTTTAGGGTTTAGGGTTTAGGGTTTAGGGTTTAGGGTTGTATGTTTAGTGTTGTAGGTTTAGGGTTCTTTTTTATTTATTTTAATTTATTTTATTTTTTTATTTAGGTTTATTTTTTATTTTAGTTTAGTTTAGTTTATTTATTTTAGTTTATGGTTTATTTTTTATTTCTTTTAGGTTTTGGCTTAAGTTTAGGTTTATTATTTAGTTGAGTTTTATTTTTATTTGATTTTTTAGGTTTATGTTTTTAGGGTTTTAGGGTTTTAGGGTTTAGGGTTTAGGGTTTAGGGTTTAGGGTTTTAGCATTTATGGTTTATTGGTTAAGCTTTAGCCTTTAATTTTTTTAGGGTTTAGGGTTTTAGGTTTAGGGTTTTGGATTTTAGGTTTAGGGTTTAGGGTTTTAGTGTTTGGGGTTTAGGGTTGTAGGTTTAGGGTTTAGGGTTAGTTTTAGGGTTAGTGTTTTTTTATTTTTTTATTTTTAGGGTTTATGATTAGCATTTTGGGTTTAGTGTTTAGGTTTTAGGTTTTGGGTTCAGGTTTTAGTTTAAGGTTTAGGGTTTTTGGTTTTTTTTTGTTTAAAAGAGAACAAATTCAAATTCCACATTTCTATTCTTTTGATTTGATCAACTAAGTAACACACCAAGTTTTTTAAGACATGAGTGATGACATAGATAAAAAATGTGCAGGCCTAGTGCAAATAAAAACTCTAGATAGCTAGAACCGTCTCTACTGTAAAAAAAAATTTCCATAAGTAGCAGATCGCATCAACCATTCTTCAGTTTCTCTAGTTCCTATTAGAGCAACCATCTCCCATCGAGTAATGGGATCTGCCATCATATCCCTGATCTCTCACTCAAGACTACGCTATAACCTCCATTCTACTCAGCCCCATAACCACCACTGCTCTGACCACCACCTCCATATCCACCAGCACCTCCAGAGCCCCCACCACCACTGCAATAACTACCACATCTGCCTTAGCCTCCACTGCCAGATCTATATTGATCCTAGTTGACGGTGATGTTCTTACCATCAAGGTATTACCTATTCTTAGGTTTTAGGGTTTAGGTTTACTTTTTTAGTTTATTTAGTTACTTTAGGTTTAGGTTTAGGGTTTGGGGTTTAGGGTTTAGGGTTTAGGGTTTAGGGTTTAGGGTTTATGTTTTAGGGTTTAGCATTTAGGGTTTAGGGTTTTGGGTTTAGGGTTTAAAGTTTAATGTTTTAGGGTTTATGCTTTTAGGGTTTAGCATTTTTTAGGGTTTAGGGTTTAGGGTTGTAAGTTTAGGGTTTACGGTTTAGGGTTTAGCGTTTAGGGTTAAGGCTTTTTGGTTAAGGGTTTAAAGTTTAAGGTTTTAGGGTTTAGCATTTTTTAGGGTTTAGGGTCTAGGGTTGTAGGTTTAGGGTTTAGGATTTAGGGTTTAATGTTTTCTCTTTTTTTTTAAAAAAAAATTAAGTAAACTCTTAGGTTTAAGTTTATTTAGTTTGTTTAGTTTACTTTTTATATAATTTAGTTTACTTTATTTTTTATTTTTTTTGGTTTATTTTTTATTTTTCATTTAGTTTAGTTTATTTATTTTAGGTTAGCTTATTTTAGTTTAGGTAGTTTATTTTAGTTTATTTTTGAAGTTCAAATTTAAGTTTAGGTTTATTTTTAGTTGAGTTTTATTTTTATTATATTTTTTGGTTTAAGTTTAAGTATTTTTTCTAGGTTAAGGTTTTTGGTTTTTATTTTATGTTTATTTTAAGATTTTTAGTTTTTATTTTAAATTTATTTTAGTTTAGGTTTATGATTAATTTGTTTTGTTCATTTTATTTTTATTTTTGGTTTAGGCTTTTTTTTAGTTTATAGTTTAGATTTTATTTTTTATATATTTTTAGGTTTATTTTTCAGGTTTAGGTTTTTAATTAATTTTTATTTAATTTATTTTAGGTTTATTTTATTTTTATTTTACCTTTAGTTTTTATTTTTTGTAGGTTTTTTATTTTTAGGTTTATTTTATTTTTTAGTTTAGTTTACATTTTAGTTATTTTAATTAGTTTATTTTATTTTATTTTCAAGTTTAGCTTTTAGTTTTATTTTGTTTTTTTATTTTATTTAGGTTTAGATTTTTTGTATATATATTTTTTTTTCAGGTTTTATTTAGTTTAGGTTTATGTTTTTAGATATTTAAGATTTAGGGTGTAGGGTTTTAGGGTTTAGGGTTTTAAGGTTTAGGGTTTAGAGTTAAAGTTTAGGGTTTAGGGTTAACTTAGGGTTTAGGGTTTAGGCTTTTGGGTTTAGGGTTCAAGATTAGTTTAGAGTTTAAGGTTTAGGGTTATGGTTTAGGCTTAGGGTTTAGTGTTTTTAGGGTTTAGGGTTAATTTGGAGTTTAGGGCCTTATGTTTTAGGGTTTTGGGTTTATGGTTTAAAGTTTTAGGTTTAAAGTTTAGGATTAGCTTATGGTTTAATGCTTAGGGTTTAGGGTTTAAGGTTTTTTAGTGATTAGGGTTTAGGTTTTACAATTTAGGATTGTTAGTTTAGCGTTGCAAGTTTAGAGTTTAGGGTTTAGGGTTTAGGATTTACGATTTATGATTTATAGTTTTTAAAAAAAATTAAGTAAATTGGTAGGCATTTAGTTTATTTAGTTTATTTTTATTTATTTTAGTTTAGTATATTTATTTTAAGTTTATTTATTTTAGTTTAGGTTTTTTATTTTAGTTTATTTTTAAGGTTTAGGTTTATGTTTATTTTTTAGCTTAGTTATATTTTTATTTATTTTTTTAGGTTTATGTTTTTATTTTATTTTTTTAGGTTTAGATTCAAGGTTTTTATTTTAGGTATATCTTTAGGTTTTATTTTTTACTTTAGGTGTAGGATTAGGTTTAATTTATTTTATTTTATTTAGTTTAGGGATTTTTGTTTAGGTTTTATTTATTTTAGTTTAGGTTTAAGTTTATTTTATTTTGTTTATTTTAGGTTTAGTTTTTTTTTTTAATTTAGTGTTTAGGTCTTATTTTTTAATTATTTTTAGGTTTACTTTTTAGGTCTAGATGTTTATTTAGTTTTTATTTTATTTTATTTTAGGTTTAGAGTTTAGGTTAATTTTACATTTGGGTTTTATTTTATTTAGTTGTTTTCATTTCAAGTTTATTTTATTTTTAGGTTTAGATCTACATTTAGGCTTAGGTTAAAGTTTTAGTTTAAGTTTCAATTTAATTTTAATTTTTTTATTTAGGATTAAGTTTTTATATCTATTTTGTTTTTAGGTTTTATTTTGTTTAGGTTTAGGTTTTTAGGTTTTTAGGGTTTAGGGTTTATTGTTTAGGTTTACAGTTTTGGGTTTAGGGTTTGGGGTTTAGGGTTTAGGGTGTAGGGTTGTTGGTTTTAGGATTTAGGGTTTAAGGTTTAGGGTTTGGGGTTTAGTGTTTTGGATTTTAGGGTTTAGGGTTTAGGGTTTAGTGTTTAGGGTTTAGGGTTTTGGTTAAGGTTTAGGGTTAAGTTGAGGTTATTATTATTATTTTATATTATTTTATTTAGGTTTAGGTTTTCTAATTTATTTTATTTTTAGGTTTTATTTAGTTTAGTTTTAGGTTTTTATGTTTTTAGGGTTTAGGGTTTATTATTTAGGGTTTAGGGTTTAGGGTTTAGGATTTAGAATTTTGGGTTTAGGGTTTAGGGTTGTAGGTTTTAGGGTTTAGGATTTAGGTTTTAAGGTTTTAGGGTTTAGGGTTTAGGTTTTAGGGTTTAGGCTTTTAGGATTTAGGGTTTAGGGTTTAGGTTTATAAATTTAGGCTATCGAGTTAGTTTAAGGGTTAGGGTTATAGTTTTTTATTTTTTTATTTTTTTATTTTTTACATTAAGTAAACTGGAAGGTTTAGGTATTTTTAGTTTATTTAGTTTTATTTATTTTTTTATTTTAGTTTATTTTATTTTTTTATTTTTATTTAGTTTAGTTTATTTATTATGGGTTTATATATTTTAGTTTAGGCTTTTTATTTTTGTTTATTTTTTAGCTTTTGGTTTTGGTTTAGAATTATTTCTTAGTTAGTTTTATTTTGATTTTTTTAGTTTTAGATTTTATTTTTTATTTATAGGTTTAAGTTTAGGTTTTTATCTTATTTTTTTAGGTTTAGGTTTTTGGTTTTTTTTAGGTTTATTTTTTGGTTTTATTTTTTATTTTATGTTTAGGTTTATTTTTAGTTTATTTTATTTTACTTAGTTTAGGTTTAGGTTTTGGTTTAGCTTAAGGTTTTATTTAATTTAGTTTAGGTTTAAGTTTATTTTATTTTTATTTAGGTTTAAATTTTATCTTATTTTAGGGTTTAGGTTTTTTTTTCATTTATTTTAGGTTCTATTTTTTGGTTTATTTTTTAGGTTTAGGTTTTTATTTTATTTTATTTTAGGTTAATTATTTAATATTATGTTTTGTTTTTATTTTATTTAGATTTTTTATTCATAGGTTTATTTTATTTTTAGGTTTAGTTTAGGTTTTAATTTATTTTAATTTAGTTTATTTTAAATTTTTTTATTTTATTTTATTTTTAGGTTTACGTTAAGGTTTTTGTTTAGGTTTTATTTTTTTTATTTTTTTATTTTATTTATGCTTATTTATTTATTTATTTTATTTTTATGTTTTATTTATTTTAGGTTTAGGTTTTTAGGGTTTAGAGTTTAGGGTTTAGGGTTTACGATTTAGGAATTTAGGGTTTAGGGTTTTTGAGTTGATGATTTAGGGTTAGTGTTTAGGGTTTAGGGTTTAGGATTTTATGTTTAGTATTTAGGGTTTAAGGTTTAGGGTTTAGGGTTAGTCTAATGTTTAGGAGTTAGGTTTTAGTGTTTAAGATTTTTAGGTTTTAAGGTTTAGTGTTTAGGGTTAGGGTTTAGGGTTTAGGGTAAAGGGATTTAATGTTTTAAGGTTTAGGGTATATGGTTAGTTTAGAGTTTAGGTTTATAGTTTTAGGAGGTTTAGGGTTAGTAAGGGTTTAAGTTAGGGTTAGGTTTGGGTTTAAGTTTAGCATTTATAGTTTAAGTTTAGAGTTTAGGTTTAGGGTTTAAGTTTGGGTTTAAGGTTTAGGGTTTAGGGTTAATTTTAGGGTTTAGGGTTTAGCATTTAGAATTTAGGGTTCAGGTTTAAGTTTAGGTTTAAGTTTAGGTTTAAGTTTAGTTTTTAGTTGAGGTTTTAATTTGATTTGATTTTTTTATTTTATTTTGGTTTAGGTTCTAGTATTTATTTTATTTTTAGGTTTTATTTAATTTAGGTTTAGGTTTTTAGCTTTTTAGGGTTTATGGTTTATGTTTTATGGTTTATGGATTAGGGTTTAGGGTTTAGGGTTTTAGGTTTAGGGTTTAAGGTTTATGGTTGTAGGTTTTAGGGTTTATGGTTTAGGGTTTAGGGTTTAGTGTTTTATGGTTTAAGGTTTAGGATTAGTGTTTAGGGTTTATGGTATAAGATTTAAGGGGTTAGGGTTTATGGTGTAGGGTTAGGTTTTTTTTAAAATTGTTTAAATTTTTAATTTTTTTTAATTTTTTTTATTATGTGAACTATAGTTTTAGGTTTATTATGTTTATTATGTATATTTTTTATTTATTTTAGTTTATTTTATTTTTAATTTTTATGTAGATTTATTTTTATTTTTATTTAGTTCAGTTTACTTATTTTAGGTATATTTATTTTACTTTAGGCTTTTTATTTTAGTTTATTTTGTAGGTTTTGGTTTAGGTTAATGTTTTATTTTTTATTTTTAGGTTTAGGTTTAGGCTTTTATTTTATTTTTTAGGTTTAGGTTTTAGGTTTCATTTTAGGTTTTATTTTTTTGTTTAGGTTTAAGTTTATTTTTTGTTTATTTTATATTATTTTGTTTAGGTTTAGGTTTAGGTTTAGGTTTAGGTTTTATTTATTTTAATTTAGCTTTCTTTTTTTTTTAGGTTTAGGTTTATTTTATTTTTATTTTAGGCATAGCTTTTTTTTAGTTTAGCATTTAGCTATTATTTTTTTATTTTTTTAGGTTCAATTTCTTGTTTTATTTTTTAGGTTTAGGTTTTTATTTACTTTTATTTTAGGTTTATTTTATGTGTATTTTAGATTTAGTTTTTATTTTATTTTGTTTTATTTTATTTTAGGACTTTATATTTTTTTTAGTTTAGTTTAGCTTTTTATTTATTTTGTTTTAGTCTAGTTTTTACTTTTTATTTTCTTTTATTTTTTTGGTTTTAGTTTTCATTTATCTTTTTATTTTTCTTTATTTTGGTTTATGTTTATTTATTTATTTAAGGTTTTATTTTTTTTAGCTTTTTAGGGTTTAAGGTTTAAGGTTAGTCTAGGGTTTTAGGTTTAGGGTTTGGGGTTTAAGGTTTAGGATTTAGGATTTAGGGTTTATAGTTTAGGGTTTTAGGGTTTAGCATTTATGGTTTAGGGTTTAGTGTTTTTAGGGTTTAATCCCTAGGGTTTAGGGTTAAGGTATTAGGATTAGTGTTTAGGTTTTAATTTAGGGTTTAGGAGTTTCTATTTTTTTTTAACAGAGAACAAATTCACATTCAACATTTTTTCCATTCGATTTTGTCAACCAAGTAACACACCAAGTTTTCTAAGACACAAGTGATGACATAGATCAAAAAGGAGCACACATAAAATAAATCAAAAACTCTAGAAAACTTGAACTGTCTCTATTGTAAAGACACAGTTCCATAAGTAGTAGATCAGATCGACTGTTCTTCAATTTCACCAGTTCCCATTAGAACCACCCCGACCTCTCAAGTAGGACGATCCACCATCATTTGCCCGATCTCTCCCTTCGCTACCACCATGACTATAACCTCTGTCGCTTCTCCCAACTCGATAACCACCACTGCTCCGACCGCGACCTCCATATCCACTAGCACCTCCAAATCACCCACCACCACTGTGATAATCGGCACCTCTGTTTACCCCTCCAATGCTAGATCTAAACTAAGCTTGGTTGATAGTGATGTTCCTACTGTTAAGGTCCTGCCCATTCTCAGGGATTAGGTTTACGTTTAGGTTTATTAGCTTTTAGAGTTTAGGTTTTTTTAATTTATTTATTTACTTTATCTTTAGGTTTAAGGTTTAGGTTTTAGGGTTTGGGGGTTAGGGTTTAGGGTTAGGGTTTTCAATTTGGGGTTTAGGGTTTAGGGCTTTGGGTTTATGGTTTATGCTTTAAGTGTTTAGGGTTTAGGGTTAGGGTTTAGGGTTTAGGGTTTTCTAAGATGTAAGATTTAGGGTTTTTTAGGGTTTAAGGTTTAGTGTTGTATGTTTTGGGTTTAGGCTTTAGAGTTTAGAGTTTAGGGTATTGGATTTAGGGTTTAAGTTCTTTTTTAAAAATTAAGTAAGCCGATAGGTTTAGGTTTATTTAGTTTATTTTTTATTTATTTTAGTTTACTTTATTTTTTTTTATTTAGGATTATATTTTTATGTATTTAGTTTAGTTTATTTATTTTAGTTTAGGTTTTCTATTTTAGTTTATTTTTTAGGTTTAGGTTTAGATTTAGATTTATTTTCTAGTTGAGTTTTATTTTTATTTTAGATTTTAGGTTTAGATTTAATTTTTGGTTTTTGGTTTTAGGTTTAGGGTTTTATTTTTATTTTTTACATTTACTTTTTAGGCTTTTTTTAGGTTTTTTTTTAAGTTTTATTTTTTTAGTATAGGTTTAGGTTTATTTTTAGTTTATTTTATTTTATTCAGTTCAGGGTTTAGGTTTAGTTTATTTTAGGTTTAGGTTTCGGTTTAAGTTTTGTTTATTTTGGGTTAAGATTAAGTCTTATTTATTTTAGTTTAGTTTATTTTAGTTTAGGTTTAAGTTTTTCATTTTTCTATTTCAGGTTTAAGTTTTTTTTTTAGTTTAGGTTTAGGTTATATTTGCAATTTATTTTTAGGTGTATTTTTTAAGTTTAGGTTTTATGTTAGTTTTTATTTTATTTTATTTTAGGTTAATTTTATTTTTATTTTATGTTTAGGTTTTATTATATTTAGGTTCTCTATTCTTAGGTTTACTTTATTTTTTTAGTTTAGTTTAGGTTTTTAGTTATTTTATTTTAGTTTATTTTTATTTATTTATTTTATTTTACATTTAGGTTTAGGTTTATATTTTTATTTTATTTTATTATTTTATTTAGGTTTAATTTTTTCATTTATTTTAATTTTAGGTTTTATTTAGTTTAGGATTAGGTTTTTAGGTTTTTAGATTTTAGAATTTGGGGTTTAGGGTTTAATGTTTTGGGTTTTAGGTTTAGGGTTTAGGGTTAGGGTTAAAGGTTTAGGGTTTAGTATTTAGTGTTTAGGGTTTATGAGTTAGGGTTTAGGGTTTAGGGTTTAGTGTTAGTTTAGGGTTTAACATTTAGGGTTTAAAGTTTTGGCTTTCGGGTTTAGTGTTTTTAGGTCTTAGGGTTTAGGGTATATGGTTAGTTTAGAGTTTAGGGTTTAGATTTTAGTGTGTAGGGTTTAGGGTTTTGGGTTTAGGGTTAGGGTTAGGGTTTAGGGTTTAGGGTTTAGGATTTAGGGCTTATAGTTTAAGGGTTTGGGTTTAAGGTTTAGGGTTTAGCTTTATAATTTCATGGTTTAGAATTTAGGGTTTATTGTAGGGTTTTATTTTTTAGATTAAGTACATATGTAGGTTTAGGTTTATTTAGTTTATTTTTTATTTTTATTTAGGTTTATTTTTTATTTTTATTTAGGTTTATTTAGTTTTATTTTTATTCTATTTTTTAGCTTTAGGTTTTATTTTTTATTTATAGGTTTGGGTTTAGGTTTTTATTTTATTTTTTTAGGATTAAATTTTATGTTTTTATTTTAGGTTTATTTTTAGGTTTTATTTTTTAATTTAGGATTATATTTATTTTTATTTTATTTAATTTAGGGTTTAGGTTTAGTTTATTTTAGGTTTAGGTTTTATTTATTTTTATTTAAGTTTAAGTTTATTTGATTTTTTTAATTCAGGTTTAAGTTTTTTATTTTATTTTATGGTTTATGTTTTATTTTTTTATTTCTTTTTAGGTTTATTTTTGTAGGTTTAGTTTTTTATTTACTTTAGTTTTTATTGTATTACAGATTTATTTTTTTATTTATGTTTGGGTTTATTTTATTTAGGTTTTTTTATTTTTAGTTCTATTTATTTTTTAGTTTACTTTAGGTTTTTATTTATTTATTTTTGTTTAGTTTTTATTTATTTTATTTATTTTTTTTAGATTTAGGTTTATGTTTATGTTTAGGTTTAGGTTTTAGTTTAGGTTTTCATTTTATTTTATTTTATTTAGGTTTAGGTTTTTTTATTTATTTTATTTTTAGGTTTTATTTAGTTTATGTTTAGGCTTTTTGGTTTTTAGGTTTTAGGGTTTATGGTTTAGGGTTTGGGGTTTAGGGAATAAGGTTTAGGGTTTAGGGTTTAGGGGTTTTGGGTTTAGGGTTTTGGGTATAGGGTTTAGTGTTTAGGGTTTAGGGTTTTAGGATTTATGGTTTAGGGTGGTTTAGGGTTAGTTTTAGGGTTTGAGGTTTAGGGTTAGTGTTTTTTTTTTCATTTTTTTATTTAAGGTTTATGGTTTAGGGTTTAGGGTTTAGGGTATATGGTTTTTTTAGTGTTTAGGGAATAGGGTTTAGGGTATAGGGTTTAGGATTTAGGCAATAGGGTTTACGGTTTAGGGCTTAAAGGTTGTGTTTTTTAAAAATTAAGTAAACTGGTAGCTTTATGTTTATTTAGTTTATTTTTTATTTATTTTATTATTTTTATTTAGGTTTATTTTTATTTTTATTTAGTTTAGTTTATTTATTTTATGTTTATTTAATTTTGTTTAGGTTTTTTATTTTTATTTATTTATTTATTATTTAGGTTTAGGTTTATGTTTATTTTATAGTTTAGTTTTACTTTTATTTTATTTTTTAGTTTAGTTTTATTTTTATTTTTTAGGTTTAGGTTTTATTTTTTATTTTTACGTTTAGGTTTATATTTTTATTTTATTTTTTTAGGTTTAGGTTTTAGTTTTTTATTTTAAGTTTATTTGTAGGTTTTATTTTTTAGTTTAGGTTTAGGTTTATTTTTAGTATATTTCATTTTATCTAGTTTTGGTTTAGGTTTTATTTATTTTAGTGTAGGTTTAGGTTTATTTTATTTTTATTTTAGGTTTAGGTTTTTTTTTTTAGTTTAGGGTTTATGTTTTAGTTTATTGTCTAGGGTTTTTGGATTTTTTTAAGAGAGAACAAATTCAGATTCAACATTTCTTCTTTTTGATTTCTTCAACAAAGTAACACACCAAGTTTTCTATGACACAAGTGATGACATAGATAAAAAATTAGCACGCAAAGAGAAAATCAAAAACCCTAGATAATTAGAACCATCTCAACTGTAAAGACACATGTTCGTAGGCAGCAGAATGGATCGGTCGTTCTTCAGTTTCTCTAGTTCCCATTAGAACCACCCTGGCCTCTCGAGTAATGGGATCCACCATCATATCCCTGATCTCTCCCTCCACCACCACCATGGTTATAACCTCCTTCGCTCCTCCCACTTGCATAACCACCAGTGCTCCAACCACCACCTCCATATCCACCAGCACCTCTAGATCCCCCACCACCATTGCAATAACTATCACCTCCGCCTTCACCTCCACCGGATCTGAGCAGTTGGCGATGTTCCTACCATCAAGGTTCTGCCCATTCTTAGGAATTAGGTTTAGGTTTAGATTTATTAAGTTCTTGGGTTATTTTTTAATTTAGTTAGTTACTTTAGGTTTAGGTTTATGGTTTGGGGTTTAGGGTTTATGGTTTAGGATTATGATTTAGGGTTTAGGGATTTAGGGTTTATGGTTTAGGATTATGATTTAGGTTTTATGTATTTAGGGTTTAGGGTTTTAAGGTTTACGCTTTTAGGGTTTAGGGTTTAAGGTTAGGGTTTAGTGTTTAGGGTTTAGGGTTATAGGTTTAGGGTTGTAGGTATAAGGTTTAGGTTTTAGGGTTTATAGTTTTTCTTATTTTATTTTTTTTACGTTTAGTTAATTTTAGTTTAGGTTTAGGTTTAGTTTATTTTTATTTTAGGTTTAGCTTTTTTTTTAGTTTAGGGTTTAGGTTTTCTTTTTTATTTATTTTTAAGTTTAATTTTTTAGGTTTAAGTTTTTATTTAATTTTTATTTATTTTATTTTAGGTTTATTTTATTTTAATGTATGTTCATTTTTATTTTATTATGGTTTTTAATTCTTAAGTTTATTTTATTTTCTAGTTTAGATTAGGTTTTTATTTATTTTATTTTAGTTTTTTCTTTTTTTATTTTATTTAATTTTTAGGTTTATGTTTATGTTTTAGTTTATATTTTTATTTTATTTTATTTTTTTCTTTTATTTAGGTTTTAGTTCTTTTATTTATTTTCTTTTTAGGTTTTAATTAGTTTACGATTAGGTTTTTAGGTTTTGAGGGTTTAAGGTTTAGGGTTTAGGGTTTATTATTTAAGGTTTAGGGTTTTAGAGTTTTAATCTTTTGTGTTATAAGGTTTTGGGTTTAGGGTTTAGTGTTTAGGCTTTAGGGTTTTGGGATTTTAGGGTTTAGGGTTTAGGGATAGCTTAAGGTTTACGGTTTATTTATGGTTTAGGGTATAGGGTTTTTAGGATTAAGGGTAGGGTTTAGAGTTCATTTAGAGTTCAGGGTTTAGGGTTTTAGGGTTTGTAGTTTTAGCTTAAGTTTAGGGTTTAGATTTGGGGTAGTTTAGATTATAGGTTTAGGGTTTAGTGTTTGTGTTAGATTTTAGTAAAGTTTAAGGTTTAGATTTAATATTTAGGGTTTAGGTTTAGAGTTAAAGTTAGGTTTAAGTTAGTTAGTTTAGGTTTAGTTTAGGAGTTTAGTCTTTAAACTTTAGGTTTAGGTTTATAGTTTAGTTAGTTTAGAGTTTAGGTTTATGATTTTAGTTGAGTTTAGGTTTAAGGTTAGAGTTAGGTTTAGGGTTTAGGGTTTAGTTTATTTAGGTTGTAGGTTTTTTAGGGTTTACTAGGTTTTAAGGTTTAGGGTTTAGGGTTTAGGATTTAGGGTTTAGGCTATAGGGTTTAGGGTTCTTATCTAATTAAGTAAAATGGTAGGTTTAGGTTTATTTAGTTTATTTTTTATTTATTTTAGTTTATTTTTTATTTATGTTAATGTTTTAATTTTGTTTCATTTATTTATTTATTTTAGTTTAGTTTTTTTTATAGTTTATTTTTTAGGTTTAGGTTTAGGTTTATGTTTATTTATTAGTTTAGTTTTATTTTTAATTTATTTTTTAGGTTTATGTTTTATTTTTTAATTTTAGGTTAAGCTTTAGGTTTTAATTTTCTTTTTTTAGGTGTAGGTTTTAGGTATTTATTTTATGTTTATTTTCAAGTTTAATATTTAGTTTAGGTTTAGGTTTATTTTTAATTAATTTTATTTTATTTAGTATGGGGTTAAAGTTTTGTTTATTTTAGGTTTAGGTAGAGGTTTTATTTATTATAGTTTAGGTTTAAGTTTATTTTATTTTATTTATTTTAGGTTTAGGTTTTTTTTAGTTTTGGGTTTAAGTTTTATATTTTTATTTATTTTTAAGTTTTATTTTTAAGTTTATTATTTGATTTAAGTTTTTATCTAGTTTTTATTCTATTTTTATTATTTAAGTTTTTATCTAGTTTATTATTTTATTTTCCTTTGGGTTTTATTTTATTTAGGTTTTCTATTTTTTGGATTATTTTATTTTCTATTTTAGTTTTTGTTTTTATTAATTTATTTTAGTTTAGTTTTTATTTTTTATTTTATTTTATTTTTAGGTTTAGGTTTAGGTTTTTGTTTAGATTTTTATTTTATTTTATTTTATTTAAGTTTAGGTTTTTATTTATTTATTTTAATTTTAGGTTTAGGTTTTTATGTTTTTAGGCTTTTGGGTTTAGTGTTTTTGATTTAGGGTTTAGGGTTTTAGGATTTAAGGTTTAAGGTTATGATTTAGGGGTTAGGATTTAGGGTTTTAGGCTTTAGTGTTTAGGGTTTATGCTTTTAGAATTGAGGATTTAGGGTTAGGGTTTAGGGTTTAGGGTTTAGGTTTTAAGGTTTATTATTTTTAGGATTTAGGGTTTAGAGTTTAGGGTTTAGGGTTTAAGGTTTAAGGTTTTGGTTTTGAGATTTAGGGTTTATGATTTGGGATTTAATGTTTACAATTTAGGGTTTTAGTGTTTTGGGTTTTAGGGTTTAGGGTTTTGTTTAGGTTTTTATTAATTTTATTTTAGTTTAGTTTTTATTTTTATTTAATTTAAATTAATTTTAAATTTTAGTGTAAGTTTTTATTCTATTTTATTATTTTATTTTATTTATGTTTAGTTTCTTTTATTAATTTTTTTTTTAGGTTTTTATTAGTTTAGGTTTAGGTTTTTACATTTTTAGGGTTTAGGGTTTGGGGTTCGTTATTTAGATTTTAGGGTTGTTGGTTTTAGGGTTTAGGGTTTAAGGCTTTTATTTTTAAGGTTTAGGGTATAGGGTTTAGGTTTTAGGGTTTAGTGTTTAAGGGTTTAGGGTTTCGAGTTTAGTGTTGTCAGTTTATGGTTTAGGGTTTAGGGTTCAGGGTTAGTTTTCGGGTTTAGGGTTTAGGATTTTAAGGTTTAGGGTTGTAGGTTTAGGGTTGTAGGTGTAGTTTTTGGGGTTGAGGGTTTAGGATTTAGGGTTAAAAAGTTATTTTTTAAAACTAAGTAAATCGATAGGTTTAGGTTTAGGGTTTAGGGTTTATGGTTAGTTTTAGGGTTTAGGGTTTAGGGTTAGGGTTTTTCTTAAATAATTATTTTATATAAGATTTAGGGTTTTGGGTTTAGGGTTATAGGTTTAAGGTTCTAGGTCTAGGGTTTAGGGCTTAGGGTTTAAGGTTTAGGATTTAGGGTTTAAATTTTGTTTTAAAATTAACTAATAAACTTAGATTTAAATAGTATATTTAGATTATATTTTATTTATTTTAGTTTACTTTATTTATTATTTGTTATTTAGGTTTATTTTTTATATTTTGATTTAGTTTATTGTATTTATTTTATGTTTATTTATTTTAGTTTATGTTTTTTATTTTAATTTATTTTTTTGGTTTAGGTTTATTTTTAAGTTGAGTTTTATTTTTAATTTATTTTTTTAGTTTAGGTTTTATTTTTTATTTGTAGGTTTAGGTTTAGGGTTTTATTTTATTTCTTTAAGTTTAAGTTTTAGGTTTTTATTTTAGGTTTATTTTTATGTTTTATTTTTAAGTTTAGACTTAGGTTTATTCTTAATTTATTTCATTTTTTTTAATTTAGGTTTAGGTTTAGTTTATTTTAGGTTTAGGTTTGACTTTTATTTATTTTAGTTTAGTTTATTTTAATTTAGGTTTAGATTTAATTAATTTTATTTATTTTATTTTTTATTTTAGGTAAATTTTTTTTTTTTAGTAGGGTTTAGATTTTATTTTTTATAATTTTTTAGGTTTAATTTTTAGCTATAGGTTTTTATTTAGTTTTAGTTTTATTTTATTTTAGGTTTATGTTATTTTAATTTTATGTTTAATTTTTATTTTATTTTGGTTTTTTATTCTTAGGATTAGGTTTTAGTTTAAGTTTTATTTTATTTTATTATTTTATTTTATTTAGGTTTAGGTTTTATTTATTATTTTTTTTAAAGTTTATTTAGTTTAGGTTTTTAGGGTTTAGGGTTTAGGGTTTAAGGTTTAGGGTTTTAGGGTTTGGGTTTTAGGGTTTAGGGTTTAGGGTTAGGATTTAGGATTTATTATTTAGGGTTTAGGGGTTTCTTTTTTAACTAAAAGGATTTAGGGTTTAGTCAAGTCAGTTAGTTTAGTTTAATTTATGTTTTAGTTATTACGCTTTATTTGTTAGTTATTAGCTTTTGGTTTAGGTTTATTAGTTTATTTATTATTTTTTATTATCTTATTAGTTTTTGGAGTTTATTAGGTTTGGTGTTTATTTGGGTCATTATTATTGTTTAGAGTTTTAGTTTAGTTTTAGTTTTTGGTTTTATCTTTTTGTGTTAAGACCCAGGTTTGTGGTATTTATTAATTAGTTAATTTTAGTTCAGTTATTGTTTAGTTATTAGTTTAGGGATTACTTTTAGTTTTGGGTTTTATTAGTTTTCTTTATTAGTTTTAGTTTATTAGTTATTCCTTTAGTTAGTTTTATTAAGTTTTGGGTTCAATTTTAGTTTAGTTTATTATTTGTGGGTTTAGGTTTTCGTTTGTTTAATTTTCATTTTAGTTTAGTTTATTGGGTTTTATTTATTTGGTTTTATTAGTTTAGGGTTTAGTTTTATTATTTATTATTTATTATAATTATTATTTATTACCATTAGTATTATTATTATTATTTGTTTTAATTAGTTTTTATTCATTTATTAGTTTATTATTATTATTTTATTAGTTTGTTTAGTTTATTTATAAGGCTTTAATGGTTTTAGTTAGTTTATTAGGTTTTAGTTATTATTATTAGTTTAAGTTATTTTTATTAATTTTAGTTTTTAGGTATATTATTAGTTTTATAATTATTTATTTAGTTAATTTTATTAGTTACTGGTATTATTATTATATTAGTTTATTATTAGTTTTATTATTATTATTAATTTAGTTTTATTTTATTAGGTTTGGGTTTGGGGTTTTTTAGGTTTGGTAGTGTCAATTTTAGTCGACGGTCGGTTCGGTCTTACGAATTTGACCATACGAGAATATGGTTGACCCGAACTCGACCCGTTTATTAAACGAGTCAAAAACTTCAACCCAAACCTGACCTGACTTTAATCAGATTGACACAACACGACCAGAATGATCTATTTATATATATTTTTAAGTCAAAATTGGGTGAGTAAATTTTGAATCAAATTCGAGTTGGCGGGTCAAAATCGAGTCAATTTTGAGTTGGTGGGTCAACCCAAACCCGAGCTGAAAAATCAAATGGGTCAATTTCTTCAACCTGAACCCGACCTGAAAATTATTCCCATCAACCCAAACCTAGAATTTTCGTGTCAGGTTCATGTAGGGTTAACGTGTTGGATCAATTTTTGACACCCCTATGCTTAGGGTTTGGGGTTAGATTAGGGTTTATGGTTTCGGGGTTTAGGGTTCAAGGTTTAGGATTTTTTGGGTTTAGGGTTTGTTTAGGGTTTAATGTTTTTTTAGGTTATGGTTAGGGTTTAGGGTTTAGGGTTGTAGTTTTAGGGTTCTAAGTTTATGGTTTAGGGTTTAGGGTCTAGGATTTGGGGTTTAAGGTTTAAGGTTTAGGGTTTCTTTTATTTAAAATTAGGTAAACAGGTAAGTTTAGGCTTATTTAGTTTATTTTATATTTTTATTTAGGTTTATATTTTTTTATTTAATATAGTTTATTTATTTTAGTTTAGGTTTTTTATTTTAGTTTGTTTTTCAAGCTTAGGTTTGGGTTTATGTTCCTTTTTAATTTAGTTTTAGTTTTATTTTTTTTTTTAGGTTTAGGTTTTATTATTTATTATTAGGTTTCGGGTTTAGGTTTTATTTAGGTTTAGGTTTATTTTTTTATTTTAATTTTTTAGGTTTAGGTTTTAGGCTTTTATTTAAGGTTTATTTTTAAGTTTTATTTTATAGTTTAATTTTAGGTTTATTTTAAGTTTATTTTATTTTATTTAGTTTATGGTTAAGGTTTAGTTTATTTCAGGTTCAGGTTTAGATTTTATTTATTTTATTTTAGTTTAGGTTTAGGTTTATTTTGTTTATTTTTGGTTTAGGTTTTTAGTTTAGGTTATAGGTTTTATTTTTATTTATTTTAGTTTATTTTTATTTATTTTAGTTTATTTTTTTATTTATGTTAATGTTTTAATTCATTTATTTATTTATTTTAGTTTATTTTTTTTTATAGTTTATTTTTAGGTTTAGGTTTAGGTTTATGTTTATTTATTAGTTTAGTTTTATTTTAATTATTTTTTTAGGTTTATGTTTTATTTTTAATTTTAGGTTGCTTTAGGTTTTAATTTTCTTTTTAGGTGTAGGTTTTAGGTATTTATTTTATGTTTATTTTCAAGTTTAATATTTAGTTTAGGTTTAGGTTTATTTTAATTAATTTTATTTTATTTAGTATGGGGTTAAAGTTTTGTTTATTTTAGGTTTAGGTAGAGGTTTTATTTATTATAGTTTAGGTTTAAGTTTATTTTATTTTATTTATTTTAGGTTTAGGTTTTTTTTAGTTTTGGGTTTAAGTTTTATATTTTATTTATTTTAAGTTTTATTTTAAGTTTATTATTTGATTTAAGTTTTATCTAGTTTTTTATTCTATTTATTATTTAAGTTTTATCTAGTTTATTATTTTATTTTCCTTTGGGTTTTATTTTATTTAGGTTTTCTTTTTGGATTATTTTATTTTCTATTTTAGTTTTGTTTTATTAATTTATTTTAGTTTAGTTTTATTTTTATTTTATTTTATTTTTAGGTTTAGGTTTAGGTTTTTGTTTAGATTTTTATTTTATTTTATTTTATTTAAGTTTAGGTTTTTATTTATTTATTTTAATTTTAGGTTTAGGTTTTATGTTTTAGGCTTTGGGTTTAGTGTTTTGATTTAGGGTTTAGGGTTTAGGATTTAAGGTTATGGTTTAGGGTTAGGATTTAGGGTTTTAGGCTTTAGTGTTTAGGGTTTATGCTTTTTAACTGAGGATTTAGGGTTAGGGTTTAGGGTTTAGGGTTTAGGTTTTAAGGTTTATTATTTTTTAGGATTTAGGGTTTAGAGTTTAGTTAGGGTTTGGTTTAAGGTTTGTTTTGAGATTTAGGGTTTATGATCTGGGATTTAATGTTTACAATTTAGTGTTTGTTTTGGGTTTAGTGGGTTTGTTTGTTTAATTTTATTTTAGTTTAGTTTTATTTTATTTAATTTAAATTAATTTTAAATTTTAGTGCAAGTTTTATCCATTTTATTTTATTTTATTTATGTTTCTCTTTATTAATTTTTTTAGGTTTTATTATAGTTTAGGTTTTATTTTAGTGGTTTAGGGTTTAGGGTCTGTTATTTAGATTTTAGGGTTGTTGGTTTTAGGGTTTAGGGTTTAAGGCTTTATTTTTGGGGTATGTGGTTTAGGTTTAGGTTTAGGTTTAGGGTTTAGGTTTCAGTGGTGTGTGGGTCACCATGGTTTAGGGCTCAGGTTAGTTTGGGGTTAGGATTTTAGGTTTAGGGGTTTTAGGGTGGTAGGTGTAGTTTTGGGGTTGAGTGTTTAGGATTTAGGGTTAAAGTTATTTTAAAACCAAGCAAACCCATCGTAGTAGTGGTTTAGTGTTGGTTAGTTTAGTTTAGGGTTTAGTGGGTTTTCTTAAATAATTTTTTTATATAAGATTTAGGGTTTTGGGTTTAGGGTTATAGGTTTAAGGTTCTAGGTCTAGGGTTTAGGGCTTAGGGTTTAAGGTTTAGGATTTAGGGTTTAAGAATTTTTGTTTTTAAAAATTAACTAAACTAATAGGCTTAGATTTAAATAGTATATTTAGATTATATTTTATTTATTTTAGTTTACTTTATTTATTATTTGTTATTTAGGTTTATTTTTATATTTTGATTTAGTTTATTTTATTTTATTTTATGTTTATTTATTTTAGTTTATGTTTTTATTTTAATTTATTTTTTGGTTTAGTTTATTTTAAGTTGAGTTTTATTTTAATTTATTTTTTTTAGTTTTATTTTTTTTATTTGTAGGTTTAGGTTTAGGGTTTTATTTTATTTCTTTAAGTTTAAGTTTTAGGTTTTATTTTAGGTTTATTTTATGTTTTATTTTAAGTTTATTTTTTATTCTAATTTATTATTTTTTTATTTTAGGTTTAGTTTAGTTTATTTTAGGTTTAGGTTTGACTTTATTTATTTTAGTTTAGTTTATTTTAATTTAGGTTTAGATTTAATTAATTTTATTTATTTTTTATTTTAGGTAAATTTTTTTTAGTAAAGGGTTTAGGTTTTATTTTTTATAATTTTTTAGGTTTAATTTTTAGCTATAGGTTTTTATTTAGTTTTAGTTTTATTTTATTTTAGGTTTATGTTATTTTAATTTTATGTTTAATTTTATTTTATTTTGGTTTTTTATTCTTAGGATTAGGTTTTAGTTTAAGTTTTATTTTATTTTATTATTTTATTTTATTTAGGTTTAGGTTTTATTTATTATTTTTTTAAAGTTTATTTAGTTTAGGGTTTAGGGTTTAGGGTTTTAGGGTTTGGGTTTTAGGGTTTAGGGTTTAGGGTTAGGATTTAGGATTTATTATTTAGGGTTTAGGGGTTTCTTTTTTAACTAAAAGGATTTAGGGTTTAGTCAAGTCAGTTAGTTTAGTTTAATTATTATTATTATGTTTTAGTTCTATTACGTTTATTTGTTAGTTATTAGCTTTTTTAAGGTTTAGGTTTATTAGTTTAGTTTCTTATTATTTTTATTATTTTGGTTATTAGTTTTGGTTTTGGAGTTTATTTGGTTTTAGGTTTGGTGTTTATTTTTATTATTATTATTATTGTTTAGAGTTTTAGTTTAGTTTTAGTTTTGGTTTTATTTTGTTTTGTCAGTTAGCATGGTTTGTGGCATTTAATTTTAGTTAATTTTTAGTTTTATTGTTTACTTATTAGTTTAGGGATTACTTTTAGTTTTGGGTTTTATTAGTTTTAGATTAGTTATTCTTAGTTTAGTTAGTTTTATTAAGTTTTGGGTTCAATTTTAGTTTAGTTTATTATTTTAGTGGTTTTCGGTTTTGTTTAATTTTCATTTTATTTTAGTTATTATTGGGTTTTATTTATTTGGTTTTATTAGTTTAGGGTTTAGTTTTATTATTTATTAGTTTATTATAATTATTATTATTATTACTATTATTAGTATTATTATTATTATTATTTGTTTTAATTAGTTTTTATTCATTTATTAGTTTATTATTATTATTTTATTAGTTTGTTTAGTTTATTTATTAGGCTTTAATGGTTTTAGTTAGTTTATTAGGTTTTAGTTATTATTATTAGTTTAAGTTATTTTTATTAATTTTAGTTTTTAGGTATATTATTAGTTTTATAATTATTGATTTAGTTAATTTTATTAGTTACAGTTAGGTATTATTATTAGTTATTAGTTTATTGTTAGTTTTATTATTATTATTAATTTAGTTTTATTTTATTAGGTTTGGGTTTAGGGTTTAGGGTTAGCTTAGGTAGTGGTGTCAATTTAGGTCGACGGGTCGGGTTCGGGTCTTACCTGAATTTGACCATACGAGAATATGGTTGACTAACTTCGCTTATTAAACGAGTCAAAAACTTCAACCCAAACCTGACCTGACTTTAATCAGATTGACACAACACGACCAGAATGATCTATTTATATATATTTTTTAAGTCAAAATTGGGTTCGTGCGTAAAAATAGAGTAAATTTTGAATCAAATTCGAGTTGGCGGGTCAAAATCGAGTCAATTTTGAGTTGGTGGGTCAACCCAAACTCGAGCTGAAAAATCAAATGGGTCAATTTCTTCAACCTGAACCCGACCTGAAAATTATTCCCATCAACCCAAACCTAGAATTTTCGTGTCAGGTTCATGTAGGGTTAACGTGTTGGATCAATTTTTGACACCCCTATGCTTAGGGTTTGGGGTTAGATTAGGGTTTATGGTTTCGGGGTTTAGGGTTCAAGGTTTAGGATTTTTTGGGTTTAGGGTTTGTTTAGGGTTTAATGTTTAGGGTTTAGGGTTATGGTTAGGGTTTAGGGTTTAGGGTTGTAGTTTTAGGGTTCTAAGTTTATGGTTTAGGGTTTAGGGTCTAGGATTTGGGGTTTAAGGTTTAAGGTTTAGGGTTTCTTTTATTTAAAATTAGGTAAACAGGTAAGTTTAGGCTTATTTAGTTTATTTTATATTTTATTTAGGTTTATATTTTTTATTTAATATAGTTTATTTATTTTAGTTTAGGTTTTTTATTTTAGTTTGTTTTCTAAGCTTAGGTTTATGTTTATGTTCCTTTTAATTTAGTTTTAGTTTTATTTTATTTTTTTTTAGGTTTATTATTATTTATTATTAGGTTTGGGTTTAGGTTTTATTTAGGTTTAGGTTTATTTTTTATTTTAATTTTTTAGGTTTAGGTTTTAGGCTTTTATTTAAGGTTTATTTTAAGGTTTTATTTTATAGTTTAATTTTAGGTTTATTTTAAGTTTATTTTATTTTATTTAGTTTATGGTTAAGGTTTAGTTTATTTGTGTCTAGTTTAGATTTTATTTATTTTATTTTAGTTTAGGTTTAGGTTTATTTTGTTTATTTTTGGTTTAGGTTTTTTTTAGTTTAGGTTATAGGTTTTATTTTTATTTATTTTTAGTTTATTTTTTATTTATTTTAGTTTATTTTTTATTTATGTTAATGTTTTAATTTTGTTTCATTTATTTATTTATTTTAGTTTAGTTTTTTTTATAGTTTATTTTTTAGGTTTAGGTTTAGGTTTATGTTTATTTATTAGTTTAGTTTTATTTTTAATTTATTTTTTAGGTTTATGTTTATTTTTTTAATTTTAGGTTAAGCTTTAGGTTTTAATTTTCTTTTTTTAGGTGTAGGTTTTAGGTATTTATTTTATGTTTATTTTCAAGTTTAATATTTAGTTTAGGTTTAGGTTTATTTTTTAATTAATTTTATTTTATTTAGTATGGGGTTAAAGTTTTGTTTATTTTAGGTTTAGGTAGAGGTTTTATTTATTATAGTTTAGGTTTAAGTTTATTTTATTTTATTTATTTTAGGTTTAGGTTTTTTTTAGTTTTGGGTTTAAGTTTTATATTTTTATTTATTTTTAAGTTTTATTTTTAAGTTTATTATTTGATTTAAGTTTTTATCTAGTTTTTATTCTATTTTTATTATTTAAGTTTTTATCTAGTTTATTATTTTATTTTTCCTTTGGGTTTTATTTTATTTAGGTTTTCTATTTTTTGGATTATTTTATTTTCTATTTTAGTTTTTGTTTTTATTAATTTATTTTAGTTTAGTTTTTATTTTTTATTTTATTTTATTTTTAGGTTTAGGTTTTGTTTAGATTTTATTTTATTTTATTTTATTTAAGTTTAGGTTTTATTTATTTATTTTAATTTTAGGTTTAGGTTTTATGTTTTAGGCTTTTGGGTTTAGTGTTTTGATTTAGGGTTTAGTTTTAGGATTTAAGGTTTATGGTTATGGGTTTAGATTTAGTTTTTAGGCTTTAGTGTTTAGGGTTTATGCTTAGAATTGAGGATTTAGTTAGGGTTTAGGTTAATTTTAGGTTTAGAGTTTAGGTTTAGGGTTTAAGGTTTAAGGTTTTGGTTTTGAGATTTAGGGTTTATGATTTGGGATTTAATGCTCATAGGGTTTTAGTGTTTTGGTTTTAGGGTTTAGGGTTTTGTTTATGTTTTATTAATTTTATTTTAGTTTAGTTTTATTTTATTTAATTTAAATTAATTTTAAATTTTAGTGCAAGTTTTATTCATTTTATTATTTTATTTTATTTATTTTAGTTTCTTTATTAATTTTTTTAGGTTTTATTAGTTTAGGTTTAGGTTTTACATTTTAGGGTTTAGGTTTAGGGTTTAGTTATTTAGATTTTAGGGTTGTTGGTTTTAGGGTTTAGGTTATTGGTTTAAAGGTTTAGGCATGTTTAGGTGGTGGTGGGTTAGGTTGGTTTGAGTTTGGTTTATGGTTTAGGTGGTCCGTGGTTGGGTTTGGTAGGGTTTAGGATTTTGGGTAGGCTAGGTTTAGTTGTAGGTGTAGTTTTTGGGGTTGAGGTTTAGGATTTAGGGTTAAAAAGTTATTTTTTAAAACTAAGTAAATCGATAGGTTTAGGTTTAGGGTTTAGGGTTTATGGTTAGTTTTAGGGTTTAGGGTTTAGGGTTAGGGTTTTTCTTAAATAATTTTTTTATATAAGATTTAGGGTTTTGGGTTTAGGGTTATAGGTTTAAGGTTAGTCAGGGCTTTAGTTTTTAGGATTTAGGGTTTAAGAATTTTTGTTTTTAAAAATTAACTAAACTAATAGGCTTAGATTTAAATAGTATATTTAGATTATATTTTATTTATTTTAGTTTACTTTATTTATTATTTGTTATTTAGGTTTATTTTTATATTTTGATTTAGTTTATTTTATTTTATTTTATGTTTATTTATTTTAGTTTATGTTTTTTATTTTAATTTATTTTTTTGGTTTAGGTTTATTTTTAAGTTGAGTTTTATTTTTAATTTATTTTTTTAGTTTAGGTTTTATTTTTTATTTGTAGGTTTTTAGGGTTTTATTTTATTTTATTTCTTTAAGTTTAAGTTTTGGTTTTATTTTAGGTTTATTTTATGTTTTATTTTTAAGTTTAGACTTAGGTTTATTCTTAATTTATTTCATTTTTTTAATTTAGGTTTAGGTTTAGTTTATTTTAGGTTTAGGTTTGACTTTTATTTATTTTAGTTTAGTTTATTTTAATTTAGGTTTAGATTTAATTAATTTTATTTATTTTATTTTTATTTTAGGTAAATTTTTTTTTAGTAAAGGGTTTAGGTTTTATTTTTTATAATTTTTTAGGTTTAATTTTTAGCTATAGGTTTTTATTTAGTTTTAGTTTTATTTTATTTTAGGTTTATGTTATTTTAATTTTATGTTTAATTTATTTTATTTTTTTATTCTTAGGATTAGGTTTTAGTTTAAGTTTTATTTTATTTTATTATTTTATTTTATTTAGGTTTAGGTTTTATTTATTATTTTTTTTAAAGTTTATTTAGTTTAGGTTTTAGGGTTTAGGGTTTGGGTTAGGTTTAGGGTTTTAGGGTTTGGGTTTTAGGGTTTAGGGTTTAGGGTTAGGATTTAGGATTTATTATTTGTATTTTAGGGTTTCTTTTTAACCAAAGGATTTAGGGTTTAAAGTCCATTAGTTTAGTTTAATTATTATTATTATGTTTTATTTACACGTTTATTTGTTAGTTATTAGCTTTTTTAAGGTTTAGGTTTATTAGTTTAGTTTCTTATTATTTTTATTATTTTGGTTATTAGTTTTGGTTTTGGAGTTTATTTGGTTTTAGGTTCGGTGTTTATTTGGGTTTATTACGATTATTATTGTTTAGAGTTTTTAGTTTAGTTTTAGTTTTTGGTTTTTATTTTGTTTTAGGTTCAGGCAGAGCGAGGGTTGTGGTATTTATTAATTTTAGTTAATTTTTTAGTTTCGTTATTGTTTAGTTATTAGTTTAGGGATTACTTTTAGTTTTGGGTTTTATTAGTTTTCTTTTATTAGTTTTTAGTTTATTAGTTATTCTTAGTTTAGTTAGTTTTTATTAAGTTTTTGGGTTCAATTTTAGTTTAGTTTATTATTTTAGGGGTTTTAGGTTTTCAGTTTTGTTTAATTTTCATTTTTAGTTTAGTTATTATTGGGTTTTATTTATTTGGTTTTATTAGTTTAGGGTTTAGTTTTATTATTTATTAGTTTATTATAATTATTATTATTATTACTATTATTAGTATTATTATTATTATTATTTGTTTTAATTAGTTTTTATTCATTTATTAGTTTATTATTATTATTTTATTAGTTAGTTTAGTTTATTTATTAGGCTTTAATGGTTTTAGTTAGTTTATTAGGTTTTAGTTATTATTATTAGTTTAAGTTATTTTTATTAATTTTAGTTTTTAGGTATATTATTAGTTTTATAATTATTTATTTAATTTTATTGGTATTATTATTAGTTATTAGTTTATTTTTTATTATTATTATTAATTTAGTTTTATTTTATTAGGTTTGGGTTTAGGGTTTAGGGTTAGCTTAGGTAGTGGTGTCAATTTAGGTCGACGGGTCGGGTTCGGGTCTTACCTGAATTTGACCATACGAGAATATGGTTGACCCGAACTCGACCCGTTTATTAAACGAGTCAAAAACTTCAACCAAAACCTGACCTGACTTTAATCAGATTGACACAACACGACCAGAATGATCTATTTATATATATTTTTTAAGTCAAAATTGGGTTGATGTAAAAGAGTAAATTTTGAATCAAATTGAGTTCAAAATCGAGTCAATTTTGAGAGGGTCAACCCAAACCCGAAATAAAAAATCAAATGGGTCAATTTCTTCAACCTCAAAACTAAAATTATTCCCATCAACCCAAACCTAGAATTTTCGTGTTCATGTAGGTTAACGGTTGGATCAATTTTGACACCCCTATGCTTGGGGTTTGGGGTTAGAGGTTTATGGTTTTGTTTAGGTACAAGGTTTAGGATTTTTTTTTAGGGTTTGTTTAGGGTTTAATGTTTAGGGTTTAGGGTTATGGGGTTTAGGGTTTAGGGTTGTAGTTTTAGGTTCTAAGTTTATGGTTTAGGTTTGGGTCTAGGATTTGGGGTTTAAGGTTTAAGGTTTAGGGTTTCTTTTATTTAAAATTAGGTAAAGTAAGTTTAGCTTATTTAGTTTATTTTATATTTTATTTAGGTTTATATTTTTTTATTTAATATAGTTTATTTATTTTAGTTTAGGTTTTATTTTAGTTTGTTTTTCAAGCTTAGGTTTGGGTTTATGTTCCTTTTAATTTAGTTTTAGTTTTTTATTTTATTTTAGGTTTAGGTTTTATTATTTATTATTAGTTTTAGGTTTTATTTAGGTTTAGGTTTATTTTTTATTTTAATTTTTAGGTTTAGGTTTTAGTTTTTATTTGGTTTATTTTTAAGTTTTATTTTATAGTTTAATTTTAGGTTTATTTTAAGTTTATTTTATTTTATTTAGTTTATGGTTAAGGTTTAGTTTATTTCAGGTTCAGGTTTAGATTTTATTTATTTTATTTTAGTTTAGGTTTAGGTTTATTTTGTTTATTTTTGGTTTAGATTTTTTTTAGTTTAGGTTATAGGTTTTATTTTTATTTATTTTTAGGTTTATTCATTAGCTTTAGGTTTCTCTTTAGTTTTTATTTTATTTTTAATTTACTTTTTTTACATTTAAATTTGATTTTATTTCAGTTTTTTATTTTTATGTTTATTTTATTTTTCACTTTAGTTTTGGTTTTTATTTATTTTAATTTAGTTTAGTTTTTATTTTTTCTTTTATTTTATTTTTAGGTATAGGTTTTAGTTAAAGTTTTATTTTATTATATTTTTATTTTATTTAGGTTTTTTTTTTATTTATTTTATTTTTATTTATTTTAGGAGGAGGTTTTAGGTTTTGTGGGTTTGTGTTTTTAGGGTTGTAGGCTCACGCTTTGTGTTTTAGGGTTTTGTGGGTTTAGGGTCTTAGGGTTTACGGTTTAGGCTTAGGGTTTGATTTATTTTTTTATTAAATTAAGTAAATAAGTAGGTTTATGTTTTTTTAGTTTATTATTATTTATTTTATTTTTATTTTTATTTAGGTTAATTTTAATTTATATTTAGTTTAGTTTATTTATTTAGTTTTATTATTTTAGTTTAGGCTTTTTATTTTTGTTTATTTTTAGGTTTAGGTTTAGGTTTATGTTTACTTTCTAGTTTAGTTTTATTTTTATTTTATTTTTTAGGTTTAGGTTTTATTTTTTATTTTTAGATTTAGTTTTTATTTTATTTTTTTAAGTATAAGATTTAGGATTTTATTTTAGGTTTTATTTTTAGGTTTTATTTTTTAGTTTAGGTTTAGGTTTAGCTTTTATTTGTTTTAGTTTAGTTTATTTTAGTTTAGGTTTAGGGATATTATATTTTTTTTTTTTAGGTTTAGGTTTTTTTTAGTTTAAAGTTTATGTTTTATTTTTTATCCATTTTTAGGTTTTATTTTTTGGTTTATATTTTAGCTTTTGTTTTTTATTTAGTTTTTATTTTATTTTTGGTTTAATTTATTTTTATTTTTTATTTAATTTTTATTTTATTTAGGTTTTCTATTTTTAAGTTTATTTTATTTTTAGTTTAGGTTTTTATTTATTTTATTCTAGTTTAGTTTTTATTTTTTTTTTTATTTTATTTTATTTTTAGATTTAGGGTTATGTTTAGGATTAGGATTAGGTTTAGGTTTTAGTTTAGGTTTTTATTTTATTTTATTTTGGTTTTGGTTTTTTATTTATTTAATTTTTATGTTTTATTTAGTTTAGGTTTAGGTTTTTAGGGTTTAGGGTTTAGGGTTTGACATTTGGGGTTTAAGGTTTATGGTTTATGATTTATGATTTAGGGTTTAGGGTTTAGGGTTTTAAGGTTTATGCTTTTAGGGTTTAGGGTTTAGGATTATGATATAAGAATTAGTGTTTAGGGTTTAGGATTATTTAGGGTGTAAGGTTTAACGTTGAGGGTTTAGATTTTAGGTTTAGCAGTTTAGCTTTATGGTTTAGTTACTTTAAGGTGGTGAGGATTTAGGGTTTGGGGTTTTAAGAAAAAAAAAACAAACCCGGTATGTTTAGGTTTATTTATTTTCTATGTTTATTTTTTATTTATTTTAGTTTATTTTATTTTATTTTCACTAGGTTTATTTTAAATTTATTTAATTTATTATATTTTAAGTTTTATCTTAGTTTAGGTTTTTTATTTTAGTTTATTTTTTAGGTTTAGGTTTATTTTTTAGTCGAGTTTTATTTTTATTTTATTATTTAGGTTTAAGTTTTTAGGTTTTTAGGGTTTAGTGTTTGGAATTTATGGTTTAAGGTATAGGGTTTAAAGTTTTAGGATTTAGGGCTTTTAGGGTTATGATTTAGCGTTAGGGTTAGGGTTGAGGGTTTAGGTTTAGCTTTAGTTTTGGTTTGTTTTAGGTTTAGGCCTAGGTTTATGATTAGGTTTATTTGGCTTTGAGTTTAAAGATTTAGGGTTTTAGGTTTTGAACTGGTTTAGTGTTTAGGGTTTAAGTTTATCAAGGTTTAATTTAGGTTTTAGGGTTTAGGGTTTAGGGTTTGTGGTTTAATTTAGGGCTTAGTTTGGTTTAAGGTTTAGGATTTAGAATTTAGAGTTTGTTTTTTAAATTAAGCAAATGTGGGTTTAGGGTTAGGTTTATTTAGGTTTGGTTTATGGTTTTTTTTTAAATTAAGCAAACCAGAGTTTAGGATTTAGATTATTTTTTATTTATTTAAGTTTATTTTATTTTTAATTATTTAGGTTTAATTTTTTAATTTTTATTCAGTTTAGTTTATTAATTTTAGGTTTATTTATTTTAGTTTAAATTTTTATTTTAGTTTAAGTTTTTTATTTTAGTTTATTTTTTATGTTTAGGTTTTGGTTTTCTTTTAGTTTTATTTTATTTTTTATTTAGGTTTTTAGACTTAGGGTTTAGTGTTAGGGTTATGGTTTAGGGTTTAATTTTAGGGTGATTTTAGGATTGGGTTTAGGGTTTGGTGGTTTTATGGTTTGGGTTTAGTGTTTAGGGTTTGGTTTGGGGTTTTAGGATTTAGTTTGGTTGGGTGGGGTTTAGAGTTTAGGGTTTAGAGTTTAGGATTTTAGTTTAGGGTTTAGTTTTATGGTTTAGTGTTTGGGGTAGGTAGGGTTTAGATGAGTGTGGTTTAGGAGGTTTTTGAAAAAAAAAATTAAGAAAACCTATAGGTTTTGGTTTATTTAGTTTGCATAGTTTATTTTTTATTTATTTTAGTTTATTTTCTTTTTTAGTTTTATTAGGTTTATTTTTTAATTTTAATTAGTTTAGTTTATTTATTTAGTTTAGTTTTCTTATTTTAGTTTATTTTTTAGGTTTAGGTTTATTTTTAAGTTGAGATTTATTTTTATTTTATTTTTTAAGTTTAACTTTTTAAGTTTTTAGGGTTTGGGGTTTAAGATTTAGAGTTTTAGGGTTTAGGGTTTTATGGGTTATGGTTTCGTGTTAGGGTTTAGGGGTTAAGGTTTAGGGTTTAAGTTCACGGTTCAGATTTTAGTTTAGGGTATTTTAGGTTTTAGGGTTTAGGGTTTAGGATTTTGGATTTAGGGTTTTCTATTTTTTTTTTTTAATTAAGTAACTTGGTAGGTTTAGGGCTAGCTTATGGTTTAGGGTTTTTTTAATTAAGTAAACCATTAGGTTTAAGTTTATTTAGATTTTTATTTATTTATTTTAGTTTATTTTATTTTTTATTTTCTTTAAGTCTATTTTTTATTTTTATTTTGGGTAGTTTAATTTTATTATGTTTATTTATTTTAGTTTAGGTTTTTTTATTTTAATTTATTTTTTAGGATTAGGTTTAGGTTGATGTTTATATTTTAGTTGAGTTTTATTTTTATTTTATTTTTGAGGTTTTTAAGTTTTTAGGGTTTAGGGTTTAGGGTCTAAGGTTTTGGGTTTGAGTTTTAGGGTTTTAGGCTTTAGGGTTTAGGATTTAGGGTTTAGGCTTTACGGTTTACGGTTTACGGTTTAGGGTTAGGTTAAGGTTTAAGATTTTTTTAAAAATTATGTAAATCGATAGGTTTAGATTTATTTAGTTTATTTAAATTTAATTTAGTTTGGTTTATTATCCATTTTTATTTAGGTTTATTTTTAAATTTTATTTAGTTTAGTTTATTTATTTTAGGATTATATATTTTATTTTAGGTTTTTATATTTTAGTTTAGTTTTTAGGTTTAGGTTTAGGTTTACATTTCTTTAGTTTAGAATTATTTTTATATTATTTTTTAGGTTTAGGTTTTATATATTTTTTTATGTGTAGGTTTAGGTTTATATTTTATTTTTTTAGGTTTCAATTTTAGGTTTTTATTTTAGGTTTATTTTTAGGTTTAGTTTTTTGATTTAGGTTTATTTTAAATTTATTTAATTTTATTTAGTTTAGGGTTTAAGTTTAGATTTTATTTATTTTAGTTTAGTTTATTTTAGTTTACATTTAGTTTTATTTTATTTTGTTTAATTTAGGTTTAATTATTTTTAGTTTATTGTTTATGTTTTTTTTAGGTTTTATTTTTATGTTTATTTTTTAGGTTTAGGTTTTTATTTAGTTTTTATTTTGTTTTATTTTATGTTTATTTTATTTTTATTTTACATTTAGTTTTTTTATTTTATTTAGGTTTTTTATTTGTAGGTTTATTTAATTTTATTTTGCGTAGTTTAAGTTTTTTTTATTTTAGTTTTGTTCTTATTTTTTATTTTATTTTATTTTTTAGTTTAGGTTTAGGTTTAGCTTTTTGTTTATATATTTTATTTTATTCGAAGTTTTTTTATTTATTTATTTTAGGTTTAGTTTGGTTTAGTTTTAAGTTTTAGGGTTTAGGATTTAGGGTTTGGTGGTTGGGTTTAGGAGGTCAGTTTAGGTTGGGGTTTAGGAGTGGCTCAGGGTTTCTTAGGTCATTTAGTGGTGGGTCAGGTTTAGAGTTTAGAGTTTAGAGTGGGCTTTTGGTAGGGTGGTTGTTTAGGATTTAGTGAGGATTTGATTTAGGGTTTAAGTTTTAGGGTTAGAGTTAGGGATGGTATGGGGTGGAGGATTTGGGTTTATGGTTTAGGGTCAATTTAGTGTTTAGAGCTTAGGGTTTATGGTTTAGTATTTAGGGATTGGGATTTAGGGTTTTTTAGTGTTTAGGGTTTAGAGTTTAGGGTTTTTTAGTGTTTAGGGTTTATTTTATTTTGTTTATTTTTATTTTAGGTTATTTATTTATATATTTATTTTGAGATTTTATTTTTAGGTTTATTTTTTAGGTTTAGGTTTTTATTTAGTTTTTATTTTATTTAGGATTTTTTGCCACCATCCTTCAAGATCTTTGATGGCAGTGAGAACCCACAAAGACACATTGCACACTTTAGAGCTGGTTGTTGCAACACCGGTGGCAGCAATGCACTCCTCTTTCTACTTTTCATTAGCAATCTATCAGGTATTGCATTTGATTAGTACGTCGAACTGCCCAACGGTTCGGTGAAGGCTTTGTTGAGTTGGAGCACCTCTTCATCAAGAGGTTTGGTGGAGCTCAGTAGAGGGTGACTATAGGCGACCTCATTGCAGAGGAACAGAAACTCAACGAATCACTCGTTGATTACATTCTCAGGTGATGAAACCTGAGCATGAAATGAGAACTATAATTGCTCAATCGCATGCCATTGAGATTCTTCTCAAGAATACCCATGGCCCGACCGCCTTCATGCTTATGGGCTTTACCAACAAAATATTTGAGAAATTAATCAACAAGGCGGCTAGCCTACAAGAGGAAGCCAAATAGTTTCCCTTTCCCGACCAATCATCTAGGCCCAAATCGCATAAAGTGTTTGAGAAGAAGCCAAGGATAGTTGTGTTTGTGGACAGAGGGATGTAGCAAGCCAGAGTTTAGTATAAGAGACTACGAGCTCAATAGCCTCCTTTGCAACCTCCTCTTCTACCACCTCGGCCATCATATCAGTCACCGCATATGACACAATGACCATTTCCACCACCTTAGCAACCTACCCAGCAACGGTATTCATATTTATCGCTAGGTAGTTACTTTCCACCTACTCTTGCCGATAGATTATATAAGCCATATTCATTTAAGAGGGAGGTAGTTAGGAAAATATTTGAGAATCTCTTAAACAAAACTTGACTTTCAGTTACTAGAGCCTAAGAGGATAGAGGAAGTGGGCTAGAGCGATGATTCTAGCTTTTGCCCCTACCACCGCTTGTTAGGCCATGTCTTATAGGATTGTACTTCTTTTAAGAACTAGCTTGAGCACAACTACAAGTTGGGAGCCATAGTTTACCTTTCTGATCCTACCTATTGTAGTTCTTATCCTTTCCTTTCTTATTTAGAATTGAACTATTCTTTTCTAAATCAATCAGGTTCACCTCTTTAGATTGACTTAGAGCCAACTAACTCTAAGGATCCCATAGGAGAAGTTATAAGTATGTTCGATTAGAAGGTAGAATTTTCCACAAGCTCATCATTCTAAGAAGTCATTGAAGTCAACTTACACAGTGACAAAGTTCTACCTCCTAAGGTAGCATCTCGGGATAAGGGAAAGTAGGTCAATGGTTCTAGTAAGCACATAGCCCCTCCACCGGATGCTCCACCCATGGATACGCTTGTGGAGGACCAAGCTAGAGATGATTACAATGTCCTAGCTCACCTTACAAAGTTTACAGCTAAGTTAAGCATATAAGATGCCCTTTTCTTATCTAAAGAGATGAGGGAATTTCTAATCAAGGCCTTACTTGATCAAGAGATATACTTAGCTCAGCTGACCGCTTCTAAAAAGAAGGCATGCCACTCCAAGGATATCTTAGTAGTTAAATTCAGTGATGAAAACTTACTTCTACGGATGACCGAGCACAATCATCTCTTTACATTATAGTGGATGTTGGCAGATATAGGCTATTCAAAGTTTTGGTTGACCTAGGTGTACCAGTCAACATTATGAGTCTAAGAACCCTTGCCTACTTGAGGATTGACATCTCCAAACTCTAAAAAGAAAGGATGATGTTGAGAGGATTCAATGAACAGGATGAGAGGACCTTATGTTGTTGGGGGGGGGGGGTACTTTTAAGGTGATCGTTACATTGAGGTTGAGGTATGATTTACTATCTCGAAAGATAGAGATATCACCATACATTGGACCAAACCACGTAATAAGGACTCCTAAGGCATGATGGATCTTCAAATGTACTAGAAAATTTTCCCCTACTTTACATGGATGAATAAATTAAGGTTTATATTAAACCAGGTTCTTAAGTTTTTGATGAAGGAAAGCCTCCATAATTAATTACATCTTAGCAAATAAAATTTCCTAAGAATATTCTCGATTAAAGTAGACAATTATCATCTCTAAACATTTCAATGTTAGACTATCAAAGGATTAGTTGTATATGGAAAATCAATTGGGAAAGTTCAAGGAGAAGACTTATTTTTGGAATCCAAATGAAATGAGTAAGAAATGCTAATGATACTAGAAAGCTTAGTGAGCATTCCAATCTATCTTATGATTGGGCTTTATAATTTTGATGTTGAGGAAATTTATATGTTTTGAGTTAAAATTTTATTAGATTACTAGTGCTTATAATCAACCAACACAAGGTTGTGGGAATGGTTAAGAGGTGAGGATTTATGCTTGTAGCCTAAAGGAAATAGTTATCTCAGATCCTAAATCAAGGGATCTTTAGTATGAGCTAAAGCATGACCTAAATCTAAGCGATAGATGGACACTAGGGTTTACCTCTGCAAGTGAGAATAAATTGTCTGACTTTTTGACTTATAATCACTTGAAGTGGTCTCCAGCTAACTCCTCCTATGATTTTAAAACTAAGTAGTCTGGTTTTATGAATTGTAAGATAGCCATGGTAGTTATTTAATTATAAAGAGACAAAAGTCCTAAACACACTCCCTGTGAGACTAGAGCATGAGCGGTATGAGCATATGAATTAATCTATAGATGCAAAATCTTTTCAAATTTGATTTCATTTTAGACACATCATTTTGACAGAGGCTTTAGGATTTCTTATGCCTAAATGAATGATGAAATAGGTTATGGGTCAAATCAGCTAGACAATGGTGTTCTCCACGATAATGGATGCCCTCATAGGTTAAGCATTCTTTTATGGTGCAAGGATGGAGATCCTTCATGTTCAAGAGAGAAAGAATATGCATGCATGATGTGAAACATACAACCATACATCTAAGGGGTTGCTAAATCTTATAATTATCTTATTTATGTCTTCTGCATTATAATGAGGTTATGAGTTGTTTAAAATTTAGTTATGAGTGATTAGTTGGGTAAAAATGTTATTTTTATTCTAAGAGCTTAATCGTATCCAAGCCTATGAAAAGCATGTACATCAAATAATTATATAAACTATCATAAAAGAATAAAAGGTTGGTGCATTTGGGTATTGTCATACAACTCGAAGAGAGAAAATATGGGTAGCCGAGCTCTACGCTTATATAACCGCGAGTATGAAAGAATAATTATAATTGTATTAAATATTATGGGGGTCTTCTTTCTTTGTATCTCCATTTTTGATTTGGTTCCTTCTTTGATTCGGATGGTGCTTGCTTCAAAGGCAACACAGGGCACTCCAGGACAAAGCCTTCTGGCCACTGCTCATCCTAATGCTTGATAGCACTAATCCTAATTCCTATTGTAAAAAATACATTTATGTGGGAAAAGTAAATCTAAGTACACCTGCAAAATAAAGGTTAGCTAAATATACATATAATCCTAAGCAATTGTATTTATAATTTGGACTTAGCACCCTACACATGGGTAACTAAGCCCACTTGTCCTAACTAGGATTATGCTTAAGGATTTAAACAACCTACGAAAAGAGCATTCACATTTATTTTTAAGATCCCTTTAACATAATCCCCTACAGAAAACATGATTAAGCTAATAATGACTTATCATCCAGTCTACAAAGCATACACCCTAACATCCAATCTAAAATAATACATCCTAAAACAAAATACACATCACATCATACACCATCCTAACTTAGAGCTAGAAGTGGTGACTTAATTCTAATGTGTATATTAAGGCTTGTGTATTTCACCTTGTCAGAAATTAGTGTTGTATTTTCTAAGAGTGAAAGGATTCAATTTAACATGAAAGGTTGATTTCACTTGAAGTAGTTTATTTGATTTGAGAATTTTAAATTGTGTTTTCTTTTGTTTCATTTGATTACACTTAGCAACTAAGTGTTATAAAGAGAGTAAAAGAGGATTGCCCTCTTTCATCCCTACCTTAAGTGACTTTCTAAAGTATGTTAATTTGATTTAGTTCTCTTTAACAAATGGATTATTAAATAATTTAATAAATCTTAAGTTTAAGTTCACTTTAAATAATCCTATTCAAAATGAAAGGCATCTTAAGATTAATTTAATCGAATTACTACCACATGACATATATTAAACAATTCCTTTCCATCACATGTAACATGCGTATGATTTAATCCTAAGTGTATCTATACATATAATATATTTTAGCACAATTAAATGATGAATGTATGTGTATGTTTAGAATTTATATTTTATTTGATTAAATTATTTAAACATATTAATTTAAAACTTTATCCAAATTCCCATACAAAAAGGATGTAAGAATGAAATTAAATAGGCATGTGGTATTGTGAAACTAGGAAAGTGAGGAAATCAAATGACCACCTTGGAGATAGCTAAAGCTTCGTATTCTCAGGATGTCTAGACTATATACCTATTTTCATTCAAATATATGTAAATTCATATAAATAAACATATGACGTAAGCTTCATATGGCTAGTTAATTCAACCACTTAGCCAATTATGAATGCATGCAAATTTAATGTAAAATGGGATTTTCATTTACTAATCACATATACATATACATGTAAAAAGATATAAGAATGTACATCTCATTATTAAATAAAGGAAGTGAGATAATCAAATGACCTCCTTAGGGCTAACTAAAGCCTCGTATTCCCGAGATGTCCAGATTACATACTTGCTTTTCATGGACACACATGGATGTATACATGAATGAGGGAAAGAAAATTATGCAAAGATTGTATATTATTTTTGATTGAATCATTTATATATACGATTTAAACCTCTATCCAAATTCTAATGTTGAAATACATAAGAATGAAATAAAATGTGTACGTGTCATTATTAAACCAGAGAAATGAGGTAATAAAATGACCTCCATGGGGCTAACTAAAGCCTCATGTTCCTGGGATGTCCAGAGTACAAACCCATTACCATTCAATCTTATATAAATCAACACATTAATTGAGGAAAGAGAACTCAACATTCATACACTTAAGCTATAAGCACATGCATTAATTATGTATTTATAATTGGCATCATAACACATATTATTATTCATTTATAAACTTTTGAAAAATACATTTGGATTTGATAGTTATAATAACATTTCATATATTAAATTAAATCAACACATGCAAGCTTAAGTGTTACATAAGGAAATCAATTTTATTTTAATTGATTTTGAAAGGATGGATGCATGAATTCAAATGACATACCAAATTTAACATAATTGGAAAGAGGACAATCAAATATTAGCATGTGATTCATTTAAGCAAACTAGTTATTAAGGAAAATCAAATCAAATAAGATTATTTAAATCAAACCCAAGCTTCTTAATTAATTAAGTTTTGGATTTGATTCGATTTAAATAAGAGAAGAGAAATCATTAACTTGTTATTTTAAACCCATTAGTGAATTGATTTAATTTAAAGAAATGTAATTAAGTTGATTTTGTGGGTTAATTTAAGAAATGTAATTAAATCAAATATTAGCATGTTAATTAAGTTGATTTTTAGGTTTTATTTTTAGTTTAGGTTTAGGTTTTTTTTTTTTTTTAGTTTATTTTTTATTTATTTTAGTTTATTTTATTTTTTAATTTAATTTAGTTTAGTTTATTTATTTTAGGTTTATTTATTTTAGTTTAGGTTTTTTATTTTAGCTTATTATTTTGGTTCAAGTTTAGGTTTAGGTTGATTTTTTTATTTTATTTTATTTTTATTTTATTTTTTAGGTTTAGGTTTTTTTTTTGGAGATTAGGATTAGGTTTTTATTTTATTTTTTTAGGTTTAGGTTTTAGCTTTTTATTTTAGCTTAATTTTAGGTTTTATTTTTTAGGTTAGGTTTTTGTTTATTTTTAGTTTATTTAATTTTATTTAGTTTAGGTTTAAGTTTAGGTTTAGTTTATTTTAGGTTTAGTATTAGGTTTTATTTTTAAAATTTAGTTTATTTTAGTTTAGGTTTAGGTTTATTATATGTTGTTTATTTTATTTTTATTTTAGGTTTAGTGTTTTTTTAGTTTATAGTTTATGTTTTATTTTCATTTATTTTTTGGTTTTAGTTTAGTATATTTTTTAGGTTTAGATTTTATTTAGTTTTAATTTATTTTATTTTAGGTTTATTTATTTTTTACTTTATCTTTTATTTTTATTTTATTTAGGCTTTAATCTTTTTGTTTCAGTTTAGCTTCAGTTTTTTATTAATCTTTATTTTAGTTTATTTTTTATTCTTTATTTTATCTTTATTTGCTGCCTTCTTACCTTATCTTTAGCCTATCTTTAGCTTCCACATTTTATCCGTGGTCTTTTATCTTTCATCTTTATCTTTTTTAGATCAGCATCTATCTTTAGGCCTTAGCATCTAGGTCTTTAGTCTCAGTTCTTCACCTGTTGGTGGCCCATTCTCAAGCTCAGGGCTCCTTATGATCTACTCTTTGGGTCTATTCTCTAGCATTCTCAGCTTTCAACTTCCAGTATAAACAGGCTGTCATATCAGGGCCTAGGGTTTAGGTTTAGGTTTAGGGTTTCTTTGTGTTTAGGGTTAGTTTAGGTTTAGGTTTTATGGTTATTAGTTTAGGATTAGGATTAGGGTTAGTGTTTAGGGATTAAGGGTTTAGGTTTAGGGTTTAAGGTTTAGGGTTTAGGCTTAACATAAGATTTTAGGGTTTTTGAGGCTTTAGGGTTTAAGTTTAGGGTTTAGGATTTTATTTAAAATTTAGTAAACCATTAGGTTTAAGTTTATTTAATTTAATTTTTTTATTTTAGTTTATTTTATTTTTATTTCTAATTCAATTTATTATTTATTTTTATTTAGTTTTATTTAGTTATTTTACTTTATGTTTATTATTTAATTTATTTTTAAGCTTTTGGTTTTGATTTATGTTTATTTCTAAGGTTATTTTATTTAATTTTATATTTTAGGTTTAGGTATTATATTTCATTTTTATGTTTTTCTTTATTTAAGTTTTAGGTTTTAGGTTTTAGGTTTAAGTTTTAGTTTAGGTTTTAGTTTAGAATTTTAGGTTTAGGTTTAGATTAGGGTTTGGAGGAGGTTTGAGGTTTAGATTAAGGTTGGTTTAGTTTAGGTTTTAGTTTAGAGTTTTGGGTTTAGAGGGTTTAGGTTTAGGGTTTAGGGTTTAGTGTAAAGGGTTTAGGGGGGTTTAGGGTTAAATAGGGGTTTAAGGTTTAGGGTTTAGGAATTAAGGTTAGGGTTTTTTATTTTTTTTATTTTGTTACTTTTAAAGTTAAATAAGTTTAGGTTTATTTAGTTATTTATTTATTTTTATTTTATTTTAAACTTTGGTTTTAATTATATTTTTATTAGGTTTAGTTTATTTATTTTAGGTTTATTTATTTTATTTAGGTTTTTTTAGTTTATTTTAGTTTAATTTTTAGTTTTAGATTATTTTATTTTATTTTTTAAGCTTAAGTTTTAATTTTTTAAGGTTTAGGTTTAGGTTTTTATTTTTATTTTTAGGTTTAGATTTTAGATTTTTATTTTTGGTTTTATTTTTTTAGTTTAGGTTTAGGTGTATTTTTAGTTTATTTTATTTTATTTTATTTAGGTTTAGGTTTAGGTTTAGTTTATTTTAAGCTTAGGTTTAGGTTTTATTTATTTTAGTTTAGTTTAATTAAGTTTAGGTTTAGTTTTATTTAAATTGTATTTTAGGATTAGGTTTTTTTAGTTAGGGTTTTTTTATTTTTTGTATTGTTTAGGTTTATTTTTTAGGTGTAGGTTTTTATTTAGTTTTTATTTTATTTTATTTTTATTTTAGGTTTAGTTTTTATTTTATTTAGATTTTTTATTTTTTAGTTTTGTTTAGTTTTTTATTTATTTTATTTTATTTTAGTTTTTTTTTTTTTTATATAGGTTTAGATTTCAATTTTAGTTTATATTTTTAATTTATTTAAATTTATTATTTTATTTTCATTTAGGTTTATTTATTTATTTATTTTTAGGTTTTTAGCTTTTTAGGGATTAGGGTTTAGGGTTTATGGTTTTGGGTGTGGGGTTTAGGGTTTAGGGTTTAGATTTTTGAGTTTATGGTTTAGGGTTTAGGGTTTTATGGTTTAGGGTTTAGGGTTTAGTGTTTAGGGTTTAGGGTTTAGGGTTTACGATTGAGGTTTTAGGTTTAAGGTCCAAGTTTTAGTTTAGGGTTTAAGATTTTTAGTTTTTCTTTTAATATAATAGAGAATAAATTTAGATTCAATATTTCTTCTTTTCGATTTCATCAACCAAGTAACACACCTAGTTTTCTAAGACTTAAGTGATGACATAGATAAAAAATAAGCACGCATAGGGGAAATAAGAAAACCTAGATAACTAGAACTATCTCTACTATATCCATAAGTGGTCGGATTAGTTCTTGGTTTCTCCAATACCACCGTGGCCTCAAGTAGCGGATCCACCATCATATTTCCCTCCTCACCATCTTAGACTTAACCTCAGGTCGCTTCTCTGCCTCATAACCACTTTGCTCACCATCACCTCCATATCCTTTTCCCCACCACCTGACACAGCGCCACCTCTTCCTCCACCACTAGATCTAGAGTGAGCCATGTTGGCGGTGATGTTCTTGCTATCAAGGTTCTGCCCATTCTTAGGGCTTAGGATCAAGTTTTGGTTTGTCAGGTTTTATGGTATAGGTTTATTTTTTAATATATTTAATTACTTTACCTTTAGGTTTAGGGTTTGGGGTTTACAGTTAGGGTTTAGTGTTTGGGGTTTATGGTTTATGGTTACAGCTTAGGGTTTAGGGTTAGGGTTTATGCTTTAAGGTTTAGGATTTTTTAGGGTTTAGGGTTATGGTTTAGGGTTTAAGATTTTTTAAAAGAAAAAGTAAATAAATCGATAGGTTTAGGTTTATTTAATATATTTAGTTTTTATTTATTTATTTTAGTTTACATTATTTTTATTTTTATTTAGGTTTATTTTTTTTTATTTTGTTTAGTTTATTTATTCTAAATTTATTTATTTTAGCTTAAGTTTTTTATTTTAATTTATTTTAAAGGTTTAAGTTTATGTTTAGATTTATTTCTTAATTGAAATTTATTTTTATTTTATTTTTTATTTATAGATTTAGATTTAGGTTTTTATTTTTATTTTTATTTTTGGTTTAGGTTTTAAGATTTTATTTTAGGTTTATTTTGAGGTTTTATTTTATAATTTAGGTTTATGTTTTTTTAATTTATTTTATTTTATTTAGTTTAGGTTTAGGTTTAGGTTTAGGTTTTATGTATTTTAGTTTTGTTTATTTTTGTTTAGGTTTGGATTTATTTTATTTTTATTTTAGGTATAGGTTAATTTTCTTAGTTTAGATTTTAGGTGTTAGGTTTTATTTATTTTTAATTTTTATTTTTAGTTTTATTTTTTAGGTTTAGGTTTTTATTTAGTTTTTATTTTATTTTATTTTTATTTTATGTTTAGTTTTTATTATATTTAGGTTTTTTATTCTTAGGTTTATTTTAATTTTTAGTTTAGTTTAGGTTTTATTTATTTTATTATAGTTTATTTATTTTATTTTATTTTTTAGGTTTAAGTTTAGGTTTAGGTTTAAGTCTAAGTTTATGTTTTTATTTTATTTTATTATTTTATTTTTTATTTAAAGTTTTTTATATTTATTTATTTTTTTAGGTTTTTTAGTTTAGGGTTTTAGGTCTAGGTTTTAGGTTTTAGTTTAGGGTTTAGGGTTTAGGGTTTAGAGTTTATGATTTAGGTTTTAGGGTTTAGGGTTTAGGGTTTAGGGTTTAGGTTTAGGGTTTTATGGTTTAGGGTTTTAGGTGGTTTAGGTTTAGGATTTAGGTTTAGGTTTAGGGTTTTAGGGTTTTGGAAGGTTTAAGAAAAGGTAGAGGGGCAAATCTCTTAGAAAATGATCAAAGCTACAAAAGTCTAAGAATACAATAGATAATGAAAGTATGCTAATAATAAAATAAATAGAGATCTGCCAAAATTAATCCTTGAATTCAAACAAACTTCTACTCCTTTTAGCATAATCAAGGAACAGTTTCCCAACTGTTTGACAAGCTTGTAAAGGGATGAGTATAAATAATGAAATTGTTAATTAAGCATAAAATACAAGAGCGAAGTAAAAAGATGAAGAAAAGGCTCGGTTCAATTATAATCTTCTTAATGATGCATATGTAAGCATCCAAACTTCAAGTGATGGGTTACAATTACATATACTACCGGTCAAAGGAGTGGAAAACATCAATGCCATCATTGCCAGCATACCTCATGTAGCACCTTATCTAATGATGATCATCGTAGATACTTGCATAAAACTTCAAATTGTAAATATGACCATAAAAAAAAAAGTCGGTATATTAAACTGAAGCGGATAAGAAACCCGCATTAGACCAGAGGGAGCACCACTGAAGCCACCACTAAGAATCGCTAACACAGTTGCTAGGAGTAAACCTCACAATATAAGAAAATAGACTAAATAGAGACCAAATAAAGAAAAAAAGGAGGACCATAATTGATAAGGTCATTCATTAAACGAACATGCAAAAAAAATAGAAACAATAATATCCAGAGGAACATTAAGAAGAACATCAAGAATGTTAGGAAGTAAAGAAAGCATCAAAATTGAAAATGGAAGAAGTTCAGCCACAGTCCAGAAATGAAAATCTAGTAGGTAGAAACTAGAAAAGAAGAATGGGAATGTAAGTAGCGGATTCCAAACATAGACTCAAATAGATCAGGAAAATTATAACAAAGTAAATACTCTTTTGACCAAACCAGCTAGCTAGAGCACCCAATCCAAGCAACCAGCAAGGCAATTAACCCTGCAAGCCACCAAGACAGCCAAGGATTCAGATCAATATATTTAGAACCATCAAGATGAAAGACAAAAAGAGTCATCAAGTTGTAAACATTAAAAAAATCCCAAGGGAAAATCGTAGACAGTAGCCACCAATCCAAATACAAGGACATGAGAATCTAAGCGGTAGATAGATATAGAAAATAAGATCCCTTTAGGATAACAATCCAATAACCATAAATAAGAACCTAATAGATTCATCATCAACCAAGTTCAAAAAACACCGGTAGTTTGCGACCTTCGGTTTAGAACATTAAGAAAAAATAGAACCTTAGTATCACAGTAGGAACACCCAATATTCATAAGATATAACAATCCAGAAGCATCAAACATTATACTCATCTAGAATAACACAAAATGATAGATACTAAATAGTTCTCCAAGCTACAAAAAAATAAAGAGCAGAGTTCAAACAACTCCTCTTAGAGCAAAATGAGGGAGAAAGGACAACTAGAAAAATAATCGATTAGCAAATAACAAGGTGGAAGAATCATAATAGTATAGATTTAGGTTTTAGGGTTTAGGCTTTAAGATTTACATTTTAAGGTTTAGAGTTTAAGGTTTTAGAGTTTAAGGTTTAGATTTAGGGTTTAAGTTTAGGTTTAGTTTATAGTTTATTTAGGAGTTTTAGGTTTAGGTTAAGGTTTTTTGATTTAGGTATAGTTTTGAGGTTTAGGTTTAGGAGTTTAGTTAGGTTTAGGTTAAAGTAGTTTTGAGTTTAGGAGTAGGTTAAGGTTAAGTTTGTTTAAGTTTAGGATTTTTTGTTTAGGGTTTAGTTTATGGTTTTTTTTTTAGAATTTTAAAATTTAGTTTAGTTTATTTAGTTTTTTATTTATTTATTTAGTATTTTATTTTTTAATTTTATTTGGGTTTATTTTTAATTTTATTTAGTTTATTTTTATTTTTTATTTTTAGTTTGGTTTTATTTTAGTTTATTTTTAGTTTAGGTTTAGGTTTATGTTTATTTATTAGTTTTATTTTATTTTTATTTTTTAGTTTAGGTTTAGGATTTTTATTTTAGGTTTAGGTTTAGGTTTATTTTATTTTTAGGTTTAGGTTTAGTTTTTTTATTTTTGGTTTATTTTAGGTTTTTTATTTTTTATTTTTTTGGTTTATTTTTTTTAGTTTATTTTTAATTTATTAGGTTTTTATTTTAGGTTTAGGTATATGTTTATTTTAGGTTTAGGTTTATGTTTATTTTATTTATTTTGGGTTTAGTTTTTTTGGTTTAGGGAGGTTTTATTTTATTTAAGTTTAGTTTTTTTATTTTATTTTTTTAGGTTATTTTAGTTTTTTGGTTTAGGTTTTTTGGTTTTTGGTGTTTAGGATTTATGGTTTAAGGTATATGGTTAGTTTAGGGTTTAGGGTTTAGGGTTGTAAGTTTAGCATAGTTTTAGGGTTTAAGGTTTATGGTTTATGGTTTAGGATTTTGGCTTTAGGGTTTAGAGTTTAGGTTTTTTTATAAAATAATTTAAGTAAACTAGTATGTTTAGGTTTTTTAGTTTATTTAGTTTTATTATATTTATTTTATATTATTTACCTTATTATTTATATTTAGGTTTTTTATTTTTATTTAGTTTAGTTTATTTATTTTAGGTTTATTTATTTTTGTTTAAGTTTTTTATTTCAGTTTATTTTTTAGGTTTAAGTTTTCATTTATGTTTATTTTTTAGTTTATTTTTATTTTTATTTTATTTTTAGGTTTATGTTTTATTTTTTATTTTTAGGTTTTGGTTTTGGTTAATGTTTGGGGTTTAGGATTAGTTTTAAGGTTAGGTTTTTTTTATT
Source organism: Cymbidium sinense (assembly GCA_021442155.1). Taxonomy (NCBI): domain Eukaryota; kingdom Viridiplantae; phylum Streptophyta; class Magnoliopsida; order Asparagales; family Orchidaceae; genus Cymbidium; species Cymbidium sinense. The sequence goes on from CM038216.1 coordinate 45,099,447, forward strand.
TTGTTTTTATTATTTATTTTTTATTTAATGTTTTTTAAATTAAGTATACTCATAGGTTTAGGTTTATTTAGTTTGTTTTTAATTTATTTTATTTTAATATTATTTTTTATTTTTATTTTTTTTAATTTATTTATTTTAAGCTTATTAATTTTAGTTTAGGTTTTTTATTTAGTTTGTTTTTTAGGTTTAGGTTAAGGATAAGGTTTATTTTTATGTTTAGTTTTATTTTTATTTTATTTTTTTAGTTTAGGTTTTCTTTTATATTTGTAGGATTAGGTTTAGGTTTTTATTTTATTTTTTTATGTTTAGGTTTTAGATTTTTATTTTAGGTTTAATTTAGGGTTATAATTTTTAGTTTAGGTTAGGTTTACTTTTTGTTTATTTTATTATATCTAGTTTAGTTTTAGGTTTAGGTTTATGTTTAGGTTTTATTTATTTAATTTAGTTTATTTTAGTTTAGGTTTAAGTTAATTTTCTTTTGATTATTTTTTTTAGGTTTAGGTTTTTTTTAGTTTATGGTTTAGGTTTTTTTTTTCTTAGGTTTTATTTTTAGGAATATTTTTAGCTTTAGATTTTTATTTAGTTTTGATTTTGTTTTATTTTTAATTTTATTTAGGGCTAGTTTAGGTTTTAGGGTTTAATGTTTTGGGTTAGGCTTTAGGGTTTATGGTTTTTAGGGTTTTAGGGATTTAAGGTTGGGGTTTTAGGAGGTTTAGTTTAGGTTTAGGTTTTAGGTTTTAGTTTTAGGGTTTAGGTTTAGGTTTAGGGTTTAGGTTTATTAGGGTTTAGGATTTAGGGTTATAGGTTTAGGGGGATATAGGGTTAGGTGTTTTTTTTATTTTTTTAAAGGTAAGTAAACTAGTGGGCTTTGGTTTATTTAGTTTATTTATTTTATTATTTTATTTATTTTAGTTTATTTTTTTTACTTTAGTTTATTTATATTTTTATTAAGTTTAGTTTATTTATTTTAGTTTTAATTTTTTACTTTAGTTTATTTTTTAGGGTTAAATTTAGGATTATGTTTCTTTTTTTAGTTTAGTATTATTTGTATTTTATTTTTTAGGTTTAAGTTTTATTTTTTTATTTTTACATTTAGGTATAGGTTTTTATTTTATTTTATTTTATTTGTTTAGGTTTTAGGTTTTTATTTTAGGTTTATTTTTAGCATTTATATTTTAGTTTAGGTTTAGCTTTATTTTTAGTTTATTTTATTTTATTTTGTTTAGGTTTAGGTTTATTTTTTAGGTTTTATTTATTTTTTAGGGTTTTATTTTAATTTTTATAGTTATTGGTTTATTTTTATTTATTTATTTATTTTAGGTTTAATTTATTTTATTTTTATTTTTATTTAGTTTATTTTATTTATTTTTTTATTTTAGTTTTATTTTTTATTTTATTTTATTTTATTTTATTTTATTTATTTTTTTTTATTTTTAGGTTTTATTTTTTTATTAGGTTTAGGTTTTTTAAGTTTAGGGTTTAGGGTTCAGGGTTTTGGGTTTAGGGTTTAGGGTTTACTATTAGTTTAGGGTTTAGGGTTTTAGATTTAGGGTTTTTTAAGGTTTAGGATTCAGGTTTTAGGTTTGTAGGTTTAGGGTTTAGGGGTTTAGGGTTAGGTTTAGGGTTTTTTTATGTTTTAGTTTATGGTTTAGGGTTTTTATTTTTTTTTAACAAAGAACAAATTCATATTCAAAATTTCTTCTTTTCAATTTCATCAACTAAGTAACACACCAAGTTTTCTAAGACACAATTGATGACATAGATCAAAAATGAGCACCCATAGAGGAAATTAAAACCCCATCGATATTTTCTATTGTAGACATAGTTCCATAGATTCTTGATTTCTCTAGTTAGAACCACCGCCTATCAAATAGTGTGATCCATCATCATATCCCCTATTTCTCCCCCTCTATTGCTTCTATAACCTCGGTTGCTCTCTTCCTGCTTTTAACCACCACCCACCTCCATATCCACCAGCACCTCCAGATCCCCACCACCACTATGACAACCATCCTCACCACCTCCCAAATCTAGATTTTTTGGTTGATGGTGATGTTCCTTCAGTTAAGGTTCTGCCCATTCATAGGGTTTAGGATTTGGTTTAGGTTTATTAGGTTTTAGGGTATAGGTTTATTTTTAAAATTTATTTGGTTACTTTACATTTAGTTTTATGGTTTGGGGTTTAAGGTTAGGGTTTATGGTTTACAGATTATGGTTTTGGGTTTTAGGGTTTCGGGTTTAGGTTTTAAGGTTTTTTTAAAAAATTAAATAAATTGAAAGGTTTTTATTTTTTTACTATAATTGTTTTTTTAATTTATTTTTGTTTACATTATTTTTTATTTTTATTTAAGTTTATTTTTTATTTTTATTTAGTTTAGTTTATTTATTTTAGGTTTATTTATTTTAGTTTTGGTTTTTATATTAGTTTTTTTTTATGTTTATGTTTAGGTTTAGGTTTATTTTTTAGTTTAGTTTTATTTTTATATTATTTTTTTAGGATTAGGTTTTACTTTTTATTATTTTTTTTAGGTTTAGGCTTTAAGTTTTTATTTTAGGTTTATTTTGAGGTATTATTTTTTAGTTTAGATTTAGGTTTATTTTTAGTTTATTATATTTGATTTAGTTTAGGTTTTGGTTTAGGTATAGTTTTTTTAGGTTAGGTTTTATTTATTTTAGTTTAATTTTTTTTAGTTTAGGTTTATATTTATTTTATTTTTATTTTGGGTTTAGGTTTTTTTAGTTTAAGGTTTTGGTTTTATTTTTAATTTATTTTTAGGTTTTTATTTTATTTTTTAGGTTTAGGTTTTTATTTAGTTTTATTTTATTTTATTTTCATATTCGTTTACATTTAGTTTTTATTTTATTTAAGTTTTTATTCTAAAGTTTATTTTATTTTATTTAGTTTAGTTTAGGTTTTTATTTATTTTATTTTAGTTTTATTTTTTATTTTATTTTATTTTAGGTTGATGTTTAGGTTTAAGTTTAATTTTTTTTATTTTATTATCTTTTTTTTTAGGTTTTTTTATTTTATTTTAAGGTTTTATTTAGGTTAGGTTTTTAGGATTTAGGGTTTAGGGTTTGAGGTTTAGGGTTTAGGGTTTAGGATTTAGGATTTTATGGTTTAGGGTTTTAGGGTTTAGGGTTTAGGGTTAGGGTTTAAGGTTTAGGGTTTAGTGTGTAGGCTTTAGAGTTTACTATTTTGAGGGTTTAGGCTTTAGGGTTTAGGGATAGCATAGGGTTTATGGTTAGTTTTTCGTTTAGGGTTTAGTGTTAAGGATTTTTGAAGGTTTAGGGCTAGTTTATGGTTTAGGGTATAGGGTTTAGGATTAAATTATGGTTTATGGTTTAGTGTTCTAGGGTTTAAGGTTTAGTGTTTAGGGTTGGAGTTTATTTAGGGTTTTAGGGTTTAGGATTTTAGGTTTAGGGTTTAGGTTTTTTGGTTTAGAGTTTAGGGTATATCATTTTATGGTTTAGGGTTTAGGGTTTAGGGTTTAAGGTTTTAGGGTTTAGTATTGTAGGTTTATGGTTTAGAGTTTAGGGTTTTGGGTTAGTTTACAATTTAGGGTTTGGTGAGCCTTGAAGATTGGGATTTATAAAATTAAAACATACTTCTAAACAAAAATCTACTAAGTAGAATTAGAGAGCATGAAAATTGGAATTAGAACAAGTTATTACATGGTTGAAATGAAATTGTTATTAAAAAAAATACTTGTCTTTATCCTGCAAAGATCAATTGTTTAGAGTTTTACTTGCTAAAGCAAAAAACCAAAATTATAAATTAGTACATGAACAAATTTGAAGTATTCTTGTTGACTTCTAAAATTAGGGAATAATTGTGCTAATGTTGTTTAGGTTTATATCGACTTGAGCCCTAAACTTAGAAGAGACACTACATAAAATTAATTTGCATGTGAGTTTTTAACAAACTTTAGATTTCAAATAACATCAAAAATTCTGGCACCTAAAAGAATGTCAATAAATGTAGAAATTATTCATTCCACCAATAAATCAAATTCAAATGAATACATCTAAATGAAGTAACACTACTACCAATAAAAGAAAAATAGAAAAAATGATAGATACTATGTTGGGATCCAAAATATCTCTTAAAACATATTTTAGATGTCAAAAAAAAATCTATGAGTGTCCTAAATCTCTCACAACATTATGCCACCTATTTCTAAGCATTGACTTGGGAGTTTTACATGAGTTTTCTTGCTTTTATGTTGAAGTGAATTATTTGTTACATTATATTGCTGAATTGAGTCTCAAAGTAGGAGATTTATAGTTTTCAAAATCCTTGTGCAAAGATAATGAGTTTGAATTATTCTAGTTACACACTACTTATCAAGAGATTTTGGCAGATACAATCACTATTGTAAAAATCTCAATTAGTAATACTTTGCATCAAGTCTCCCTAATTTGCCAACATCTCCAGCATAGTCTTAAAGCATTGAAATCCCAATAAAGAGAGCTCTTTAAAGCACAGATTTATCTCCGCAACATATCTGCTAAATTGAAAGAGCTACAATTGAGAAGACAATATCGATTAGAAAAGAGTTCTATTATTAGATAGGTTATCTCAGCTATAGAATAGGATTGTTCATCGATCGTCACTTAGGTGTCTGAACTTAAGTAGATTCTTTCTTCATTGGTCCACGAATAAGAAGCTACCCTTTAGCATCCCTATGAAACTTCAGAGAGGCAGTCTACTATGGCATATAAAGGTCATACAATTTTAATCTATATTAAAGAAAATTAGGCTAATCATTTGTAGCTAAAATCTCTATTATTTTGTTTTAATTTAGTTTTTTAGGTTTTCAGGGTTTAGGATTTAAGGTTTAAAGTTTAGTGTTTGGGGATTAGGGTTTAGGGTTGTAGGTTTAAGGTTGTAAGTTTTATGATTTAGGGTTTAGGATTTGGGGTTTTAGGGTTTATGGTTTTACAGTTTAAGGTTTAGGATTAGGGTTTAGGGTTTAGGGTTTAGGTTTAGCTTAGGGTTTAGGGTAAGTATGGTTTAGGGTTTAGGATTTTTTAGGGTTCAGGGTTAATTTTTGGTTTAGGGTTTAGGGTTTAGGGTTTATGGTTTTTTAGGGTTTAGGGTTTAAGGTTATGGTTAGTTTAGCGTTTAGGGTTTAAGGTTAGAGTTTAAGGTTAGGGTTAGTTTAGGGTTTAGGGTTTAAGGTTTTAGGGTTTAGGGATTAGGTTAGGGTTAGGTTTTGGGGTTTAGGGTTCCAGGTTTAGGGTTTAGCATTTAGGGTTTAGGGTTTAGGGTTTTGAGTGTTTAGGGTTTAAGTTTTATGGATTAGGGTTAGTTTAGGGTTTTGGGTTTAAAGTTTTTAGGGTTTAGGGTTAGTTTAGGGCATTAGGTTTAGGGTTTTAGGGTTTAACATTTAGGGTTTAGGATTTAGGGTTTACTATATTAGGGTTAGTTTTATGTTTTAATTTTTATTTTTAGGTTTAAATTTAGGTTTTTATTTTATTTTTTTATGTTTAGGTTTTAAGTTTTTATTTTAGGTTTATTTTGAAGTATTATTTTTTAGTTTAGGTTTAGGTTTATTTTTAGTTTATTTTATTTTATTTAGTTTAGGTTTTAGTACAGGTTTAGTTTATTTTAGGTTTAGGCTTAGGTTTTATTTCTTTTAGTTTAGTTTATTTTAGTTTAGGTTTATATTTATTTATTTTTTATTTTAAGTTTAGGTTTTATTTTTTTCTTTATCTTTAGTTTTATTTTTTAGGTTTATGTTTTAATTTATGTTTTATTTTATTTTTATTTTACATTTAGTTTCTATTTTATCTAGGTTTTTTATTCTTAACCTTATTTTATTTTATTTAGTTTAGTTTATGTTTTTTTTTAATTTTAGTTTTATTTTTTATTTTATTTTATTTTTTGTTTTATGTTTAGGTTTAAGTTTAAGTTTTTATTTTAATTTATTATTATTTTTTTTAGGTTTAGGTTTTTTATTTATTTTATTTTTAGGTTTTACTTAGTTTAGGTTTAGGTATTTAGGTTTTTATGATTTAGGTTTAGGGTTTCAAGTTTAGGGTTTAGGATTTAGGATTTAGGGTTATAGGGTTTAGGGTATTAAGGTTTAGGTTTTGCGATTAGGGTTTATGGTTTAAGGTTTTATGTTTAGGCTTTAGGGTTTAGTGTTTTTAAGATTTAGGGTTTAGGGTGTAGGGATAGCATAGAGTTTAGGGTTAGTTTTTTGGTTTAGTGTTTAGGGTTTAGTATTTTTTAAGGTTTAAGGCTATTTTATGGTTTTGGGTATAAGGTTAATTTAGGGTTTAGGGTTTATGGTTTATGGTGTAAGGGTTTAAGGTTTAGGGTTTATGGTTTAGGGCTAGGGTTAGGGTTATGGTTAGGGTTTAGGGTTTAGGGTTTATGGTTTTAGGGTTTAGGGTTTAGGGTTTAGGGTTTTAGGGTTTATGGTTTACGGTTTAGGGTTGTAGGTTTATTGTTTAGAGTTTAGGGTTTGAGGTTAGTTTTAGGGTTTAGGATTTATGGTTAGTTTAGGGTTTAGGGTTTGCTGAGCCTTGAATATTGGGATTTATAAAACTAAAACATACTGCTAAACAAAAATCTAGTAGATAGAATTAAAGAGCCTGAAAGATTGGGATTAGAACAAGTTATTACATGGTTGAAATGAAATTATTGTTAAAAAAATACTTATCTTTATCTTACTAAGATCAATTGTTTAGAGTTTTACTTGCTAAAGCAAGAAACCAAAATTATAAATGAGTACATAAACAAATTTGGAGTATTCTTGTTGTCTTCTAAAATCAGTGAAAGATTAAGCTAATGTTGTTTAGGATTGACTTGAGCCCTAAACTTAAAAGAGACACTACATAAAATTAATTTGCATGTGGCTTTTCATCAAACTTTAGATTTCAAATAACATAAAGTATTCTTGCACTTAAATTAATGTCAAATGTATGAATTATTCTTTCCACCATTAAATCAAATTCAAATGAATACATCTAAATGAAGTAACACTACTTCCAATAAAAGAAAAATAGAAAAGATGATAGATACTATGTTGGGATCCAAAATCTCTTTTAAATCATATTTTAGATGCGAGCAAAAAATCTGTGAGTGTCCTAAATCTATCACAACACTATTCTGGCTCTTTCTAAGCATTGACTTAGGAGTTTTACTTGAGCTTTCTTGCTTTCATTTTTATGCGAATTATTTATTACATTATGTTGCCGCATTGAGTCTAAAAGTAAGAGCACGATAGTTTTGGAAATCTTTGTGCAGAGATATTGAGTTTGAATTATTCTAGTTATGCACTACTTATCAAGAGATTTTGTCAGATACAATCACTATTGTAAAAATCTCATTCAGCAATACTTTGCATCAAGTCTCCCAAATTTGGCAACATCTCGAGCACAGTCTCAAAGCATTGAAATCCTACTAAAGAGAGCTTTTTAATGCTCATATTTAGCTCCTCGACATATCTGCTAAATTGAAAGAGTTGCAGTTGAGAAGACTATCAATTAGAGATGAGTTCTATTATTAGATAGGCTATCTCAGCTATAGAAGAGGATTGCTCACAAATAGAAAGCTACCCTTTAGTATCTCTATGAAACTTGAGATAGGCATTTTACTATGGCATATAAAGCTCGTACAATTTTTATCTATATTAGAGACATTTAGGCTAATCATTTGTAGCCAAAATCTCTTTTATTTTGCTTAGATTTAGGTTTTTAGGTTTTTAGGGTTTAGGGTTTTGGGTTTAGGGTTTAGGCATTGGGGTTTAGGGTTTAGGGTTGTAGGTTTTATGATTTAGGGTTTAGAGTTTAGAGTTTTATGTTTTACGATTTAGGGTTTAGGGTTTAGGGTTTAATATTTTAGGATTAAGGGTTTAGGTTTAAGGTTTAGGGTTTTAGGGTTTAGGGTTTAGGGTTTAGGGTTGTAGGTTTAAGGTTTAGGGTTCAAGGTTTAGGGATTTGAGTAAAGGTTTATTATTATTTTTATTATTATTTGTTTATAAATTAAGTAAATTGGTAGGTTTTGATTTATTTATTTTATTTTTTTCCTATTTTTATTTAGGTTTATTTTTTATTTAGTTTAGTTTATTTATTTTATGTTTATTTATTTTAGTTTATATTTTCGATTTTAGTTTATTTTTTAGGTTTAGGTATAGTTTCAGGTTTATTTTCTTAGTTTAGTTTTATTCTTATTTTATTTTTTAGGTTTAGGTTTAAGTTTAGTTTTAGGTTTAGTTTTTAGTTTAGTTTTATTTTTATTTTATTTTTTAGGTTTCAGTTTTATTTTTAATTTTTAGGTTTATGTTTAGGTTTTTATTTTATTTTTCTTACGTTTAGGTTTAAGGTTTTTATTTTAGGTTTATTTTTAGATTTTATTTTTTAGTTTAGGTTTAGGTTGAATTTAATTTAATTTAATTTTATTTAGTATAGGTTTAGGTTTATGTTTAGTTTATTTTAGGTTTAAGTTTAAGTATTATTTATTTTAGTTTAGTTTATTTAAGTTTACGTTTAGTTTTATTTTATTTCTATTTTATGTTTATGTTTTTTTTAGTTTAGGGTTTAGGTATTATTTTTTAATTATTTTTAGGTTTATTTTTTAGGTAGGTTATTATTTAGTTTTTATTTTATTTTCTTTTAGGTTTATTTAATTTTTATTTTGTGTTTAGTTTTTGTCTTATTTAGGATTTTTTTAGTTTAGTTAAGGTTTTTATTTATTTTATTTTAGTTTAGTTTTTTATTTTATTTTATTTATTTTTTTTAGGTTTAGGTTTAGGTTTATATTTTAGTTTATGTTTTTATTTTATTTTATTATTTTGTTTTATTTTGGTTTAAGTTTTTTTAATTATTTATTTTTAGGTTTTATTTAGTTTAGGGTTAGGTTTTTAGCTTTTTAGGGTTTTGGTTTAATGACTTTGGGTTAGTTTAGGGTTTAGCATTTAAGGTTTAGGGTTTATGGTTTAGGGTTTAGGGTTTGGGGTTTAGGATTTTGGGTTTAGGGTTTAGGGTTTAGGGTTTATGGTTGAGGGTTTAGGATTTAGGTTTTAGAGTTTAGGGTTTGGGTTTTAGGCTTTTACGGATTAGGGTTTAGTGTTTAGGGCTTAGGGTTTAAGGTTCTTAGGATTTAGGGGTGAATGTTTAGGGTTTAGATTTTAAGTTTAGGGTTAAGGTTTTAGTTTAGGGTCTAGTGTTTTTATTTTTTTTTAATAGAGAACAAATTCATATTCAACATTTCTTCTTTTTGATTTCATCAACCAAGTAACACACCAAGTTTTCTATGACACAAGCGATGACATAGATAAAAATTGAGCACACAGAGGGAAAATCAAAAACCTTAGATAATTAGAACCATCTCTACTATAAAGACATATTTCTATAGGCACCAGATCAGATCAGTCATTCTTTAGGGTTAGGTTTAGTTTATTTTAGGTTTTATTTATTTTAGTTTAGTTTATTTTGGTTTAGGTTTAAGTTTATTTTATTTTCTTTATTTTTTTTATTTTAAGTTTAGGTTTCTTTTAGTTTAAGTTTTATTTTTATTTATTTTAGTATTTTATATTTATTTTTTTTTAGGTTTAGGTTTTTATTTAGTTTTTATTTTATTTTGTTTTTATTTCATTTTTAGGGTTTTTATTTTTAAGTTTATTTTGTTTTTTAGTTTAGTTTAAGTATATATTTATTTTAATTTATTTTAGTTTTTATTTTTAGGTTTAGGTTTAAGTTTAGGTTTTTATTTTATTTTATTTAGGTTTATATTTTTTATTTTATTTTAAGTTTTTAGTTTTAGTTTATGTTTTAGGTTTTAGGGTTTTGGTTTGGGTTTAGGATTTAGGGTTGGTCAGGCCTGGGTTTAAGGTTGTAAGTTTTAGGGTAGGTTTAGGGTTAGATTTAGGGTTGTGGTTTAGGTTTTAGGGTTTAGGGTTTAGTTTAGGGTTATAATATTTAGGGTTTCTTTTTTAGGGTTACATAGTAGTTTAGGATTTATTTTAGGATTTAGCCTTGGGAGGGCTGATTTTTTTTATTTTTTTATTTAGGGTTTATGGTTTAGGGTTTGAGGTTTGCGGTTAGTTTAGGGTTTAGGGTTGTTGGTTTAGGGTTTAGGTTTAGGGTTAGTTTTAGGGTTTAGGGTTTAGGGTTTATGGTTTAGGTTTTAAAAAAAAAAATTAAAAAACTGATAGGTTAAGGTTTATTTAGATTATTTTATATTTATTTTAGTTTATTATAGTTTTTATTTTTATTTAGGTGTATTTTTTATTTAGTTTAGGTTATTTATTTTAGGCTTATTTATTTTAATTTATGTTCTTTATTTTAGTTTATTTTTTAGGTTTAGGTTTTATTTTTTTATTTATCTATAAGTTTAGGTTTTTATTTTATTTTTTTAGTTTTAGGTTTTAGGGTTTTATTTTAGGCTCACTTTTAGGTTTTACTTTTTAGTTTCGATTTTAATATTATATTTATTTTTTTTATTTCATATAATTTAGGGTTTTGGTTTAGTTTATTTTAGGTTTAGGTTTTATTTATTTTAGTTTAGTTTATTTTAGTGTAGGGTTAGGTTTATTTTATTTTGTTTATTTTGGTTTAGGTATTTTTCTTTTTAGTTTATGGTTTAGATTTTATTTTTTATTTTTTTTTAGGTTTAGTTTTTATGTTTATTTTTAATTTTTATTTTATTTAAGTTTTTTATTTTTTGGTTTCTTTTATTTTTTAGTTTGGATTAAGATTTTATTTATTTTAATTTAGTTTAGTTTTTATTTTTTATATTATTTTATTTGGTTTAGGTTTAGGTTTAGGTTTAGGTTTTAGTTTATGTTTTCATTTCATTTTATTATTTTATTTTATTTAGGTTTAGGTTTTTTTATTTATCTAGTTTTTAGGTTTTATTTAGTTTAAGATTTAGTTTTTAGGTTTTTAGGGTTTAGAGTTTAGGATTTAGGCTTTAAGGGATTAGGGTTTAGGGTTTAGGGTTGTAGGTTTTAGGGTTTGGTATTTACGGTTTAGGATTTAGTGTTTAAGATTTAGTATTTTAGGTTAGTGGTAGTTTTGGGTTTAAAGTGGGGTTTAGGTTTAAGGTTGGGTGGGTTTAGGATTTAGGTTTGTAGTTTTAGGGTTTAGGGTTAGTTTTAGGGTTTAGGGTTTAGGGTTAGGTTTCTTTATTATTTTTATTATTTTTTTATTTTTTTAAATTAAGTAAACTCATAGGTTTAGGTTTATTTTGTTTATTTTTTATTTATTTTATTTTTTTATTTTTTTATTTTTAATTAGGTAAATTTTTTGTTTTTATTTTTATTTAAGTTTTTATTTTGTTTTTATTTTATTTTATTTTAAGTTTATTATACTTTTATTTTAGGTTTAGTTTTTAGTTTATTTAGGTTTGTTATTTTTTAGTTTACTTTAGGTTATTATTTATTTTATTTTATTTTAGTTTTTATTTTTTATTTTATTTTCATTTTAGGTTTAGGTTTGAGTTTAGGGTTAGGTTTAGGTTTTAGTTTGTGTTTTTATTTCATTTGATTTTATTTATATTATTTTGGTTTAGGTACTTATATTTATTTTATTTTTAGGTTTTATTTATTTAGTTTTAGGTTTTTTGCTTTCTAGGGTTTAGGGTTTAGGGTTTACGGTTAGATTAAGGTTTATGGTTTAGGGTTTACGGTTGTAGGTTTAGGGTTTAGGATTTAGGATTTAGGGTTTAGGGTTTAGGGTTTTTTTAAAAAAAAATTAAGAAAACTAGTTGGTTTAGGTTTAGTTTTTATTTATTTTTGGTTTTTTCTTTATTTTTATTTACTTTATTTTATTTATTTTAGGTTTTCTATTTTAATTATGTTTTAGGTTTATGTTTAATTTTTATTTTAATTTTATTTTTATTTTATTTTTTAGGTCTAGGTTTTATTATTTATTTTTAGGTTTAGGTTTAAGTTTTCATTTTATTTTTTTAGGTTTAGGTTTTAGGTTTTTATTTTTGGATTATTTTTAGGATTTATTTTTCAGTTTATGTTTAGGTTTATTTTTAGTTTATTTTATTTTATTTAGTTAAGGGTTGAGGTTTATTTTATTTTAGGTTTAGGTTAAGGTGTTATTTATTTTAGTTTAGCTTATTTTCATTTAGGTTTAGGCATATTTTATTTTGTTTAATTTTGGAATTGGTTTTTTTAGTTTATTATTTAGGTTTTTATTTTTTATTTATTTTTATGTTTTTTTAGGTCTTGGTTTTTATTTAGTATTTATTTTATTTTAGGTATATTATATTTTTATTTTAGGTTTAGTTTTTATTTTATTTAGATTTTTATTTTTAGGTTTATTTTAGTTTTTAGTTCAGTTTAGGTTTTTGTTTATTTTATTTTAGATTAGTTTTTATTTTTTATTTTATTTTATTTTTTAGTTTAGGTTTAGGTTCCAGTTTATGTTTAATTTTAGGTTTTAGTTTAGGTTTCTATTTTAATTTTTATTTTATTTTATTTTGGTTTAAGGTTTTTTTATTTATTATATTTTTAGGTTTTATTTTGTTTAGGTTTAGGTTATTAATTTTATAGGGTTTAGGGATTATGGTTTAGGGTTTATGGTTTACAGTTTGGGGTTTAGGGTTTAGGGTTATAGGGTTTAGGGTTTATGGTTTAGGGTATACGGTTTAGGGTTTAGGGTTTTAGAGTTTACTATTTAGGATTTAGGGTTTAGGGTTTATGGTTTAGGGTTGGGGTTTTTTAAATTTTTATTTATTTAGGGTTTAGGGTTTAGGGTTTAGGGCTTAGAGTTTAGGGTTTAAGGTTAGTTTAGGGTTTAGGGTTTAAGGTTTAGGGTTTTTTAGGATTTATTGTTCAGGGTTTAGGGAATTTTTTTAAAATTATGTAAACTGATAGGTTTAGTTTAACTTAGTTTATTTTAAATTTTTATTTAGGTTTATTTTTTTATTTAGCTTAGTTTACTTATTTTAACATTATTTATTTTAGTTTATGTTTTTTATTTTTGTTTATGTTTTAGGTTTACGTATAGGTTTATTTTTATTTTTTAGTTTAGTTCTATTTTATTTTATTTTTTATGTTTAAGCTTTATGTTTTATTTTTAGGTTTTGGTTTAGGTTTTTATTTTATTTTTTTAGTGTTAGGTTTTAGGCTTTTATCTTAAGTTTTATTTTTTAGTTTAGGTTTAGGTTTATTTTTGGTTTATTTTGTTTTATTTAATTTAGGTCTCAGTTTAGGTTTAGTTTATTTTAGCTTTAGGTTTAGGTTTTATTTATTTTCGTTTAGGTTTAGGTTTATTTTATTTTTATTTTAGGTTTAGGTCTTTTTTTAGTTTAGGGTTTAGGTTTTCTTTTCTATTTATTTTTAGGTTTTATTATTAGGTTTATTGTTTAGGTTTAGGTTTTTATTTAATTTATATTTTATTTTTATTTTACATTTCAGTTTTATTTTATTTAGGTTTTTTAGTTTTATGCCAATTTTTTTTTTAATTTACTTTTGGTTTTTGTTTATTTTATTTTATTTTAGTTTTTAATTTTTATTTTTTTTATTTTAGTTTAGTTCTAATTATTTATTTTATTTTATTTTTAGGCTTAGGTTTAGGTTTAGATTTTAGTTCAGGTTTCTATCTTATTTTATTTTTAGGTTTTACTTAGTTTAGGTTTAGGTTTTTAGGTTTTTAGGGTTTAGGGTCTAGGGTTTAGGTTTAAGTCCAAGATCTGGGGTTTAGTGTTAGGTTTTAGGGTTGCAGGTTTTGTGGCCCAGATTTAGGGCCTGGGCCTAAGTGTTTTAGGGTTGGTTTAGGATTTATGATTTAGGGTTTTAGGGTCAGGGTTTAAAGTCAGGGTTTTGTGGATTTAGAGCCTGGTTTAGTGAGGATCTAGGGCTCAGCTTTAAGGGTCTGGGGAGGGCCTGTGGTCTGGGTGGGATTGGGTTTGGTAGGGTTTAGGGTTTAGTGGTTAAGGGCTTATATAGGGCCTAGGGTTAGTTGGTGGCCTTTAGGTTTTAGAGTCCAGGGTTTAGGGTCTTTATTTAAACCATGCAAACCCACAAGTTTAGTTTATTTAGTTGATTTATATTTTAATCAGGTTTACTTTTTACCATAGTTTATTTATCTTAGTTTAACTTTTAATTTTGGCATATTTAAGTAAGTTTAGGTTTATGTTTATTTCTTAATTTAGTATTATTTTTATGTTTTTCTACTTTTAGGTTTAAGCATATTTTTTATTTTTTTTAGATTTATTTTAGGTTTTATTTTATATTTTATTTTAGTGTTTAGCAACATTTTTTGTTTGTATTATTTTATTAAGTTTAAGTTTAGGTTTAGGTTTAGTTTCTTTTAGGTTTAGGCTTTATTTATTTTAGTTTAGTTTTTTTAGTTCAGGTTGAAGTTAATTTTATTTTTTTTTATTAGGTTTTATTTTTAGTTTAGGGTTTAGGTTGTTTTTTTATTTTTAGTTTTTCTTTTTTAGGTTTATTATTAAGGTTTAGGTTTTTATTTAGTTCATATATTTTTTTAGGTTTATTTTATTTTTTTTTTACATGTAGATTTTCTTTTATTTAGGTTTTTTTTCTTTTTATGTTCATTTGATTTTTTTAGTTTAGTTTAGCTTTTTATTTATTTTATTTTAGTTTAGCTTTTATTTTTTATTTTATTTTATTTTTAAGCTTATGGTTAGGTTTTTTTTAAGTTTAAGTTTAGGTTTTAGTTTATTTTTTTATATATTTTTTAATTTTATTTATGTTTAGGTTTCTTTATTTATTTTATTTTAGTTTTATTTAGTTTAGGTTTAGGTGTGGGTTTAGGTTTAACCCTGGGTTGGAGTTTAGCAGTGGAGTTTAGGTTTAGGGTTTAGGGTGCAGGTTTAGGGTAGGGTGGTACAGGTTAGGTTTAGGGTTTATGGTTTAAGTTTAGGGTTTTTTTAGGGTTTAGTGGGGGTAGTGTTTATTATCTTTAGTTTAGGTTGTGGTTTAGTTTATGGCGTTTATTTGGGTTTAGGGTTTAGGGTTTAGGGTCTAGGGTTTAGGATTTAGGGTTTGGGGTTTAGGGTTTAGGTTTAAGGTTTAGGGTTTAAATTTTAGGGTTTCAGGGTTTAGGGTTTAGGGTTTAAGGTTTATGGTTTTTATTTTTATTTTTAATTGAGAACAAATTTCAAGTCAACCTTTCTTCTTTTCCATTTCATAAACCAAGTAGCACATCATGTTTTCTATGCGACAAGCAAGGACATAGAAAAAATGAGCATGCATAGAGCAAATCAAAAACCCAAGATAACTAAAAAATGTCTCAACTGTAAAGACATAATTCCATAAGCAGTAGATCAGATCGATTGCTCTTCAGTTTCTCCAGTTTGAAACAGAGCCACCACAGCCTCCCGAGTAGTGGCATCCACCATCATATCCCCGATCTCTCTCTTCGCCACCACCATGGCTATAACCTCCATCATTCCTCCCGCCTCTATAACAACCACTGCTTTGACCACCACCTTCACCCCACCACCACTAGATTTTCACATCCGCCTTTAGGATCTAGGGAGCTTGGTTGATGAAGATGTTCTTGCCATCAAGGTTCTGCCCATTCTTAGTGTTTAGGTTTAGGTTTAGGTATATTTTTTTAATTTATTTAGTTACTTTAGGTTTAGGTTTAGGGTTTTGTTTTTAGGGTTTACGGTATAGGGTTTAGGGTTTATGCTTTTAGGGTTTAGGGTTTAAGGTTAGGGTTTTATTTTAGTTTAGGTTTTTTTATGATTTAGGGTTTTTGTTTAGGCATGGTTGTAAGTTTAGGGTTTAAGTTTAAGGTTTTAAGGATTTTGGGTTTATGGTTTTTTTTTAAAATTAAGTTTTAGGTTTATTTATTTATTTTATTTAGTTTATTTTAATTTATTTTAGTTTATTTTATTTTTATTTTATTTAGTTTATTTTATTTTTTATTTAGTTTAGATTTTTATTTTAGATTTTATTTTAGTTTAGGTTTTTATTTTTGTTTATTTTCTAGGTTTGATTTAGGTTTAGGTTTATTTTAGTTTAGTTTTATTTTATTTAACTTTTTAGGTTTAGGTTTATTTTTTTTTACTTTTAGGTTTAGGGTTCTTATTTTATTTTTTAGTTTTAGGTTTTAGGTTTTTATTTTCAGTTTATTTTTTGATTTTATTTTTTAGTTTATGTTTTCATTTATTTTTAGTTTATTTTATTTTATTTAGTTTAGGTTAGGTTTAGGTTTAGGTTTAGGTTTTGGTTGAATTTATTTTGGTTCAATTTTTTTTAGTTTAGGTTTAGGTTTATTTTATTTTTATTTTAGCTTTAGGTTTTTTTTTTTAAAAGTTTAAGGTTTAGTTTTTATTTTTTATTTATTTTTAGGTTTTATTTTTAGGTTTATTTTTAGGTTTAGCTTTTTATTTAGTTTTTATTTTATCTTATTTTATGTTTATTTTATTTTTATTTTAGGTTTAGTTTTTATTTTATTTAGGTTTTTAATTTTTTTTATTTAGTTTAGGTTTTTGTTTATTTTATTTTAGTTTATTTTTTATTTTTTATTTTATTTTTATTTTTAAGTTTAGGTTTAGGTTTGGTTTGGGTTTAGTTTTAGTTTTCTTTAATTTTGGTTTAGCTTTTCTCAGGTTTTATTTAGTTTGGGTTTAGGTTTTTAGCTTTTTAGGGTTTAAGGTTTAGTGTTTAGGGTTCAGGGTTTAGCATTTTAGGTTTTTGGGTTTAGGGTTTAGGGTTTAGGGTATTTATGATGTGGGATTCAGGGTTTAGCGTTTAAATTTAGGTTAAAGTTTTAGTTTAGAGTTATGGGTTTTTAGTTTTTTTTTAATAGAGAAAAAATTTAGAATCAACATTTCTTCTTTTCGATTTCATCAACCAAGTTCAAGTTTTCATAGATAGAGATAAAAAATGAGCACACATTGAGCAAATGAAAAGGATAACTAGAATCTTAGATAGTTTCATGCGGATCTTCTTTTTTTAGTTCCCATAACCACCCCAACCTCTTGCGGGATCCTCATATCCCCAATCTCTTTCTGTCTAGTTGTAACCTTCGCCTCTCCTCCCGCCATAACCACCATCCACCATCACCATCCTTTCCCCACCACCATTTGACCATTTTCTCCTCCAGATCTTTAGAGTTGGATGATGTTTAGGTTACCATTCTTAGGGTTTAGGTTTCTAGTTTATTTATTTAGTTTGGTTTTGGGGTTTGGGTTTAGGGTTTATTAAGGTTTGTTTAGGGTTTAGGGTTTAGTGTTTATGTTTATGCTTTTTGGTTTAGGTTTAGTTAGGATTTAGCTTTAGTGTTTACTCATGGTTTAGGGTTTTTTGTTTTAGTTTAGTTTAGGTTTGATTGTTTAGGATTTAGGGAGGTTTTTTAAAGTTTAGGTTTAGGTTTAGTATAGGTTTTTTTTAGGGTTTAGGTTTTTTTAGGGTTTGGGTTTTGGTTTAGGGTTTCAAGGTTTAGGGTTTAGGGTTGTAGATTTAGAGTTTAGGATTTTATATTAGTTTTAGGGTTTTTTTTTAAATTAAGCAAATTGGTAAGTTTAGGTTTATTTTGTTTATTTAGTTTATTTTCTATTTATTTTAATTTAATTTATTTTTAATTTATATTTATGTTTATTTTTGTTTATATTTAGTTTAGTTTATTTAATTTAGATTATAATTTTTATTTTAGTTTATTTTTTACGTTTAGGTTTAGGTTTATGTATACTTTTTAGTATAGTTTTTTTTTTTAGGTTTAAGTTTTATTTTTATTTTTAGGTTTTGGTTTAGGTTTTTATTTTATTATTTTTAGGTTTAGGTTTTAAGATTTTATTTTAGGTTTATTTTTATATTTTATTTTTGTTTAGGTTTCATTTATTATTTTAGTTTATTTTATTTTATTTAGTTTAGGTTTAGGTTTAGGTTTATTTATTTTAGTTTATTTATTTTAGTTTATTAGGTTATTTTATTTTATTTTAGGTTTTTTTTTTTTTTTTAGTTTTGGGTTTAGTTTTTTTTTGGTTTTATTTTTAGGTTTATTTTAGGTTTAGGTTTTATTTAGTTTTATTTTAGGTTTATTTTATTTTATTTTAAGTTTAGTTTTATTTTATTTTGGTTTTATCATTTTATTATAGTTTAGTTTTATTTTTATTTAATTTTTTTTAGGGTTTAGGTTTTAGTTTTAATTTATTATATTTTTATTTTATTTAAGTTTTGGTTTATTTATTTATTTTATTTTATTTTTATGTTTTATTTAGTTTAGGTTGAGGTTTTTAGCTTTTTAGGGTTTAGGGTTTTTTTAAGGAAATTAGGAGAATTTTATTACCACAAAGAAAAAGTGCAAAGTCAGGGGTTAAATCTCCAAACTAATGCTCAAAGAGCAATAAGTTTAGATAAACCTCTAACTATTACAATAATATAAGAAAAATAACAAGCAAAAGCAAAATCACCAACAACAAAGATCAATGTCTATGATCCACTAGGTCCTTTGATACCAAGATCACACGCAAGATTCTCCCAAATAGAAATGCAACATACTAATGAAAGGATGAGTACAATTAAGCAAGCATAAAGATGATGAGCAAAGAGCAAAGTAAAGGCTGGGCTGATTACAATCATCTCAGGAGAAAATTATATGTAAGCATCCAAACTTTGAAGAATGATTACAATTACATATAATGCTACCAAAAGAAGATAGAGAGAAAACATCAAGGCAATCATTGCGACCTCTTATAGCCCATCATCCCAAGTCATCAAGCACAAACTCCTCAGTAGTAGACATAATAGCCAACCATAAAGCCACCAAACAAATAAGCCAAATAAGTGAAAATCAACCAACCATCAGGGACAAAGTAGTATAGTAAGAACATTTAAAACCACAAAAAACCAAAGACAATTTTCACAACTAGAAAATGGAAGTAGTAGCATCTAAGAGAGAGAAATAGTAGCAGCCAACTAGCATGTCACCAATGAGCGGAAAGAAAGGCTAAAATAGCCACCATCAAACCAGCCAACATAGCCTCCCAACCAGAGAAAATCCAAATCGATTGAAAAGACCAATCATCCATCATGCCAAAACCACCCAAGACAACCAAGAAAGAGTAGAAAACAACAACATCATAAACCCAAAAACAATATAAATTTTGATCGTGAGGTAAATAGCTAATACATAAAAAAAATGGAGCAAAGGTGTGACTAAAATATCCATCGGTAGCACATAATACAATAGAAACACCACCAAAATGAGCAAAAGGAGCAGAAATATCAATGAGTGCAAACATCATAACCATAGCCAAGTTAGGCACCAATACACCATACCATGTCACGGATCCTAAGAAAATAATAGCCACTAAATAACCATCAACCACCCAAACTAAAATAACAAAAAAAAAAGCTAGTCAGAGAGGACCATTACATGAAGAGGAAACCATAAAAAAAACAAACCCAAAAGCAACCACCAAAACCTTGTCCACAAAAAAGAAGAAACAATAGTCTTAACCTCCACCTTGCCAAATCCAATCAAAATTAGACCACCAACATTCTCTTCTACCAATAAGTGAATAAACTAACAACATAAAAAATAAACCCAGCAGATGACCCCACCGACAAACCACCACAATGTAGAAAATCCAACTCTTAAACAACTTAGAGAGAAAAATCCCATATATAAAAATAAGCAAAGCCACCACCCAAATGAAGGTCACCAAAAAGAACCAAGCAACAATAATCATACAACTAGGCAAACAACATCCACCAGGCTAAAAAAAATAAAACAACCTAGATAGAGAAAATAGGAACCACCAGACCAACCCAAAAGTAAGAGCTCAAAAACAAAACCCATCATAGGCGCAAGAGTAAAAATAAGTAAGTGGCCACAACCCAAAGAAGGTTTAACAAAGGGGAACCAAAAGCAATGGCTCAACAAAAACTAATAGAAAAAGCCAAGCCAAGAAAATTATAATCTGAGATATGGTAATCCAGTGTTATCCAAGTTGACCAAACCCCTTCAAAGTTTAGGCAAATTTTGATTATCAAAAAAAGTTAAATCAGTTAAGTTCGCACCTAAAGTAGTCACAAAATCAGCACAAGCATTACGTTCACATAGGATATGGAAAATTTTATAACAAACTTGATAGTATTTCCTGTTATATTAGAGTTTAGCATGTCAAAAAGCAAGAATGCAACATCTTAAATCCAGATGTTGAAGAAACCTTTATTCAAATAAATCTCAATAGCTTATTGGCATAAGCTCAACATAGATACATAGCTTTGAGAGGATAGGTAAAGCACAAATGGTAGTACCTTTAGATTCCTATAAATACAACCACATATTTGGAAGCAAAAGAACCATCATATTCACTTTAATCAAATTTTCTTTGGGTTTGATCCAATGCACAATCCTAGCTCTTTTATAAGAGTCAACATCGGGCAGAACGATACCTATTTTTTTAGCCACAAATTTATAACCTGTTAAATGAATGTTACTAATATGATTTGCATTAAATAAAGCTTGAAGTTTTTCTTTTGTTCAAGCTAGGATCCTTTAATGGCTCATCAGAATACCATAATATTTAGCATCATTTATATTCATCCAAATGAACTAGATAAGGGTAATAGCAACTAGAACTTTGATATGACCTTTCATAGTTTTTTGGAAACAGACTTCAAGAAGTTGATATATGGAAAGAGAGCCATGAAAGTAGTTGGTATTAAATAAATCATCTTACCATAACCATAATTTAGATGCAATAGCACCATTGATAATAACATGATTAACATTTTCAATATGAAAGCAACAATAGCACTTTGAAGGAAAATAAAGCCCTTTATTCTAGAGTAAAAAGTCCACAAAAATAAAGTTATTCAAAATCCTCCAAGCTAAAATTGAATAAGAAATGGGAATGATATTTTTACAAAGTTTGATGAAAACATTTGAGGAGTTTTGTTTATCTCTAATAAAATTCCAAACCTCTTTAAGAAAAAAATCACCATTGTAAAAAATCTTAAAGAGAATTTGGTTAGGTTTGTTAGAGAAAATAAAGATATTTCTAAAGTTATCTAAAGAGAAATAGGGATATAATTCTCAAGTTTATTTTTGTTCCAAGTGTTCTTATGCGAAAGAGTTAACTTTGATAGCTTGTAGAGTGGGTAGATAAAAGAGAGTTAATAGAGCCATTATCTAATTGTCTTGCCAAAAAAGAACAAATGAATACCCCAACATATTAAGGGTTCAAAACCCATTTAATGGAGCAAAACCTTTTCCAAACTAGAGTCACAAAATTTATAAGCCACGAGATAAGAGGGTGTTTACCTTGGAAATAGTTTTCATCATAAAATTAGCAGGCTATCATTTCTAAAATTCCACCAAAGCTTATGAGAGAAGGAATAAATAGCTTCATGAATCAGTTTGCAACTGAGGCCACCTTCACCAAAAGGACCACAACATTTATTTCAGGAAGTCCAATGCATTCTTTAGTAGAATTATTGGATCCACAAAAAAAATTATTAACCAAGTAGCATTAGTTGGGATAATAGTTTGAATCAAATAAAGCAGAATTGAATTGAGAGTGCTTTTAAGAATAGTGAGCCTAACACCAAAGGAAAGTAAATGAAATTCCTAAACAAAAATTTTATATAAAATTTTTGAATTAACTCATCAAAAGATGGGATCATTTGAACATTTAAAAGGGAACCCAAGTACTTAAGAGGAAGGTGTTGATGTTTAAAGTTACTGATATGTAGGATTTGATTAATTTTATTATTAGAGATGCTTGAAGAAGTAATAAAATAGCTATTGTTTTCATTGATATATATACCATTTTATAAGCAAAAATTATTTTAAAAAATCTTGAGATTCTTGATATGATGAATAGAAGTATTGCAGAAAATAATGAAATCATTTGCAAAGCTTAAATGAGAAATAGGAAGAACACCAAGAGTTTTGTAATGCATATTATGATTATTTAAGAATAGATCATTGATTCTCCTAGATAAGTACTCAACAATAATAATAAATAAGGTGGGAATGATCCCTTATTTTAGGCCATGGGAAGAAGGAAAGAAGCCCAGGCTTCCCCATTAAGGAAAATAGAAAACTAGTCATTTTTTTAATACTTTTAATAAAAAGATAAATTTATCAAAAAACCCAAATAAATTTAGAATATGTATAAGAAATCCCAAGAGATATCAAAAGCTTTGGTAATATCTAATTTGAACATAATGTTGCCACCTAGTCTTAGCATCTGAAATCATGAATTAATTCTTAAGAAAGTAGAAATATTATGATCTACCTCTAACAAAACTAATTTGGTTTAGAGATAATCCTATGAAGTAAAGGATTTGGTTAGAATTTTGGAAATCGACTTATTGAAGGTGCAAGACTAATAGGTCTAAAATAACTCCAATAGTTATTATCTTTCTTAGGTATGAGAATAATAGAAGTGCTGAAAAATATCTAGGAAAAGGATTACCATTAAAAAATCAATACCTCAACAAATCATTTTTTTAATAATAAACTAGCATTTTGAAAAAAAATTGGTAGTGAAATCCTCATCAAAAAAATCTATGTTTATGTTCATGCTATTAAGAACTTTAAAATTTCCTCTTCATTAGGTACAATAAGCAAATCATTATCATTGTATTTATAATAGAAGGAATCAAGTGCGATTTAGAAATAGTTTCATAAGAGAAACTCTTATTAAGCATATTTCTAAGGAAATTAATGTTTGAATCTTTAATATCATTATTCTCTGTAATCCATTCTCCAATCATCTTTAATTTTTTGAATATTATTTAAAGCTCTCTTTTTTATTAACTAAAGCATGGAAATATCTAGTATTTCTATCACCATCACAATATGTTTACTAGTAACTTTTGGCACCAATAAGTCTCTTCCATATTTTAAAAATTAAGAAGTTTATCTTTGACCTCAATCAAGTCTTAATCTTGGTAGGATCGGACATAGAGACTTCAAGATCACAAACTAAATTTTCTATTTTTGATATTAGTAAAAGGTTTTAAAATAATGCTTGTTCTCAACCCGATTTTGTTTAAGTTTTTTAAACTTAAACCAAAATCTATTCATCCCCATAATCAAATTTTCAAGATGTAAGGGACCTTTCCAATTGTTGGCCACAACATCAAAGAAATCAATATGCTGAATCCACATGTTCTGAAATCTAAAATGATAGAAATTTTTTAATCTAGAGTTATCTTTAATAGAAACCAAAAGAGGAGCATGATCGATAAGGTTCTACTTAAATGATTGATAGTAATAGGCCATTGAGTAATCCAATGAGTATTAAAAGAATGGTCCAACCTTTGCCAAGTCTAGAGTTTTGCCAAGTAAAATTTGAACCCTTAAAGCCAATATCAATCAAATTGCAATCAAGGATCATATTGGAAAATTCTTCCATGGAATGAATATTAGGAGAGCAATCACTGCTTCATTCATAAGAGAATAAAATAGTGTTGAAATGCCCACCAACAAACCAAGGTTTATTGCCACCTCAAATTTTCCCAAAGAAGATTTCTATGAGATCTATTACAGGATGCATAGACAAAAGAGCCCAAACCACAATAGTCACCATAAGATATTTGAGCATTGACAACTTGTTTAAAAACATCAAGAATAGAAGCCTCCACAAAATTATTCCAAAAACACCAAGTTTTATTACTAACATCAAAATAAAATTTATTAAAACTGATCATTATAGCAAAATGGTTAATTTTGTTTGCATGAATAAGAGGCTCCAAAATAATAAGTAAAGAAATATTATAAATATGATAAAGGTTTCTAATGATTATGAATAGAGAATATCCCTCTAACATTCCAAATAAAAATTAAACATAAGTAAAAAAAGGGGTTAAGAAAAGGTTAATTAAGAGAGAGGAGAGAGGCATAGATCTAGTGGTTTTGGAAAATTTGGGAGGGAAGTTTTTAACATTTTTTTTTTCTTTTTTGAATGATAACTTTTCGAAACCATTTTTTTCCCATAGAATCATCATCCGAGAAGGATCTAGTAATATTTTTCATAGATTTAGTGGAAGTCTCTTGAATAGAAGTGAGTTCTCCTTCTTCCAAGCCATTAGAATTTATTTAAGGCAAATGAGCATCGGGTGTAATAAGAGAGGGAGCCAAAACATATTTATTAAGAAGGAAAGTGGAAACTTCAATTGCTTCTTCTTCAATACCCAAATTATTAGACAAAATCCAAATCTTTTTGAGAATTTAAATCATCATGAACTAAAGTAAAGTAAGGTTTTTGAAACTGAATATCATGTGAAACCAAAGCCATATTCTCCATTGAATTCAAATGATGCATAACATTGATATCCTCATTAATATTTTCAAGTAAAGCTTTATTTTCATCAATCAAAATTGGTAAGATCGGATCGACTCGGAGGAAAAGAATCATCATCCAAAGTTTAGAGAAATTATTATTTTCCACATTAGAAACCTTCAATTTCATAGAAGAAATAAGTGGTAAAATAGCTTATTAGGAACATTCAATGAATCCTTTTTTTTAAATTAACTTTTGATATTTAACATTGATTTGGGTTAGGAACAATAGTTTCCTTAATAAGAATTTTCTTTTTTAGGTGAGGATGCAGAATGAAACATTGATTATCGTGGAATTTACATTGAGAATAAAAAATTTCAAAATCAACTACATATAACCATAATTTTAGATCCCAACTAGATTTCTTTGGTATGTTTCTTGGTAATGTCTAATTCAACAAGGATTCTAGCCACAAAAGGTTAAGATTTTGTAGCCATTGCCTAATCAATTTGCAATAGCCAACCAAATAAAGCACCCACAATAAAAAGAAATTAATGATTAATGAAATGAATTCACATATTGAGAAGAGAAATCCAAACTAGAATGATTGGATCCCTAATATCAAAGAGTGGAATTCATTTCGGCAACCTCATTTGGCAATGGAAAATAAAATAAGAATGACGAGCAAAAAAATGTGAGTAATCCAAATCGTTCATTAATTGAATCAAAATATGGCAGGGATCAATTAAACTAATCATAAAAGCACCCAAATGTTTCATACTATTAAAGTAAGAGTGAATGTTTTCCAACCAAAGTAAATTCAAATAGCTTAACAAGCTTTTCGACAATCAGATCAAAGCACATAACCATAGGCATGCCTCTAAAAGAAGTCAAAACAAGTTCCAAAGAATCACCTGAATAGTTATCCTTACCAGTGAGTATGTCTTTGAATGCTTTTGAAGCAGTCAAAGCCAAGGTAGTTGATGCCCTAGTATGATCCATTTGATCTGTCAGTTTCCCCCACAGAATCATCGGGGAAGATGCCAAGCCACGACGTCACTCCAAGTAAAATAAGAAAGCGGTCATAGTCATCGATTCCAGAAGGAATCTAGTGAGAATCATGCCGAACAGCCATCAAGCTATGACTAGAAAGCCAAAAATAAGAGGGGAAAAGGAGAATCAATAGAGCATGAGGTCGAGGGCTCTGGCAAATAAGAGGGTGGGTTTAAGTTAAGGTTTTTATTTTTTTTAGTTTAGTTCATTTTTTATTTTTTAGTTTATTTTAGGTTTATTTTATTTTAAGTTTAGGGTTTAGGGTTTAGGGTTTAATGTTTGTGGTATAGGGTTTAGGGTTTAGGGTTTATGGTTTATGTTTTAGGGTTTAAGTTTTAGGTTTTAGGGTCTAGGGTTTAGTGTTTTAGGGATTATGGTTTAGGGTTTAGGGTTTAGTTTTTAGGTTTAGGGTTTTAGTTTTAGTTTAGGGTTTAGGATTTTTGGTTTTTTCTAAACCGAGAATAAATTCAGATTCAAAATTTCTTCTTTTTGATTTCATCAACAAAGTAACACACTGTTGACCTAACTTTTGGAGTAAGTTCTCAACCTTCTTTTCTAGACACTAAGGTTTCTTTAGTCATAAGACACTTCAATAGATTGTGTGAACACTTGACCTAATCATAGAGGCTTAGAAGGTTAATCATAGGATTAGGCCATGCCTTAGGGACTTAGAAAAATCACCTACCCTATAGCCTAAACCCAATTCATGTACACCTTCTTTTCAATTCAAATCCAAATTTCAAACCAAACCTCAAGCTCAATTTAAAATCCAAATCCGAAGTCCAAACTCAATTCCAAATGATTGAAACCCAAGATCAAATCCAAACTTGAAATCCTTCATAAGCCCTTTAATCAACCTTCATGAACCTAGCCAATATTCCATCCAATTCAATCCAAACTCAATTTATTTTCTTATAAATCAATTGTACCTTCAATTATCATCTCGATTATAAATGAAATTTAAATTTAAATAGCCAAAACCAAATCTAAATTCAAATCAAAACCCATTTTAAACCTTTTAAGCTATTTCTTTGAACTTGGCCAAACCCCATCTAAATTAAGCCAAAATTAATGGATTTTCCCTTGAATCAGTCATTCCTTCAATCATCTATTCAAATATAAAGGAAACCTACAATCATCCAGTCAAACCAAAATTAACCCAAGTCAAACCCAATCTAGCCCATTTGACCTGAAATATTCAAATGAACCAAAACTCATTTGAATCCAAACCCATTGCAATTGAATTTATATATTAATCTCAAATCTATATATAAACTCAACTAAATCAATCTAACTAAATCCAATTGGTTCACTTAACCTAAAGAGACCAATTTGACTTACATGAGCCAAAATCCAATTCAATCTATATCAAAGTGAATTAAGCCAATCCAAAGTTCATGTCATGATTGTTGATCACCCCAGGATACTTAATTGATATAATTGGGGTAAACAAAGTCAACCTAGCCAATTGATCAAGTCAACCCTTTAGCCTATATGAACCCAAACTTGCCAAATTACAACCTAAGCCAAATTTGTTGAAAATCAATGATTCAAATTAACCCAAAGTAAACATTTAAACTTGACTTGACCTTCAATTGAGCCAAACCTAGCATAATTGGCCCTCTTGACACTAGTTGACCCAAATTGACATAAAGGGGTCAAATTAGACTAAAACCAAATTAAATCTAAATTAAATCAAACCAAACCATACAATCCTCTCCAAATAGTCATATGAACTTGACATAACCCTTGGTTTGACCTAATTTGATCAATTGGTTAACCTAACCCATTTTGACCCAAATGGATCAAATTATGCCAGACTTAACCAAATGAACTCCAAATGGCATTAAATTTGGTCCAACTCACTTTTGACTCATTTCAAATATGCGAAAATCAAATTCAATGCTAAATGACCATTCTACCCTTTGGATAAGGGCATCACATAAGATAAAACACCTATGTAAATGGTCATTTCTTTTCCTTGACCACATTGCACTCAACAATTATTTCACCTAGGCACCAAGAGTTGTTGTCCAACTAACTATGACTCATGTGGAGGTGAAATCACTTCCCATCCCCCATTGGAACACTTGGCATGAAGGACCTACACTTCTCTTTGCTAGGACACCCGCTTGTCCTTCATAGCAGCCATCTTCCATGCCTTGGCAACCAAATTAAGCCACCTAAGGAGAATCCTAACCACCCCAAGCCACAGACACCCACTTGGAGCCAAAAATCATTATGAATGTGGTGATTCTTGACCATTGCAAGGAGACAGAAGATAGATAGGAAAAAACTCTTCCTCTCACACTCATTTCACTCTTCTTGAGAATATTAATGGGTATATAGTCTGGACATCCCAAGAGTACAAGGCTTTAGTTAGCACCAAGTAGGTCATTTGAACACCTCACTTCCTTGGTTTAATAATGGAACATACTCCATTTGTATTTCATTCTTATGTATTTCAATATTAGAATATGGATGAGGGTTTAATTCATATACTTAAATGAATCAATCAAATTAAATATCATTTTTTTGCATGATTTTCATTCTCCAAATTATGAATACATGTGTGTGTATTTAAGAAAAGTGGTATATAGTCTAGACATTCAGGGAATATGAGGTTTTAGCTAGCCCTAAGGAGGTCATTTGATTACCTCACTTCCCTGGTTTAACAAAGGCACATATTTGGTTAGGTCTTTTATGCATACATGTGTGTATTTAATTAGAGAATGGTAATCCTTCCTTTTTATTAAAAGTACATGCATTTGAAATTGTTCAAGTGATTGAATTAATTGATCATGTGGTTTGGAGCTCTCTTTCATATGTTCATGCATGTAAATTTACATATGGTTTGAATTTAATGGTATATAATATGTACATCCTAGGAATATGAGGCTTTAGCTAGCCCCAAGGAAGACCCATCATGTCTTAAGAGTCTTTATTAGGTGATTAGGTCCATTATATGGTGATAATTTCTATCTTCCGAGACAGTGCATCTATCCTTAATGTCATATCTAATAATTTCAATAAGTATCCCCTAAGATCTACATTGTGTCCCACATCTCAAAAATAAACACCACAGAATTTGCTGGCGACTCCACTGGGGATGGTTCCTCCCTCCATCTCTAGTAGCAATTATTGTCTCCAAACATCGATTGTGGACTTGTATTTTATATGGGTCCAACACTATCTTTTCCCCTGTTGGCACTTAGCCTATTTCATCCTTAGATTGAGCTAGCTACATCCTTTAGGTTTTAAGACCCCACTCCATGTAGGTCTTAAAACCCCTATTATGTCCCCCAATAGCTAAAAAAATTTTGAATTAACTAAAGAAGATGACTAAATATTTAGAACCTCTTTACCATTTTCTTGGTGAGGCAAGGTTCATCTCATACTTAAGAAAATAAACTCTTTGCTAAAAGATATATACTTTCAAAAGCACTTCTCAAATTAAAATTCTTATGACAAAAGATCTGCATTTAAAGATAACCAAACATCATGCAACAATATCCATGATTATTGCATGGAGATTCTTTTCAAAATTTAAAATCAAATAATTTTAAAATCCTTTTTCCAAAAGCACATATTTCAGAATAGTAATCTCCATTCAACACACCTAAGCTTGTTGAATGAAGATTTTATTTTCAAATAAGATCATGACATAAAATTGAAATTTCATTTAGAACACCCTACATGTGCTAAGTTAGAATTTCTCTTTTCAAATGCAACATCACACACAAATACCCCATCTATAAAAATCTAAAAGAAAAATATAATTGATTTCCATTTAACATACCTAAATTTGTTAAATGAAAGTCCCCTTTTCAAAATCATTAAAAATTAAAACACATTTGAATTTCATTTGACATACCCAAATTTGTCAAATGAGAATTCCCATTTTCAAAATCAAAGGCAGATTGGACTCTAGTTAACATATCCACATTTCCTAAGTAGAGTTCCCTTTTTAAAATCACAAATAAATTAAACACACTTGAACTCCATTTGACATACCCAAATTTTTAAAATTAGAGTCCCACCTTTTCAAAATTTAAAATAGATTGAACTTTATTTAACATACCACATTTGTTAAGTAAAAGTTCTCCTCTTTCAAAACAAAACAAAACAAACTCATCAAACACACTTGATCCCTACTTAACATACAAAATTTATTAAATAAGGGACTCATTCTTTAAAATCAAATCAAAATACATCAAACACATATTGCTTCACTTAGCATACCCAAATTCGCTAAGAATCTCATTTTCAAATTGAATTCAACAAATCAAACACATGACACACATCATCACAAACAACAAAAATGCTTTCAAAAATTGTTTTCAAACATGCACTTGAATCTCATTTAACGTACATAAATTTGCTAAGTGAAGATTCCAAAATCAAATTCAAAACTAACTCAATTGACCCTCCATTTAACATACCCAAATTTATTAAATAAGGGTATAAAACATAAAATCAAATTCAAATGTGAGCCAATGAAAGCATCAATTAAGAGCCTCTCCAAAACATTTGAACCCCATTCAACATACCCAAATTTGTTGAATGTGGGTTCTAAATTTAAATCAAATTAAAAGTCTATCCTCAAAAAAAAAATTTCAAAATCTCTCCAATATTTGAACCCCATTTAGCATACCTAAATTTGTTAAATGAGGGTTCCAATTCAACAATCAAATCAACTAAATTATTCAAGTCAACAACATTCAAGTGAAGGTCTGATATGATTCTCTTTGAAGCAATGCAAAGATTCTAGCTGTCATGACCATCAGTAGAAAGGAGGTGGCAGGCAAGAAGACACTTCTTCAGTTTGACCTACAGTCTAATTCTGAGTTTCTCTAACCAAAGGAGAAAGGCCATAAATTTCCTTCAAGAGCCAATAATAAGATCAATAAGGATTTTTGAGTATGTTTTATCCATTCTAGATAAGTATGACTCAAATGATTTGAATCTTATTTCTCAAAAGAAGGGAACTCTCAAAATGACAATCATAATAATGATCGTAATCCATAAAATAGCAATACCGATAGACTTGATGCCTTAAGGATTCCAACTCGAGTAGAGGTACCCCTATTTGAAACTTTCGTGGTGTTACTATCGACATAGATTTAGAATCATCAAATATAATAGAAGAAATTTTGGGCACCATAAAAGATTAGGTATACATCAATTCTACCCGTCTTTAGGAAGATATCACAAAAGCCAATTATTATAGTGGCAGGGTCCTACCACTTTAATCAACACCATAGAAGCAATCCAATCATTGGAAATAATCATACTCTAAATCCTTCTTAAGATACACCTCGTAATCCAAAATAAGGGCATCAAACTATTATGATTGTTAATCTTAATGTCCTAAATTATCATGGAAGGTTGCCCAGTAAGCTAAAATAATGAGTGCACCCTCACCTTCTCTAAGAAGATAGATGAGTGATTAATTGGAACTTAACCTAAATCTTCCTTGCTCAATTAGTGGCAACCTCCTCAAATCTTACTCAACATAGAATATCTATTGGAAAAGAAAGACAAGCTATCCCCTCCAGAGAACACAATATAAACAAAGACTCAGAAAAAAGGAGAGAACAAAAAAATGAAACAATAAGAGAAAAGAAAGAAAATAAAAAAAAATGAAAAAAATAGAGAAAAAGAGAAAGAAAAGCAGAAAAATAGAAAAAGTAAAGCACCGATAATATACATTGATTTGGAATCCAAAGGATAAATCATGTGTAAGAGGTATAAATTCAAAGAAAAGGAGAGAAAAAATATATATATAAAATAAATTATGAGTCTACATTTGACAAGTCTTTGGAGTAGTAATAGTAAAACAAAAAGTTCTAAAAGGATAATTCATGAAAGATGTGACTAGAAACTTTGTGGGTATGCAAGCTCATTGACTCCAATTCTACTATCTCATGATATTATTATAGGATTGTAAGTTAAGAGTTGTGCCTAACCTCTAACCTAACAATATATATATATATATATATATATATATATGTTGAGATATCAGATTTCCACTTCATCTCTTTCTTCAAGCTCAAAAGAGGATTCAAAACTTGTAGATAAACCTTCAAATGAAGTAATAAAATCATATTTTGCCTAGTCTACCTACTTTTGTAGAGAATTTAGAAGACTTTCAAGTAGAGGATACACTCCACAGTTGAGAAGAAAATTAGATCATCAAGCAATGAGTTTTAAGAGATTAACCTTAGAACATAAAGGTAGTCCACCCACACTCCCAACATCCATATATGATAATTTAGAAAGAAAATGCCAACGACTTAGTTAGGTTACTTTCGTAGTTTAAAGATTGCTTTGCCTAAGACCATAATGAAGTTCCCAATACATCTTTAAAGGCAGAAGTCTACAAATTCAAAATTGAACCTATTGCTATTCCTACTTTGCAAACTTTTGATGCGAACATTTGCACTAAGAACAAGATCATAGTTTAAGGTCAACCTTTTTGAAGAAGAAAGATGCTATCATGATTACCCAATATTATGCCCAGTCAAATGGAAGGACATTCAAATCCACACATACGTCGATTCTGAAAAATTTAGTTAGGCATGTCTTGAAGATGAATCAACATTACCTATTTTAAATTTGATAGCAGACATAGCCTCTTTACATGCGGTCTCCTCATTCAAGGATGGGTTGAATTATGCTAGAGGATGAGAGGTCATTTGCACTTATAATTTCTATTGGAATTTACCACTATAAGGTCATGCCTTTCTCTGGTCACTAGGGTTAAAGAAAAAGGAATACCATCTTAACGATCTGAGTAGTTGTCTTCGATTGGTTATGACACTACATCTTGAAGTTGAATGCCCTAAAGTATACAATTAGAATGACTTTAGAGGAGTTTCTAAGGCTTGTAGTAAAGCATCATGGGATAATAAAGATTGATCTAAAAAAAGATTTATGTGACATTAGAGATGTAGCCTCCAAGATTCTACTTAACAATAGAAATATTTCAATTAACATTGAATATAGATGGTTTAAACTCTTTCAAAGTTAGTCTATCTCAAAACTTTTTAAATCAGAATTCTACTTTCGATCATTGAAAGGACTACCTTAGTGCTTCGATGGATGGAAAGTAGTTTAAAGTACTATGATAGGGGAGCGCTTAATGCTTCCAATCAACAGACACTATTTAAAGAAATATTATCCTTAAAATAATATTTGCAAATAGTTATAAATAGTAAAAATTCTATCTTTCCATTCATCAAATCCTCTCTTCATTAGGAGCATTATTTGTTTATCTCTGAATCTGCCATGATGTGTTAGGATAGGTGTAGAATAGCAAAGTGGCATCCCTATCCTTCATCAAAACAAACACAAACTACATGATTCTAGATTATTAGGATAAAGAGAACCCAAGAGGCATCCTATTTTGACTAGTACAACTAAGAAGTATATAAGAAACTCAGCAACATCCTTTTGGTGGAGTCACATTGCCCTCTAAACCATTTCATCCACTCTTCGATGTGTTTAAGGTAAGTGTAAGGAACCCAAGTGGCATCCTATCCTTCATCAACACAACATAAACACAAACTACACACAATCACATGAACAAATACACATCTTTTGTCTCGGGCTACTTTGATGTGGGATAATGCCCCCCACGACCCTCACTTATTAGCTACTCTAGGTTGGACTAATGTGTTACCCTACTATTGAATCACCCTAGTGGTCCCTTATTCAGGAAAATGTAAGTTTTCTATGCTTTACTTCCTGACCTAACCACTACACACTGACGAGCATCTTGGTATCATGGTAGGCCTTATTGTGCAGTTGTTAAGCTACCCTCATGTTGGCTCC
Source organism: Cymbidium sinense (assembly GCA_021442155.1). Taxonomy (NCBI): domain Eukaryota; kingdom Viridiplantae; phylum Streptophyta; class Magnoliopsida; order Asparagales; family Orchidaceae; genus Cymbidium; species Cymbidium sinense. The sequence goes on from CM038216.1 coordinate 45,132,529, forward strand.
GCTTAAGAAGATGTAAGTTTTCTACACCTTCTTCTTAAACTAGTCATCATTAATTGACTTGGTTGAGTATATCTGACAAACACATACACATCTTCTATCTTGGGCTACTTTGATGGGATAACGCAACACTCACTCATTAGCTCTAGGTCTCGACCCTACCCGCTAGTGTGTCACCCCAAAGGATCCCTTGTTTAAGAGGATGTAAGATACGCTTTCTTTCGACTTGGCTATTGCACAATCGACGAGTGCCTTGTTAGCATGGTAGGCCTTACGGTGGTCAGCTACCTTCATGTTGGCTTCATTCAAGAGGATATAAGTCTACTATACACTTTCTTCTGACTAGCCGAACTGACTTGGTAGTAGTGGATTAGGGTAAGGCCTGACACCTTTCTTAACTACTTCAAGTCTGGGTCTAGTCCTTCTTTATGACTCCCTACTTAGGCCTTAGGTTGGGTTTGACTTATGTGCCAACAATGGGTCACCCAGTTGTTCCTCACTGAAGATGTAAGTTTGCTACACTTCTTTTTTAAGTACCACACCCTAGGTTGATAGCACATATGTAATGACAAACTATCCCGATAATGAGTTTCACTTTAGATATATAAGTCTACATGCCTTCTTCCTAGATTGACGCTCCATTAATGGCACCTTAGGTTGGTTGGTGTCTCTATGTCGAGCACACCTAATGGATACACCACTCATGGTGATATAAGTCTGCTATGCTTTCTCCTTGAGTTGCCACCAGACACCTACAAGCTTTCTTATTTCTGTGGTCCAAGATAATGACCCTAGTGGCACCTCCGTGGGCACTTTATTTAGATCACATCCTTGCAACCTCATTTAGACACTACTGGTTACTAGGATTGGAGAATCCCCTTTCCTAGTAACCACCTCGTGGTTGGAGATTTTGTTTGGATGCATACAATTCTGTCCTCAAGATTCAAACATAGTCTAGGTTACGTCCATACCTATTATATCCCACACACAACACACACTATATATATATATATATATATATATATATATATATATATATATATATATATATATATATATATATATATATATATATATATATATATATATATGCTTGTGGATTAGAATTAATGCCCCCTACCTTTCCTAAGAAGGCATCCTATCTTTAGTGTGAAAACTCCCTATAGGAATCTCGACTACTCATGAGTTGAGATAAGTTCTCCATGACACTCTCTCAATAGTCACCCTTAGGTCGGGTTCAATCTATTATTCCACCAACAGGTTACCGTGGTCATCCTGGCTTTGGAAGATGTAAGTCTGCTATGCATTCTCTCTAGCATGACCGTTGAACACTGATGGAAAACCCTAGGTCGAGTTTGATTTATTATGTATCTAATGGGTTACCCAGCGGTTGTTCCTTTCTTTGGAGATGTAAGTCTACTCTTTTGTCCAAAGAAAGCATTGCACACCAAAAGGCACCCCTTAGGTCGGATAGTCCTACCCTTTGGACCATAAACTACCCATTTGGATTGATAAATCTGAGATAAGCCAAGGCCAACATAGCCCCTTCTTAGTCTGGTCCATCGCACACTAACAGGATCTATCAAATCAAATTAAAACAAAGTAAAACAAACCCAATCAAAATTAAACAAATCATTGAATTTAATCTTGACTACTTTTGAGTTGACATAAGTCCCTCAGTAGCATTCACTCAGTAGTCACCCCTAGTCGGTTTGATTTGTATGATCCAAAAGATCACCCAACATTGATCCTGCTTTGGAAGATGTAAGTCTACTACACTTTCTTTCTAAGTACAACCTTTTCACACCAATAGGTAACCCCTTAGGTCGGATAGTCCTACCTTGTGGCTAGTAGACTATCCCTTTGGATTTGTAAATTTGAGATAGGTCAAGGCCGACATAGCCCCTTCTAAGTGGGTCCATCGCACTAACAGGATCCATAATAAACTAAATTTGAAACCAACCTTCCCAATGGAGTCAAATTAAAACATATGAACAAACCAAACTTCTCCTTAGGAGGCACAAATCAAATTAATCTCCTAGAGAGCCATAAGAAATACCATCAAACTCTTATCCCAAGCGATAGCCAACCTGCTTCCTAGTGGAAGGCTCACATTCCCACCCTACAGATTATAGATTCTTATCCCCTGAATACACACCCAAATAAATCATATTCCTAATGAGACTCAAATCCATATCCCCAGTGGATAGCTTCAACTTACTTCCCTAGTGGAAGGTTCACATACTCAATCCCCCGCAGATTCCATCTAACTCTCTTATGCCCTTTGCATAAAGAGATTCACTTTGCACTAAGATTGTGATTCTATCTACCTTTCAAGTTTAGGTATAGATCATTTTTGTTAGTGTTTGCAGTCTTTTTGGACATGTTGATCATCTCGGCCAATGCATGTGTGGTGCACCTTGTCGCTACACCACACCTATTGGGGTCCTTGTTGACCTCACTTTGGAGTGAGTTCTCAACCTCCACTTCTTAAACCTAGGAACCTTCTAGACACAAAGGTTTCTTAGTCATAAGACACTTCTAGAGAGAGTGAACACTTAACCTAAGCCTAGAGACTTAGAAGGGTTAATCATAGGATTAGGCCATGCCTTAGGACTTAGAAAATCACCCATATAGCCTAAACCCAATCCATGTACACCTTAAATTCAATTCAAATCCAAATATCCAACCAAACCACAAACTCAATTTCAAATCCAAATCCAAGTCCAAACTCAATTCCAAATGATTGAAACCCAAGATCAAATCCAAACTTGAAATCCTTCCCAAGCCCTTTAATCAACCTTCATGAACTTAGCCAAATTTCTATCCACTAATTCAACTCAATTGATTTTCTTATAAATCAATTGTACCTTCAATTATCTTCAAATATAAATGAAATATAAATTCAAATAGCCAAAACCAAATCCAAAATCAAATCAAAACCTAATTTAAACCCTTTAAGCCATTTCTTTGAACTTGGCCAAAACCCATCTAAATAAAGCCAAAATCAATGGATTTTCTCTTGAATCGATCATTCCTTTAACCATCTATCCAAATATAAATGAAACCTACAAACATCTAGTCAAATAAAAATCAATCCAAGTCAAACCCAACCAAGCCTATTTGACTTGAAATATTAAAATGTACCAAAACTCATTTGAATCCAAACCAATTGCAATTGAATTTATACATCAATCTCAAATCTATATATATACTCAATTAAATCAAACTCAACCCAAAGTAAAGCCAACTAAATCTAATTGGTTCACTTGACCTAAAGTGGCCAATTTGACCTACATGAACCAAAATCCAATTCAATCCAAATCAAAGTGAATTAAGAATCCAAAGTTTATGTCATGATTGTTGATCACCCTAGGATGATCAATTGATATAAATTGGGTCAAACCAAGTCAACCTAGTCAGACCAAGTCAACCCTTTAGCCTATATGAACCCAAACTAGCCAAATTACAACCTAAACAAAATCCATTGAAACTAATGATTCAAATCAACCTAAAATCAATATTTAAACATGAATTGACCTTCAATTGAGCCAAACCTAGCCCAATTGGCTCTCTCTTGACGCTAACCAAATTGACATAAAGGGTCAAATTAGACTAAACGTAAAATTAAATCCAAATTAAATCAAACCAAAGCATACAATCCTCTCCAATTAGTCATATGAACTTGACCTAATCTTGATTTGACCCAATTTGATAAATTGGTCAACCTAACCCATTTTGACCCATTTTGACCCTAGATCAAATTGAGCCAAACCTAACCAAATCCAAATGACATGAAATTTGGTCCAACTCACTTGACTCATTTCAAATCTCCCAAATCAAATTCAATATCAAATGACCACTCTACCCTTGGTCTAAGGGTATCACATAAGACAAAACACCCATGTAAATGGTCATTTCTCTTCCTTGGCCACTTAACACTCATCCATTGGTCCACCTAGGCTCCAAGGACACTGTCCAACTTGACCTAAGAGGTGGTTGGGTCAGCCATGACTTATGGGGAGGTGAAATCACCTCACCTCCCCCATTGGAACACTTGGCATGAAGGACCTCCACTTTCGTTTGCTAGGACACCCACTTGTCCTTCATAGTAGCCACCTCCCATGCCTTGGGCAACCAAATTAAGCCACCTAAGGAGAATCCCAACCACCCCAAGCAAAGGACACCCACTTGGAGCCAAAAATCACCATGAATGAGGTGATTTTTGGCCATTGCAAGGAGATAGAAAATAGAGAGGAAAAAACTCTTCCTCACACACTCATTTCACTCTCTTAGAGCTCTCAAACCAACCAACAACCATTCCTACTTGGTTTTTGAGCAAAAACCATCAAAATCAAGTGGATTCTAGTGAAGAAGTGGTGTCCATTGGTGGATACATTATTCTAAAGTGAGGAAAGAGCCCGAACCCATTCTAAAGCTTCTTCTTGCACTCAGGAGCACACTCGAATCATCACCACCATAAAAAATAATCCTCGATGAGATAATTTTTAAAAACCTTAGTCGACCTTAGGTTCTTTTGTTTATGATGGTTTTTTGATCGATTTTAGGAATTTCCTTCAGATAACCCTTGCATTTTTGTTTTTATTTTACATCATACCCATGCATTTGAAGTGATTTTTGTTGAGATCGCCTAAAAATTAAGCATAAAAATGAAGTTTTTCAATCAAAGTTTTCACAAGAATCAAAAAATTCCATCAAGAATAGTGCTCCATTCGCCTCTTCCACTAGATTGCCTGCTAGCCATCTGATCTCCCATTCAAGGAGACGGACGGCTTAGATCATGCGATCATGGCTCATCGGATCATGTGGCTCATAACATGGATCGTGTGTATCTATCCGATCGATCCATGAGATCATCTGATCCGATCCATGCATCCTTGTCCATATTCTCGCCATCTATTAAAGCACACTGGTCGGCATGCGACGATGCCACATAGCACCGTGGTCCAACCAAGCAAAGGCGAGTAGGTTAAGTAAGAAATTATGGATTTTCTATTTTAAAAATTAATTAAAACTCTAAACTTCAAAAGTTCATAGAAAATAAAATACTTAACTAAAAATTAAAAAAGTTCTCGTTGGATTGGTCTTTCCGAGAGGAATCCAATGAATCCAAAAGCCCCAAATTTTACTAAATATTATGAGCTTAATTTAAGCTTTAGGAAAATCAAATTTCATTAATTAAACTAAAATGACACATTAGATTGATTTGAAATTCTCGAGATAAAATTGAGCTTAAAATCTACCTACCATAAAAATTTCAAGTCAAAAGATTTCGATTGGGAAATATTACATTTTGAAGTTCAAATAATTAAAATAAATTAATGGACTTTATAAAAATCATGGAAAATCATTTAAATCATTGAAACTTTGAAAATTATAACAAATCATAAAATGCAAGTATATATTTATTTTGAAGGTATTTTAGAGGAGATTCAATTAAAATTGATCCCAATTAATTTTAGCAATAATTAAGGCTTAATGGGTTTAATTAAAACTTAATTAGCTTAATTACTCTTTAATTACATAATTAGTTAATCCCAAACTTTTTGTGGTTGATTAATGGGATGACCTCTGCATCCCATAATTTTCTTAGGATTTATTGCTTGGTTAATTAGGGAAATTGGTTGTCTTAACCTTAATTACTTTCCTAATTAATTAATTAATATTCTAAATAGTAAGAAAATCATTAGTTAAGCTTGCTACTCATTGTGAAATAGTGAATGGGCATGGGGAATGAGATTGGGAACTTCCCAATCTTTTCCCTAAGTCCATTTCACTTGAATGGAAATTAATTAATTTGGGATTAATTGATGGTTTAATTCATTAATTAAATTGCTTAATTAATCAATTTGAAACTATTATCACATGGAATCCTAATTAATCAATTCATTGATAGATCTTTAGGTGTTCAATATCCTAATGACATTTAAGGAAATTATGGTTAACAAACATGTGTGGAAAAACCATGAAAGTACTTAATTAAGTTTCTTAACTTAATCAATCACTAATAATAAATTGCATTATCTCTTTCATTTCTTAGGTTCATTTGATTTAATTTCCAATGTATGTACATATCATGTTGATCATAATTACTTGGTTAATTAAATTAAGGCAACATAGGTAAGGGTTAATCAATTAATGGATTTAATGCATAGTAAAACCTAATTAACCCATAAAATCAACTTAATTACTTTTCATTAAATGAAATTAAATCACAAACATGGGAATGGGTTAGATCAGCAAACTTTCCTCATTTCTTCAAACCAAATTGAAAGTGATAATTAAAAAAGCCTTGGTTTTCTTTAAATGCTTTTATTTGATTTGATTGTCCTTAGAGTTAATTTAATTGAATGAAATCACATGTTTATGCTCATTCATTCCTTTCCAATCATGTTAAATGTTGTATGTCATTTGAAATCATACATTCATCTTTTCAAAATTCATTAAGTCAAATGGTTTTCCTTTATGTCAAGTTTGTGTGTTGATTTAATTTATAATATGTGTAGCTATTATCACTATTAAATCCAAACATATTTTCCAAAGCTTATAAATGAATAGGTATGTTATGTTATGAATGTTATAAATACATAGGAGATGCATTTGATTATAGCTTAAATGTATAAAGTGAAGCTCCTTTCCTTTATTCATGTATTAATTTATGTAAGTGAGATTGTTAATGGGTATATAGTCTGACATCCCAAAATATGATGCTTTAGTTAGCCCCAAGGAGGTCATATGATTACCTCACTTCTCTGTTTAACAATGGCACATACCCATTTGATTTCATTCTTATGTATCTCAATACTAGAATTGGATGATGCTTTAATTCAAATACATAAATGATTCAATCAAATTAAATATATCACTTTTTGCATGATTTTCATTCTCCAAATTATGAATACATTTGTATGTATCTAAGAAAAGTGATATATAGTCTGGACATCCAAGGAATATGAGGCTTTAGCTAGCCCTAAGGAGGTCATTTCATTACCTAACTTCCCAAGTTTAACAAAGGCACATACTTGCTTATGTATTTTATACATACATGTGTGTATTTAATCAGAGAATGGTAATCCTTCCTTTTATTAAAAATACATGCATTTGCAATTGTTCAAGTGAATGAATTAATTGATCATTTGATTTGGAGCTCTCTTCTTATGTTCATGCATGTAAATTTACATATGGTTTGAATGTGGTATATAGTATGGACATCCCAAAATATGAGGCTTTAGCTAGACCCAAAGAGGTCATTTGATTACCTCACTTCCTTGGTTGACAATGACATGTACTGTTAATTTCATCCCTATGTATTTTGCATAATTTAGATAGAGCCTTAAATTAATATGATAAAATAATTCAGAGGGGAAATATAAAGCTTCAAATGTACATACTCACATCCATCATTCAAGTGTGCTAAAACATATTGTATGTGTAGGTATACTTAAGACTTAATCATATGCATGTTACATGTGATGGAAAGGAATGATTTAGCATGTGTCATGTGATAGTATTTCAATTAGATTAATCCTAAGAAGCCTTTCACATTGAATAGAATTATTTAAAGAGAACCTAAACTTAGGATTAATCTAAAATGTGTAATAAGCCATTCACTAAAGAGAACTAAATCAAATTAACATGCTTTAGAAAGTAGTTTAAGGTAAGGGATGAAAAGGCCAACATCTTTTCTTCTCTTTACAACACTTAGTTGCTAAGTGTATGTCATATGTAAAAAAAGAAAACATAAATTAAAACTTGCAAATTAATTAAAGCACTTGAAGTGAAACCACCCTTTATGTTGAATCTCTCTACACTTTGAAAATCTTAACTCTAAAGCCTAGTTAGGACATACCATACAAGCCTTAATACACACACATTAGATTAAGTCACAACTTCCAGCCTTATGTTTAGATGATGCATGGTGTGATGTATGTTTTCTTTATGATGTATTATTTTAGATTGGAAGTTAGAGTGTATGTTTCATAGGATGGATGGTAGGCTATGATTAGCCTAATAATATTTTCTATAGGAGAATATTTTTTGGGGGCCGCTTAAAAATAAATATAAATGCTCTCTTTGCAGGTTGCTTAAGCCCTTGAGCATAATCCAAGTTAGACCGATGGGCTTGGTTACTCATGTGTAGGTGCTAAGTCCAAATTATAAATATAACGCTTGGGTTGTGTGTTTAGCTAACACTTGTCTTGCTGTGTAGTTAGATTTACTTTTTATTTTAATAATGTACTTGCATTAGAAATTAGATTAGTGCTATGGGGGATAAGGATGAGCATTGGCTAGAAGGCTTTGTCCTGAGAGGCCATGTGATGCCTTTGAAGTGGAGCAAACCAAATCAAAGAAGGAGGAAGATACATGAATACATGAAGACTTGAAGACCCCCCATAGCATTTATCATTTGTAAATTGAAAATTATTCTTCTATGTATCAGTTGTATAAGGGTAGAGCTCAGCTACCCATTTTTTTGTACTGGCACCCTATCAATCGGCTATTCTTTTTTTGCATTAGCAATAAAATTGTTTGATGTTGTGTTTAAAGTACACAATTAGATGGCATGCTTTTCTTAGTTTCTTTATATGTTTGATGTTTGAATGTGTGGCCTTGAATGCGATTAGGCTCTTAGAAAAATTAACCTTTATACCCAACTACAACTCATAACTAAAGTTTTAAATAATTCATAACCTTACAAGACATAAATCAAGATAATTAAAAGATTTAGCAACCCCTTAGATGAATGTTGAATGGCCAACAACATGCACATCATATTATTTTTCTTGAAAATGGATTTCCATCCTTGCACAATAGAGGAATGCTTGACTGAGGGCATCCTTTGTGTTGAAAACCCCTTTCTTGCGATTTAGCCAACAACCTTATTTCATCATGCATGTAGGCATCAAAACCCAAAGCCTTTATCAAAATGAAGTGTCAAAATAAATAAAATTTGAAAAGATGTTGCACTAGACTAAGTCATATGCTCATACCACTCATGGTCTAGTCTCTTAGGGAGTGGGTTTAAGGACTTTAGTTTCTTTCTAATTAAATAACAACCTAACTAATCTTGCAAATCATATGATCAAACTTCATGGATTTAAAGCATAGGAGGTGTTAGTTGGCTACCACCTGCAGATCATAAGTCCAATAGTGCTTTATCCTCTTACAAGTTAAACCATATGCCCATTTTCACTTAGATTTAGGGCTTAGATTTAGGTCACACTTTGGCTTATGCTAAAGCTCACTAGATTTAGGTTTTGAGGTGGCTATTTCTTTTGGCTACAAGCATAAATCCTCACCTCTTAGGCATCTCCATAATCTTGTATTATTGGATTACAAGTCCTAGCTTTCTAATGAAATGTCAACTTTAACAAAATTGATCTTCTCTTCAATTTCAAAATTATAAAGCCCAATTATAGAATAGGTTGAAATGCTCACTAGGTTTCCTAGTATCAAGAGCATTCCCTACTTGTTTCCTTTGGCTTGATAATAAGTCTTCCTTGAGTTTTTCTTGATTTTTTCAATACAACTAATCCTCTGATAGTCTAGCCTTAAAATCTTTGGAGACTTTAATTGCTAATTTAATCGAGAGTATTCTTAAGGGATTCACATCCCTTAGGATGTAATTAACTATGGAGGCTTGCCTCCATAGGGAACTTAACGAACCCTACTTAATATAAATGCTACTTTACTTTTTCATGTAAAGTAGGGAAAGGTCTCGGTACATTCAAAGACCCATCATGCCTTAGAGTCCTTATTAGGTGATTAGTCCATTATAGGGTGATAATTTCTATCTTTTGAGATAATGCATCTTTCTTTAATGTCATACCTAATCATTTCAATAAGTACCCCCTAAGATCTATGTGGTGTCCCACATCTCAAAAATAAACACCACACACACCAAGTTTTTTAAGACATAAGTGATAACATTGATAAAAAATGAGCACACATAGAGCAAATAAAAAGTCCTAGATAACTAGAATCGTCTCTACTATAAAGACATATTTCAATAAGTAGTATATTGGATTGTTTTTTCCAGTTCCCATCGTAACCACCCCCTCTCGAGTAGCATCCACCATTATATCCCAAATCTCTCCCTCCGCCACCACCACGGTTGTAACCTCTGTCTCTCCTCCCACTTCCATAACCACCATTGCTCTGACCACCACCTCCATATCAAGCAGTATGTCTAGATCCTCCACCACCATTGTGATAACCATCACCTCCCTTCTCCTCCACCGCTAGATCTAGACTGAGCCTAGTTGATAGTGATGTTCTGCCATCAAGGTTCTGCCCATTCTAGGTATGTTTGGGTTTATGTTATTATTTTAGGTTTGTATTTTTAATTTATTTAGTTCTGGTTTAGGGTTTAGGTTAGGTTAGGGTTTAGGGTTTAGGGTTTAGGTTTAGGGTTTTAGGTTTTATGCTTTGGGGTTTAGGGTTTAGGGTGGTTTAAGGTTTAAGTTTAGTGTTTAGCTTTTGTGGTTTAGATTAGTTTAGGGTTTAGGGTTTAGGTTTAGGTTTAGGTTTGTGGTTTATTATTTAGGTTTAGAGTTTAGGGTTTAGTGTTTGGGTTTAGGTTTAAGGTTTAAGGTTTAGGCTTTAGGTTTAGGGTCATTTAGGTTTGGGGTTTAGTTTTTTTTGGGGAATGTTGGAATTTTATTACCATAAAAGGAAAAGATACAATGTCCTTAAAAGGATAAAGCTCTAAAATTCTACTACTCTCAGAGATACAAGAAACCTAAAGAGCTAAACCCCATCATGAGTACATTAGAAATAGAAAAGAAAATAACAAAGTAAATACAACAGCAGAAAAGCATAAGAGAAAAAGACACAAAGTAAGACTAAAACAAATCCTAAAAATAGTAAAAGGATGAGTCAACAGTAGTTCATGATTCCTTCGAGAAAGTAAGATAAGCAAGATCCATAGCAACAACACTTAGGTTAACTGAGTAATGACCATTCCCTCTATAAAGTTCCAACTTGTAAAAGAAATTTGCAAAACACTACAGAGGCAAAAGTCATAGCTAAAAAGGATAAGGACAAAGAGAGGAAAAGGAGAGAGCTGAGAATGAGAAGGCTCAGGCTCAATTAGGATCATCCCAAGGGCAACAATACATTTGAGCATCCAAACTTCATAAAGAAGGGTTACAATCATATGTAATGCTTCCAACCAGAGAGAGAAGAGTGAGTAACATCAAAGCCATCATAGCCAGCATAATTGATATAAGAAAACCACCTAGGATAACCGTCCGTAGAGTTCTAGATCCAACACCATTAAACACAGAGCAACCAGTGAGCGACCAACTAGCAGACAAACCACAAAATAAAAATCATAATATACTAATAATAATAATCAAGAGAGAGAGGCTAAAATAAATTCAGAACACCAACAACAACCATTATGAAAATACTCATCCAAGCTCCAAAATAGGGAAAACTAGAACCAACCATCAGCAAGCACTAGATCCATGCTAATTAGTAGAGAAACAACCAACAAAACCAATATAGGAGCCCTCAAGAAAAAGTCCCAACAAGTAGCAGTCACCAAGCCAAACTAGGGTGAGCAACCATAAATGACTAAATAGGTCAAAATGAAACCATCAATCAAGGAAACATAAGATGCAAAAAATCACTAGAAGACAAATAACCACACAAAAAGGGGCCAAAGGTACCACCAACCACCATAAATGAAAAGTCCAATCCAAAAGGATCAAAAAAATGCTAGACAAACAAAATGCACCAAAAATTGTCCAAGAAGAAGGAAAAGACTAATCAGGAAAAAAATTCAACCAACCAAGATTCCAAGGATAAATAAAAGTCCTCCAACCAAACTAGCTAAGTAAAACATCCATAAGGCAACCGCTAGAGCACAACCCATCATAAGTAACCAACAAAGGAAGCATCCCCAAAGCCAAGGAAAAGTAGAAACCAACAAAGCACCACACAATAGAGAGGTCCAAAAGAAGCACAACCACCATAGAAAGGCAACAAAGTAGCCAGACTAAAAAAAAACCAAACTTCCCAAAGAATAAAGACTAACCCAATAAGCATAATGATAACACAAAACTTGCTGCAAATAATGCACCCAACAGAGGCTATTCCTAGAAGAATAACCAAACACAAAACCAAGGAAAAAGAAGGATCCAGCAATAAAGAACAAGGAACTGGGAGGCAACCCTTAAAAAAGCAGCCATGAAACTCTCCAAAAGATGGCCTAGAAAGGCAACAACCAATAATAGTTCCCACTAGGAAGGCCACCCATTCAACCATAAAAAATGAGAAAAAAGTAATTTGAGTTCAAGAAGAGAGCCAACAAACCAACCAATGCAAAAAAGAAATAGAATAAAGCTTGAGTAGAAACCATCTCATCCACCAAAGAACCGAGAGTAATAGAAAAGACAACAACCAGTCGAGAAAACCAAGCCAACCCAAGCGGAAAGACAAGAACCAGCCAACCCGTATAAGTAAGGTCATAACCCAACAAAAAAAGTGAAAATAAGTTTAGGTTTGGAGTGGTTAGTGGTAAGTAGTTGGATGGTAGGTCAGGTTTGGGTTGGGTTGTGGCTCAGGTTTAGGGTTTTGGTTTGGGGTTTAGCTTTAGTTTAGGGTCAGGGTTTTGAGGGTTTAGGCCTGGCTCAGGCTGGGCTGTAGGTTTGTGGCTCAGTGGCCTAGTGCTCAGGCCTAGTGGCCTGGGTTTAGGCTCAGTGGATTGTGGCTCAGTAGGGCCTAGGCTTAGGGTCAGGTTTAGTGCAGGCCTAGGTTAGTTTTTTCAGGTCAGCTTTATACTCAGGGCCTTCATTTATTTAGTGCCTCAATTCAGGCCTCCACTGGCCTAGGGTCAGGAGGGAGGCCCAGGGCCCAGGGAGTTTGTGGTCAGGGCTCAGTGTCAGTGGCCTTGGCCCAGGTCAGTGTTTATATAGGTAGTATAATTATAGTTTATTTATTAAATATTATTTAGTTTATTTATTTATATATTTTTTATAGTTTATTTTATTTATTTAGTTTAGTTTATTTATTTTAGGTTTTATTTAGTTTAGTTTTATTTTATTTATTTTTTTAAGTTTAGGTTTAGGTTTATTTAATTTAGTTTATTTTATATTTTGGTTTAAGTTTTATTTTTTTTTAAGTTTAGGTTTAAGTTTTATTTTATTTATTTTTATTTTATGTTTATTTTTTTAGTTTTATCTTTAGTTCTGTTAGTTTATTTTAGTTTATTTTATTTTATTTAGTTTAGGCTTAGGTTTAAGTTTTATTTATTTTAGTTAGGCTTATTTTAGTTTAGGTTTTGGATTATTTAATTTTATTTTTAGTTTTATTTTTTAGTTTAGTTTTTTTAGGTTTTTTAATTTATTTTAGGTTTAGGTTTCTTTATTTAGTTTTATTTTATTTTATTTGTTTTCTTTATTTTATTTTAGATTTAGTTTTATTTTATTTAAGTTTTATTTTTAGTTTAGTTTAATTTTCATTTATTTTATTTTTTTTAGTCTTTATTTTTTTATTTTATTTTAGGTTTTAGGTTTAAGTTTAAGTTATTTTAATTTATATTTTTTTATTTTATTTGGTTTATTTTTATTGCATTTTTAGGTTTTATTTTATTTAAGTTTAGTTTTTAGTTTTAGTCAGGTTTTATGGTTAGTTTTTGTTTGGGGTTTGTGGTGGGGGTTTAGGGTGGGGTGTAGGTTTAGGGTTCTAGGTATGGTTAGGTTTAGGGTTTAGGGTTTAGGGTTTTATGGTTTAGGGTTTAGTTTTAGTTAGGGTTTTAGTTTTTTTAACAGAGAACAAATATTTAACATTTTTTTTTTTTTTTATTTCATCAACCAAGTAAAAACCAAGTTTTCTAAGACATGTGATGACATAGATAAAAATGAGCATGCATAGAGAAAATCAAAAACCCTAAATAACAAGAACCATCTCTACTATAAAGATAGTTCCATAAGTTGTTGATCGATCGACTGCTTCTTCGCTTCCCATCAGAACCACCTCAGCCTCTCGAGTAGTAGGATCCACCATCATATCCTCGATCTCTCCCTCCGCCACCACCACGGTTGTAACCTCTATCGCTCCTCCCACTTCCATAACCACCACTACTACGACCACCACCTCCATATCCACTAGCACCACCAGATCCCCCACCACCACTATGATAACCATCGTCTTTGGCTTCATCTCCATCGCCATCTAGACTAGCCCGGTTGATATGATGTTCCTCATCAAGGTTTTTTCCCATTCTGGGTTTAGGTTTAGTTTGGGATTTAGGTTTGGGGTTTATTTTTTAATTTATTTAGTTACTTTAGTTTAAGTGGGTGGGGTTTAGGGAGTGGGGGGTTTAGTGTGGTTTAGGTTTAGGGAGAGTAGGGTGATGGGTAGTTTGAGTTAGGGTTTAGTTTGTGGTGGTTTTTGGGTTTAGGTTTAGGGTTTAGGGTTTAAAGAAAGAAACATAGTTTAGTTTATTTAGATATTTAATTTATTTTATTTTATTTTATTTATTTATTTTAATTTATTTTATTTAGGTTTATTTTATATTTTTTTATTTTAGATTTAGGTTTATTTTTTAGCTGAGTTTTATTTTCATTTTATTTTTAGGTTTATTTATTTTTAGTTTAGGTTTAGGATTTTATTTATTTTTAGGTTTAGTTTTAGGTTTTATTTTAGGTTTTATTTTAGTTTATGTTTAGTTTATTTTAGTTTATTTTATTATTATTTAGTTAGGTTTAGTTTAGCTCTTTAGGTTTAGCTTTAGGTTTATTATTTTAGTTTATTTATTTTAGTTATTTCTTTTATTTTTATTTTATATTTTAATTTAGTTTAGGTTTTTTTTTATTTTTTTAGTGTTTTATTTTTTATTTTTTTTAGATTTTCTTTAGTTAATCTTTAGTTTAGTCATTTATTTTATTTTATTTTATTTTAAGTTTAATTTTATTTTTTAGTTTTTTTATTTTATTTAAGTTTTTTTATATTATATTTAGTTTTATTTATTTTATTTTAGATTATTTTTATTATTTATTTATTTTTTTTTTTTAGGTTCATGCCCAGGTTTATTATTATTTTAATCATTTAGGTTTAGGTTTATTTATTTTATTTTATGTTTATTTATTTAGTTTAACCTTGATCTCAGCCTTTGTGGCCTTGTGGCTCATAGCCCAGGCCTAGGGTCAGGGCCTAGGCTCCAGTGCCTAGGCCTAGGGCCTGGGCTCAGTGCTTCACAAGTTTTAATTTATCCTCAGTCTCAGGCTTAGGGCCTCAGTGCTTCAGGTCACCCAGGGCTCAGTGGCTCAGTGGCTCAGGGCCTAGGGTCAGGGCTCAGGCTCTGGCCCAGGGCCTTTTAGGTCAGCCTGTGATCAGGCCTCTCCATCAGGCCTAGGTCAGGCCGGCCTGTGGCCTGGGGGCCTCTGGGCTTGCCAGGCCTGTGGATTCAGGATCTTGTGCCTGTTTAGGATCTTAAAAAGCAAACCATCAGGGTCTTAGTTTATTTTGTCATCTAGATCTATTATTTTTCTGAGGCTCATCTTTATTTAGTTTAGCCTATTAATTACATTATTTATGAGTTTAGTTTTATCTTAATTTATGTTGGTAGGTTTATATTCTTTAGTTTAGCATTTTATTTTTAGATTTAGGTTTTATTTTATTTAGGTTAGGTTTATTTTATTTAGGTTATTAGGTTTTAATTTAGGTATTTTTTAGGTTTTATTTTAGTTTAGTTTAGTATTTTTAGTTATTTTATTTTTATTTAGTTTATTTGGTTTTTATTTTAGTTTAGTTTAGGTTTATTTGTTATTTTTATTTTAGGTTTAGGTTTTTTAGGGTTTAGTTTATTTTTATTTATTTTAAGTTTTTTTTATTTTAGGTTTATTTTTTTAGGTTTAGGTTTTTATTTAGTTTTTTTTTATTTTATTTTATCTTGGGTTTATTTTTTCTTATTTTACATTTTAAGTCATTATATTTTAGGTTTTATCTTTTTTTAATTTATTTTGGTTTTATTTATCTTATTTTAGTTTAGGTTTTATTTAGTTTATTTTCTTTATGGTTAGTTTAGGTTTTTAGTTTATGTTTTTTAATTTATTTTATTTTGGTTTAGGTTTTTATTAATTTTATTTTAAGGTTTATTTAGTTTAGTTTAGGTTTTTTTAGCTTTAGGGTTTAGGGTTTAAGGTTGGGTTGTTTAAGGTTAGTTTGGGGTTTTGGTCTGGTTTGGTTTGGGGTTTTGGTTCATTGTTTAGGTTTGTTTTTTTTTGGGGGGTTTAGGGTTTAGGCTTATGGTTTAGGGTCTTGGTTTTAGGTTTAGGATTTGGTTTAGGGTTTAGGTTTAGGGTTTAGGGTTTATAGGTTTTTAGGGTTTGGGTTTGGATATGGTTTAGTGTAGTTTGTGTTTTAGTAGGTTTGTGGTTTTGGAATTTTTTTTTAATAGAGAATAAATTTAGATTCAACATTTCTTCAGTTTGATTTCATCAACCAAGTAACACACCTAGTTTTCTAAGACACAAGCGATGACATAGATTAGAATGAGCACACATAGAGCAAATTAAAAACCCTAGATAACTAGAACTGTCTCTATTGTAAAGGCACAGTTCCATAAGAAGCACATCGGATGAGACATTCTATAGTTTCTCTTGTTCCCATTAGAACTACCCCAGCCTCTCAAGTAGCAAGATCCACCATCATATCCCCAATCTCTCCTCTCGCCCACCATGGATGTAACCTCCCTCCTCCCGCCTCATAACCACCACGTTCACCGCCACCTCCATCTCCACCAGCACCTCTAGATCCCCCACCAACACAACGATAACCATTCCCTCCATCTTTGTCTCCACCGCCAGATCTAGACTAAGCCTAGCTGTCATTGATGTTCCTGCCACAAGGTTCTACCCATTCTTAGGGTACACATTTAGGTTTAGGTTTAGGTTTAGGTTTATTAGGTTTTAGGGTTTAGGTTTATTTTTTATATTATTTAATTAGATTTAGGTTTGCTTGTGGCTGTTTAGGGTTTAGGGTTAGGTTGTGGTTTAGGGTTTAGGGGTTTAGGGTTTAGTGTTTTGTGGTTTTAGCATTTTGTAGGTTTAAGGGGTTTGTGGGTTTATTTATGGTTTATGGTTTATGGTTTTAAAAAAAAGTAAATATAGTTTAGGTTTATTTAATTTATTTAGTTAATTTTATTTTTTATTTTTTTTTATTTTTTATATTTTATTTATTTAGGTTTTATTTTGATTTTTATTTCATTTTAGGTTTTATTTTGTTTTATTTTAGATTTTTTAGGTTTAGTTTTATTTTTTTATTGAGTTTTATTTTTTTATTTTTAGGTTTAGCTTTTATTTTTATTTTTAGGTAGTTTAGGTTTTATATATTTTTTTAGGTAAGTTTTTTTGGTTTATTTTAGGTTTTATTTTTAGTTTAGGTTTAGGTTTATTTTAGTTTCTTTTATTTAATTTGGTTTGGGTTTATGTTTAGGTTTAGTTTATTTTAGGTTTAGGTTTAGGTTTATTTATTTTAGTTTAGTTTAATTTAGTTTTTAGGTTGATTTTATTTTGTTTATTTTATCTTTATTTTAGGTTTAGTTTTTTTAGTTTAGGGTTTTTATTTTTATTTATTTTAGGTTCAATTTTAGGTTTATATTTTAATGTTTTATTTAGTTTTATTTTATTTTTAAGTTTATTTTATTTTTATTTTACATTTAGTTTTATTTATTTTTAAGTTTTATTTTAGGTTTATTTTTTTTAATTTAGTTTAGGTTTTTATTTATTTATTTTCATTTAGTTTATTTTTATTTTATTTTTTTTAGTAGGTTTAGGTTTAGGTTTATTTTAGTTTAGGTTTTATTTTTTATTTTATTTTGCCTTTTTATTTTATTTAGGTTTTGTTTTTTTATTTATTTTTTTTAGGTTTTATTTAGTTTAGGTTTAGGTTATTAGGTTTTTAGGGTTTAGGGTTTGGGGTTTAAGGTTTTTTTCAAAAAAAAGGAAAAATTTTATTACCACAAGAAAAGGATTAGAAAGTCCTTAAAAAGGGATAAATCTCCAAAAGTAATGCTCAAAGAGCTACAATAAAGCCTAAAGAGATAAATCCCCTAATACAAGAGAAAAAGAAAAGCAAAAGGAAAAGAGAGAAAACTCAACAATAACACTAAAACCCTTTGAGTAGATCACAAACCACTTGTAAGAACCCAAGATCTGGAAAAAAAACTACATGAAACTTAAGCAGAGATAATCTAAGATGTAAAAACATAGAGAGAGAGAAAAGAAATAAAATCCACAGACAAGGCTCAGGCTCAGTCACGGTCAACTAAAGGAGCAATAAAATTTGTGAGCATCCAAACTCCAAATGAAGGGTTACAGTCACAAATAATGCTACCAGCCAAAAAAATGAAGAAAACATCTGAGCCATCACAACCAAACTTACCTCGACTAAGGAGCTAACCTATAACCAATAACCAGTAAAGTTTTAATACCTGCCATCAAACCACCAACACAAAGAAATAGCAGGAGCAACAACAACCCAAAAGAAAAAATAGCTAATAGCAACCAGCCATAGCAAGGGTAAAAGAACAACCACAATAAGTAGCCCACCAATAAAGCCACGAGCCAAAAGGACCACAATAGCCACCATCCAAACAAAACAGCAGCAAAGCCACCAAAATCAGAAGGGAAAGAAAATCCACAAAGGACCAACCTAACTAAACTATAGCAGAGCCACCAAAACCATAAAGGGAAGGAAAAGTTAGAGGCAAAACCTAAACAGCCTAACCAGCTAAAAGAAACTAGAGGGAAGTAACACAGTAGAAAGAAAAATGGTAAAAGCCATAAGCACCAAAAGCCGACAAAGGGAAAGAAAGCCAACCAGTTGAAGGAAAATCCAAACAAGCCAAAGCAATACCCAAAAGTAGGAGACAAGGTACCAATCACTCAACAGGCCAACAAAACAACAGCAATTAAAAACAAATTAATGACTAATAGAAATAACAAAAATTTAAAAGAATCTAACATATGGTAGACCAGATTTATTTAAATTAGACAAACCTCTTAAATGATTAGGAATATTATCATTGGTAAACAAAGTAAAGTCCGAGAGATCACACCCTAAACTGGCTAAAAAAATCAACACAAGAGTTACCTTCTCATAAAATATGTGTAATTTTAAAAGAAAGTTTACATATAATAGCTTTAATATTTTTAATTAAATAGAAAAGCCCACCATCACCCTTATGGTTAGAATTGATCCTAGCAACAACCAACTTAGCATCAGATTCCAACCAAATAGCATGAAAATTTCTCTCTAAACAAAGCTTAAAAGCATAAAAAATAGCCATCAATTCAACAAAAATAACTGATTTAGTAGAAAGAGGAGTGGAAAATGCGAAGATAATATTCTCATGATTATTTCTAAAAATACCACCACAACCTGACTTGTTATGTGCAACAGATCCATCAATATTAATTTTAATGCAAAAATTAAGAGGCTTCATCTAATGAATAATTTTAAATTTAGGAGACAAGTCACAATATGGAAAAGTGATGCCCAATTTAGAGGCAACAAACTTACACCCTCTAAAATTAGTACTACTGAGAAGAGCAGCCTTATGTAAATAAAAAATCTTTTCTTTAGTCCTAGCAATAATCCTCTTATGGTTCATAGGCACATCACGATGTTTAGAATCATTTCTATCAAACCAAATAAACTAAATCAAAGTAATAGCCACCACAATTTTGATATGCCCTTTAACAGTATTAAGAAAATAAAAATCCAGATGTTGCGTTAACGTTAAATTTCCATTAAAACTACTTAAATTAAATAAATACTCATCCCAATCCCAAACTTTAGAGGCAATGGCACCATTAAGAAAAACATGTTTAACATTCTCAATATGAAAATAACACATGCATTTAGAAGGTAGATAATAACCTTTGTCCCAAAGTAAAGAGTCAATGACAATATAACCCCTTAAAATTCTCCACACAAGAATAGAGTAAGAAGTAGGAATAATATTATTCCAAATTTAAAGAAAAATAGGAGAAGTGGATTTTTTTAACTTTAAGATAATGCTAAGTATCTTTAAAAGAAAATTCTCCATTACTAGCAAATTTAAAAAGAATTTGATCCAAAAAATTACCATCAATAGGAATATTAATGATGTTATTACTAATCAAATCAGGAATCAACTCATTTAAAAGAGAGAAATTACGTTCCCCATTATAAATAAAATGACTAACTTTCAAAGAATAAGTAGAATGGGTATTAAGCAAAGAATCAATGGAAAAGTCCCCCGTCTAGTTATCTTGCCAAAAGAAGGAAGACCCATTATTAATACCCCAAAAATGAGAGGTTCCACTTTCCATTTAATATCATAGAGCCATTTTCAAATAATAGAATCTCCATGTTTATAATTGCAAATCGAAGGATGCTTATCTTTTTAATATTTAAATTTCATAAATTTGGCCCAAAGATGATTAATTTTATTACTAATGTTAAAGAAAACATTACCAAAACTAAGCATTCTAGAAACATGATTAATTTTATTAGCATGTATAAGAGGTTCAATAACAATAATTAAAGAGATATTGTAAATTTTGTAGAGATTTCTAATATGATTATGAATAGTGAGGGTACCAATCCCTCTAACATTCCAAATAAGAGAATTAAATAGAAAATAATTATAAAAGGAAATTAAATGATAATAATAAAGGGAGAGAGAGAGAAAGAATAACAAATCCTCTTCTAAGCCAAAAATTGAAACAACATATTATTTATGTGAATAGAATTCAGATCTAGTAGATCTGGCAAGATTAGGAGGAGGTTGCATCTTAGAGTTCTTTGTTTCCTTTTTAAAGACAGTTCAAATATTTCTATTTTTATGCAAAGTGTCACCATCAGAATAAAATTGATTAGGAATATTATTAATAGGATAATGATCAGAAAGAACATCTCTAATCACAACTTCCCCCTCTTCCAAATTAGCATTTTGTTGAAAAGTGGGATTAGAATGAAGATCAATCTTAGAATTATGGGAAGGAGAAGAAATTGTACCATTCAAAGCAGAATTACCAATGTCAAAATCAATGTTTTGCTGAAGAATTTTAGCCGCATTCAAGTTATCATTTAAAACCTCATTCTCATCAATTAATGCTAGCAAAGAAGTAAGAATAGACTCATTAGAGAATGAATCATCATTTTTTTCAGTTCTTTGAATATGGAATTAGCCATAATAGGCATATTCTCATGTGAAAAAAGGCTTTTGGAAAAATCATCTTTTTCAACATTATTAGTACCTTTGTCATGGTTGGAATGAGAAACAGAAACAACAATTTTAGGAACATTAGAAGATTCCAAAGAATCTGACCTAATATCAACATTTAAGTTAAATTTAAGCACAAAAATAGCTTTACTAATTTTATTAGTAGCTAATTTAGAGTTAGGATCGTTCAAAATTTTCTTTTTAAGATGCGGGAGAATAACAAAACACTCCGAATTATCATGACCATGTATCTTGCAAAGGGAATAAAAAATTGGAAATTTTTTAAATTCGACCTTTGTAAAAAACCAAACTTTTTATATTCGATCCATAAATCCTTAAGATGTTTTTTAGATATGTGAAGTTCAACCAACATAGGAGCAATAGAGGGATAATATCTCACAGTGGTTGCCTGATCAATTTGGAGTGGCCAACTAAAAAGGGCCCTGATAGCAAATAAAACCTAGTGGGTAACATAGTGGATTCTCATATTTGGAAGAGCTAACCACATAGGAATTGTAGGTGATTCCTCCTTTATATCAAAAAGGGGATACCACTTCAACAAATGCATTTGAAAATTAAAAACAAAATAAGATCGATGTGAGAAAATCTTTGAATAATCTAAATAATTTGTAAGTTGAATCAAAATATATCTTAGATTGATCAAGATAATAGAGAAAGCACCTAAAAGTTTAAGGTTATTGAGAAAAGATCAAATCTTATCCAAATTTGGCTAGTACAAAGAAAATTTTTAAATCAAAGTTAATTTGAAAGGTTTTGCAAGCTTTTTCACATGAAGATCTAAACACATTATCGCAGGCATACTTGAAAAAGAAGTCAAAATAAGATTCATCGAGTCAGAAGAGGTAGATCTCTTACCAGAAAGTCCATCCTTAGAGGATTTAATAGTAATAATGACATTAGGTTTAGGGATCCCGACAAAATCAGATGCTCTTGCCAGATCATCAAAAATGGGAGAAATAAGCCATGATTGGTCACCACCATAGAGACACATCACGCAGAGATTAAAAAAACTCTTGAAATTAGTTGAGAATGATGAAGGATCCACCAAAAATGTAAGAAGGGGATGCGTTGATGAAGGGGAAAATGAAATTGCTAGAGCACCGTAAGGGAGGGGGGTTTAGGGGTTTAGGTTTATTTTATTTAGTTTATTAAGTTTAGTATTTATTTTATTTTTAGTTTAGGTTTATTTAATTTAGGTTTAGTTTATTTATTTAGGTGTATTTAAGTTTATTTTAGGTTTATTTAATTTAGGTTTTATTTAGGTTTATTTAGTTTAATTTAGTTTATTTAGGTTTTAGTTTAGGGTTTAGGGTTTAAGGTTTAGATTTTTAGGGTTTAGGGTTTAGGGTTTAGGATTTTAGGGTTTAGAGTTTAGGGTTTAGGGTTTAGGGTTTAGGGTTTCAGTTTTAGGGTTTTTAGGGTTTAGGGTTTAGGGTTTAGATTTATGGTTCAGGTTTTAGTTTAGGGTTTAAGATTTTTGGGCTATTTTTTATCAAAGAACAAATTCATGTTTGATATTTCATCTTTTTGATTTCATCGACCAAGTAATGTACAATGTTTTCAAAGACATAAGAAACAACATAGATAAAGATTGAGCACGCATAGATCAAATTAAAAATCTTAGTTAACTAGAACTGTCTCTACTTCAAAGACATAATTCCATATGCAATAGATCAGATCAACCATTCCTCAGTTTCTCTAGTTCCCATCAAAATCAACCCGACCTCTTGAGTAACGACATCCACCATCATATCCCTGACCTTTCCCTCCGTCACCACCACGGCTGTAACCTCCATTACTCCTCTCACCTCCATAACCACCACTGCTTCGACGATCACCTCCATATCCAGCAGCACCTCTAGATCCCCCACCACCACTATGATGACCATTTCCCCTGCCTTAGCCTCCATCGCTAGATCTAGACTTAGCCTCATTGATGGTGATGTTCATGTCATCAAGGTTCTGACCATTCTTAGGGTTTATGTTTAGATTTATGTTTATTAGGTTTTATGGTTAAGGTTTATTTTATAATTTATTTAGTTACTTTAGGTTTAGGTTTAGGGTTTGGGGTTTCAGGTTTTGGGATTATGGTTAGGGTTTATGGTTTATGGTTTATGGTTTATGGTTTAGGGTTTAGGGTTTAGGGTCTTAGGGGTTTATGCTTTTAGGGTTCAGGGTTTAGGGTTAGGGTTTAGGGTTTAAGGTTTAGGGTTTAGGGTTTAGGGTTTTTAGGGTTTAGGGTTTATGGTTTTTTGGGTTTAGGGTTTATTTTTAAGGTTTAGGTTTATGGTTTAATTTCATTATTTAAGGTTTAGGGTTTAAGGTTTAGGTTTAGGGTTGTAAGAATGGGGGTTAGTTGAGGATTCTGATTTTAGGTTATAGGGTTTAGTTTAGGATTTAATTTTAGAGTTTAGGTTGTAGGGAGGTTTAGGGTTTAGGTTTTAGGGTTTAAGTTTAGGGTTTGGGTATGGATTTAGTTTAGGGTTTAGTGTTTAGAGTTTGGTTTAGGTTTAGTTTTAAAATAAAATTTTAGGTTTAGGTTTATGTAGTTTATTTTTATTTATTTTTTAATTATTTTTATTTTCTTTTATTTAGGTTAATTTATTTTTATTTAGTTTAGTTTATTTATTTTAGGATTATTTATTTTAGTTTAGGTTTTTTTATCTTAGGTTATTTTTTAGGTTTAGGTTTAGGTCCATTTTTTAGTTTAGTTTTATTTTTATTTTCTTTTTTAGGTTTAGGTTTTATGTTTTATTTTTAGGTTTAGGTTTAGGTTTTTTTTAAAGTTTAGATTATAGGTTGTTATTTTAGGTTTTATTTTTTTATTTAGGCATAGGTCTATTTTTAGCTTAATTTATTTTATTTAGTTTAAGTTTAAGTTTAGGTTTAGTTTAATTTATGTTTAGGTTTAAGTTTTATTTATTTTAGTTTTGTTTATTTTAGTTTAGGTTTTAGTTTATTTTATTTTGTTTAGTTTATTTTTATTTTAGTCTTTGGTTTTTCGTAGTTTAGGGTTTAGGTGTTATTTTTTTTATTTACTTTTGGGTTTATTTTTAAGGTTTAGGTTTTTATTTGTTTTCGATTTATTTTATTTTAGGATTTTTTTAATTTTAGGTTTAGTTTTTATTTTATTGAGGTTTTTTATTTTTAGGTTTATTTAATTTATTTAGTTTAGTGTAGGTTTTTATTAATTTAATTTTATTTTCATTTTTATTTTCTATTTTATTTTATTTTTAGCTTTATGTTTAGCTTTAGGTTTATTTACTTATTTTATTTAGGTTTAGGTTTTAGGGTTTATAGTTTGGGATTTTAGGGTTTAGGGTTTAGGGATTAGGGTTTAGGGTTTAATATTTATGGTTTAGGGTTTTTAGGGTTTAGGGATTAGGTTTAGCTTTTAGGTTTAAGGTTTAAGTTTTAATTTAGGGTTTAGGGTTTAAGGTTTAAGGTTTAGAGTTTAAGGTTTTATTTATAATAAATTTTAGGGTTTAGGGATTAAGATTAAGGGTTTGGGGCCTTAGGGACTAGGGTTTAGGGTTTAGGCGTAGGGTTTAGGGTTTTAGGGTTTATGGTTTAGGTTAGGTTTGGGGTTGGTTTAGGTTTTAGGATTTAGGTTATAGGTTTAGGATTATGGTTTAGTTTAGGTTTAGGGTTTAGTGTTTTAGTGTTTAGGGTTGTAGGCTTAGAAGCTTAGGGTTTAGGGTTTAGGGTTTAGGGTTTAGGGTTTAGGGTTTAGAGTTTAGGATGTTTAGTGTTTCGGGTTAAAGGTTTAGTGTTTATGGTTTTAAATTAAAATTTAGTAAACTGGTAGGTTTGGGTTTATTTAGTTTATTTTTTATTTATTTATTTTATTTTTATTTTATTTTATTTTATTTAGGTTTATTTATTTTTATTTAGTTTAGTTTATTTATTTTAGGATTATTTATTTTAGTTTAGGTTTTTTATCTTTATTTATTTTTTGGGTTTAGGTTTAGGCCTATTTTTTTAGTTTAGTTTTATTTTTATTTTATTTTTTAGGTTTAGGTTTTATGTTTTATTATTAGGTTTATATTTATGTTTTTTTTTTAGGTTTAGGTTATAAGTTGTTATTTTAGATTTTATTTTTTAGTTTTGTCAAAGGTTTATTTTAGCTTATTTTATTTTATTTAGTTTAGGTTTAAGTTTAGGTTTTGTTTAATTTAGGTTTTGGTTTAGGTTTAGGTTTCAGTTTATTTTATTTTGTTTATTTTTTTATTTTAGGTTTTAATTTTGCATAGTTTAGGTTTTAGCTATTATTTTTTATTTACTTTTAGGTTTATTTTTAAGGTTTAGGTTTTTATTTAGTTTTCAATTTATTTTATATTAGGTTTAATTTTTATTTTACTTAAGGTTTTTATTTTAAGGTTTATTTGTTTTTTTAGTTTAGTTTAGGTTTTTATTTATTTTAGGTTTTATTTTTTATTTTATTATATTTTTAGCTTAGGTTTAGGTTTAGGTTTAGGTTTTAGCTTAGGTTTTTATTTTATTTTTTGATTTAGGTTTAGATTTTAGGGTTTATGATTTAGGATTTATGGTTTAGGGTTTTAGGGTTTAGGGTTTAGGGTTTAATGTTTAGTATTTAGGGTTTAGGGATTAGGGTTTAGCTTTTAAGTTTAAGGTTTATGTTTTAGTTTAGCATTTAGGGTTTAGGGATTATGGTTTAAGGTTTTTTTTATAACAAAGTTTAGGGTTTATGGATTCGTGTTTAAAGTTTAGGGTCTTAGTGTTTAGGGTTTAGGGTTTAGGGTTTTTTGAGTTTAGTATTTAGGGCTTAGGATTTAGGTTTTAGGTTTTAGGTTAGGGTTCAGGATTTAGTTTAGGGTTTCAAGTTTTTGGTATTTGATTTTTTACAGAGAATAAATTTAGATTCAACATTTCTTCTTTTCAATTTCATCAACCAAGTAACACACCAAGTTTTCTTTGCCATAAGCAATGACATAGATAAAAAATGAGCACACATAAAGAAAATCAAAAACACTAGATAACTAGAACCGTCTCTACTATAAAGACATAGTTCCATAAGCAGTAGAAAGGATCAATCATTCTTCAGTTTCTCCAGTTCCCATCAGAACCAACCTGACATCTCGAGTAGCGGTATCCACCATCATATCCTCGATCTCTCCCTCCGCCACCACCCTAGCTGTAACCTCCATCACTCCTCTCGCCTCCATAACCATCACTACTCTAACCAGCACCTCCATATCTACCAAAACCTCTACATCCCCCACCACCACTGCGATAACCATCGCCTCAGCCTTCGAATCCACCACTAGATCTTGACTGAGCCTAGTTGACAATAATGTTCCTACCATCATGGTTCTTCCCATTCTTAGGGTTTAGCTTTAGGTTAAAGTTTATTAGCTTTTAGTGTTTAGGTTTATTTTTTAATTTATTTAAGTACTTTAGGTTTAGTTTTAAGGTTTAAGGTTTAGGGTTTAGGGTTTAGGGTAATAGGTTTTATGCTTTTAGGGCTTATTATTTGGGGTTTGGGTTTAGTGTTTTGGGTTTAGTGTTTAGGCTTTAAGGTTTATGGTTTTTAGGATGTAGGGTTAGTTTAGGGTTTAGGGTTTAGGGTTTAGAGTTTAGGGTTTTAGGGTTTAGTGGTTTTTTTTGTGGGAAAGTTCGAATTTTATTACCATAAAAGGAAAAGATACCATGTCCTTAAAAGGGGTAAAGCTCTAAAATTCTACTACTCTCAAAGCTAATGAAACTTAAAGAGCTAAACACCCATCTAAGTACATTAGAAAAAGAAAACAAAAAAAAAGAGAAAACACAACAGCTAAAAGCATAAGTTAAGAAGATAGAGTAAGACTAAAATAAATCTTGAAAATAGTAAAAGAATGAGTTAGTAATAGTTCATGATTTCTTTGAGAAAGAAAGATAAGCAAGATCCACAGTAACAACACCCGGGTTGACAGAGTAATGACCATTCCCTCTGTAAATTCCAACCGAAAAAAGAAATATGCAACACACTATAAAGGCAAAACTTGTTGCTAAAAAGGATAAGGCTAAAGAGAGGAAAAGGTGAGAGTTGAGAAAGAGAAGGCTTAGGCTCAGTTAGGATAATCTCAAGGGTCAACAACACATATGAGCATCCAAAGTTCATAAAAAAGGATTACAATCATATGTAATGTTACCAACTAGAGAGAAGAGATGAGTAACATCAAAGCCATCATACCGATACACAAGCAAACATCCAAGACCAGTGTCCAGAGTTCTAGATCCTGCACCATTTAATAAAGAGCAACCGACCAACAACCAACTAGCAGCCAAACAACCAAACAAAAACCAAAGCAGACTAATCACAATAACCCAGAGAGATGCTAGAATATAGTCACAACACTAACAATAGCCATTATCCAAATACCCATCCAAGCTACAAACCATGAAAACCATTACCAACCGTCAGTAAGAACTAGAACCACGCCAATTAACAAAGAAATAGCCAATAAAACCCAGATAAGAGCCCTCAATGGAAAGTCCCGACAAGTAGCTATCACCAAGCCAAACTAGAGTGAGCAACTACAAACGACTAGATAGCTCAAAAATGAAACCATTAACTGAAAGAAACATAAGTTGCAGCCAGTGAAGATCACTAGAAGACAAAATAGTCACACAAAAGGGGGCTAAAGGCAGCAACCAACCACTAGAAACCAACAAGTCCAATCCAAAAAATCAATAAGGATTTGGCCAGCGCAGCAAAAGCCTCCAGCAAATTGTTTAGGAAGAAGGAAAAGAAAAATAAGGAAAAATCAACAAACTATGATTCCAAGGACAATTAAAATTCCTCCAACCAAACCAGCTAAGTAAAACAGCCATAAGACAACTAGCAAAAAATAACCCATCATAAGTACCCAACAAAGGAAGCTTTCCCAACAGCCAAGGAAAACTAGAAACCTATAAAGTACTACATAATAAAGGTCCAAAATAAGCATAATAACCATAGGAAGGCAACAATAGGAGCTAGCCAGGACCTACTGAAAAACCAAACTTTCTCAGCAACAAAGACTAAGCTGACATATAGCATAACAACAACACAAAATGTGATGCAAACAATGTTCCCAACAAAGGCTAATTTCAATAGAATAACCAAATGCAAAACCAAGGAAAAAGAAGATTCCAACAATAACCAACAAGGAACTAGGAGGAAAACCCAAAAAAGCATCCAAGAAAATCTCCAAAAGAAGGACAAGAAAGGAAATAACTAATAGCAGTTCCCACTAGGAAGGCCACCCATTCAACCATGAAAACTAATAAAAACTAATTTGAGTTCTATAGGAGAGTAAACAAACCAACTAGTGCAGAAAAAGAATACAGCTAGAGAAGAAACCATCTCATCCACCAGCAACCAAAGTAATAAGGTAGAGAAGACAACAACCACCAGGAGGAAAAAACTAAGCCAACCCAGGCTAGAAAGACAAGAAGCACCAGGTAGCAACCATCAGTCCAACCCAAAAATCTAGAGGTCAAAAACAAAACTCATCTTAGGCCATAAAGTGAAAATACGTTTAGGGTTTAAGGCTTACAGTTTAGGGTTAGAGCTTAGGGTCTAGGGTTTAGGGTTTAGTGTTTAGGCTTTAGGCTTTAGGGTTTTGAGGGTTTAGGGTTTAGGGTTTAGGGTTTAAGGTTTAGGGTTTAGGGTTTAGTTGATGGTTTAGGGTTTAGGTTTTAGGGTTGTATGTGGGTTTAGGGTGTAGCTTAGTTTAGCGTTTAGTGTTTAGGGTTTAAAGTTTTTTACAGTTTATGATTTTGGGATTGGATTTTAGGATTCTAGGGCTTAGGGTTTAAGGTTTAGGGTTTTTTAGTGTTTAGGGTTTAGTGTTTATTTTAAGTTTAGGATATTTTTTAAATTAACTAAACTAGTAGGTTTAGGTTTATTTAGTTTATTTAGGTTATTTATTTTTGTTTATTTTTTATTTTTATTTATGTTTTTTTATTTAGTTTAGTTTATTTATTTTAGGTTTATTTATTTTAGTTTAGGTTTTTTATTTTAGTTTATTTTTTAAGTTTAAGTTTATTTTTTAGGTTAGACTAATTTTTATTTTATTTTTTAGGTTTAGGTTTTATTTTTTATTTTTAGGTTTAGGTTTAGGTTTAGGTTTTTATTTTTTTTTTTAGGTTTAGGTTTTTATTTTATGTTTTTTTTTTTATGTTTAATTTTTTAGTTTAGGTTTAGGTTTATTTTTAATTTATTTTATTTTATCTAGTTTAGAGTTTTAGTTTAGTTTATTTTAGGTTTAGGTTTAGATTTTATTTATTTTTCTTTAGGTTTAGGTTTAT
Source organism: Cymbidium sinense (assembly GCA_021442155.1). Taxonomy (NCBI): domain Eukaryota; kingdom Viridiplantae; phylum Streptophyta; class Magnoliopsida; order Asparagales; family Orchidaceae; genus Cymbidium; species Cymbidium sinense. Next base: position 45,162,086 of record CM038216.1, read on the forward strand.
TTTATCTTGTATCTTTTAGGTTTAGATTTTTTTTTTAGTTAAGGGTTTAGGTTTTATTTATTATTTATTTTTAGGTTAATTTTTTAGATTTAGGTTTTTATTTAGTTATTATTTTACTTTATTTTAGGTTTATTTTGTTTTTTTATTATAGTTTATGTTTTTATTTATTTAGTTAGTTTAGTTTTTATTTTTTATTTCATTTTATTTTAAGGTTTAGGTTTAGATTTTAGTATTGGTTTTTATTTTGCTTATTTTTTATTTTATTTAGTTTAGGTTTTATTTATTTATTTTATTTTTAGGATTTACTTAGTTTTGGTTTAAGTTTTTAGGTTTTTAGGGTTTAGGGTTTAGGGTTTAGGGTTTAGTTTTTAGGATTTAGGGTTAAGTCCTTAGGATTTATTTTAGGGTTTAGGATTTAGGGTTAGGGTTTTTTTATTTTTTATTTATTTTTAAATTAAGTAAACCAGGTGGTTTAGGTTTCTTTAGTTTATTTAGTTTATTTTTTATTTATTTTAGTTTATCTTATTTTAATTTTTATTTAGGTTTATTTTTTTAATAAGTTTTATTTATTTATTTTAGGTTTATTTATTTTAGTTTAGGTTTTTTATTTTGTTTATTTTTTAGGTTTAGGTTTAGGTTTAGTTTTATTTTTTTAGTTTAGTTTTAATTTATTCTATTTTTTAGGTTTAGGTTTTATTTTTTATTTTTAGGTTTAGATTAAGATTTTTATTTCATTTTTTTAGGTTTAGGTTTTAGGTTTATGTTTTAGGTTTTAATTTTAGGTTTATTTTAAGGTTTTATTTTTTAGTTTAGGTTTAGGTTTATCTTTACTTTATTTTATTTTATTTAGTTTAGGTTAATCTTTAGGTTTAGTTTATTTTAGGTTTAGGTTTAGGTTTTATTCATCTTAGTTTAGTTTATTTTAGTTTAGGCTTAGGTTTATTTTATTTTAATTTTTTATTTTTTGGTTTTTTTTAGTTTAGGGTTTATGTTTTATTTTTTATTTATTTTTAAATTTTATTTTCATATTTATTTTTTATGTTTAGATTTGTATTTGGTTTTTATTTCATTTTATTTTAGGTTTATCTTATTTTTATTTTAGGTTTATTTTTTATTTTATTTATGTTTTTTGATTTTTTTTTAGTTTAGTTTAGGTTTTTATTTCTTTTATTTTAGTTTAATTTTTAATTTTTATTTTATTTTCTTTTTAGGTTTAGGTTTAGGTTTTAGTTTAGGTTTTTATTTTAATTTATTTTATTTTATTTTGGTTTAGGTATTTTTATTTGTTTTATTTTTAGGTTTTATTTAGTTTAGGTTTAGGTTTTCAGCTTTTTAGGGTTTAGGGTTTTGGTTTTGTTTAGGGTTTAGGGTTTGGCATTTAGTGTTTAGGGTTTTTTTATTTTTTTATTTAGGGAAAGTTAGAATTTTATTACCTTCAAAATAAAGGATACAATGTCCTTAAAAGGGGTAAAGCTCAAAGTTCTACTACTCATAGAGCTACCAGAAACCTAAAGAGCTAAACCCCCCATCAAGTACAATGGAAAAAATATTAAATAGCAAATATAATAGCTTAAAAGCAAATGAGAAAAGACACTAAATAAGACTAATATAACTCAAGAAAGCAATAAAAAGACTAGTTAGCAGCAGCTCATGATCCCTTTGACAAGTCAAGATAAGCAAGATCCACATCAACAATGCTTAAGTTGATTGAGTAAAGATGATTCCATCTATGAAGTTCCAACCTGCCAACAAATTCTACAAAACACTACAAAGGCAATGGTCATAGCTCAAGGGAAAAAGATAAAGTAAACAATTTAGAAAGAGTTAAGAAAGAGAAGGCTCAGGCTCGTGTAAGATCATCTCAAGGGGCAACAATACATATGAGCATCCAACCTTCATGAGAATCATATCCACGCTACCAACCAGAGAGAACATATGAGGAAACATCAAGGCCATCATAGCCAACATTCCTAATATAAGCAACCATCCAAAGAAAAATAGTCCATAGTGATCCAGTTCCTACACCAAAGAAATACAAAAAATAGCAAGCTAGCAGCTAGCCAACAGCCAACCCACCAACCAAAACCCACAATAAACCAACCACTTAAAACCAATATCCTAGAAGTTATAATAGGATCGGTGGTAAAAAGAAACCAAGCGATAACACCAAAGCCACCAATAGAAGAGAAACGAAAAAGGGCTCGATAAATAGGGAAAACAACATAATCGAGAAAAATAGTGATAGCATAGAGAGGAAAGCCATAACAATCCAAATTTAAGGGCAAAATGTCCACCCAAATAACAAAATTATAGGGGAAAAGTAGTACTAGAGAGAGGAAAGCCATAGCATAGAAAGGCCAAGAGTTTGAGATTTAGTAGGGTTTAGGGTTTAGGGTTTAGGGTATAGAGTTTAAGGTTTAGTAGGGTTTAGGGTTTAGGGTTTAGGGTTTAGAGTTTAAGGTTTTAGGGTTTAGGGTTTAGGGTTTAGGGTTGTAGGTTTAGAGTTATAAGTTTAGGGTTTAGGGTTAGTTTTAGGATTTAGGGTTTATGTTTTAGGGTATTTTTAGGTTTTGGTTTTATTTATTTTAGTTTAGGTTTTGGTTTATTTTATTTTGTTAATTTTGGGTTTAGTTATTTTTAGTTTATTGTTTAAGTTTTTTTATTATTTATTTTTTAGGTTTAGGTTCTTTTTTAATTTTAATTTTTTTAAGATTTATTTTATTTTTTATTTTACGTTTAGTTTTTATTTTCAAGTTTATTTCATTTTTTAGTTTAGTTCAAATTTTTATTTATTTTTTATAGTTTAGTTTTTATTTTTTTATTTTATTTTATTTTTACATTTAGGTTTAGGTTTAGGTTTAGGTTCAAGTTTAGGTTTTTAATTTATTTTATTATTTAATTTTATTTAGGTTTAGATTTTATTTATTTATTTTATTTTGAGGTTTTATTTACTTTAGGTATAGGTTTTTAGGTTTTTAGGGTTTAGGGTTTAGTGTTTAAGGTTTAAGGTTTACGGTTGTAGGTTTTATGGATTAGGATTTGAGGTTTAGGGTTTAGGGTTAGTGTTTTAAGGTTTAGTGTTTTTTTTAAAGTATAGGGTTTAAGGGTGTAGGGTTGTAGGTTTAAGGTTTAGGTTTGGGTTTTATTTATTTTAGTTTAGTTTATCTTAGTTTAGGTTTAGTTTTATTTTATTTTGTTTATTTTATTTGTATTTTAGGTTTAGGTTTAGGTTTTTCTTAGTTTGGGGTTTTGGTTTTATTTTTAGGTTTATTTTTTATGTTTAGGTTTTTATTTTAATTTATTTTAGTTTTCATTAAGTTTATTTTATTTTTTAGTTTACTTTAGGTTTTTATTTATTTTATTTTAGGTTATTTTTATTAGTTTATTTTATTTTAATTTTAGGTCTAGATTTATGTTTTAGTTTAGGTTTTTATTTTATTTTTTTTAGGTTTAGGTTTTTTTATGTTTTATTTAGTTTAAGTTTAGGTTTTTTGATTTTTAGTGTTTAAGGATTAAGGTTAGGGTTAGTTTTAGGGTTTAGGGTTTAGGATTTAGGGTATAAGGTTTGGGGTTTATGGTTTAGAGTTTAGAGTTTAGGGTTTAAGATTCTGTTGGGGTAGTTTAGGGTTTAGGTTTTAGGGTTTAGGGTTTAGCCAGGTTTAAGTTTTTCTTTAGGTTTAGGTTTTCTTTAGCTGGTTATAGTTTCAGTTTAGGGTTAGTTCAGTTTAGTTTAGGTTTAGTTTATGACTTAATGTTTAGTCAGGTTTGTTTTAGGTTTAGGGTTTATCTTTAGGTTTTAGTTTTAGGTGGTTATTTTAGAGTTTAGGGTTTTAAGGTTTAGGGTTTATGATTTTGGGTTTTGGGTTAGGGTTAGGGTTTAGGGTTTAGGATTTAGGGTTAGTTTAGGGATTGATATTTAGGATATAAGGTTTAGGATTTAGGGTTTTCTAGGGTTTAGGGTTTAGGGTTTAGGGTTTTACAATTTATGATTTTGGGTTTATGGTTTAGGGGTTAGGGTTTAGGGTTTAGGGTTGTAGGTTTAGGGTTTAAGGTTAGTTTTGGGGTTTAGGGTTCAAGTTTATATTATTTATTTATTTATTTATATATATATCTATATATTTATTTATTACTAAGTAAAGTGGTAGGTTTATGTTTATTTAGTTTATTTTTTATTTATTTTAGTTTATTTTACTTTTTATTTGATTTAGATTTACTTTTATTTTTATTTAGTTTAATATATTTATTTAGGATTATTTATTTTAGTTTAGGTTTTTTATCTTAGTTTACGTTTTAAGTGTAGGTTTAGATTTAACTTTATTTTTTAGTTTATTTTTATTTTTAGTTGATTTTGTAGGTTTAGGTTTTATTTTTTATTTTTATGTTTATGTTTAACCTTTTATTTTATTTTTTAGGTTTAGGTTTTAGGTTTTTATTTTAGGTTTATTTTTTGGTTTTAGTTTTTAATTTAGGTTTAGGTTTATTTTTAGTTTATTTTATTTTATTTAGTTTGTTGGTAGGTTTAGGTTTAGGTTTAGGTTTTATTTATAGGTTTATTGTCAGGTTTAAGTTTTTATTTAGTTTTATTTTATTTTATTTTAGGCTTTTTTTATTTTTATTTTAGGTTTTGTTTTTATTTTATTTAGGTTTTTTTATTTTTTTAGTTTAATTTAGGATTCTATTTAGTTTATTTTAGTTTAGTTTTTATTTTTTTTCTTTTTAGGTTTAGGTTTAGGTTTTAGTTTATGTTTTTATTTTTATTTTATTTTGGTTTAGGTTTGGGTTTTTAACTTTAAGGGTTTAAGGTTTATGGTTAGTTTAGGGTTTTTTATTGGGTGGGAGGGAGGGGTTTATTGTTTAGGGTTTAGGGTTAAGGGTTTAAGGTTTAGTCTTTTAAGGCTTAAGGTTTAGGGTTTAGGATTTTTAGGGTTTAAGGTTTATGGCTTAAGCTTTAAGTTTTAGGTTTAGGGTTCAAGTTTTAGTTTAGGGTTTAGGGTTTTTGTTTTATTTTTGTTTTAACAAAGAACAAATTCAGATTCAACATTTCTTCTTTTCAACTTCCTCAACCAAGTAACACACAAAGTATTCTAAGACACAAGCGATGACATAGATCGAAAATGAGCAAGCATGGAGTAAATAAAAAACCCTAAATAACTAGAACCTTCTCAGATATAAAGACACCTTGGCCTCTCCAGTAGCGGGACCCACCATCATATGCCCGATCTCTCCCTCCACCACCACTATGGCTATAACCTCTATTACTGCTCCCACCTCCATGACCACCACTGCTCTGACCACCACCTCCATATCCCCCACCACCACTAGGATAACCGCCACCTCTACCTTCGCCTCCACCACGAGATCTAGACTCAATCTAGTTGACGGTGATGTTCCTAATGTCAAGGTCCTGCGCATTCTTAAGGTTTGGGTTTATTAGGTTTTAGGGTTAAGGTTTATTTTTTATTTATTTAGTTACTTTAGGTTTAGGTTTAGGGTTTGAGGTTTAGGATTTAGAGTTTAGGGTTAGGGTTTAGGGTTTAGGGTTTTTGCTTTTAGGGCTTAGGGTTTAAGGTTATGGTTTAGGGTTTAGGTTTAGGGTTTATGGTTGTAGGTTTGGGGTTTAGGGTTTAGGGTTTATAGTTGTAGGTTTAGGGTTTAAGGTTTAGGATTTAGGGTTTATTATTATTATTAAATTAAGCAAATCGATAGGATTAGGTTTATTTAATTTATTTAGTTTATTTTTTTATTTTAATTTATTTTAATTTTTACTTAGTTTAGTTTATTTATTTTAGTTTAGGTTTTTTATTTTAAATTTTTTAAATTTAGGTTTAGGATTATTTTTTAGTTTAATTTATTTTTATTTTATTTTTTAGGTTTAGGTTTTATTTTTTATCTTTTTGGTTAAGGTTTTATTTTTTATTTTTATCCCAAGAGCCTAAGCGTATCTACGTCACACATTAAAGCATCAATCATTTAAGAAATAATGAGAAGTATGTGGTCCTAATGCATAACGTAAACATAACATCAAATAATTATATAAACTAACATAAAAGAATAAAAGGCCGGTGCGGTCGGGTACCACCGTACAACCCAATGAGAGAAAAGATGGGTAGCCGAGCTCTACCCTTATAGAACCTGGAATATGAAAGAGTATTTATAAATGTATTAAATGCTATTGGGGTCTTCTTTGTTCTTATCTCCATTTATGATTTGGTTCCTTCTTTGATTTCAATTGTGCTTGCTTCAATGGCATCACAGGGCACCCCAAGATAAAGCATTCGCCCTTTTCATCCCAATCCCCCATAGCACTAATCCTAATTCCTATTACAAAAATTACATTTATGTGGGAAAAGTAAATCTAACTATACCTGTAAAATAGAGGTTAGCTAAATATACGTATAATCCCAAGAAGTTGTATTTATTAGTTTGTCTAAGCACCCTACACATGGATAAATAAGCCCACCTGTCCTAACTTAGATTATGCTTAAGGATTTAAGCAACCTACAAAAAGAGCATACATCCTAACATGATTAGGCTAATATTGGCCTATCATCTAGTCTATGAAGCATACATCCTAACATCCAATCTAAAATAATACATCATAAAATAAAACATGCATCACATCATACACCGTCCTAACTTAGAGGAAGAAGTGGTAACTTTATTCTAATGTGTGTATTAAGGCTTGTGTGGTAAGTCTTGTTAGGCATTAGTCTTGTATTTTCTAAGTGTAGAAAGATTCAATTTAACATGAAACGTTGATTTCACTTGAAGTAGTTTAATTGATTTGAGAATTTTAATTTGTGTTTTCTTTTATTTCATATGATCACACTTAGCAACTAAGTGTTATAAAGAAAGGAAAAGACGATTGCCCTCTTTCATCCCGACCTTAAGTCACTTTTTAAAGTATACTAACTTGATTTAGTTCTCCTTAGTGAATTGCTTATTAAATGCTTTAATTAATCTTAAGTTTAGGTTCACTTTAAATAATCCTATTTAAAAAAAGGCATCTTAAGATTAATTTAATTGAATTACTACCACATGACCTATATTAAATCATTCCTTTCCATCACATGTAACATACATATGATTTAATCCTTAGTGTATCTATACATGCAACATATTTTAGCACACTTAAATGATGAATGTATGTGTATGTTTAGAATTTATATTTTATTTGATTGAATTATTTAAACATATTAATTTAAAACTTTATCCAAATTCTTATACAAAAAAAACATAAGAATGAAATTAAATAGGCATGTGTCTTTGTTAAACCAGGGAAGTGAGGTAATGAAATGAACTCCTTGGAGCTAGCTAAAGCGTCGTATTCTCTGGATGTCCAGACTATATATCTATTTGCAATCAAACATATGTAAATTCATATACATGAAAATAGGAAGTAACCTCCAAATCATATGGCTAATTAATTCAACAGGTTAGTCAATTATGAATGCATGCAATTTTAATGTAAAATAGGATTTTCATTCAATAATCACATATACATATACATGTACAAAGTTATAGGAAAGTATGTGTCATTGTTAAATGAGAGAAGTGAGGTAATCAAATGACTTCTTTGGGGATAAATAAAGCCTCATATCCCCGGGATGTCCAGACTATATACTTGCTTTTCTTGGACACACATGGATGTATATATAAATGAGGGAAAGAAAACCATGCAAATATTGTATATGTTTTTTGATTGAATCATCTATATATATGAATTAAAACTCTATTCAAATTCTAATGTTGAAATACATAGAAATGAAATCAAATGGGTACATGCCGTTGTTAAACCAAGTAAGTGAGGTAATCAAATGACCCCTTGGGGCTAGCTAAAAACCTCGTGTTCCAGGATGTCTAAACTATATACCCATTACTATTCAATCTTATATAAATCAACACATGAATAGAAAAGGGAACTCAACATTCATACACCTAAGTTATAAGCACATTCATTTCTTATGTATTTTAAACTAGCATCATAACACATTATTAATCATTTATAAACATTTGAAAAAAACATTTGGATTTAATAGTGATAATAGCCACGCATATATTAAATTAATTCAACACATACAAGCTTACAGAAAGGAAATCCATTTTATTTTACTAGATTTTGAAAAGATGGATGCATGGATTCAAATGACATACTAAATTTAACATGATTGGAAAGAGGACTATGAACTATAAGCTTGTGATTCACTCAACCATACTAGTTCTTAAGGAAAATCAAATCAAATAAGATTATTTCAAGTAAACCAAAGCTTCTTTGTTAACTAAGTTTTCAATTTGATTTGATTTAAAGAGGAGAAGAGAAATCATCACTTGTTATTTTAAACCCATTCCCGCATTAGTGATTTGATTTAATTTAAGGAAATATAATTAAGTTGATTTTACGGGTTAATTAAATTGAACCCTTAGTTCGATGAATTAATTACCCTTACCTATGTCACCTTAAAGTAATTAACTAAATATTTATGAGCCAACATGATATGCATGGAAAATAAACCTGCAATGATCCTAAGAAATAAGAGGGGCCTAACGCAATTGGCTCATGATTAATAGTTAATTAAATTAAGGGACTTAATTAATTACACTTATGGTTTTCTCACACATGTGGACTAACCACAATTTCATTAAACTCTTTTAGGTTATTAAACACCTAAAGATGTACTCCACGATTTAATTAATTAAGGTATGATGTGATTATGATTTCAATTTGATTAAGTAATTTAATTAATTAGTTAAATATTAATTAATTTAATTTTAAAAAAGGGTGAAATGATCTTAGTGAAAGGGGTCCATACTTTAATCCTTAGTTCACTTTCTATTGAATAATGATTAATAAACTTAATTAACAAATTTATTAATTTTCATGGAATTAATTAATCATTAATTAACTTAAAAGAGTAGTTAAGATTTAATTAGTCAATTTTTCTAATTAAGTGAGCAATAAATCCCAAGAAAATCATGGGAGGCAAAGATCATCCCATTAAATTAACCCACAAAATTTGAGATTAATTTCTCAAGTAATTAAGGAGTAATTAAGCTAATTAATTTTGTAATTAAATTATAATTACTATTCAAAATTAGTGAAGATCATTTTTAATTAATTATCCTCTCAAATACTATTAAAATGAGTATTTATTTGCATTTATTGATTTATCTATAATTTTTAAAAGTTTCAGCCATTAAAAATAATTAAATAAACCTAACTAAAGCTTAATCTTATTGGTAGCACATGGCACGCTGATGCGGTGCACTTTCCACATGGCGTCGTAGGATTGGCTACTTAAAACTTATTCGACTCAGCACCTACATAATGGCGACGGACGCGCTTTCTCGTTAGCTGTCTGATCTAAGATCGGATGGCTATGATTAATCCCATGGCTTAATAGAATTATATAAGATTGATCTAGTGTCTCTAATCACAATTGTCTATTTTGATCATGTAGAATGGACGGTGCATGATCTAATGTCAAGCGAGTGAGGAAGAATGGAGTTCGTTCACCATTGTTCACTTAATCCAAGCTTACCCGAGCTTGTATAAAATCCAAAAGGATCTCACACCTTCACGACATTGATCGGAAAGGATCCAATGGTCATGATCACATGAGATGGAAGTTTCTTCAAAAAGCACCAACCCATTTTTGCCTAAGGATTGGTTCTGGAAGCATACCTCATTGGAGCTCGAGACCGATAACTTGAACGATTGAGGAAGCTTCATCTAGTGGAGATAAAGCCCTGTTGAGTAGCAATTGGATCAATTCTTTGATGTTCACTTGAAAGGCCATGAACCTATGATTTGGAGCTCGGCTTTGATTGAAGTCCCACCTCTGGTGCTCAAGAACTTGGGAGATTATACATTCTTGCTCGACAAGGCCTATGGAAGGTGCGTTCAAAGTTAATATGAATTTGATGGATAAATGGGGAAGTTAGGTCAAAACTGGGAGTGTCCTATTTCAGGATGGACTGGAATGGCATTTTCTGATCGAAGAATGAACTTAGGAGCTTAGGAAATGGTTCTAGCTGCTTGTCTTGGGTAGCTAAGGCTATGAGGATTGATTTTTGTGTTTGTTTGAGTGGAAATGATAGGGTGTATACCCACCTTCATCTTGATCGAATGGTGGGAATGGGTTTGGCTTCTAATGGACGTCCGACCATCTCAGAGAGTTATGGGTTACAGGGAGGAGGTGAGTTAGCTCGGCTTGATTTGTTGAAGGTGTGGAGGTGGCTGCCAAGGAAGAATTATTGATGTCCTATGGGTTTCAAATGCTCCAATTGGGAAGGTTAGGTGATCCCACCTCCCATCAATCATGGCTAACCCAACCACCCCTTGGGTCAGGTTGGGCAGTGTCTTAGGTGCCTAGGTGAACCATTGGGAGAGTTCCAAGTGGCCAAGAAATGGAAATGACCACTTACATGGGAAATTTATCTCAAGTTATGCCTTTGACCCTAGGGTAGAATGATCATTTGGCATTGGATTTAATTTAGGCAGATTTGAAATGAGTAAACAGTGGGTTAGCCCAAATTTCATGTCAATTTGAGTTGATTTGGTTATGTTTGGCTCAATTTGACTGATATAGGTCAAATTGGTTCAAGTTGACCAATTGGTCAAATTAGGTCAAACCAAAGGTTGGGTGAAGTTCATATGATCATTTGGGATGTTTTAGTTTAAATGGTTTGGTTTAGTTTGGCTTAGATTTAATTTTGGTTCATTTGAATTCATTTGGGTCAAATGGGTTAGGTTGACCAATTTGACTAAATTGGACAAATTAGCCTGGGTTAACTGTTGATTTGGGTTTAGTTGACCAATTAAATATGATTGTAGGCTTTGGTTTCAATTAATTTGGATTTTGTTTTGATTTAAGCCAACTTGAACATATAAGTCACTTTGGGCTAAGTAGGTCAATTGGGTGAAATCATGGCTTTGGTCAAGTTCAACAATCAATTTGGAATGAACTTGAGCCATTGGTTGCAATCAATTTGGTTTATATTTTGATTTGACCCAAATTAGTCTTTTAGGTAAATTTGGGTCAACATGGGTCAAAAGGATCAATTGGGTTTGGTTTGACTCAATTGAAGGTCAATTCATATTCAAATATCGATTTTGATTTGGTATGAATCATTGGTTTCAAGAGATTTAGTTTAGGTTGCAATTTGGCTAGTTTGGGTTCATATAGGTTAAGGCGTTGAATTGGTTTGACCTAATTTATGACAATTGATCAACCTAGGGTGATCAACAATCATGATGGGAGGTTTGATGGGCTTGGTTCAACCCAATTTGGGTAGGATTAAAACTTGGACAAATTAGGTTTAGTTGGCTTGAGTTTGGGTTGAATTTGATTTAGTTGAGTTTATATATGGATTTGAGATTGATATATAAATTCAATTGCAATTGGCTTGTGTTCAAATGAGTTTTGGTTCATTTGAACATTTTAAGTCAAAAGGGTTAAGTTTGGTTTGACTTGGGTTGATTTTAGTTTGGTTTTATGTAGATTTCATTTATTTGTGAATATTGTTGAAGGTATGATTGATTCATGAGAAAATCAATTGAATTTAAGTTTAGGAATGAAGGAATTTGGCTAAGTCCATAGAGTTGGGTCATGTGGCTTAGGTTTGGATTTTGATTTGGTTTGATTTAGTTTTGATGATTTAAATGTATATTTTATTTAAATTTATGAAGATCATTGAAAATATGATTAATTAGTGGGAAAATCAATTGAGTTTGACTTGATTTGGATTAAGATTTGGCTAAGTCCATGGGATAGGTTATATGTCTTAGGAAGGGTTTTGATTTAATTTGATTTAGTTTTATTTAGTTTTGATCATTTAAATGTAGATTTAATTTATATCTGGGAAGAAGATTGAAGATGTAAATTGATTATGAGAAAATAAAATGATTTTGTATTGATTTGGATGAAGATTTGGCTAATAGGAAGGGTTTCAAGTTTGGATTTGATCATGGGATTCAATCACTTGGTTTTAGAATTTGGCTTTGGATTTGGATTTGAATCTAATGTTTGAATGGAACTTGAGGTTCGGTTTGAGAAAGTGAACAATTGGATTTGGGTTGTAAGGTAGGTGGAATATCCTAATCCCTAAGGCATAACCTAATTCTATGGTTAACCCTTCTAAGTCTTTTGGCTTAGGTTAAGTGGTTACCTAGTTGTTAGAAGTGTCTTATGACTAGGGAAGTCTTAGTATCTACAAGACTCCTAAGTCTAAGCTGGGATGATTGAATTCACATTCCAAAAGTGAGGTCAATGTGCCTTAGGCTCCATAGTGTTTTTGAGATAAATGATTGGAAGACCGAAGCCAAGTTTCACATTATAGACTCAAATACATCTTTCAATGCTTTGCTTGGGAGACCATGGATCCATGAGAACACCAAAGTTCCATCATTTCTACATCAGTGTATGAAGTTCGTGAGAGGTGGGATTGTCTACTGTGTCAAAGTTTAAAATTTGGCCATTTATAGTTCACGAGGTCAGCATATATGAGGATGCGGCTTACTACCTCCATCAAAATCAGCAGTCTATTCTAAACTTGGCCAAAGTTTAAAATAAAAGAAAAAGAAAAGAAAAAGAAAGAGAAAAAGAAAAAGAAAAAGAAAAAAAAAAGAAAAAATGAAATAGAAAATAAAAGGGAGAGGAAATAGACTTCGAGGAGGAAGTGTAGCCTGACATTAGATTCTACCCATCATTCATTACTCTATTCGAGCATATGGATCGGACGACCTAACCTCCACCAGGTAGAGGAAGAGGATAGTTCAGAGTTAGTCCCAGGGGTGGAAAATCACCTTATTGGACACCCAATAGAAGATATATCCTATCTACTAGCAATACACCTACTATCCATATAGACTTTGAATCTAGTTCATAGGATGAGTCTTATATGGTTAGCAGACTAGCCAGCTCTTCTCAATAGTAGATTCCCTAAGAGATGACACTTGAGCTAGATAGTGATGAATATGGGCTCCAAAGCAAAGCATAAGTGTATCAAAGTATATATGTGAAATAGTTAGGCATCAGTTGGGAACCTTTTAGCTCTAACCCCACTTTCCTCTAAAAGAAGCTGAGGGTTTGGTAGGTAAATAAGCCTCTATGTCATCCAAATGTGTGAAAACTCAAGAGTTTTTTTTGGGAGCATCATCCTCAAGTCAAGAAGTTGATATATAATTTGAGGATGAATAATATAAAGATTTAATAGAATTACCTTTTGATTAGTACTTGCCTTGTGTTCATAATTTAGCAAAGAAACAGTTAATCCCACATACTTGGTCAAAGCACATGTCAGACTACTTTAAAAGAATATGGAAGAATAAATGCAAAATCTCTCAATCATGATCAGGACTAGGATTCAGTATAGTGAGCCTAGTCGATGATGATTATTACTGCTTAGTCATCACCAATCATTTGTATTCAGATAGATTCTTTTCAAATCACATTAACTCATATGAGGAGCTATGATTAAAAACTTTTGATGATTCAGATGACTTTGAAGTCAAAGATGCATTACCAGAGTTCAAAGAAGAGCTCAAGTCAACCATCGATGCAAATATATCAACTTAGAATCAAGAAGATTCATGCTCGACATACATCAGTTCTTTCTTTGATGAAATTGAAACTAATGACTTAGTTAGGCTATTAACTAAGTTTTAGGACTACTTTGCATGGAGTTATGAAGAGATTCTTGGATTTTATCTTAACGTAGCGGTCCATAAACTAGTAATAGAGCCTACTGCTAACCATATCAAGCAAGCTCCTAGATGCATATGATTAGACAAAGAACAACAGGTCATTTATGAAGTTAAGAAACTGATTGATGATGGCTTCATCCGGGAAGATAATTATCCTACCAAGTTAGCTAGCATCATCCTGGTTACGAAAAGGAATGGTCTTATCTGATGCAGTCTTCTCTTTCATGGATGGCTCATCTGGATATAACCAAATAAAGATGGCCCCTAAAGATGAAATAAATAGTTCATTTAGAACCCTAATTGAAATCTATTGCTATAAGATCATGCCTTTGAACATTAGAAATGATGATGCTACATACCAGCTGGCTATGACTCAAATCTTCGATGAACTAATTCATCATCAAGTTGAGTGCTATGTCGATGATCTCGTGATCAAAAGTAGAGAAAAGGAAGACCATCTCTTTGACTTGAGAGTAATTTTTGAACAATTAAGATAATTTAACCTCAAAATGAACCCCCTTAAGTATGCATTTTGAGTAGCTTCAGGGAAATTCCTTTGGTTTGTTGTCCGACACTAGGGAATCAAAATTGATCCGGAGAAGAATAAAGTGATATTAGAAATGGCACTCTTTAAGGTTTAACTCAACTCAGATCATTCTAAGGGTGGTTGGCTTATCTAAGATGCTTTATATCCAACCTATCAGGAAGATGTAAACCATTCTTTGCACTTGCCAAAATGATGCCAAGTTCAAGTGGGATGATAAGTGTGAGCATTCCTTCGAAGACATCGAGCATTAGCTGATGACACCGCTAGTTCTAGCAGCTCTATCCCGTAAGTTGCTCATACTTTACACATGTAGATGACTCCTTTGGTGCTTTGTTGGCCCAAGCTAAAGCCAAAGGGAAGAAAAATGCACTCTACTACATCAGTTGTCATCTAATTTCTACGGAGGATAATTATCAACTCATTGAGAAATAATGCTTAGCTTTAACCTTTGCATCCTAAAAGCTACATCACTACATGCTTCCTCATAAGGTGAACTTAATCTCTAGGATCAATCCACTACAGTATCTCATGTCACGGCTAATTTTATCCAAATGATTAGGACAATGGTCCATGATCCTCTTATAGTTTGACGTTACCTTCATATCCCTCTACATGATGAAAGGATAAGCGCTAGAAGATTTGTTAGCAGCACACCCACTTCTTACTAACTCTCTGCTTAGTGATGATCTCCTTAATGAACAAATCATGAACTTATGGGATATTAGCATTCACCGCTGAGAGATGTACTTAAAGAGAAGAAGAACCACAATCTACTATTTCAAGAATGATAGGAGTAAGAATAGTTCTCTTAACTCCAGACCACGATGTGATGAGATTCTCATATCATCTTCCCAATTCTTGCACCAACAATGAAGCCGAATATGAGGCTATGATTATCGATCTTGAGTTATTCATTACTCTAAGCATCCATAATATCAACATATTCAGAAATTCTTAGCTATTTATTAACCAAATTGTTGGATCTTATAAGGTTATAAAGCCCAAGCTCCATCACTACCATAAGTACACCATGGAGTTGTTGGCCCAAATCCTATAGTTTACATTTATAAGATTCCTCGGAGGAACATTGTAGCGTATTCTTTAGCCATGCATGTGAAGGAGTTGGCATGTTTGGATGATGAGTCCATATCAATAAAGGTCCAAAATCTATATGTCTTATCCTTATATTGAACTCATCAAAAGTACTCTTGAAGGGTTGCCATTGCCAAAAAGGAAGAGGAGTTAGATTAGAGGGAACCATTCATGGATTACCTAAGTAAAGGCAAACTACCTTAAGTGAAGTCTCAAGCCAATTAGATAGAGCAGAGAACACTTTCCTACACTCTTATGGATGGTTTCTTATACCGGTGGTCTTTCAATCATATGTGGTTATGTTGTTTAGAGAAGCACAAAGCCAGTAAGATCATGACTGAGATACACTCAAGATTATGTGGAGCCAACTAATTTGGTTTGAAGAGTAATGCCAAGATCAAGAGATTAGGATACTACTGCTAATCAATGATCAAAAATTGCATGGATATGGCAAGGCGATGCCACCTATGTCGAATACACGGTGTGGACCTACCCCAAACAACCAACATTTTACATCCAACATTAGCCTCATGGCTATTCGAGTGTTGGGGTGCTAACATAGTGGGTTTGATTGATCCTCCTTCTTTCAAGGGTCATTGATTCCTCTTAGTTGCTACTGACTACTTTTCCAAAGGGGGAAATGTGATTCTACTCAAAGAAATCACAACTCAGCAAGTGCTCTAGGTTTTTAGGAACCATATCATAAATAGGTTCAAAGAGCCTCAATGAATTATGTCTAATAATGGTACTGTATTCAAGAGCATTGAAATCAACAACTTTTCCCAGAGATACAATATAGATTGGAGATATTCTACCATCAACTACCTAAGGGAAAATGGCTTAGCAAAAGCCTTTAACAAAGCTCTTATCCAAATAATGAAGAAGACACTCGACAATAATAAGCAGGATTGTAGAAGAAGCCTTATGGGCCTACCACACCACATATAGAACTCTAACTCCTACCTTTCTCCTTAGTGTATGGGTTTGAATTTGTTCTACCATTAGAAGTCCAACTCTCACTAAAGGATAGCAACAAGATCACAATAGTACACCGTTAGGGTTATAAGAGCTCAAAATTTTAGAGGAGAGATGCCTACGGCCATGCCAAAACTCAAGTTGTACAAAGCTAAAATAATTTAAGCTCACAAAAAGTTGGTCCATCCTAGAGCTTTTCAAGTAGGAGAGCCTATTTTAGTTATAAGGTGACCAATTATTGCCCATCGTAAAATGGGAGGCAAGTTTGAACCCGCTTGGGAATGCCCTTTTTCCATAGAGAAGGCATACTAAAGAGAATCTTATTAGCTTATTAATCATAAGGGAGAGAACCCATTGCTTCCAATCAATGTGCTCTACTTAAAGAAATATTATTAATCATTTTAAAAACAATTATCATTAATGAAAATTCTATTTCAAATTCAATCTCTTGCATGTTGAATTTATTCTTGTTTGTGAATTTGCCATGATGTGTTTAGGGTAGGTGTAAGGAACCCGAGCAATGTCCTATCCTTTATCGACACAACACAAATATAAACTACACACAAACATATAAACTAAACACATACCTTTTGTCTCGGGCTACTTTTAGTTGAGATAATGCCCCCAACGACACTCACGTAGTCACTGCTCCAGGTCAGGCTGATGTGTTACCCAACTAATGTGTTAACCTAATGGTCTTCTTACTTTGCAGGATGTAAGTCAACCATGCTTTCCTTCCTTACTTGGCCACTGCACACTGATGAGCACCTTGTTAGTTCGGTAGGCCTTACTGCGTGGCCAAGCTACCTCATGCTGGCTTCATTTAAGAGGATGTGATTCTACTGTGCTTTCATCTTGGATTAGCCTTCATACACTGATTGGGTCGAGTATATTTGAGGTTTAGGATAAGTCTCCTAGCGGCACCTTTCCTCTTAACTATTTTAAGTTTGGGTCCAATATTTCCTCGAGGCTCCTTGCTTAGTAGTCGCTCTAGATTAGATAGCATCTATCTCGTTGATGACAAACTATCTCAATGATCAGTTCTGCTTGTAAAGTTGTAGGCCTACATGCTTTCTTTCAAGATTGATCATTTCACACCAATGGGAATCCTAGGTTGGTTGGTTCTCACTATACTGATGGACACACCACTCATGTTGATGGATGCATCTTAGGTTGGTTGGTTCTCGCACCAGAGATACACACCGAGCATGTAACTCTATGCTTTTGAGTTGGCCACCACACCTATAAGTTTCTTTTCCGTGGCTCGTGATAATGCCCCGCATCACCTTCCTAGACTATATTTGGATCACATCCATTGCACCCCATTTAACCGCCCAGTTACTATCAATTTCCTTTCCTAGTAACCACCCTTGTGATTGGATAATCCTTCTTGTGAATGTGCAGATTCTTTGTTGGTCCAGTAAATCTAAGATAGGTCGTATGACATACTTCTGTGGTCCTTCACACCAATAGGTCCACACAAAAAATATAAATAAAATATGTATTCACTTATGGATTAAGGGGACACTCTAGCCCTTTTCCAAGATCATCATATCTTTAGGGCAATGTCAACAAAACTCCCTATAAGAATCACCTAACTTCTCTTGAGTTGATATAAGTCCCCAGTGACATTCACCTAGTAGTCGCCTCTAAATCGGGTTCTATTTATTTTGCTACCAAAATGTCACCCCAGTGGTTGTTCCCTGCTATAGAAGATGTAAGTCTGCTACACCTTCTTCATGGCACAACCATTGCATACCAAAAGGAAACCCTTTGGCTAGCTCACCAAGTAGTAGACTATCCCTTTAAATTTGTAACTGAGATAGGACAAGTCAATATAGCCCCTTTGGGTCCAGATACCAACATCGCCCATAAATTAAATCTATTAAATTTGATCAACTCACATCCCGATATGCTCAACCTCAAAAAGTAAAATAAACCAAACATACCATATCAAATCACATGAAATTAAGATAAAATTAATCTTGACTACTTTTGAGTTGACATAAGTCCTCAATGAAATTCACTCAGTAGTCACCCTAGGTTAGGTTCGATTTGTTATGCATCCAACTAGTCACCCCAGCAGCTGTTCCTTGCATTGGAAGATGTAAGTCTGTTATGCCTTCTTGCTAGCACATCTGTTGCACACCAAAAGGCAACCCCTTAGGTTGGCTAGCTCTACCCCATAAATGGTAAACTATCCCTTTGGATTTGTAAACCTAAGGAAGGTTAAGGCTGATATAGCCCCTTCTTAGTGGGTCCATCGCACACCGAAAAGGGCCATACATTAACTCAGATTAAACTAAACCCAATCTAATTTTCCCAGTGGAGTCAATTCACACCCTTCTCCCTAGTGGAGCCCCAAATCATATATAAACAAGTCAAGCAAATAAATTAAATTCAAAACCAACCTTCTTAGTGGAGCCAAATTAAACCAACTCCTCCAGTAGAGTCTAAATCAAAGCAATCCAACCAAACTCTTATATATAGAGGATACATCTCCAAATAAATCTATGAAATCAAACTCAAATCCTAATCCGTAGTAGATAGCCTAAACCTGCTTCTTTAGTGGAAGGATCATATACCAGATCCCTAGCGAACTCGAGCCCATATCTCTAGTAGATATGCCTCCACATGAATTAAAACAAAATAAATTAAAGTTGATTTGATCTTAACCTATGGTGGATTATAGATTTTATCCCCAGTGTATCTTCTTTCCAAAAATCATATAATCAAATCAAATTCAAACCTTGTATATAGAAGATTTTCTTATTCTACCCACATAATTCTCTAAAATGTCATGTCCAATCCATGTGTGATCCTAGGATCTCCTCCTTGTCCTTGACATGGAATTCTCATCAAATCTTATTTCTTCTCTTATTTCTTCAACCAAAAGCCTAACAATGTATTCCTTCAAATTACATCATTATAACATTGTAATCAACTTTTTATGATTTGTGATGGTGCAAGCTTAAACTAACTATATAATATCATGCTAAACATAATATAGTGTGAATTAACAATTTATATTATGTTATAATATATGATGTTATATTATAATTTGCTATAATGTAATATATTGTCTAACATTACACCTCATTAGAATCACTTAAAAGGAACGAATAACATAATTTTCTCAAAATAGGAATAATGTTCATTTTTGATGTAAAATTGTTAATTTTTTTATTAGAAATGGTACAAAATAGCATAATTTTGGTGTTTCTTCTTGGTGTGTGCCGTGAATTTGGCCAAATTCTTCAACTCAACCTTCAAATTAATATTTTTGTGAGTTTTGATCCAACCTATTATAACAAAAGTTAAACATACTAAAATGTACAATAACATTTAGTAACACACCACCACATTCATATATATGTGAAGTTATATTGTTATTTACATTATATTTTAATATGCTTTAATATAATATATTATCTTACATTACACCTTAAAATGAATCACTTTAAACAAAAAATTTTAAAATTTTGGTTTAAAAATGAACATTTATTTTGGATGCAAAATTCCATTCTTTTGATAAAATAACACACCACTGCACACTCCCGATGATGTTCTCTAAAGCTTACCTTAAATTTGACCAAATCCCATCATCTCAGCTTATAAATCAATATTTTTATGAATTATACTAGTAAAGACTCTACTACATCATACTATAACAAACTAAAATATGTTAAACAATAAGTAGTAATACATAATAGTATGCTATAATGCATGATGTACACTATGTTATGGCATCCTATATTATAATACACTATAACATATTATATTATACTATATTGCATATTATATCACAAGAGATTTCTTAAGATAAAAATCATAAAATTAGTCTAAATAATAGAAAATTTTATATTTTGTACATATCACTTACAAGTTTTAAATTGAAATAATATATTATGATGCCATGCTCTACCTATTATAAATTTGGCCAAATTCCACCATTTTAAAGTCTAAATCAACATTTTTATAAGTAATGCTAGTGTAGGATTTAATTAAAGCATATTATGATATATGATTTTATACTATGCTACAAGATATAATATTTATTTTGAACATAAAATCTTACTTTTTAGACTACAAATGGTGTAGCACACCTTTGTTACTACAACTTAATTCCCACTTTAAATTTAACAAAATTCATCATTTGATTATTAAATCAATATTTTTATGATTTATATTAATATAGACTATAGGGCACAATACCATAATATACTAAAACATTTTAAAAAAATCATATAACATCCAAAAACACATTAGTACATACTCAAATATATGATGCTACATTATACTATAATATATGGTATTATAAAATGATTTAGGGTTAGGGTTTATGTTATTCAAAGTCTCTTGAAGATAATTTCTTTAGCTACCAAAACTATGTTTGGATTAGGTCATTCTTTGAATCTACTGCTAATGACATCTTCATTCAAGGTTTAGGTTTAGATTTTGGTTTAGTTTAGGGTTTAAGTTTAAGGTTAGTTTAGGGTTTATGGTTTAAGGTTTTAGGTTTAGGGTTTGGGGCTTTATAGGGTTTAGTTATAGGTTTGTGGTTTAGGTTTAGGTTTGGTATTTTTATGGTTTAAGGTTTAGGGTTTATGGTTTAGGGTTTAGGGTTTAGGGTTAGGTTTTAGGTTTAGGGTTTAAGTTTTAGTTTAGGGTTTAGGGTTTATGGTTTAGGGTTTAGAGCTTAAGGATTTTTTTTAATAGAAAACAAATTCAAATTCAACATTTCTTATTTTTAAATTGACCAACCAAGTACCACCCTATGTTTTCAAAGACACCCACGATTACATAGATAAAATATGAGCACTCATAAAGAAAATCAAAAACCCTAGATTAGTAGAACCATCTCTTGTGTGAAGATAGTTCCATAAGTAGAGATCTTATCGTTTCTTTATTTCTCTAGTTCCCATCGTTTTATACCTCTGAGTGGGGGGTCGCCATCATATCCCTAATCTCTCCCACCACCACCACTATGGTTGTAACTTCCATTACTCCTCCCACCTCCATAACCACCACTGTTTTGACCACCACCTCAATATGCACCAGCACCTCTAGATCCCCCACCACCATTATGTTAATCACCTCCTCCACCTTCGCCTCCATCACCAGATCAAGACTAAGCTTAGTTGATGGTAATGTTCCTATCGATAAGGTTCAACCCATTCTTAAGGTTTAAAGTGTGGCCTGTGGTTTGGGTTTAGATATTTAGTTTAGGTTTCTGGGGTTCAGGGTCTGTGGGTTAGGATTGTAGGTTTGTGGGTCAGGTTTAGGGTTTGGGTTTTTTGGGGTTTAAGGTTTTGGGTTGTGGTTTAGTTTAGGGTTTTAAGTTTCTTTTTAGGGTTTAGATTCTTAGTTTAGGGCTCATTTACTGTAGTTTAGGTTATGGTTTAGATTTAGGTTTAGGGTTTGGATTTAGGTTTAAGAATTTTTAAAATTATAAGGGTTTTAGGTTTATTATTTAGTTTATTAAATTATTTAATTTATTTGAGTTTATTTTATTTTATTTTATCCAAATTTATTTTTTATTTTTATTTAGTTTTTAGTTTATTTTATTTTAAGTTTAGATTTTATTTTATTTTATTTAGTTTAGGTTTATTTTTTTAGTTGAGTTTTATTTTTATTTTAGTATTTTGGTTTATTTTTATTTTTTATTTTTAGGTTTAGGTTTAAGTTTTAGGTTTTTATTTGAAGTTTATTTTTTAGTTTTATTTTTAGTTTATTTATTTTTTTTAGTTTTTATTTTATTTTATTTCTTTATTTAGTTTAGTTTATTTATTTTATTTAGTTTAGGTTTTATTTATTTTAGTTTTAGTTTATTTTAGTTTAGATTATTTTTATTTTAGGTTTAGGATTAGATTTTTTTAGTTTTACTTTTTTTTATTTTATTTATTTTTTAGGTTTATTTTCATTTATTTTTTAGGTTTATTATATTTTATTTTTTTATGTTTAGTCTTTATTTTATTTTAGGTTTTTATTCTTAGTTAATTTTATTTTTGTTTTGTTTAGATTTTATTTATTTATTTTAGTTTATTTTATTTTATGATTTATTTTATTTTAGTTTAGGTTTAGGTTTTATTTATTTTAGTTTAGTCTATTTTAGTTTAGTTTTGGTTTATTTTATTTATTTTAGGTTTTATGTTTTCTTTTAGGTTATTTAGGTTTTACTTTTGTTTATTTTTTAGTTTATTTTAAGTTTATTTTTTTAGTTATCAATTTTATTTTTTATTTTTATTTTCATTTAGATTTTATTTAATTTTTTTTACTTTAGGGTTTTTTAATTTTTTTTAGTTTAGTTTAGTATTCATTTATTTTCTTTTATTTTATTTTTATTTTATTATATTTTTTACATTTAGTTTTAGGTTTAGTCATAGTTTTATTTCTATTTTATTTTATTTTATTTTATTTTAGTTTATTTTAATTATTTTAATTTTATTTTATTTAGGTTTTGGTTTAGTTAGGGTTGGTATTTATAGGGTCATTTTAGTTAGTTAGGGTTTAGGTTTTTTAGGGTTATAGGTTGGTTTTTTTAAGGTTTAGGGTTTAGGATTTTTAAGATTATTTTTTTATTAGGTAGAGTCTTTTTATTATTTTCATTTATTTAAATTAACTGATCTAGTTTATTAGTTTATTTAGTTTATTTTATTTATTTTATTTTATTTGATTTTATTTTATTTAGTCTTATAAATTTAATTTTTATTTAGTTTGTATTTTTTTAGTTTATCACTAGGTTTAGTAATTTATTTTAGTTAAGTATTTATTTTATTTTAGGTTTAGGTTTTATTTTATTTAGGTTTATAGGTTTTTTATTTTTTAGTTTAATATATGTTTATTTTAGTAGTTTAGTATTTAGTTTATTATTATATAGTTTTTAGTTTAGTTTTTAGTTTAGGTATTATATATTTAGTATTTAAAGGTTTAGTTTATTATATTTTTTAGTAGTTTTAATTAGTTTATTTATTTATTTAGGTTTATTTTAGGTTTATGTTTAGGTTTAGGTTTAGGTTTTTTTTTAAGATAGTTGGGTAGGTCAGGTTTGGGAGTGGAGTGGGTTTGGTTTAAATATTTGAGTTTAGTTTTAGGGTTTTATGTAGTGAGTTTAGGGTTTATGTTTATGGGGTGGGTTTAGGTTTTAGTTTATTTAGGTTTTAGTTTAGTTTTGGGTTTTGGGTTTTTTTTGTCAGAGAACAAATTTAGATTCAACATTTCCTCTTTTTTATTTCATCAACCAAGTAACACACCAAGTTTTCTAAGACATAAGCGATGACATAGACAAAAAAATGAGCAGGCATAGAGCAAATCAAAAAACCTAGATAACTAAAACTATCTCTAATGTAAAGACACAGTTCAATAAGCAGAATCGATCGACGTTTCTTTCGCTTCTCTAATCTCTCCGCGGACTCTCATGTAGGATCCACCATCATATCACGATCTCTTCCTTCACACCACCACATGTAATATCCGATCCTCCTCGCCATAACCACCACTTCTCCAACCACCATCTCCATATTCACCAACATTTAGATCCTCACCACCACGATAATCACCGCCTCAGCCATCACATGTGACTAAGTCTGGTTGATAGTGATGTTCTCAAGCTCCATTCTTATGATTTAAGTTTTAGGTTTATTTTATTTTTAAATATATTTAGTTACTTTAGTTAGGATTAGAAGTGGGATCTAGGGTGGTTGTAGGGTTTGGGGTTATGCTAAGAGGGTGGGTCAGGAGATTTAGGTTGGGTAGGTGGGTTGGGGTGGTCAGTTTTGAGGGTAGGAGAGGTAGTTTGGGTAGGTTAGAGTTAGGGTTAAGGGTAAGTTATGGTTTGAATTTATATTAGATTTAGTTGGGTTGGGTTTTTCAGTTGGAGTTAGGGGTAGGTGGATATTTTTTTAGGTAAGGGCTCAGGGCCTGGATAGGGCCTGTTTTAGGTGGGTTTAATTAAGCAACCCACAGATCTATTTATTTATTTTATTTTCTTTATTTTCTTTATTTTATTTTATTTTATTTAGGTTTATTCTTTAGTTTTATTTATTTATTTTATATATTTTAAGTTTTTATATTTTTTTATTTAAGTTTTATTTTATTATTTTTATGTTTAGGTTTGGATTATTTTTAGTTTAGTTTAATTTTTATTTTATTTTCTAGGTTTCAATTTTATTTTTTATTTTTAGGTTTTGGTTTAAGTCTTTATTTTATTTTTTCAGGTTTAGATTTTAGGTTTTTATTTTAGGTTTACTTTTAGGTTTTACTTTTTTGTTTAGGTTTAGGTTTATTTTTTAGTTTATATTTCTTTATTTAGTTTAGGGTTTAGGTTTAGTTTATTTTAGGTTTAGGTTTAAGATTTATTTATTTTAGTTTATTTTATTTTAATTTAGGTTTAGGTTTATTTTATTACGTTTATTTTAGATTTAGGTTTTTTTTTTACGTTAGGGTTTAAGTTTTTTTTTTTTATATATTTTTATGTTTATTTTTTAAGTTTAGGTTTTTATTTAGTTTTTATTTTAGATTTCTTTTATTTTTATTTTATGTTTAGTTTTTATTTTATTTAGGTTATTTATTTTTAGGTTTATTTTATTTTTTTTAGTTTAGGTTTTTATTTATTTTATTTTAGTTTTTTTTATTTTTAATTTATTTTATTTTATGTTTAGGTTGAGGTTTTTATTTATTTTATTTTATTTAGGTTTATGTTATTTAATTTATTTTACTTTTTGGTTTTATTTCATTTGGGTTTATATTTTTAGGTTTTAGGGTTTTTAAGATTTTTTAGTTTAGGGTTAGGGTTTGAGGGTTTATTTGGGTTTAAGGATTTAGGGTTTTGGGTTTTATTTTTAGGTTTTTTTTTAGGTTTAGCCTAGTTTTTAGGGTTTAGGGTTTAAGGTTATGGTTTTTTTTAATTTTTAATTTTTTTTATTTTTTCTTTTTTTTTTAAATTAAGTAAACTCATATGTTTCGATTTATTTAGTTTATTTTTTATTTAATTTAATTTAATTTATTATTTTTATTTAGGTTAATTTTTATTTTTTTTTGTTTATTTTAAGTTTATTTATTTTGTTTAGGTTTTCATTTTAGTTTATTTTAGGTTTAGGTAGGATTAGGTTTATATTTTAATAGTTTTATTTTTATTTTATTTTTAGGTTTTTATTTTATTTTTTTATTTTCGGTTTAGGTTTATATTTAATTTTATTTTTTTAGGTTTTAGCTTTTTATTTTTAGTTTCATTTTTTAGTTTATGTTTAGGTTTATTTTAGTTTATTTTATTTTATTTAGTGGTTTAGTTTAGTTTATTTTAGGTTATTTTGGTCTGATATTTTAATTTAGTTTATTTTAGTTTATGTATTTTGTTTGTATTTTATTCTAGGTTTATGTTCTTTTATATTTTATGTTTTATTTTATTTATTTTAGGTTTATTTTTAGTTTTAATTTTAGTTTTATTTTTAGGTTTAGAATTTTATTTTTTCATTTAATTCTTAGGTTTATTTTATTTTCTTTCATTTTAGTTTTATTTTATTTAGGTTTTATTTTTTAGGTTTATTTTATTTTCTTTTAGTTTAGTTTTGATTTTATTTATTTTATTTTATTTAGTTTATATATTATTTTTATTTTTTTTAGTTTAGGTTTGATTTATGTTTTTAGTTTTAGGTATTTTTATTTAGGTTAAGATTTATTTTATGTTTTTAAGTTTATTTAGACATGTAGCTTTAGTTTTGTAGGATTTAGGTTTAGGTAGGTTTTATGGTTTGTTGGTTTAGGTAGGGTTATAGTTTAGGGTTTAGGGTAGAGTTTAAGGTTTTATTTTAAGATTTTGTTTAGGGTTTATGGTTTCTGGTTAGGTTTTATTTTAGGGTTTAGTGTTGTAGGTTTAGGGTTAGGTTTTTTTATTTTTTATTTTTATTTTTTTATTTTTATGGTTTAGGGTTTAGGTTTTAGGTTTATGGATCTGGTTTTAGTTCTATGCTTAGCATTTTTATTTTTTTTAACAGAGAACAAATATAGATTCAACATTTCTTCTTTTTGATTTCATTAACCAAAGAACACACCAAGTTTTCTAAGACACAAGCGATGACATATATAAAAGATTGGCACGCATAGAGTAAAATAAAAACCCTAGATAACTAAAATCATCTTTATTATAATGACATAGTTCCATAAGCAAAATCGACGCCATTCTTTAATTTCTCTCAATGTAATCAACCTCGAGGCAAGATCCACCATCATATCTTCGATCTCTTCGCCACCACCGCGGATCAACCTCTTATTTTCCCGCCATAACCACCACTATTCTCACCACCACCTCCATATCCACCTATCCCCCATTACTAGTGCATAACCTCGCTTCCCTCCACCGCTAACTCTAGACTAAGCATGGTTTACGATGTTCCTTCCATCAAAGTATCCATCATGTTTAAGGTTTATTAGGTTTAGTGTTTATGATTTTTTAATTTATTTAGTTACTTTAGGTTTAGGTTTAGGATTTAGGGTTTAAGATTTGGTTAGGGTAGGGTGGAGTAGTTATGGAGGTTTAGTGGGTAGTATCTAGTGCCTTTTTAAGTGTGGGGGAGGCCCAGTTTGCCAAGAGGTGGATTAGTTTAGGTCAATCAGGTCAGTTTTGTGGCCTGGGTGGATATGGTGGTCACGCCAGTGGCTAGTGGCCTCAGGGCCAGGCCCAGGCCCAGGAGGGCCTTCGGGCAGTGGTCTTAGTTGCCTCTTTAGTTTAGTGCCTGTGGCCTAGTGAGATAGGGCCCAGGTTTGTGGGTTTCAGGTTGTGGGCTAGGCTAGTATTTTTGTATTTAGTGGCATTCTGGCTTAGGGTTTAGGGTCTGGGTTGGCCTAGGGCTCAGTGGTCAGGCCTGTGGCCTCAGCAAGGTTAGGGTTGTTTAGGGTTATGAGGGTTATTTAGGATTTTAATGCACTTAGTTTAAGGCTCAGGATCAGGTTTGCTGTCCAAGATTTGTTAGTTTAGGTTTGGTTTAGCATTTCTTTACTTTAAAATTAAGTGCTTTAGTTTTTTTTTATTTATTTATTTAGTTTATTTTTATTTTATTTTATATTTTGTTTTATATTTTATTTAGGTTTGTTTTATTTTATTTATTTATTTTATTTATTTTAGGTTTATTTATTTTAGTTCTTTTTTAGGTTTAGTTTAGTTTTCACATTTTATGTTTATTTTTAGTTTAATTTGTTTTATTTATTTTTTTAGGTTTAGGTTTAGGTTTTTTATTTTATTTAGGTTTAGATTTTAGGTTTTATTTTAGGTTTATTTTATTTTAGTTTTTTAGTTTAGTTTTAGGTTTATTTTAGTTTTATTTTATTTTATTTATTTTAGGGTTTAAGTTTAGTTTATTTTAGGTTTAGGTTTATGTTTTATTTATTTTAGTTTATTTATTGTAGTTTGTTAGTTTATTATAATTCTTTATTTTAGGTTTTTTTTTTTTTCTTTAAGGTCCTTTTATTTTTATTTATTTTGAGGTTTTGGTTTAGTTTATTTTAGGTTTTAATTTATTTTAAGAGTTTATTTTAGCTTAGGTTTAGGTTTATTTTATTATTTTATTTTATGTTTAGGTTTTTATTTAGATTTATTTTTTTTATATGTTTATTTATTTTATTTTTATTTTGTTTAGTTTTATTTGATTTTTTTTTTTTTAAGTTTAGTTTTATATTAGTTTAGTTTAGGTTTTATTTATTTATTTTAGTTTAGTTTTTTATTTTATTTTATTTTATTTTTATAGGTTTTAGTTTAGTTTTTTATTTTATTTTATTTATTTTTTTTTTAGGTTTAGGTTTTTTTATTTATTTTCTTTTTATGTTTTATTTTGTTTAGGTTTAGGTTTTTAGGTTTTTAGGGTTTAGGGTTTACAATTTAGGGTTTAGGGTTTTGGGGTTTAGGGTTTAAGGTTTAGGGTTTAGGGTTTAGGGTTAGTTTTAGGGTTATAGGTTTTTTTATTATTTTTTATGTATTTTTAGGGTTTATGGTTTTGGTTTTAAGTTTAGGGTTTAGGTTCTAGTTTAGGGTTTAGGGCTTTTATTATTTTTTTAATAGAGAATAAATTAAAATTCAACATTTCTTCTTCTCGATTACATCAATGAAGTAACACTCCATGTTATCTATGATCGAAGCGATGACATAGATAAAAAAATGAGCACACTTAGAGCAAATTAAAAACCTTAGATAACTAGAACCGTCTCTACTATAAAGACATAGTTCCATAAGCCATTCTTTAGTTTCTCCAGTTTCCATTAAAACCACCCTAGCCTACCTATTAAAAGGATCCACAATCCTATCCCCAATCTCTCACTCCACCACCACCACGACTGTAACCTCTATTACTCCTCCCACCTTCATAT
Organism: Cymbidium sinense; assembly: GCA_021442155.1. NCBI lineage: Eukaryota > Viridiplantae > Streptophyta > Magnoliopsida > Asparagales > Orchidaceae > Cymbidium > Cymbidium sinense. The sequence continues at coordinate 45,190,759 of CM038216.1, forward strand.
CTACCACTACACTGACCACCACCTTCGTATCCACCAGCACCTCAAGATCCCCCACCACCACTCTGATAACCGACGACTCAACCTACGCCTCCACCACTAGATCTAAACTAAGCCTAATTGATGGTGATGTTCCCACCGTCAAGGTTTTTCCCATTCTTAGGGTTTTGGTTTATGTTTATTCGATTTAAGTGTTTAAGTTTATTTTTTAATTTTTTTACTTACTTTAAGTTTAGGTTTATTATTTGGGGTTTAGGGTTTAGATTTATCAGATGTTACCAGATTTCTATTTATGCTTTTATGGCATTATTGGCTAGGTTTTAAAGTTTAGCCTAGGGCCTTCAGTGGTTTTTTAGTTTTATAGGGTTTAGTTTTTAAAATCAGTAGGTTATAGTCATGGCTAGTGGTCATTTTTTAGTGGGCTTAGGGTTTTTTTATTTTATTTATAGTTTTTATTATTTTTTATTTAGATTTAGTTTTATTTAGTTTAACTCAGATTTTATTCATTTATTTTTACATCAATATCATTTACTGATCATCTATCTATTTTAGGCACAAGTCTGGTTTAGTTATTTATTATATCAGGTATTTTTTAGGCTTGTGGCTATCAGTTACAGTGGCTTTGCATTAGAGGGTTTGTGGAGGATTTTTGTTGATTTTATGCAGCTCAGCTAGTTTTAGGATCATGGATCATGGTTTAGTTTAGGAGCTCAGTTAGTTTAGTGGGTAGGTCAGGAACTATTTTTGATTTTTATTAGTTTTTTTAAAATTAAAGATATAGTTTAGTTTATTTATTAGTTTTTTTATTTTTTATTATATATATTTTAGGTTTATTTTTTATTTTATTTAGTTTATCTTTTATTTTAGGTTTATTTATTTAGTCATCTTAGGTTTATTATGTTTATTTTTAGTTAGTTTTATTTTTTATTTTATTTTGTGGATTAGGTTTATTTTTATTTTTAGGTAGTTTTAGGCTTTATTTTATTTTTTTTAGGTATGTTTTAGGTTTTATATTATTTGTTATTTAGTTATTTTTTAGTTTATTTTATTTATTTTATTTTATTTTAAGTAGTTTATTTTAGGTTTATTAATTTTATTTACTTAGTTTATTTTTTATTTTATTTTATTTATTTATGTTTAGATCTTTAGTTAATTGGTTTATTTTATTTATTTTTTAGGTTTTAATTTAGTTTTATTTTATCTTTAGCCTATTATTTTATTTTATGTTTTTTTTTATGAGGTTTTATTTTAGGTTTATTTTATTTTAGTTTATATATTATTTAGTTTATTTTATTTATCTTATTTTTAGGCCTTAAGTTTAGGTTAGATTTATTGGTTTTATTAATTATTTTTTAATTTATTTTACCTTTAGGTTTTAATTTTAAGTTATATTTAGCCAGGTTGTTTAAGCTCTGGAGTCCAGGGATTGGGGCCTGGGGTTTAGGGTTTAGGAGATCTGGGCTTTGGTATCAGGGTGATTTAGTATTCATGTATTTTGTAGGTTAGCTAGGCACAACCACTAGGATTTAGGGTTTATTCTTTAGTTTAGTATTATTTTAAGCTAGCCTAGGGTTAGTTTTTTTTTTTCATTTTTTTTTTTAAACCAAGTAAACTTAGTTTTTTAAAGTTTATTTATTTATTTTGTTATTTTATTTTATTATTTTATTTTATTTTAATTTAGTTTATTTTATTTTAAGTTTATTTATTTTAATTTAGGTTTTATTTAGTTTTTTTTAGGTCTAAGTTTATTTTGGTTTTATTTTAGTTTAGTTTTATTTTATTTTTATTTTTTTAGGTTTTGATTTCATTTTATTTTTTGGTTTAGGTTTGGTTTTATTTTATTTTAGGTTTTAGGTTTTTTATTTATGTTTATTTTATGTTTTTTTTAGGTTTAGTTTATTTTTTAGTTTTATTTTATTTTATTTAGTTTAGATTTAGGTTTAGGTTTCAGGTTTCATTTATTCCGACCTTAATTTATTTATTTTTATTATATTTATTTTAGATTTTAGTTTTTTTTTTTTATTAGGTTTAGGTTTTATTTTAAGTAAGTTTAGGTTTTATTTAGTTTTTATTTTATTATATTTTAGGTATGTTTCTTTTATTATTTTATCTTTTAATTTATTTAAGTTTTTTTTAGTTTAGGTTTTCATATTTTATTTTATTTTAATTTAATTTTATTTAATCTTTTTGGTTTATGTTTATTTTAAGTCTAGTTTAGGTTTTAGTTTATGTTTTTTATTTTATTTTAGTTTATTATTTCTTTTAGTTTAAATTTTTTATTTTTTTTATATTTTTTAGGTTTTATTTAATTTAGATTTCAATTTTAGCTTTAGGGTTTAGGGTTTTGGCCTGGGTGTTTAGGTGTGGTTAAGCTTTTTTTGGTAGTGGGTTTTAGGGTTTAGTGGTCAGTGGTCCATGGTTTGTGGTTTCAGGGTCCGTGGCTGGGCCTAGTTTAAGCTTTGATTTATGATCCATGTTTTGTCCTAGGGTTTAGGGTTTATGAGTTTTTATTTTAAACAGAGAATAAATATCAAACTCTTCCTTTATTATTTAGTTAATTTTTTTTTAGTATCTTTATTATTTTAGTCTTTTTTCAGGTCTTGATCTAGATTTAGGCCCAAGATTTAGGTCATGTAGTGGCTCAGGTTATATTTCCACCTGCCAGTGGTCATGGTTAGGCTCAGGGAGGATTTAAGTCTGGGGGTGTGGTAGGGCCAGTGGCCCAGAGGGTCTGAGGCTCAGTTTTACTTATTTAGGTTTAAACCAATGCTCAGTATTGTGGTCAGTGATCTTTAGGTTTATCAGTTTATAGGGTTTCTCTAGTTTAGGGCTCATGGTTAGTTGAGGTCATAAGGTTAGGTTTCAGCCTGGCTCATTCAGGCTGTCTTTAGCTGTAGGGCCTCTGGCCTTAGCCTCAGGTCATTCATTTAGGCCCAGTCTGCACTAGGTTGGCCCTTGGTAGTGGCCTCTTCTTTTAGGGCCCAGTGGCTATGGTCTACATAGTCTTTAGGATCTAGGGAGTGTCAGCCATGTCACAGGCCCAGTGGTCTTAGCTTAGTTATGATGGGCCCGCCCAGGCCTGGGCTGGCCCAGGGCCTGGCTGGCCTGTTTAGGTGGTCTAATTTAGGCCTAGCATACAGGTAGTGTGGCTCAGAGTCTGGTTATGAGGGCTCAGTTTTGTGTGGGCTCATCTGGTTGGCCAGGGCTTAGGGCTCAGATCTGGGTCTTCAGTCAGTGGCCTTGTGGCCCAGGGTCAGTTTTGGCCCAGTGAAGTCAGGTCTAGTAGCTTTAGTGTCCAGTTTATGGTTTAGGTCTGGGGTCAGTAGAGATCTAAGATTTAGTGGGGTTTGTCAGGTTTGTGGTTTATTTTAAAAAACAGTGTAGGTTTAGTTTTTTTTATTTTAGTTTATTTTATTTTATTTTTAGTTTATTTATTTTATATTTTATTTAGGTTTATTATTTATTTTTATTTTATATTTATTTTTGGTTTATTTATTTTGTTTTATTTTTTTTATTTAATTTTGGTCTTAGGTTTATGTTTATTTTTTTGTTTAGTTCCATTTTAATTTTATTTTTTTGGTTTAGGCTTTTTTATTTATTGGTTTAGGTTTAGGTTTTTAATTTTTTTTTTCAGTTTATATTATAAGTTTTTATTTTAGGTTTATTTTTAGGTTTTATTCTTTAGTTTAGTTTTAGGTTTATTTTTAGTTTATTTTATTTTATTTAGTTTAGGTTTATGTTTATATTTTTATTTAGTTTAGGTTTTATTTATTTTATTTAGTTTATTTTAGTTTAGGTTTAGGTTATAATTTATTTTTGTTTTGATTTTCTAGTTTAGGTTTAGTTTATCTTTAGGGTTTGGTAGTTTATTTAGGTAGTTTAGGTTTATTTATAAATTTAGTTTATTTTAGCTTAGGTTTAGGTTTATTTTATTTTTTATTTTAGATTTAGGTTTTTTGGGTTGGTTATATTTTAATTTATTTTAGGTTAATTTTGTGTTTTATTTAGTTTTATTTTATTTATCTACGTTTATTTTTTATTTTATTTTGTTTAGTTATTTTTATTTTAGGTTTATTTTGTTTATTTTATATTTTAGTTTAGTTTAGGTTTTATTTATTAATTAGTTTTTTTTATTTTTATTTTATTTAAGGTTTGGTTTAGTTTAGGTTTTATTTTATTTTATTTTCTTTTAGGTTTAGGTTTTTATTTATTTTATTTTATGTTTTATTTTAGTTTAGGTTTGGTTTGGGTTTTTTAGGTTTTGGGGTTTTAGGTTGTGGCCTAGGTTTAGGGTTTTAGGGTGGGTTTAGGCATAAAGTTTTAGTGTTTAGGTTTTAGATTTAGGGTCTGTGTTTAGTTTTAGGGCTTTTGTTTTCTTTAATAGAGAATAAATTTAGATTCAACATTTCTTCTTTGACACATCAACCTAGTAACACTCCATGTTTTAGGATAGATGACATTGATAAAAAATGAGCACACATAGAGCAAATTAAAAACTTTAGATAATTAGAACCGTCTATACATAGTCAAGTCATTCTTGCTTTCTCCAGCTCCCATCAAACCACCCCATTTCACCCATTAGAGGGTTTAGGGTTTAGGGTTTATTTACCATTTAGGGTTAATGCTTTAGGGTTTAGAGTTTAGGTTTAATGTTTAGGGTTTTGGTTTAGGGTAGGGTAGGTTTGTGGTTTAGTGTTAGGGTTTGGGATTTAGGGTTTAGGGTCAGAAAAGTGGTTTAGGGTTTAGGGTTAATTTTGGGCTTTTTAGGGTTAGTGTTTATTTATTTTTATTTTAGAGTTTAGGGTTTAGGGTTTAGGGTTTAGTGTATTGGGTTCAAGTTTTGGTTTAAGGTTTAAGGATTTTGGTATTTTTTAATAGAGAAAAAATTTAAATTCAATATTTCTTTTTGTCGATTTCATGAACCAAGTAAATGACATAGATCAAAAATGAGCACGCATAGAGCAATGGCATAGATCAAAAATGAGCATGCATAGAGAAAATCAAAAGCCCTAGATAACTAGAACCATCTCTACTATAAAGACTCATTTCTGTAAGCAGCATGCCAGATCAGCCTTTCTTTAGTTTCTCTAGTTCCCATCAGAACCACCCTGGCCTCTCGAGTAGAGGGATCCACCTTCATATCCCAGATCTCTCTCTTCGCCACCACCATTGATGTAACCTCCGTTGCTCCTCCCACCTCCATAACCACCATTTCTCTGACCATCACCTCCATATCCACCAGCACCTCTAGATCCCCTACCAACACTATGATTATCGCCGCCTCCACCTTCACCTCCACCGCTAGATCTAAACCGAGCAGAGTTGACGTTGGTGTTCTTGCTGTCAAGGTTCTACCCATTCTTATGGTTTAGGCTTAGGTTTATTAAGTTTTACGATTCAAGTTTATTTTTTAATTTATTTAGTTACTTTAGGTTTAGATTTAGGGTTTAGTGTTTAGGGTTTATGGTTTACTGTTAAGGCTTAGGGTATAGGGTTTAGCTTTTTTTATTTTAAACTCAAATGATTCCATAACGAACAAGAAATTACCAAAACAAATGAGACATTATCCTCTAACAACTAATAAAATAGGATAAAATAAAATGTAATTCTAAAATTCATAAAAATAATATTTCAAAAATTGATTTAACTCCTAGAGAAAATAAACTTTTATTTTATATAAGGACAACAAAGCTTAGTCAAATAAGTAGAAACCCATATCATCATTAGATTGCTCTCAGCTCTTTCCTTCTTTCTATTACAACAAGCCTTACAAAAAAATAGTAATGTAAGCATCAGCAGACCACATCAAATTTACTAGGATCTTTCAAAAACTCCTTAACCTTCTCGGCCTTCGGGTATGAGTAATCAGTGGCAATCATGATGGTGAGGACATTATTGTAAGCATTGATGAACACGTGGGACGCTACAGCAAGGGTGGGATAAGAGAGGGCCAGTGAGAGAGAAGTGATCATTAGAAGGGCTGCCAAAAACTTCTCATTGAGATCATCTTTAGTGAGGTCAAGCACCTTAGGACTGAACACTAAACCATCATCATACATAGACTGGACGATAAGGCCATAAGAGAATGGCCTAGCCCCCAACTTAGTGAGGATAACAACCTTTGAAGATCCCACCTTATCGCATTTTTTAATCAGCTCAACCGGGGTGATAATTTCAACAAAACCTGGAAGAAAGAGGTTTGTGAACGATCCAAACCAATGCTACCTAGGGGAACCACAAAATCAATAGGTGCAACAAGACCAACATGGCTAGGAGCACCAACTTTGTATTTTTGAACCTCTTCCCTGACTTCTTTAAGATCAACTTTCATAAAAATCAGCTCAATCATGGTTTAGGGTTTAGGCTTTTACGATTTATGCTTTTAGGGTTTAGGGTTTAGTGTTAGGGTTTTGGGTTTAAAGGTTTGGGTTCATGATTAAGGGTTTTAGGTTTAGGGTTTTGTGTATAGAGTTTTTTAAGGTTTAGGGTTTAGGGTTTAGGGTTGTAGGTTTAATGTTGTATGTTTAAGATTTAGGGTTTAGAGTTTAAGATTTAGGGTTTAGGTTTTTTTATTTTTTAAATTAAGTACACTAGTAGGTTTATGTTTATTTAGTTTATTTTATTTATTTTAGTTTATTTTATTTTTTATTTTTATTTAAGTTTATTTTTTATTTAGTTAATTTATTTATTTTGATTTATTTATTTTAGTTTAGAGTTTTTATTTTACTTTATCTTTAGGTTTAGTTTAGGTTTATTTTTTAGTTGAGTTTTATTTTTTATTTTGTTTAGGTTTGTTATATTGACTTTGGTAGTTTAGGTTTATATTTTATTTTTTTTCTTTTTTAGTTTTAAGGTTTATATTTTAGTTTATTTTTTTTTAGATTTTATTTTAGTTTAGGTTTAGGTTTAGGTTTAGTTTATTTTATCATTTAGTTTATTTTGGTTTAGGTTTATTTTATTTTTAGGTTTTAGGTTTATGTTTTATTTATTATTTTAGTTTAGTTTATTTTAGTTTAGGTATTTATTTTATTTTATTTTGTTTATTAGATTTTATTTTAGGTTTAGTTTTTTTTAGTTTAGGAATTTATGTTTTATTTTATTTTTTGAGGTTATTTTTTTAGGTTTAAGTTTTATTTTATCTTTTTTAGGTTTATTTTATTTTATTATTTATATTTTATTTAGGTTTTTTTATCTCAAGGTATATTTTTATTTTAGTTAATTTAAGTCTATTTATTTTATTTTAGTTTATTTTATTTTATTTTATTTTATTTTTTTAGGTTTAGGTTTTAGTTTAGGTTTTATTTTATTTTATTTTTATTTTATATATTTTTATGTTTTTATTAATTTATTATTAGCTTTTATTTAGTTAGTTTTATTTATTTTATGATTTGGGGATAGGATTACATTTTAGGGTGGGTTTTAGGTTTTAGGTTAAGGTTCAGTAGGGTTTAGGGTTTAGGATTTAGTGTTTAGGGTTTTAGGGTTTAGTGTGGGGTTTAGGGTTTGGATTTTAGGCTTGTGGTTTAGGTTTGTGGGTTTTTAGTATTTAGGTTAGTTTAGGGTTAGTGTTATTTTATTATCTATTATTTTTTTATTTTATTTTAGTTTAGTTTTAGGTATTAGGCTTAGGGTTGAGGTTTTAGTTTAGGGTTTAGGGTTATTGTATTTTTTTCTAATAAAGCAAAAATTCAGATTCAACATTTCATCTTTAGTTTTCATCAACCAAGTAACACATAAAATTTCTCCAATTCCCATAACTCCTTTCGAAGGATCCACCATCATATCCATGTTTACCCCATTGACTATAGTAACCTCCTCACACCATGTTATTTTAATTTATTTTATTTTATGTTTTATTTAGTTTAGGTTTAGTTTTTAAGTTTTAGGGTTTAGGTTTATTTAGGGTAGGTTTAGTAGGTTTAGTTTGGGGTTTATTTAGAGTTTTTTAGGGTTTTTTTATTTAGGGTTTATGGTTTTATTTTAGCCTGGGTTTAGGGTTTTAGTTTAGGGTTTAGGGTTTGGGATTTAGGGTTTGGGTTGTAGGTTTAGGTTTTTATGGTTTTTTAGGATTATGGCTTTTTATTTATTTATATTTATTCTTTTTTTATTTTTATTTTGTTATTTAGGTTTAGGTAAAGATTTTATTTTTATTTTAAGTTTAGTTTAGGTTTATTTTTAAATTAAAACATGTACTTATAAGAATTTTATTATTTATTTTGAGGGTTTTGGTTGGGTTAGGTTAGCTTATTTATTTTAAATTTACAAAGCCGGCAGGTTTTGGTTTATTTAGTTTATTTAGTGTATTTTTTATTTATTTTAGTTTATTTTATTTTTTTATTTTTATTTATGTTTATTTATTTAGTTTTAGTTAGTTTAATTTATTTATTTTAAGTTTATTTATTTTACTTTAGGTTTTTTTAATTTTTTTAGTTTTAGTTTATTTTAGTTGAGATTTATTTTATTTTATTTTGAGGTTTATGTTTAATTTTTATTTTATGTAGTTTAGATTTTAATTTTATTTTTAGGTTTAGATTTTAGGATTTTATTTGGTTTTATTTTAGATTTTATTTTTTTAGTTTTAGGATTAGGTTTATTTTTAGTTTATTTTATTTATTTATTTATTTTAGGTTTAGTTTATTTTAGGTTTAGGCTTAGGTTATTAATTTTAGTTTATTTATTTTAGTTTAGGTTTAGGTTTATTTTATTTTATTTTATTTTATTTTAAGTTTAAGTTTTTCTTTTAGGGTTTAGGTATTTATTATTTATTTTTAGGTGTTTTTAGGTAGTTTAATCAGATTTTATATTTTATTTATAGATTTATTTTATCTAAGTTTTAGGTTTATTTATCTTTATAGTTTAATTATTTTATATAGTTATTATTTTAGTTTAGTTTTTAGTTTTTATCTTATCTATTTAATTTAGTAGTTATTTATTAGTTTAGTTAGGTAGGGCCCAGGGAGTTTAGTAGGGAGGTAGGGTCAGTGGTTGGGGTTTAGTGGGTCAGGGAGGTGAAGCATTAGTAAGATTTGGGTAGTGGGTGGTTCAGTAGAGTTATGAGTAGGATTTAATTTAGAAAGGTTTAGTATAGGGTTTAGGGTTTTAAAAAAGTAAAACGATATTTAGGAATATTTAGTTTATTTTTTTTTATTCTTTAGTTTATTATATTTTTTTTTTTTTTTATTTAAGTTTATTTTTTTTTTTTTTATTTAGTTTATTTATTTTATTTTAGGTTTATTTATTTTTTAGTTCATTTTTAGTTTAGGATTTTTTATTTTAGGTTTATGTTCTTTTAAATTTACTAAATTTGGGTTATTTTAGTTTATTTAGTGTATTTTTTTATTTTTTTAGTTATTTTTTATTTTAAATTTTTATTTATGTTTATTTTTTTTTGTTAGTTTAATTTTATTTATTTTTATTTATTTTATTATTTTAATTATTTAATTTTTAGTTTTAGTTTATTTTTAGTTGAGATTTATTTTATTTTATTTTTAGGTTTTTGCTCATTATTTTAATTTGTTTTGGTTTAGATTTCATTTTATTTTTAGGTTTAGATTTTAGGATTGTATTTTAGATTATTTTAGATTTTATTTTTAGTTTAGGATTAGGTTTTTTATTTATTATTTTTAGATTAGGTTTTAGGCTTTAGTTATTAATTTTAGTTTTTATTTAGTAGGTTTTTTTTATTTATTTTAGGGTTTTTGGATAGGGTTAGTTTTATGTTCTTTTAAATTTAGGTTTTAGGTTATTTAGTTTATTTAATGTATATTTTAATTTATTTTAGTTTATTTTATTTTAAATTTTTTATTTAGTTTTTTTATTTTGCTAGTTTTATTTATTTTAGTTTATTTATTTTACTTTAGGTTTGTTAATTTAGTTTCTTTTTAGTTTTAGTTTTTTTTTAGATTTATTTTTATTTTTTATTTTTGAGGTTTATGTTTTATTTTTATTTTTTGTTTTTTTACATTTTATTTTTTTAGTTTAGATTTTAGAATTTTTTATGTTTATTTTAGATTTTATTTCAATTTAGATAAGGTTTATTTTAGTTTATATTATATTTTAGGTTTAGTGGTTTATTTAGTAGCATTAGTATTTAGTCATTTATTTATTTAATGGTTTATTTTTATTTTTAAGTTTTAAGTTTAGGTTTATTTACATTTTAGGTTTTTAGGTAGGTATTAGTTTTAGTATTTTATTTATTTAGTTTAGTTTAGGTAATTATTTATAGTTATTTTATTATTAGGTAGAGGTTTAGTTGGTTTTTATATATGTTTATAGGTTTAGGTTATTACATATATTAGGTTTATTTAGTATGTAGATTGGCTAGGGAGCTTAGGGTCAGTTGTGGGTTTTAGTTTTTTTTAGGGCTCAGGGTCAGTAGACTCAGGGCCAGGGTCATAGCTAGTAGGGTTTTGTTAGGTTGAGGGTCAGTAGTGGTAGGGTAGGTAGGAATTTTGTTTCTATTTTAGGGTTTAAAAAAATCAAACCCGACAGTTTAGGTTTATTTATTTATTTTTATTAATTTTAATTTATTAAATTTTATTTTATTTAAGTTTATTTATTTTTATTTAGTTTAGCTTATTTATTTTAGGTTTATTTATTTTTAGTTCATTTTTATATGTATGTTTAGTTTTTATTAGTTTTATTTTAATTTATTTTAGATAAGTTTATTTTTTAGGTTTAGTTTTATTATTTTTTTAGGTTTATCTTTTTTTAATTTATTTTATTTATTATAGTTTATTCATTTATGTTATTTTTATATTTTAGTTTTTTATTTTTAGGTTTTTTTAGGTTTATTTATTATTTAGTTTATTTATTTTATTTTGTTTATTTAGGTTTAGGTTTTTTAGTTTTTTTATTTATTTTTTAGTTTATTTTATGTTTTTATTTTAGTTTTATTTTATTTTATAGGTTTATATTTTTATTTTATGGTTTTATTAAGGTTTATTATTTTGGTTTATTTATTTTAGTTAATTTTATTTAGTTTAGTTTTATTTATTTTATCTTTAATAAGAAGTGTTTTAGGAGGTTTTAGTTTAGTTTATAGTATTTATTTAGCATGGTTTATGGAGTTAGAGGTGGTAAAGTGTAGGATAGGTAGAAGGTTTATGGTTAGGTGTGGTGATTAGGGAGTTGTAGGTTTAGATAGGGTTTAGAGAATAGGGTTAGGGTTAGTGAGTGTAGGGCCCAGATTTAGTGGTAGGGTTAGTGGTTTTAGTTTAGTATTTTATTTTTATTTTTTTTATTTTAAAATTCAAACCCGTGGTAGGTATTTAGTTTATTTTATATTTTAGTTTATTTTATTTATTTTTAATTTAGGTTTTTTATTATTTAGTTATATTTATTTAGGTTTTTGTATAGTTTAGGTATTTATTTTAGTTTAGTTTTGTGGGTTTATTTTAGTTTAGTTTATTTTATTTTTAGGTTTGGTTTTATTTTAGGTTTAGGATTAGGTATTATTTACATTTAATTTTAGGTTTTTATTTTATGTTTATTTTTAGGTATTTAGTTTAGGTTTATTTAGTTTTCATCTGATTTAGTAGTAGGTTTAGGTATTTAGTTTAGTTTAGTTTTTATTAGTTTAGGTTTATTTATTTTATTTTTAGGTTTTAGTTTTTAGGGGTGGTATTTTTATTGTTTATGTTTATATTTTTTATTTGTTTTTTATTTTATTTTATTTTATTTTATTTTTTAATTATTTTAGGTTTAGTAATTACTTTATTTAATTTTTTTTTTAGTAGTTTATGTTTTATTTATTTTTTATTTTATTTTTTAATTTTAATTTTTATTTTATTTTCTTTTAGGTTTATGTTTAGTTTAGTCTTGGTTTAGGTTAGTTTATGTTTTATTTATTGTTTATTTAAATTTTATTTTTTTTTTTTTATTTTAGGTTTAGTAGATTTATTTTTTAGCTTTAGGGTTAGTTTAGGGTTTAGGTTTAGGCTTTTTGGTTTAGGTCCATGGTTTAGTTATTTTATTATAGGGTTTAGGTCATGGTTTTTAGGGTAGGGTAGGGTTTAGGGTTTGGGTTTAGGGTTTAGGGTTTCGGTTGGTTTTAGGATTTGAGGTTTAGGTTTTCAATTCAAGATTCATGTTTTTTAGGGTTTTGTTTTTTTTTATTTTAAATAGAGAACAAATTCATCAACATTTCTTCTTGTTCATTTAGTTTATTTTTTTTATTTATTTTATTTTATTTATGCTTATTTTATTTTATTTTATTTAGTTTATTTATTTTAGGTTTATTTATTTTAGTTTAGGTTTTTAATTTTATATTTTAGGTTTTAGGTTTAGGTTTACTTTTTAGTTGAGTTTATTTTTTCTTTTTTAGGTTTAGGTTTTCTTTTTAAATTTTAGGTTTAGCTTTAAGTTTTTATTTTATTTTTTTTGGTTTAGGTTTTATTTTTTTATTTTAGTTTAGGTTTTTTTTCTTTTTTAGGTTTAGGTTTTATTTTAAGTTTATTTTTAGTTTATGTTTAGGTTTATTTTATTTATATTTATTTAGTTTAGGTATAGGTTTAGGTTTAGTTTATTTTGTTTTAGGTTTTGGTTTTATTTATTTTGTTTAATTTATTTTTAGTTTAGGTTTATTTATTTTTTTTATTTTTATTTTATTTTAGGTTTATTTTAATTTTATTTATTTAAGTTTATTTTATTTTAGGTTTAGTCATTATTTAAGTTTTATTTTTAGTTTAGGTTTTATTTATTTTATTAATTTAGTTTTATTTTAATTTTATTCTCTAGGTTGAGGTTTAGTTTAGGAGATTTTATTTTGGTAGATTTTTATATTTTATTGAGGCTTTATTTAGTTTAGTAGGTTTTAGCTTGGTAGGGTTTAGGTGGTTAGGGTTTAGAGATGGTGCAGGTTTTAGGGTTTAGCTTAGGATTTAGGGTTTTGGTTTTGGGATTTAGGGTCAGGGTGAGTAGGGTGTAGGGCCAAAGATTAGTGGAGGTTTATGGTGGGGTTTTAGGGTTTAGGGTTTAGGGTGGCTCAGTAGGTAAGCCCAATTTAGTCCAATGTAGGGTTTGGCATTTGTTAAGCAGAAGAAAACCAGATCTCAACTTTGTTTATTTTAATTTATTTTTTTAGGTTTATTTTAAGTTTATTTTTAGTTTAGGTTACATATTTTAGATTATTAGTTTATTTTATTTATTTTTAGTAGTAGTTAGTTTATATCTTTTTATCTTTTATTTTATTGGTTTATTTATTAGAGGTGGTTTTTAGGTCAGGTTTAGGTGGAGGGTTTAGGTAGGGTAGGTTTAGTAGGGTAGGTAGGGTTTAGGGTTTTTTTATAGAGGTAGGGAGGGTTTAGGATTAGTTTAGGTTAGTTTAGTTTTAGGGAGTGGTTGGGTAGGATTTAGGTAGGGTTTAAGGAGGGTTTAGGCTTTAGTGTTTAGGGTTTTAGGGTTTAGGATTAGTTTAGGTTTTAAGGTTTATGGTTTTAGGTTTAGGGTTTAAGGTTAGGGTTTGGGTTTAGGATTTAGGGTTTTGGGTAGCCGAGCTCTACCCTTATACAACCTGGAATAGAAAAGAATAATTATAACTGTATTAAATGCTATGGGGGTCTTCTTTCTTCATATCTTCATTTCTGATTTGGTTCCTTGTTTCATTTGGATGGTGCTTCAAAGGCATCAGGCACCTAGACAAAGCCTTCTCATTCAATGCTCATCCTAATCCCTAACATCACTATTCTAAATCCTATTAAAAAAATTACATTTATGTGGGAAATAAACTACACCTGCAAAATAGAGGTTAGCTAAATATAAATATAATCCCAAGCAATTATTTTTTATAATTTGACTTAGACTAGATGGGCAACTAAGCCCACCTGTCCTAACTTGGATTATGCTTATGGATTTTGGCAACTTGCAAAAAGTATCCCTTAAGCATAATCTTTGCAAAAAATATGAATAGGTTAATATTGGCCTATCATCTAGTCTACGAAGCATACACCCTAATATCCAATCTAAAATAATACATCATAAAACAAAATATACATCACAACATACACCGTCCTAACTTAGAGCTAGAAGTAGTGACTTAATTCTAATGTGTGTATCAAGGCTTGTGTGGTAAGTCTTGTTAGGCATTTGTGTTGTATTTTTTAAGTGTAGAAAGATTCAATTTAACATGGAATGTTGATTTCACATGATGTAGTTTAATTGATTTGAGAATTTTAATTTGTGTATTTTTTTCATTTGATTACACTTAGCAACTAAGTGTCATAAAGAGAGGAAAAGAGGATTGCCCTCTTTCATCCATGCCTTAAGTCAATTTCTAAACAATATTAATTTTCTTTAGTTCTCTTTAGTGAATTACTTACTAAATGATTTAATTAATCCTTAGTTTAGGTTCACTTTAAATAATCATATTCAAAATGAAAGGCATCTTAAGATTAATTTAATTGAATTACTACCACATGACATATATTAAATCATTCTTTTCCAACACATGCATTTAATCCATTTAATGTGTACATGCAACATATTATAGCACACTTAAATGATGAATGTATGTATGTTTAGAATTTATATTATATTTGATTGAATTATTTAAACATATTAATTTAAAACTTTATCCAAATACTTATACAAAAAATGACATAAGAATGAAATTAAATGCATTGTAAACCGGGAGTCAAGTAATCAAATGACCTCCTTGGAGCTAGCTAAAGCCTCATATTCTTGGGATGTCCAAACTATATACTTATTTACATTCAAACATATGTAAATTTGAATACAAGAACAAAAGAAGTAAGCTCCAAATCATATGGCTAATTAATTCAACCATTTAGTCAATTATGAATGCATGCAATTTTAATGTAAACTGGGATTTTCATTCATTAACCACATATACATATACATGTATAAAGATATCAGCAAGTACATGTCATTGTTAAACCATGAAAGTAAGGTAATTAGATGACCTCCTTGGGGAACTAAAGCCTCGTATTCCTGGGATGTCCAGACTATATACTTACTTTTCTTGGACACACATGGATGTATACATAAATGAGGGAAAGAAAACCATGCAAAATATTGTATATTTTTCTGATTGAATCATTTATATATATGTATTAAAGCTCTATCCAATATCTACTGTTGAAATACATAAGAACAAAATCAAATGGGTACGTGCCATTGTTAAACTAGGGGACTGAGGTAATAAAATGACCTTCTTGGGGCTAACTAAAGCTTCATGTTCCCGGGATGTCTAGACTATATACCCATTACCATTGAATCTTACATAAATCAACTCATGAATAGAGGAAAGAGAACTCAACATTCATACACTTAAGCTATAAGCACATGCATTTCTTATGTATTTATAACTAGCATCATAACAAATATTATTCTTTATTTATAAGCTTTTGAGAAATACATTTTGATTTAATAGTGATAATGGATACGCATATATTAAATTAAATCAACACATGCAAGCTTACATAAAGGAAATCCATTTTATTTTACTTGATTTTGAAAAGATGGATGCATGAATTCAAATGACATACCAAATTTAACATGATTGGAAAGAGGACAATCAAATATAAGCATGTGATTCATTCAACCAAACTAGTTCTTAAGGACAATCAAAATAAATAATATTATTTAAAGCAAACCAAAGTTTCTTTATTAATTAAGTTTTGGATTTCATTTGATTTAAAGAGGGGAAGAGAAATCATCACTTGTTGTTTTAAACCTATTCACACATTAATGATTTGATGTAATTTAACGAAATGTAATTAAGTTATTTTTATTGGTTAATTAAGTTGAACATTTAATTATATGAATTAATAACACTTACCTATGTCACCATAAAGTAATTAACTAAATAATTATAGGCCAACATGATATGCATGGAAAATAAACTTGCAATGATCCTAGGAAATAAAAGGGGCCTAATGCAATTGACTCATGATTAATATTTAATTAGATTAAGTGAATTAATTACTCTTATGGTTTTTCCATAAATGTGTACTAACCATAATTTCATTAAACTCCTTTAGGTTATTAAACACCTAAAGATCTATCCCATTATTTAATTAATTAGGTTTGATGTGATTATGATTTCAATTTACTTAAGTGATTTAAATATTTAGTTAAATCTTAATTAATTTCATTTTAAGATAGGGTTAAATGAACTTAGGGAAAGGGGTCCCAACCTTATTCCCCAGTTCACTTACTATTGAGCAATGATTAATAAACTTAATTAACTAATTTGTTACTATTCATGGGATTAATTAATCATTAATTAACTTAAATGAGTAGTTAAGGATTAGTTTGACAATTTTAATAATTAAGTGAGCAATAAATCCCAAGAAAATCATAGGAGACAGAGGCCATCCCATTAAATTAACCCACAAAATTTGGGATTAATACCTCAAGTAATTAATGATTAATTAAACTAATAAATTTTGTAATTAAATTTTAATTAAACCTTAATTAATGTTCAAAATTAGTTAAGATCATTTTTAATTAATTATATTCTTAAATAGATTTAAAATGAGTATTTATTTTTATTTTTTATTTTTGTATGATTTTTTATGATTTTTAGAAGTTTCAACCATTCAAAATGATTAATTAAGCCTAATTAAAGCTTAATCCTATTGGCGCCACGTGGCATGCTTTCCATGTGGCATAGCGAGATTGGCTACTTAAAACTTATCTAACTCAACGCCTATGTGACATAGGCAGACGCGCTTTCTCGTTCATCATTCGATCTAAGATCAGACTACTATGATTAATCTTATAGCTTAATAGGATTAAATCAGATTGATCTAGTGGATCTAATCACTATCGTCCATTCCAATCATGCGGAACAGATGGTGCGTGATCTAACATCATGCTAGTGAAGGGATAATGGAGTCTGTCTAACATTGGTCACTTGATCCAAGCTTATACAATATCAGATAAACTACAAAAGGATCCCACACCTTCACAACATTGATTGGAGGGGATCTAACAATCAAGATTACACGAGATCAAGTTTTCTTCAAAATGCTCCAACCCATTTTTGCCTAAGGATCAATTTTGGAAGCATACCTCACTGGAGCTCAAAACTGGCAGCTCGAATGATTGAGGAAGCTTCATCTAGTGGAGATAAAGCCTTATTGAGCAGCAATTGTATCAATTCCTTGATGTTCACTCGAAATGCCATGAACTGATGATTTGGAGCTCAGCTTTGATTGAAGCCCCACTTCTAGTGCTCAAGAAGCTTGGGAGATGGTTTGTTCTTGCTCGATGAGGCCTAGGGAAGGTGTGTGCAAAGTAAAATTGAGTTTGATGGAGAAATGGGGATGTTAGGTCAGAAATTGGAGTGTCATATTTTGGGACAGATGGGAATGGCATTTGATTGAGGAACGTGAGCTTAGGAATGGCTCTAGCAACTTATCTTGGGTAGCTAGGCTGAGGAATGATTTTGTGTGTGTTGAGTTAAAATGAGAGGTATACACTCTGGATCGGACTTGGTCATCTAACCATCTCAACGAGTCGTGGATGGTAGGGAGGAGGTGAGTTGGCTTGATTTGGTTGGTTGAAGGTGTGGAGGTGGCTGCCAAGGAGGAATCATGGGTATCTTATGGGTTTCTAATGCTCTAATGGGGAGGTTGAGGTGATTTCACATCCCATGGGTCATGGCCGTCCCAACCACCCCTTGGGTCAAGTTGCACAGTGTCCTAAGTGGACCATTGGGAGAGTACCAAGTGGCCAAGGATTGGAGAAGATCACTTACATGGGTGATTTTTCTCATGTGATGCCCTTAACCCAAGGGTAGAATGGTCATTTGATATTGGATTTGATTTGGTTAGATTTGAAATGAGCCAAAAGTGGGTTAGTCCAAACTTCAAGTCAATTGGAGTTTATTTGGTTAGGTTTGACTCAATTTTACTCATTTAGGTCAAATTATGTTATGTTGGGTCAAGTTGACCAATTGGTCAAATTAGGTCAAACCAAGGATTAGGTCAAGTTCATATGATCATTTGGAATGTTTTGGTTCAATTTGTTTGGTTTAGTTTGGCTTAGATTTGATTTTGGCTCATTTGAATTCATTTGGGTCAAATGGGTTAAGTTGACTAATTTGACTAAATTTTCCAAATTAGCTTGGGTTTAGTTGACCAATTGAAGATGATTGTAGGCTTTGGTTTTAATTAATTTTGATTTGGTTTTGATTTAGGCCAACTAAAACCTTTAGGTCAATTTGGGCTAAGTAGATCAATTGGGTTCAATTGGATCCAATCATGGATTAGGTAAAGTTCAACAATCAATTTTGAATGAATTTGAGCCATTAGCTGCAATCAATTTGGTTTATATTTTGATTTGACCCAATTTGGTCTTTTAGGTCAATTTGGGTCAACTTGGGTCAAGAGAGCCAATTGGGTTTGCTTCGACTCAATTGAAAGTCAAATCATTTACAAATATTGATTTTGATTTGGTATGAATCATTGGTTTCAAGTGATTTGGCGTAGGTTGTAATTTGGCTAGTTTGGGTTTATATGGGTTAAGGGGTTGACTTGGTCAAATGACCAATTTGACTTGGTTTTACCTAATTTTTGACAATTGATCAACCTAGGGTTATCAATAATCATGATGGGAGGTTTTGATGGGCTTAGTTTAGTCCAATTTGTGTAGGATTAGAACTTGTCTCAAATAGGTCAAATTAGCCACTTTGGGTCAAGTGGACCAATTGGATTTAGTTGGCTTGATTTTGGGTTGAGTTTGATTTAGTTGAGTTTATATATGGATTTGGGTTGATATATAAATTTAATTGCAATTGGGTTGGGTTCAAATGGGTTTTGGTTCATTTGAACATTTCAAGTCAAAAGGGTTAAGTTGGGTTTGACTTGGGTTGATTTTGGTTTGGCTTGATGATTGTAGATTTCATTTATATTTGTGAATATGATTGAAGGTATGATTGATTCATGAGAAAATCAATTTAATTTTGGATTTGGAATGAAGGAATTTGGCTAAGTCCATGGAATCATGTGGCTTAGTTTGGATTTTAATTTGGTTTGATTTAGTTTTAATGATTTAAATGTATATTTCATTTAAATTTGTGAATATGATTGAAAATATGATTGATTTATGAGAAATTCAATTGAGTTTGACTTGATTTGGATTAAGATTTTCCTAAGTCCATGGGATAGGTCATATGGCTTAAGAAGGGTTTTTATTTAGTTTGATTTAGTTTTGATCATTTAAATGTAGATTTGATTTATATTTAGGAAGATGATTGAAGATATAAATTTGTTATGAGAAAATTAATTGATTTTTGGATTGATTTGGATTAAGATTTGGCTAAGTCCTTGGGATAGGTCATATGGCTTAGGAAGGGTTTCAAGTTTGGATTTGATCATGGGCTTCAATCATTTAGTTTTGGAATTTTTGTTTGGATTTGGATTTGGATTTCATGCTTCAATTGAACTTGAGGTTTGGTTTGAGTAGGTGAACATGTATTGGATTTAGGTTGTAAGGTAGGTGGATTATCCTAATCCCTAAGGCATAACCTAATCCTATGGTTAACCTTTCTAAGTCTTTAGGCTTAGGTTAAGTGTTTACCTAATTGTCAGAAGTGTCTTATGACTGAGGAAGTCTTAGTTTATAGAAACACCTAAGTTTAAGATGGGATGTTGAATCTGCACTCCAAAAGTGAGGTCAACAGGCCTTTGGCTCCATCGTGTTGCCCTTGGAGATAGATGATTGGAAGATTGAAGCCAAGTTTCTTATTATAGACTCAGATACATCTTTCAATGCTTTGCTTGGGAGGCTATAGATGCATGAGACCAATATAGTTCCATCCTCTCTACATCAGTGTATGAAGTTTGTGAGAGGTGGGATCGTCTATCATGTCTAAGGAGATCTCAAGTCATTTATAGTTTATGAGGTTGGCATATATGAGGATGCGGCTTACTACCTCCCTCAAAATCAATAAGTCTATTCTCACGAACTTGGCCAAATTAAAAAAAAAAAGAGAAAAAAAAAAGAAAGATAAATAGAAAAAGAAAAGAAAAGAGAAAATAAAAAATAAAATAAAAGGGAGCTAAAATAGACTTGGAGGAGGAAGTGGAGCTCGACAAATTCCACCCACCTTAATCCATTAGAACATATGGGTAGGATTACCTGACCTCCACTATGCAGAGGAAGAGGCTAGTTCAGAGGCAATCCCAGGGTAGAAAACCTCTTTATTGGCCACCCAATAGAAAATATATCCCAGCTACTAGGAGCACACATGTTATCCATATAGACTTAGAGTCTAGTTCATAGAATTAGTCTTATATGGTTAACACACCAGCCAGCTCTTCTCAGCAATAAATTCCCTTGGAGGTGACACTAGAGCTAGATAGTGATGAAGACCGGGCTCTAAAACAAAGGATAAGTGTATCCAAGTCTATATGTGAAACAGTTAGGCATCAGTTGGGAACCTTAGCTCCAACCCCACTTTCCTCTCAAAAAGCTAAGGCTTTGGTAGTTAAGGAAGCCCCTAAGTCATCCACATGTGTGAAGATGCAAAGGTTCTTTTTGGGAGCATCATCCTCATGTCAAGAAGTTGATGTAAAACTTTAGGATGATTCATATAGAGATTTAATAAAATTACTTTTTGATTGGTACTTGGCTTATGTTCAAAATTTAGTAAAGAAAAGGTTAATCCCACAAACTTTTTCAAAGCTGAGGTTAGACTACTTTGAGAGAATATGGAAGAACAAATGCAAGATCTCTCAATTAAGACTGGGACTAGGATTTGGTACAGTGGGTCTAGTTAATGATGATGATTACTGCTTAGTCATCACCAATCATTTAGAATATAATAAGTTTTTTATCAAATCACATTAACTCATATGAGGAGCTGTGCTTAGAAACATTAGATGACCCAGATGATTTTAAAGTCAGAGATGTACCGCTAGAGTTTGAAGAAGAGATCAAGTTAACCATCAACAAGTTCAAGGAAATCAACTTAGAAACTGAAGAATATCCACGCCCAGCATACATCTGTTCTTTATTGAATGAAATTGAAACCAATGACTTAGTTAGGCTATTGACTGAGGTTAAGTACTACTTTGCATGGAGCTATGAAGAGATGCCTGGATTAGCTCCTCACATAGCAATCCACAAACTAACAATAGAGCTCACTACTAACCCTATCAAGCAAGCTCCTAGATGCATGCCATTATACATACAACAATAGGTCATTTATGAAGTCAAGAAATTGATCGATGCTGGCTTCATCCGGGAAGAAAACACTCTACCTGGTTAGCCAGCACTATCTAAGTTAAGAAAAAGAATGGGAAAATTCACATATGCGTCAATTTTAGGAATTTAAATAAGGCATGTCCAAAAGATGAATTTCCACCACCAATCCTCGAGCTGATGGTTGACATTGCCTCATCTCATGCAATATTCCTTTTTTTGGATGGCTCATCTAGACATAACCAAATAAATATGGCCCCTCAATATGAAAGAAACACTGCTTTTAGAACCCCAATCAGAATCTATTGCTATAAGGTCATGCCTTTTAGCTTTATAATTCCATTGCTAAATACCAGTGGGCTATGACACGAATCTTTGATGAACTCATTCATCATCAATTTGAGTGTCATGTCGATGGTCTAATGGTGAAAAGTAGAGAAAAGAAAGACCTTCTTTTTGACTTGAGAGTAATTTTTGAACAGTTAAGACAATTTAACCTCAAATTGAACCCCCTGGAGTGTGCATTCATAGTATCTTCAAGGAAATTCTTTGGGTTTCTTGTCCGACACCAGGGAATTGAAATTGATGTGGATAAGATCAATGTGATATTAGAAATGCCGCCCCATAAAAGTTTAACTCAACTCAGATCATTCCAAGAGAGCTTGGTATATCTAAGATTCTTTATATCCAACCTATTGAGAAGATGTCATCCATTCTCAGCACTAATCAAAAAGGATGCCAAGTTTAAGTGGGATAGCAAGTGTTAGCATGCCTTCAAAGATATCAAGCATTACTTGATGACACCACCAATTCTAATAGTCCCTATCTCTAGCAAGCCGCTCATACTTTACATTGCTATGTTAGATGACTCCCTTGGTGCTTTGTTGGCACAAAGCAATGAAGAAGGGAAGGAAAATGCACTCTACTATCTTAGCCATCATCTAATCTCTACTAAGGTAATTATCCACCCATTAAGAAGCATTGCCTAACTTTAATCTTTTGCATCCCAAAAGCTACAACACTACATGCTTACTCATAAGGAGAACTTTACCTCTAGGATCAATCCACTATAGTATTTCTTGAAATGGTTAATGCTATCCAGATCGTTGGCATGGCGGTCCATGATCCTCTCGTAATTTGACATTACCTTCATACCCCTCCGTGCGATGATAGGACAAGCTCTAGCAGATTTCTTCACAGTACACCCACTTCCTGTTGACTCTCGACTTAGTGATGATCTCCCTGATGAACTAATCATGAACTTAGGGGATACTAGCATTCACCACTGGCAGATGTACTTTGATGGTGCGGCTTCCTCTCAAAGAGGAGAAGAACCACAAACTACTAGTCCAGGAAAGGCAAGGGTAGGAATAGTTCTCTTAACTCTAGACTATGATGTGATGAGATTCTCATATTATATATCTAATCCTTGCACCAACAATGAAGTTGAATATGAGGCTCTGATTTCTATTCTGGAGTTAGCCATTACTCTAAGCATCCCAAACATCAACATCTTCAGGGATTCTCAGCTAGTTATCAACCAAAGTGATAGGTCCTATTAGGTTATAAAGTCCAAGCACCATCACTACCATATGTATACCATAGGGTTGTTGGCCCAAATCCCTGAGGTTACCATTTATAAGATTCCTCGAGGAGAGAACGCCATAGTATATGCTTTAGGCAAGCTTGCCAAAGGGTTGGCATGCTCGGAGGATGAGTCCATATCAATAAAGGTCCAAAATAAATAAGTCTTATCCTTTATTGGTATTGAACTCATCAAAAAGCACTCTCTTAAAGGAGAGGTTTCCATTACCAAGAAGGACGAGGAGTTAGATTAGAGGCAACAATTCATGGAATACCTAAATAAAGGCAAACTACCTCAAGAGAAGTCACAAGCTTATCAGATGAGGTAGAGAGTACTTTCCTACACTCTTTTTGATGGTGTCTTAGACCAACGATCCTTCGATCATATGTGGTTATATTATTTATACAAGTGCGAAGCCCATAACATCATGATCGAGGTACACTCAGAATTATGTGGAGCCAACCAATCTAGTCCAAATATAAAAGCCAAGTTTAAGAGACTAGGATACCACTGGCCATTGATGATCAATGATTACATGGATATGACTAGGCAATGCCAATAATGTCAAATACATGGTGTGGTCCTACACCAAGCACCCAACATTTTACATCCTACATTGGCCTCATGGACATTCTATTGTTGGGTTTCTGACATAATGGGTCTGACTGATTCTCCTTCTTCCAAGGGTCATCAGTTTACCTTAGCTGCTACTGACTACTTTTCCAAATGGGTGAAGGCGATTCTATTTAGAGAGGTCATAGCTCAATATGTGCTCTAATTTTTTAGGAACCATATGGTATATAGGTTTGGAGTGCCTCGATGACTTATACCTGGTAATGGTACTGCATTCAAGAGCACCGAGATCAACAACTTTACCCAGAGACATAGTATAGATTGGAGATATTTTGCCATCAACTACCCGAGGGCAAATGGCTTAGCGGAAGCCTTCAATAAAACTCTCATCCAAATACTAAAGAATACACTCGATAATAATAAGAGATAGTGGCATGAGAAGTTAGTTGAAGCCTTGTAGGCCTACCACACCACATATAGAAATCCAACTCAGTTTTCTCCTTTCTCCTTAGTGTATGGATCTGAAGCTGTTCTACCATTAGAAGTTTAACTCCCATTACTAAGGGTTGTTGTGGGTAGGAAGATCACAATAGAGTAGAATGCCAAGTTACTGTTAGAAGAGCTTGAACATTTGGAGGAGAGATGCCTACGAGCATGCCAAAACCTCAAGTTGTACAAAGCTAAAATGATTCAATCTCACAACATGTTGGTTCATCTCAGAGCTATTAAAGTAGGAGAGCTTATTTTAGTTCTAAGGAGACAAATTATTGTCCATCGTAAGATGGGAGGCAAGTTTGAACCCACTTGGGAAGGCCCTTTTGCCATAGAGATGGCCTTCTAAGGAGTATCTTATCAACTTATTTATCATAAGAGAGAGCGTCCAATGCTTCCAATCAATTGGCTCCACTTAAATAAATATTATAAATTATGTTTGAAAATAATTATCATCAATGAAAATTCCATTTCAAATTCAATTTCATCCATGTTGAAAGTATGCTTGTTTGTGAATATGCCATGATATGTTTAGGATTGGTGTAAGGAACTCGAGTAGCATCCTATCCTTCATTGACACAAAACAAATACAAACTACATAGAAACACATAAAAATAAACACATATATTTTGTCTCAGCTAAGTTAAGATAATGCCCCAAGACTCAAGAGTTGCTTAGCTCAGATGTACTACCCTACTATTGTTTCACCCCAGTGGTCTTCTTGCTTTAAAGGATGTAAGTATGCTATGCTTTCCTTCCTTACGTGGCCACTACACACCAATGAGCACCTTATTAGTTTGGTAGGCATTACTGTGTGGTCGATAAGCTACCTCATGTTGGCTTCATTTAAGAGGATGTGAGTCTGCTATGCATTATTCTTTGATTAGCCTTCATACACTGATTGGGTTGAGTATATTTAAGGTTTAGGATAAGCCCCCTAGCGGCTCCTTCCCTCCTGATTACTTCAAGTGTGGGTCCAATCCTTCCTCAGGGATCCCCTCTTAGTAGTTTTCTAGGTTAGATAACATCTGTCTCACCACTGACAGACTATTCTAATGATCAGTTCTGCTTGGAAAGTTATAAGCCTACACACTTTCTTTCCAGATTGATCATTGCACACCAACGGGCACCTTAAATTGGTTGGTTCTCACTATGCTGATGGATATGCCACTCATGTTGATGGATACACCTTAGGTTGGTTCATTCTCGCACCTTAGGATACACCACTCATGGCATATGTAAGTCTACTATACTTTCTCCTTAAGTTGGCCACCATACACCTATAGGATTTCTTTTCCAGGGCTCAAGATAATGCCTCTAGCTGCACTTCCCATGTGGGAACTATATTTGGATCACGTTCTTTGTGATCCTATTTAGACACTACCTAGTTTGCTATCGGATTGGATAGTTCCCCTTTCTGACTACCACCCCTATGGTTGGAGAATCCATCCTCCCATGGTCCAATAAATCTGAGATAGGTCAATATTGACATAGCCCCTTCTTTGTGTTGTCCATTGCACACCAACAGGGTCCACACAAATATATAAATAAAATATATATTCACTTATGGATTAGGGGGACACTCCTAGTAGTACCTTTTTCCTAAGAATGTATCTTATCTTTAGGGCAGTGTTAGCAAAAATCCCTATAAGAATTGCCTGACAACTCTTGAGTTCATTAAAGTCCACAAAGACATTCACTCATTAGTTGCCCCTAAGTCAGGTTCAATTTGTTGTCCTACCAATAGGTCACCCTAGTAGTTGTTCCCTGCTTTAGAAGATGTAAGTCTGTTATGCCTTCTTTCTAGCACAACCATTGCACACCGAAAGACAACCCTTTAGGTTGGCTAGCTCTATCCCATGGCCAATAGACTATCCCTTTGGATTTATAAATCTAAGATAGGACAAGTCCAATATAGCCCCTTCTCAGTGGGTCCATTACACACCGACATGGTCCATAAAATAAATCTATCAAATTTTACTAAGCTCCATCCCTAGTGGATATGCCCTCAATTTGAAATCAAAATAAACCAACCAAACCATATTAAATCACATGATATTTAGATAAAATTAATCTTGACTACTTTTGAGTTGACATAAGTCCTCAACAACATTCACTCAGTAGTCGCCCTAGGCCACATTCGATTTGTTGTGCATCTAACAAGCCACCCTAGTCGTTATTCCTCACTTTTGAAGATTTAAATCTGCTAAACCTTCTTCCTAGCATAGCCATTGCATACCAAAAGGCAACCCCTTAGGTTGGCTAGCTCTTCCCCACAGTTGGTAGGCTATCCTTTTGGATTTGTAAACCAGAGGTAGGTCAAGGCTGATATAGCCCCTTCTTAGTGGGTCCCTCACATACGAACAGGGTCTATAAATTAACTCAGATTAAATTTAACCCAATCTATTTTTTCCCAGTGGAGTTAAATCACACCCTTCTCCCTTATGGAGCCCAAATCATATATAAATAAGTTAAGCAAACAAATCAAATCTAAAAATAACTTCCCTAATGGAGTCAAATTAAACCAGCTCCCCAGTAGAGTCTAAATCAAAGAAGTCCAACCAAACTCTTATTTTTAGTTGATACATCCTGAAATAAATTTATGAAATCAAAGTCAAATCCCAATCCCCAATGGATAGCCCGAACCTGATCCCTAGCGTACTCGAGCCTATATCTCCAGCAGATATGCCTCCACATCATTTAAATTAAAATAAATTAAGGTTGATTTGATCTTAATCCTTGATGGATTATAGATTCTTATCCCCAGTGGATCTTCTTTCCAGAAATCTTATAATCAAATAAAATTTAAACATTATCCCTAGTAGATTTTCTACTTCTATGCTCTCAATATAGACCCCTCACATGTCATGTCCAATGCATGTGTGATCCCCTAACGGATCTTTGTCCTTGCATTGGAATTCTCATAAAATCTTATTTTTTCTCTTATGCACACCTTTAATACTTCAACCAAAAGCCTAACAATGTATTCATTTAAATTACATCATCTTAACATTATAATCAACAATTTATGATTTATGATGGTGCATGCTTAAACTAACTATACAATATCATGCTAAACATATTATAGTGTGAATTAACACACTATATTATATTATAATATATGATGTTAAATTATAATTTGCTATAATATAATATATTATGGAACATTACATCTCATTAGAATAACTTAAATGGAACAAATAATATAATTTTCTCAAATTATGAATAATGTTCATTTGGGATGTAAAATTGTTATGTTTCTATTATAAATGGTATAAAATAGCATAATTTTGGTCTTGCTTCTTGGTTTGTGCCATGAATTTGGCCAAATTCTTCCATGTCAACCTTCAAATTAACAATTTTGTGAGTTTTGACCCAATGTTTTATAACAAATGTAATTTATACTAAAATGTACAATAACATTTAGTAACACACCACCACATTCATATATATGTGAAGTTATATTTTTATATATATTATATTTTAATATGCTTTCATATGATATATTATCTTACATTACAACTTAAAATGAATTAGTTTAAGTAAAAAATTTATAAAATTTAGTTGAAAATTGAACATTCATTTTGGATGGAAAATTCCATTTTTTTTTATTAAATGACACACCATAGCACACCTCCAATGTTGTTCCCTAAAGGTTACCTTAAATTTGGCCAAATCCCATCATCTTAACCTATAAATTAGTATTTTTATGAATTATACCAATACAAACTCTACTACATCATACTATAACAAACTAAAATATGGTAAACAATAAGTAATAATACATAATAGTATGCTATAATGCATGATGCTACATGTTATGGAATCCTATATCATAGTACACTATAAAATAATATATTATATTATATTCCATTTCATGTAACAAGGGACTGTTTAAGATAAAAAAAATCATAATATTAGTCTAAATAATAAAAAACTATATATTTTAGTCGTATCACTTAAATATTTTAAATTGAAACAATATTTTATGATGCCATGCTCTACCTATTATGAATTTGGCCAAATTCCACCATTTTAAAGTCTCAACATTTTATAAATAATGCTAGTGTAGGCTCGAATTTGCATGATTGTAAAATACTAAATGAATTTAAAATGCGTAGAATAATATATTATGATATATGATGTTATACTATGCTACAACATATAATAGTTATTTTGAACAAAAAATCTTACTTTTTAGACTACAAGTTACATAGCACACCTTTGGTTTTATAACATAATTCCCACTTAAAGTTTAACAAATTTCATCTTCTGATTTATTTAATCAATATTTTATGATTTATATTAATATAGACTATAAGGTAGAATACCATAATATACTAAAACATTTCAAAACATTATATAACATCCAAAAACACATCATTACATGCTCAAATATATGATGATACATTATACTATAATATATTATATAATATGATTTAGGGTTAGGGTTTAAGGTATTCAAATATCTAATAGTCAAGGAAAGTCTCTTGAAGAAATTTTCTTTATCATAACTATGTTAAGATTAGGTCATTCTTTAGATTTACTCTTAATGACATCTTTCAGGTTTAGGTTTTAGTGTTAGTTTAGGGTTTGTGGGTAGGTTAGTTTAGGGTTTATGATTTAGGGTTTAGGGTTTGGGGTTTAGGTTTAGGGTTTAGGATTGTAGGTTTTAGGGTTTAGGGTTTATGGTTTTAAGGTTTAGGGTTTAGGGTTTAGGGTTTAAGGTTTAGTGTTTTTGCATTTAGGTTTTTTAAGGTTTAGGATTAAGGGTTTAGGTTTTAAGTTTAGGGTTTCAATTTTAGTTCAGGGTTTAGTGTTTAAGGTTTTTTTAATATAGAACAAATTTAAATTCAACATTTCTTCTGAGACACAAGCGGCAACATAGATAAAATATAAGCTTCCATAGAGAAAATCAAAAACCCAAGATAAGTATAACTGTTTCTACTATAAATTCATAATTCCATAAGCAACAGATCAGATTGACTGTTCATCAGGTTCTCTAGTTCCCATCAAAACCAACCCCCTTCGAGGCAGATTCGCCTGTATCTGATCTCTCTCTCCATCACCACCACTTGTAACCTTCATCGCCTCCTCCCTCCATAATAACCACCACCACCTCCATATCCCCAACACCTCCGTGGCCCCCCACCACCACTATAATGCCTCCACCTTCACCTCCACCATTAGATCTCGATTAAGCCCTTGAGTGATGTTCCTACCATCAAGGTTCTACCCATTCTTAGGGTTTGTGTTTGGGTTAGTTTAGGTGTTAGTTTTTGGGCTTAGGGTTTGGGGTTTAGGTTTAGGGTTATAGGAGGTTTAGGGTTTTTAGGGTTTAGAGTTTAGGGCTTTAGGGTTGTGGTTTAGGGTTTAGGTTTAGGTTTGGGTTTTAGGTTTAGGGTTTGTCAGGTTTTAGGGTTTTTTTGGTTTGATTTATAGTAGGTTCAGTAGGTTTAGGGTTATGGTTTTTTTACAACATAAAATTAGGTAGGTTTATTTAGTTTATTTATATTTTGATTTATTTTAATTTTAATTTTTTTATTTAGTTTTTTTTTTAAGTTTATTTATTTTGGTTTAGGTTTTATTAGATTATTTTTTATGTTTATTTATTTTTTAGTATTTTTTATTTTTATTTAGGTTTAGGTTTTACTTTATTTTTATTTAGGTATAGGTTTTTTATTTTATTTTTAGGTTTAGTTTTTTTTATCTTATTATTTTGTTTAGGTTTTTGTTTTATTTTAGTTTTATTTTTATTTATTTTTAGGTTTAAGTTTAGTTTATTAGGTTTAAGTTTATGTTTATTTTATTTTAGTTTAGTGGTTTTGTTTGTTTATTTGATTTTAATTTAGATTTAAAGTTTTTTTATTTTAGAGTTTAGTTTTATTTTTTATTTTTTAGGTTTTATTTTTTAGGTTCATATTTTAGGTTTAGGCTTTATTTAGTTTTAATATTTATTTTAGGTTTATTTTATTTTATTTTAGTTTTATTTTATTTAGGTTTTTTATTCCTAGGTTTATTTTATTATTTAGTTTAGTTTAGCTTTTTATTATATTTTAGGTTTTTTATTTTTATTTTGTTTTATTTTTAGGTTTAGTTTTATGTTTTAGTTTATGTTTTTATTTTATTTTATTTTTTTTCTTTTATTATATTTAGGTTTAGGTTTATTTATTTATTTTATTATTAGGTTATATTTAGTTTAGGTTTATGTTTTTAGGTTTTTAGTGTTTAGGGTTTATGGTTTATGGTTTTAGGTTTTATGGTTTTTTATTTTTTATTTTATTTTTTTTTAAGGAAACCCCATTATACGGGGGTATTTTATTGCCACAAAAAAAGGGTTACAAGATCCTTAAAGAGGATAAACTCCGAATTTACTGCTCAAAGAGCTACAATCAGCCTAAGGAGTAAATCCCTATCTAAGTACATCCAAAAGTAAGAGAAAACATTAAAGCAATCAAAAGATACAATATGGCTAACATAATAATTGAAAGGAAGATTAAGGCCAATGCTCTGATGGTTGTAAGAGAGCTTGGTAATATGGAGCAAACCTGCAAGAGAACAAGGGAGCATCACCGAAAGTGACACTAGAAAGGAGATTAGAGCGGTAAAGTAATACAAATAGAGAGATAAATGAAAATAACAAAACCGAGAGCGATAAGGAAAGTTGATAAAGAAGGCTCAGCTCAATCACACCAAATTGGATGCAAAATTGAGCATCCAAACTTCATTAGAAGAGTTACATCACATGAGCTACTACCATACCAAAAGGGAGTGAAAACATCACGCCATCATAGCCAACAAACTGCGGAGGAGGTAACACCCAGTTGTTGATAGTCTTATGAACTTTATTACCTGTAATCCTAAACACAATCATATCTAAAATAGAGAGGTAATTGCAAAGAGCTAAATGGTAAGTTGTCTCATTCAAGAAAGATATCAGCAATATAGTCATCCTGACATGAGAGTATATAAACATAGGGAATTAGTCATCTTAGCGAGCCTCATATCCAAGTGAAACCAAAGATATAAACCGCCACCAAAAAAATAGATGAGATAACTTGTCGATCCTAATCAAGTCAATGATCTTATAGTTCGACCTTCCCATCATAAGATATATAATTGAAACTTTCGGGTGAAACAACCCCTTTTATGTCCATATGAGTAATTGGAGAAAGATAATTGCAAAGGAAGGCAAAGATAGCTCAACAAAAAAGGGCAAAACCAACCAAAACTAACAATAAGGACATTTAAGCCCCATGGCAAGAGATACCGGGTCAAAATTCAGATAATCCAGCTCAACAGATAACTGAGAGAATAAGACAACAAAAGGCAGCAACTTCCCATAACACCACTCTTTTAGAATAGATAGCTCAAAAAACTACACAAACCAAACTGGACAGAGATAGGAATAGACACAACAGTCGGTAATGCAAATTACAGATTCAGAGATGAACAGCCTGTGTAAAAATAGCACGGGCATATAGAAAGCCAACCCCAATAGTAAAACAAGTAATGCAACAATGTAAAATAGAATGCAAAAAAGATAGGACAATGGATAACTAAAGCAAAAAATAGCCAAGACAGCAACAATGAAGATGGCAACATTCGAGACAGGGAAGGACTACAGATTGGCCATAAAACCTCTCAATCAGAGTAGATAGTAGGCCATAAAAGTGATAAGCTGTGTAAATCTCCAAAACCATCACCATCAGAGCATCAAGAGCATTAAATGTTTGCTGAACGAAGGACCCAGAAATCTTGCAGCCAACATAGAAGGAGCCAACAAAGTGGCCAGATAAACCAAGCCAGGAAATTTCCAGGACATGAAACAATCAAAACAACAAAAGCCAGCTAGCATGTCATAATGCCTCCCATCCAATATAAACAGAGCAATAGATGCAGGTTTATCAGAGAGAGAATGAAAGAAATAGCAGCAGATATGATAGATCACATTAATCCAATGATAAGCAACTAAGAGACCAAAAAGGGGGTTCAAAGAAAAGTCCACCAAGTAATCAGCAACATCATGCTGAACAAGGCAAACCAGAACCCCAGACACAATCCAGTACAGCCAATAAACAGACTTTAAGACAACAAGCCGCCAAGAGGCCACCCAAAATTATATATAAGTAAATGGAAGGATAAAATAAGTAAATGGAAGGATAAATAATGAATAGCACCCCACCCCAAGCAAATTACATTCGTGAGAAATCGAGCAATGTGGTGCTTAATCACCATAATCCAATAGTACCAAGGATAGTGACAATAATAATAGGATTGCCAATAATCCCATTATGCTTATAAGATAAACCATTGATGCCCTTCCAAAGATAACAAAAAATATTTAAGGATATTTAAAAAAGCATGTTCACAACATAATAAATGGAGAGAAGACCACAAAGAAGGACAAACAACAATCCATGTTGGCATCTTGACAAGGAAAATAAAACCAAAAATTAGTGAATACAAAATTACCCACAATCACAAAGAAATGCAGATAATGATCCATTGAGAAAATCCAAGCTTGCCCTGAAAATAAAAACCAGAGACAAAGAAGATTGACGAAGCCTCAAGGAACCAAATCAAAAACTACCACATAAGGAACATTCATAAAGAAGAATACTATCCCTATTCAAACCACAATCCTTGGAGAAATACCACAAGCTTGCCAAAAATAACCATT
Organism: Cymbidium sinense; assembly: GCA_021442155.1. Classification (NCBI taxonomy): domain Eukaryota; kingdom Viridiplantae; phylum Streptophyta; class Magnoliopsida; order Asparagales; family Orchidaceae; genus Cymbidium; species Cymbidium sinense. The sequence continues at coordinate 45,223,263 of CM038216.1, forward strand.
GAGAGTATACCAACCATAGTTTATGATCAAGTAGAACATTGATAAGGCATAGTGATCTGTACAATACTAACACTAAAAGGGATATTATAGTTAAGATAGTAAAAGTAAATAGCTAATCGATAAACCAAATCCACAAACATCCAAAGTCTTAAAGCAAAGAATAACATCGACTATAGTACCACCTAATGGAAATGGCACTCCAATCCAAGAAGGTAACAAAGACGCACAATAGATGCAGATTACAATATAAACAAAGATAGATGATTCACAACCACTGAAATGAGCAAAGAACCCAAAAAATAATGGCAATCGAGAGTCACTCCCATTAAAGTATTGCAACATAAGTTAGCCATTAAGGGTAAGAAGGTCGCAGTAACGCGTGAGAAAGCCCAAAGAACATCGAGGAGGAAGAAAGGAAGAAAGCACCCAAAGAAGATCCCACCAAAGAAACCCTAAAACAAGAAATGGCATGATGAATGGGGTCCGTGTTCCAAAGAAAAAACAACATCGAGGATGATAAGTATCAAAAAACCAAATGTCTTCTTCATGCAAAAAATGAAATAACTCAGTAAAAGAAAACGTCAAGGAGAGTTAGAACACAAGGAACAAAACCGTAAAAAAGAGTGACGAAGAGGAGAGTTAGACTCGAGGTAAGGAAGCCCAAATTGTCCAAGTTAACTGACACAAGTATTTGGGTAATGTAAATTGATTAAAGAGGATGATACCTAATCTCGCACTGATTTGCAAGGTAATCAAGCAAGTTACCTTCATGCCAAACATGAGTGATGGTAAAATTCAGAGAGAGAAGAGCCCTAGTTTGCTTGAGGAGGTAGTACAAACAAGCTGTTGCATATTGGTAGAAGTCAAAAGGTCAATCAAGAGAAGAGCGCCCACCTCTATCCAAATATTGAACCATTTTGAAGACAAATTTCTAGAGCTTTGTGGACCCATAAGCTCAAGATAAGGAACAAGTCGGAAATAAGGGGATAAGCAAATGCACATAGAACAATACACTTAGAATCCCTAAAAATGCCTCCACAATAAGAGCCATTATGAGAGATAGAGCCATCAGTATTAATTTTAATAATATGATCAAGAGGTTTTTTCCAAAAAACCATTCTATCATTTCGATAGTAAGACCGGTCCGGAAGGTTGAGGCTCAGCTTATTAGATTGATTTACAAAATTTTTAAAATGCTTGATGGATTAAATTTTAAACAAGTCACAAATTTTGTTCTAGTTAATAATCCTCATGTGATTCATACTAATCCCATGATGTTTAGTTTCATTTCTCCATCCATATGAACCAAATAAGAGTAATGGCGATTATGATTTTAATATGACCTTTAATTGCATTGTCAAAGTAAACTTCAAGAAGTTGATATAAAGTAAAAGAACAATTAAAATTGATAGTGTTGAATAGATTGTCATACCAAATCCAAATTTTAGAGGCAATAGTCCCATTAACAAAAACATGGTTAACATTCTCAATATGGGAACAACATTGACATTTAGAGGGTAAATAAAACCCTTTACCCCACAACAAAGAGTCAACAGGAATAAAGTTTTTTAGGATACACCAAGTAAGAACAGAGTAAGAAGAGGGGATATTGCTATTCCAAATTTTGGAGAACACAATAGAAGAATCCTGATTATCTTTAGTGTGAATCCACACAATTTTAAGGTTGAAATCCCCATTATGAGATAACTTAAAGATAATCTGATCATGATTGTTAGGAGCGATAGGAATACTAGTAATCATATTTAAGAAAGTGGAAGGAATAGAATCAAGAATCTTACTAGTGTTCCACATGTGGTTTTGCCGTAATGAATTAACTCTAATAGCGGAGGTGGAGTGAGTGTAGTAAGTCATCAATGGAGCCAACCACTCCAGCTTGTCTTGCCAAAAAAAGAATTTCCCGAAGTTTATGCCCCAAAAAATTAAGGATTCATCCCATTTGATAGAACAAAGTCTTCTCCACACGTGAGAATCACATTTAAAAGGACAAATGAGAGGATGTTTACCCCCAATATTTAGAAGTCATGAAATTCACCCAAAGACTATTTTTGCTCCTAAAGTTCCACCAAAGTTTGTAGGAGAAGGCATGGATAACTTCTTTGATGGATTTACATCCGACCTCCCTCTTCAAGAGTACCACAACTATTAGACCAAGATGACCAAGCATTCTTTAGAGGATGTATTGGTTCCCCGTAAGAATTTGTTTAAGAGACTCAATTCTATTTATGGTAGAGTTGGTAGGCACAATGGTTTGAAGAAGGTATATGGGCATGGAATTTAGAGTGCTCTTGATCAAGGTAAGCCTACCACCGAAAGAGAGTAAATGAAATTCCCAAACCAAAATTTTGTTAGAAATTTTTTGAATTAGATCATCAAAAAGTGAGATCTTTTTTGGCCTTTGAAAAGCGGAGCTCCAAGGTAATTAAGAGGGAGTTGATTTTGTTTAAAATTAGTAATTCTGGATATTTGGTTAAGTCTATTAGGAGGAATCTTAGTTGAAGGAATAAAACAATATTTTCCTTCATTAAGAAAAAGACCACTAACTTTACCAAAATCATTTAGAAGGTTCTTGATGGTTTTAACATGTTGAATGGAACCGTTGCGGAAGATAATGAAATCATCAGCAAAGCTAAGATGAGAAATAGGAAACCTCCATGAGTTTTAAAAGACATATTAGGCTTATTAGCAAAAGATCATTGGCTCCTTGAGTATTCAATAGCGATGATAAAAAAGAGAAGGTGATAGTGGGTCACCTTGCCTCAAACCATGGCTAGAAGGAAAGAAACCTATGGACTCACCATTCATGATAACCAAAACTAGACATTCGTGATACATCTTTTATAATCCGGATAAAACTATCGAAAAAACCAAACAAATTAGGATTTGAAAGAGAAAGTCCCATGAGAGATTATCAAAGGCTTTAGCGATGTCCAATTTGAATAAGATGTTGCCTCCTCTAGAATTGATATCAATGTCATGAACCATTTCTTGAGCAGAAGGATATTATCCGATATGCGGTTTAACAAAACCAGCTTTGATTAGGGGAGATGATTTTAGGAAGCAAAGGGCTAAGATTATTTATTAATTTAGCAATGAGTTTTTGAAAAATGGTGCAAAGACTAATCGGTCTAAAATCGCCCCAAGATTCAGGATTGTTAGTTTTGGGAATAAGGACAATAGAAGTGCTCGAAAAGTATTTGGGAATGGGATTGCCATCAAAGAAATCAATAACAACATTAACTAAATAGGTTTTAATAAATGGCCAACAATTTGAAAGAAGTGGGTGATAGCCATCGTAGCAAAGAGTCGTGTTCATGTTCTTAAGAGTATTACTAATCTCCTCTTCAAGGACACATAGTGAGTAAATGATTATCCTCACCGTTAATCATAGAAGGAATAAGATGGGTGTTTGATAAAGTATAGCAACTTATAATTTAATAAAGTTTGGAAATGATGAATGACGTAATCCTTAATATCATCATATCTATCCATTCACCATTAGAGTTCTTAATTTTCTTAATCGAGTTTAAGGCTTTCCATTTATTATAAATGGCATGAAAGTACCTGGTGTTTTTGTCACCATCAGCAATATGTTTTCTTGTGGCTTTTTGACGCCAATAGGTTTCTTCCATGTTTTGATAATTAAGCAAGTTATTCTTGGCAATGTTCAACTCTTAAGTTTACTAGGATGCTTGAGACAACATCTTCAAGAGAACAAACCTCTTGTTCCATAGCTTTAAGATTTGTGAAAAGATTTTTAAAAATGTGTTTGTTCCACCAATTAAGATTTTGTTTAAGTCTTTTGAGCTTAAGCCAAAGACGAGTCATACCTTTAACAGAATTATCTGGGAAAATAGGGGCCATCCAATTAATGATAACGACATTGGTGAAGTCACTATGTTGGGTCCACATGTTTTGAAATCTGAAAGGAGGGGGAGATGACGAGTTTGGGGGGAGGATTATTGAAGGAAATCAAGAGAGGAGCATGGTCGACAAAAGCTCAAATGCTCAACAGTGGTAGAAGACCATTGATTGATCCAAAGAGAATTAAAAAGGGCCCTATCAAGACGCTGCCAAAGCCTAGAATTGTGCCATGTGAAGTTAGACCCAGTGAAACCAATGTCGATCAGATTGCAATCAAGGGTCATATTTGAGAAGTCCTCCATGGAATGAAGGTTAGGAGAACATCCTCCCCTTCTTTCAAAACTAGCTATGATAGTATTGGAATCACCTCCAACCAACCGTGGAAGGTTACAGAGGCTAAGGTGCGTAAGTTATTCCAAAGGATGTTCCTACCAGCTCTATTACAAGAGGCATAGATAAAAGCGCCAAAAGTCGATAAGTCACCTAAGGAGATTTTGACATTAACCAATTGGTCAAATTATCAATGATGGAAATGGTGATGGAGTTGTGCCAAAAGCACCAAATTTTATTATTAAGAATGAAGAAGAAATTATGAAAGCCAAGGGATCTAGCAACAAAAGTAATCTTAGAAGAATTAATGAAAGGGTCAATAAGAACAAGTAACTTGATATTATGAACACGACAAAGACTCCTAACAAGATTGCGGACAGGAAGAGACCCACAACCCCGGATATTCCAAATAAGAAAATTAATCATAAGGACAACCAAAAGGAAAAGTAAAAAAGAGAAAGGAAAGAGAGAGAGAAATGATGGCACATTACTGTGGGGTGGAAGAAGAGTGAGTGATTCTAGAGAGGTTATTATTAGAAAATTTTGCTTTGAAGGGTTTTTTTGTTTTAACAATTTGAAAGGGTCTCTCAATCCAAATTATCTCCATCGAAAGAGATTGATTTATGGGTTCGAATAATAGAAGAATCTATCAATGATTTAGAAGAGGGAATTCACCTTCTTCCTATCGATAGAGTGAGAAATTGGGATCAATTGGATATCACTCTGAAGGGAAATAGATGTGGAAGTTGTGGCACCATTCGTAATACAAATATCTTTCTTAATATGTTCTGAAACCATAGGGTCATTATTGATTTGGTCCATTATATGATTCCCGTTCAAATTGTTTAATTGGGTGTCCAATATGAGGCTACCATTCAGATTTTCAGTAGGATTTAAGTGAAGCAAAGAGCTATCATGGAAAACCGGATTATTACAAGCAGGGGTGAAGTTAGGTAAATTGCCATTGGAAACATCACACCCCTCATTGGTTATTTTAGTACCAAGGTCAGATTGTTTGCCACTAGATAGATAAGAGAGGTGTAGGAGAGGTTCTTTTGAGTATCTTTAGGCATATGCTAGAGTATTGGTTTTCCCAGTTCCATTAATGGTAGTCATGTGGTAATTTTTTCCTGAGATTAGGATGAAGCACAAAGCAATCTGAGTGATCGTGTCCTTGAATCTTGCAGTGAGTGCAGAAAATAGGAAAAGTTTTGAATTTGACTTTTTGACTATATCCAAATTTTTCAGAGCCAATCCAAACCTCTTTGGGATATTTCTTTGTGATGTCTATCTCAACGAGAATATGAGCAATATATGGCTATTGGCGCTGCTTGATCTATTTGGAGAGGTCTACCAAAAGGTCGCCAACAAAGAAACAAAACTTGATGAGTGACATAATGTATTCGCATGTTAGGAAAAGCAAGCCAAAGAGGGACAATGGGAGATTCTTCTTTGACATCAAATAGGGACCATTTCATTTGACAATTATACAAATAAGAATGACGAGCAAGAACCCATGAGTAATCTAAATCATTAGAAAGTTGAATAAGAATGTGACGGGGATCGATCATTCCGATAGAGAAAGAACCCGTTAATTTAAACTATGAAAGAAAGTGCGAATGTTATCAAGAGTTGGGCGTCTAATGGAGAATTTACCCACCAAAGCGAACTCGAAGGGCTTAGCAAGTTTCAACATCCATCGAATAACACATTCAAGCAATCCATGATAAGAAGTCAAAATGAGATTAATCAAGCATTCGAGCTAGGGATCGATAAAGCATCCTTGAATGATTTAACAACAGTTACATTAACATGTGTAATCGAATCTAGAAAACCTATAGAGTCAGAGAGCAAAGTCGATGTCGGCGTGTCGAGAGGTGACGGGATTCACAGACGAGCCTCCGCCATTGCTCTAATCAAGGACGCCACATACCTGAGGAGCCCAAACGCGTTCAGAGAGAAGCAGAGAGACCAACACCGAGAACCGCCAATCCACGAGGGGAACCAAAGCCCAAGATCCAAAGAGGAGTGTGGGTGGTTTGAGATTTTTTGGTTAGGTTTGGGGGGAGGTTTATAAGTTTAGATTTTGGCTTAGGGTTTAGAGTTTGAGGGTTTAGGTTAGGGCTAGGTTTATGGTTTATTATGCTTTGGAAGGATTTTGGCCTAGGATTTGGTCCAGGGTTTAAGGGCCAGTGTAGCAGGTTTAGGGCTCATGGTTAGGGTTTAGTTTGGGAGGGTGGGCCTGGGTAATTTAGGTAGGGCCCAGGTTTAAGGCCAAGGGTTTGGGGTTGGTGGTCAGGTGCATACTAGTTGGGGTTTGTGTCACTGGAGGGTTTAGGTTAGTGTTTAGGATTTTGGTTTATGGTTTTAGGGTTTAGTTATAGTAGGTTTGGGTTTAGGTTAGTTTTAGGGTTTAGGGTTTGGTGGGTTTGGTTTTAGGGATTTAGGATCTTGGGTGGGTCAGGTTTAGGGCTTTTATTTAAATTAAACCCAAGTTTAGGTTTATTTAGTTTTAGGTTAGGTTTAGGTTAAGTTTATTTTAGGTTTAGGTTTATTATAGTTTAGTTTATTTTATTTTATTTATAGGTTTTTATTTTAGTTTTGGTTTAGGTATTTTATTTTATTTATTTTCAAGTTTATTTAGTTTTATTCTTTAGGTTTAGATTATCATTTAGTTTTATTTCAATTTTTAGGTTTATTTTATTTATATTTTAGGTTTAGTTTTATTTTATTTTAGGTTTTAAATTTTAGTTTAGTTTAGGTTTTTATTTATTTTATTTTATTTTTTTATTTATTTATTTTTTTATCTTTAGCCAGTTTAGGTTAGGTTTAGGTTTAGCCTAGTTAGTTTTTTATTTTATTTTATTTTTTATTTTATTTGGTTTAGATTTTTTATTTATTTTATTTTAGGTTTTTAGTTTAGTTTAGGTTTAGCTTTAGGGTGTGATGGATTAGGGTGGGTTTGTTAGTTGAGGGTTTAGGGTTTAAGGTTTAGGGTTTGTGGTTTATGGTTTAGGTTTAGGGTTTAGGGTTTATGATTTTAGTTTTAGGGTTTAGCAATTAGGGTTTAGGGTTTTAGGGTTTAGTGTTTAAGGTTTAGAGTTTATAGGGTTTAGGGTTTATGGTTTAGGGTTTTGGCTTAAGGGTTTTCAGGGTTTAAGGTTTAGGTTTAAGGTCTAGGGTTTAGGTTTTAGTTTAGTGTTTAGGGTTTTTTTTAATAGAGAACAAATTCAGATTCAACATTTCTTCTTTTGGATTTCATCAACCAAGTAACACCCCAAGTTTTCTATGACACAAGCGACAACATAGATGAAAAATGAGCAATAGAGCAAATCTGAAACACTAGATTACTAGAATTATCTCTTTTGCAAAGATAGTTCCATATGTAGTAGATCAGATCGGTCGATCTTCAATTTCTCTAGTTCCCATTAGAACCACTCTATCCACTCGAGCAGCAGGATCCCCCATCATGTCCCTGATCTCTCACTCTGTCACCACCACGGCTATAACCTTCGTCGGTCCTCCCACCTCCATGACCACCACTGCTCTGACCACCACCTCCATATCCAACAGCACCTCCAGATCACCCACCATCACTAAGATAGCAGTTGCCTCCACCTTCACCTCCACCGCCAGATCTAGACTAAGCTTGGTTGACAGTGATGTTCCTACCATCAAGGTTTTGTCCATTCTAAGGGTTTAGGTTTATGTTTAGGCTTATTAGGTTTTAGGTATAAAATTTATTTTTTAATTAATTTAGTTACTTTAAGTTTAGGTTTAGGGTTTGGGGTTTAGCTTTTAGGGTTTAGGGTTAGGGTTTACGGTTTAAGGTTTAGAGTTAGGGTTTGGTGTTTATGGTTTAGGGTTCAAGGTGTAGGGTTTAGGGTTTAGGGTTTAGGATTTAAGGGTTTATGCTTTTAGGATTTAAGGTTAAGGATTAGGGTTTAGGGTTTAAGATTTATGGTTTTTTAGGGTTTAGGGTTTAGGGTTGTAGGTTTAGGGTTATAGGTTTAGGGTTAAGGGTTAGGTTGAGGATTTAGGGTTTATGACTTTTTTGTTTAAATTAAGTAAACTGGCAAGTTTAGGTTTATTTAGTTTATGGTTTAAGGTTTAAGGTTTAGGTTTTAGGATTTAAGAATTAGGAATTTTTAAAAATAATTAAGTAAAATGGTGGTTTAGGTTTATTTAGTTTATTTTTTATTTATATTTAATTATTTTATTTTTTATTTTTATTTAGGATTTTTTTATTTAGTTTAGTTTATTTATTTTAGGTGTATTTATTTTAGTTTAGGTTTTTTATTTTCGTTTAATTTTTAGGTTAAGTTTTAGGTTTAGGTTTATTTTTTAGTTGAGTTTTATTTTTATTTTATTTTTTAAGTTTAAGTTTTATTTTTTATTTTTAGGTTTAGGTTTAGGTTTTTATTTTATTTTTTTTAATTTATGTTTTTGGTTTTTGGTTTTTATTTTAGGTTTATTTTTAGGTTTTATTTTTTAGTTTAGGTTTAAATTTATTTTTAGTTTATTTTATTTTATTTAGTTAAGGTTTAGATTTAGGTTTTATTTATTTTAGTTTAGTTTAGGTTAGTTTAGGTTTAGGTTTATTTTATTTTTATTTTAAGTTTAGGTTTTTATTTAATTTTTATTTTATTTTATTTTATTTTAAGTATATTTTATTTTTATTTTTTATTTAGTTTTTATTTTATTTAAGTTTTTTATTCTTTAGTTTATTTTATTTTTTTAGTTTAGTTTAAGTTATTAGTTATTTTATTTTTGTTAATGTTTATTAGTTTACTTTATTTTATTTTTAGGTTTAGGTTTAGGTTTTACTTTAGGTTTTATTTTATTTTAGACAAGAATCTTCGATGAACTAATTCATCATCACGTCGAGTGCATGTTGTTGATCTTGTGCTCAAAAGTAGAGAAAAGGAAGACCATCCCTTTGACTTGAGAGTATTTTTCAAATAGTTAAGATAATTTAACCTCAAAATGAAGCCCTTGAAGTATGCATTTGGAGTAGCTTCAAGGAAATTCCTTGGGTTTGTTGGCTGACACCAGGGTATCGAAATCAATCCAGATAAGATCAAGGCAATATTATAAATGCCACCACCTAAAAGTTTAACTCAACTCAGATCATTCTAAAAGTAGCTGGCGTATATAAGATGCTTTATATCCAACCTATCGAGAAGATGTCAGCCATTCTCAGTTCTTATCAAAAAGGATGCCAATTTCAAGTGGGATGACAAATGTGAGCATGCCTTTGAAGGCATCAAGCATTACCTGATGATGCTGCCGGTTCTACCAGCCCTTATCCCGGGCAAGCCTTTCATACTTTACACTGCTATGTTAGATGACTCCTTTGGTGCTTTGTTGGCCCAAGCCAATGACGAAGGGAAGAAAAATGCACTCTACTATCTCAGGCATCATCTAATCCCTACTAAGGCTATTTATACACCCATTGAGAAGCATTGCCTAGCTTTAATCGTTGCATCCCAAAAGCTACGAGCTACATTCTTTCTCATAAGGTGAACTTAATTTTTAAGATCAATCCACTACAATATCTCATGACACGACCAACGTTAGTGGATTTCTTAACAGCACACCCACTTCCTACTGACTTTCCACTTACTGATGATCTCCCCGATGAATAAATCATGAACTTAGGGGACACAAGCATTCACCACTAGGAGATGTACTTTGATGGTACGACTTTCTCTCAAAGAAGAGAAAAACCACAATATACTATTCTAGGAAAGCCAAGGGTAGGAATAGTTCTCTTCACTCTAGACCGCAGTGTGATGAGATTCTCATATCATCTATCTAATCCTTGCACCAAAATCGGAGCTAGATATGAGGCTCTGATTTCTGGTCTACAGTTAGACGTTACTCTAAGCATCCAGAGCATCAACATCATCGAAGATTCTCAGCTAGTTATCAACCAAATTAGTGGGTCCTATAATGTTATAAATCCCATGCCCTATCACTACCATAAGTATACCATTGAGTTATTAGCCCAAATCCTATAGGTTACCATTTATAATATTCCTCGAGGAGAGAACATCATAGCGTATCTTGAGCTAAGCTTGATAAGGAGTTGGCATGTCTAGAGGATGATTCCATATCAATAAAGGTCCAAAATAGATAATTCTTATCCCTTTTTGATATTGAACTCATCAAAAAGTACTCTCTTGAAAGGGAGATTTCCATTTCCAAGATGGATAGGGAGTTAGATTAGAGGTAACCATTTATGGATTACCTAAATAAAGGCAATCTACCTTAAGAGAAGTCCCAAGCCTATTAGATGAAGCAGATAACACTTTCCTATGCTCTTGTGGATGGTGTCTTATATTGGCGGTCTTTCGATCATGTGTGGTTATGTTGTTCAGATAAGCATAAAGCCCACAAAATTGTGACCCAAGTACACTCAAGATTATGTGGTGCTAATAAATCTGGTCTGAAGATGAAAGCCAAGATCAAGAGACTAGGATATTATTGGCCATCGATGATCAAAGATTGTATGGATACTGCTAGGCAAGGCCACCAATGTTAAATACATAGTGGGGTCCTACACCAACCACCTAACAATCTAAATCGTACATTGGCCTCATGGCCTTCAGAGTGTTGGTGTACCAACATAGTGGGTCTGATTGATCCTCCTTCTTTCAAGGGTCATCAGTTCATCTTAGCTGATACTAACTACTTTTCCAAATGGGCGAAGGTGATTTTCTCTCAGAGAGGTCACAACTCATCATGTGCTCCAATGTTTTAGGAACCATATTGTATATATTTTTAGAGTGTCTTGATGAATTATATCTGATAATGTGTACTGCATTCAAGAGCACTGAGATCAACAACTTTTCTTGGAGACACAACATAGATTGAAGATATTCTACAATCAACTACCCGAGGGCAAATGGCTAGAAGCCTTCAATAAAACTCTCATCAAAATACTAAAGAATACACTCGATAATAATAAGCGATGGTGGCATGAGCTGTTAGATGAAGCTTTATGGACCTACCGCACAACACATAGAACTCCATCTTAGTCTACTCCTTTTCTCCTTAGTGTATTGGTCTGAAGCCATTCTACTATTAGAAATCTAATTCCTATTACAAAGGATAGTTGTGGTAGCAAGATCACGACAAAGCATATTGCTAAGTTGTGATTATAAGAGCTCAAACGTTTGGAGGATAGACTCTTACGGGCATGCCAAAACCTCGAGTTGTACAAAGCTGAAATGATTCAAGCTCATAATAAGTTGGTTCGTCCTAGAGCCTTTCAAGTAGAAGAGCTTATTTTAGTTCTAAGAAGACTGATTGTTGCTTGTCGTAAGATGGGAGGCAAGTTTGAGCCCACTCGGGAAGGCCATTTTGCCATAGGAAAGGCCTACCAAGGATTATCTTATCAGCTTATTAATCATAAGGGAGAGTGCCAAATACTTCCAATCAATGGTCTCTACTTAAAGAAATATTATTAATCATGTTTGAAAGTAATTATCATTAATTTAAATTCCAGTTAAAATTTAATCTCTTCCTTGGTGAAAGTGTTCTTGTTAGCGAAGCCTCCACGATGTGTTTAGGGTAGGTGTAATGAACCTGAGTAGCATCCTATCCTTCACCGACATAACACAAACACAAACTATACACAAACATATAAAAAAACACATATATTTTCTCTTGTGCTCCTTTGAGTTGAGATAACACCCCCATCCAACACTCACTCAAGAGTCGCTAGTTACATGCTACTGTGGTGTCACCTCAGTGGCCTTCTTCATTTGGAAGATGTAAGTCTGATATGCTGACCTTCTTTACTTGGCCACTGCACACTAACAAGTGCCTTGTTTATCTTTAGGCCTTACCACGTGGCCGATAAGCTACCTCATGCTGGCTTTGTTTAGAGGATGTGAGTCTGCTATGCTTTCTTCTTGGATTAGATTTTGTGCACCGACTAGGTCAAGTATATTTGAGGTTTAGGATAAGTCCCCTAGTGGCTCCTTCCCTCCCAACTGCTTCAAGTCTAGGTCCAGTCCTTCCTTGGGGCTCCCCACTTAGTAGTTTCTCTAGGTCAGATAGCATATGTCATATCGATGATAGACTATCTCGATGATCAGTTCTGCTTGGAAAGTTGTAAGCCTACAATCTTTCTTTCCAGGTTGATCATTGCACACCGACGGGCACCTTAGGTTTGTTTGTTCTCACTATGCTGATGGATAGACCAGTCATGCTAACGGATACACCTTAGGTTGGTTAATTCTCACACCTTAGATTACATCACTCAAGGTAGATGTAAGTGTGCTATGCTTTCTCCTTGAGTTGGCCACCATGCACTTATAGGCTATCTTTTCCAAGGCTTAGGATAATGTGGGCACTGTATTTAGATCACATATTTTGTGACACCATTTAGACACTACCTGGGTTACCATCAGATTGGATAGTTCCCCTTTTCGAGTAACCACTCCTGTGGTTGGAGAGTTCATCCTATGGATATGCAGATTTACCCTTAGTCGAGTAAATCTAAGATAGTCAAGGTCATATTGCCCTTCTTAGGTGGTCTCTACACACAAATGTCAACGTAAACATATAAATAAAATATATATTCACTCAGAGATTAGAGGATACCCCTAATGGTACCATTTTCTGCGGTATCCTCTCTTAGGAAGTGTCGAAAACTCCCTATAGGAATCGCCTAACTACTCTTGAGTTGATATAAGTCCCTAGTGGCATTCACTCAGTACGCACCCTTAAGTCGGGTTTGATTTGTTGTGCTACCAAGAGGTCACCCCAGTAGTTGTTCCTCACTTCGAAAGATGTAGGTTTTCTATGCCTTCTGCCTAGCATAGTCATTGCACATCGAAAGGCATCCCATTAGGTTCTAGCTCTACCCAGCCTAGGACTATCCTTTTGGATTTGTAACCCTAAGGTAGGCCAAGGTGGATATCGCCCCTTCTTAGTGGCTCCATAGCACACCGATAGGGAGTATACATTAACTCAGATTAAATTAAACCCTTTTTAATTTTTCCCAGTTGAGTTAAATCATAACCTTCTCACCACTGAAGCCCTAAATCATATATAAATATGTCAAGAAAATAAATCAAATTCAAAACCAACCTCCCTAGTGGAGCCAAATTAAACAAACTCCCTCAATAGAGTCTAAATCAAAGAATTCCAATTGAACTCTTATCCCCAATGGATACATCCCCAAATAAATTTATGAAATCGAACTCAAATCCAATCCCCACTTGATAGCCCAAACCTGCTTCTCTAGTGGAAGGTTCATATACCCGATCCCTAGCTGACTCGAGCCCATATCTCTAGCAGATATGCCTCCACATCAATTAAAATAGAACAAATAAAAGATGATTTGATCTTAACCATCAGTGGATTATATATTCTTATCCCAAGCCGATCTTCTTTCCATAAATCATATAATCAAATCAAAAGCAAACCTTATCCCCAATAAAGTTTCTTCTTCTTGGCCCTCGACATAGACCACTCATATGTCATGTCCAATGCATGTGTGATCCCCTTGTGGATCTCCCTCCATGTCCTTAGCAAGGAATTCTCATCAAATTCAATTTCTTTTCTTATGCACACCTTTAATACTTCAACCAAAAGCCTAACAATGTATTCATTCAAATTACATCATCTTAACATTATAATTAACATTTTATGATTTGTGATGGTGCAAGCTCAAACTAACTATACAATATCATGCTAAAGATATTATAGTGTGAATTAACACACTATATTATAATATAATATAAGATGTTATATTATAATTTTCTATAATATAATATATTGTCTAACATTACTCCTCATTAGAATCACTTAATTGGAACAAATAACAAAGTTTTCTTAAAATATGAATAATGTTCATTCTAAATGTAAAATTGTTATTTTTTTATTAGAAATGGTACACAATAGCATTGTTTTAGTGTTGCTTCTTGGTGTGAGCCATGAATTTGGCCAATTTCTTCCATTTCAACCTTCAAATTACCATTTTTGTGAGTTTTGACCCAATGTATTATAACAAAAGAAAAACATGCTAAAATGTACAATAACACTTAGCAACACACCACCACATTCATATATATATGAAGTTATATTTTTATGTACATTATAGTTTAATATGCTTTCATATAATATATATTATCTTACATTAGACCTTAAAATGAATCACTTTAAGCAAAAAATTTATAAAATTTGGTTGAAAAGTGAACATTTATTTTGGATGCAAAATTAAATTCTTTTGATTAAATGAGACACCATAGCAAACCCCCAATGATGTTCCCTAAATCTTACCTTATATTTGGCCAAATCCCATCATCTCATTTATAAATCATTTTATGAATTATACCAGTACAAACTCAACTACATCATATTATAACAAACTAAAATATGCTAAACAATAAGTAGTAATGCATAGTAGTATGCTATAATGCATGATTCTACACTATGGTATGTCATTCTATATTATAATACACTATGACATATTATATTATATTATATTGCAAATCACATCATAATGAATTGCTTAATATAAAAAATCATAAATTTAGTCTAAATAATAAAAAACTACAGATTTTAGTTATATCATTTACATATTTTAAGTTGAAATAATATATTATGTTTCCATTCTCTACCTATTATAAATTTGGCCAAATTCCACCATTTAAAAGTTTCGCTTATGATGCTACAACATATAATATTTATTTTGAACATAAAATCTTACTTTTTAAACTACAGGTGGCATAACACACCTTTGGTACTACAACCTATTTCCCAGTTCAAATTTAATAAACTTTATCATCTCACTTATTAAATAAATATTTTTATGATTTATATTAATATAGACTACAGGGTAGAACACCATAATATACTAAAACATTTCAAAACATCTTATAACATTCAAAACACATCACTACATGCTCAAATATATGATGATACATTATACTACAATATATGGTATTATAATATGATTTAGGGTTAGGGTTTAGAGTATTCAAATCTCTAATAGTCAAGAGATAGTCTCATGAAGACATTTTCTTTAGCTACTATAACTATGTTAGGATTAGGTCATTCTTTAGATCTACTCCTAATCACATCTTTATTCAGGTTTTAAGGTTAGTTTAAGATTTAGGGTTTAGGGTTTTCTTAAGGATTAGGGTTTAGGGTTGTAGGTTTTAGCAATTAGGGATTATGGTTTTAGGATTTAGTGTTTTAATGTTTAGTGTTAGGGTTTATGATTTAGGGTTTAGGGTTTAGGGTTTAAGGTTTAGTGTTTAGGGTTTAGGTTTTAGGTTTAGGGTTTAAGTTTTAGTTTAGGGTTTAGGGTGTAAGGTTTTTTTAACAAAGAATAAATTCACATTCAATATTTATTCTTTTCGATTTAATCAACCAAGTAGCATCCCCAAGTTTTCTAAGACACAAGCGATGAAATTGATAAAAAATGAACACCCATAGAGCAAATCAAAAACCCTAGATAAGTAAAATCATCATAACTATAAATACAGTATTCCATAAGCGGCAGATCAAATCAATCATTCTTCATTTTTTCCATTTTCCATTAAATCTAACACCACCTCTCGAGTAACGGGATCTGCCATCATATCCCTAATCTCTTCTTCCTCCACCTCAATGGCTATAATCTCGATCACTCCTCCTGCCTCCATATCCACTAGCACCATCAGATCCCCCACCACCACTGCGATAACCACCACCTCTGCCTTAACATCCACTGCCAGATCTAGACTGAGCCTAGTTGACAGTGATGTTCCTGCCATCAAGGTTCGCCCATTCTTAGTGTTTAGGGTTTGGTTTAATGTTTAGGTTAGTTTAGGTTAGGATTTAGGGTTTAGATTTTGGGGTTTAAGTTTAGGATTGTAGTTTTAGGGTTTAGGCTTTAGGGTTGTGGCTTGTGTGATTTGGTTTTAGCTTTTTTAGGGGATTTAGCGTTTGGGGATTGTGGTTTATGGTTTAGGGGTTTAAGGTTTAGGTTTTATTTTGGTTTATGTTTTGGGGTTTAGGGATAATTTTAGGGTTTAGTGTTTAGGGCTTAAGGTTTAGGATTTTAGGTTTACAATTTTTTTTAATAAAGTAAACTAGTAAGTTTAGGTTTATTTAGTTTATTTTTTTTGTTTAATTGACTTTATTTTAATTTTTCTTTTTATTTAGGTTTATTTTATATTTTTATTTAGTTTAGTTTATTTATTTTAGGTTTATTTATTTTAGTTTAGGTTTTTTTAGTTTATTTTAAATTTTGGGTCTATTTTTTAGTTGAGTTTTATTTTATTTATTTTTTAGGTTTGGGTTTTATTTTTTTATTTTTATTTTATTTTGAGGTTTAGGATTTTATTTTATTTTTTTAGGTTTAAGTTTTAGGTTTTTAATTTAAGTTTTTTTGTAGGTTTTATTTTTTAGTTTAGGTTTAGGTATATTTTTAGTTTATTTAATTTTATTTAGTATAAGTTTAGATTAAGGTTTAGTTTATTTTAGGTTTATGTTTAAGTTTTATTTATTTTAGTTTATTTTATTTTAATTTAGGTTTATTTTATTTTGTTTATTTTATTTTTCTTTTACGTTTAGATTTTTTTGTTTATGGTTTAGGTTTTATTTATTATTTAAGTTTTGGATTATTTTTTAGGTTTAGGTTTATATTTAGTTTTTATTTTATTTTATTTTAGGTTTATTTTAATTTTATTTTAGGTTTAGTTTTTATTTGATTTAGGTTTTTTATTTTTAAGTTTAGTTTAAGTTTTCATTTATTTTATTTTAGTTTAGTTTTATTTTTTATTTTATTTTGTTTTTATGTTTAGGTTTAGGTTTTAGTTTTAGTTTTTATTTTATTTGATTTTATTTTTATATTTTTATTTAAGTTTTTTTATTCTTTCATTTTCAATTTTATTTAGCTTAGGTTTAGGTTTTTAGCTTTAGGATTTAGGAGTTAGGGTTAGTTTAGGGTTTAAGGTTTGAGGTTTAGAGTTTAGGGTTTAGTGTTTAGGTTTTAGGTTTAGGGTTTAAGTTTTAGTTTAGGGTTTAAGGGCTTTTTTAACATAGAAAAAATTCAGATTCAAAATTTTTTCTTTTAAATTTCATCTACCAAGTAGCATCTTAAGTTTTCTAAGACACAAGCGACAATAATGATTAAAAAATGAGCACCCGTAGAGTAAATCAAAATCACTAGATAAGTAGAACAATCTCTACTATATAGACATAGTTCCATAAGCGGTAGATAAGATCGACCATTCTTCAATTTCTCCAGTTCCCATTAGAACCAGCTCCTTTTGCCTTCACCACCGCCAGATCTGGGACCGAGCCTCTGGATGTGATCCCCCATCAAGGTTCTACCCATTCTTAAGGTTTAGGATTATTTTTTAATTTATTTAGTAACATTAGGTTTTGCTTTAGGGTTTGGGGTTTAGGGTTAGGGTTTAGGGTTTAGGGTTTATTATTTAGGGTTTTAGGATTTATGCTTTTATGATTTAGGGTTTAGGGTTAGATTTTGGGGTTTAAGATTTAGGGTTCAGGGTTTATTGTTTAGGCTTTAGGGTTTAGAGTTTTGGGTTAGTTTAGGGTTTAGGGTTTACGATTTTTTAGGGATTAGGGTTTTGGTTTAGTTTTTTTATATTTAGGGATTAGTATTTAGGGTTTAGTTTAGGGTTTAGGATATTTTTTAAAAATTAAGTAAACCAATAAGTTTAAGTTTATTTAGTTTATTTAGTTTATTTATTTTATTTTAATTTATTTTATTTTTTTATTTATATTTAAGTTATTTTAGCTTATTTTTTTAGGTTTAGGTTTACGTTTATGCATATTTTTGAGTTTAGTTTTATTTTTATTTTATTTTTTATGTTTAGGTTTTATTTTTTATTTTTAGGTTTAGTTTTTTATTTTTTATTTATTTTTTGTTTAGGTTTTAGGTTTTTATTTTAGGTTTTATTTTTTAGTTTATTTTATTTTTTAGGTTTTTATTTTAGGTTTTATTTTTTAGTTTAGGGTTTAGCTTTACTTTATTTTAGGTTTATGTTTTATTTATTTTAGTTCAATTTATTTTAGTTTAGGTTAAGTGTATTTTATTTTATTTATTTTAGGTTTAGGTTTTTTTTTAGTTTAGGGTTTAGGTTTTATTTTTAGGTTAATTTTTTTAGGTTTAGGTTTTTATTTAGTTTTGATTTTATTTTATTTTAGGTTTAATTTATTTTTATTTTACAATTAGTTTTTATTTTATTTAGTTTTTTCATTTTTAAGTTTATTTTATTTTTTTAGTTTTATTTAGGTTTTTATTTATTTTATTTTAGTTTATTTTTTATTTATTATTTTATTTTATTTTTACATTTAGGTTTGAGTTTAGGTTTTAATTTGGGTTTTTAATTTATTTTATTTTATTAACATTTAGGTTTTTTTTTAGGTTTTATTTAGATTATGTATAAGTTGTTTTTGGTTTTTAGGGTTTAGGATTTGTGGTTTAGAGTTTAGGTTTAAGGTTATTGGTTTTAAGATTTAGGGTTTAAGTTTTATAGTTTAAGGCTAAGGTTTAGGGTTTAGGGTTTAGGGTTTCGGGTTCTTTAATAAATTAAATAAACTAGTAGGTTTAGGTTTATTTAGTTTATTTTTTTATTTTAGTTTATTTTATATTTTATTTTTATTTAAGTTTATTTTATATTTTTTTTAATTTAGTTTATTTATTTTAGGTTTATTTATTTTAGTTTAGGTTTTATTTTAGTTTATTTTGGTTTAGTTTAGTTTATTCTTATTTTTAGTTTAATTTAATTTTATTTTTCCTTTATGTTTAAGATTTATTTATTATTTCATTTTAGAAAGTTTTATTTTATTTTTTTTAGGTTTGTATTATTTAAGATAATTTTCAATTTATTTTAGATTATTTTATTTTTTTTTTTTATTTGGTTTTAGTTTATTTAAGTTTAGGTTTATTTTATTTATTTTTATATTTATTTAGGTTAAGGTTTATTTTATTTTCTTTAATTTTATTTTTTTTTTGTTTTGGTTTATTTTACATTTTATTTTTTTAGTATATTTTTTAGGTCAAGTTTTATTTTATTTTATTTTATTTTATTTAGTTTTTTTTTTATTTTTATTTTACATTTTAGTTTTATTTTATTTATTATTTTTTATTTATTTATTTTAGTTTGTTTATTTTTATTTTATTTTTATAGTTTAGTTTAGGTTTATAGTTGGGGTTTAGGTTTATTTTATTTATTTATTTATTTTAGGTAGTTTTATTTAGGTTTAAGTTTAGGGTGGTTTAGGCAGTTTGTTTAGGGAGTGGTTTAGGTTTAGGTAGGAAGTTTTAGTAGTTTTAGTTTATTTTAGGTTGGGTTTAGTGGTAGGTAGTTTTTTTTTTTTTTCATTTTTTTTTATTTTATTTTATTTTAAATTAAGTAAACTTATGTTTAAGTTTATTTAATTTATTTAGTTTACTTTTTATTTATTTCAATTTATTTTATTTTTTATTTTTGGTTAGGAATATTTTTATTTTTATTTAGTTAGTTTATTTCTTTTATGTTTATTTATTTTAGTTTAGGTTTTTTTTTAGTTTAATTTTTAGTTTTGATTTATGATTATTTTGTTTAGTTTAGTTTTATTTTTATTTTATTTTTTTGGTTTAGGTTTTATTTCTTATTTCTAGGTTTAGGTTTAGGGTTTATTTTTTTATTTTAACATTTAGGTTTTAGGTTTTTATTTTAAGTTTTATTTTTTATTTTAGGTTTTATTTTTTAGTTCAGGGTTTATTTTATTTTATCTTATTTTATTTAGGGTTTTATTTAGGCTTAGGTTTAGGTTTATGTTTTTTTTTATTTTAGTTTATTTTTTTTAAGTTTAGGTTTATTTTATTTTTATTTTAGGTTTAGGTTATTTTTTTTTAATTTAGGGTTTAGGTTCCATTTTCTATTTATTTTTAAGCTTATTTTTTAGGTTTAGGCTTTTTATTTAGTTTTTATTTATTTTATTTTTCTTTAGGTTTAGTTTTTATTTTATTGAGGTTTTTTATTTTTTAGTTTACTTGAGGTTTTTATTTATTTTATTTTAGTTTAGTTTTTATTTTTTATTTTATTTTCTTAGGTTTTGGTTTAGATTTTAGTTTATGTTTTATTTTTTTATTTTTTTATTTAATTTTAGTTTAGGTTTATTTATTTATTTATTTAAAGTTTTATTTAGTTTTAGTTTAGCTTTTTAGCTTGTTAGTGTTTAAGGTTTAGGGCTTAGGGTTAGTTGGGGGTTTGGTGTTTAGATTTTAGGGTTTGGGGTTTATGATTTAGGGTTTAAGGTTAAGGGTTAAGGGTTTAGGGTTTAGTTTTTAGGGTTTAAGGTTTATGGCTTAGGGTTTTAGGGTTTAAGGTTTAGGGTTTAGGTTTTAGGTCTAACGTTATGATTTTAGTTTAGGGTTTAGGGTTTTTGTTTTTTTAATAGATAATAAATTTGACTTCAACATTTCTTATTTTTGATTTCATTAACCAAGTAACACACTAAGTTTTCTAAGACATAAGAAATGACATAAATCAAAAATGAGCATGCATAGAGCAAATCAAAAGCCTTTGATAACTAGAGGCATCTCTATCGTAATGACACAGTTCAATAAGCAGATGATCGGATCTAGCATTCTTCAATTTCTCCAGCTCCCATCAGAACCACCCTAGCTTCTCGAGTACCCAAATTCCCCATCATATCCCTGATCTTTCCCTCAGCCACCACCACGGTTGCAACCTACATGGCTTATTAGGCCTTCATAATAACCATTACTCCGACCATGACCTCAATATCCACTTGCACCTTTAGATCTGCCACCACCACTATGATAATCATTGTCTTTACCTTCACCTCCATCGCTAGATCTAGACCGAGCCTAGTTGACGGTGATGTTCCTGCCTTAAAGATTTTGCCCATTCTTAGGGTTAAAGTTTATTAGGTTTTAAATTTTAGGTTTATTTTTTAATTTATTTAGTTACTTTAGATTTATGTTTGGGGTTTGGGGTTTATGGTTGTTTAGGGTTTGTGGGTTTATGCTTTGTGGTTTAGGGTTTGGATGGGGTTTAGGGTTTAAGGTTTAGTGGTTTTAGTGTTGGGTTTTAAGGATTAGTGGGTTAAGGTATTTTAGGGTTTAGTGGTTTGATTTAGTGTTTAGGCTTTAAGGTTTATGATTTTGAGGTTTGCTTTAGGTTTAGACTCAGGGCCCAGAGTGAGGGCCTAGGGTCTTAGGGCACAGGGTAAGTGGGCCAGCCCAGTTTTTGGCCTGGGCCCAGGGCCTGGGGAATTCAGCCAAGACCTGGAAGGTTGGGGGCCCAGGTCAAGGCCAGTTTTAGTGGCTCAGTGGCCCAGTGGCTCAGTTTAGGATCAGGCTATGGCCTAGGGCCCAGGGCCCAGGGTCAGCTAGTGGCTCAGGGCCTAGTTAGAGCCCAGGTCAGTTTAGGGTTGGCTGGGTTTTGGGCCTAGGACCTGGATTTAGGTCAGGCATTTAGTTTTGAGCCTGCCTAGGTCTTTAAAAAAAGTAAAGTTTATTATTTTAATTATTTTACTTTATTTATTTTTTATATTTTTTATTTTATTTTTATTTAGTGTAGTTTATTTATTTTAGGTTTATTTATTTTGGTCATGTTTTAAATAGTTTATTTTAGTGTAAGTTTAGGTTTATTTTATTTAGTTTATTTTTGTATTTTATTTTTTAGGTATTTTTAATTTTAAGTTGAGGTTTAGGTTTTATTTTATTTTAGGTTTAGGTTTAGTTTTTATTTTAGGTTTATTTTTAGGTTTTATTTTTTAGTTGGAGTTTAGGTTTATATTTAGTTTATTTTATTTTATTTAATTTAGGGTTGGTTTAGTTTATTTTAGGTTTAGGTTTAGTTTTTACTTATTTTAGTTTAGGTTTATGTTTATTTTATTTTGTTTATTTTAGCTTTAGGTTTTTTAGTAGGGCATTATTTTTATTTTAAATGTATTTTTAGGTTTATTTTAAGTTTAGGTTTTTATTTAGTTTTATTTTATTTTATATTAGGTTTATTTATTTTTTATTTTAGTTAGTGTTTATTTAATATAGTTTTTTTATTTTTAGGTTTATTTTAATTTATAGTTTAGTTTATGTTTTTGTTTATTTTGTTTTATTTTAGTTTTTATTTTTTATTTTATTTTATTTTACGGTTAGGATTACATTTAAGTTTTTTTGTTTTTTTGTTTTATTTTATTTGTGTTTATGCTTATTTATTTATTTCATTTGTTTTAGGTTTAGGGTTTAGGGTGGGGTGTAGACCTCGCTTTAGTGTGTTTATGGCTCAGGTTTAGGGTGTGGTCAGGGTTTATGGTAGGGTGGGTTTAGGGTAGGGGTCAGTGGTTTTAAGATTTTGGGTAGGGTCATGTTAGGGTTTCTTTTAAAAAATTTTATATTTTATCAAAAACCCAGGTATAGGTTTATTTTATTTTATTTTATTTTATTTATTTAGGTTTATTTTTATTTATTAAATTTAGTTAATGTATTTTAGGTTTATTTATTTTAATTTAGTTTTAAGGTTAGGCTTATTTTTTGTTTAGTTTTAGTTTTATTTTATTTCTTAAGTATTATTTTATTTTAGTTGTAGGTTTAGGTTTTTATTTTATTTTTTAGGTTTAGGTTTTAGGTTTTTATTTTAGGTTTATTTTTAGGTTTTATTTTTTAACTTAGGTTTAGGCTTATTTTTAGTTTATTTTATTTTATTTAGGGTTTTGGTTTTGGTTTAGTTTTAGTTTATTTTAGGTTTAAGTTTTATTTATTTTAGTTTACATTATTTTAGATTTGGTTTATGTTTATTTTACTTTTATTTTAGGTTTATGTTTTTTTTAAATTTAATGTTTAGGTTTTTTTTTATATTTATTTTAAGTTTTATTTATATGTTTAGAATTTTATTTAGTTTTATTTTATTTATTTTAGTTTTATTTTAGGATTAGCCTTTATTTTATTTAGGTATTTTAGTATTTTACTTTAGTTTAAATTTTTATTTATTTTATTTTATTTTAGTTTTTTTATTTTTAGGTTTAGGTTTAGGTTTAGTTTAGGTTTTATTTTATTTTATTTTTCATTTTATTTATTTCATTTTATTTTGGCTGGTTTTTATTTATTTTATTTATTTGGATTTTTTTACTTTAGTGGGGTTTAGTTTAAGATTAATGGGTAGAATTTAGGGTTTAGGGTTTAGTGGTGGCTGGTTTAGGGTTTAGTGTTTAGGGTTTAGGTTTAGGGTTTAGGTTTAGAGTTTATAGTTTTAGGGTTTAGGGTTTGGTTTAGGGTTTATGTTAGGGTTTAGATTTTGGGGTCGGGGTCTAAGGCTGTATTAGGCTTAGCATTTTAATTTTTAGTTTTAATAGAGAACAAATTCAGATTCAATATTTCTTCTTTTAATTTCATCAACCAAGTAACATACCAACTTTCTAGACACAAGTTTACGTAGATAAAAAATGAGCACACATAGAACAAATTAAAGACCCTATATAACTAGAACCATTTCTACTATAAAAGCACAGTTCCATAAGCAGTAGATCGGAGCGGACGTTCTTTGGTTTCTCCTCTTCCCATCAGAACCACCCCGGCCTCTCAAGTAGTGGGATCCACCCTTATATCCCCGATCTCTCCATCCGTCACCACCATGACTATAATCCCCGTTGCTCCAACTCCATAACCACCACTACCTCACCACCACCTCCATACCCACCAACACCTCCAGACCCCCCACCACCATTATGATAATCGCAGCTTCTGCCTTCACCTCCGCTGCCAGATCTAGATTGAGCCTGGTTGACGGTGATCCTATCGTCAAGGTTCTACACATTCTTAGGGTATAAGTTTAGGTTTATTATTTTTTAGGGTTTATATTTATTTTTTAATTATTTAGTTACTTTAGGATTAGGTTTAGGGTTTGGGGTTTAGGGATTAGGGTTTACGATTTAGGGTAAGGGTTTAGTGTTTATACTTTAGGGTGTAGGCCTTAGGGTTTAAGATTTAGGGTTTAGGATTAGGATTTAGTGTTTAGGTTTTAGGGTTTAGGGTTTAGGGTTTTTTAGGATTTAGGGTTTGGTGTTGTAGGTTTAGGGTTGTAGGTTTAGTGATAGTTTTAGGGTTTAGGGTTTAGGATTTAGGGTTTAGGTTTTTTTTAATTAACTCATATGTTTAGATTTATATATTTTATTTTTATTTTTTTAGTTTATTTTAATTTTGTTTTTTTTATTTAGTTTTATTTATTTATTTTATTTAGGTTTTATTTTAGCTTATTTTAGGTTTAAGTTTAGGTTTAGGTTTATTTTTAGTTAAGTTTTTTTTGTAGGTTTAGATTTTATTTTTTTATTTTATGTTTAGGTTTTTTATTTTATTTTGGTTTGGTTTTAGGTTTATATTTTATGTTTATATTATATATTTTATTTTAGTTTTAGTTTTTTTAGTTGATTTTATTTTATTTTAAGCTTAGTTTATTTGGTTAAAGTTTAGGTTTTATTTATTTTAGTTTATTTTATTTTATTTTATGTTTAGGTTTATTTTATTTTATTTTGTTTAGATTTTTAGTTTGGGTTTAGGTTTTATTTTAAGGTTTTAGATTTTTATTTAGTTTATTTTATTTTATTTTTTTTATTTTATTTTATTTTTTAGTTTAGTTTAGGTTTTTCTTATTATATTTTAGATTATTTTATTTTATCTTTTAGGTCTTAGATCTTAGTATGTTTATCTTTATTTTATTATAAGTCAGGTTATATTTATCTTTTATTTTATGTTTATAGTCAGCTCAGGTTTTAGGTTTAGTTTAGATAGGGTTTAGTGGTCCGGGCTCAGCTTTCCTTAGTTTAGTTTGGGTCAGGGCCCAAGATCTAGGGCCCAGGGCTCCACCACTCAGGGCAGCACTTTGGAGTACAATCTCAGTGGTCACTAGTTTCAGCCTTTAGTTTGTGGTTTTAGTTTCATGGCTCAGTTTAGTGTCAGGTCAGTGAGTATGGTCAGGGTCAAGACTAGGGTTTTGGGTTTAGGCTCAGTGACCAAGTTTTAGGGTGCAGGTAGGTCACTTGTGGTCAGGATTCCAGCCTAGTTTAGAAAGTTTAGGAATGGGGTTTAGTTATGGGTTTTAAGCAAACCAAGAGGTTTAGCTCATTTTATATTTATTATAGGTTTATTTATTTTGTTAGTTTAGGTTTAGGTTTAGTTTATGTTAATTTTGGGTTTAGGTTTAGTTTATGTTTAATTTTAGCTAACGCTTTATTTTTTATTTTATGTTTAGGTTTAGGTTTTATTTTATTTTTAGATTTAGGTTTTGGTTTCATTTTAGGTTTATTTTATATTATTTTTTTTAGTTTAGGTTTAGGTTTATTTTAATTTATTTTATTTTAGGGTTTAGGTTTAGTTTTTTTTTGGTTTTGGTTTAGGTTTTATTTATTTTAGTTTAGTTTAGTTTATTTTATTTTATTTATTTTATTTAGGAGTTTTAGTTTGGTTTAGTCTTAATTTTTATTTATTTTAGGTTTATTTTTATGTTGAGGTTTTATTAAGTTTTTATTATATATATATTTTATGTTTACTTTATTTATTTTTATGTTTAGTTTTTATTTTATTTAGTTTATTATCTCAGGTTTATTTTATTTTAGTTTGGTTTTTTATTTATTTTAGTTTAATTTAGCCTTTATTTTATTTTATTTTTTTTAGGTTTACATTTAGGTTTAGGTTTAGGTTTAGTTTAGTTTTATTATTTATTTTTTATCTCATTTTGGTTTAAGAATTTTGGTTATTTTATTTTTAGGTTTTATTTTGTTTTAAATTTAGGTTTTAGGTTTTAGGGTTTAAGTCAAGGTTTGGGGGGGTAGGTCTAGGGCTCAGGGTAGTCTCAGGGATTAGGGTTTAGTGTTTAGGGTTTGTGGTAAGGTTTGAAGTTTAGTGGTTTATTTATTTAATTAGTTCAATTTTTATTTTGTTTAAGTTTATTTATATTTTTATTTAGTTTAGTTAATTTATTGTAGGTTTAATTATTTTAGTTTATTTTTAGGTTTATATTTAAGTTTAAGTTTATTTTTTAGTTTAATTCCATTTTATTTTATTTTTTAGCTTTATTTTATTATTTTAGGTTTATGTTTAGGTTTTTATTTTATTTTTTTAGGGTTTTAGTTTTATTTTAGGTTTATTTTGGGTATTATTTTAGTTTTAGTTTAGGTTTATTTTAGTTTATTTTGTTTTATTTAGTTTGGTTTAAGTTTAGTTTATTTAGATTTAGGTTTAGGTATTTATTTTAGTTTAGTTTATCTTATTTTAGTTTGTTTATTTTATTTTATTTTAGCTTAGTTTTCTAGATTTTAGGTTTTATTTATTTATTTTAAGTTTATTTTTAGTGTTAGGTTTTTATTTAGTTTTTTAATTATATCCATGTTTATTTTATTTTATTTTAGGTTCTCTATATTATATAAGTTTTTAATTTTAGTTTATTTTTAGATTTTATTTATTTTATTTTAGTTTAGTTTTTATTTTATCTTTTAGGTTTAAGTTTAGCTTTAGTTTATGTTTTTATTTTATTTTATGTTTCATTTTTTTTAGGTTTTTTATTAATTTTATTTTATTTTATTTACTAGTTTAGGTTTTTTTGTTTCTTTGTATTTTAGGGTTTAGGGTTTATGTTATAAGTTTTATTTTAGGTTTATTTTAAGTTTTATTTTATGTTTAGGTTTCACGTTTATTTTTTGTTTATTTTATTTTATATAGTTTCAAGTTTAGGTTTAGTTTACTTTAGGTTTAGGTTTAAGTTTTATTTATTTTAGTTTAGTTTATTTAATTTTGGTTTAGGTTTATTTTATTTTTATTTTAGGTTTAGTTTTTATTTTTAGTTTAGGGTTTTGGTTTTATATTTTATTTATTTATGGTTTTATTTTTAGGTTTTTTTTTTAGGTTTATGTTTTTATTTTGTTTTATTTGGATTTTATTTTATTTTTATTTTATTTTATTTTTATTTTACGTTAAGTTTTTATTTTATTTAAGTTTTTTATTCTTAGGTTTATTTTATTTTTTAATTTGGTTTAGGTCTTTATTTATTTATTTTTAGTTTATTTTATTTTATTTTTAGGTTTAGGTTTAAGTTTAGTGTTTTATTTTATTTAGGTTTAAGTTTAATTATTATCTTTAGGTTTTATTTTGAGGTTTAGTTGGTTTTTTAGGGTAGAGAGGTTTTGGGGTTTTGGGTTGGGGTTTAGAGAGGGTTTAGGGTTAGGTTTAAGGTTTAGGTTTGGAGGTGTATGGTTTTATGATTTAGGTGGTAGTTAGATTAGGTTTTGGGTCAGTTTAGGTTTAGGATGGGTTTTTTTAAGATTTAGAGAGATTTATGTGGAGTATAGATTTAGAGTTTAGTTTCTGTAGGTGGTTTAGGGGTTTAGGGTTGAAGGTTTAGGATTCACATTTTAGTTTAAAGTTTAATGTTTTTAGTTTATTTTTTTAACAGAGAATAAATTCATAATCAATATTTCTTCTTTTTAATTTCGTCAACCAAGTAACACACCAAGTTTTCTATGATATGCGATGACATGGATAAAAATGAGCACGCTAGAAATCAAATGCTCTACATAATAAACTGCTCTCTATAAAGACATAGTTCCATAAGTAGTAGATCATATTAATCATTCTATAGTTTCTCTAGTTCCAACCACCCCGCCTCTCAAGTAGCAGATCCACCATCATATCCCCATCTCGCTCGCCACCACGCAACGCCATCGCTCCTCGCCTCCATAACAACCACTGCCTCACCACCACCTCCATATCAACTAGCAGCCTGCATCCCCACCACCACTATGATAACCCAGCTCACCTTCTCCTCCATCGTTAGATCTAATGACTAAGTGATGTTCCCGCCAAGCTTTTGCTCATTCTTAAGTTTCAAGTTTAGGTTTATGATTATTAGGTTTTAGGGTTTAAGTTTATTATTTAATTTAGTTACTTAGGTTTAGGTTTAGGTTTGGGGTTTAGAGTTTAGTGATTGGTTAGGGTTTAGGGTGGATTTAGGGTTTATAGGGTTTATGCTTTAGGGTTTAGGGTTTAGTAGGGTTAGGGTTTAAGGTTTAGGGTTTTAGTGTTGGGTTTTAAGGATCAGTTTAGGGAGGCATGTTTTGGGTTTAGGTTTAGAATTTAGTGCCTCAGGCTCTGGCTATGATCTGAGGTTTGTGGAGGTAGATTGTGGTTTAGAGTGAGGAGGGTCTGTAGGGCACAGGTCAATTTAAGTTGGCTCAGAGTGGTTTGGGTTTAGGCCTGGGAATGGGTCAGCCAAGACCTGCTGCCCAGGGGTCATTTAAGGTGAGTGGTTTAGTGTTAGGGCCCAGGTCAGAGATCAGGTTAGGGTTAGGTCAGCTCAGTATTTAGGGCCCAGGTTTTAGAGCCCAGGTCAGTGGCCTGGTGGGCTCCAGGACCCAGGATTTAGGGTCAGCATTTAGGGTGAGTTTAGGTTTAGGGTTTTAAAAAAAACAACTGAAGGTTAAAGTTTATTTAGTTTATTTTTTAATTATTTTACTTTATTTATTTTTTATTTTTATTTAGGTTTATTTTTTTATTTTTATTTAGTGTAGTTTATTTATTTTAGGTTTATTTATTTTGGTTCATGTTTTTAAATTTAGTTTATTTTTTAGGTTTAAGTTTAGGTTTATATTTATTTTTTAGTTTAGTTTTATTTTTGTTTTATTTTTTATTTTTAGGTTTTATTTTTTATTTTTAAGTTGAGGTTTAGGTTTTTATTTTATTTTTTTAGGTTTAGGTTTTAGGTTTTTATTTTAGGTTTATTTTTAGGTTTTATTTTTTAGTTGGAGTTTAGGTTTATATTTAGTTTATTTTATTTTATTTAATTTAGGGTTGGTTTAGTTTATTTTAGGTTTAGGTTTAGTTTTTACTTATTTTAGTTTAGGTTTATGTTTATTTTATTTTGTTTATTTTAGCTTTAGGTTTTTTTTAGTTTAGGGTATGGGTATTATTTTTATTTTAAATTTTTTGTATTATTTTTAGGTTTATTTTTTAAGTTTAGGTTTTTATTTAGTTTTTATTTTATTTTATATTAGGTTTATTTTATTTTTATTTTACGTTTAGTGTTTATTTAATATAGTTTTTTTATTTTTAGGTTTATTTTAATTTATAGTTTAGTTTATGTTTTTGTTTATTTTGTTTTATTTTAGTTTTAATTTTTTATTTTATTTTATTACCAGGATTACATTTAAGTTTTTTGTTTTGTTTTATTTTATTTGTGTTTATGCTTATTTATTTATTTCAGGTTTTGGGTGGTAGGGTTTAGGGTGGGGTGCAGACTCTCGGCTTTAGTGTAGCCCATGGCTCAGTGGTAGGGTAGTTTTGGGTTTAGGGTTATGGTAGTGGGGTGGAGGGTTTAGGGGTTAGGGAAGATCTTGGGTTTTGCAGTTAGGGTCTTTTAAAATTTTTCTAATTTTATATTTTTATAAAATTCAGTAAACTCGTAGGTATAGGTTTATTTAATTTAATTTAATTTTATTTATTTAGGTTTATTTTTATTTATTAAATTTAGTTAATGTATTTTAGGTTTATTTATTTTAATTTAGTTTTAAGGTTAGGCTTATTTTTTGTTTAGTTTTAGTTTTATTTTATTTCTTAAGTTTTGGTATTATTTTTATTTTTAGTTGTAGGTTTAGGTTTTTATTTTATTTTTTAGGTTTAGGTTTTAGGTTTTTATTTTAGGTTTATTTTTAGGTTTTATTTTTTAACTTAGGTTTAGGCTTATTTTTAGTTTATTTTATTTTATTTAGGGTTTTTTTTTTAGTTTTAGTTTATTTTAGGTTTAAGTTTTATTTATTTTAGTTTACATTATTTTAGATTTGGTTTATGTTTATTTTACTTTTATTTTAGGTTTATGTTTTTTTTAAATTTAATGTTTAGGTTTTTTTTATATTTATTTTTAAGTTTTATTTATATGTTTAGAATTTTATTTAGTTTTTATTTTATTTATTTTTAGTTTTTTTATTTTAGGATTAGCCTTTATTTTATTTAGGTATTTTAGTATTTTACTTTAGTTTAAATTTTTATTTATTTTATTTTATTTTAGTTTTTTTATTTTTTAGGTTTAGGTTTTGGTTTAGGTTTTAGTTTAGGTTTTTATTTTATTTTATTTTTCTATTTTATTTATTTCTATTTTATTTTGGCTTTGGTTTTTTTATTTATTTTATTTATTTGGATTTTTTTACTTTAGGTTTAGGGTTTAGGTTTTAAGATTAGCTGAGGGTTTAGAATTTAGGGTTTAGGGTTTAGGGTTTAAGGGTTTAGGGTTTAGTGTTTAGGGTTTAGGTTTTAGGGTTTAGGTTTAGAGTTTATAGTTTTAGGGTTTAGGGTTTATGGTTTTTAGGGTTTAGGGTTTAAGGTTTAGGGTTTAGATTTTGGGTCTAAGGCTTAGGTATTAGTTTAAGGCTTAGCATTTTTAATTTTTTAGTTTTTTAATAGAGAACAAATTCAGATTCAATATTTCTTCTTTTTAATTTCATCAACCAAGTAACATACCAACTTTTCTTGGACACAAGCGATGACGTAGATAAAAAATGAGCACACATAGAACAAATTAAAGACCCTATATAATTAGAACCATTTCTACTATAAAAGCACAGTTCCATAAGCAGTAGATCGGAGCGGACGTTCTTTGGTTTCTCCTGTTCCCATCAGAACCACCCCAGCCTCTCAAGTAGTGGGATCCACCCTTATATCCCCGATCTCTCCATCCGTCACCACCATGACTATAATCCCCGTTGCTCCAACTCCATAACCACCACTACTCTGACCACCACCTCCATACCCACCAACACCTCCAGACCCCCCACCACCATTATGATAATCGCAGCTTCTGCCTTCACCTCCGCTGCCAGATCTAGATTGAGCCTGGTTGACGGTGATCCTATCGTCAAGGTTCTACACATTCTTAGGGTATAAGTTTAGGTTTATTATTTTTTAGGGTTTACATTTATTTTTTAATTATTTAGTTTTTAGGGTTTGGGGTTTAGGGATTAGGGTTTACGATTTAGGGTAAGGGTTTAGGGTTTAGACTTTAGGGTGTAGGGTTTAGGGTTTACGGTTTAGGGTTTAGGATTAGGATTTAGTGTTTAGGTTTTAGTGTTTAGGGTTTAAGGTTTTTTAGGATTTAGGGTTTGGTGTTGTAGGTTTAGGGTCGTAGGTTTAGTGATAGTTTTAGGGTTTAGGGTTTAGGATTTAGGGTTTAGGTTTTTTTTTAATTAACTCATATGTTTAGATTTATATATTTTATTTTTATTTTTTTAGTTTATTTTAATTTTGTTTTTTTTATTTAGTTTTATTTATTTATTTTTATTTAGGTTTTTTATTTTAGCTTATTTTTTAGGTTTAAGTTTAGGTTTAGGTTTATTTTTTAGTTAAGTTTTTTTTTTGTAGGTTTAGATTTTATTTTTTATTTTTAAGTTTATGTTTAGGTTTTTATTTTATTTTTTTAGGTTTTGGTTTTAGGTTTATATTTTATGTTTATATTATATATTTTATTTTTTAGTTTTAGTTTTTTTTAGTTGATTTTATTTTATTTAGTTTAGGCTTAGTTTATTTCAGGTTAAAGTTTAGGTTTTATTTATTTTAGTTTATTTTATTTTATTTTATGTTTAGGTTTATTTTATTTTTATTTTTTGTTTAGATTTTTTTTTAGTTTTGGGTTTAGGTTTTATTTTTAAGGTTTAGATTTTTATTTAGTTTTATTTTATTTTATTTTTATTTTTATTTTATTTTTTAGTTTAGTTTAGGTTTTTCTTTATTATATTTTAGATTATTTTTATTTTTTATTTTCTTTTTAGGTTTGGGTTTAGATTTTAGTTTATGCTTTTTATTTTATTTTATATATTTAAGTTTAGGTTATATTTATTTATTTTATTTTTATGTTTTATTTAGTTTAGGCTTAGGTTTTTAGGTTTTAGGGTTTAGGATTTAGCCCAGTGGTCAGGGTTTAGCCTTGGAGTTTAGGGCCCAGGGTTTTTAGGGTTTAAGATAAGGTTTAGGGCCCACCATTTATAAGTACAAAGCATTTTGGGCTTACCTTTAGGGTTAGTTTAGTTTAAGCTTTAGTTTTGTGGTTTGTGTTTAGGAGTTTGGGTCAGTTTAGGGTTTAGGTATAGGTTTTGGTCAGGTTAAGATCAGGGTCTTGGGTAGTTTAGTGACCTAGGGTCAGGTTTAGGGTTTAGGGTTTAGTGATCCAGCCAGTTTAGGAAAGGTTTAGAATTAGGGTTTAGTGTTATGGGTTTTTTTAAAAAAAATAAGTAAACTAGTAGGTTTAGGTTTATTTAGTTTATTTATTATTTATTGTAGGTTTATTTATTTTTGTTTTAGTTTATTTTTAGGTTTAGGTTTAGGTTTATGTTTAATTTTTGGGTTTAGGTTTAGGTTTATGTTTAATTTTTAGGCTAATGTTTTATTTTTTATTTTTATGTTTAGGTTTAGGTTTTTATTTTATTTTTTTAGATTTAGGTTTTTGGTTTTCATTTTAGGTTTATTTTTATATATATATTTTTTTAGTTTAGGTTTAGGTTTATTTTTAATTTATTTTATTTTAGGGTTTAGGTTTAGTTTTTTTTAGGTTTTGGTTTAGGTTTTATTTATTTTAGTTTAGGTTTAGGTTTATTTTATTTTATTTATTTTAGGTTTAGGAGTTTTTAGTTTTGGGTTTAGGTCTTAATTTTTATTTATTTTTAGGTTTATTTTTTTATGTTGAGGTTTTTATTAAGTTTTTATTATATTATATTTTATGTTTACTTTATTTATTTTTTATGTTTAGTTTTTATTTTATTTAGGTTTATTATTCTAGGTTTATTTTATTTTTTTAGTTTTGGTTTTTATTTATTTTAGTTTAATTTAGCCTTTATTTTTTATTTTATTTTCTTTTTAGGTTTACATTTAGGTTTAGGTTTAGGTTTTAGTTTAGTTATTAGTTTATTTTTTTTATTCTATTTTGGTTTAAGAATTTTGGTTATTTTATTTTTAGGTTTTATTTTGTTTAAATTTAGGTTTTTAGGTTTTTAGGGTTTAAGGTTAAGGTTTACGATTTGGGGTTTAGGTCTTAAGGTTTAGGGTTGTAGTCTTTAGGGATTAGGGTTTAGTGTTTAGGGTTTAGGGTTTAAGGTTTGAAGTTTAGGGGTTTTTTATTTAATTTTAGTTTACTATAATTTTTATTTTTATTTAAGTTTATTTATATTTTTTATTTAGTTTAGTTAATTTATTGTAGGTTTAATTATTTTAGTTTATTTTTTAGGTTTATATTTAAGTTTAAGTTTATTTTTTAGTTTAATTCCATTTTTATTTTATTTTTTAGGTTTAGGCTTTATTTTATTATTTTTAGGTTTATGTTTAGGTTTTTATTTTATTTTTTAGGTTGTGGTTTTAGTTTTTTATTTTAGGTTTATTTTTGGGTATTATTTTTTAGTTTAGGTTTAGGTTTATTTTTAGTTTATTTTGTTTTATTTAGTTTTGGTTTAAGTTTAGTTTATTTTAGATTTAGGTTTAGGTTTTATTTATTTTAGTTTAGTTTATCTTATTTTAGGTTTAAGTTTATTTTATTTTTATTTTAGCTTAGTTTTTTCTAGATTCGGGTTTAGGTTTTTATTTATTTATTTTTAAGTTTATTTTTTTAGTGTTAGGTTTTTATTTAGTTTTTTTTAATTATATCTTATGTTTATTTTATTTTTATTTTAGGTTTCGTTAATATTATATATAAGTTTTTAATTTTTTTAGTTTATTTTAGATTTTTATTTATTTTATTTTAGTTTAGTTTTTTATTTTTTATTTTTTTTAGGTTTAAGTTTAGGTTTTAGTTTATGTTTTTATTTTATTTTATGTTTTCATTTTTTTTAGGTTTTTTTATTAATTTTATTTTTTATTTTATTTAGTTTAGGTTTAGGTTTTTTGCTTTTTAGGGTTTAGGGTTTAGGGTTTATGTTATAAGTTTTTATTTTAGGTTTATTTTTAAGTTTTATTTTTATGTTTAGGTTTACGTTTATTTTTTGTTTATTTTATTTTATATAGTTTCAAGTTTAGGTTTAGTTTATTTTAGGTTTAGGTTTAAGTTTTATTTATTTTAGTTTAGTTTATTTAATTTTGGTTTATTTTATTTTATTTTATTTTAGGTTTAGTTTTATTTTTAGTTTAGGGTTTTATTTTATATTTTATTTATGGTTTTATTTTTATTTTATTTTTAGGTTTATGTTTTATTTTATTTTATTTATTTTATTTTATTTTTATTTTATTTTATTTTATTTTACCAAGTTTTATTTATTTAAGTTTTATTCCAGGTTTATTTTATTTTTTAATTTGGTTTAGGTCTTTATTTATTTATTTTTAGTTTATTTTATTTTATTTTTAGGTTTAGGTTTAAGTTTTAGTGTTGGTTTTTATTTTATTTAGGTTTAAGTTTTTTTAATTATTTTATTTTTTAGGTTTATTTGTTTAGTTTAGTTTAAGGTTTAGGGTTTAGAGGGTTGGGTTTGGGTTTTGGGAGAGGAGGTTAGGGTTTATGTTTAGGGTTTGGGGTTTAGTGTTAGCTTAGGGTGAGTTTTATGATTTAGGTTTAGGGTTAGGGTGGGTAAGATTAGGTTGTGGTGGGTTTAGGTGGATTAAGGGTTTAAGATTTAGAGTTTAGGATTTATGTTAGTTTAGGGTATAGGATTTAGAGTGTGGTATGATTTAGTTTAGGGTTTAGGGAGGGTTTTAGGGTTCATTTTAGTTTAAAGTTTAATGTTTTTAGTTTATTTTTTTAACAGAGAATAAATTCATAATCAATATTTCTTCTTTTTAATTTCGTCAACCAAGTAACACACCAAGTTTTCTATGATATAAGCGATGACATGGATAAAAAATGAGCACGCCTAGAGCAAATCAAATGCTCTACATAACTGAAACTGTCTCTACTATAAAGACATAGTTCCATAAGTAGTAGATCATATTAATCATTCTATAGTTTCTCTAGTTCCAATCAGAACCACCCCGGCCTCTCAAGTAGCAGGATCCACCATCATATCCCCGATCTCTCGCTCTGCCACCACCACGGTTGTAACCGCCATCGCTCCTCCCGCCTCCATAACAACCACTGCTCCGACCACCACCTCCATATCAACTAGCAGCTCCAGATCCCCCACCACCACTATGATAACTGCAGCCTCTACCTTCTCCTCCATCGTTAGATCTAGACTGAGCCTAATTGACGGTGATGTTCCTGTCGTCAAGCTTTTGCTCATTCTTAAGTTTCAAGTTTAGGTTTATGATTATTAGGTTTTAGGGTTTAAGTTTATTATTTAATTTATTTAGTTACTTTAGGTTTAGGTTTAGGGTTTGGGGTTTAGAGTTTAGTGATTATGGTTAGGGTTTAGGGTTTAGGATTTAGGGTTTAGGGTTTAGGGTTTTTTAGGGTTTAGGGTTTAGGAATGTAGGTTTAAGGTTTAGGGTGTAGCATTTGGGTTTGGGGTTAAGGATTTAGGGTTTATATTTTTTTTTTTTAAATTTAGTGAACTAGTAGGTTTAGGTTTATTTATATTATTTAGTTAATGTTTAATTTATTTTAGTTTATTTTATTTTTTACTTTTATTTAGGTTTATTTTTAATTTTTATTTAATTTAATATTTTATCCAGCTTATTTATTTTAGTTTTAGGTTTATTTTAGTTTTTTAGGTTTAGGTAGGATTAAGAATAATTTTAATTAAGTTTTATTTTATTTTATTTTTTAGGTTTAGGTTTTTTTTTTTAGGTTTAGGTTTAGGTTTTTATTTTACTTTTTTAAGTTTAGGTTTTAGGTTTTTATTATAGTTTTACTTTTTGGTTTTTATTAAGTTTAAGTTTAGTTTTTTTTTGGATTAGGCTTAGGTTTTATTTATTTTATTTTAGGTTTAGCTTTATTTTTTTATGTTTATTTTATATAATATTTTTTTATTTAGTTTTTTTTACTTTGGGGTTTAGGCTTTATTTTTTATTTATTTTCAGGTTTATTTTAAGGTTTATTTTTTAGGTTTAGAGTTTTATTTATTTTTTATTTTATTTTATTTTAGGTTTATTTTATTTTTACTTTAGGTTTAGTTTTATTTTATTTAGTTTTCATCCAGGTTTATTTATTTTTTTTTTATTTAGGTTTTATTTATTTTATTAGGTTTAGGTTTAGGTTTAGATTTTAGTTTAGGTTTTATTTTATTTTATTATTTTAATTTATTTAGATAGGTTTTATTTATTTATTTTTTGGTTTTAGCCTGTTTTAGCTTTAAGTTTAAGTTTAGGGTCAGGTTAGTTTAGGGTTTAGAGTTTAGGGCTAGATTTTTGGGTTAGGTTTAGGGTTTAGGGCCAGGGTTTAAGGTCAGGGTTTAGGGCTCAGGGTTGTGGTTTGTTAGGGCCTAGTGTAGCTCAGGATAGGTTTAGTTTAGTATTGTATTGTTAGGGTTTAGGGTTTAGGGTTTGGATAGGGTTTAGGGTTTAGGATTTATGGTTTAGGGTTTAGGGTTTAAGGTTTTAAAAAAAATTAAGTAAACTGGTAGGTTTAGGTTTATTTAGTTTATGTTTTATTTATTTTAGTTTAATTTATTTTTTATTTTTATTTAGGTTTATTTTTTTATTTTATTTAGTTTAGTTTATTTATTTTACGTTTATTTATTTAAGTTTAGGTTTTTTATTTTAGTTTATTTTTTAGGTTTAGGTTTAGGTTTATGTTTATTTTTTAGTTTAATTTTAATTTTATTTTCTTTTTTAGCTTTAGGTTTTTTTTTATTTTTAGGTTTTTGTTTAGGTTTTTACATTTTTTTTTACTTTTAAGTTTTATGTTTATTTTATTTTATTTATTTTAGGTTTAGGCTTTTGTTTTGTAGAATAGGGCTTGGTTTGATTATTTATTTATTTTTAGGTTTTATTTTTAGGTTTATCTTTTAGGTTTAGGTTTTTATTTAGTTTTATTTTATTTAGATTTTGTGCCACCATCCTTCAAGATCTTTGATGGCATTGGAAGCCCACAATAACACATTGCACACTTTAGAGCCAGCTATTGCAAAATGGTGGCGCAATGCATTCCTCTTCTCCATTCGTTAGCATTAGTTGTATCATTTGATTGGTATATCGAACTGCCCAATGGTTGAGGATGTTTGTTGAGTTGGAGCACCTCTTTATCAAGAGGTTTGCTAGAGCTCAGTAGAGGGTGACTCTAGGCGACCTTATTGTAGAGAAACAGAAACTCAACAAGTCCCTTGTTGATTATACTTCAGGTGGCGTAACCTGAGCATGAAATGCAAACTATAGCTATCCGAACATCATTCCATTGAGATTCTTCTAAAGAATATCCATTGCCTAGTCACCTTCATTCCTTAGGGATTTACCATCATAACATTTGAGAAATTAATTAACAAGTTGGATAGCCTACAAGAGAAAGCCAAACAATTTTCCTTTCACGACCAATCATCTAGGTCCAAGCCGCAAAAGATGTTTGAGAAGAATCCAGGGGCAATTGTGTTAGTGGACAGAGAGAAGCAGCCAACCAAAGTTCAATAGGAGAGATTAGGAGCTTAGCAACCTCCTTTGACACCTCCTCTTCCATCACCTTAGACATCATACCAGCCATCTCAGCCACCACAATGACCATTTCCACCACCTCAGTATCCTACCCAGTAGTGGTCTTCATATCGATCACCAGGTAGCTACTTTCCACCTACTCATGCTGATAGATTGAATAAGCCATATTCATTCAAGAGGGAGGTAGTTAGAAAAATCTTTAAGAATATCTTAAAGATACTTGACTTTCAGTTACCAGTAGCCTAAGAAGCTGGAGAAGTGGGCAAGAGCAATGACCTTAGATATTGCCCCTACCACCGCATGTTAGGCCCTATCTTAAAGGATTGTATCACTTTTATAGACTAGCTTGAGTGCAACTACAAGTTGAGAGCCATAGTTATCCCTAAGGAATACTTATTAGGGCAACCATCCAGATATGTTGAAGTAATCCTTGGGGATATTTGCTATCCTCTTAAGACCAAAGAAGTTTAGGATATCTTTCTATCCTAAACCTCTAAGAAGATCATTTTTAAGATCAAGAAGCTTTCCTTGCAGGTACCTGAAGTAGCTCAAACCTCCAACACCAAAAAAGGTTAGCTAGTTGCAAAGGACAATCGGGGAAGGTGACATCCCAACAACAACAGTAACATACCATACTTGCTCAAGACAGTCTAGTAGCATAGCCACCATTCGAGTCTATTACTCCCTCCACCGTTACAGCTACCACCTCTTCTACTAGCTCCTCTTCTACTGGTAGGAGCATAATATTTGCTGATAAAGGCATTAAATCCCTTACTCCACTTACTTTGTTTGATTTCTATCATGTACCTCCACCCAAAAAGAAATTAATGAAAAAAGGCTGATTCTACTTATATATTGTCTACTTCAAGTGCTCTTGATTTTATTCTTATTGAAAGCTCTCTGAGTCTAAATAAAAATAATAGCTCTAGTAGTTCCAATCCTTTCCTTTTTGATTCAGAGTCGAACAATCCTTCTCTCAATCAATCGGGTTCACCTCTTGAGATTGACTTGGAGTCAACTTACTCTGAGGATCCCATAAGAAAAGTTGTAGGTATGTCTGATGAGAAGGTAGAATTTTCCACAAGCTCATCATCCCAAGAAGTCATTGAAGTCAACCTATGCAGAGGCAATGTTCTACCTCCTATGGTAACACCTCAGGATAAGGGTAAGCAAGTCATTTGTTCCAGTGAGCAGAAAGCCCCTTCATAGGATGCTCCATCCATCGATATGCTTATGGAGGACCAAGCTAGAGTTGACTACAATGTCCAAGCTCACCTTTGATAGTTTCCAGCTAAGTTAAGCATATACAACACCTTTATCTTATCCAAGGAGATGAGGGAATCTCTAATCAAGGCCTTACTTAATCTAGAGAAATGCTTAGCTCAACTGATCGCTACTAAAGAGGAGGCATGCCACTTAAAGGACATCTTAGGAATTACATTCAATGATGAAAACTTACTCCTAGGGATGACAGAGCACAATCGCCTCTTTATATTATAATGGATGTTGGCAGATATAGGCTATCTAGAGTTCTAGTTGACCCATGTGTATTAATCAATATTATGAGTCTAAGAACCCTTGCCTACTTGAAGATCGACATCACCAAACTCCAAAAAGAAAGGATGATGTTGAGAGGATTCAATGAACAATGTGAGAGGGCCTTGTGGTGTTTATTTTGGATTTAGGGGTTGGGGACACCATGCAGATCGTAGGTGGGGTACTTTTTTGAGGTGATCGGGTATAACATTGTGGTATGATGTACTATCTCAAAAGATAAAAACCATCAGCCTATAATAGACCTAATCACATAATAAGGACTCCTAAGGCATGATGGGTCTACGAGTGTACTAGAGATTTTTCTCCCACTTTACATGAATGAATAAAGTAGGGTTTATAGTAAACCAGGTTCTTAAGTTCTCTATGGAGGCAAGCCTCCATAGTTAATTGTATCTTAGGAAATGAAATTTCTTAAGAATACTCTCAATCAAAGAAGACAATTATCATCTAAAAATATTTCAGGGTTAGACAATCAAAGGATTGGATATATTTTGAAAATCAATTGGGAAAGTTCAAGGATAAGACTTATTTTTAGAATCCAATTAAAATAAGTAGGAAATGCTCATGATATTATAAAGCCTAGTGACCATTCCAATCGATCCTATGATTAGGCTTTATAATTTTGAAGTTGAGGAGATTTATATGTTTTGAGTTGAAATTTAATTAGATTACTAGGGCTTGTAATCTACCAACACAAGGTTGTGGGAATGCCTAAGAGATGAGGATTTACACTCATATCCCAAAATAAATAGATAGCTATAAATCCTAAATCTAGGGAGCTTTAGTACGAGCTAAAGCACAACCTAAATCTAAGCGATAGGTGGACATAAGGGTAACTTCCATAAGAGAGAATAAATTGTCTGACTTCTGGACTTATAACCGCTAGAAGTGGTCTCCAGCTAACTCCTCTCACAATTTTAAAATCATATAATCCAATCTTATGAATTGCAAGATAGCTAGAGTAGTTATGTAATTAGAAAGAGACTAAAGTCCTAAACACACTTCCTAAGAGACTAGAGCATGAGTGGTATGGTATATGACTTAATCTATAGATGCAAAATCCTTTCAAATTTTATTTCATTATAGACACATCATTTTGATAGAGGATTTAGGATTTATTATGCCTAAATGCATGATGAATTAGGTTATGGTTCAAATAAACTAGATAAAGGTGTTCTCCACCACGAGGGATGCCCGCACAAGTCAAGCATTCCTTTATCATGCAAGGATGGAGATCCTTCATGTTCAAGAGAGAAATAATATGCATGCATGATGTGAAACATACAACCATACACCTAAGGGGTTGCAAAATCTTTTGATTATCTTATTTATGTCTTTGGCTTTATGATGAGGTTATGAGTGGTTTAAAATTTAGCTATGAGTGATTAGTTGGGTAGAAAAGTCATTTTTACCTAAGATCTTAATCGTATCCAAGCGACACATTAAAGCATCAATCATTTAAGTAACTATCGAAAGCATGCCATTCTAATGCATAATCTAAACATAACATCAAACAATTATATAAACTATCATAAAAGAATAAAAGGTTGGTGCGGTCGAGTATCACCGTACAACCCAAAGAGAGAAAAGATGGGTAGCCGAGCTCTACCCTTATACAACCTGGAATATGAAAGAATAATTATAATTGTATTAAATGCTATGGGGTATTCTTTCATCATATCTCCATTTCTGATTTGGTTCCTTCTTTAATTTGGATGGTGTTTACTTTAAAGGCATCACAAGGCACCCCAAGACAAAGCCTACTAGCCACGACTCATCCTAATTTCCCATAGCACTAATCCTAATTCCCATTCCAAATATACATTTATGTGGGAAAAATAAATCTAACTACACATGTAAAATAGAGGTTAGCTAAATATACATATAATTCCAAGCAGTTGTATTTATAATTTGGACTTAGCACCCTACACATGGGTAACTAAGCCCACGTGTCCTAACTTGGATTATGCTTAAGGATTTAAGCAACCTGCAAAAAGAGCACTCACATTTATTTTTAAGCAACTCTTAAGCATTATCCCTTGAAGAAAATATTATTAGGCTAAAATTGGCCTATCATCCAGTCTACGAAGCTTACACCCTAACATTAAATCTAAAATAACGCATTATAAAACAAAACATACATCACATCATACACCATCCTAACTTACAGCTATAAGTGGTGACTTAATTTTAATGTGTGTATTAAGGCTTGTGTGGTAAGTTTTGCTAGGCATTACTATTATATTTTCTAAGTTTATAAGGATTTAATTTAACATGAAAGCTTAATTTCACATGAAGTAGTTTAATTAATTTGAAAATTTTAATTTGTGTTTTCTTTTATTTCATTTGATTACACATAGCAACTAAGTGTTATAAAGAGAGAAAAAGAGGATTGCTCTCTTTCATCCCTACCTTAAGTCACTTTCTAAAGTATATTAATTTGATTTTTTTTTTCTCTTTATTGAATGTCTTATTAATGATTTAGTAAGTGTATCTCTACATGCAACATATTTTAGCACAGCTAAATCATGAATGTATGTGTATGTTTTGAATTTATATTTTTATTTAATTAAATTATTTAAACATATTAATTTAAAACTTTATCCAAATTCTTATACAAAAAGGACATAAGAATGAAATTAAATAGGCATGTTCCATTGTTAAACCAAGGAAGTGAGCTAATAAAATGACCTCCTTGGAGATAGCTAAAGCCTCGTATTCTCTAGATGTCTAGCTTATATACCCATTTGCATTCAAACATATGTACAATCATATACATGAACATACAAAGTAAGCTCCAAATCATATGAATAATTAATTTAACCACTTAATCAATTATGAATTCATTCAATTTTAATGTCCAATGGGATTTTCATTTACTAATGACATATACATATACATGTACAATGATATAGGCAAGTATGTGTCAATGTTAAACCACAGAAATGAGGTAATCAAATGACCTCCTTGGGGGCTAACTAAAGCCTCGTATTCCTAGGATGTCTAGAGAGTATATTTGCTTTTCTTGGACACACATGGATGTATACATAAATGAGGGAAAGAAAACCATGCAAAGATTGTATATTTTTTTATTGAATCATTTATATATATGAATTAAAGCTCTATCAAATTCTAATGTTGAAATACATAAGAATGAAATCAAATGGGTATGTGTTGATAAACCAAGAGTGAGGTAATCAAATGGCCTCCATGGCACTAACAAAAACCTTGTATTCTGGGATGTCGGACTATTACCATTCAATCTTATATAAATCAACACTTGAATAGAGGAAAGATAACTCAACATTCATACACTTAAGCTTTAAGTACATGCATTTCTTATGTATTTATAACTAACATCAAAACAAATATAATTATTCATTTATAAGCTTTTTAAAAATACATTTGGATTGAATAGTGATAATAGCCACACATATATTAAATTAAATCAACACATGTAAGCTTACATAAGGGAAATACATTTTATTTTACTTGATTTTGAAAATATGGATGCATGAATTGAAATGACATACCAAATCTAACATGATTGAAAAAAGAATAATGAAATATAAGCATGTGATTCATCCAACCAAACAAGTTCTTAAGGACAATCAAATCAAATAAGATTATTTAATGCAAACCAAAGCTTCTTTATTAATTAAGTTTTTGATTTGATTTGATTTAAAGAGGAGAAAACAAATAATCACTTTCTATTTTAAACCCATCCTCGCATTAGTGATTATATTTAATTTAAGTAAATGTAATTAATTTGATTTTATGGGTTAATTAAGTTGAACCCTTAATTAGATGAATTAATTACCCTTACCTATGTCACCTAAAAGTAATTAACTAAATAATTATGAGCCAACATGATATGCATGGAAAATAAACTTGCAATGATCCTAGGAAATAAAATGAGCCAAATGCAATTGGCTCATGATTATTAGTTAATTAGATTAAGGACATAATTAATTACTCTTATGGTTTTCACATGTGGACTAACCATAATTTTATTAAATGCCTTTAGGTTATTAAACACCTAAAGATCTACCCCATGATTTAATTAATCAAGGTCTCGATGTGATTATGATTTCAATTTGATTAAGTGATTTAATTAATTGGTTAAATCTTAATAATTTCATTTTAAAAGGGTGAAATGAACTTGGAAAGGGGTCCCATCCCTATTCCTTAGTTCACTTACTATTGAACAATGATTAATAAACTTAACCAATTTATTACTATTCATGGGATTAATTAATTAACTTAAAAGAGTAGTTAAGGTTTAATTAGTCAATTTTCAACTAAGTGAGCAATAAATCCAAAGAAAATCATGGGAGGGTAGAGATCATCCCATTAAATTAACCCACAAAATTTGGGATTAATTGCTCAGTAATTAAAGGAGTAATTAATTAATTTTTAAAATTATAATTACTATTCAAAATTAGTTAAGATCATTTTTAATTGATTCTTTTTTGAAATACCTATAAAATGAGTATTTATTTGCATTTTTTTTATTTTCTATGAGTTTTTATGATTTTTAGAAGTTTCAGCCACTAAAAATAATTAATTAAGCATGATTAAACTAATCATGTTGTTTACATGTTCATTGATGTGCACTTTCGCATGTGCAGGATTGGCTACTTAAAACTTATCTACATGTGACATGGTGGTGATTACCCTCATCCACCATCGATCTAATGATTAATCCCAGATAAATAAATCGGTCGATCTGGCGATCTTATCATCGTCATTTCATCATTAGAATAGATGCGTGATCTAATGT
This sequence comes from Cymbidium sinense, assembly GCA_021442155.1. NCBI lineage: Eukaryota > Viridiplantae > Streptophyta > Magnoliopsida > Asparagales > Orchidaceae > Cymbidium > Cymbidium sinense. The sequence goes on from CM038216.1 coordinate 45,267,335, forward strand.
CACATAAGTGTGGGAGAATGGAGCTCATCCATTGCTCACTTGATCAAGCTTACAGCATCAACTCAAAGGATCCCAAACCTCCATGACATCGATCGGAGGGGATACAACGATCAAGATCATACGAGATGCAAGTTTTCTTCAAAAATCTCCAACACATTTTTTCTTAAGGATCAATTTTGGAAGCATACCTCATTGGATCTCAATACTGATGGCTCAAACAATTGAGGAAGCTTCATCTAGTGGAGATGAAGCTCTTTTGATCAGCAATTGGATCAATTCCTTGATGTTCACTCAGAAGGCCATGAACTGACAATTTGTAGCTCGACTTTGATTGAAGTCCCACCTTTGATGCTTGGGAATCATGGGAGATGATTTGTTCTTTCTCGATGAGGCCTAAGGAAGGTGCGTGTTATATTAATTTGTGTTTGATGAAGAAATGGGGAAGCTAGGTCAAAAATGGGAGTGTCTTATTTTAGGATTGACGGGAATGACATTTATCGATAGCATAGGGAATGGTTCTAATAGCTCATCCTGGGTAGCTAGGGCTCTGAGGAATGATTTATGTGTGTTTGAGTGGAAATGAAGAGGTGTATACCACCCCACCCCACTTCCTCATCTTGAGGCGGTGGGATTGGGTTTGGCTTCATTGCCATCTCGTGAGTCATTGGGTGGCGAGGCGAGGAGGTGTTGGCTCACCTTGGTTGGTTGAAGGTGTGGAGGTGGTTGAGGAATCATGTATCCTAAGGGTTTCAAATGCTCCAATGGAGGGTGAGGTGATTTCATCTCCCATGGGTCATGGCGACCAATAGGTTGGCGGTGCTAGGTTAAGTGGACCATTGGGAGAGTACCAAGTGGCCAAGGAATGGAAATGACCACTTACATGGTGATTTGTCTCATTTGATGCCCTTGACCCAAGGGTAGAATTATCATTTGGCATTGGATTTGATTTGGGATTTGAAATGAGTGAAGAGTGGGTTAGCCCAAACTTCAAGTCGGAGTTTCTTTGGTTAGGTAGGTTTGGCTTAATTTGACTCATTTAGGTCAAATTGGGTTAGGTTGGGTCATGTTGAGAAATTGGTCAAACTAGGTTAAACCAAGGGTTTGGTCAAGTTCATATGATCATTTGTGATGTTTTGGTTTAATTGGTTTGGTTTAGTTTGGATTAAATTTGATTTTGGATCATTTGAATTCATTTGGGTCAAATGGATTAAGTTGACCAATTTGACCAAATTGGCCAAATTCGCTTGGGTTGGGTGTTGGTTTGGGTTTAGTTGACTAATTATTGATGATTGTAGGCTTTGGTTTCAATTAATTTGGATTTGGTTTGGATTTAGGCCAACAACCTTTGGTCAATTTTTGGGCTAAGTTCAATTAAGTTCAATTGGGTCCAATCATGGCTTTGGTCAAGTTCAACAATCAATTTGGAATGAACTTGAGCCATTGGTTTGCAATCAATTTTTTATATTTTCATTTGACCCAATTTGGTCTTTTAGGTCAATTTGGGTCAACTTGGGTCAAGAGGGCCAATTGGGTTTGGTTTGACTCAATTGAAGGTCAAGTCATATTCAAATATTGATTTTGATTTGGTATGAATCATTAGTTTCAAGGGATTTGGCTTGGGTTGTAATTTGGCTAGTTTGGGTTCATATGGTTGGGGGTTGACTTGGTCAAATGACCAAGTTGACTTGGTTTGACCCAATTTGTGATAATTGATCAACCTAGGTGATCAACAATCATGATGGGAGGTTTTGATGGCTTTTCAATCTAATTTGGGTAGGATTAGAACTTGGCTCAAATAGGTCAAATTGGCCACTATGGGTCAAGTGGACCAATTGGGTTTAGTTGGCTTGATTTTGGGTTGTGTTTGATTTAGTTGAGTTTATATATGGATTTGGGATTGATATATAAATTTAATTGTAATTGGCTTGGGTTCAAATAAGTTTTTCATTTGAACATTTCAAGTCAAGAGGTTAAGTTAGGTTTGACTTGGGTTGATTTTGGTTTGGCTTGATGATTATAAATTCATTTATATTTGTGAATATGATTGAAGGTATGATTGATTCATGAGAAAATCAATTGAAAGGGTTTTGGAATGAAGGAATTTGGCTAAGTCCATGGAGTGTGGCCAGTTTGGATTTTTTTTTTTTGGTTTGATTTAGTTTTGATGATTTAAATGTATATTTCATTTAAATTTATGAAGATGATTGAAAATATGATTGATTTTGAGAAAATCAATTGAGTTTGACTTGATTTGGATTAAGATTTGGCTAAGTCCATGGATAGGTCATATGGCTGAAGGGATTTAATTTGATTTAGTTTGATTTAGTTTTGATCATTTGATTGTAGATTTGATTTATATTTAGGAAGATGATTGAAGATATAAATTAATTATGTGAAAACCAATTGACTTTTGATTGATTTGGATTAAGATTTAGCTAAGTCCATTGGATAGGTAATATGGCTTAGGAAGGGTTTCATGTTTGAATTTGATCATGGTCTTCAATCATTTGGTTTTATAATTTGGGCTTAAATTTGGATCTAAATTTGATGCTTGAATTGAACTTAAGGTTTGGTTTGAGAAGGTGAACATGGATTGGATTTGGGTTGTAGGGTAGGTGGATTATCCTAAGTCTTTAGGCTTAGGTTAAATGTTTACATATTTGTTAGAAGTGTCTTATGACTAGGAAAGTCTTAGTGTCTAGAAGACTCCTAAGTTTAAGGTAAGAAGATTGAATCTGCACTCCAAAAGTGAGGTCAACAGCATTGGCTCCATAGTGTTGCCCTTGGAGATAGATGATTGGAAGACAAGCCAAGTTTCACATTATATACTGGATACATCTTTCAACATTTTGCTTGGGAGACCATGGATACATGAGAACAACATAGTTCCATCCTCTCTACATCGTATGTTTGTGAGATGGGATCTACTGTCAAAGGAGATCTCAAGCCATTTATCATAAGGTATATATGAGGATGCAACTTACTACCTCCCTCAAAATCAACAAGTCTATTCTGAAACTTGGCCAAGTTTAAAAAAAGGAAAAAGAAAAGAAATAGAAAACAAAAGAAAATGGAAAAGAAAATGAAAGGGAGCAAAAATAAACTTGGAGGAGGAAGTGGTCCAAACATTAAATTCCACCCATAGTTCATTACTCTATTCGAACATATGGGTAGGATGACCTGACCTCCACCAAGCATGAGAAGAGACCAGTTAAGAGGCAATCCCAAGTGTGGAAAACCTCTTTATTGGCCACCCAACAGAAGATATGTCCCAACTTCCAAGAGTACACATGCTATCCATATAGATGTAAAATCTAGTTCATAGAATGAGTCTTATATGGTTAGCATAAACGCTCTTCTCGAGTAGATTCCTTGAGGTGACACTTGAGCTAGATAGCAAGATGAGGCTCCAAAGCAAAGCATAAGTGTATCCAAGTCTATATGTAAAATAGTTAGGCATCGTTGGGAACCTTAGCTCTAACCCCACTTTCCTCTCAAAAGCGGGTTTGGTAGTTAAAGCCCCTAAGTCATCCATGTGTGAAGACTCGAGGTTCTTTCTGGGAGCATCATCCTCAAGTCAAGAAGTTGATGTAGAACTTGAGGATGATTCATATAAGGTTTAATAGAATTACCTTTGATTAGTACATCCCTTGTGTTCATAATTTAGCAAAGAAAGGGTTAATCCCACATACTTGGTCAAAGCACAAGTCATACTACTTCAAAAAATATGGAAGAACAAATGCAAAAGCTCTCAATCAAGACTAACACTAGATTCACAATGGGTCTATTGATGATGACGATTACGCTAGTCATCAATCATTTGGAATATGATAGGTTCTTTTCAAATCACATTAACTCATATGAGGAGCTGTGCTTAGAAACTTCAGATGATCCAGATGATTTTGAAGTCAAAGATGCACCGCCAGAGTTTGAAGAAGAGATTAAGTCAACCATTGACAAGCTGAGCTAAGAAGATCAAGAACTAGAATCAAGAAGATCCACCCGACATACATTAGTTCTTTATTGAATGAAATTAAAACCAATGACTTAGTTAGGCTATTGAAGTTTAAGGACTTTGCATGGAGTTATGAAGAGATGCCTAGATTGGCTCTAATGTCCATAAACTAATAATAGAGCTACAACTATCAAGCAAGCTCTTAGATGCATGTGATTAGACATGGAACAACAGGTTATTTATGAAGTCAAGAAACTGATTGATGTTGGCTTCATCTAGGAAGAAAAATACCCTACCTAGCTAGCCAGCGTCATCCTAGTTAAGAAAATGAATGGCCAAATTCATATATACATCAATTTAGAGATTTAAATAAGGCTTGTACAAAAGATGAATTTTCACTACCAATCCTAGAGCTGATGGTAGACATTGCCTCATCTTACATAGTGTTCTTCTTCATGGATAGCTCATCGAGAAATAACCAAATAAAGATGCCCCTAAAGATAAAAGAAACACTACTTTTAGAACCCCGATCAAAATCTATTACTATAAGGTCATGCCTTTCAACCTTAAAAATTGACTGGCTACATACCTGTCAGCTATGACTCGAATCTTTGATAAACTCATTCATCATGAAGTCGAGTGCTATGTCGATGATCTTATGGTCAAAAGTAGAGAAAAGGAAGACATCTCTTTGACTTGAGAGTAGTTTTCAAATAGTTAAGATTTAACCTCAAAATGAACCCCTAAGTGTGCATTTGAGTAGCTTCAGAAATTCTTGGTTTGTTGTCCAACACTGGAATCAAAATTGATCGAGAAGATCAAGGTGAAATATTAGAAATGCCACCCCTAAAAGTTTAACTCAATGAAGATCATTAAAGGTTGGCATTAAGATGCTTTATATCCAACCTATCGGAAGATACCATTTACTTGTCAAAAGAATGCCAAGTGGTGGATGATAATTATGAGCATGCCTTCAAATATATCAAGCATTACCTGATGATGCCACCAATTTTAGCAGCCCTAATCTCGTGCAAGCCGCTCATACTTTACACTGCTACATTTGATGACTCCCTTGGTGCTTTGTTGGCCCAAGCAAATGATGAAGGGAAAAAATCACTACTACCCATCATCTAATCCCTACTGAGGCTAATTATCCACCCATTGAGAAGCATTGCTTAGCTTTAATCATTGCATCCCAAAAGCTACAACACTACATGCTTCCTCATAAAGTGAACTTAATCTCTAGGATCAATCCACTACAATATCTCATGACACAATCATTGTTATCCAGATGGTTGGCATGATGCTCTATGATCCTCTCACAGTTTGACAATACCTTCATACCCCTCCGTATAGTGGATTTCTTAAGCAGGACACCCACTTCCTGCTAACTCTCTGCTTACTGATGATCTCCTTGATGAACAAATCATGAATTTAGGGGATACTAGCATTCACTAGGAGATGTACTTGATGGTGCGCTTCCTCTCAAAGAGGAGAAGAACCATAATCTACTATTCAAAGGTAGGGGTAGAATAGTTCTCTTAACTCTGATATGATGTGATGAGATTCTCATCATCATCCAATCCTTGAAATAATAACAATGAAGTCAAATATGAGGCTCACGCCTAGAGTTAGTTGTTACTCTAAGCATCCATAACATCAACATCTTTGGGATTCTAACTAGTTATCAACCAAATCGGGTCCTATTAGGTTATAAAGCTCAAGCTCCATCACTATCACAAGTACACCATGGAGTTGTTGGCCCAAATCCTAGAGATTACCATTTATAAGATTCCTCAATGAGAGAACACCATAACGTATGCTTTAGCCAAGCTTGCCAAGGAGTTGGTATGTCCATAGGATGAGTCCATATCAATAGAGGTCTAAAATAAACAAGTCTTATCCCTTATTGATATTGAACTCATCAAAAAGTACTCTCTTAAAGGGGAGGTTACCATTGCTAAGAAGGATGAGGAGTTAGATTGTAGGAAACCACTCATAGATTACCTAAATAAAGGAAAACTATCTCAAAAGAAGTCCTAAGCCCATCAGATGAAACATAGAGCACTTTCCTATGCTCTTGTGGATGATGTCTTATACTAGAGGTCTTTTAATCAAATGTGGTTATGTTGTTTAGACAAGCACAAAGCCCGTAAGATCATGGCTGAGGTACACACACGATTATGTGGAGCCAACCAATCCAATTCAAAGATGGAAGCCAAGATAAAGACACTAGGATACTACTGGCCATCAATGATCAAAGATTGCATGGATACGGCTAGGCGATGCCACCAATATCAAATATACGGTGTGGTCCTACACCAACCACCCAACATTCTACATCCTACAAGCCATGTATTATTCGAGTGGTACCAACATAGTGAATCTAATTATTCCTCTTTCTTCCAAGGGTCATCGATTCATCTTAGCTGCTATTGAGTACTTTTGCAAATGGGCAAAGGCAATTTTGCTCAGAGAGGCCATAGCTCAGTGTGTGCTACAATTTTTTAGGAACCATATCATATATAGGTTTGGAGTACCTTGATGAATTATATCTGATAATAGTACTTTATTCAAGAGAACTGAGATTAACAACTTTGCTCGAAGACACAACATAAATTGGAGATATTCTACCATTAACTATCCAAGGGAAAATTTTAGTAAGCCTTCAACAAAACTCTCATCTAAATACTAAGAAGACACGACATTATAATGGCATGAGAAGTTAGTTGAAGCCTTGTGGGCCTACCGCACAACATATAGAACTCTAACTTAGTCTACTCCTTTCTCTTTAGTGTATGGGTCCAAAGCTATTCTACCATTAGAAGTCCAACTTTCATCACTAAGGATAGTTGAAGATAGCAAGATCACAACATAGCAGAATGCCAAGTTAGAAGAGATCGAAGGTTTGGAGGAGAGATGTGTATGCCAAAACCTCGAAGTTGTACAAAGCTAAAATGATTCAAGCTTATAATAAGTTGGTCCTCCTAGAGCTTTTCAAGTAGAGAGCTTATAGTTCTAACGACAATGATTGTTGCCCATCATAAGATGGGAGGCAAGTTTGAACCCACTTTGGAAGGCCCTTTTTCCATAAAGAAACCCTATTAAAGAGGATCTTATTAATTATTAATCATAAGGAAGAGCTCTAAATGCTTCCAATCAACGTGCTCTACTTAAATAAATATTATAAATCATGTTTGAAAATAATTATCATTAATAAAAATTCTCTTTTGAATTCAATCTGTTCCATGCTGAAAGTATTTTTTATTTATAAATCCCAATGATGTTTAGTGTAGGTGTAAGGAACCCAGCATTCTATCCTTCATCGACACAACACAAAACAAAATACACACAAAAAAACATATAAAATAAATACATATCTTTGTCTATGGCTACTAAGTTGAGATAACGCCCCAAGCATCACTCCTATACTCTAGTTGATGTGCTACGCTATTATGTCACCCTAGTATCTCTTTGCTTAGAGGATGTAAGAAAGCTACACTTTCCTTCTTTATCCACAACACATTAACGAGTGCTTTGTTAGTTTAATAGGTCTTACTATATGGTCGGTAAGCTACCTCATGTTGGTTTCATTTAAGAGGATGTGAGTCAGCTACACTTTATTCTTAGATTAACCATTGTGCACTATCTAGGTCAAGTATAATTGAGGTTTAGAATAAGTCCCCAGCAGCTCCTTCCCTCCCCGACCGCTTCAAGTCTGGTCCAGTCCTTCCGTGGCTCCCACTTAGTAGTTGCTCTAGGTTAGATAACATCTGTTCCACCGATGATAGACTATCTTGATGATCAATTTTGCTTGAAAAGTTATAAGCCTACATGCTTTCTTTCCATATTGATCATTGCACACTGACGAGCACCTAAGGTTGGTTGGTTCTGACTATGCTGACGGATACACCACTCATGCTGACGGATACACATTAGGATGGTTGGTTCTCACACCTTAGGATACACCACTCATGGTAGATGTAAGCTACATGCTTTCTGAGTTGGCCACATACACTATAGGCTTTCTTTTCGTGGCTGATAATGCCCTTAGCAACACCTCCTCTGTGGGCACCAAATTTGGATCACATCCTTTGCAACTCCATTTAGACACTACCTGGGTTACTATTGGATTAGATAGTTCCCCTTTCCAAGTAACCACCCCTATGATTGGAGAATTTATCTCATGGATGTGCGATTCTCACTTTGGTCCAAGTAAATCGAGATAGTCAAGGCCGACATAGCTTCTTCTGGTCCCTCATACACCAACAGGGTCCACGCAAATATATAAACAAAATATATATTCACTTATGGATTAGGAGGACACCCTAGCGATACCTTTTCCCAAGCAGGCATCCTATCTTTAAGGTTGTGTCAGCCAAATTCCTTATAGGAATTTCCTAACTACTCTTGAGTTGATATAAGTCCCAGATTCACTCAAGAGTCTCCCTAAGTTTGGTTCTACCAATTGGTCACCCTAGTGGGTATTCCTTCTTTAGAAGATGTAAGTGCTACACCTTCTTCCTAGCAACTCGCACCAAAAGGCAACCCTTAGGTTGCTAGCTCTACCCCCTCGGCTAGTAGACTATCCCTTTAGATTTATAAATATGAGATAGGACAAGTCTGATATAGCCCCTTCTCAGAGGGTCCATCGCACACCAACATAGTCCATAAATAAAAATATCAAATTTGACCAAGCTCACATCTCCAATGGATATGCCCTTAATTCAAAATCAAACTAAACCCAAAAAACCATATCAAATAACATGAAATTAAGATAAAATTAATTCTGACTACTTTCGAGTTGATATAAGTCCTCAGTGGCATTCACTTAGTAGTCGCCCCAAGCCGTTGATTATGCATCCAATGTCACCCGTTGTTCCTTACTTTGGAAGATATAATTCTGCTACACTTCTTCCTAGCAAACAGACTGAAAGGAAACCCCTAAGGTTGGTTAGCTCTACCCCGCAACCAGTAGACTATCCCTTTGTATTTATAAACTTTAGGTAGGTCAAGGCTGATATAGCCCCTTCTTAGTGGGTCCATCACACACCGATTAGGTCCATACTTTAACTCAAATTAAATTAAACCCGATCAGGTTTTTCCCAGTGGAGTTAAATCACACCCTTCTCCTTGGTGGAGCCCCAAATGATATATAAACAAGTCAAGCTAACAAATAAAATTCAAAACCAACCTCCCCAGTGGAGCTAAATTAAACCAACTCCCTTGGTAGAATTAAATTAAAGAAATCCAACCAAACTCTTATTCCCAGAAGATACATCCCCAAACAAATCTATGAAATCAAACTCAAATCAAAATAATCAGCGGATAACCCGAAGCTGCTTCCCTAGTGGAATGTTCATATACCCGATCCCCAGCAAGCTCGAGCCCATATATCTAGCAGATGTGCCTCCACATTAATTAAAATAAAATAAATTAAAGTCTATTCGATCTTAATCCCATGTGGATTATAGATTCTTATCCCCAGCATATATTTTTTTCCATAAAGCATATAATAAAATCAAATTCAAACCTTATCCTCAACAGATTTTCTTCTTCTATGCCCTCGACATAGACCCCTCACATGTCATGTCTAATGCATGTGTGATTCCCTAGACGATCTCCTCCATGTCCTTGACATGGAATTCTCATCAAATCTTATTTTTTCTCTTATGCACACCTTTATACTTCAACCAAAAGCCTAACAATGTATTCATTCAAATTACATCATCTTAACATTGTAATCAACATTTTATGATTTGTGATGGTGCAAGCTCAAACTAACTATACAATATCATGCTAAACATATTAGGTTTGAATTAACACACTATATTATATTATAATATATGATGTATTATAATTTATTATATAATATAATATATTGTCTAACATTACACCTCATTAGAATCACTTAAAAGGAACAAATAACAAAAATTTTCTCAAAATATGAATAATGTTCATTTTGATGTAAAATTGTTATTTTTCTATTAGAAATGGTACAAAATAGCATAATTTTGGTGTTGCTTGGTTTGTGCCATGAATTTGGCCAAATTCTTCCATCTCAACCTTCAAATTAACATTTATGTGAGTTTTGACCCAATGTATTATAACAAAAGTAAAACATACTAAAATGTAGAATAACAGTAACACACCACCACATTCATATATATGTGAAGTTATATTGTTATGTACATTATATTTTAATATGCTTTCATATAATATATTATCTTACATTACACCTTAAAATGAATCACTTTAAGCAAAAATTTATAAAATTTGGTTGAAAAATGAACATTTATTTTGGATGCAAAATTCCATTCTTTTGATTAAATGACACACCATAGAACACCCCAATGATGTTCCCTAAAGCTTACCTTAAATTTGGCCAAATCCCATCATCTTAGCCTCTATAAATCAATTTTTTATGAATTATACTACAAACTCTACTACATCATACTATAATAAACTAAAATATGCTAAACAACAAGTAGTAATAATACTATGTTATAATGCATGATGCTACACTATGTTATGGCATCCTATATTATAATACACTATAACATATTATATTATATTATATTGCATATCACATCACAAGGGATTGCTTAAGATAAAAAATCATAAAATTAGTCTAAATAATAAAAAACTATATATTTTAGTCATATCACTTACATATTTTAAATTGAAATAATATATTATGATTCAATGTTTTACTTATGAATTTGGCCAAATTCCACCATTTTAAAATCTAAATCAACATTTTTATAAATAATGCTAGTGTAGGATCAACTACATGATTATAAAATACTAAAAGAATTTAAAATGCACAGAATAATATATTAAGATATATGATGCTATGCTATGCTACAACATATAATATTTATTTTGAACATAAAATCTTACTTTTTGACTACAAGTGGCATAACACACCTTTGGTACTACAACTAATTCCCATTTCAAATTTAATAAATTTCATCATGTAATTTATTAAATCAATGTTTTTATGATTTATTTTAATATAGACTATAGGACATAATACTGTAATATACTAAAACACTTCAAAACATTTTATAACATCCAAAAATACATCACTACATGCTCAAATATATGATGATACATTATACTATAATATATGGTATTATAATATGATTTAGGGTTAGGGTTTAGGGTATTAAAATCTTTAATAGTTAAGGGAAAGTCTCTCAAAGACATTTTCTTTAGCTACCATAACTATGTTAGGATTAGGTCATTCTTTGGATTTACCCCTAATGACATCTTTATTCAAAGTTTAAAGTTTAGGGTTTACAAAAAGGTTTAGGTTTAGTTAGTTTATGGTTAGTTAGTTTAGGGTTTAGGGTTTTTTAGGAGTTTAGGGTTTAATGTTTGGGGTTTAGGGTTGTGGTGATTGGGATTAGGGTTTATGGTTTTAGGATTTAGGTTTGTAATATTTGTTAGGGTTTAGGTTTTTTTTATTTAGGGTTTAGGATTCAAAGTTTAGGGTTTAGGTTTTAGGGTTTAATGTTTATGGTTTAGGGTGTCTAGGGTTTATAGTTTAGAGTTTAAGGTTTAAGGTTTAAGGCTTCAGTTTATGGTTATGGTTTATGGTTTAAGTTTTAGTTTAGTGTTTAGGGTTTAGAGTTTTGTGTTTAGGGTTTAAGGTTTCTTTTAATAGATAATAAATTCAAATTCAACATTTCTTCTATTCATTTTCATAAACCAAGTAGCATCCCAAGTTTTCTAAGACACAAGCGATGACATAAGTAAAAAATGAGGATTAATAGAGCAAATCAAAAACACTAGATAAGTAGAATCATCTCTACTATAAAGACACAGTCCCATAAGCAGCAAATCAGTTTGACCATTATTTAGTTTCTATAATTCCCATCAGAACAACCCCCACCTCTCGAGTTGCAGGATCTACCATCATATCTCTGATCTCTCCCTTTGCACAGTTGTAACCTCCATCACTCCTCCTACATCCATTATCACCACTGCTTCGACCACTACCTCCATATCCACAAGCACCTCTAGATCCCCCACCACCATAATGATAACCGTTGCATCCGCCTTCGTCAACACCGTTAGATCTAAATTGAGCCCAATTGAAGATGATGTTCTGGCCATCAAGGTTTTGCCATTCTTAGGGTTTAGGGTTTAGGGTTAGCTTAGGGTTGTAGGTTTAGGGTTGTAGGTATAGGCTTTAGGGTCTAAGGCTAGTTTTAGCGTTCAGGGTTTACGATTTAGGGTTTAGGGTTTTTTAAAAAGAAAAACAAAGTAAACTGGGAGGTTCAGGTTTATTTAGATTATTTATTATTTATTTTAGTTTAATTTATTTTTTTATTTTATTTAGGTCAATTTTTTATTTTTATTTAGGTTAATTATTTATTCTTATTTAGTTTGGTTAATTTATTTTAAGTTTATTTACTTTAGTTTAGGTTTTTTTTTTTACTTTTAAGTTTAGGTTTAGGCTCACATTTATTTTTCAGTTTAGTTTTATTTTTTTTTTAATTTTTTAGGTATAGGCTTTTTTTTATTTTTAGGTTTAGGTTTAGGTTTCTATTTTATTTTTCTATGTTTAGGTTTAATTCTTTATTTTAGGTTCATTTTTTGGTTTTATTTGTTAGTTTAGGTTTAGGTTTATTTTTAGTTTATTCTATTTATTTAGTTCACAGTTTAGGTTTAGTTTATTTTATGTTTAAGTTTAAGTTTTAATTATTTTAGTTTAGTTTATTTTATTATAGGTTTTGGTTTATTTTTTTATTTAGGTTTAATGTTTAGGCTTTATTTATTATTTATTTTGAGGTTTATTTTTTAAGTTTAGATTTTTATTTAGTTTTTATTTTAGCTTTATTTTTTTACATTTAGTTTTTATTTTATTTAGGTTTTTTATTTCTAGGTTTTTTTACTTGTTAGTTTAGGTTTTTTTATTTATTTATTTTAGTTTTATTTTTATTTTATTATATTTTAGGTTTATTTTAGGTTTTATGTTTAGGTTTTTAGTTTAGGTTTTATTTTTTTATTTTTATTTTATTTAGTTTATATTTTTCTTTATTTTATTTTAGTTTTATTTTGTTTATTTAGGTTTTAAGTTTTTTATTGCTATTTAAGGTTTAAGGTTAGGTAGATTTTTTTAGTAGGTATGTGGTTTTTTATTTAATTTTTAAATTAAACCGACAGTTTATGTTTACTTAGTTTATTTAGTTTATTTTTTATTTAATCATTTATTTTATTTTATTTAGATTATTTATTTTTATTTAGTTTAGTTTATTCATTCAGGTTTTATTATTTATTTAGTAGGAAGTTTAGTTTAGTTTAATTTATAGTTTAGTTTTATTTTTTTATTTTATTTTTAGGTTTAAGTTTTATTTTATTTAGGTTTAGGATTAGGTTTTTTATTTTATTTTTTTTTTTAGCTTTTTAAGTTTTATTTTAAGTTTATTTTTAGATATTATTTTAGTTTAGGTTTAGGTTTATGTTTAATTTTATTTTATTTTGTTTATGTTTAGGTTCAAATTTAGTATTTTAGTTTAGGTTTTATTTTTATTTTAGTTTATCTTAGTTTAGGTTTATTTTATTTTATTTTAAGTTAAGGTTTTTTAGTTTAGTAAGTTTTATTTTTATTTTAGTTAGATTTATTTTTTTGGTTTAGGTTTTAATTAGTTTTATTTATATTATTTTAGTAGTTTCATTTATATATTTTAGTATTTTAGGTTTCATTTATTTATCTTAGAGGTTCAAAGAGGATTTTATTTTATTTTATCTTATCTTAGTTTAGGTGGGTCGGGCCAGTTTAGGTTTAGTGGTATTTTAGGTTTTGGAGGGCTCAGTTGGGTTTGGTTTGGGTTAGGGTTAGATTAAGATCAAGCTGTAGTTTAGGGTTTGAGTTTAGGGTTTTATTAGTTTATGGTTTCACTTTAGTATTTATTTTTTAGGTTTAGGTTATATTTTAGGGTCTGCATTTAAGGTTTGTGCAGGGTTTAGGTTTATAGCTCTGGTTTAGGGTTTAGTGTTTTATTTTTTTTTATTTTTTTATTATTGGGATTTTTTTATTTTAAGTTTAGGTATATTTTTATATTATTTTATCTTTAAGTTTAGGTTTATTTTTATTATATTTTTATTTTTAGGTTTAACTTTAGGTTTATTTATTTATTTAGTTTAGTTTAGTTTATTTTTGGTTTATTTTATTTTAGTTTAGCCTATTTTTTTTCACTTTATTTATTTTAGATTATTTAGTTTAATTTTATTTTCTTTATTTAGGTTTAGGTTTTAGTTCAACTTATTTATTTTAGTTTAATTTATTTATTTTTATTTAGGTTTATTTTATTTTTAGGTTTATTTTTTTATTTTAGTTTATTTTATTTAATTTAGGGTTCATTTAGTTTATTAATTTTTTGTATATTTTATATTTATTTATTTTTTATTTTTTTTATTTTAGTTTATTTAGGTTTAGATTTAGTTTTATTTATTTAGTTTAGTTTATGTAGTTTTATTTTATTTTATTTTTTTAGTTTTGATTTAATTTAGGTTTATTTTTTTTAGTATATTTTAATTAATTTATTTTATTTTATTTATTTTTGGTTTATTTTATTTTTATCTAATATTATTTATTTTATGTTTTAGGTTTTCTTTATTTTTATTTTAGTTTAGTTTATTTTATTTATTTTTATTTATTTAGTTTAGTTTAGGTTTATTTAGTTTATTTTTATTTACTTTATTTATTTTTGTTTTACTTTTTTATTCAGTTTAGTTTAGGTTTAGGTTTAGGGTTATTATTTTTATTTTTTTTATTTTAATTTAGTTTATTTTATTTATTCAGATTTATTTAATATTATTTTAGGTTTATTTTATTTATTTATTTTAGTTTTAGGTTTATTTATTTATTTTAGTTTATTTTTATTTTAGATTATTTTTTTATTTTAGTTGTTTTAGGTTCTAGGTTTTATTTTTTAAATTTATTTTATTTTATTTATTTTTATTTTAGGTTTATTTTAGTTTAGTTTAGGTTAATTTATTTTAGTTTAGTTTATTTTTATTTTTATTTTAATTTTTATTTAGGTTTTTAGGTTTATTTTATTTAGTTAATTTATTTTAGGTTTAGGTTTAGGTTTAAGTTTATTAGTTTATTTTTTTTTAATTTAGGTTTTTTTCTTATTTTTATTTTAGGTTAATTTTAATTTTATTTTTTATTTATTTATTTTAGTTTAGTTTCTTTAATTTATTTTAGTTTTAGGTTTTATTTTTAGGTTTAGGTTTAATTTACATTATTTACATTTATTGTATTTTTAGGTTTATTTAGTTTATTTAGGATTTATTTAGTTTTCTTAGTTTCTTTATTTTTTATTTTATTTTTTTTATTTAATTTAGTTTAGGTTTAGGTTTATTTAGATAAGTTTAGGTTTTAGCTTTAGCTTTAGGTTTAGGTTAATTTAGCTTTTTTATGTTTTGTTTAGTTTATTTTATTTTTTATTTTATTTAGGTTTAAGTTCACGTTTATTTTTATTATTATTTCATTTAGTTTATTTAGTTTAGTTTATTTATTTATTTTATTTAGTTTATTTATTTTTTATTTGTTTATTTATTTAGTATCGTTTACATAATTTAGTTTAGTTTATTTTATTTTATTTTATTTTATTTTATTTACTTCGTTTATTTTATTTTTTTATTATGGTATATTTAGTTTATTTTAGTTTATTTATTTATTTAAGTTTATTTATTTTTAGTTTATTTTTATTTAGTTAAATTTTTTATTTAGTTTAGTTTAGTTAGGATTATTTAGTTTAATTTAGCTTATTTAGGTTTATTTAGTTTATTTATTTTATTTTATTTTCATTTAGTTTATTTTGGGTTTATTTATTTTGTTTAGTTTATTTTATTTTATTTTATTCTCATTTAGGTTTAAGTTTATTTCTTTATTTATTTAGTTTAGTTTAGGTTTATTTTAGGTTTAGGTTTAGGTTTTTATTTTTTTTATTTTAGTTTATTTTATTTAGTTTATTAATTTATTTAGGTTTTTATTTTCATTTTTTTATTTTATTTTATCTTAGTTTAGGTTTAAGTTTAGGTTTAGATTTAAGTTTAATATTTTCATTTTAGGTTTATTTTTTTATTTTGTTTAGGTTTAGTATTTATTTATTATTTATTTTGATTTATTTGATTTTTATTTAGTTTATTTTATTTATTATCATTTTTTCATTTAGGTTTCTTGATTTTTTAAATTAATTTTTTAATTAAGTTTTTTATTTTTATTTAGTTTATTTATATTTGTTTATCTTTTAATTTTTAGTATATTTTTTTGGTGTTAAGTTTAGTTTAGTTTATTTATTTTTAGTTTAGGTTTAATTTATTTTTGCTTGGTTTATTTATTTTGTTTATTTTATTTTATTTTTATTTAGTTTTTGTTTAGGTTCAAGTTTAAGTTTATTTATTTTATTTTTTTAATCTATTTATTTTAAGTTTAAGTTTTATTTATTTATTTATTTTAGGTTTAGTTTAATTTTATTTAGTTTATGTTTAGTTTAGGTTTAGGTTTAGATTTATTTTAGTTTATTTTTAGGGTTATTTTATTTAGGTTTATGTTAATCTTATTTAGGTTTATTTATTTTTATTTTAGTTTATTTTATTTATTTTGGTTTATCTATATATTTTGGTTTATTTATTTATTTTTTCTTTAGGTTTACATTTAATTTATTTTAGTTTATTTTTTATTTAGGTTTAGGTTTATTTATTTTATTTTATTTTATTTATTTATTATTTTATTTAGTTTAGTTTATTTAGTTATTTAATTTTGTTTTAATTTATTTATTTTCTTTTATTTATTTACTTTAGGTTTTATTTTAGTTTATTTATTTTATTTTTACTTTTAGTTTATTTTTTGTTTAGTTTATTTAATTTATTTAGTATTTTTTATTTTTTTATTTTAGGTTTAGGTTTATTTTTATTTAGTTTATTTATTTAAGTTTATTTTTATTTATTATTTATTTAGCTTTATTTAGTTTCTTTTAGGTTAAGGTTTATTTATTTTTAGTTTAGTTTATTTTAGTTTATTTATTTATGTTTATGTTTTTTATTTTATTTATCTTAGGTTTATTTATTTATATATTTTATTTAGTTTAGTTTATTTATTTAGTTTATTTATTATAGTTTAGTTTATTTTAGTTTAGGTTTATTTATTTATTTATTTATTATTTATTTAGAATATTTTAGTTTATTTAGTTTAGGTTTTTATTTAGTTTATTTTTATTTTTATTTATTTGTGTTTATTTTTATTTATTTTTTAGTTTATTTAGTTTAGCTTATTTTAGGTTTAGTTTTATTTAGTTCATTTAATTTAGGTTTTTAAGTTATTCTATTTATTTTATTTTAATTTATTTTAGTGTATTTAGTTTATTTATTTTATTTACTTATTCAAATTAGTTTTTTATTTAGTTTTATTATTTTGCTTTATTTTTTTGGTTTATTTTTTATGTTATTCTTTTATGATTAGGTTGAGGTTTAGTTTATTTTAACTAGTTTAGTTTTTCTAGTATTAAGGTTTAGCATTTATTTTAGTTTATTTTTTAGGTTTATTTATTTTTTTAGGCTTATTTATTTTTATTTATTTAGTTTAGTTTTATTTTATTTATTTTAGTTTTATTTATTTATTTTAATTTATTTAAAGATTATTTTAGTTTATTTTTATTTATTTGGTTTTGGTTCATTTTATTTATTTAGTTTATTTAGTTTACTTTATTTTTGTTTATGTAGTTTATTTATTTTTTATTTATTTAGTTTATTTTAGGATTATTTTACTTTAGCTTTATTTTTTTATTTTTAATTTAGTTTAGTTTATTTATTTAATTTATTTTAGTTTTTTATTTTTATTTAAGTTTATTTTTTATTTTTGGTTGTTTAGATTATTTATTTTAGTTTATGTTTTTTATTTTAGTTCAGTATTTAGGTTTAGGTTTAGGTTTATGTTTATTTTTATTTTATTTTTTATGTTTAGGTTTTATTTTCTATTTTTAGTTTTAGTTTTAGCTTTTTATTTTATTTTTTTAGGTTTAGGTTTTAGGCTTTTATTTTAGGTTTATTTTTACATTATTTTATTTAATTTAGTTCATTGTTTAGGTTTAGTTTATTTTAGGTTTGAGTTTATCTTTTATTGATTTTAGTTTAGTTTATTTATTTTTAGCTTTAGGTTTATTTTAGTTTATTTCTTTTAGGTTTAGTTTCTTTTTTAGTTTAGGGTTTAAGATTTATTTTTTTTATTTTTATTAGGCGTTATTTTTAAGTTTATTTTTTAAATTTAGGTTCTTATTTAATTTTTATTTTATCTTATTTTATGTTTATTTTTTTTATTTTTTTTAGTTTATATTTTATTTAGGTTTTATATTTTATAATTTAGGTTTCATTTATTTTATTTCAATTTATTTTTTTTTTATTTTATTTTCTTTTATATAGGTTTTCTTTAGGTTTTATTTTATTATATTTTTTTTAGGTTGGTTTTGGGGTTTAGCATTTTATAGTTTTTTTTAGATTTTGTGGGTTTTGTGGTTTGTGAGAGTATTTTGGGTTTAGGGGTTTTATTTAGGTTAGTTTGATTTCTGTGAGTTGGTAGTTTTAGGTTGGCCTTATTTAGGGTCTAGGGTTTAGGCTTTATAATTTAGGGTTAGTTTAGGGTTTTGGGTTTAGGGTTTTTTAGGGGTTAGGGATTACTTTTTAATTTTTTTAAATTTTAGGGTTTATTTTTTTATTTATTTATATTATTATTTTAGGATTAGTTTTGTTTTTTAGGTTTATTTTATATTATTTTATTTTAGGTTTAGTTTAGTTTAGTTTATTTTTAGGTTTAATTTATTGTAGTTTGGCTTATTTTATTTTTACTTTATTTTTTTAGGTTTGTTTAGTTTATTTTTATTTAGGTATATGCTATAGATTAGTTTATTTATTTTAGTTTTGTTTATTTTTTATTTCATTTTAGTTTATTTAGTTTATTTATTTTTATTTTTATTTTCTAATTTTATTTTGCTTTATTTTTTTTATTTAACGATTTATTTAGTTTAGTTTAGTTTAGTTTATCTATTTATTTATTTAGTATTTTTATAAATTATTTATTTATTTATTTTTATTTAATTATTTATTTTTCTATTTTTTTATTCATTTATTTTTAAGTTTAGGTTTATTTAGGTTTGTTTATTTAGTTTAGGTATATTTTTTTAATTTAGTTTATTTTATTTTATTTATTTTTTAGTTTTATTTATTTTAGGTTTACTTTGTTTTTATTTTTATGTTTAGGGTTTGATTTTTTATTTTTTAGTTTAGTTTAGTTTATTTTATTTTTTATTATTTATATAGTTTAGTTTAAGTTTAGGCATATTTAGTTTATTTTTATTTACTTTATTTATTTATTATTTATTTATTTTTTATTTATTTTTATATTATTAGTTGATTTTTTTTATTTAGTTTAGTTTAGGTTTAAGTTTAGATTGTTTAGTTTTATTTATTTTATTTTTTAGTATATTTTATATATTTATTTATTTAAATTTATTCAATTTTATTTTATGTTTATTTAATAATTTATTTAGTTTAGTTTTAAGTTTATTTATTTAATATTTTAGTTTATTTTTATTTTAGTTTATATATTTA
This sequence comes from Cymbidium sinense, assembly GCA_021442155.1. Classification (NCBI taxonomy): domain Eukaryota; kingdom Viridiplantae; phylum Streptophyta; class Magnoliopsida; order Asparagales; family Orchidaceae; genus Cymbidium; species Cymbidium sinense. Next base: position 45,286,914 of record CM038216.1, read on the forward strand.
TTTTTTTATTTTTTTATTTTTATTTTAGTTTACTTATGTTTTAGGTTTTATTTTTAAGGTATATTTCATTTATTTATTTTTATTTTAGGTTTATTTTTATTTGTCTTTTAGGTTAATTTAGTTTATTTTTAATTACTTTATTTATTTATTTATTTATTTTTAATTTATTTTTTGTTTATTTTTATGTTTATTTTTGTTTATTTAGTTTATTTATTTAGTTTATATGTTATTCATTTATTTTAGTTTTAGGTCAGGTACATTTTGGGTTGTAGGTTTAGGTTATTAGGGTTTAGGGTTATTTTAGGGTTTAGGTCAAGATTGTGGTTTTTAGGGTGAGTGGGGAGGGTTTATGGTCAGCTAAGTGAGTGTAGGGTTAAGGTTTAGGGTTTGGGGCAGGTAGAGAAAGGGTTGGATTTAGTATTTTTTAAGATTTAGTGTTTAATATTTAACATTTAGGGTTGTATGTTTAGGATTTATTTTTGAGTTTAGGGTTTTATTTAGTTTAATTTATTATTAGGTTAACTAGGTTTCAAATTTTTTTAAGGCCCAGGTTTATTTAGTTGGGTTTAGGGTTGGGTGGGAAGTGGTTATTTAGGATCAGGGCAAAGATTTGGCTCAGCTTTAAGGGCCTTGGGGTTATTTTAAGGTTTAGGTATGCCAGATTTAAAGTTAATTTAGGGTTTAGTTTTAGGGTTTTGGATTTAGTTTAGGTTTTGGGTTTAAGTTAATTTAGGTATTAGGTTTAGGTTTGGGTTTCATGTTTAGGGTTTAGGGCTTTAGGGTTTAGGCTTTAGGATTTAGGGTTTACGATTTAGGATCAAGGATTTTAAGGTTTAGGGATTAAGGAGGGTTTATTTTTATTTTTTATTTTATTTATTTTATTTTATTTAAACTAAGTAAACTAGTAAGTTTAGGTTTATTTAGTTTATTTTTTATTTATTTTAGTTTATTTTTTTTTTTATTTTTATTTATGTTTTTTAAAATTTTTATTTTATTAAATTTATTTATTTTAGGTTTATTTATTTTAGATTATGTTTTTTATTTTAGTTTATTTTTTAGGTTTAGGTTTAGTTTTATTTTTTAGCTTAGTTTTATTTTTATTTTATTTTTTATTTTTAAGATTAGGTTTAACTTTTTATTTTAATTTTTTAGGTTTAGTTTTTAGGTTTTTATTTTAGGTTTATTTTAGGTTTTATTTTTATTTTTATTTATTTTATTTTGTTTAGGTTGAGGTTTAGGTTTAGTTTATTTTATGTTTAAGTTTAGGTTTTATTTATTATTTTTAGCTTATTTTAGTTTAGGTTTCAGTTTATTTTACTTTTATTTTTGGTTTAGATTTTATTTTAGTTTATGGTTTAGATTTTATTTTTTATTTATTTTTAGGTTTCATTTTTAGGGTTATTATCTAGATTTAAGTTTTTATTTAGTTTTTATTTTATTTTATTTTAGGTTTATTCTATTTTTATTTTAGGTTTATTTTTTTATTTTATTTAGGTTTTTTATTTTTTTTAGTTTAGTTTAGGTTTTTATTTATTTTCTTTTAGTTAAGTTTTTATTTATAAGTTTAGGTTTACATTTAAGTTTATGTTTTTATTTTATTTTAATTTTATTTATTTTGGTTTAGGTTTTTTTTATATTTTTTATATTTAGTTTTTATTTAGTTAAGGTTTAGGTTTTAAACTTTTCAGAGTTTAGGGTTTAGGGTTAGTTTTGGATTTTTGGTTATTTTTAATAGAGAACAAATTTAGATTCAACATTTATTCTTTTTGATTTCATCAACCAAGTAACACACCAAGTTCTCTAAGACACAAGCAACGACATATAAAAAAATGAGCCTAATAGAGCTAATAAGAAAACCCTAGATAACTAGAACCATCTCTCAGAAGGTGAGTTTCATAAGCAGATCGGATCAACCATTTTATAGTTTCTCCAGCTTAGAACCAACCCGCCTTTCGTAGTGGGATCCACCATTATATCCCCAATCTCTCCTCCACCACCACCATGTAACCTCTGCCGCACTGCCACATCCATAACCACTCGCCCACCACCACCTCCATATCCACCAACACCTCAAGATCCCCACTACCACTGATAATCGCCGCTTCGCCTCCACCGCATGTAGACCCAGCTTGATGGTGATTTTCTTGCCATGAAGGTTCTGCCCATTCTTTGGGTTTAGTTTTGGTTTAGCTTTATTTGGTTTTAGGGTTTAGGTTTATTTTTAAATTTATTTAGTAACTTTAGGTTTAGGGATTGGGGTTTATGTTGGCTTAATGAGCCTCATGTTCAATCTAATCAATTTTGATGATAACTAACAAATTCTTGGATGTTCTAATGTTTGTTTTATGTGTTTCACATATATTAATTGCTAATTACATATCCAAAACATCTCATAATATGTTTGAGGAAGTTTCAAGAACAAAAGAATGAAAGATCAAAATGGATAATGTGAAGCTAAAGATACAATATTTTAGGTTATATGCATTTATAACTATCATAGAAATTCATATGAGTTCATTGGCATGAATCAATTTGCTAACAACTTAACTTATTATTTTTATTTATTTTAAATAATGATAATTAGGTTAATTTATATAAATCTCTATCTAATTAACATTCAATTATATGTTTCATACATAGCATTTGAATTGTCAAAATAAAAAATGATAATAAATTATGATTATTAAGTGTAATTAGTTTATATACTTAATATAATTAGATATTTAAATTAATTTTAAGGTTATATGATAACTAACAAATGTATGATTATATATAAATTATATCATAATATTTAAATATCATATTTCAAAATTAACAAAAATATGTTGAGTTTAGTATTTTAGCCAAAGTCATTTTATAATCAAAGAATTTATATCTGATTTCATCTCCAATGGATTCCTTGGATTTTTTTTTCCTTTCATTGGATAGGTTACATGACCCACGTTTGACTAAAATTGAATTTGTTATGACTTTTCAAATATTAGCTGATTTTAATAATGAATGCATGCTACATGCTTTAAATATATTAAAAGCCATATTTTATTATTTTTTACTTGCCCATTTGAATAGCTGAATTTTGGTTGTTTGAGTTTAACATTTATTTAATATAAATTATATATTTATTAATTATTAAATTATTATATGATAAAATGATGTTAGAATAATATATTTTTTGAAATAATTCAAAATGATCTTCTTGCTTATAAATAGCCATCATTCTCTTCAAGAAAGCATTCCACATTCAAATTCGAAATCCATCCAACAAATCTAAAAGAAAATTTCCTAGATTTTCCTCCAAGTGTTCTACAAAGATTGCAAGATCAAATCCTTGGTTTGGGCGCTTCAACATATTCAACTAAGTGAGCTTTCTCAAATTACTTGAATTTGTTTTCTTGATCTTAATCTATTTTTAGTTGTTCATGTTAATTTCACCATCTATATATTTTTTTCAAATTTATATTTTTTGGTGGATTAGTCTTTCGACATCAAAGTCAAAGTTTTTCACTTCAAAGTTTCTTCAATCATTTTTTCGTGAAAAACACTTGTGATAGTTTGTAGGATTTTTGTGAACTTGTTAAAATTTTTATCTTCCTACAAATTTCTTTTGGTTTCTTGAAATATTTATTCATTAGTCTTATTTAAAAGATCATTTATTCTTAGATCTATTTTAGAGGTATATTTTAAGCATTTTAAATTAAATTATTGTGCTGAAATTATTTTCATATTTGCTAGATCTCTCTTTTTAATTAAAAGCTTACTAGCCTACTTAGATCTATCAAATACTAATTTTATTTAAGTATTTTGTGATCATTTGCATTAATTAAAAGCATCTTTTTGGTTAAAATAAAAAAATTATTCCTTGCTGAAATTTATTTTATTGTGCAAAAGAATATTGTGAATTTATTTTGAAATCTTTTTATATTAGTCTAGAAATTGTAATAACATAAACATCTTAGTAAGATCACTTTAAGATATTTATTTTATTATATCTTATCAATATTAAGTGAGCATTTTATCTTGCAAAAATTTTAAATTGTAAAGTGATCATTTATAAGTAGTGAGATAACTTTTTGAATTGGATGGCTTGGTATATTTGTGAGAGATTTATTTTATCGAAATTTATTAATTTGTATTTTTCTTTTCATTCTGTAAAATTTATATTGGGGTTGTACTCGCCCCTTTGTAAGAGAGTACATATTATTGTAGGGGTTTTACTCACCCCGTTATAGAAGAGTACTATTTGTAAGCTATTTTTTATTTAGTGAATTCTTAGTCAGGGGTTGTTAGGCATGGAGGTTGGTCGATTTTGGGGTTTGGCTAAACCACGTAAAAATTGTGTGCCTATTGTCTCTCTTTACTTTACTATACTTTTATTTTTATTGCATTAAGAATTATATCTTGTCATTATAAAATCTAAATTTAATTTTCTACTAAAACTTAAAATTTAAGATTTAATTACTAAAACTTTTAAAATTTAAGAGTCCTAAGGAGTTAAGCCCCTAACTAATACAATAGTTAAGGAAAGCAAGCTAAGGGAAAAAGAAACATAGATCCACAAAAAAAATCCCATGAAATTAGCAACAAACTTCCTCTACTCCTTTTGAAACTTGGACAATTCAGCAGCATTAGTCTCCCAACCTGTACTAGAGATCTACAACATGATTAAAGGGATGAGTACAGAAAATGAAATACTTAATCAAGCATAAAGAGTAAGAGCAGATAGAAAAAATAAGATAAATAAAAGGCTCAGGTTCAGTTATAATTGTCTCAAGGAGCAGCACCATATTTAAGCATCCAAACATCAAGTGTTTTGGTTTATTTTTTGGGTAGGATGATGCAAAACAAGTTTTTTAGGTTTAGGGTAAATTTGCTTTGCATCATCCTACTTTGGAGAATATTAGATCATTTTTTCATATCTTGAAACTCTCTAGTATGTTTTCTATCAAATTGAATGATTCTCTTCTTATGTTGATTCAGCTTTCAAATGACTTAGATTATTCTCGAGTTTTCTCTCGATGCTCATATTTTGTTTTCAATTATCAGATGCAATTGTTAAAATTGAGGCCCCATGTTAATATTAAGGAGAAATATCTTATTATTTTGGTTTAGATCTCTCTTTCCAATTTGCATGTCCATTTCATTAATCATGAGTTTCTTTTTACTATGGGTTTGTTGTTTGGTCATCCACCTCAAGTTGATATGGCGACTGCTTCTAATACTTGACCACCTGTTGGTGAAATTCTAGCCAAGTTAGATATAACTAAAAAATTTCCAAAGGAAATTTAGCTAGGATCAGTGAAATATGGATATTTGCAAAAAGTGGATTTTGAGAATTTTCCTATTTTTTGTTCCCATTGCAAAATTTATGGTCATGGTGTTTTGAATTGCTTTGTGGTTCACCCTCACCTTAAGAAACCCAAACCCATTCATAATAACTCGGATCCCACTATTAAGGTGCTATTGGTTAAACCACAAAAAGTTGTTCCAATGGATAACTCTTTACCTGAAGTCCAGGGTCATTACCTTGATCCTCCAACTGCTCCTTTGGACAATGTTACTATTCTTAAGCATTATCAACTTTTGGATGTCAATCATAGAATAAGGATGTATTATTTTGTAATGGGCATATACATTTGAATCCCATAGATATTGGTAATAATATGGACAATAATATGTTTTCAAAACTTATGGATGATGATTTTATCTCAAATGATTCCATTCCTGCTTCATTGCCACCTTTAATTGAAGAAAATGTGATCCTTGATGAGGGCTTGAATGGTGAGAAAACTAAGGATAAAGTTTCTAATCCTAATTGGGCATCTGTGCTTTAAATGGTTCTAATCCTTCTCCTACTTCTTCATCTAATTTTGAACTGATTTCTAATCTGATACTTCAACATAATAATGATTTGGAAGAAGGTGAAGTTGCATGCAATGATGGTTTAAATGTGCAACCTTATTCCAAACATACCCCAAAGCCTCTATCTAAGGTGATGTTGTGGATATGACTAATAATTACAAATGGTTTTTAGAAAGAAAAATAAAACTCCTAAAACTAAGTTTCCTAACTTTGCCAGAGTTACTAGATCTTGCTCTTCTGCCCAAAAATAAATTATTTCTTTCTTAATTTGGAATGTGAGACGGATTGGTACCCTCTATGTTAAAAATAGAATTAGAAATTTAGTTCATTCTCATAACATTTCCTTTTTGGCTATTTTGGAACATTTTACTCTTCTTTATAACTTTTCTTTTGTTGTGAGAATGATTGGTTTTTCTAATTTTTCTGCTAACTCGAGCAATAAAATTTGGATTTTTTGTAATAGTCCCTATGTTCTGTAGGTTTTGGATGATTTATCCCAAGTTGTGAATGTTAAGATTACTTATGATAATTGGTGTTGTTTTGGCTCATTTGTTTATGTTTCTTGTAATAGAATTGGTAGACAACTTCTTTGGAAGGATCTTATTAGTTTTTCTTCTTCTGTTGATGCTCCTTGGTTTGTGACTATCTCTTCTTCCTCTAAACGGGTTGGTGGTAATGCTTTGAACTTATTTTCTGTGGAAGATTTTAATAACATGATCCTTGATTTTCATCTTATTCATATTTGCTTTAGTGGGTCTCAAATTACACAGAATAATTATAGGCGCTGACAAAAGCTAGATCGAGTTCTTTTTAATCATTTATGGATTAATATTCTCCCTAGTACTTCTATGGAGCACTTAAGCAGACCCTTTTAGACCATTCTCCCTTGCCTATTAGAGTGAATTTTATTACTAGTAAATCATCCTCCCCTATCCCGCTTCCAAAATATGTGGCTCATGGATGATAAATTTTTGGATATTGTTGCTACTAACTGGGGTGAACCTCTTCATCTTAATGATTCTATTTTTGGGATGAGGAGATTGTAGTTCAAATTAAAAAGGCTTAAACAATGCTTTACTTGGTGGAACAAACATTATTTCAAGAACCTTTTTTTCAATATCAAAGATAAGAAGAATGAGGTTATAGTTTTGGAAGACAATGTTGTTAATGATCCTTCTAAATTTCATTTGTTGGCTTAAGCTAAAGATAGGTTAACATGTTTTCAAGACATGGAGGAGACCTATTGGTAGCAAAAAGCTTCTATGAAATGGATCTCTAATGGTGATCATAATACTAAATATTTTCATGCCATTGTTAAAAAGAAAAGGGCTATAAATCACATTCACAAAATGAAAATTAATGATAGAGTTTGGTGTTCACATAAAAAAGAGCTTATTGATTCTACTATTTCGTTTTATAAAGAGATTCTGAATAAAAATGTTGCTTATGATGATATTTCTTGACTTGAAGTTATTCCTAATCTTATTTCTAATGATGATAACATTATGCTTTCTTCCTTACCTTCTAAGTCTAAAATTGTTGATAATTTGTAGAGTATGAATAAAGACTCTGTGGCTAGTCCTGATTGTTATACTGCCCTCTTTCTCCAAAAATGTTGGATTATCATTAAAGAAAACTTAGCTAAAGCTACCTTTGATTCCATTAAGGGTAGTACCCTTCCTAAATATTTTTCTAGCACCTCCATTATTTTAATTCCTAAAAAAGACAATCCTAAAGTTTGGAGTGATTTTAGGCCAATTAGCCTTTATTCTTTTTTTTTTAATAAACTTATTTCTAAAATTTTGGATGAAAGCTTGACTATCTTGCTTTCTAAAATTATTTCCCCCAATCAAACTGATTTTTTTAAAGGGAGATCCATTTATGATAATGTTCTTTTAGACCAAGAGATGATCCATGACTTAAATGCCAATGTTCATGATGGAAACCTATTTTTTAAGCTTGACATTTCCAAAGCTTATGATAATATTGGTTGGGTTTTCCTATATAAAATGTTGGCTTTATTTGGATTCTCTAACTAATTTATTGCTTTAATTAATAATGGGATTGAGAATTCTTGGTTTTCTTTGCTTCTCAATGGTGAAGTGCATGGTTTCTTCTCTTCTTCTCATGGGCTAAGGCAAGGGGACCCTCTCTCTCCTACCCTTTTCATTATTGTTGTGGAATATCTTTCTAGATGTATTCAGTAGATGTTTAGTAGAATGCCTAACATGTACAATAGAACTATTGGTGGGTTTCCCATTTCTCACCTTAGTTTTGTTGAAGATTTCATTATATTTTGCAATGCATCTACTCTTTATATTAAAAAATTGTGTAAGTTCTTAACTATTTTTTGGTAAGGAGAGTGGCTTGAATGTTAATCTTGATAAAAGTACTTTTATTACTTGGTCTTCTATTTCCTTATCTAAGATCAATGCTATAAAAATATTACAAGTTTTTTGCATCAAATTCTCCCTATCAAGTATCTGGGAACTCCCTTATATAGGGTACTAAAAGATCTTCTTTATTTGATGAAGATATTCAAAAAATAAATAAGAAAACCTCCTCTTAGGAGTTCCATTTACTTTTCTTTGGAGCTAGACTTATCCAGATCAAAAGTACCCTTTGCTCTCTTCCACTATATATATTGTTTACTATTATTCCTACATGTTCTATTATTAAAATGATCAATAGACTCTTTAATAAATTTTTTTAGGGATCTAACTTTTCTATCAAAATATTACATTGGGCTAGTTAGCACAACTGTTGTGGTCCTATTAATGATGGTGGTTTGGGTTGCAAAACTTTAGAGGATTCTATTAACTATTTTTCCTATAAAATGTGATGGAATATTAGAAATAAACATAGTTATTGGTCAAAGTTTATGCATGCTAAATATTGTTAGGGCAAACATCCCCTCATTTGTGCTTTCAAATTTGGGGATTCTCTTGTGTGGTGAAGACTTTGTAGTATCAAATTGAATGCTGAGAACATAATTTCTCCGGGTGTCAATTCTAGTTCCTCTTTCTTTTGGCAAGATAATTGGCTGAGGCAGGGCTCTATTAATTCCCTGCTCAATACTCATTCCACTGTGATGCTTAAAATTAATTAGTTAATTACTCATAATAAGTAAGATGTGGCTCAAATGAATATCCTTTTCCCTAATGTGGTCATTGACAAAATCCTTAAAATTTATCCTTTCCCTAATAAACCTGACCAAATTCTCTTCAATAATTCTTCTTCTGGAGATTTTGTCTTTAAGGATGTTTGGCATTTCATTATATTTAAATATCAAGAGTCCTTGATTTTTACTAAAATCTAGAATATTTGTGTTTCTACTTCATTCTCAATTTTAACTTGGCGCATTCTGAAGCAATATATCCCTATGGATGATACTCTTACGAAAAAAGCTTTCCATCTCCCCTCTCAATGTCAATGTTTCTATCACATTGAAAGTGTGGATCATGTTTTTGTGAATGGGACTATTGCTGCTAAAATGTAGAATTGGTATGATAATATTTTTAATACTTTTCATTTTAATGGTTCATTTTCTATTATGCAACTTCTTGAAGCATGTTTCTCCCATACTTCTAAGGCCCATGTTAAAATTATTTTAGCTATTACTATTCTTTGGTATATTTGGATGGATAGAAATGATGCTAAGGATTATAATATTTCTATGAATTATCTTCATATTATTACTAGAGCTAAATATAAAATTTTGTCTCTTTTCAAAGCTAATCTCCTTACTCACTCTAGTTTTAAAGGGTGTAACTCTGTGGCCATGAATTTTGGGATTATCCTTCCCCTAGGTAATGTCTCTCTACACAAAAAATTATATACTAGATTAAACCTAATTATCACTACATTAAGGTTAACACTGATGGCTCGATTTCTAATTGTTATTATAGCTATGGTGGGATTTTGAGAGATCATAGTGGCAAGGTTATCTCTACTTTTACTACCCCTTTAGAGCCTTATTATGACAAAAATGTTAATTTGAAGGTTGAGATGGAAGAATTTGGTCAAATGCACATCACACAAAACCTAATCATAAAAAATAAAATTAAAATCTAAGCCTAAACCTAAAAATAAAAAATGAAATCAAAACCTAAAAAATAAAATATAATTAAAACAAAGCCAAAAAATAAACCTAAACCTAAACCTGAACATTAAAAATAAATTAAAATAAAAAAACCATAAACTAAAATAAGTAATCCAAAAATAAATAAACTAAACTAAATAAAAATATAAATAAACCTAAATAAAAAAATAATAAAACTATAATAAAAACATACTAAATAAACTTAAACATACTAGTTTACTTAAATAAATAATAATAATAATAATAATAAATAAATAAATAAAACCCTTACACTAAACCCTAAACCCTAAACCCTAAAACCCTAAACCCTAAACCCTAAATCATAAACTATAAAATCCTAAACCGTGAACCCTAAACAGTAAGCCCTAAAACATGCAGCCGTAAAACCTAAACCCTCAACCCAAACCCTAAACCCTAAACCCTAAACGTAAACTTAAACCTAAACATAAAAAAATAAAAATAAAAATAAAAAGATAAACTAAAAGAAATAAAAAACCAAAACTAAACTAAAAAAATAAAATAAACCTAAAAATTAAAAACTTAAAGAAAATAATAACTAAACGTAAAATAAAATTAAAATATACCTAAAATAAAATAAAATAAAAACTAAATAAAAACCTAAACCTAAATTAAATAAAAAATAAAACATAAACCCTAAACCTAAAATAAATTAATAGAAGAAACGTAAATCTAAACTAAAATACATAGAACCAAAACCTAAACCTAAAATAAACTAAACTTAAACCTTAAACTAAACAAAATAAAAAAACTAAAATAAACATAAATTGAAAAATAAAACCTAAAAATAAACTTAAAATAAAAACCTAAAAGCTAAGCATAAAAAATAAAATAAAAACCTAAACTTAAACCTAGAAATAAAATATAAAACCTAAACTTAAAAATAAAAAATAAAAATAAAAATAAGCTAAAAAAATAAACATAAACCTAAACCTAAACCAAAAAAATAAATTAAAATGAAAAACCTAAACTAAAATAAATAAACCTAAAATAGATAAACAAAATAATGTAAAAATAAAAAATAAATTAAAATAAACATAAAAAAATAAAATAAACTAAAATAAATAAAAAATAAACTAAATAAACCTAAACTTATTAGTTTACTTAATTAAAAAAACCCATAAAACCTAAACCCAAAAACTTACCCTAAATATACAACCATAAACAATAAACCCTAAAAAACCCTAAACGTAAAACCCAAAACCCTAAGCCCTAAACCCTAAAAACCCAAAACCCTGATGCCTAAATACTAAACCCTAAACTTTAAACCCTAACCCTAACCCTAAACCTTAAACCCTAAACCCTAAAACTTTAAACCTTAAAACCCTAAACCCTAAACACTAAACTCTAAAAACCTAAAATCTTAAACCTAAACTAAGTAAAACCTAAAAAAAATAAATTAAAAAACCTAAACCTAAATAAAATAAAATAAAAAATAAACTAAAAATGTAAACTAAAACCTAAACCTAAAAATAAAATAAAATAAACTAAAACAAAATTAATAATAACCTAAACTAAAATAAAAAAAATAAAATAAACCTAAAATAAAATATAATAAAAAGTAAATAAAAACCTAAACATAAAACTAACCGTAAACCTACAACACTAAACCTACAACCCTAAGCCTTAAACCCTAAACCCTAAACACTAAATCCTAAAAACCTTAAACCCTAAGCAAAAACTTGAACCCTAAACCTAAAACCTAAATCCTAAACCATAACCATAAACCCTAAACCTATAACCCTATACTTTAAAAAACATTACCTTGGATGGTATCAATTATCAATTAAATTGAAATCATTCAGTACAACCTAAATAGGTTAGTGCTTGAAATTATAAACCATAAACCATAAACCATAAACCATAAAACCCTAAACCCTAAAGCCTAAAAAATAAACCCTAAACCCTAAACCCTAAACCTTAAACTCTAAAACCATAAACCCTAATACCCTAAACCCTAAATTGTAAACCCTAAACCCTAGACCTTAAACCCTAAAAACCTAAAAACTTAAACCTAAACAAAGTAAAACCTAAAAATAAAATACATGAAAAAACCTAAACCTAAATAAAATAAAATTAGAAAAGGAAATAAAAATGTAAACTAAAAAATCAACCTAAAATTTAAAATAAAATAAAATAAATTAATAAAAATAAACTAAAATAAAATAAATAATAACCTAAACTAAACTAAAAAATAAATTGGATTCTTCACTTTTCATACCTAAATTTGCTAAGTGAGAATTCCAAATTTCCAAAATCTAAATAAAAATCACAAAAAGAAACAACCACTTTCTCAAACACTTCACTTAGCATAACCAAATTTGCTAAGTAAGTGAAATTATAAAATCAATCAAACAAAAATAAAATCAATTGACCCTTACTTTAACATACCCAAATTTGTTAAAGGAAAGGGTCCACAAATCAAAAGAAAATCTAAATTTAAACAAACATGAACCTATGGAAGCATCGTTCTTAAAATATTTGAATCCATATTTCAGCATACCCAAATTTGTTGAAGTTGGATTCATATTCAAAATTCCTCTTTCAATTAATCTTCTCAAATCCATTTGAACCCCACTTAACACTTCTAAGTTGTTGGATGTGGGTTCAAATTTTCAAATTCGAAATTCAAAAAAATCTATAAAGATAGAAATCTGATACAAACTCATTTCCTATTACAGATTCATACAGTTAGTTGCAGTATAGTGATAGTTCAGTTTTCAGGCTTCTACTTTTTTTATCTAAAATGGCTAGTACACATAAATTCTTTTTTAGCTTCCCCCATGGTATGGATTTGGCTTTGAACTAAGCCAACTTCCCCCGATAGGACCATACACATCTGATCTACTTTGGTAGGGGATTCGAGGGAGCTAAGATTACATGTGAGGGCAATCCCTCACCAAGGGGACCATAGGATCGTCAAGTCGATCATCAATCTCCACTGATGTCTCCTCAATGAAGAGGAAAGTAGTGGCAGTCCCACAAGCTTCAGTTGTGATAACACCAGCAGTACCAGCCTTGATTTTAATACACCACAAAGTTTCCCATGATGCCCTAGTGATAGCTAGCTCCCTCTGATTTATACCCTCAATGGGTAAGGCTCCCATGGTCTTAGGGCTTGCTTCCCCTACTTTTGAGTATGGGTCTAGCTCTCACTCCACCCATCCTATCCGAACACAGCATAGGAATAAGAATCACATGATCAAGAGGTACCACACCAGGATAGCTAGGGGGATAGAGGTAGCTACCCGTTTAGCTGTGGATGAGTTCCTCATTGTTACTTCACCACTTGTTATAGAAAACTAGTTGCATCCTCTCTCTAGGTTAGATAGAGAGGATGTTAGAAATATTCTCTCATCACCTCCTCTAGTAGTGTAGCATCAACTAGAAGTTACTAGAAGTACAAGGTCATACGCTGGCCTCTGATCTATCTTACACTTGGTAGGCAGAGCTTATGGACGCTCAGAGTCTGTAGCTCAGTTTGATCTCCAATCAATCATCTCTTGCAGTGTGGGAAAGCATATCTGTCAAGAGAGGGCCCAAGAGGCCCATACAACACACATCACTAATAGGGAGAGATGGAGGTGTAGCCATCAGTCGGCAGCTTCAATGCTTATTGATTTTCCAACACGGCGTGCTACCTACATTGACCATATCGATGACATCCTTCTTACTAGGACTAGTCATAGGAGGGAAGCTCCTATAAATGGACAGTCGGTGGTGTCTCCACCCCATCACTCTCCCCCTTATCTACCATCACCAGTCCAGGTTACAACATCTCTAGTTCCATTTAAGGCCATGAAGGCCATATCCAAGGAGAAGCGCACCTCGTTGGTGATCTAGCTATGACTAAGGGATCCTACCCCTTCTACACCACCTATTATGGTAAGGCCACGCCTCTCGCTCAACCTTCGCCTGGTGGTGGTAAGAAGAACTCGAAGCATTGCAGTCATCCATTCACTAACTTCTCCAGTATAGTAGGATGTAGAGATGGTGATAGTTATTACAGAGATTGCAGATGATAGTATAGCTACATCAGTTATAGTGGAACATCCTAGGATTATTACCCCTATCATAGCTAGTTACAGTCATGAGTGTCATTCATCTAGCGAGTATAGTCTACATCAGATTGATTATCCAGTGATAGGTTAGATTCAGTGCCTCTCAATGCATGATAATGATCACATCGATCAGCCTAGATTATTTGTGTCTTGTATTGGTAGAATAAATTCCTATTGGGGAGTCACCTTTCAAATCTGTGGGGAGAAAAGAAAGAGGAGACCTTATATAAATTCATCTTTATAGGATGCCACGCAGATCTGTAGATGTACTTAGTTAAGTCATCAAGTACATCATCAAGGAAATAGTGTACTATCTCAAAAGACATAAGTCACTACCCTTTAATGGACCTGATCACCACAATAAGGACTCCTAATGGACCTAATCACCTCAATAAGGACTCCTATGTAGTGGATATTCTTCCCCTACTTTACATGAAAAAGTAAAGTAGGGTTTATTTTAAACTAGGTTCATTAAGTTCCCTACGAGGGCAAGCCACCATAGTTAATTACATGATAAGGGATGGGATCTTATAGGAAAACTCTTGATTAAGGTAAATGATCATTGTCTTTGAATATTTCAATAAGAAAGGACTATTAATCAATTGGTTTTATGTTTACAAGATCAAATGGAATTGATCAAAAGAGGGAGTTATTATCAAATCTAAAATGGGAAAAAAAAGGAGATGCCCACGATGCTATGAAACTTAGCGAGCATTTTAGACTATCCTATAGTTGGGATTTACATTTTAGAAATTGATTTAGTTAGTTTGAGTTGCATTTTTTTCCATTAGAAATTTAGGACTTAGGATTCCTTAACGCAAGATTAAGGAAATTTCTAAGAGGTGATGAATTAAGCTTATGGCCCATAAAGGGGGGAAGCAACCTAAGAATCTAAATCTAGGGAGCTTCGGCGAGGGCCGGAAGCATAAGCTTAATCTAAGGTAAAAAGTGGGTATCTAGTTTGCCTCCATAAGAGAGGACAAACCACCTAACATCTTGGACTTACAACCACCTAGGGGAGGCCACCAAATAACTCCTCCCATAATTTTAAATACATGTAGGCAAGTCTTTATGCTTATGAAAGATAACTAGCCTGTTATTATTTAGATAGGTACTAAGTCCTTAAACTCACTCCCTAAAGAGACTAGATCATGTAAAGGGACATGCATCACATGACCTAAATCTAATGCAATTCAAATTTCATTTTATTTTATTTTTTGGATAATTATTTTAACTCATGCTATAAGATTTTTTTTTATGATTAATGCATGAGAAATTAGATTATTAGCCAAAATCAATGAGAAGGGAGGAGGTGAGTTTCCACCCCGACCCTCAAATCTCAAGTCGGGTTCTATGGAAAAGGTGGAAACCCTCTAATCAAGAGTGAAAGAAGATACATTTATGCATGATATTATAAAAGAAATGCTCATCTAGCTATGGGGTTGCTAATTCTTTTATCTTGATTTTAATCCTAAGCTTTAGGTGAGGTTGTGAGTTGTTCAATTTTTATTTGAGTTGTTAAGTTGGGTAAAAAATTTATATTTCTCTAAAGAGTCTAATCCACATCCAGGACATACATAAAGCAAGGAAGAAACTAGGAAAATTATGCCACTTAATGCAAAAGCTAAATAAATCATCAATCAATTTATAAATCTAATCACAAAAAGAATAAATTGCCATTGTGGATGGACACCACCAAAAAATATCAAATGTGGGTAGCAGAGCTCTACCCTTATACAACCCGAATTACAAATGAATTAAATTACAATTTAAGCAAAGGAATTCATTATTATGGGGGTCTTCAAGCTTTAATCTTGTTCCTTCTCTTCTTCTTTCTTCTTCTTCTTTCTTCTTTTGGTTCCTCCTTTGGAAGGTTGGAAGGTGGATGTTCCAAGGCTTCACATGGTGCATAAGATAAGATATTATGACCAATGCTCATCCTAATCCCCATAATAAATCATTCTAAAATCCTACTTATACAAATTTTTACATGAAAAGGAAAAGTACAAATCTAACTAACACCTGCAAAATAAAGGTTTGTTAAATCACACCACACAAATCCCAAGCATATATATTGGACTTATCACCCCACACATGGGTGACTAGGTCCACCTAGCATGTGGATTATGTTTAGGCATATAAAGCACCTGCAAGCAAAAGAATTTATATTTTATTTATGATAGTGCCCCTTAAGCACAACACCCTACAGAAAAGAATTGTTAGACTAAAAATGTCTTACCATTCATTCTACAAGCATAGACCCTAACATCCAGTCTAAAATATATATCACAAAATAAAATAAACATCAAACCATGCACCGACCTAACTTAAGGCTATAAGTGGTGACTTAGGCTAATGTGTGTGCTTTGAAGGCTTATGTGGTATGCTTAGTTATGACTTTAGGTTTAAATTTTATAAATTTGAAGAACATGTTCAACTTAGAGGAGAGTTTCATTTAAGTTGTTTAAATGTTTTGGGTTGATTTTATTTCATGTTTTGATTTGGTTTAAGTGGATCCTATAATTAATTACTAAATTATGAAGAGAGGGAAAAAAGAGAACTTCTCTTTCCTTCCTTAACCTTAAGTAATTTTCTAAAGTAGGTTCATATTTTAGTTTCATTTAAGTGAATGTTTTTATTAAATCTTTTGATTAATCCTAAGCTTAGATAAACTCTAAACTAACCTATTCAAAAAGAAAGGCATTTTAAGATTAAATAAAATGAATCAAAATTCACATAACACATATTACTTCACTTCTTTTTCAACATATATAACATTCATTTGGATGGACCTAAGCATATATATACATGAAAATGAAAGTAGTTAACACACTTTATGATGCATGCTAAGTAATTCATTTAAGAGAATTTAGAAGTTGAATATGCATGATTTCTCTTAAGTAGAAAAGGTTTTCCTTATCCAAAATTTCACATACATACATGAATGTAAGAAAGGCATAAATGAGTACAGTGCCATTGTTAACCAAAGGTTTAAGATACAAGACCTACTTAGGGCTACTTAAAGCTTCACAACCTCAGGGTTGTCTAGACTAATATACCACTTTCCTTAAGTACAAAAATCTATATAAAAGAAATGAAATGGAAATAGAATATGCAAAAGTTGTTTAATAGATTTGTTTTGTTTATGCAATTTATTGATGTAAGTGTAGGTAACCATTCTTAAATGGTAGCATAGGGATGAATAGGATATGAAATTGAGTGAGAATTAGGTCATTTTCAGATGAACCTTATATCTCACCAAAATTTCTATTCAAAACTATACCGACATAGGAAAGGAAAGAGTCCTATACTAAACACACCTTTATAATATTTCACATGCAAGCTTATAATTAAAGGATAAGTAGAATACTTTCAAGTTTGATATTTCATTTATAAGTTTTGAAAATAATTTGGATTTAGTGGTGATAATAGCCACTCCTATTTTACATTAGCCAACACATGCACATTTGATATAACGTAAAAAATTTCATTTTAGAATTTGAAATATAAAATTATGAATGCATGAAATCACATGGAGTACAACTTAACATGTTAGGAAAGATCCAAAGTAATGAAATCATGTTAACAAATTCACTTTACTTAAATCCTAAAGACATTCTTATAGAATAAGAAAATTTAGAACAAATCAAAGTGAATCTCAAAATGATTTTTGGTTAGTTTGAAGCTTGATTTATTTTTAAAAATGTGAGATGAGTTTGATATTAATAACCCATTCCCACATGTGTTTGATATTTTTATTTAATTTTTAAACAATTAAATCCATTTTATGTGTTTATAAGGTTAAGGTATGAATTAAGTAAATTAATTAACCCTTACCTATACCACCTTAGAAGAATTAACTAAGTAATCATGAGCCAATGAAATGACATAAAATCAATAAGGTATTTAAATTTGTAATGATCCTAATAATGAAAAGGCCTAATGCAATTTGGCTCACAATTAAAAGTTAATTAAGCTAAGGGGTTTAGCTTAAGTATTTTTAAAACACCTTTTCACACATGTGAATTGGGTTTTAATTTATTTAATTAAACTTAGGATATTAAACACATAGGCATATACCCAAGGTAGATTAATTAAGTTATGAAACATTTTAAAATTTTTGAAAATTGATTAAATGGATAATTAATGAGTTAACCCTTAATTAAGAGGGGATTAAGGAGAGAAAGGGGAGAAGGGGAGGGGTTTAGGGAATAGCTTAAGGGAAATGCCCCAAAATTATTCAATAAACCTCTTACTCACTAGAAATGACCTTAATCAAACCTAATCATAGGGTAAATCCACTAATCACACATTAATTACCCTTAATTACATGAAGAGGGTAATTAGGGAATGAAATAGAAATTCCCCAATTAAGTCCTGAATAAATCTCAAGAAAATTAGGGGAGGCAGAGGTCATCCCATAAAATGAATCCTATAAAATTGAGATTAATTTATGACCTAATTAAAAGATAATCAGCTAATTAAGATTCCTAAAGAAACCCAACTTCAAAGAAATAAGTAATTCAAAATCCATTGAATTTCATTTTTAAAATATTATATATGAAATTATCTTTCCATACCATTTTTCCTTTTATTTTTCTAATTTTTTAATTAAGAGTTAAGAATTTTAAAAGTTATATGGATTAATTAGGAATTAATTAGGCATTTAACTAATCTTACTTAATCCTTAGCTCATGGCGGGACGTGTGGCAGCGACTGTCAGTGCAGTTTACACGTGTCACACTGTGATGATGTGACTTAAATATCACATCCTAAATAGCGGTGGCTACGTATGTACTAATATCCTCAGCCATCCGATCAAAGATCGAACGGCTAAGGATTCACCCGTGGTTTTAAAAGGATAATTGATTTACTAAATGTGCTAAATAATCTGAGCTATTCATATAAAATGCGTGGATGGATAGCTGAGATGAGCCAAGTTCTTCCTTGAGGATTAATGGAGACCATCTATGATCTAAGGGGAGATCCGAGCCTGATCTAGCATGGAATCATACAAAAATCAACCCACACCATCTAAACATAATTACCAACCTATCCAATGGTTGATTTCTCATGCCATGAACATTTCTTTCATAAAGGACCAACACCTATCAAGCTAAGTGGTCAAAAAATTTCATACATTACCAGAGGTGATTATCGGTGCTCGAGCTCGATGAGCTTGGTTCGTCTGGTGGAAACAAAGCCGTATTGAAATTCCTAGGCCTTGGGGTTGAGTGGATGAAAGGATTAGACCAACACCACTTAACTTGGGCTTCAGCTCTGATCCAATTGAGTTTTTCCTTACTATGAGAACTTCAATCAGAGCTTGGGAAAGTTTGGCTTGACCCTTTGATGGAGTGTATAAGGGAAATTAGATGGAGATCAAGTATGGAGGAAGTTGGCTAATGGATTGAGCTCCCCATTTATGCATGCAAAATCAAGGAATTGGGAATTCAAACTAAGCATAGGAATGCTTTAAGGTGGTTGCTCTGGGTTCCTAGGCTCCATTCGACAGTGAGTGTATTCAAATTTCATTGAATTAGGGGGAGTATATCTCCCCCTATGGAAATCGGATGGCCGAACCATCCTTTACCATTTTAATCCATTTGATGAGATTGGAGAGATTTTTTAGGTGGTTTTGAGTGTGCACATTGTCAGTTTGATCCAAGGAATGGATTTCCAACTTCCCATGTGATGAATTTGAGCTTAATAGGGAATTTGAAATTTCAATTTGTGGCTAGGTGGTTGGGTATGGTCTATGGACCAAATAGGCTGACTCAAACCCATTAAGTTTTGCGCACCACTCATCAATAAGTCCTCTTGAGCTTTTAGGAAAG
This sequence comes from Cymbidium sinense, assembly GCA_021442155.1. Lineage (NCBI taxonomy): Eukaryota > Viridiplantae > Streptophyta > Magnoliopsida > Asparagales > Orchidaceae > Cymbidium > Cymbidium sinense. Next base: position 45,306,791 of record CM038216.1, read on the forward strand.
CTTCAAGTGATTCTGAAGAGTATATGACAAAAATACCCATGGGTTAGGCCAAAATTTATTCTATGGTCTAGGGGTAGGATGATCATTTTATTGTTTTTCACTTTTGTACATGTTAAGAATGTGGAGAAACTAGGTTTGGCCAAGTTTCAGTGGATTTGAAATCCATTTGATAAGGTTTGGCTCATGTGGACCCATTTAGGTCAAAATGGGTCAACTTTGGTCAAGTTGACCAATAGATCAAATTGGGTCAAACCAAGGGTTGGGTCAATTTGGTATGACCATTTTAAATGTTTTGGTGGCTTTAGTTTGATTCAATTTGGTATATATTTGGTTTTGACTCAAATGACTTCACTTAGGTCAAATGGGTCAAGTTGACCCATTTAACCTATTTGATCTATTTGAGGTAGGACAAGGGTAGGTTTAGGTTAGGTTAGTCATATGGACTAGATTGCTATCTTTGTTTCCAATCAATTTGTGTTAAGTTCAATTTTGGCTCAACATGACCCTTTAGGTCATGTTGGGTCTAAGGTCAATTGGGCTATGTTAGGTTTAGTTAGCTAATTGAGGCTTTGGTCAAGTTCAACAAGTGATTTGGAATGAACCTGACCCATTAGTTTGAGTCAATTTGGCTTAGATCAAGTTTTGACATATTTTGAATTTTTAGGTCAACTTGGGTCAACTTGGGTCAAGTGGTCAATTGGGCTAGGTTAGGCTCAAATGTTGGCTTAGTCAAGTTCAAACATAGGTCATGAGTGAACTTAGATCAATTTTCTCAATTTGGCCTATGGTAGAATTTGGCTATGTTTTTCATTTTGGGCTAAGTGTTGACTTGGTCAACCCTTAAGTTTGACTTAATTTGACCCAATTTGATTGATTGATCATCCCATGATGATTGTTGATCATGATGAGAGGGATATATGAGTTTGGTTAAATCCAATTTGGTTTGGATCAAAAGTTGGCTCATAAGGGTACTTTAGGTCACTTTGGGTCAAGTGAGCCTAAGTGGGACAAATGGCTTGGTCAAATCTTGATATGAAGTCAGTTGATCTTGTATATGGACTTATGATTGAAATATAAATCCATTTACAAGTGGTTTGAAGTCAAATGGGTTTTTATCCATTTGAAAATTTGATATTCAAAGGAAGAATATGAAAGGGTTTTGGGTTTGACTTTTTTATTTGGGTTTAGATTGTTTGATTGAGGTTTGGATTTATATATGAGCTCATGATTGTAGAGTTTATTGAACCATGAGAGAAAATCAAGGGTTTGGCTTGATTTGAAAGTTATTTGGCTAAGTTCAAGATTTTGACTTAGATTGGATTTTGAATGGATTTGAGTTTGATTTTGGAATAGGTTTTGATTGTTTGAATTTATATTTTATTTATATATCTGAATATAAATGAGAATATAAATTTATCATGAGAAAATTTCAAAATTTTGAAAGAGTTTAATCATGATTTAGGTTAAATCCATTAAAGGGAATTTAAAGGATTTAAAGAAATTTTTAATTTGAAATTTTTTGAATTGGATTTGATTGATTTATATTTGTATTTCATTTATATATGAATATCAATGAGAATACAGATAAGTTTTGAGAAAATCTCATGAGTTTGAGTTTTGATCATGGTTTAGGTTAAATCCATTAATGGGAAATTAAGGGATTTAAGGGAATTTCAAGGATTTTAAATTTGGAATTTAATTTTTGCATTTTATTTGAATGATTTATATTTATATTTCATTTATATATTAGAATATGATTTACAATATAAAAAAGTTTTGAGAAAATCTCAAGGGTTTGAATAGGTTTGATCAAGGTTTAGGATTGATTTTGTCTAAGTCCTTTAATGGGAAATTAAAGGGACTTGAGAAAATTTTCATGAGTTGATTTGGAATTTTGAGTTTGATTTTATGGGTTTGTATTTATATTTCATATATATATGAGAATATAAATGTGAATCTAAATGGGTCATGAGAAAATCTCAAAGATTTGAATAGGTTTGAATCATGATTTTGATTAAGTCTTTTAATGGAAAGTTATAGGGAATTAAGCAAAATTTGGACTTGGGAATTTTGATGTTTTTGATCATGGGTTTCAATCATGAGTTTTAATCATGGATTTAAATCATGGAATTGATTTGACTTTGGAGAAAATCAAATAGAATTGATTTGGAGTTTTGACTTGAAGGTAAGGAAAGTCAGGAATGGTTCAAGCTAAGGGTAGGAAATTTTCCTAACACCCCTAAGGCAAGACCTATTCCTATGGCTAACTCTTCTAAGGCTTCTAGGGCTAAGTTTGAGTTTCCACCTAATCACTAGATATGTCTTAAGACTAAGAAACTCTTAAAGTCTAAGAGGAATCCTAAGCATAAGATGGAGGTGTTGAGAGCTCATCCTTAAAATGAGGTCAACAAAGGGCGACTAGTAGGTGTGGTGTGACTGACCAGGTACACCACACGTATTGGTGTTGACCGAAATGATCAACAACACTGAAAGATCACAAGCACTAACAAAAACTATCTATCCCTGACCCAAGGGTGTAGAAGGAATCTAGAGCTTAGTACAATGTGGCTCTACTTATGTCCAAGACATCAGAGAGAAGCAAAAATCCACTATGGGATCGAGTGTGAACCTTCCACTAGAGAAGCAAGTTCAAGTCATCCACAAGGGGATGAGATGTTTGATTTGATTCTCACTGAGGAGAAATCTCCACTGGGAGAGAGGGTTGAATTTAGATTGATTGTTCAGTTTTTTTATTTCTTTTGAAATTTATTTGAGTTTTGTTGGGGAAGAATGTTGAATTTATTTTAGTTTGACTCCACTAGGGATAGAGAAGTGAACTTTCCACTAGTGAAGAAAGTTCAAATCATCTACAAAGGAGGAGAGATTGGATTTGTTTCAGATTTTTAGATTTTGATTTAAGGTAAAACCTATTGGTTTGAGATGGATCGCACTGACTAGGAGCCATGGAGGCCTAGACCTAACTCAGATTTACCAATTTAAATGGAGTAGTCTACCTACCACAAAGTAGGAATATCCAACCAAAGGTGGTGCCTTTCGGTATGCAAAAGTCAAGTTAGGAAGAAAGCATGGAGACTCACATCTTCAATAACTAGGAACCACTGGGGTGATCGATTATTTTGGGTAACAAATCAAACCTGACCTAGGATTGACTATTGAGTGAATGTCGTTGGGGGACTTAGATCAATTCAAAGATAGTCATGAATTAATTTTCATTTTTAATTTGTTTTGATGGGCTCCATTGGTTTGCAATGGATCAAATAGAGAAGGAGCTTGTAGAAGCCTAGACTTATCTCAGATCTACTAAACCAAAGGGAGTAGCTTCACACCAATCAGAGAACTATCCAACCAAAGGAGTGCATTTTTGTTTGTAATGATCATTTCAAGAGAAGAAAACTCGGGGACTCACATCTTCCACTAGAAAAGATCACTAGGGTGATTGGTTGCTTTGGGCAACAAATTGAACCCAACCTAGGGCTACCCATCGATTTCAGGTAGTCATGCTTGAAAGAATATGTCATAGTCTTATATCTTCCAAAGAGAAATGATTATTGGAGTAACCTGCTTGTGGAAAAATATATTGAATATGACTTAAGGGTGACTACGGAGTGAGTACCAACTCGGGGATTTATCTCAACTTAGGTAGTCAGGCAATTCCTATAGGGAGTTTTGTTGACACTTTCTTACAGATATGATGCCTGCTTGGGAAAAGGGGCCCTTCGGTAGTTTGAATTCCTAATCCACAAGAGAAAATTTTGTTTATTTATTTTAGTTTATTTTATCATGGACCCTGTTAGTTTGCGAGGGACCAAACTGAGAAGGAGCTTATATCAGCTTAGGCCTATCTTAGATTTACTGAATTAAGGGAGAATCTGCTCATCCGCTAAACAAATTTCAAACCACAAGGGTGGCTACTAGGAAAGGGGGACTGTCCAATCCAAGAGTAACTCGGGTAGTGTCTAAATGGGGTCGCAAATGACTTGATCCAAATAGAGTGCCCGTAGGTGATGGGGTCGCTAAGGGCTTAATCCAACGCCCTGAAGAAAATTATATGGCTAGTCACATATCTAATAGGTATTCAATGTCTAACTCAAAGAGAAAGCCCTGGGACTCATATCTGCCAAGAGTGCTGTACTCACCTCGCTACCAACATAGCGAACATCAACCAACCTAAGGTGCCCATCAGTTTGTAATAATTAGCCTAGGAAGAAAGCTTGAGGACTCACATCCTCCTATAGCAGAACTGATTGCTGGGATAGTCTGTCTTCGGATCAACAAGTGTTATCCGACCTAGGGTGACTACTTAGTGAATGCCACTAGGGGACATATATTGACTCAAAAGTAGTCGAGAGGGAAGGAGCCTCTAGGGGACTTACCCTAAACCTCAAATATAATTGACCTAGTTAGTGCGTGATGGCTAGTTCAAGAAGAAAGCATGGGGACTCACATCCTCTTAAGTAAAGTCAACACGAAGAAGCTTACTGGCTGGGTAGTGAAGCTTACCAAACTAAGAAGGTGCTCGTTGGTTAGCAATGACTAAGTTAAGAAGAAAGCTTGGGGACTCACATCTTCTAATAAATGACCACTAGGGTGACATACTAGCATGGTAGCATGTAGACCCGACCTAGAGCAGCTAGTGAGTGAGTGTCATAGGGGCTTGATCCCGCATCAAAAAGCTCAATACAAAAGATTAGTGTTTATTTCATGCATGTATTAAAAGGAATAGGATGCCTCTGGGGGAATCTTACACCTACCTTAAACACACTATGGGTTTGATGAAACAATGCCACGGATGGCACAAAGAGGTCCTACTAAGAAAGGATGTCACTTGGGTTCTCTCACACCTAACTTAGTTATGATAATCAAAATAGGATGCCTCCTTGGTTCTCTTACACCTATTCTAAATGAATCAAGAGATTGTGTTTGTGTTGTGAAAGAGGGATAGGATTCCACTGGGGGACTCTTACAAATACTCTACCCTAAACACATCACGGTAGATTCATAAGATAAATAAACAACATTTTGAAAGAAGAGAATATTTAATGAATGGAATCAAATTTTGTACTTTTTTATTAATGATTGATTTCAAACATGATTTATTTCATGGGTAATATTTCTTTAAATAGAGCCCATTAACTAGAATCATCAGGTGTTCCCCTTTATAATAAATAAACTGATAAGATCCTCCTTGGTATGCCCTCTCTATGAGATAGAGGCCTTCCCAAGTGGGTTCAAATTTGCCTCCCATCTTTCGATGGGCAATAATTGGTCTCCTTAAGACTAACCCAAGCTCTCCTACTTGGAAAGACCTAGGGCAGACCAGCTTATTATGAGCTTGAATCATTTTAGCTTTGTACAACTCGAGGTTCTAGGATGCCCGTAGGTGCTTCTCCTCTAAATCTTTGAGCTCTTCTAACTACAACTTTGCATTATGTTCTGTAGTGATCTTGCTATGCAAAGCTATCCTTAGTGATGGGAGTTGGAATTCTAAAGGAAGAAAAACTTTGGACCCATAAATTAAGGAAAATGGGGCAGGCTGAGTCAAAGTTTAGTATATGGTGTGGTAGGCCCACAAGGGTTCAACTTATTACTCGTTCCACTATTGTTTATTGTCATCAAGAGTTTTCTTTAGTATCTAGATGAGAGTTTTGTCAAATGCATCTACTTAGACATTAGCTCTGGGGTAGTAGATGCTGGAGTATCTATAATCTATATAGTATCTTCTGGCAAAGCTGTTGATCTTCGTGCTTTTGAATGCAATACCATTATTCGATAAAATACGTTGAGGCACCCCAAACCTATATACGATTTGGTTCCTAAAAAATAAAACCACACGCTGAGCTATGACCTCTCTGTGTGGGATGGCTTCCGCCCAATTGGAAAAGTAGTCAGTGGCAGCTAAGATGAATCGATGCCCCTTAAAAGAAGTAGGATCGATCAGACCCACAATGCCAGTACCCAAACACTCAAATGGCTATGAAGTCAATGTAGGGTGTAAAATATTGGTGGCTGGTAGAGGACCACACCGTGCACCTGACATAGATGGCATCTTCTATCTACATCCATGCAATCTATGATCATTGCATCTCCTAGCCAAAAGTATCTAAGTCTTTTGATCTTCGTCTTCATCTTCAGACTAGATTGATGAGATCTGCATAGAACTGAATGTACCTTAGTTACAATGCCATGGGCTTCATGTTTTTCTAAGCAGTGTAATCACATCTATTCAAAGGACTGGCAATACAGGGTGCCATCAATAAGAGCATAGGAGAAAGCTCTCTATTTCACTTGATGGGCTTGTGACTTTTCTTGAGGTAGTTTGCTGGTGTTCAAGTAATTTATGAATGATTGCCAACAATCCATCTCCTTATCCATTTTGGCAATGGTAACCTCCCCTTCAAGTGAAAGTGTCTCGATGAGTTTAAAATCAATAAGGGATAGGACTTGTCTATTTTAAACCCTTATTGAAATGGACTTATCTTCCAAACATTCCAACTCTTTGGCAAGTTTGGCCAAGGCATCTACTATTGTGTTCTCAACTCGGGGAACCTTGTAGATAGTGACTTTGGGAATCTGGGCCAAAAGCTTCATGGTATACTCGTAGTAATGAAGAAGCTTGGGTTTAGGATATGGTAGGACCTAACGATCTGGTTGATGACCAATTGAGAATCCCTATAGATGTTGATGCCTTTGACACTAATAGTGATGGCTAACTTCAGACCCACAATCAATGCCTCATACTTGGCTTCATTGTTGGTGCAGGGGTGGAAAGATAGTATGAGAATCTCATCACATCATGGTTTAGAGTTAGAAGAACTATTCTTACCCCTATCTTTCCTGGGAGAATAGATCATGGTGCTTCACCTTTAAGAAAAGAAGTAGCATCATCAAAATACATCTCCCAACGGCGGTTGTCGGCCTCCCCTAAGTTCATGATTTGTTCATCAGGGAGATCATCACTAAGCGGAGAATTTGTCTTAAGAAATCCTCTAGTACTTTACCACCACGGAGGTATGAATGTGATATCAAACTATGAGAGTATCATAAACCAATGAGCCAAATGCCTAGAATGAGTTGGCCGTGTCATGAGGTACTGCAGTGGATTTATTCGAGAGATCAAGTTCACCTTATGAGAAAGCATGTAGTGCCATAGCTTTTGAGATGCAAAGATCAAAACTAAAAAATGTTTTTCAATAGGTGGATAGTTTGCTTTACTAGGGATAAGATGATGGTTGAGGTAGTAGAGAGCGCTCTCCATCCCTTTATCATTGGCTTGGGCCAATAGAGAATGAGGAGTCAGTCCAATGTAAAGATGTAAGGATGAGTGTGGATAGAGTGAAATGGTGGCTTCACCAAGTGCTCTTTGATGTCTTCGAATGCATGCTAGCACTTATCATCTCACTTGAATTTGGCATCCTTTTTGATAAGTGCAGAGAATGGCTTGCATCTCCCCGATAAGTTTGAGATAAAGCATTTTAGATATGCCAGCTGTCTTTGAATGGATCTGAGTTGAGTTAAACTCTTAGGTGGTGACATTTCTAAGATAGCTTTGATCTTTTTAGGATCTATTTCTATTCCCCGATGTTGAACAACAAACCCAAGCAATTTCCCTGATGTGACTCTGAATGCACACTTCAAGGGATTCATTTTGAGAATATATTGTCTTAACTGTAAGAAAACTACTCTTAAGTTAAAGAGGTGGTCTTCCTTTTCTCTGGTCTTGACTATGAGATCATCAACGTAGCACTCAACTTGATGATGGATGCGTTCATTGAAGATCTGAGTCTTGGCACATTGGTATGTAGCTCTAGCATTTTTAAGGTCGAAAGGCATGACCCTATAATAGAAAATTCTAATCGGGGTTTGAAAAGTAGTGTTTCTTTCATTTTCAGGATACATTTATTTGGTTATAGCCAGATGATCCATCCATGAAAGAGAAGACTGCATGAGATGAGGTAATGACCACCATTAATTCTAGTATATAATTAGGAAACTCATCCTTAGGGCATTGTTTAAGTCCTTAAAATTAACTCAAATGTGAATTTGGCCATTCTTCTTCTTAACTGGGATGACACTAGCTAACAAGGTAGGATATTTATCTTCCCTGATGAAATTAGTATCGATAAGTTTCTTTACTTTAGAAATGACCTGTTGTTCAATTTTTAATCGCATACGTCTAGGAGCTTGCTTAATAGGGGTAACGTTAGGGTCAATTGCTAGCTTATGGACTACTACGTTAGGAGATAATTTGGGCATCTCTTCATAACTCCATGCAAATCTATCTTTAAACTCAGTCAATAGCCTAATTAAGTCATTAGTTTCTTTTTCATTTGGCAATGAACTGATGTATGTCAGGCAAGGATTTTATTCTGTCCCATGGCTTATTTCTTTAAGAATGTCGATTGTTGAATGAATATCCTCCTTAAACTTTGGCAGTGACTTTTTGACTTGAAGATCATCTGAAGTTTCTAAACACACATTCTCATAAGAGTTGGGGATGTGTGAGAAGAACCTATCAGATTCCAAATGATTGGTAATAACTAAGTAATCATTATCATCGAACCACTTATAATCAGTCTTGATTGTGCTTCCCTACCTATATTATTCCATAACTTCTCAAAGTACTCTGACTTGTGCTTGGACCATGTGTGAGAAACCAAACCTTTCTGTATAAGATTTTAAACATAAGGAGAGTAAAAATCAAAAGTTAATTCCATTAATTCTTTAAAAGTATACTCCTCAAGTCCTACATTAAGCTCTGGACTTGAGGATGATGAACTTAAAAAGAATCTCTTCTGCCTCATGTCACTGGAAGACTTGGGGACTTCTTTAACTACTAAACCTTCAACTTTCTAAGATGTAAGTAAGATAAGAGCTAAGGTACTCAACTGTTGCCTAATAATTTCACATAAACCATATTTGAACACTTTGCTTTGCTTGGAGGCCTGGTCTTCACCTCTGTCTAAGTCAAAAATCACCTCCAATGGAACCTATTGAGAGGAATTGACTAGTATACTAATCACATTAGACTCATCCTCTGAGCTGGATTCCATGTCTATGTGGATAGTAGGGGTACTCCTATGAACTGAATCACGACCTCTATTGGTTGGAGGACAACTAGGGGTATCCCCTCAAACTATCTCTTTCTTCCTCGCCTCTACAGGTAAGGTTGAGCTATCAACCCACATATCCATATGATGGAATGAATTGTGGGTGGAATGTGATATGCGAATCTATATCTTCTTCAATTCCCCTTTCTTGTGTACTTGGACTTTCCTTTTTCTTTCCATTTTCTTTTATTTTTTATTTTTCTTCATTTTTTTCTATTGATTTTTCATTTAACGTTTGTCCAAGTTCATGAGAAAGGGTGTGTTGAGGAAGATAGTAGGTCACATCCTCATAAATCCCAACCTTTCTAATTGAAAATGGTTTTTCATCCCCGTTGACACGGTATTCAATTCCATTTTTTTTGAACTTGATACACTAATCAAGGGAGGATGAAATGATCATGTTCTGATGTATCCAAGGCCTACCAAGTAAAGTAGTGAATGAAGTATTAAATCAATGATGTAGAACTTGGCTTCAGTCTTCCAATCACCCATCGCAAAAGCAACACTATGGAACTTAAAGCCCCCTCGCCTTGATCATTGAATCCTCTCAACATCATCCGGTCTCCTCGGAGTGTGGAGATGTCGATCCTCAAATAGGAATGGGTCTTTAGACTCAAAATTTTTACCGATGCACCTGAATACATGAGAACTCTAGCAAGTCTAAACATGTCCATGTCGATTATGATGTAGAGGGGATGGTTTTTCTCCAAGTCCCTTAGAAGAAAGTCTTCATATGTGAAGGTGATCCCTTGGGCTTCTTTTGCATAATGTGCTTCTTCACCTATAGAGGTCAGCTGAGCAAAGCATATTTTAGGATCAAGGAGGGCCTTGATTAGTGACTCCCTCATCTATTTGGATAAGACAAGGGCATCATATATGCTTACCTGAGATGACAACTTTCTTAGATGTGAAAGGATGTTGTAGTCCACCTTCGACTGGTCTTCCACAAGCATATCCAAGGGTGGAGCATCCTGTGGAAGGGCTTCTCGATCTTCAATTCCAATGACTTGTTTCCCTCAATCTAGAGGTGTTGCCCTAGGAAGTAGAATCTTGCTACTACGGAGGTTGACTTCGGTAATCTCTTGAGGCAAGGTGGTGGAAGGTTCTACCTGCACACCAGGCTCACCTATAGCCTTTCCTATGGGATCCTCTAAATCGAATGATTTGAAGTTTATCTCAAAAGGTGAACCCGTAGTATTCAGAGTTGAAAAGTTTAACTCTGAATCAAAAAGAGGAAGATTATAATTTTTATAGTTAATTAGACTTGAAGAGTTATCATTTGAAATAGAAGAAGACAACTCATCAGAAGAGACATAGATATAATTAAAATCAGCTTTGTTCTTCAATTTATTGAAAGTATTTGGGGGTACAAAGTAGAAGTAAAGTAGGGTGAGTGAGGGAACGGATTTAATGCCCTTATCCACTAATATAAGAGTTCTACTAGTAGAAGAAATAAAAGAGCTAGCTGAAATGGTAGAAGTTAGTGGTGTGGAAGCTATAACTAAAGGTTGGAAGGTGGACACAGTCGGTGGCTAAGCTAAAGGGTGGACACAGTCGGTGGAAGCAATGGTGATTATGGAGGCAGGAGGGGAACATAGGTTACAACCGTTGTTTTGATGGAGAGAGAGATTGGGGATATGATGGTGGATCCCGCAACTCGAGAGGCCGGGGTGGTTCTGATGGGATCCAAAGAAAATGAAGAATGGTCGATCGAATCTGCTGCTTGTGGAACTATGTCTTTATAGTAGAGACGATTCTAGTTATCTAGGGTTTTTGTTTTTCCCTATGCTTGCTCATTTTTTTTATGTCATTGCTTGTGTCTTAGAAAACTTGGTGTGTCACTTGGTTGATGAAATCGAAGAAAAGAAATGTTGAATATGAATTTATTCAATGTTAAAAATAACCAAAACCCAAACCTAAACTAAAACCACAACCCTAAAACCTAAAACCTAACCACAAATACCTAAACCTTAAACCATAAACCCTAAACCCTAAATCTTAAACCTCCCTATTCTTAAACCTTAAAACCTTAAAAACTAAAACCTAAACTAACTTAAAACTAAAACTAAACCTAAATTTAAACCTAACTCACAAACCCTCAACCCTAAACCCTAAACCTTAAACCCTAAAACCCTAAATGCTAAACCCTAAATAAACCCTAAACCCTAAAGCCCAAACCCTAAACAATAAACCATAAACCTTAAAGTAACCCAAAACCCTAAGCTAATCATAAACCCTAAACCTAAACTAAACTAAACCTAAAACCTTGGACCCTAAATCCGCACAAACCTTAAACCATAAAATCCTAAAAAACCTAAAAATAAATAAAACCTAAAAATAAAATAAATAAAAAAACCTTAACCTAAAAAAAATAAAAAATAAAATCAACTAAAAACCTAAATTAATATATAAACCAAAACCTAAAAAAATAAAATAAAATAATAATAAACTAAAATAAAATAAATCATAAAACAAAAAATAAAATAAACCTAAGAATAAAATAAACATAATAAAACTAAAATAAACCTAAAATAAAATAAAATAAAATTAAATAAAACCTAAACCTAAAATAAACTTAAAAATAAAACAAAAATAAATAAAACTAAAACTGACCCCAAATTAAATAAAACCTTAACCTAAAATAAAGATAAATAAACCTAAACTAAAAAAAAAATTAAAATAAATAAATAAAATCTAAACCTAAACTAAAGTAAAACCCTAAATAAAACTAAGCTAACTCCCCTAAACCATAAAACCCTAAAATACTAAACACTAAACACTAAACCCTAAAATCTTAAAGCAAAACCCCAAAATCCTAAACCCTAAACCCTAAACCTTAAACCCTAAAAACATAAACCTAAATGAAATAAAACCTAAAAATAAAATATATAAAAAACCTAAACTTAAATAAAATAAAATAAAAAAAACCTAAACCTAAACCTAAAAATAAATTAAAAGTAAATAATAAAAATAAACTAAAAATAAAATAAATAAAAACTTAAACCAAACTAAAAAATAAAATAAACATAGGAATAAAAAATCTAACTAAAATAAAAACTAAATGAAAAATAAAAAGTAAAATCAATCTAAAATAAAATAAAAACTAAATAAAAACCTAAACCGAAAAAGTAAACCTAAAATTAAAACCTTGAATTAAATAAAAAATAAAAATTAAACCCTAAATTAAAAAAACCAAAAACTAAAATAAAAATAAAATAAACAAATTAAAATAAACCTAACCTAAACTAAAATAAACTAAAACAAATAAATAAAACCAACACCTAAACTTAAAATAAACTAAACCTAAATTAAATAAAATAAAATAAATTAAAAATCAACCTAAACTAAAAAAAAGCTGAAAAATAAACAAAAAATAAAAAAATATAATAACAAAACCTAAAAAATAAAATAAAAAACCTTAACCTAAACCTAAAAACTAAAAATAAAACCTAAACCTAAAAAAACACACTTAAAAAGTAAACCTAAATCTAAAAAATAAACAAAAATTAAAAACCAAAACTAAAATAAATTATCCAAAAATAAATAAGAAAAACTAATTAAAAATAAAAAATAAAATAAGATAAAATAAATAAAAATAAAATTAATAAACCTATTGGTTTAAATTAAAAAAAAAACCAAAAAACTAAATCTAAACCCTAAAATCAAAAACTAACTAAACCCTACCCTAACTCTAAAAAAGCCTAAACTCTAAAACCTTAAACTAAATTTTAAACCCTAAACCTTAAACCTAATAAACACTTGAACCCCCTTAAAACTCCTAAAACTAAACACTAAACCTAAACTATCCAAACCTAAAACCTAAACCATAAAAAAACTCTAAAGCCTAAATCTAAACCAAACCTAAAACCCTGAGCTGAAACCTAAACTTGAACCTCAAAACCCTAAACCCTAAAGCTTAAAAATTAAACCCTAAACCTAAAACCCTAACCCTAAACACTAAACCCTAAAACCCTAAACCATAAAACACTAAACCCTAAATCCTAATCATAAAACCTAAACCCTAAAAGCATAAACCATAAAAACCAAAACCCTAAATCTTAAACTCTAAACCTAATCTTAAACCCTAACCCTAAACCCAAAAACTCTACCTAAAGTAATTAAATAAATTGAAAAATAAACCTAAACCTTAAGAATGGGTAGAACCTTGATAGTAGGAACATCATCGTTAACTAGGCTCAGTCTATATCTTGTGATGTAGGTGAAGGCGGAGGCAGTAGTTATCACATTGTTGGTGAGGGATCTGGAGGTGCTGGTGGATATGTAGGTGGTGGTCAGAGCAGTGGTGGTTATGGAGGCAGGAGGAGTGACGAAGGTTACAACCATGGTGGTGGGGGAGAAATAGATCGGAAATATGATGATGGATCCTGCTACTCGAGAGGTCGGTGTGGTTCTAATGGGAAATGTTGAAATTGAAGAATGGCCAATCTTATATGCTGCTTATGTAACTATGTCTTTATCGTAGAGACAGTTCTAGTTATCTAGGGTTTTTGATTAACTCTATGCATGCTCTTTTTAATTTATGTCATTGCTTATGTCTTTGAAAACTTGTTGTGTTACTTGGTTGATGAAACAAAAAAGAAGAAAGGTTGAATATGGATTTATTCTTTGTTAAAATAAAACCAAAAACCCTAAACCCTAAAATAAAACCTAAACCCTAGACCTAAAACCTAAACACTAAACCCTAAACCCTAAAGCCTAATCCCCAAACCCTAAACCTTAAAAATCTAAACCCTAAACCCTAAACCCTAAACCATAAAAACTAAACCCTAAACCCTAAACCCTAAACCCCAAACCCTAAACCTTAAACCCTAAACCCTCGGCTAACCTTAAACCCTAAGCCTTAAACCTTAAACCCTAAAAAGCTGAAAAGCTAAACCTAAATTAAATAAAACCTAAAAATAAAATAAATAAAAAAACCTAAACTAAAACCTAAACCTAATCCAAAAAGAAGTACTAAATTAAGATATAATAAATAAAAACCTAAAATAAACTAAAAAATATGAAACTTACAATAACAATAATAAGCCTTTAACCCACTATGTGGGGTTGGCTACATGAATCCTTCGTCTCCATTATGTTCTATTATGTGTAAAATTCTCATTTAATTCAAGTATACTAAAGTCAATTTTTATACATCTTAACCATGTCTTTTTAGGTCTACCTCTACCTTTCTTAACATAAGGAAAATCTAATGCAGCTACTCTCTTAATCGGGTCATTGGATGACCGACACTTTATTTGGCCAAACCATCTAAAGAGACTCTCTCTAATCTTATCTGCCACTGGAGATACTCCAACTTTTTCTCAAACATACTCATTTCACCTCCAATATCTAATTATAAAGCAACTCATCCACCTGAGCATCCTCATCGCTTCAACACTTAACTTGGTATCATGCTTCTCTTTTATTGGCCAACATTTTGCACCATAAATCATTGTAGGACTTACCACTATCTTATAAAATTTTCCCTTAAGTTTAAGCGGTACTTTTCTATCACATAATAGGACAGATGCATTCCTCCACTTCAACCATCCAACTTGAATTTTGCTAATAACATCTCCATCTATTTCACCAACATTTTGAATAAAATAGCCTAAAAATTTGAATCGCTCACTCTTTTTAATGAGTTGTTCACCTAATGTCACAAAACTATCACTATAACTTCTACAACTAAAATTACTATCCATATATTTAGTTTTAGATCTACTTAAAAAAAACCTTTAGACTCTAAGGTTGACCTTCATAATTCAAGTTTCTCTTTGACCCCCTCTCTAGTCTTATCAATAATAAGAATGTCATCAACAAAAAGCATACACCAAGGTACATCTTCTTATAAATGCCTTGTAAGAACATCCATAACTAAAACAAAAGGATAAGGGCTTAAAGCTAATCCTTGATCTAATCCAACTGAAATAGGAAAATATTTTATCAATCGTCCTTGTGTTTGGACACAAGTAACAACTTGAGTATACATATCCTTATTGACTTGAATATAACCAATGTTAACTCCTATTTTCTATAACTCTCCACAGAACATCTCTTAAAACTTTGTCATAAGCTTTTTCAAAATAAATAAATATCATATGTAGATCCTCTTTGCTTTCTCTATACTTCTCCGTCAAACCACTTAATAAATGTTTAACATCCATAGTAGATTTACCTGGCACCAAACCAAACTGACTGTGAGAAACTTTTATATCACATCATAACCTATGCTCAATTACACTCTCCCATAATTTTAATGTGTGACACATTAACTTAATTCCTCTATGATTTGCACACTCTTATGCACCTTTATTCTTAAATATAGGAACCAACAAACTCTTTCTCCACTCATCTAGAATCTTTTTAGTCTTTAAAATAACATTAAAAAGATTTGTAAGCCAAGAAATTCCTTGATCTCCTAAACATTTCCACACTTCTTGGAATATCATCAAGTCTTACTATTTTTCCACATTTCATTTTCTTTAAAGCTTCTGTAACTTCATATTTACTGATATGGTGATAAAACTAAAATTCTCTATTTTTGTTTAAGGTATTAAGGTTGCAAAATCAATCATTTTCAGATCCTTCATTGAAAAGTTTGTCAAAATACCTTATCCACCTATTTTCAATATCCTTTTATAAGAAAACTTCTCTATCTCCTTCATTGAAAAGTTTGTCAAAAATACTTGATCCACCTATTTTCAATATCCTTTTATAAGAAATTTTCTCCTATCTCTTTTGTTAGCTAACTTATACATACATCTTTCACCTTCTTTGGTATCTAATCTATTATTTAAATCACTAAAAGCTAAATTTTTTGCATCATATATAGCTTTCTTAGAATCTCTACATGCCACTTTATATTTTTCCAAATTCTCTGAGTTTTTACATCTAAACCAAGCTTTATAACAACACATCTTATTTTTTTATTTATTCTTGCACATTAAAACCAACTATTTTTATTAAAAGAAGCTTTTCCTTTTGATTCTCCAAGCACATTTTTATCCACTTGCTATTTTTTTCCCACATGCCATTAGCTTCCTTATGAACATCCCAAATTCTAATCTCTTATAGCTTGCTCTTAAAAATATTTTTATTAGTGTTCTTTAAGTGTCCCCAACTAGTCTTAGGACAATAATTTGATTTATGTTTCATCTTCCAATCTTTCATCTTAAAATCTAAGACTAATAATCGATGTTGACTATTTAAACTTTCACTTGGAATGACCTTACACTCTTTACAATCTAAACAATCTACTTTTCTTATGAGGAAATAATAAATATGTATTTTACTAGATCCATTTTTATAAGTAATAATATGCTCATCTCTTTTCTTAAATAAAGTATTAGCAACTATAAAATCATAGGCTAAAGTAAAATCTAATATAGTCCTACCTTCTTCATTAGGCACTCCAAATTCATAACCACCATGAATACTTTTAAAATCTTCTACCACTCTACCAACATGTCCATTTAAATCTCCTCCAATAAATACTTTTTCTTCAAGAGGTATCTTTTGTATTAATCCTTCAAATTCATTCCAAAGTTTTTCTTTTGAGTTTACATACAAACCTACTTGAGGACCATAAACACTTATAACATTAATAATCTTAGTATCAACAATAATCTTTAAAGCTATAATTCTATTTCGCATTAAAATTTATAACATTATCCTTCAAACTTTTATCTATAATCACACCTACATCATTTCTAATTTGACTTCTACCTGAATACCAAATATTAAAACCTAAACTATTAATCTCCTTTGCTTTCACCCCAACTAATTTAGTTTCCTGAACACATAAAGTATTTATCTTTCTATGAACCATAATATTTATTAATTCCATTAGTTAACCTGTAAGAGTACCTATATTCCAAGTTCCTAACCTAATTCTAGTTTCATGGACTAACTTCTTTGCCCGCATCCATCCATAATGTGGTAACCCTTGCTTTTTTAACACTACACCTGGACATCGATGCAGAGGCACATTTTTCACTATATTCAAGCCATACAGACCATCGTTTCTAGGGGACACCCTAGCATTAACACAATGTTTTAAAAGATTCATGTAATGATTATTTCAACAAGTTTTACATAAATAAAATAAAAACTAAACCTAAAATAAAAATAAAATAAACTTGAAATAAAATAAAATAAAAACTAAATAAAAATATAACCTAAAAATAAACCTAAAATAAATAAAAAATATTTAACCTAAAATAAAAATAAACATAAACATAAACCTAAACTAAAATAAAACTAAAATAAATAAAACCTAAGCCTAAAATAAACTATACCTAAACCATAAATATAATAAAATAAACTAAAAATAAACATAAACTTAAACAAAAAAATAAAACCTAAAAATAAACATAAAATAAAAATCTAAAACCTCAACCTATAAAAATAAAATAAAAACCTAAACCAAACTTATACCTAAAAAAAAACTAAAATAGAAAACCTAAACTAAAGTAAATAAACCTAAAATAAATAAACTAAACTAACTATAAATAATAATAAAAAATAAAATAAAATACAATAAATAAAAAATAAACTATATAAATTAAATAAACCTAAACCTACGAGTTTACTTAATTTTTTTTTAAAAAGGAATCTTAACCCTCAACCCTAAACCCTAAAAGTAACCCTAAATCCTGAACCCTAAACCCTAAACCCTAAAGTCTAAACCTTAAAACCATAAACCATAAACCCTAAATCGTAAACCTTAAACCCGTAACCCTAAAACCCAAACCCTAAACCCCAAACCATAAACCCAAAACACCAAAAAACCTAAACCTAAATTAAATAAAACCTAAAAATAAAATAAATAAATAAACCTAAACCTAAATAAAATAAAAAATAAAATACTAGAACTAATACCTCAACCTCGTAAATAAATAAAATAAATGAAAAACTAAACTAAAATAAATAAACCTAAACTAAACTAAAAATAAAATAAACCTAAATAAAATAAAACTAAACCTAAACCTAAACCTAAACTAAACCTAAATCTAAAATTAAAATAAAATAAACCTAAAATAAAATAAAATAAAACTAAATAAAAACCTAACCCTAAAAAATAAACCTAAAAATAAAACCTAAAAAAAACCTAAACCCTAAACTAAAAAAACCTAAACCTAAAAAAAAAAAAATAAAATAAACCTAAACTAAAATAAACTAAGATAAATAAAACCTAAACCTAAACTTAAATTAAACTAAACTTGAACCCTAAACTAAATAAAATAAAATAAACTAAAAACAAACCTATACCTAAACTAAAAAATAAAACTTAAAAATAACCCTAAAATAAAAACCTAAAACCTAAACCCAAAAAAATAAAATAAAAACCTCAACTTAAACAAAAAAATAATAAATAAAACCTACACCTGAAAAATAAAATTAAACTAAAAAACAAGCATAATTCTAAACTTAAGAAATAAACTAAAATTAAAAAATAGCCTAAAATAAATAAACCTAAAATAAATAAATTAAACAAAAATAAAATAAAAAATACACTTAAATAAAAAAAAATCAAATAAAATAAAATAAAAAACTAAATAAGCTAAATAAACCTAAACATATTAGTTTACTTAATTAAAAAAAAACCCCTAAACCCTAATCCTTAAACTTTAAAACCTACAACCCTAAACCCTAAACCCTAAAAACCTGAAAACCTAAACCTAAACTAAATAAAATAGAAAACTAAAATAAATAAAAAAACCAGAAGCTAAATAAAATAAAAACATAAACTAAAACATATACCTAAACCTAAACCTAAACCTAAAAAAGAAACTAAAGTAAAAATAAAATAAATAAAAAAATAAAAAGTAAAGTAAAATAAAATAAATAAAAACCTAAACTAAACTAAAAATTTATAATAAACCTTAAATAAAATAAAATAAATGCTAAATAAAAACATAAACCTAAAAAATAATTCTACAAATAAAACCTAAATAAAAAATAAAAATTATTCCTAAATCATAAAATAAAAAAACCTAAACCTATAATAAATAAAACAAAAATAAACTAAAATATACTAAATCAAACCTAAACCTAAACCTAAAAGAAATTGAACCTAAACTTTAAACTAAATAAGATAAAATAAATTAAAATTAAACCTAAACCTAACTTAAAAAATAAAACCTAAAAATAAACCTAAAATGAAAACCTAAAACCTAAACCTAAAAAAAATTAAATAAAAATCTAAACCAAAACCTAAAAATAAAAAAATACAACCTAAACCTAAAAAAAAAATAAAAATAATACTAAACTAAAAAAATAAAATTGAGCCTAAACTAAAACCTAAAAAAGAAATTAAAATAAAAAACTGAAACTAAAATAAATAAACAAACCCAATTAGAAATAATAATTAAAATAAACTAAAATAAATAAAAATTAAACTGAATAAATTAAATAAATTGAAACCTATGAGTTTACTTAATTAAAAGAGAAGAAATTTAACCCTAAACCATAAACCCTTAAACTAATCATAAATCCTAAATCCTAAACCTTAAAAGAAACAACCCTAAACCTTAAATAAGCCCTAATCCCCAAAAAAACTAAAAAATAAACAAAACTAATGATAAATCAAACATAAAACCTCAACCTAAAATAAATAAAATAAAAAAATAAAATAAAATTAAAACTTAAACTAAAACCTAAACTTAAACCTAAACCTAAACCTAAATGTAAATATACATTTAAAATGAAAACTAAACTAAAATAAAATAAATAAAACCTAAACTAAACAAAAAATAAAATAAACCTAAAATAAAACCTAATAAAATAAAACTAAACATAAAATAAAACAAAATAAACCTAAAATAAAATAAAATAAAACTTAAACCTAAAACAAACCTAAAAAAAAACTAAAATAAATAAAATAAAACATAAACCCTAAACTAAAAAAAACTAAAACAAAAAAAATAAAATAAACCTAAACCTAAACTAAAATTAACTAAACTAAAATAAATAAAACCTAAATCTAAACCAAAATTAAAAAAATTAAAATAAAAACTAAAAATAAACTTGAACCTAAACTACAAAATTAAAACTAAAAATAATCCTAGAATAAAAATCTAAAACTTAAACCTAAAAAAATAAAATAAAACTTCAACCTAAACCTAAACAAAAAAAAAACACCTAAACCTTTAAACTAAACTAAAAATAAAACTCAACTAAAAAATTAGCATAAATCTAAACATAAAAAATAATCTAAAATAAAAAACATTAACTAAAATAAATAAAACTAAAATAAATAAACTAAAAAAAAAATTAAAAAATAAACATAAATAAAAAAATAAAATATACTAAAAAATAAAAAAAACTAAACAAACTGAATAAACATAAACCTATTAGTTTAATTAATTATTTAAGAAAAACCCTAAACTCTCAGCCCTAAACCCTAAATCTTAAATCCTAAACCCTAAACCCTAAACCCTAAACTCTAAACCTACAACCCTCAACCTTAAACCCTTATCTTTCTTTGCATAGTAGATTATGGCTCTTCTCCTCTTTAAGAGGAAGCCGCACCATCAAAGTACATCTCCCAGTAATGAATGCTAGTATTCCTTATGTTCATGATTTGTTCATCAAGGAGATTGTCACTAAAAAAAGACTCAGCAAAAAGTGGGTGTGTTGCTTAGAAATTCACTAGTGCTTATCCTTTAATGTCATAGAGTGGTACGAAGTTAATGTCAAACTACGAGAGGATCATGGACCATCATGCCAACCATCTGGAGAGCATCGATCTTGTCATGAGATATTATAATGGATTAATCCTAGAGATTAAGTTCACCTTATAATGAAGCATGTAGTGTTGTAGCTTTTGGATATAAAGCACCAAGGGAGTCGTCTAACATAGCAGTGTAAAGCATGAATGACTTTCCAGGGATAAGGAATGATAGAATGGTGGTGTCATCAGGTAATGCTTGATGTCTTAAAAGGGATACTCACACTTGTCATCCCACTTAAACTTGGCATCCATTTTGGCAAGTGCTGAGAATGGCTGACATCTTCTCGATAAGTTGGATATAAAGCGTCTTAGATATGCCAATGATGCTTGGAATGATTTGAGTTGAGTTAAACTTTGAGGGGTTGGCATTTTTAATATGCCCTTGATCTTCTCTGAATCAATTTCAATTCTTTATTATCAGAGAACAAACCCAAAGAATTTTTTTGAAGCTACTCTGTATGCACACTTTAAGGGGTTCCTTTTAAAGATAAATTTTCTTAACTGTTTGAAAATTACTCTCAAGTCAAACAGATGGTCTTCCTTTTCTCTACTTTTGACCATGAGATCATCAACATATAAGTCGACTTGATGATAAATGAGTTCCTTAAATATTTGGATCATAGCCCACTAGTATGTAGCATCAACATTTTTAAGGCTGAAATGCATGACCATATAATAATAGATTTCAACCGAGGTTTTAAAAGCAGTGTTTCTTTCATTTTCATGGTCCATATTTATTTGGTTATATATAGATGAGCCATCCATAAAAAAGAAGATTGCATGAGATGAGGCAATGTCCACCATCAGCTCGGGGATTGGTAGTGAAAATTCATCTTTTGGTCATGCCTTATTTAAATCTCTAAAATTGATGTATATGTCAATTTGGCCATTCTATTTTTTAATTGGGAAAATGCTGGCTAACCAGGTGGGGTATTTTTCTTCCTGGATGAAGCCAGCATTAATCAATTTCTTGACTTCATAAATGACTTTTTATTCTATGTCTAATCGCATGTTCTTAGGAGCTTGATTGATAGGGTTAGCAATAGGTTCTATTGCTTGTTTATGGATCGCTACATTAGGAGACAATCCAGGCATATCTTCATGACTCCATGCAAAGCAGTCCTAAAACTCAATCAATCGACTAACTAAGTGATTGGTTTTAATTTCATTCAACAAAGAATTGATGTATGTTAGGCGTGGATCTTCTTCAGTTCCTAACTTGATTTCCTTAAGCACATCGATGGTTGACTTGATCTCTTCTTCAAACTCTGGCAGTGCAACTTTGACTTCAAAATCATCTGAATCATCTAATGTTTCTAAGCACAACTCCTCATATGAGTTACTGTGGTTTGAGAAGAACCTATCAGATTTTAAAAGATTGGTGATGACTAAGCCGTAATCATCATCATCGATTAGACCTATTGTATCAAATCATAGTCCCCATCTTGATTTAGAGATTTTAAATTTGTTCTTCCATATTCCTTCAAAGTAGTCTGACCTGTGCTTTGACCAAGTATGTGGGATTAACCCATTTTTTGCTAAATTATGAACACAAGGAAAGTACCAATCAAAAAGTAATTCTATTAAATCTTTATATGAACCATCCTCAAATTCTACATCAACTTCTTTACTTGAAGATGATGCTCCTAGAAAGAACCTTTGATTCTTCACACCTGTGGATGAGTAAGGGGCTTCCTTAACCACTAAACCCTCAACTTTTTAAGAAGAAAGTGGGGTTACAGCTAAGGTTCCCAACTGATGCCTAACTGTTTCATATATAGACTTGGATACACTTATGCTTTACTTTAGAGCCCAATTTTCATCTCTATCTGGCTCATGTATCACCTCTAAGAGAATCTACTACTGAGAAGAGTTGGCTGGTGTGATAACCATATAAGACTAATCCTATGATCTAGAATCAAAGTTTATATGGATAGTAGGTGTACTCCTGGTAGCTAAGATAATTCTTCTATTGGGTGGCCAATAAGGATGTTTTCCACCCCTGGGACTGCCTCTGAGCTGGCCTTTTTCTTTGCCTAGTGGAGGTTAGGTCATCCTACCAATATTTTTGAATGGAGTAATAAACTCTAGGTGGAATCTAATGTCAGACTTCACTTCCTCCTCCAATTCTATTTCAGCTCCCTGTTATATTCTTTTTCATTTTTTCTTTCCTTTTCTTTATTTTTTTCTTTCTTTTTTATTTTATTTTCATTTTTCATTTAATTTTAAACATTGGCCAGGTTTGTGAGAATAGACTTCTTGATTTTGAGGGAGGTAGTAAGCTGACCTTGCGAACTATAAATGGCTTGAGATCTCCTTTGACACAGTAGACGATCCCACCTCTCACCAACTTCATACACTAAAGTAGAGAGGATGGAACTATGTTATTCTCATAAATCCATGGTCTCCCAAGCAAATGTTCAAAGATGTATCCGAGTCTTTACTATGAAACTTGGCTTCGATCTTCCAATCATCTATCTCCAAGAGCAACACTATGGAGCCTAAGGCCTGTTGACTGCACTTTTGGAGTGCGGATTCAATCTTCCCATCTTAGACTTAGGAGTTTTCTATACACTGAGACTTTCCTAATCATAAGACACTTCTAACAATTAGGTAAACACTTAACCTAAGCCTAAAGACTTAGAAAGGTTAACCATAAGATTAGGTTATGCCTTATGGATTAAGATATTCCACCTACCCTACAACTCAAATCCAATCCATGTTCACCATCTCAAACAAAACTTCAAGTTCAATTCAAACATCAATTTCAAATCCAAATGCAAACCCAAATTCCAAAACCAAATGATTGATGCCCATGATCAAATCCAAACTTGAAAACCATCTTAAGCCATATGACCTAACCCATAGACTTAGCCAAATCTTAATCCAAATCCATCCAAAATCAATTGATTTTTCTTATAATAAATTTATATTTTAAATAATCTTCCTAAATATAAATCAAATCTACATTCAATTGATCAAAACTAAATCAAACTAAATCAAATTAAATCAAAACATTTCCTAAGCCATATGACCTACCCCATGGACTTTGTTATATCTTTATCCAAATCAAGTCAAACTCAATTGATTTTCTCACAAATCAGTCATATTTTCAATCATCTTCATAAATTTATGTGAAATATACATTTAAAGTATCAAAACTATATCAAACCAAATCAAAATCCAAACCGAAGCCACATGACTCAACTCCATGGACTTAGCCAAATTCCTTTATTCCAAAACCCAAATTCACTTTATTTTCTCATGAATCAATCATACCTTCAATCATATTCACAAATATAAATGAAAGCTACAATCATCAAGCCAAACCAAAATAAACCCAAGTCAAACCCAACTTAACCCTTTTGATTAAAAATGCTCAAATTAACCAAAACCCATTTGAACCCAAGCCAATTGCAATTAAATTTATATATAAATCTCAAATCTATATATAAACTCAACTAAATCAAACTCAACCTAAAATCAAGCCAACTAAGCCTAATTGGTCCACTTGACCGAAAATGGCCAATTTGACATATTTAAGCTAAGTTCTAATCCTACCCAAATTGGATTGAACCAAGTACATCAAAACCTCACATCATGATTGTTGATCACCCTGGGTTGATCAATTATCAAAAATTGGGTCAACCAAGTCAACTTGGTCATTTTACCAAGTCAACCACTTAACACATATGAACCCAAACTAACCAAATTACAACCTAAGCCAAATCCCTTGAAACTAATGATTCATACCAAATAAAAATCACTATTTGAATATGACTTGAAAATCAATTGAGTCAAACCAAACCCAATTGGCCTTCTTCACCCAAGTTGACCCAAATTGACCTAAAAGATCAAATTGGGTCAAATCAAAATATAAACCAAATTGATTTCAACCAATGGCTCAATTTCATTCCAAATTGATTGTTGAACTTGACCAAAGCAATGATTGGACCCAATTGACCTACTTAGCCAAAATTGACCTAAATGTTGAAATTGACCTAAATCAAAATGAAATCCAAATTCATTGAAACCAAAGCCTACAATCATCATCAGTTGGTCAACTAATCCCAAACCAACACCCAACCCAAACCAATTTGGCCAATTTGGTCAAATTGGTCAACTTTCTTATTTGACCCAAATGAATTCAAATGAGCCAAAATAAAATCTAAGCAAAACCTAACTAAACCAATTGAACCAAAACATCCCAAATGATCATATGAACTTGACTTGACCCTTGGATTGGCCCAATTTAACTAATAGGTCAACTTGACCCAATGTAACCCAATTTGACCTAAATGGGTTTAATTAAGCCAAACCTAACCAAATCAATTCCAATTGACTTGAAATTTGGGCTAACCTAATTTTGGCTCATTTCAAATCTGGCCAAATCAAATCTAATGCCAAAAGATTATTCTACCCTTAGGTTAAGGGCATCACATGAGACAAATAACCCATATAAGTGGTCATTTCCATTCCTTGGCCACTTGGGACTCTCCCAATGGTCCACTTAGGTATAGACAGCCTAACCCGAGGGTGGTTGGGTTGGCCATGACCCATGGGAGGTGAAATCACCTCACCCTCCCTATTGGAGAATTTGAAACCCATAGGACACCCATGAATCCTTCTTGGTAGCCACCTCAAAACCTTCAACAAACCAAGCCAAGCCAACTCACCTCCTCCCTGCCACCCACGACTCCCTGAGATGGTCGGACAACCACTAGAACCCAAACCCTATCCCACCATTTAATCAAGATGATGAAAGGGGGGTATAGAACCCCTCATTTTCACTCAAACACACACCAAAATCATTCTTCAGAGTGCTAGCTACCCAAGATGAGCCACTAGAGCCATTCCCTAAGCTCCCAAACTCATTCCTTGATCAAACAATGCCATTCTATCCCAAAATAGGACACTCCCATTTTTGACCTAACTTCCCCATTTCTCCATCAAACTCAAATTAAGTTTGCATGCATCTCCCTTAGGCCTCGTTGAGCAAGATCGAATCATCTCCCAAGCTTATCGAGCACCAGATGTGGGACTTCGATCAAAGTCGAGTTCCAAATTATTAGTTCATGGCCTTTCGAGCGAATGCCATGGAATTAATCAAATTGCTACTCAACAGGGCTTCATCTCCACTAGATGAAGCTTCCTCAATCATTTTAGCCACTAGTCTTGAAAAATTATGACGTATGCTTCCAAAACTGATCCTTAGGCAAAAATGGGTTGGAGCTTTTTAAGGAAAACATGCATCTCGTGTTATCTTGACTATTGGATCCCCTCTGATCGATGTCGTGAAAGTTTGGGATCTTTTTGGAGTTGATCCAAGATCGGGTAAGCTCGGATCAAGTGAGCAATGGCGGATAGACTCCATTCTCCCTCACTTGCGTGATGTTAGATCATGCAACATCTGTTCTGCATGATCAAAATGGACGGTCATGATTAGATCCACTCGATTGATATGATTTAATATTATTAAACTATAAGATTAATCAAAATCATCCGATCTAAATGGCATATAAGAAAGCATGCCCATCGCTGCCACGTAGGTGCTAAGTCGGCTAAGTTTTAAGTAGCCAATCCCGCGGTGCCACGTGGAAAGTGTGCTGCATCAGTGCGTCATGTGGCACCAATACGATTAGTCTTTAATTAGACTTATTGATTCCTTTTTAATGGGTAAAACTTCTAGAAATCCTAGAGAAATAAAAAATGCAAATAAATACTCATTTTAAAGGTATTTTAGAGGAGAATTAATTAAAAATGATCTGAACTATATTTGAATAGTAATTAAGGTTTAATTAAGATTTAATTATGAAATTAATTAGCTTAATTACTCCGTAATTACTTGAGAAATTAATCCCAAATTTATTGGGATAATTAATGGGATGACCACTGCCTCCCATGATTTTCTTCGGATTTATCGCTTACTTAATTAGAAAAATTGACTAATAAACCTTAACTACTCTTTTAAGCTAAGTAATGATTAATTAATCCCTTGAATAGTAACAAATTGGTTAATTATATTTATTAATAATTTTTCAATAGTAAGTGATCTAAGGAATAAGGTTGGGACCCCTTTCCCTAAGTTCATTTCACAGTTTTTTTTAAAATGAAATTAATTAAGATTTAACTAATTAATCAAATCACTTAATCAAGTTGAAATCATAATCACATCAGGCCTTAATTAATTAAACCAAGGGGTAGATCTTTAGGTGTTTAATAACCTAAAGGATTTTAATGAAATTATGATTAGTCCACATGTGTGGGAAAACCATAAGAGTAATTAATTAAATCCATTAATCTAATTGATTATTAATCATGAACCAATTGCATTATGCCTCTTTTATTTCCTATGATCATTGCAAGTTTATTTTCCATGCATATCATGTTGGCTCATAATTATATAGTTAATTACTTTAAGGTGACATAGGTAAGAGTAATTAATTCATCGAATTAAGGGTTCAACTTAATTAACCCATAAAATCAACTTAATTAAATTTCCTTAAATTAAATCAAATCACTAATGTGGGAATGGGTTTAGAACATCAAGTGATGAATTCCCTTCTCCTCTTTAAATCAAATCAAATTTACAACTTAATTAATAAACAAGCTTTCGGTTGCTTTAAATAATCTTATTTCATTTGATTGTCCTTAATAACTAGTTTAGTTGAATCGATCACATGCTTATAGTTGATTATCTTTTTTCCAATCATGTTAAATTTGATATGTCATTTGAATTCATGCATCCATCTTTTTAAAATCAAGTAAAATGAAATGGATTTTCTTTATGTAAGATTGCATGTGTTGATTTAATTTAATATATGCATGGCTATTATCACTATAAAATACAAATGCTTTTTTTCAAAATCTTATAAATGAATAATAATATGTGTTATGATGCTAGTTAGAAATACATAAGAAATGCAAGTGTTTATAGCTTAAGTGTATGAATGTTGAGTTCTCTTTCCTCTATTCATGTGTTGATTTATATAAGATTGAATGGTAATGGGTATATAGTCTGGACATCCCAAGAACACGAAGCTTTAGCTAACCACAAAGAGGTAATTTGATTACCTCACTTCCCTTGTTTAATAATAGTAGGTGCCCATTTGATTTCATTCTTATGTATTTCAACATTAGAATTTTGATAGAGCTTTAATTCATATATATAAATAATTCAATAAAAAATATACAATGTTTGCATGGTTTTCTTTCCCTCATTTATGTATACATCCATGTGTGTCCAAGAAAAACAATAATATAGTATGGACATCCCAGGAATATGAGGCTTTAGTTAACCCCAAGGAAGTCATTTGATTACCTCACTTCCCTGGTCCAATAATGACATGTACTTGCTTAAATCTTTGTACAAGTATATGTATATGTGATTGGTGAATGAAAATCCCATTTTACATTAAAATTGCATGCATTCATAATTGACTAAGTGGTTGAATTAATTAGGCATAAGATTTAGAGCTTACTTCCTATTTTCATGTATATGAATTTACATATGTTTGAATGCAAATGGGTATATAGTCTGGACATCCCAAGAATACGAGGCTTTAGCTAGCTCCTAGGAGGTCCTTTGCTTACCTCACATCCCTTGTTTAACAATGACACATGCCTATTTAATTTCATTCTTATGTCCTTTTTGTATAAGAATTTGGATAAAGATTTAAATTAATATATTTAAATAATTCAATCAAATAAAATATAAATTCTAAACATACATATACATTAATCATTTAAGTGTGCTAAAATATGTTGCATGCATAGAACACTTAGGATTAAATCATATGCATGTTACATGTGATAGAAAGGAATGATTTAATATATGTCATGTCATAGTAATTCAATTAAATTAATCTAAGATGCCTTTCATTTTGAATAGGATTATTTAAAGTGAACTTAAACTTAGGATTAATTAAATCATTTAATAAGCCATTCACTAAAGAGAGCCAAATCAAATTAAAATACTTTAGAAAGTGACTTAAGGTAGGGATGAAAAAGGTCAATCCTCTTTACCTCTTTTTATAACACTTAATTGCACAAATTAAAATTGTCAAATAAATTAAACTACTTCAAGTGAAATCAACCTTTCATGTTAAATTGAATCCTTTTACACTTACAAAATACAACACTAATGCCTAACAAGACTTACCACACAAGCCTTAATACACACATTAGAATTAAGTCACCAATTCTAGCTCTAAGTTAGGATGGTGTATGATGTGATGTATGTTTTATTTTATGTTATCTTATTTTAGATTATATGTTAGGGTGTTTGCTTTATAGACTGGATGATAGGCCAATATTAGCCTAATCATGTTTTTTGCAAGGGATTATGCTTAAGGGATGCTTAAAAATAAATCTGAATGCCCTTTTTGTAGGTTTCTTAAATCCTAAAGAATAATCCAAGTTAGATAGGTGGGGGTAGTTACCCATGTGTAGGGTGCTAAGTCCAAATTATAAATACAACTGCTTGGGATTATATGTATATTTAGCTAACCTCTATTTTATAGGTGAAGTTAGATTTAATTTTCCCACAAAAATGTAATTTTTGTAATAGGAATTAAGATTAGTGCTATGGGGGATTAGGATGAACACTGGCCAAGAGGTTTTGTCTTGGGGTGCCCTGTGATGCCTTTGAAGCAAGTACCATCCAAATCAAAGAAGAAACAAAATTAGAAATGGAGATATGAAAAAATAAGACTTCCATAGCATTTAATACAATTATAGTTGTTCTTTCATATTCTCGGTTATATAAGGGTAGAGCTCGGCTACCCATCTTTTCTCTCTTCGGGTCGTACGGAGGTACCTGACCGCATCGACATTTTATTATTTTATGATAGTTTATATAATTGTTTAATGTTATGTTTACATTATGCATTAGGACAACATGCTTTTCATTGTTTCTTAAATGATTAAGCTTTAATGTGTGGCTTGGATATGATTAGGCTCTTAGGATAAAAATAACATTTCTACCAAAATAATCACTCATAACTAAATTTTAAACAACTAATAACCTCATCAGAAAGCATAAGACATAAATATGATAATTAAATGATTTAGCAACCCTTAGCTGTATGGTTGTATGTTTCACATCATGGATGCATATTCTATCTTTCTTTAACGTGAAGGATCTCCATCCTTGCATGATAAAGGAATGCTTGAACTATAATGGCATCCCTTGTGGTGTAGAACACCTTCTTCTAGCTAATTTGACCCATACCCTATTTCATCATGCATTTAGGCATAAAAATCCTAAAGCCTCTATTAAAATGATGTGTTTAAAATGAAATAAAATTTGAAAAGATTTTGCATCTATAGATTAAGTCATATGCTCACACGACTCATTCTCTAGTCTCTTAGGGAGTGTGTTTATGATTTTAGTCTCTTTCTAATTAAATTACTACCCTAACTATCTTACAATTCATAAGATCAGACAACATGGTTTTAAAATCATAGGAGGAGTTAGCTGGCAGCCAATCCAGGCGATTGTAAGTCTATAAGTTGGACAATTGATTCTCTTTTGGAGATAAACCCTTATGCCAATTTGTTGCATAGATTTAGTTCATGATTTAGCTCATACTAAAGCTCACTAGATTTAGGATCTGAAGTAGCTATTTCCTTCGGGTGACCAGAATAAATCCTCTCCTCTTAAGCATTCCCACAACCTTATGTTGGTGGATTATAAGCCTTAGTAATCTAATTTAATTTCAACTCAAATCATATAGATCTCCTCAACTTCATAATTATAGAGGCAAACCATAGGATAGATTGAAATGCTCACCAGGCTTCCTTGTATCATGAGCATTTCCTAGTTATTTCATTTGGATTTAAAAAATAATTCTTTTCCTTGAACTTTCTGAGTTGATTTTCCAAATACAACCAATCTTTTGATAGTCTAACCTTGAAATATTTGGAGATGTTAATTGTTTACTTTAATCATGAGTATTCTTAAAAAATTTCATTTCCTAAGATGTAATTAACTTTGGTGGCTTTCCTCCATAAAGAACTTAAGAATTTGGTTTAATATAAACACTACTTTATTCATCCATTTAAAGTAGGAGAGAAATCTCTATTACATTAGAATCATGCCTAAAGAGTCCTTATTACATGATTAGGTCCATTATATATCTTTCAAGATACATCATAACTCTAATGTACCACCTCAAAAGCTCCCTTATGATCTACATGGTGTCCCCCCATACATCCAAAAATAAACACTACAAGGCTCTCTCACCTTGTTCATTGAATCCTTTCAACATCATCCTTTCTTTTTGGAATTTGGAGATGTTGATCCTCAAGTAAGTAAGGGTTCTTATACTCATAATGTTGACTGATACACTTGGGTCAACCAAAACTCTAGATAGCCTGTATCTACCAATATCCACTATAATGTAAAGAGGCAGTTGTGCTCAGTCGTCCCTAGGAGTAAGTCTTCATCACTGAATGTAACTCCTAAGATATCCTTCAAGAGGCATGCCTCCTCTTTAGTAGCAATCAACAGAGCTGAACATATTTCTAGGTAAAGTAAGGCCTTGATAAGAAATCCCCTTATCTCTTTGGATAAGATGAGGGTGTCGTATATGCTTAGCTTAGCTCAAAACTTTCTAAGGTGAGCTAGGACATTGTAATTAACTCTAGCTTGGTCCTCCATAAGCATATCCATGGGTGGTTCATCCTATGGAGGGGCTATCTGCTCTCTAGAACTAATTACTTGCTTATCTTTATCCTGAGGTATTACCCTAGGAGGTAGAACTTTGCCATTGCATAGGTTGACTTCAGTGACTTCTTGGAATGATGAGCTTGTGGAAAGTTCTACCTTCTCATCGGGCATACCTATAGCTTCTCTTAGATCCTGAGTCCTGACTAAGTCAATCTCAAGAGGTGAACTCGATTGATGTAGAAGGATAGTCCAATCAATCAAAAGGAAAGGATCGAACTATTAGTTATTATTTTATTAGGGCTTTCAATAGGAATAAAATCAAGAGCATAAGAAGTAGAAAATATATAAGTAGATTTAGCTTTCTTCATTAATTTTTTTTTTAGTGGAGATACATGATAGAAATCAAGTAATGTAAGCAAAGGGATTTAGTGTCCTTATCCATAGATACAATGCTCATATCAGTAGAAGAGGTGGTAGCTACAACAATGGAGGGAGTACTGGACTCAGATGGTGGCTATGCTACTGGACTATCTTGAGCAAGTATGGTGAGCAACTGCTGCTACTAGGCTGTCAGTCACCCTAAGTTGTCCTTTGTAACTACCAAACCTTCCTTGGTGTTGGAGGTTTGAGCTACTTCATGCAACTACAAAAAAAGATTTTTGATCTTAGAAATGATCTTCTTAGAGGTTTGGGATAGGGTGATATCGTAACCTTCTTTGGACCTAAGCGGATCATAAGTAATCCTAATGATTACTCTAACAGACTTGGATGGTTGTTCTAATAAGTATTCCTTATGGATAACTATGGCTTCAACTTATAGTTGCACTCAAGCTAGTCCTTAGAAATGATACAATCCTCTAAGACATGGCCTACCATGCGGTGGTACGGGCAATAGCTAAGATCATCGCCCTTGCCCACTTCCTCTTGCCTCTTAGGCTCTGGTAACTAAAAGTCAAGATTCCTTAAGAGATTCATAAAGATTTTCCTATCAACCTCCCTCTTGAATGAATATGGCTTATTCAATCTATTGTAAAGAGTATGTGGAAGGTAGCTACCTGGCGATAGATATGAATACCGCTACTAAGTAGGCTAATGTGGTGAAAATGGTCAGCTTTGGTGGCCAGTATGATGGCCGAGGTGGTGGAAGAGGAGGTGGCAAAGGAGGTTGTTGAGCTTGTAGTCTCTCATACTGAACTCTGGCTAGCTGCTTCCCTTTATCCTTTGATAGAATTGCCCCTAGCTTCTTCTCAAACATCTTCTGCGGCTTTGGCCTAGATGATTGGTCGGGAAAGGGCAACTGTTTGGCTTCCTCTTGCAAGCTAGTTTCCTTATTGATTAATTTCTTGAATGTTTTGATGGTAAATCCCTTAAGCATGATGGTGATCAGGCCATGTATATTTTGGAGAAGAATCTCAATGCCATGTTGTTCGTATAATTATGGTTCCCAATTCATCCACAGGTTGTACCACCTGAGAATGTAATCAACAGGGGACTCGTTGAGTTTTTGTTTCCCTACAATGAGGTGGCCTACAATCACCATCTGCTGAGCTACAGCAAACTTCTTGATGAAGAGCTGCTCCAACTCAGCAAAATCCTTCATTGAACTATTGGGCAGTTCGGCGTACCAATCAAATGCAACACGTGACAGATTGCTAATGAAAAGACAGAAGAGGAGTATGTTGTGGCCACCAGTGTTGCAACAACCAGCTCTAAATATGCAATGAGTTATCGTGGGTTCCCATTATCATCAAAGATCTTGAAGGATGGTGCCACAAAATCATAAATAAAATAAAAACTAGATAAAAACCTAAACCTAAAAAATAAACTTAAAATAAATAATAAATAAAACCTAAACACTAAACTAAAAAAAACCTAAACCTAAAATTAATAATATAAACATAAACCTAAACCTAAACTAAAATAAATAAAACCTAAAACTAAATCTAAAATAAACTAAACCTAAACCCTAAACTAAATAAAATAAAATAAACTAAAAATAAACCTAAACCCAAAATAAAAAGAAAACTAAAATAAAAACCTAAAAATTAAACCTAAGAAAATAAAAAATAAAACCTAAACCTAAAAAATAAAATAAAAATAACACTAAACTAAAAAGAACATAAATCTAAACGTGAACCTAAAAAATAAACTAAAATATAAAAACCTAAACTAAAATAAATAAACTAAACTAAATGAAAATATAAAATAAAATAAACTAAAATACATAAAAAATATACTAAATAAACCAAATAATCCTAAACCTATTGGTTTATTTAATTTGAAAAAAACACTAAACCATAAACCTAGAAGCCTAAACCCTAAACCCTTATCCCTAAACTAACCTTAAATCCTAAACCCTAAACCTTAAACCCTGAAACCCTAAACCCTAAATCCTAAAACCCTAAACCCTAAACCATAAACCCTAAAACCTATAAGCCTAACCCTTAAATCCTAAACCTTAAACCCCAAACCCTAAACCCTAATCCCTAAATCGTAAAAACCTAAAAACCTAAACATAAACTAAATAAAACATAAAAAAATAAATAAACATAAACCTAAATAAAATAATAAAATAAAATAAAATAAAAATCTAAACCTAAACCTAAACCAAAAAATAATAAAAAGTAAATAATAAAAAGTAAACTAAAATAAATAAATAAAAATTTACAATAAACTAAAAAAATAAAATAAACCTTAAAATAAAAAAAAACATAAATAAAATTAAAACTAAACAAAAAATAAAAATAAAACAAACCTAAAATAAAATAAAATAAAAACTAAATAAAAACCAAAACCAAAAATATAAACCTAAAAATAAAACCTAAAAATAAATAAAAAATAAAACCTAAACATTAAACTAAAAAAAAACCTAAACTTAAAATAAACTAGACATAAAAGGCCTAAACCTAAACTAAACTAAACTAAACTAAACTAAACTAAAATAAAGTAAACCTAAATCTAAAGCTAAAATAAACTAAACCTAAACCCTAAACTAAATAAAATAAAATAAACTAAAAATAAACCTAAATCTAACTAAAAAATAAAACCTAAAAAGAAACTTAAAAAAAACCTAAAACCTAAACCTAAAAAAATTAAATAAAAACCTCAATCTACTCCTAAAAATAAAAAAGAAAACCTAAACCTAAAATAAAAATAAAACTAAACTAAAAAATAAACATAAATCTAAACCAAAACCTAAAAATAAATAAAAATAAAAAACCTAAAATAAATAAAATAAAAAATAAACCTAAATAAAAAAATTAAGATAAACTAAAATAAATAAAAATTAAACTAAACAAATTAAAAAAACCTAAACATACTAGTTTACCTAATTTAAAAAAAAAACCCTAAACATTAACCCTAAACAATAAACCCTAAATTCTAAACCCTAAACTGTAGACCTTGAACCCTAAACCTACAACCCTATACCCTAAACCCTAAGCTAACTCTAATCGCTAAACCTTAAACCCTAAACCCTAAAGCATAAACCCTAAACCCTAAACCCTAAATAAACCTAAACTAACATAAACATAACTTAAATTAAACTAACTAAACCCTAAAGAAACCCTAAACAAACACTAAAACCAAACCTTAAACCCTAAACTAAACCTTTATCCTAAGCTAACCCTAAACCTTAAACCCTAAAGACTAAGAACTAAAGCTTAAACCATAAACCCTAAACCATAAAAACTTAAAAACCCAAGCCTAAACTTAAAGTAAATAAAACTTAAAACAAAAATAAATAAAAAAACTTAAAAAAATAAAAATAAAATAAAAACATAAACTTAAAAATAAAATAAATAAATATAAAAAAATAAACTAAAATAAAATAAATAAAAAACTAAACTAAATAAAAATAATAATATAAACCTAATAATAAAAAACCTAAATACAATAAATACTAAACGTAAAATAAAAATAAAATAAAATAAAATAAAAACTATATAAAAACATAAACCTAAATAGTAAACCTAAAAAAACCTAAAAATAAATAAAAAATAAAATCGAAACACTAAAATAATAATAAAAACTAAACCTAAAATATAAATAAAATAAACAAAATAAATTAAATATAAACCTAAACTAAAATAGATAAAACCTAAACTTAAATGTAAAATAAACTAAACTTGAACCCTAAACTAAATAAAAATAAATAAATGAAAAATAAATCTAAACCTAAACTAAAACTTAAAACCTAAAAATAAACCTAAAATAAAATCCTAAAACCTAAACCCTAGACCCTAAACCTTAAAACCCTAAAAACCTAAACCTAAACTAAATAAAACCTACAAATAAAATAAAGTAAAACCTAAACCAAGATAAAATTAAAAAAAAAAAGAAAATAAAAACATAATCAAAAACCTAAACCTAAACTTAAACCAAAAAAGAAAATAAAAAAATAAAAACTAAAATAAACTAAAATAAATAAAAACCTAAACTAAACTAAAAAAAATAACAAACCTAAATAAAATAAAGACTAAACCAAAAAATAAAATAAAATAAACTTAAAATAAAATTTAAGAAAAACTAAATAAAAACTTATACCTAAAAATTAAAACTAAACATAAAATAAAAATAAAATAAACATAAACCTAAAGTGAGATAAACTAAACTAAAATAAATAAAACCTAAACATAATCCTAAAATAAACTAAACCTAAACCTAAACCTAAACCTAAATGAAATAAAATTAAATAAACTCAAATTAAACCTAAATTAAAAAGTAGTACCTAAAAATAAACCTAAAATAAAAACCTAAGACCTAAACCTAAAAAAAGTTAAATTAAAACCTAAACCTAAACATAAAAGTAAAAAATAAAACCAAAGCCTAAAAAATAAAATAAAAATAAAACTAAACTAAAAAATAAAAATAAAATTAAACCTTAAACCCTAAACCCTAAAGCATAAATCTTAAACCCTAAACCCTAAACCTTAAAGCTTAAACCCTAAACCCTAAAATCCTAAACCCTAAAATAACCCTAAACCTTAAAATCCTAAAGCCTAAAGCCTAAA
The DNA here is from genome assembly GCA_021442155.1 of Cymbidium sinense. Lineage (NCBI taxonomy): Eukaryota > Viridiplantae > Streptophyta > Magnoliopsida > Asparagales > Orchidaceae > Cymbidium > Cymbidium sinense. Next base: position 45,343,343 of record CM038216.1, read on the forward strand.
CATTAAAGCCTAACCCCCTTAAACCCCCTTCCTCTTTACCAGATTATATACTTGTCTGTCATTTTTTTGGGACATAATGGTGCTATTTTTAATTAGTTTCCCTACCCTTTGTGCCCCGTGGTTTTCTTTCTGTGGCACATGCTTTGTGTCTCCTATTCAATTGTGGTTATGTCAAATTTTGGCCTACCACTTTTACCAATGAATGTTGCGTTTGCCTCTAGTTTTGGCTGGTTGTGGCCCTTTTTGAATTAGATTTGTGGATGCTATGGTTGGTTGTGCTGGTTGTTTCTATTTGTTTCTTTCATCTACCTGGATATTTTGCGTGGTTACATTTTCAGGGTTGTTGTTGGCCTCTTCTAGCTTGACTTAGTTTTGGGTATCTTGGTGGTTTTTGTTCTATTTTTCTGGTTTTCCTAAGAGGTTTTTATTGGTTGGTTCCAACTGCCTTGTGAATTGGAGTTAGCTATTCTATGGTTGTTGTCTCCCCATTTTCTCCTTAGTAGTGAATGTCTGCTCTTTGGGATTTAAAAGGGGTTTTTTTGTCCTAGCCTTGTTCCTTTCCTTATAGTTTTACTGCTTGTGGCTAGGTGGTCCTCCTTGGCCTTTTCTAGTTTGGTTGGGTGACTACTTTTTTATTTCTTGATTTTTTTGGAGATCTGTCGGTGGGTTGTGGCTTTGTCTGCTGTTGTTCTTTTCCCTCTTTTTGGGGTTTATATTGGCTCTGTCTGCTAGTTGGTTTTGTTGGACATGGTTATTTTTGGTTAGTGACAGTGGATGTGTTACTGTTTGGTGGTTGGTTTAGGTGCTCTTAGTGGGGTTCTTTTTGTTGGGTTTCTGGTTTGCTCTTGGGTTGGTTATCCCCTCTTGGGTGTAGCTATTTTTCCTATATTTTTTCTTTCTGATTTGGGTGTTGATTTTTCTGTTGCTCTGACTTCTCCTACTGTTCATCCTTTTGGCTGCTGGCCTAGGTGTGTTGGCTTAATTAGCCTCATGTTCAATTTGCTTAATTTTGATGATAACAAACAAATGCTTGGATGTTCTAATGAATATTTTTATGTGTTTCAGATATATCAATTGCTAATTACATATCCAATACATCTCACAAATTGTTAGAAGAAATTGCAAGAATAAAAAGAATGAAAGGGATAATGTCAAGCTCATGATTTTAGGTTATATGACTATTCATATGAGTTCTTTGGCATGAATCAATTTGCTCACAACCTAACATACTATTTTAATGAGGTTAATTTATATAAATCTTTATTTAATTAACATTCAATTATATGTTATTTCTACATAGCAATAAAATTGTCAAAGTAATAAATGATCATAACTATTATGTATAATTATTTTATTTACTTAATGTAATTAGGTATTTTAATTTAATTTGCTTATATGATAACTAACATATTTATGATTATATATAAATTATATCATAATTTTTAAATGTCACATGTCAAAATTAACAAAAATATATAAAATTTTGTATTGTAGCCAAAGTCATTGTTTAATAAAAGAATTCATATCTGATTTTATCTCCATCGGAATGCATGGATTTTGTCCTTTAAAATCAGTGGTAACATGACCCACTTTGCATTAAAATTGAATTTATTATGATTTTTTAAACATTACCTGATTTTAATAATGGATGCATGCTACATGCTTTGAATATATTAAGAGCTACATTTGATTACTTTTGACTTTCCCATGTGAATAGCCAAATTTTGCTGCTAAATTTAATATTTGTTTAATATAAATTATATTTTTATTGAATATTAAATTATCACATGATAGCATGAGGTTTGTATAATATATTTCTTTGAAATAATTTTTAAAGACCTTCTTGCCTATAAATTGCCCTCATTCTCTTCATGAAAGCATCCTCATTCAAAATTCAAAATCTCTCCAACAAATCTAAGAGAAATCTCTTAAATGTTCCTTCCAAGTGTTCTCCAAATATTGAAAGATCAAATCCTTGGTTTGGAAGCTTCAACATCTTCAACTAAGCAAACTTTTTACTTGAGTTTGTTTTTTTCGATCTTAATACTTCTTAGTTGTTCATGCTATTTTCACCATCTATTTCTTCTTTCTAATTTATACTTTTGGTGGATTAGTCTTTGAAAATTGGTTTTCACATCAAAGTTTCTCAATCATTTTTTTGGTGAAAAACTCTTGTGATAATTTGTAGGATCTATTTCAACTTGCTAAAATTTTAGCTTCCTAAAAAATTTCTTTTGGTTTCTTGAAATATTTCTTCTTTGGTCTTATTTTGAAAGATCATTTATTCTTAGATCTATTTTAGAAGTATATTTTAAGCATTTTAAAATAAATTATTGTGTTGAAATTATTTTCATATTTGCTAGATCTCTTTTTAATTGCTTACGAACCAACTTAGATCTATCATATACTTATTTTTTTATTTTGTGATCATTAGCATTAATTGAAAGAATCTTTTTGGTTAAAATAAATTACTCCTTGCTGAAATTTATTTTATTATGAAAAAGAATATTGTGAATTTATTTTGAAATCATTTTGTATTATTCTACAAATTATAATAACATAAACATCCTAGTAAGATCACTTTAAGATATTTATTTTTATTAAGTGAGCATTTTGCTTGCCAAATTTTAAGTTGTAAAGTGATCATTTATAAGTTGTGAGATCACTTTTGAATTTGATTGCTTGGTATATTTGTGGGAGATTTACTTTATCAAAATTTATTATTTTGTATTTTTTGTTGTAAAATTTATTTTGGGGTTGTATTACCTTGTAGGAGAGTACATATTGTTGTAGGGGTTGTACCTGCTATAGAGAGTACTTTTGTAAACCATTTTCATTTAGTGGATTCTATAGTGGTGCGTGGACGTTTTTGGGGTTTGAACCATAAAATCGTGTATTCTTGTCTCTATTTACTTTATTATATTTTTATTTTTGCTGCATTTAGAATTATATCTTATCATTATAAAATCAAAATCAATTTTCTATTTAAAATTAAAATTTAAGTTTTGAAAATTTTAATATTAGCCAATTCACCCTCTTGGGTGCTATAGTGTCTCACAATTAGTATCGAGCCTAGGTTCTTTATTGGCTTAACATCCAAGAGTAAATCTTTTCACTATGGTGAAGGTTTCACAAAGGGTTCATTACCGGAGGGACAATCCATTCATAGACCTCCACTTTTAGATAGTGTACCATTTGATTATTGGAAAAATAAAATTAGTACATTCTTAAGAGGTCAAGATGCATGTGGTATATGTTGACACATCAATGTCATACACCCACGAGAAGTAAATGGCATTAAAGTAGAAAAACCTTTTGAGGAATGGTCTATAGTAAAGAGAACTTGATGAATTAAATGCTGGGCTTGTAATACTTTACATTGTGCTTTATTACGATGATTACATGAAAATTTCTATGTTAAGTACAAAGAAAGAAATATGGGATAAACTTATTATAACTTATGAAGAACTAGTGAAGTTAGAGATGCTCACATAAATAGACTTGTTCATGATTATGAGTTATTTCATATGTCTCCTTCAATCTATTTCGATATGTATACTAGATTTATGAAAATAATTAACACATCACATTCTCTTGGAAAACATATAGGAATCAAGACTTAGTTTATAAGATTCTTAGATGTCTTCCAAAAGAATGCTAAAGTAAAGTTATTAGTGAAGCTAAAGATTTATCTACTTATCCACTTGATCACTTTTGGGTTCTTTGATATCACATGGTTATTGCTCAAAGGGATAAGATGGATAACTCGGCAGCAAAAAAGGAGAAGGAGAAAGGAAAAGCCATTGCACTACAAGTTGATGATAGTGATGAGCATAACACCTCAAGCTCGGATGGTGATTATGATGAGGTGGTCATGCTTTCCAAAAGGCTTGGGAACTTGCTAAGGAAGAAGAATCAAAGGTATAAAAAATCTAAAATTATAAATTTCAAACTAAGAAATTTCCTTGAAGGGATCATTTGCTATCATTGAAAAAGCTTGGACACATAAGAGGTGATTGTCCAACTTGTTTAATCAAAGAAAAAAAGAAATTGATGTAAACAAAAGAAAAAAATATGAAGGAGAAAAGTACCATAAGAAGAAGAAGATAGCTTTATGGGCCAATCCGATTCAAATGAATCAAGTACTAGCTCATCGATGAAGAGGTCAACATATGTCTTATATGGCAAATGGAGAATCGACTTAGATTCTCAAGAGGTATGTAATGATATATCTTATGATGAATTAGATGATGCTTTTAATGATTTAGTTATTGAATATAAAAAATTAAAAGAAAATACAAAACCTTAGAAAAGAACATAAAATTTAGATATGCATTTTTGTGATTTAAAAAATGAATGTGATAATTTTAAAAGTAAAAATAGTTCTTTATTAAATTGTTCCTTAGTTGTAGGTAAACTTGAAAGAGAGAATATCTTATTAAAAGCAAGATTAGAATTATGTTTAAAATCACAAGTTCATTATAATACTTCATCAAGAAAAACATTTAATAAAATTATTTGCACATCCCACTCATATACCTTATAATTATCATTCTAAATCATATGCAAACACTAATGTTTGGTGCAACTATTGCAATAAAAAAGGGCATATTTCATTTGATTGCTATGCACATAAAATACAAAATACTAAGCAATCATCTTATGTATGGGTACCAAAAGGTACAAGCACTACACAAACCATGCATGCTAAATATCTTACTTCAAATTTAGAATGTGGACCCAAACATGTTTGGGTTCCAAAAGTTAACATGTGAGTTTTTTTTGTAGGAATGCCTTCAAAGAAAAATCAAAGAAGGCATGTGGTACTTGGATAGTGGATGTTCAAGACATATGACGGAGATAAAGATAAATTCACAACTTTAGAATCAAGTGATGGAGGATTTGTTACATATATGGAGATAATGCAAGGGAAAATCATTGACATTGGTTCTATTTGTAAGAATTCTATCACTTTAGATAAAGTTTTTCTAGTAGAAGGATTAAAACATAATTTAATTTCTATTAGTCAATTATGTGATAAAGGTTTGAATGTAGTATTCCATGCATCATATTGCATTATAAAAAAATAATGAAAATATTTTGCTAGTAGGAAAAGATACAAAATATTTATGTCATTTATTTAGATAGCTTTCATGATGTAAATTTAAACTTACTTTGTTTTAAAAGCACTCATGATGATATATGGTTATGGCATAGGAGACTATGTCATATTAACATGCACACACTTAATAAAATTGCTAAACTTGATTTAGTAGTTGGTTTGCCTAAATTAAATTTTCATTCAAACTATGTTTGTGATGCATGTATTCATGGTAAACATTCTAGAAGCTCATTTAAAAGTAAAAATATTGTTTCTACTTCTAGACCTCTAGAATTATTGCACATGGATTTATTTGGTCCTATTACCACTAGCTTAGGTGGAAAAAATTATGGTTTTGTGATTGTTGATGATTTCTCTAGATATACTTGGGTTTTATTTGTAACTTACAAGGATGATGTTTTGGTGAGTTTAGAAAGTTTTCTAAATATATTCAAAGAGAACAAGGCCTTTTGATTAATAGGGTTCAAACTTATCATCATGGTAATTTGAAAATAAATTATTTGAGGATTTTTGTGATGAACATGGGATTAGACATAATTTTTTTGCACCTAGAACTCCCCAACAAAATGGAGTAGTAGAGAGAAAAAATAGAATATTAATTGAATTAAGTAGATCTATGCTTGATGAGTATAAATTGCCAAAATATTTTTGGGCAAGCAAGAATACTACATGTTATGTAATGAATAGGATCTATTTTAGACCAATTTTGAAGAAGACACCCTATGAATTATTTTTTTGGAAAGAAGCCTAAGATTGAACACTTTCATGTATTTGGATGTAAATGCTTTATTTTGAATAATGGAAAAGATCATTTAGGTAAGTTTGATTGCAAATCGATGATGGTATTTTCTTAGGATCTCTTTCTAGTAGAGCTTATAGAGTTTACAATAAAAGAAAATGATTGTAGAAGAATCAATACATGTTATTTTGATGAAAATTTAATTGATCCCATTAGAAATGAAGTGATTGATGAAGAGATTGATAATTTTAAGAAAATATCTTTAGAAGATAATGTGGATGATTCATTGCCTAAAGAATGGAAATATAATAAAAAATCATCCAAAGGAACTAATTATAGAGATCCTTCAAAAGGAGTTATGACTAGAAGACATAGTAGAGAGTTGTAGATCATTCAAATAATTTTATCTCGAGGTTGAACCTAAAAATTTAGAAGAAGCATTAAATGATAATTTGGATTATTGCTATGGAAGAGGAGTTGAATCAATTTGTAAGAAATGATGTTTGGGAATTAGTCCCAAGACCCCAAGATCAAAATGTCATTGGAACAAAATGGATCTTTAGAATAAGCTAGATGATTCAGTTGTATTGTTAAAATAAATCTAGGTTAGTTGCACAAGGGTACACAAGTTGAAGGTATAGATTTTGAAGAATCTTTTGCACCCAGTAAAGACTAGAAGCTATCGTTACTCCTTGCTTATGCTTGTTTTAGAAATTTTAAACTTTTTCAAATGGATGTCAAAAGTGCATTTTGAATGGATTTATTGACCAAAATGTATTTGTAGAGCAACCACCTAGATTTGAGAGCCTTGATTTTCCAAATCATGTGTATAAATTAAAGAAAGCCTTATATGGTTTAAAACAGCTCGTGCTTGGTATGATAGGTTAAGTAACTTTTGATAGATCATGGATTTAGAAAGGGCGTAGATACCACCTTATTCCTTAAGAGCATAGATGATGATTTGATTATGGTACAAGTGTATGTAGATGATATATTATTTGAAAGTACAAATGAATCTTTATGCCATGAGTTCTTATCTTTGATGTCTAAAGAGTTTGAAATGAGTATGATGGGAGAACTTAATTTTTTCTTAGGTCTTCAAGTGAAGCAACAAGAAAATGGCACATTCATCTATCAAACTATGTATATAAATGAATTGCTTGAGAGGTTTGACATGAAAAGATTTAAATCTAGTAAAACTCCTATGAGCCCATCTATAAAATTGGATTTAGATGAATTAGGAAAATCTTGATCAAAAACTTTATAGAGTATGATAGGTTCACTTTTATACCTCGCTAGTAGGCTTAATATTATGTTTCTTTTGTTTGTGTGCTCATTTTAGCCAACCCAAAGAATCTCATTTAATAGCAAGTATCTTCGATTTGATAGACTACTAGGTTAGGTTTATGGTATCCTAAAAATTCTTTATCATGTGATTTGGTTGCTTATTCGATGTTGATTTTGCAGATGCAAAGTAGATAGAAAAGTACATCCGCACATGTCATTTTTTAGGATCATCACTTGTGTCTTGGTCATCTAGGAAACAAAATTGTAGCTTTATCCACTCGATGAGTACATAGTCCATTGTTCTTGCGTCCTTTGGTTAAAGCAACAATTAGAAGATTTTGGTATTAAGCAAGATCACATTCTAGTTCAGTGTGACAATACTAGTGCTATTAGGGATCATGTTTTGAAAGGTGATGTTAATATTAATTTTATTAGCACCAATTTACAAATTGCAGATATTTTACAAAACCCTTACCAAGAACGTTTTTTGTACTTTAAGATGCATTTGGAATGTTAGATCCTAATATTTAAAATTGTATGTAGTTTGTTCTCACTTTTGATGTTGTCAAAAGGGGAGAAGAGTAAAATGTTGGTTTAATATTAAGTCTATTTAATGCATACATTTAGGGGAGCAACATTATTCATCTCATATGCATAAATTTTTTTTAATAGAATTTTTTTCAAAAACTATGATGAAAGGTCAATTTGCACCTTCATCAAAATCAATACCCAACATTAGTTTATCATCATCAAAAAGGGGGAGATTGTTGGCTTAATTAGCCTCATGTTCAATTTGATTAATTTTGATGATAACAAACAAATGCTTGGATGTTCTAATGAATATTTTATGTGTTTCATATATCAATTGCTAATTACATATCCAATACATCTCACAAATTGTTAAGAAATTGCAAGAATAAAAAAGAATGAAAGTGATAATGTCAAGCTCATGATTTTAGGTTATATGACTATTCATATGAGTTCTTTGGCATGAATCAATTTGCTCACAACCTAACATACTATTTTAATGAGGTTAATTTATATAAATCTTTATTTAATTAACATTCAATTATATGTTTCTACATAGCAATAAAATTGTCAAAGTAATAAATGATCATAACTATTAAGTATAATTATTTTATTTACTTAATGTAATTAGTTATTTTAATTTAATTTTCTAGTTATATGATAACTAACATATTTATGATTATATATAAATTATATCATAATTTTTAAATGTCACATGTCAAAATTAACAAAAATATATAAAATTTTGTATTTTAGCCAAAGTCATTGTTTAATCAAAGAATTCATATTTGATTTTATCTCCATCGGATTCCTTGGATTTTTTTCCTTTAAAATAAGTGGTTACATGACCCACTTTGCATTAAAATTGAATTTATTATGATTTTTTAAACATTACCTGATTTTAATAATGGATGCATACTACATACTTTTGAATTATTAAGAGCTACATTTGATTACTTTTGACTTTCCCATGTGAATAGCCGAATTTTGCTGCTAAATTTAATATTTGTTTAATATAAATTATATTTTATTGAACATTAAATTATCACATGATAGCATGAGGTTTGTATAATATATTTCTTTGAAATAATTTTTTAAAAGACCTTCTTGCCTATAAATAGCCCTCATTCTCTTCATGAAAGCATCCCTCATTCAAAATTCAAAATCTCTCCAGCAAATCTAGAGAAAATCTCTTAAATGTTCCTTCCAAGTGTTCTCCAAATATTGCAAGATCAAATCCTTGGTTTGGAAGCTTCAACATCTTCAACAAGCAAGCCTTTTTTACTTGAGTTTGTTTTCTTGATCTTAATACTTCTTAGTTGTTCATGCTATTTTCACCATCAATTTCTTCTTTCTAATTTATACTTTTGGTGGATTAGTCTTTGAACATTGGTTTTCACATCAAAGTTTCTCAATCATTTTTTTGGTGAAAAACTCTTGTGATAATTTGTAGGATCTATTTCAACTTGCTAAAATTTTAGCTTCCTACAAATTTTTTTGGTTTCTTGAAATATTTCTTCTTTGGTCTTATTTTGAAAGATCATTTATTCTTAGATCTATTTTAGAAGTATATTTTAAGCATTTTAAAATAAATTATTGTGCTGAAATTATTTTCATATTTGCTAGATCTCTCTTTTAATTGAAAGCTTACTAACCAACTTAGATCTATCATATACTTATTTTTTTATTTTGTGATCATTAGATTAATTGAAAGAATCTTTTGGTTAAAATAAATTACTCCTTGCTGAAATTTATTTTATTATGAAAAGAATATTGTGAATTTATTTTGAAATCATTTTGTATTATTCTACAAATTATAATAACATAAACATCCTAGTAAGATCACTTTAAAATATTTATTTTTATTAAGTGAGCATTTTGCCTTGCCAAATTTTTTAAGTTGTAAAGTGATCATTTATAAGTTGTGAGATCACTTTTTGAATTTGATTGCTTGGTATATTTGTGAGAGATTTACTTTATCAAAATTTATTATTTTGTACTTTTTTTTGTGTTGTAAAATTTATTTTGGGGTTGTACTCGCCCCTTTGTAAGAGTGTATATATTATTGTAGGGGTTGTACTACCCTTATAGAGAGTACTTTGTAAACCATTTTCATTTAGTGGATTCCTAGCCAGGGGTGGCTAGGGCGTAGGTTTTGGGGTTTGGCCGTAAAATCGTCACCTCTTGTCTCTATTTACTTTATTGTATTTTTATTTTTGTTGCATTTAGAATTATATCTTATCATTATAAAATCAAAATCTAATTTTTTATTTAAAAATTAAAATTTAAGTTTTGAAAATTTTAATATTACCCAATTCACCCCCCCCCCCCCCTCTTGGGTGCTATAGTGTCTCACAAGGTGGTTTTATTAGTTATTTTGTTGGTGGAGGATGTGAGCTCTTGTGGTTTTTTTGGTCTTATTTTAGGACTTATTATTGACAGTTGGTTGCTTGAGGGGTTTTTTATGGCTACTGTCTTACCTTGGATGCTTGTGTCATGGCTTGGTGTTTTGGGCTTTATGTTGGCTGTTGTTGTTGACTCCCTTTAGTTTAGTTGGCTCTTCTTGTTCTCTGATATTTCTCCTCTTGGTTGGTGATGGTGGATTTGCTTTCTTTTTGGCTGCGTTGGTGGTGGTTTTGATGGAAATTTTTGGATGCCCTCTTGGTCTATTAATGTTATGGCTTTCCTCTTTCTACTACTGCTTATCTTCTACTATTTTCTTTTTTGGGTAGAGGTTTTTCCTTTGGATTTGGATTGCTAGTGCACTAGAGATAATTGTGGGTTGTTCTCGGCCACTGACCCTACTGTAACTTCTAGTATGTTGGCTTTATGTGTTTGCTCTATTGTGGGTTTTGGTTGGTGGGTTGGTTGCTGGCTATTTTTTTCTATTTTTTTAGTGTAGGAATTGGAACACTATGGACTATTTTTCCTTGGATGGTTACTTATATCAAGTATGTTTGCTATGTTGGCCATGATGTTTCGCCATATCTTCTCTTTGGTTGGTACCTTGCATATGATTGTAACCCTTCTCATGAAGTTTGGATGCTCATATGTATTGTTGCCCCTTGAGATGATCATAACTGAGCTTGAGCCTTCTCTTTCTCAACTCTCTCTAAATTGCTTACTATATTATTTACCCTTGATCGATGACCATTGCCTTTATAGCATTTTGCAAATTTCTTTTGTAGCTTGGAACTTCACAGATGGAATGATCTTTACTCAGCCAACTCAAGTACTATTGATGTGGATCTTACTTATCTTGCCTTCTCAAATGGATCATGAGCTACTATTGACTAGCCCTTCTACTATTTTCTTATGTTTTATTAGCCCTTTTTTATGTCTTTCTCAATTGCTTTTTTGCTGTTGCTTTTGCTCTTTTATTTTTTTTTCCATTGTACTTAGATGGGGGTTTACCTCTGGAGATTTCTAGTAGCTCTGTGAGCAATAAAAATTTGAGCTTTATTACTTTTAAGGACATTTTATCCTTTATTTTTGTGGTAATAAAATTCTTAGTTTACTAAAAATAAAAACCTAAACCCTAAGAATGGGTATAACCTTGATTGCAGGAACATCACCGTCAACCAGGCTAAGTTTAGATCTGGTGGTGAAGACGAAGGCAGAGGCAGCGGTTATCGCAGTCGTGGTGGGGGATCTAGAGGGGCTGGTAAATATGGAGGTGGTGGTTAGAGCAATGGTGGTTATGGAGGTTGGAGAAGCGATGGAGGTTACAGCCATGGTGGTGATAGAGGGAGAGATCGGGGATATGATGGTGGATCCAACTACTCAATAGGTCATGGTGGTTCTGATGGGAATTAGAGAAACTAAAGAATGGTCGATCTGATCAGCTGCTTATAGAACTATTTCTTTATAGCAGAGATAGTTCTAATTATCTAGGGTTTTTTATTTACTCTATCGGTACTCATTTTAGATATATGTTGTTGCTTGTGTCTTAGAAAACTTGGTGTGCTACCTGGTTGATGAAATCAAAAAGAAAAAATATTGAATATGAATTTATTCTATGTTAATGAAAAAGAAAACTAGAAACCCTAAAAACTAAACTAAAACCTGAACCCTAAACCTAAAACCTAAAATCTAGACCCTAAACCCTAAAAACCCTAAACTCTAAACCTTAAACCCTAAACCCTAAATTGTAAACCCTAAACCCTAAACCCTAAACCTTAAACCCTAAAACCTATAACCTAAACTCTAAATAAAAAATAAACTATATACATTAAATAAACCTAAACCTACCAGTTCACATAATTAAAAAGAAAACCTTAAACCCTAAATCCAAAACTGTAAACCCTAAACCCTAAAACTAACCCTAAACCATAAACACTAAACCTACAATACTAAACCTACAACCCGACTTAATAATAATTGGAATGAAAACTAACTTAAGAACTACATTCCTATTTTTATTTTCTTCAAGTTTTGGGATTTCACTATCTTTTCGAATATACCAGATCAAATCCTTTTCAAGCTCTCTTACAATGGTGATTTCATTCTTAAAGAGGTTTGGAATTTTATTAGAAATAAATAGAACACCTCTTATATTTTCATTAAACTTTGGAACACTATCATTCCCATTTCATATTCAATTTTAGCTTGGAGAATTTTGAATAACTTCATCCCTATTGATTCCTTGCTCTGGCTAAAAGAGCTTTACTTACCTTCTAAGTGCTATTGTTGCTTTCATATTGAAAATGTTAATCATGTTTTTGTCAATGGTGCTATTGCTTCCAAACTTTGCATATGGTATGATGATTTATTTAACACTAACTATTTTCATGGCTCTCTTTCATTATATCAACATCATGAAGTTTATTTCCATAAAATTGTGAAAGGTCATATCAAAGTTTTAATTGCTATTACCCTAATTTTTTTCATTTAGATGGATAAAAATGATGCTAAATATCATGGCATCGCTATGAGCCATAAAAGGATCCTTGCTAGAACTAAAGAAAAAAATCATGCTTTGTTTAATGCAAATTTAATTAGCAATTTTCACTTTAGAGGTTATAAATTTGTGGCTAAAAAATTGGGTATCACTTTGCATGATGATCCTTCCTACAAGAGTATTAGGATTATACATTCAATTAAGCCTAAAGAAAATTCTATTAAGATCAATACTGATGGTTTGATTTCTCCAAACAAATTTGGTTATCAAGGAATTCTTAGGGATTCTAAAGGCACTGCCATTTGTGCTTTTGCTTACCCCCTCAAAGCTTGTTCTGTTATTTATGCTAAACTCATGGATGTTAACAAAGCTTTTGATATTTGTTTAAGCAAAGGCCTCTTTAATATTTGGATTGAAGTTCATGCTCTTCTTTTACTTGATAAGGTCAATAATAACAAAATGGGATATGCTAACTTATTTTATCTTCTTAATCACCCTAAAAAGCTTGTTTCTAAAGTTTGCTAAACAATTTCTCAAATTCTTCATTAAAGTAATGCTTGTGATAATTTCTTGGATAATTTGGGAGGGGAGCTAAATTAGCTCACTTTATTTAATAACCATAGCTTACCTAAGCATCTGCATTGTTTGGTCAATATGGATAACACTAGACAACCTTACCTTAGATTTTAACCTTTTGCTCTTTTAATGATGTTTTTCTATGGTGGTTTTATACAATCTATTTTTTGTTGTTTTTTTTGTGCTCCCATCACTAAGAAGTGGTTTTTGCTGAGTTTATTTCTATACTTAAACCCCCTTCCTATTTCCTAGATTCTATACTTGTCTGACCTTTTTCTGGGGTCATAGTGGTGTTGTTTTGGTTGGTTTTCCTATCCTATGAGCCTGGTGGTTTTCTTTTTACGGATCAGGCATTGTGTCTCCCATTGGGTTGGGCTATACTAGATTTTGGCCTACCCCTTTTACCAATGAATGCTGGGTTTGCCTCTAGTTTTAGCTAGCTATGACCTTTTTTGAATTAGATTTGGGGATGCTATAGTTGGTTTTGCTGGTTGTTGCTATTTGTTTCTTTCATCTACTTGGCTATTTTGGGTGGTTATTTTTTATGGTTTCTATTGGACTCTTCTGGCTTGGCTTTTTTTTGGGGTTTTTTATTATTACTATTCTCTTTTCTTAGTTTGTCTTGGAGGTCTCTACTGGTTGGTTCCATCTGCCTTGTGAATTAGAGTTAGCTGTTATGTGGTTATTGTCTCCCCATTTTCACCTTTATAGTGATTATCTGCTCTTTGGTATTTGGAAGGGGTTTTATTTGCCTCTGGCCTTATTAGTTCCTTGATTTCTTTGCTTGTGGTTGGGTGGTCCTCCTTGGCCTTTTCTAGTTTGCCTGGGTGACTACCATTTTTGTTTCTTGGTTATTTTAGAGATCTCCAGGTGGGTTGTGGCTTTATCTATTGTTGTTCTTTTCCCTCTTTTTGGGCTCTATATTGGCTCTATCTGCTGGTTGATTTTATTAGCTAACTGGGCTGGTTGGCTGGCTTGGTTGGTTGCATGGGTGGATGTGTTGGTTGTGTTTGATGGTTGTTTAGGTGCTTTTAGTTAGGTTTTTTTGGTTGGATTTCTCATCTACTCCTTGGTTTATTGTCCTCTCTTTGGTGCAGCTATTTTTACTTTATTTTTGCTTCTCAATTTGGGAGTTAGTTTTCCCGCTACTCTGAATTCTCCTGCTGCTCATCTTGTTGGCTGCTGGCTTAGGTGGTTTTATTCGCTATTTTGTTGGTGGAGGATATGTGCCCTTGTGGTTTTTTTGTCCTATTTTAGGACTTGTTATTAGGGGTTAGTTGCTTGAGGGGTTTTTTGTGGCTATTTCCTTGCCTTGGATAATTGTGCCATGGCTTGGTGTTTTGGGCTTTATGTTGGCTACTGGTATTGACACCCTTTGGTTTTGTTGGCTCTCTTTTTTTCTTGGTATTTGCCTTTTGGTTGGTTATGGTGGATTTACTTTCCTTTTGGCTGCTTTGTTGGTGGTTTTGATGGTAAGTTTTAGATGCCCTCTTGGTCTCTCAAAGTTATGGCTTTCTTCTCTCTGGTTCTTCTTATGTTCTACTATTTTACTATTTGGGTGGAGGTTTTGTCCTTGGATTTGGATTGCTAGTGCTCTGGAGATAGTTGCGGGTTGTTCTTGACCACTAACCCTACTGTAACTTCGAGGATGCTGACTTTATGTGTTTGGTCTATTGTGGGTTTTGGTTGGTGGGTTGCCTGCTGGCTGGCTGCTAGCTTGCTATTTTTCTCTATTTTTTTGGAGAAGGAACTGGATCACTATGGACTATTTTGCCTCGGATGGTTGCTTATAACAGGTATGCTGGATATGATGGCCTGGATGTTTCCCTATATCCTCTCTCTGGTTGGTAGCATGCATATGATTGTAACCCTTCTCATGAAGTTTGGATGCTCATATGTACTGTTTCCCCTTGAGATGATCTTAATTGAGCCTGAGCCATCTCTTTCTCAGCTCTTTCTAAATTGTTTACTTTATCATTTTCCCTGAGCTATGAAAATTGCTTTTGTAGTTTTGATTTCTTTGCAGTTGGAACTTCACAGATGGAATAATCTTTACTCAGCCAACTCAAGTGTTGTTGATGTGGATCTTGCTTATCTTTACTCAAGCCTTTGTTGTGTTTTGCTAACTAGTCCTTTTACTATTTTCTTAAGTTTTATTAGTCCTTTTTGTGTCTTTTCTCATTTTGTTTTATGTTGTTTCTTTTGTTCTTTTATTTTTATTTTTCATTGTACTTAGATGGGGGTTTAGCTCTTTAGGTTTTTTGTAGCTTTGTGAGTAGTAGAAATTTGAGCTTTACCACTTTAAAGGACAATGTATCCTTTATTTGTATGGTAATAAAATTCTAACTTTCACTAAAAAAAACATAAACCCTAAGAATGGGTAGAACCTTGATGGCAAGAACATTGGCATCAACCAAGCTCAGTCAAGATCTGGCGGTGGAGGCGAAGGTGGAGGCAGTGGTTATCACAGTGATGGTGAGGGATCTGGAGGTGTTGGTGGATATGAAGGTGGTGGTCGGAGCAATGGTGGTTATGGAGGTGGTAGGAGCGATGGAGGTTATAGTCGTGGTGGTGGCAGACGAAGATATTGGGGATATGATGGTGGATCATGCTGCTCGAGTGGTGACGGCGATTCTGATGGGAACTGGTGAACTAAAGAGTGACCGATCTAATTTGTTGCTTATGGAACTGTGCCTTTATAGTAGAGATGGTTTTTGTTATCCAGGATTTTTTGGTTTGATCTATGCGTGCTCATTTTTTATCTATGTCGCCACTTGTGCCTTAAAAAACTTGGTGTGTTGCTTGGTCGGTGAAATCGAAAAGAAGAAATGTTGAATCTGAATTTGTTCTTAGTTATTAAAAAAACCCTAAACTCAAAACACTAACCTTAACTCTAAACCCTAAACCCTAAACCCTAAACATTAAACCCTAAACCCTAAATCCCAAACCCTAAACCCTAAAACCCTAAACCCTAAACCCTAACAACTATTTCCATAAAAAAATAAACTAAATATACTAAATAAACCTAAACCTAATAGTATACTTAAATTTTTTTTTTAAAACAAACATTAAACCCTAAATTCTAAGCCATAAATCCTAAACCCTAAAACCTAAAACTAACCCTAAACCCCAACCCGATTTAGTAATACTTGGAATGAAAAAAAAACTTGAGAACTACATTCCTATTTCTATATTTGATAAGTTTTGCAACATCACTATCTTTTCTAATAAACCAGATCAAATCCTTTATCAAGCTTTCTTACAATGGTGATTTCATTCTTAAGGAGGTTTGAAATTATATTAGAAATATACAAAACACCTCTAATGTTTTCATTAAACTTTGAAACAATATTATGCCCATTTTTTATTCAAATTTAGCTTGGAGGATTTTGAATAACTTCATCTTGGTTAATTCATTGCTCTAGCTTAAAGGGTTTTACGTACCTTCTAAGTGCTATTGTTGCTTTCATATTTAAAATGTTTATCATGTTTTTTTCAATGGTGTTATTGCTACCAAACTTTGCATATGGTATGATGAATTATTTAGTAATAACTATTTTCATGGCTCTGTTTCATTATATCAACATCTTGAAGTCTGTTTCCATAGAACTATGAAAGGTCATATCAAATTTTTACTTGCTATTACCATGATTTGGTTCATTTGGATGGATAAAAATGATGCTAAATATCGTGTCATCCCTAAGAACCATAAAAGGATCGTTACTAGAACTAAAGAAATAATTCATGATTTGGTTAATGCAAACTTAATTAACAATTTTCACTTTAGAGGTTATAAATTTGTGGCTAAAAACTAGGTATCACTTTGCGTGATGATCCATCCTACAAGAGTATTAGGATTATACATTGGATTAAGCTAAAGAAAATTCTATTAAGATCAATCGATGGTTTTGTTTCCCTAAACAAATATGGCCGTGGTGGAATTCTTAGGGATTTTAAAGGCACTGTAATTTGTGCATTTGCTACCCCCTCAAATCTTGTTATGTTATTTATGCTAAACTCTTGGATGTTAACATAGCTATTGATATTTGTTTAAGCAAAGGCCTCTTTAATATTTGGATTGAAGTAAATGCTCTTCTTTTACTTTATATGCTCAATAATAATAAAATTGGAAATGTTGACTTATTTTATCTTTTTAATCACATTAAAAAGCTTCTTTCTCAAGTTTGCTACAAAATTTCTCACATTCTTTGTTAAGGTAATGCTTGTGTTTATTTCCTAGATAATTTGGGAGGGGAATTAAATGAGCTCATTTTATTTGATAACCATAGCTTATCTAAGCATCTGCGTGGTCTGGTCAATCTAGATAACATTGGACTGCCTTACCTCATATTTTAACCTTCTTCTCTTTTGTTTATTTTTTTTCTATTGTGGTTTTATTCAGTCTATATTTTGTTTGTTTTTTATTCTTGCTCCCCTCACTAGGAAGTGGTTTTTGTTGAGTTTATTTATATACTTAAACCCCCTTCCTCTTTACCTGATTCTATACTTGCATGATCTTATTTTGGGTCATAGTGGTGTTGTTTTTAATTGGTTTCCCTATCCTCCGAGCCTAGTGGTTTTCTTTCTATGGCTCATGCTTTGTGTCTCTTATTGGGTTATAGTTGTGCCAGATTTTGGACAACCCCTTTTACCAATGAATGTTGGGTTTGCCTCTAGTTTTAGCTGGCTATGGCCTTATTCAAATTGGCTTTGTAGATTATATGGTTGGTTCTGCTGGTTGCTCCTATTTATTTCTTTCATCTGCTTGGCTATTTTAGGTAGTTATTTTCCTATGGCTGCTGTTGCCCTCTTCTAGGCTGGCTTAGTTTTGGGTTTTTTGGTGGTTGTTGTTCTCTTTTATTGGTTTGGATTAGAGGTTTTTGCTAGGGTGTTCCATATACCTTGTGAGTTAGAGTTAGTTGTTCTGTGGTTGTTGTCTCCATATTTTCACTTTTCTAGTGACTAGCAGCTCTTTAAGATTTGGAAGGGGTTTTGTTTGCCTCTGGTCTTGTTCCTTTCCTTACAAATTTGTTGTTTGTGGTTGGGTGGTCCATTTTAGCATTTTCTAGTTTTGCTAGGTGACTACCATTTTTGTGTTTTGCTTATTTTGGAGATCTCCAGGTGGGTTCTGGATTTGTCTATTGTTGTTCTTTTCCCTCTTTTTATGCTATGTATTGGCTATGTCTGCTAGTTGGTTTTGATGGCTGACAAGGATGGTTGGCTATTTTGGCTGGCTGGGTTGGTTGGCTGGGTGGACATATTGGATTTGTTTGTTGGTTGGTTTAGGTGCTTTTGGTTGGGTTTTTGGTTTTCTCCCAGGTTGGTTATCCTCTCTTTGGTGCAGCTATTTTTCCTTTATTTTTGCTTCCCAGTTTGGGTGTTAGTTTTCCTGTTGCTCATCCTATTGGCTGCTAGCCTAGTGGTTTTATTGGTTATTTTGTCGGTGGAGGATATGAGCTCTTATTGTTTTTTTGGTCCTATTTTAGGACTTGTTGTTGGGGGTTGGCTGCTTGAGGTGTTTTTTGTAGCTACTGTCTTACCTTGGATGCTTGTGCCTTGGCTTGGTGTTTTGGGCTTTATGTTGGCTGTTGGTATTAACTCCCTTTGGTTTAGTTGGCTCTCCTTATTTCCTGATATTTTCCTCTTAGTTTGTGATGGTGGATTTGCTTTCCTTTTGGATGCCTTGGTAGTGGTTTCGATGGTAATTTTTGGTTTCCCTCTTGGTCTCTCTATGTTATGGCATTCCTCTCTCTGGTGCTGCTTATCTTCTACTGTTTAGTTGTTTGGGTG
This sequence comes from Cymbidium sinense, assembly GCA_021442155.1. Lineage (NCBI taxonomy): Eukaryota > Viridiplantae > Streptophyta > Magnoliopsida > Asparagales > Orchidaceae > Cymbidium > Cymbidium sinense. Next base: position 45,362,285 of record CM038216.1, read on the forward strand.
GAGGTTTTGCCCTTGGATTTGGATTGTTAGTGCTATGGACATAGTTATGGGTTGTTCTGGTCCATTGACCCTAGTGTAACTTTTGGGATGCTGGCTTTATGTGTTTGGTTTATTGTGGGTTTTGGTTCGTGGGTTGGCTGCTGGCTGGCTGCAAGCTGGCTATTTTTCTAAATTTTTTTGGTGCAAGAACTAGATCAATATGGACTATTTTGCCTTGAATGGTTGCTTATATCAGATATCTAGGCTATGATGGCCTTGATGCTTCCCGATATCTTCTCTCTGGTTGGTAGCATTCATATGATTGTAACCCTTCTCATGAAGTTTGGATGCTCATATGTATTGTTTCCCCTTGAGATGATCTTAACTATGCCCTAGCCTTCTCTTTCTCAGCCCTTTCTAAATTATTTACTTTATCATTTTCCCTTCAGCTATGACCATTTCTTTGGTACTATCTATTTTGCAGGTCAAAACTTCACAGATGGAATAATCTTTACTAAACCAACTCAAGTACTGTTGATGTGGATCTTGCTTATCTTTCCTTCTCAAAGGGATCATGAGCTGCTACTAACTAGTCCTTTTACTATTATCATAAGTTTTATTAGTCATTTTTGTGTCTTTTCTCATTTTCTTTTATGTTGTTGATTTTGCTCTTTTATTTTCTTTTTCCATTGTACTTAGAAGGGGTTTAGCTCTTTAGGTTTCTTATAGCTCTTTAGGTTTCAGTAGAAATTTGAGCTTTACGCCTTTTAAAGACATTGTACCCTTTATTTTTATGGTAATAAAATTCTAACTTTCCCTATAAAGAAAAAAAACCTAAACACTAAGAATGGGTAGAACCTTGACGAGAGGAACATCACCATCAACCAAGCTCAGTCTAGATCTGGCAGTTGAGGAGAAGGTCGAGGAAGCATTTATCACAGCAGTAGTGTGGGATCTGGAGGTGCTGTCGGATATAGAGGTAGTGGTTAGAGCAGTGGTGGTTATGGAGGTGGGAGGAGCAATGGATGTTATAATCGTGGTGGTGGCAGACGGAGAGATTGGGGATATGATGGTGAATCCTGCTACTCGAGAGGACTGGGGTGGTTCTGATGGGAACTAGAGAAACTGAAGAACGATCTATCTGATCTACTGCTTATGGAGCAGTGTCTTTATAGTAGAGACGATTCTAGTTATCAAGTGTTTTTGATTTGCTCAATGCATGCTCATTTTTTATCTATGTTGTCGCTTGTGCCTTAGAAAACTTGGTGTGTTACTTGGTTGATGAAATCGAAAAGAAGAAATGTTGAATCTTAATTTGTTCTTTGTTAAAAAAAAATAGAAAAAAAAACCAAAAACTCTAAACCCTAAACTAAAACCTAAACCATAAACCTAAAACCTAAACCCTAAACCCTAAACCCTAAACCCTAAACCATAAAACCCTAAACCCTAAACCCTAAACCCTAAATCCTAAACCCTAAAACCATAAACCCTAAACCCTAAACCCTAAACTCTAAATAACAAAAAAAATAAACTAAATATACTAATTAAATCTAAACCTATAGGTTTACTACTTTTTTTTGAAAACCTTGAACCCTAAACCCTAAAACCCTAAACCCTAATTCCTAAATACTGAACCCTAAAACATAGAACCCAAAACCCTAAACCTAAATCCGAAACCTTAAACTCAAAACTCAAAACCCTAAACCTTACACCCTAAACCCTAAACTCTAAACTGTAAACCCTAAACCCTAAAAACCTAAAAACCTAAACCTAAACTAAATAAAACCTAAAAATAAAAGAAATTAAAAAAAATGAAAATCGAAATAAAATAAAATAATAAAATAAAATAAAATCCAAAACTAAAACTTAAACCTAAACTTAAAAATAGAATAAAACAAAAATATAAATTAAACTAAAATAAAATAAATATAAACCTAAACTAAACAAAAAAATAAAATAAACCTAAAAATAAAAGACCAAAAAAATATCTAAAACTAAAATAAACCCAAAATTAAAATAAACTGAACCTAAACAAAAAATTAAAACCTAAAAATAAACCTAAAACAAAATCCTAAAACCTAAACCAAAAAAAATAAAATAAAAAGATAAACCTAAACATAAAAATAAAAAATAAAACCTAAACCTAAAGATAAAATAAAAGTAAAACTCAACTAAAAAATAAACTTATACCTAAACCAAAACCTAAAAGATCTACCAAAATAAAAAACCTAAACTAAAATAAGTAAACCTAAAATAAATAAACTAAACTAAATAAAAATAAAAAAATAAAGTAAACTAAAATAAAGAAATAAACTTAATATACTAAATAAACCTAAACCTACCGGATTACTTAATTTAAATAAAAAAACCATAAACCCTAAATCCTAAACTCTAAAACCTAAACCCTAAACCCTAAACCATAAACCTACAACCCTAAACCCTAAACCCTAACCCTAAACCCTAAACCCTAAACCCTAAACCCAAAACCCCAAATCCTAAACCCTAAAGCTAAACTTAAAGTAACTAAATAAATTAAGAAATAAACCTAAGCCCTAAAATCTAATAAACCTAAACCTAAACATAAACCCTAAGAATGGGTAGAACCTTAAGGGTAGGAACATCACTGTCAACTAGGCTTAGTCTAAATTTGGCAACGGAGGTGAAGGTCGATGCATCGATTATCATAGTGGCGATGAGGGATCTGGAGGTGCTGGTGGATATGGATGTGGTGGTCAGAGCAGTGGTGGTTATGGAGGTGGGAGGAGCGATAGAGGTTATAGTTGTGGTGGTGGTGGAGGGAGAGATCGAGGATATGATGGTGGATCTAGCTACTCGAGAGGCTGGGGTGGTTCTGATGGGAATTGGAGAAAGTGAAGAATGGCTGATCTGATCTGCTACATGTGGAACTATGTCTTTACTGTAGAGATAATTTTACTTATTTAAGGTTTTTGATTTGCTCTATGCATGCTCATTTTTTATCCATGTCATCACTTGTGTCTTAGTAAACTTGGTGTGTTACTTGGTATATGAAATTAAAAATAAGAATGTTGAATCTGAATTGAAAAAATAAACCTAAAAACCCTAAACCCCAAACTAAAACTTGAACCTTAAACCTGAAACATAAACCCTAAACCCTAAACCCTAAACCCTAAACCCTAAAACCTAAAACCCTAAACCCTAAACCCTAAACTAACCCTAAAGCCTAAACCCAAAAAAGCTAAAAACATACACCTAAATTAAATAAAACCTAAAAATAAAATAAATAAAAAACTTAAAAAAACAAAATAAAAAAAAAATAGAAACATAAACTCAAACCTGAACCTAAACTTAAACATAAAAAGAAAATAAAATAAAAAATAAAATTTAAACTAAAATAAAATTAATAAAAACCTAAGCTAAACTAAAAAAATAAAATACCTAAATAAAATAAAAACTAAACATAAAACAAAAATAAAATAAACCTAAAATAAAATAAAATAAAAACTAAATAAAAACAAAAAGTTAAAAATATACCAAAAAATAAAACCTAAAAATAAATAAAAAATAAAACTTAAATCCTAAACAAAAAAAAAGCTAAAGCTAAACGTAAACTAAAATAAATAAAACTTAAACCTAAACTTGAAATAAACTAAACCTAAACCTAAACTTGAACTAAAAAATAAAACTTAAAAATAAACCTAAAAAAAAACCTAAAACTTAAACCTAAAAAAATAAAATAAAAGCCTAAACCTAAAACTAAAAATAAAAAATAAAACCTAAAATATAAAATAAAAAGAAAACTAAACTAAAATATAAACATAAACCTAAAAATTAACTAAAATAAAAACCCTAAACTAAAATAAATAAACCTAAAATAAATAATCTAAACTAACTAAAAATAAAAAAATAAAAAAAACTAAAATAAATAAAAATATACTAAATAAACCTAAACCTACTAGTTTACTTAATTTAAAAAAATAAAAATAAAAAATAACCATCCCTAAACTTTAAACCCTAAAACTAACCCTAAACCCTATACCCAAAACCCTAAACCCTAAAACCCTAAACCCTAAACCCTAAACCCTAAATCCTAAACCCTAAACCATAGACCATATACCCTAAACCATAAACCCTAAACCCTAGATCCAAAACCCAAAAACCCTAAACCATAAACTAACCCTATACCCTAAACCCTAAACTCTAAACCCTAAAAAGCTAAAAACTAAAAGTTAAACTAAATAAAACCTAAAATAAAAAAATAAAAAAAATTTAAACCAAAATAAAATAAACAAAAATAATGTAAAATAAAATCTTATAAAAAACCAAACCTAAACCAAAAAAATAAAAAAATAAAAAAACTAAACTAAAATAAACTAAATAGAAACCTTAACTAACTAAAAAACAAAAAAACAAAAATAAAATAAAAACTAAACCTAGAATAAAAATAAAATAAACCTAAAATAAAATAAAATAAAAATTAAATAAAAACATAAACCAAAAAATTAAACCAAAACATAAAACCTAAAAATAAATAAAAAATAAAACCAAAACCCAAAACAAAAAAAAGCTAAAACTAAAATAGAAATAAAATAAACATAAACCTAAACTAAAATAAACTGAACTAAAATAAATAAAACTTAAAACTAAACTTAAAATAAACTAATCCTAAACCTAAACCTAAACTAAAAAAATAAAACCTAAAAATAAACCTAAAACCTAAACCTAAGAAAATAAAATAAAAACCTAAACCTAAACCTAAAAATAAAAAATAAAACCTAATCCTAAAATATAAAATAAAAATAATACTAAACTAAAAAATAACTAAATTGAAACTTAAACATAAACATTAACTAAAATAAAAAACCTAAACTAAAATAAATAAACCTAAAACAAATAATCTAAACTAAATAAAAATAAAAATAAACCTAGATATAAATAAAAAATATAATAAACAAACATAAATAAACCTAAACCAACTAGTTTACTTAATTTAAAAAAATAAAAAAAATCCTATCCCTAAACCTTAAACCATAAAACTAACCTTAATCCCTAAACGCTAAATTTTTACCCCTAAAACACAAAACCCTAAACCCTAAACCATAACACCTAAACCCAAAACCCTAAAACCTAAACCATAAACCCAAAACCCTTAACTCCAAACCCAAAACCCTAAACCCTAAACTCCAAACCAACTCTAAACTCTAAACCCTAAACCCTAAAAAGCTAAAAACTTAAGCCTAAATTAAATAAAAAATAAAAATAAAATAAATAAAAAAACTTAATCTAAAATAAAAATATAAAATAAAATCATAAACTAAAACCAAACCTAAACCTAACGTTAACCTAGACCTATAAAAAATAAAAAATAATAATATAAAAACTAAACTAAAATAAAATAAATAAAAACCTTAACTAACCTAAAATAAATAAAAAACTTACATAAAATAAAAACTAATCATAAAATAAAAATAAAATTAACCTAAATTAAAATAAAATAAAAACTAAATAAAAACCTAAAGCTAAATAATAAACCAAAAAATAAAACCTTAAATAAATAAAAAATAGAACCTAAACCCTAAACTAAAAAAAAACCTAAACCTAAAATATATAAAAATAAACCTAAACAAAAAGTAACATAAACTAAACTAAAATAAATAAAACCCAAACCTAAACCTTAACCTAAACCTAATCTAAAAAATAAAACCTAAAAATAAACCTAATATAAAAACCTAAAACCTAAAACCTATAAAAAATAAAAACCTAAACCTAAGGCTAAAAGCAAAAAATAAAACCTAAACCTAAAAAATAAAATAAAAAAAACTAAACTAAAAAATAAACTTAAATACAAACCAATAGCTAAAAAATAAACTAAAATAAAAAAACCTAAACTAAAATAAATAAACCTAAAAGAAATAAACTAAACTAAATAAAATTAAAAATAAGCCTAAATAAAAATAAAAATATAATAAACTAAAATAAACCAAAAAAAAACTAAATAAACTTAAATCTACAACTTTACTTAATTTTAAAAAAATAAAAAATAATAAAAAAAAACCCTATCCCTAAGCCCAAAACCCTAAACCCTAAAACCCAAAATCCTAAACCCTAAACTCTAAAACCTAAACCCTAAACCCTAAACCCTAAACTCTAAACCCCAAACCCCAAACCCCAAACCCTAAACCCTAAATCCTAAACTAACCCTAAACCCTAAACCCTAAAAAGCTAAAAAGCTAAACCTAAACTAAATAAAACCTAACAAAAAGATAAATAAAAAATTCTAAACAAAAATAACATAAAGAAATAATATAAAATAAAATTATAAACTAAAACTTAAACCTAAACCAAAACCTAAAAAATAAAAATAAATAAAAATTAAACTTAAATATAATAAATAAAAAGCTTTACTAAATTAAAAAATAGGAAACCTAAATAAAATAAAAAATAATCCTAAAAAAAATAGACTAAAATAAAATAAAATAAAAACTAAATAAAAACTAAACATAAAAAATAAACCAAAAAATAAAACCTAAAAATAAATAAAAATATAACCTAAAACCTAAACTAAAAAAATACCTAAACCTAAAATAAAAATAAAATAAACCTAAACATAAACTAACATAAACTAAACTAAAAGAAATAAAACCTAAACCAAAATCTAAAATAAACAAAACCTAAACCTAAACCTAAACTGAATAAAATACAATATCCTAAAAATAAACCTAAACCTAAACTAAAAAAATAAAACCTAAAAATAAATTTATACTAAAAACCTAAAACATAAACTAAAAAAATAAAATAAAAACCTAAACCTAAACCTAGAAATAAAAAATAAAACCTAAACCTAAAATTATAAAATAAAAATAAAACTAAACTAAAAAGTAAACCTAAACCTAGAAAATAAACTAAAATAAAAAACATAAACTAAAATAAAATAATAAAAAATAAAAAATATAAACTAAAATAATTAATCCTAAAATAAATAAACTAAACTAAATAAAAATAAAAATAAATACCTATATAAAATTAAAATAAATAAAATAAACTAAATAAGATTAAACTTACCTATTTACTTAATTAAAAAAATTAAAAAATAATAAAAAAACCCTAACTCAAAATCTTAAATACTGAAACTAACCCTAAACCCTTCATCCTAAAGCTACAGCCCTAAACCTTAAACCCTAAACCCCAAATCCTTAAACCCTAAAACCTAAACCCTAAACCCTAAAACCGTAAACCCAAAACCCAAAACCCTAAACCTTTAACCCTAAAACCTATAACCTACTACCTAAAACCCTAAACCCTGTGCCCCAAACCCTAAACCCAAAACCCTAAACCCTAAACCCTAAATCCTAAAAACATAAAAACCTAAACCTAAACCAAATAAAACCTAAAAAAATAAATAAATAAACCTAAGCCTATATATAATATAAAAATAAAATAAAATAAAACTTATTCTAAAACTTAAATCTAAACCTAAACATAAACCTAATCCTAAACCTAAAAATAATATAAAATAAAAAACAAAAAATAATCTAAACAAAAATAAATTGAAACATAAACTAAACTAAAAAATAAAATAAACCTAAAAATAAAAAATCCTAAATAAAATAAAAACTAAACGTAAAATAAAAATAAAATATACCTAAAATAAAATAAAAACTAAATAAAATCCTAAACCTAAAAATAAATGAAAAATAAAACCTAAACCCTAAACTAAAAATAACCTAAACGTGAAATAAATAAAATAAAATAAACCTAAACTTAAACAAAAATAAACTAAACTAAAATAAATAAAACCTATACCAAAATCTAAACCCTAAACTAAATAAAATAAAATAAACTAAAAATAAACATAAACCTAAATTAAAACAAAAACCTAAAATAAAAATCTAAAACCTATACCTAAAAAAATAAAATAGAAACCTAAACCTAAACTTAAAAATAAAAAATAAAATCAAAACATAAAAAATTAAATGGAAGTAAAACTAAACTAAAAATTAAACATAAACATAAACCTAGACCTAAAAATTAAACTAAATTAAATATTCCTAAAATATATAAACTAAATTAAAAAAATAAAAAATAAACCTAAATAAAAATAAAAAATAAACTAAATAAACATAAACCTACTGGTTTACTTAATTTAATAAAACCCTAAACCCTAAACCCTAAAACTTAAATCTTAAACCCTAAACCCTAAACCCTAAACCCTAAACCCTAAAGCCTAAAACTAACCCTAAATCTTAAACACATTTGTTTAAGCATATTCTCTCTCCTCTGTTTCTTTGGTGCTCTAGCAAATTCCATTTCCCATGTGGAGTCGTGTCCCCTCTATGATTTTTTTTATGGAGATCTTAGTTGTTGACTCTAGTTCGATGATTTTGCTCTACTTTTATCTTCTTTTATCATGTGTTGTTGTTGATCATGGCTGCATTTTCTGCTTCCCCATGGGGAAATCTTGAGATTACGACTGCACCCATCAGGGTTTCTGATTTTTTGGGGGTCTCTGGCTTAAATCCATTAATATCATCAAAATCATTGAAGGATGTTCTTACGGGTAAGGCTAATTATGCTAGTGAGTCTCTCGAGCTAATCTCGACTTCCTTCTAGGGTGTACCCATGATAATGTGTTCTGATTCAGTTGTGGAAAGGCTTGTGAAGTCCTTTGAATTCACTTTGGTGGCTAAATTTTCTTTGCATCATCCTACTTTGGATAATATTCAATCTTTTTTCCATAGCTTGAAACTCTTTGAAATTTTTTCTATCAGATTGATCGATTCCCATCATGTATTGATTCAGCTTTCCAATGACTTACATTACTCTTGTGATTTTTTTTGATGCTCATATTTTGTTTTCAATTCTCAAATGCAATTATTGAAATGGATTCCCTTTTTGATATTAAGGAGGAATCTCTTATTATTTGTTTTGGATCTCTCTTCCCAATTTGCTTGTCCATTTCATTAATAATGAATTTCATTTTTTGTGGGTGCGTTGTTCGGTCATCCTCTTCAATATGATCAGGTGATTGCTTCTAATACTCGACCATCTATTACTTGGATTCTAGTCAAGTTGGATATAACTAAAAAATTTCTATAGGAAATTTGGCTAGGATCAAAGAAATATGGTTATTTGGAAAAAGTGGATTTTGAGAATTTTCCTATATTTTGTTCCCATTGCAAAATTCATGGTCATGGAGTTTCGTATTGCTTTGTGGTTCATCCTCACCTTAAGAAATTTAAACTCATTTATAATAATTTGGATCCAAATCTGAAGGTTCCCTCGGTTAAACCACAGAAAGCTATTCTTATGGACAATTCTTTACCCGAATCCAAGGAACATTATCTTGATCCTCCCACTACTCCTTTGGACAATGCTGCAGTTCTTAAGTCTGATCAACTTTTGGATGTTAATCATGTTAATAAGGATGCATTATCTTTAATGCCTATATTGAATATAATAATAATATGGATAATAATATGTTTTTGAAACTTATGGATGATGATTATATCTTAAATGATTCCATTCCTGCTTCTTTTCCACCTTTAATTGAAGAAAATGTGATCCTTGATAAGGGCTTGAATGGTGACCAAACTAATGATAAAGTTGCTAATCCTGACTTAGGAACTTGTGCTTTAAATGGCTCTAATCCTTCTCCTACTTCTTCATCTATTATTGAATTGATTTTTATTCTGATACTTCAACATAATAATGATTTGGAAGAAGGTGAACTGGCTTGCAATGATGTTTTTAATGTGCAACCTTATTCCAAAAATATCCCTGAACAATCTCTATTGGATGGTGATGTTGTGGATATGACTAATAAATTTCAAATGATTTTTAGGAAGAAAAATATAACTCCTAAAGCTAAATTTTCTAATTTTGCCAAAGTTTCTAGATATAGCTCTTCTACCCAAAAATAAATTATTTCTTTCTTAATTTGGAATGTGAGAGGGATTGGTACCCTCTCTATTAGAAATAGATTTTGCAAACTTTGTTCATACTCATAACATTTCCTTTTTGGCTATCTTGGAACCCTTTATTCTTCCTTCTAACATTTCTTTTGTTTCTAGAAAGATTGGCTTTGAAAATTATTTTTCTAACTCGAGCAATAAAATTTGGATATTTTGGAATAGTCCCTATGTTCTGCAAGTTTTGGATGATATATCCCAAGTTGTGAATGTTAAGATTACTTGAGATAATTTATGTTATTTGGGTTCATTTGTTTATGCTTCTTGTAATAGAAATGATAAATGGATTCTTTAAGAGGATCTTATTAGCTTTTCTTCTTCTATTGATGCGCCTTGGTTTGTGGGTGGAGACTTTAATACTATCTCTTCTTCCTATGAATGGGTTGGTGGTAATACTCTAAACTTATTTTCCATGGAAGATTTTAATAACATGATCCTTGATTGTCATCTTACTGACATTGGCTTTAATGGGTCTCAATTTAGCTAGAATAATTATAGACTCTAGCAAAGGCATGATAGGGTTCATTTTAATCATCTGTGGATTAATCTTTTCCCTAGTACTTCTATGGAGCACTTAAGTAGAACACTTTCATACCATTTTCCCTTGCTTATTAATGTAAATTTTATTGCTAATAGATACTCCTCCCCTATCCCTTTTATCTTCCAAAATATGTGGCTGATGGATGATAGATTTTTGGATGTTATTGTTAGTAACTAGGGTGAACCTCTCCATCCTGATGACTATATTTTTGGGAAGAGGAGATTGTTGTTCAAATTAAAAAGACTTAAATAATGCCTTACCTGGTGGAATAAACATTATTTCAAGAACCTTTTTTTCAATATTAAAAAAATGGAGAATAAGGTAATCATTTTAGAATATGATGTTGTTAATGATCCTTCTAAAATTCATATGTTGGCTCAAGCTAAAGATAGGTTAACATGTTTTCAAGACATGGAGGAGACCTATTGGTGGTTAAAAGCATCTATGAAATAGATCTCTGATGGTGATCAAAATACTAAATATTTTCATGCCATGGTTAAAAATATGAAAGCTATAAATCACATCCATAAAATTAAAATTAATGATGGAGTTTGGTGTTCAAATAAAAAGGAGATTACTAACTTTGCTATTTCTTTTTATAAAGAGCTTCGAAATAAAAATGTTTCATATGATGATATTTCTTCCTTACCTTCTGAGTCTAAAATTGCTAATATTTTGTAGAGTATGAATAAAGACTCCGTGGCTAGTCCTAATGGTTATACTACCATTTCTTTGCTAAAAATGTTGGATTATCATTAAAGTGGACTTGATTAAAGCTATTCCTAATTTTTTAAGGGTAGTATCCTTTTAAAATATTTTGCTAGCACCTTCATTTTTTTAATTCCTAGAAAAGACAATCCTGAAGTTTGGAGTGATTTTACATCGATTAGCCTTTGCTCTTTTTTTAATAAACTTATCTCTAAGATTTTTCCTAAAATATTGAGTATCTTGCTTCTTAAATTTATCTCCCCCAATCAAACTAGTTTTGTTAAAGGGATATCCCTTTCTGATAATGTTCTTTTAGCCCAAGAGATGATCCATGATTTAAATGCCAAAGTTCACAGTGGAAACCTGCTTTTAAGCTTGACATTTCCAAAGCTTATGATAATATTGGTTTGGATTTCCTATAATATATTTTGGCTTTATTTGGGTTCTCTAATCAATTTATTGCTTTAATTAATAATGGGATTGAGAATTCTTAGTTTCTATTCTTCTTAATGGTGAAGTGCATGGTATTTTCTCTTCTTCTGTTGGGCTAAGGCAAGGGGACCCTCTTCTCCTGCCCTCTTCATTATTATTGTGGAATATCTTTCTACATGTATTGAGCATATGTTTAGTAGAATGTCGAACATGTACTACAAAACCATTAGTGGGTTTCCCATTTCACACCTTAGTTTTGTTGATGATTTCATTATATTTTGCAATGCCTCCACTCTTTATATTATAAAAATTATGTAAGTTGTTAACTCATTTTGGTTGGGAGAGTGGCTTGAATATCAATCATGGTAAAAGTTGTTTTATTACTAGCTCCTCTATCTCCTTATCTAAGATCAATGTTATCAAGAATATTACAGGTTTTTCTCATCAAAATCTCCCTATCAAGTTTCTGGGGACTCCTTTATATAGAGGCATGAAAAGATCTTCTTTATTTAATGAAGTTATTTAGAAAATAAATAATAAAACCTCCTAGGAATATCATTTACTTTCCTTTGGTGCTAGACTTATCGTGATCAAAAGTACCCTTTGCTCTTTATCTATGTATCTCTTATCTACTATTGTTCCTACCTGTTCTATTATTAAAAGGATCAATAGACTTTTTAATAAATTATTTTTGGGGTTCTAATTCATCTATCAAAAGATTACATTGGACTAGTTGGCACAACTATTGTAGTGCTAATAATGAAGGTGGATTCAGTTGCAAAACACTAGAGAATTTTATTAACAATTTTTCCTATAAAATATGGTGGAACTATAGAAATAATCATAGTTACTGGTCAAAGTTTATGCATGCTAAATATTGCAAGGAAAAACATCCCCTCATTTGTGCTTTCAAATCTGGGGATTCTCCTGTGTGGAGAAGACTTTTTAGTATCAAATGGAATGTTGAGAATTTAATTACTTGGGGTGTCAATTCTAGTTCCTCATTCTTTTGGCAAGACAAATGGCATGGGCATGGCTTTATTGATTCCCTTCTTAATACTCAATACAGTATGGTGCTTAAGATTCATTAGTTAATTATTAATAATCAGTGGGATGTGCCTCAATTGAATAACCTTGTTCCTAATGTGATCATTGACAAAATTCTTAAAATTTTTCCATTCCCTAATGAACCCGACCAAATTCTTTTAAAAAATTCTTTTTATGGAGATTTTGTTTTTAAGGATGTTTGGAATTTTATTAGATTTAAATATCAAGAGTCCTTAGTTTTTACTAAATTTTAGAATATTAGTGTCCCTACTTCATTCTCAGCTTTAACATGGCGCATTCTAAAACATTATATCCATTTGGATGCTACTCTTTTGAAAAAAATGTTTCCATCTCCCCTCTAAATGTCACTATTGCTATCACATTGAAAGTATGGATCATGTCTTAGTGAATGGCCCTATTGCTGCTAGAATGTGGAATTATTATGATAATATTTTTATTACTTTCCATTTTAATGGTTCATTTTCTATTATGCAACTCCTTGAAGCATGTTTCTCTTATACTTCTAAGGGTCATGTTAAAATTGTTTTAGCTATTACTATTCTTTGGTATATTTGGATGGATTGAAATGATGCAAAGCATCATAATATTCTTATGAATTATAATTGTATCATTGCTAGATCCAAAAATTAAATTTTGTCTCTTTTCAAAGCCAATCTTCTTACTCACTCCAATTTTAAAGGGTGCAAGTCTATGTCATTGAAATTTGCGATTAACCTTCCTCCCTAAAATGTCTCTCCTTCCTAGAAATTTATACACTTGATTAAACCTAATTATCATTACATTAAGGTTTACACTGATGGCACGATTTTTAATGGTTACTATGGCTATGGTGAGATTTTCAAAGATCATAGCAGCAAGGTTCTCTACTTTTGTTGCCCCTTTAGATCCTTGTTATGTTATATTTGTTAAACTTAAAGGCATTCATCATGGCTATTCTATTTGTTTACAATAAGGTTTTAATAAGATTTGGTTATAAGTGGATGTTCTCCTTCTTTTAGATTACTCAAAGCTGATGCTCATGGTAATGCTAAAGTGTATTATTTACTTAATCATACTAGGAGGTTTCTTGCTAACCTAAATTTTCAAATTTCTCATATTTATAGGGAAGCCAACTCTTGTGCTGACTTTCATGGCAATTTGGGGGCCAAGTCTTCTTTTTTCCAAATGTTTTCTAATGATGACATGCCTTTCCTTTTAAGGGGTCTTGTGAACCTAGATAAAATTGGATTGCCTTACCTTATAAGCTTTTAGCTCTTCTTTCCTCCTTTGGGGCTTCCATGTCGGTGTTTTTGATTAGTATTTATTTCTCCGTTATTAGCTTGGTCTTGAGTTTTTTCTTCACTTTTATATATTTTTAATCTTTAGTTTGAGTTCTTCCCATTCTTTGGATGGGTTGGGGTTTTCTTTCCATTTATTGGTTTATTTTTTACAAATATATTTTTAATTTAGGTTTATTTTTTATTTTTATTTAGTTTAGTTTATTTATTTTAGTTTTGGTTTTTTATTTTAATTTACTTTTTATGTTTAGGTTTAGGTTTATATTTATTTTTTAGTTTAGTTTTATTTTTAGTTTATTTTTTATGTATAGGTTTTATTTTTTATTTTTAGATTTTGGTTTAGGCTCTTATTTTATTTTTTTAGGTTTATGTTTTAAGATTTTATTTTAGGTTTATTTTTAGGTTTTATTTTTTAGTTAATGTTTAGGTTTATTTTTAGTTTAGTTTATTTTATTTATTTTAAGATTAGGTTTGAGTTTAGGTTGACATTTTATTTATTTTTGTTTAGTTTCTTTTAGTTTAGGTTTAGGTTTATTTTATTTTTATTTTAGGTTTAGGGTTTTTATTAGTTTATGATTTTGGTTTTATTTTTTATTTTTTTTTAAGTTTTGTTTTTAGGTTTATTTATTAGGTTTTTATTTTTATTAAGTTTTTATATTATTATATTTGAGGCTTATTTTATTTTTATTTTAGGTTTAGTTTTTATTTTCTTTAGGTTTTTTAATTTTTTTAATTTTTTAATTTAGTTTAGGTTTTTATTTATTTATTTTATTTTAGTTTTTATTTTTTATTTTATTTTTTATTTTATTTTCTTTTAAGGTTTAAGTTTAGGTTTAGGTTTAAGTTTTAGTTTATGTTATTACTTTATTTTATTTTCATTTAGGTTTATTTTATATTTTATTTTTAGGTCTTATTTAATTTAGGTTTACATTTTTAGCTTTTTAGGGTTTAGGGTTTAGGGTTTCAAGTTTAGGGTTTGGGGTTTATTGTTTAAGGTTTAGGGTTTAGGGTTTAGGTTTTAGGGTGTAGGGTTTAAGGTTTAAGGTTATAAGGTTTAGAGTTTAGGGTTTAGTGTTTAGTGTTTAAGGTTTTTATAGTTTAGGGTTTGTGATTTAGGTTTTGGGTTTAGGGTTTAAGGTTTTTCATTTTTTTTTAATAGAGAAATAATTTAGATTCAACATTTATTATTTTTGATTTGATCAACTAAGTAACACACCAAGTTTTTTACGACATAAACAATAATAGAAATTAAAAATGAGCACGCATAAAGCAAATCAAAAACCATAGATAACTAGAATCATCTCTAATGTAAAGACACAATTCCATAAGCATCAGATCGGATGGACCATTCTTCATTTTCTCTAGTTCCCATTAGAACCCCCATGACCAAACGAGTAGTGAGATAGACCATTATAACCCTGATCTCTCCCTCCGCCACCACCACAGCTGTAATCTCCATCTCTCCTCCCGCCTCCATAACCACCACTACTCCGAACACCACCTCCATATCCACCAGCACCTCCAGATCCACCACCACCAAAGAGATAACTGCCACCTCTGCCTTCACCTCCACCTCCAAATCTAGGTTAAGCCTGGTTGATGGTGATGTTCCAGTGATCAAGGTTTTGCCCATTCTTAGGGTTTAGGCTTAGGTTTGGGTTTACTAGGTTTTAGGGTTTAAGTTTATTTTTAAATTTATTTTGTTGCTTCAAGTTCAGGATTAGGGTTTGGGGTTTAGGGTTTAGTGCTAGGATTTAGGGTTTATTGCTAGGGTTTAGGGTTTAGTGCTAGGGTTTAGGGTTTAGGGCTTAAGGTTTTAGGGTTGAGGGTTTAGTGTAAGGTTTTAGGGTTTAGGGTTTAGGGTTGTAGAATTAGGGTTTAAGATTTTTTTTTTAAAAAAAAAATTACGTAAACTGGTAGGTTGTTAGTTTATTTTGTATGTTTTGTTTATTTTTTATTTAATTTAGTTTACTTTATTTTTAATTTTATATAGGTTTATTTTCTATTTAGTTTAGTTTATTTATTTTAGGTTTATTAATTTTAGTTTAGGTTTTTTATTTTAATTTATTTTTTAGGGTTAGGTTTAGGTTTAGGTTTAGGTTTAGGTTTATTTTCTAGTTGAGTTATATTTATATTTAAATTTTTAGGTTTAGCTTTTATTTTTTTAATTTAGGTTTAGGTTTTTATTTTATTTTTGTTGGTTTAGTTTTTAGGTTTTTATATTAGGTTTATATTTATGTATTATTTTTTAGTTTAGGTTTAGGTTTATTTTTAATTTATTTTATATTCTTTAGTTTAGGTTTAGGTTTTAGTTTTATTTATTTTAGTTCAGTTTATTTTAGTATAGGCTTAGGTTTATTTTATTTTATTTATTTTATTTTTATTTTAGGTTTAGGTTTTTTTAGTTTAGAGTTTAGGTTTTATTTTTTATTTATTTATAAGTTTTATTTTTAGGTTTATTTTTGAGGTTTAGCTTTTTCTTTAGTTTTTATTTTATTTAATTTTAAGTTTCTTTTATTTTTATGTAATGTTTAGTTTTTATTTTATTTAGGTTTTTTATTATTAGGTTAATTTTATTTTTTTAATTTAGTTTAGGCTTTTATCTATTTTATTTAAATTTATTTTTAGGTTTAGGTTTAGGTTTAAGTTTAAGTTTAGGTTTTCATCTTACTTTATTTTATTTTATTTTATTTAGGTTTAGGTTTTTTTATTTTATTTTTATCTTTATTTAGTTGTTTTAGGTTTGGATTTAGGGTCAGGTAGGTTTTTAAGATTTTAGGGTTTTAGGGTTTTGGGTCAGGTCAGGTTTAGTGTTTTGCACAGTTTAGAGTTTGAGGTAGGGTCATCCCAGGGTTTAGAGTTGAGGGTTTAGGGTTTGTTTTAGGGCTTCTGGCCTAGCCGCCAGTTTGGGTTGGTAGGTCCTCAGAGTCTTGGGGTTAGGGTTAGTTTAGGATTTAGGGTCAGGGTCCGGTAGGGAGGGTTTAGTGTTTAGTTTTAGTCAGTATTTAAATGGTTTAGAGTTTAGGGTTGTTAGGGTATGGTTAGTTTTGTGGGATTAGGTTTTGGGTTGGTTTTGTTTTATTTTTCAAACAAACCGGTAGGTTTATGTTTTTTAGTTTATTTTATAATTTTATTTTTATTTATGTTTTTCATTTTAGTTTATTTTTTAGGTTTATGTTTAGCTTTATATTTATTTTTAAGATTAGTTTTATTTTTTTTATTTTTTAGGTTTTGGTTTTATTTCTTATTTTAGGTTTAGGTTTAGGTTTTTATTTTATTTTCTTTGGTTTAGGTTTTATGTTATTATTTTAGGTTTATTTTTAAGTTATATTTTTAGTTTAGGTTTAGGTTGATTTTAGTTTCTTTTATTTTATTTAATTTAGCCACGTTTAGGTTTAGGTTTTTTTATTTCAAGTTTAGGTTAAAGTTTTATTTATTTTAGTTTTATTTAAGTTAATTTTATTTTTATTGTAGGTTTTTTTTTTTAATTTAGGGTTTAGGTTTTATTTTTTATATGGTTTTAGGTTTTATTTTTTTATGTTTATTGGTTAGGTTTAGGTTTTCATTTAGTTTTTATTTTATTTTATTTTAGGTTTATTTCATTTTTATTTTATGTTTAGGTTTTATTTTATTTCAATTTTTTATTTTTAGGTCGATTTAAAGTTTTAGTTTAGTTTGGGTTTTCATTTATTTTATTTTAGTTTAGTTATTATTTTTTATTTTATTTTATTTTTAGGTTTAGGTTTAAGTTTAGGTTTATGTTTTAGTTCAGTTTTTATTTTATTTTATTAAGATTTATATTTTTTTATTTGTTTTAATTTTAGGTTTTATTTAGTTTAGGTTTAGGTTTTTATGTTTTTAGGGTTTAGGGGGGTTTGGGGTTTAGGGTTTAGGGTTAAGGGTTTAGGGTTTAGGGTTAAGGGTTTTAGGGTTTGGGGTTTATGGTTTATGGTTTAGGATTCAAGCTTTATTTATTTTAGTTTAGTTTATTTAAATTTAGGTTTATGTTTATTGTTTGTTTTAAGTTTAGGCTTTTTTTTTGTTTAAGGTTTAGGTTTTATTCTTTATTTTTTCTTTAGGTTTAAACTTTTATTTAGCTTTTATTTTATTTTTTTTAGGTTAATTTTATTATTATTTTATATTTAGTTTTTATTTTATTTAGGTTTGTTAATTTTTAGGTTTATTTTATTTTTTTATTTTAGTTTAGGTTTTTATTTATTTTAGTTTAGTTTATTTTTTATTTTTTATTTTATTTTATTTTTATGTTTAAGTTTAGGTTTAGGTTTAAGTTTAGGTTTTAGTTTAGGTTTTTATTTTATTTTATTATTTTATTTAATTTTAGTTTAGGTTTTTTCTATTTATTTTATTTTTAGGTTTAGGTTTTTAAGTTTTAGTCTTTAGGGTTTAGGGTTTAGGGTTTGGAGTTTAGAGTTTTAGTGTTTAGGGTTATGGTTTATTCTATTTTTTTAATTATTTTAGGGTTTATGTTTATTTTTAGTTTATTTTATTTTATTTAGTTTAGGTTTAGGTTTATGTTTAGTTTATTCTAGGTTTAGGTTTAAGTTTTATTTATTTTAGTTTTAGTTTAGGTTGATTTTATTTTTATTTTAAGGTTAGGTTTAATTTTTTATTTATTCTTCATTTTATTTTTTACGTTTAAGCTTAGGTTTATTTATTTTATTTTAGGTTTATTTTATTTTAATTTTAGGTATAGTTTTTATTTTATTTAGGGTTTTTTGTTTAGTTTATGTTTTTATTTATTTTATTTTTAGTTTAGGTTTAAGTTTTAGTTTAATTTAATTTAATTTTTTATTTTATATTGGTTTAGGTTTTCTTATTTATTTCATTATTAAGTTTTATTTAGTTTAAGTTTAGGTTTTTAGCTTTTTACTATTTAGGGTTTAGGGTTTAGGGTTTAGGGCTTGTGGGTTAGGGTTTAGGATTTTGAGTTTTGGGTTTAGAATTTAAGGTTTTTTTTTTTTTTTTTTTTTGGGAAGCCCCATGTAGGGGGTATTTTATTGCCACAAAAAGAGGGTTACAAGGTCCTTAGAGGGGATAAACTCCAGAACTAGTGCTCAAAGAGCTACAATCAGCCTAAGGAGTAAATCCCCTATCTAAGTACATCCAAAAGCAAAAGAAGGCATTAAAGCAATCAAAAGATACAATTAGATTAACATAAAAAAGCCAAAGGAAGATTAGGGCCAATGCTCACAGGACGTGAGAATGCATGACACTATGGAGCAAACCTGCAAGAGGACAAGAAAGAAGCACCTGCAAAAATGTAAATGGAAAGAAATTAGAGCAGTTAAGGTAATACAGACATAATGATAACTGAAAATAGCATAATCTGAGTATGATAGTAAAGAATTGTGATAGAGAAGGCTCAAGCTCAGTCACACCAAGTTGGGGCAGATGAAAATATGTGCATCCAAACTTCAGCAGAAGGGTT
The DNA here is from genome assembly GCA_021442155.1 of Cymbidium sinense. NCBI lineage: Eukaryota > Viridiplantae > Streptophyta > Magnoliopsida > Asparagales > Orchidaceae > Cymbidium > Cymbidium sinense. The sequence goes on from CM038216.1 coordinate 45,381,686, forward strand.
ACATCACAAGAGCTACTACCAAACCAAAAGGAAGTGAAATCATCACATCCATCATAGCCAACAAACCTGTGAGAAGATAACAGCCAGTTGTTGAAAGTCTTATGGTCTTTATTACCTACAAACCTAAACAAAACTATATATAATATAGAGAGGAAATTGGAAAGGGCAGAAAGATAAGGTCATGAAAATTATCATCAATATAGTCACCCTGACATGAGGATACTTATACATATGAAATAGGCCGCATAAAACCATCCACAAGAAAAAGAACGGTGGTAGCCAAATCCTAAGCAAGTCGATGAGCCTATAAGTAACACCATCCCAAACATATGATATATATATATGAATCTTTCGCCGAGTACTAGAAGCAAAGTCCAGAAAATGAGCCCAATCATAGTAATGAGTGCAGATGTGAACAAACCCCTTAATGATATCCATATCAGTAGTTGGCAAAAAGCATTTGTAAAGGAAGGCAGCATAATCCAATATCAAAAATAGTACCAAATAAAGATAGTCAGAACTACAGCTCCAGTAGCAGCATACTCGACAAAAAATCGGATAATCCAGATCAACAAACAACCAAGACAGCAAGATAACAAACGACAGCAGTTGTCCAAAGTACCACCCATTCAGAATAGACATTACATTCCAAGGAGATAGCAACATAAGCCTAACTGAACCCAGATGGGAATAAAAATAGCAGCAGCTAATGTAGATCACAGCTATCAGAAAATGAACAACAGCCCAGACACAAACATCAAAGGAAATCATAAAGCCAACCCCAACAACAAAATAGTTAGTACAACATTGGAACCCACCACAGGATAAATCAGAATGGGGATTCAAATTAGGGTCCTCATTAGAATCCAAAAAAAACAAGACAACAGATAACCAAGACAAGAAATAGCCAAGATAGCAACAACCAAGACAGCCACAGCAAAGACAGCAAGGGACAATAAGATGGCCATAGAGCCTCTCAATCAGAGAAGACATTGCAATAGTTAGCAACCAAGTAGATAGAGCATAGAAACATGGATCGAAAAAGCAACATCCTAGACACCAATGACCAAAAATAATCAGAACAATAAAGTCAGAAATAGCTTGCTAAACATAGGACCCTAAAGTCCTACAACCAACAAAGATAGAGCCAACATTGGAATCCTGAGAAATAAGGATAGCAAATATCCAAGACAACAAATAGCCAAGATAACAAAAATCAGCTAGCTGACCAGAGAAACACCCATTCGAAATAAACAGTGCAATAGATACAAGTTTAACTGAAAGAAGATGGAGAAAAGGGCAGCAGATAAAGTAGGCCATAGAATTTAGATGATAAGTATATAATAAACCAATAAAGAGATTCAAATCAAAAGCCACCAAGCAGTCAACAACTTCAATAGAGTTTGAACAAAACAAACCAAAACCCCGTAAGTAGCATGTAGTATTAGTCCGCCAACAACCGCTTGCCCAATTGTTAATAGCAAAACAAATGACAAATAAAAGGCAAAAGAAATAGAATAACCACAAAGACAAGGGTAGCAATAAAACAAAAATTATACCCACCATATAAAATTCAAATAAAAAATAGAGATGTAAAGTAGCAACAGAAAGGGTTCAAAAGATAATCAACAGAAAAAAAAAACCTTCCAGATAAAGATGATCAAGCTAGCAGCTAAACCCAGAACCACATTAAAGGCAAACTGAGAAACCATAAAGGAAGTCCAAACCTGTAATGAATTAATAAAATTGAACAAGAAATTGCAAAATCTCTCTTGGCAGATTGGGAATATGAGGTTGGGCAAAACAATAAGCAAGACAACACCAAAGACCTGAACCGGATAAACAACCCTAGAATGTTTGCTAGATAAAAGACTCAATGATCCAGACCATCCAACAATCAAGAAAGAAAATAATAGTAGGTTGGCCATAAAACTAACCATTCAAATTATACAATGCATAAATTAAATCCCATGAAGTTAAGGAAGAAGTCTGGCCAAGACTAGCTGAACCAGGATATAAAAAATAGCGGTGAAAATAGCAAGATCCTGTGTTTTAACAAAGATAAACATTCAGAAAAATGAGATATAAGAAATAGTCTAGTAGAAAAATAAAAGCCATATTATAGTCTACAACCTCAATAGAGGCCAACTGAACAAAATAAAAGAAAACCCAAGAAGCAGCATGAGGAGCAATAATCCAGATCAGCCAACATCTAGGATAGTAATTACCAACAAGTTGGATCTGCACAATTTTAACAGAGCCAAAAGGTAAAAAACAATAGATTAATCGATCAAGAGTTGGATGAGAACAAAGAAAGACAAATAAGAACACGAGGCAACAAAAAGCTAATAAACACAGGGTTAGATAGCAGGACAGTGAATCCAGAAATCCAACAGCCATAGGTTAAAATAACACTATAATTATTGCAACCATAAGATAAGCCAATAAAAAGTAGTGGGGAAACAGAGCTACCATAAGGGTTCAAGAGGGTATTATCAATGAAATCCATTAGAGAAATCAGGCTTGCAATAGAACTACCCTCCTCAGAGAATTCAGACTGAAAGGAATTCATTAAACAATACCAAACCTGCAAAGAACCATTAATAATAATAAAGGTATTGCATTTTCTTTCCTTATAGGTATGTAAGCTGGGGTTAGCATATACATTCAGGAAATACATTAAACCAACTCCAAGATCAGCTTGTTGGACAAAGGGTTCAAAAGCCCAACTGCCAATAATGAAACCTTTAACATAGATGTAGCATCCAGAAATAGTAAGACCCCAAACAAGCTTGGGATAATTAAACCAATGCCACTTAAAAAGGACCAAAGGAGTAATATGATGATGCATCGATTCCAAAGAAGCAAGAAGACATTAACAAGAAAAAATAGTAGAGGCAAGAAGCTAAAGCTAAGATAATTAAACCAATAGCACGTGCCACAGAGATCAACAAGTAAACAACAAGGGATATCAATTTGATGCATCAGCAAAGACCAAAGAAATAATAACCGTAAATAGAAAATGATCAAGCAATAAAAGAGGTATTGAAACAGGTGAATCCAATAGGTTAGATTAATTTCTGAGATAAGGAAACCCATTATTGTCCAGATTAACCAAGCCATGCAAATGTTTAGGAAGGGTTAGTTGATCAAAGAATTTTATTCCATCCAATCTAGCACCCGATGGCAGACATGCATTACCCTCACCATACATGAGTGAAGTTAAAATTAAGTTGGGTAAGAAGAGAGTTAGTTTGCTTGAGAAGGTAATACAAGTGTTGCTCATTTTGGTGGAAGTCAAAAGATCAATCAGCATAAGGGCATCCACCTCAATCCAAATATTGAGCCAACCATTTTGAAGGCAAATCTCAAGAGCTTTATACACCATAAGCTCAAAGAAAAGGAACAGAGCAAGAATTAAGGGGTAGGTAAAAGCACATAGGACTTTACAATGAAGATTTAAAAATGCCACCACAACTGAACCTTTATGAGAGCCATCAATGTTAATTTTAATAGTATGATCATGAGGTTTTACCCAATAAATAATCTTGTCATTTCTACAGTAGGGTTGATCCGGTAAGTTAAGACCCAGTTTATTGGCCACAAATTTACAACCTTTGAAATATTTGTAATGAATGAGATTGGCATTAAATAAGTCATGAATTTTGTTTTTAATTCTCAAAATTATTCTCATGTGGTTCATAGGGATCTCATGATGTTTTGCATCATTTTTGTCCATCCATATGAACCAAATAAGGGTGATAGCAATTATGACTTTAATGTGACCTTTAATAGTGTTGTCAAAATAAACTTCAAGAAGTTGATATAAAGTTACGGAGCCATTGAAAATGAAAATGTTAAAGAGATCATCATACCAAATCTAGAGTTTAAAAGCAATGGCTTTGTTAACAAAGACATGGTTCACATTCTCAATGTGAAAGCAACATTGGAATTTTGAAGGGAATTGAAAACCTCTATCCCATAACAAAGAGTCAACATGGATGAAGTTTTTCAAAATACACCAAGTAAGAACATAATAAGAAGTAGGGATAGTGATATTCCAAATTTTGAGAAACACATTGGAAGAAACATGAGTTTCTTTGATGTGAAGCCAAATATTTTTAAAGTTGAAATCACCATTATGTGAGAGCTTCAAAAGGATCTAATCTTGATTGGTAAAAATGATAGGAATAGTAGTGAGTTTGTTCAAGAGAAAAGAAGGAATATAATCAATAAGCTTACTATTGTTCCACATATTATTCTGCCAGAAATATTTCACTTTAATAGCGGAAGTGGAATGGGTGGAGAGTAAGTCGTCAATGGGGAACCATAGTTAATCCCCCAAAAAATTAAGGATTCGGCATCCCATTTGATGGAACAAAGTCTTTTCCAAACAGGAGAGTCTCCCACTATATAGGGACAAATGAGGAGGTGCTTACACTGACAATATTTAGCAGTCATGAAATTAGCCCAAAGACTATTATTACTCCTAAAATTCCACCAGAGTTTATAGGAAAAGGCAGTGATAGCTTCTTTGATTGGCTTACATCCAAGACCACCTTCGGCGAGACTGCCATAACTTTTAACCCAAGAGGTCCAATGCATTCTTTGAGAGGAGTTATTAGAGCCCCAAAAAAATTTATTAAAGAGATGCTCAATTCTATTAATGATAGAAATGGTCGACACAATGGTTTGGATGAGATACAAAGGAATGGAATTAAGAGTGCTCTTAATCAAGGTGAGCCTACCACCAAAAGAGAGTAAATGAAATTTCCAAACAAAAATTTTATTGGAGATTTTCTGTATAAGATCATCAAAAAGATGAGATCTTTTTTGACCTTTAAAAAGCCGAGCCCTGAGATAATTAATAGGATGTTGATGTAGCTAAAAATTAGTAATTCTGGAGATTTGGCTGAGCCTATTGGTAGGGATTTTAGTGGAAGGAATGAAACAACAATTTCCATCACTGAGAAAGAGGCCACTTTCTTTTCCAAATTCATTTAAAAGGTTCTTAATAGTTTTAATGTGATGAATGGAGGCATTACAAAAGATTATAAAATCATCAGCAAAACTGAGATGAGAAACAGGGATACCACCATGAGTTTTAAAAAACATGGCAGAATTTTTATTGAAAAGATCATTTAGGCTCCTCAAAAGATATTCAACAGCAAGAATAAAAAGAGAGGGTGATAGGGGGTCTCCTTATCTCAAGCCATGCCTTGAAGTAAAGAAACTGAGTGACTCACCATTCATGATAACAGAGAACCAAACATTGGTAATTCAGTTTTTGATAAGTTGGATGAAATTATCAGAAAACCTAAACAAATATAAGATTTGAAAGAGGAAATCCCATGAGAGGTTATCAAAGGCTTTTGAGATATCTAGTTTGAGGAGGATGTTGCCACCTCTATTAGGAACATTAATGTCATGAACCAGCTCTTAGGCAAGAAAGATATTGTCGAATATAGCTCTATTTTTAATGAAGCCAGTTTGGTTCGGAGAAATAATTTTAGGGAGTAGCGAACTTATCTTATTATTAATTAATTTAGCAATGAGTTTTTGAAAGAAGGTGCAAAGGCTGATAGGTCTAAAATCTACCCAAGAATCAAGATTATTAGTTTTGGGAATGAGGACAATGGAAGTGCTAGAAAAGTATCTAGGTAAAGGGCTACCATCAAAGAAGTCAACAATAACATCGACAAGGTCAGACTTAATAAAAGGCCAACAATACTAAAAAAAATGGGTCGTGTAGCCATCAAGGCCAGCAACAGAGTCAGTGTTCATGCTATTGAGAGTACTACTGATCTCAGCTTTCATAGGGCACAAAGTGGGTAGATGATTCTCATCATTAGTAATCATAGAGGGGATAAGGTGTGTGTTGGAGAGTGCTTCTGAGGGAGGGTTGATGTTTAATAAATTTTGAAAATGTTGTATGACAGAATCTTTAATTTCAGTCTTATCAGTGATCCATCTACCATTAATATTTTTGATTTTTTGAATAGAGTTTAAGGCTTTCCTTTTGTTGAAACGAGCATGGAAATACCTTGTATTTCTGTCACCATCAGTAATATGTTTGCTAGCAGCCTTTTGACGCTAGTAGGTTTCCTTCATATTCTGATAATTGATCAAGTTATCTTTAGCAGTGTTCATCTCATCAAGCTTACTAGATCGCTTAAGACAAAGATCTTCAAGGGAGCAAACTAATTGTTCCATAATTTTGAGATTGGCAAAAAGATTTTTAAAATGATGCTTGTTCCACCAATTTAGATTTTGTTTAAGTCTTTTGAGCTTAAGACAAAATACAATCATGCCTTTAACATAATTATCTAGGTGAATAGGGGCCATCCAATTAGTGGAAACAACATTAATGAAATCATGATGTTGGGTCCACATATTTTGGAATCTAAAAAGAGAAGGGGAGGAAAGATTACTGGAAGAGGTTTTGATAGAGATCAAAAGAGGAGCATGGTCCGACAAAGTTCTGCTCAAATGCTCGATAGAAGTGAGGGGTCATTGATTGATCCAAAGGGAATTAAAAAGGGTCCTATCAAGCCGCTGCCAAAGTCTAGAGTTATGACACGTATAGTCGGAGCCAAAAAAACTAATATCAATTAGGTTGCAATCAAGGATCATATTAAAGAAGTCTTCTATGGAATGGATGTTAGGAGAGCAACCTCCCCTCCTTTCCGAAGAAGCGATAATAGTGTTGAAGTCACCCCCAACCAACCGAGGTTTTGTTAGAGGGAAGGTTCTTAAGTGATCCCAAAGGATGTTCCTACCAGCTCTATTACAAGAAGCATAGATAAAGGAACCAAGAGCAGAAAATTTACCCAATAAGATTTGAACATTAACCAATTGTTTGAGATCATAAAGGATAGAAATGTTGATTAAATTATTCTAAAAATACCAAATTTTATTACTAATATTATAAAAGAAATTTAGAAAGCCAAGCATTCTAGCAACATGTGTGATCTTAGAAGAGTGAATGAAAGGCTCAATAATAACAAGTAAGGTTATGTTATGAGTACGACAAAGGCTCCTAACCCGATTGCGGACAGTGAGAATCCCAATACCCCGAACATTCCAAATAAGAAAATTGATCATAATAAGGTGGAATGAAAAGAAAAGAGATAACTGAAAAATTGAAGGAGAAGAAAAAGAGAGAATGAAGCAATTATTTATGGGAAGTTAGAGAGGATTGAGTAGTTCTAGTGGAGCTATTAGTGAACATTCTAGCTTTAAGGGATTTTTTTTAATAACAGTTTGAAAAGGCCTATCTATGTCCAATGTATCTCCATCAGAAAGGGAGTGGTTGGTGATATTTAGAATAGAGCGATCTCATCAAAGCATTCCTAATGGTGATTTCTCCTTCTTCGGTATCAGAGTTAGGTTGAGGAATTGGATTAGCACGGATATCACTCTGAAGGGTAACAAAAAGAGAGGTTGTGACACCATTAATAGCACAAATTTTATTCTCATTTCCATGATGATTATTCAAATTTTGGTCCGTCACCAAAGTATCAACATTTTTTAGAACAATTCCAGAATTAGTTTTAAGATTTTGATCCACCTTGAGATTTCCATTCAAATCACCATGATGGTTCATATGAGTCAAGGGATTATCTTGTGATGCCAAATTATTACAAATAGGAGTAATGTTAAATAAGTTATCATTAGTTTCCTCATAAACCTCAATATCATTATTATTTCCAAGCTCAGATTATTCTCCAATAGGAAAATAAGTAGATAGTAAAGGTGTAGGGGTAGGAGGGTGAGTTCCATTTTGAGTAGCTTTAGGCACATAAGCAAACTTATTGGTTTTTTCATTTCCTAGAGAGGGTTTAGGATCTGACAATTTACTCTTTTTAAGATTAGGGTACACAAAGCATTCAGAGTGATCATGACCATGGATCTTACAGTGTGTGCAAAAAATAGAGAACTTTTCAAATTCCACTTTCTGATTATACCCAAATTTTTTCAAACCGATCCAAACTTCTTTAGGATGCCTTTTGGTAATATCAATCTCAACCAAGATACGTTGATGGTGAGATCTCTGACGATATCGATTTGAAGGGGCCTACCAAAGAGAGCCCTAACCACAAATTGGACTTGATGGGTAACATAATGTATCCTCATGTTTGGAAAGTCTAGCCATAAAGGAACAATAGGGGATTCCTCTTTGACATCAAAAAGAGGTGACCATTTCAAGAGCCTCATTTGACAATTGTACACAAAATAGGAGCGACGAGCAAAGACTCTAGAGTAGTCTAAATCATTCGATAGCTAAATAAGGATATGCCTAGGATCAATCAATCTTATAGTGAAAATGCCTGAGAGCTTTAGGCTATGAAAGAAGGAATAGATATTATCAAGAGTTGGGTGACATAATGAAAATTTACCCACTAATGAAAACTCAAATGGCTTCCCCAATTTTTCCACATCAAGATCATAGCACATTACAGCCGACATTCGATGGAAAGAAGTAGAAATTAAGTTGACCGAAGCATTATATCAAGTGTTCTTACCAGATAGCGCATCTTTGAAGGATTTAACAGCAGGCGCAGTAACGGATTGAGTCAGATGCATACTACCTTGTAAATCAGGAGCCATAGCCGATGCCTCCAAGTTCAAAGAGCTCGGTTGCATGGAAGACAGTGTGTCTGCCATTGGAGGTCAAGGTAAACTAACATAAGTGGCTAAACCGAGAGCAAAAAACCTAAAAATTTGATCGGGAAGGGCCGAGAAGCGGCCAAACCATAAGGAAAATGAGAAGGAACACAAAATTGCTAGAGAGAGCCGCGCGGGTGAGGAGAGAGGAGAACCAAATCTATTTGGGTTTTGGGTTTGGGTTTAGAGTTTAGGGTTTATATTTTAGGGTTTAGAGTTTAGGGTTTTAGGGTTTAGGGTTTAAGTTTTTAGGATTTAGGGTTTTTCCTTTTTTTTGAATAGAGAACAAATTCATATTCAACATTTGTTCTTCTTGATTTCATCAACCAAGTAACACACTAAGTTTTTTAAGACACAAGCGATGATATAGATCAAGAATGAGCAAGCATAGAGCAAATCAAAAACCCTATATAACTAGAACTGTCTCATCTATAAAGGCACTATTCTATAAGCAGATTAGATCCGGTTCTTGATCTCGGTTCCCATCAAAACCACCCAGGCCTCTCGAGTAGCACAATCCACCATTATATCCCCGATCTCTCCCACCACCACCACCACAGCTCTAACCTCCATCGCTCCTCCCACTTCCATAATCACCACTACTCCGACCACCAACTCCATATCCACCAGCACCTCTCGATCCACCACTAACACTATGATAACCACCGCCTCCTCCTTCACCATCATCGCTTGATCTAGACTGAGCCTAGTTGACGGTGATGTTCCTACCATCAAGGTTTTGTCCATTGTTAGGGTTTAGGTTCAGGTTTAGGTTTATTAGGTTTTCTTTTCTATTTTTTTAGGTTATATTTTTAGATTTAATTTTTATGTTTAGTTTGTTATTTAGTTTTTATTTTATTTTATTATAAGTTTATTTTATTTTTATTTAACTTTTAGTTTTTGTTTTATTTATTTTTTTATTCTTAAGTTTACTTTATTTTTTAGTTTAGTTTAGGTTTTTATTTATTTTGTTTTAGTTTATTTTATTTTATTTTAAGGTTTAGGTTTATGTTTTAGTTTAGGTTTCTATTTATTTTATTTTATTTAGGTTTAGGTTTTTTTTTAGGTTTAAGTTTTCAAGTTTTTAGGGTTTGGGTCTAAGGTTTAGGGTTTTAAGGTTTAGAGTTTTAGGGTTTAGGGATTAGGGTTACGGTTTAGGGTTTAGGGTTTAGGGTTTAGGTTTTTAATTTTAGTTTATTTTTTATGTTTAGGTTAAGGTTTGGGTTTAATTTTTAATTTAGTTTTATTTTTATTTTATGTTTTAAGTATATGTTTTATTTTTTATATTTATTTTTAGGTTTAGGTTTTTATTTTATTTTTTAGTCTTAGGTTTTAGGTTTTTATTTTAGGTTTATTTTTAGGTTTTATTTTTAGTTTAAGTTTAGGTTTATTTTAGTTTATTTTATTTTATTTACTTTAGGTTTAGGAATAGGTTAAGGTTTTATTTATTTTAGTTTAGGTTTAGGTTTAAGTTTTTTTTTTAGTTTAGGGTTTCAATTTTATTTTTTATTTTCTTTTAGGTTTTATTTTTTGATTTATTTTTTAAGTTTAGGCTTTTATTTAGTATTTCTTTTACTTTATTTTATTGCAGGTTTAGTTTTTATTTTACTTAGGTTTTTAATTTTATAGTTTTATTTTGGTTTTTATTTATTTTATTTAATTTTAGTTTTTTTTTTATTTTTAGTTAGGTTTAGGTTTAGGTTTTATTTAGTTTAGGTTTATGTTTCTAGCTTTTTTGGGTTTAAAGTATAAGGTTGAGGGTTTATGGTTAGTTTAGAACTTAGGGTTTAGGGTTTAGGGTTTGGGGTTTAGGGTTTAGGGTTTATGGCTTAGGGTTTAGGGTTTAGGTTTTAGGGTTTAGGGTTTAGGGTTTAGGGTTTTAAGGTTAGGGTTTAGGTTTAGGGTTTAGGGTTTAATGTTTAGGATTTTTAGGGTTTGGGGTTTAGGGCTCAGGGTTTAGATTTTAGGTTTAGGTTTTAAGGTTTTTTGTTTTTTTTAACAGAGAAGAAATTCAGATTTAACATTTCTTCTTTTTGATTTTATAAACCAAGTAACACACCAATTTTTCTAAGACACAAGTCACGACATAGATAAAAAATAAGAATGCATATCCACCAAGACCTCCAAATCCACCCCCACTACTCCTCCCGCCTCCATAACCACCACTTCTCTGACCACCACCTCCATATTCACCAGCACCTCCAGATCCTCCACCACCACTACGATAATCATCACCACTACCTTTGCCTCCTCCACCAGATCAAGACTGAGCCTGGTTGATGGTGATGTTCCTATTATCAAGGTTCTGCAAATTTTTACAGTTTAGGTTTAGGTTTATTAGGTTTTAGGGCTTAAGTTTATTTTTTAATCTTTTTAGTTACTTTAGGTTTAGGTTTAGGGTTTGGTGTTTAGGGTTTAGGGTTTAGTGTTTAGGGTTTAGGGTTTAGGGTTTAGGGTTTAGGGTTTAGGGTTTAGAGTTTAGGGATTAGGGTTTAAGGTTTAGGGTTTTAGGATTTATGATGTTAGGGTTTAGGGTTTAGGGTTGTAGGGTTTAGGATTTAGGGTTTATGGTGTAGGGGTATTTTTAAATAAAAAAATTAAGTAAACTAGTAGGTTTAGGTTTATTTAGTTTATGTAGTTTATTTAGTTTATTTTATATTTTTCTTTAGGTTTATTTTTAATTTTTATTTAGTTTAGTTTATTTATTTATGTTTATTTATTTTAGTTTAGGTTTTTTATTTTAGTTTATTTTTTAGGGTTTTATTTAGGTTTATGTTTATTTTTTGTCTAGTTTTATTTTTATTTTATTTTTTAGGTTCAAGTTTTATTTTTTATTTTTAGGTTTAGGTTTCTGTTTTAGTTTATTTTTTTAGGTTTTGGTTTTAGGTTTATATTTTTGTTTATTATTAGGTTTTATTTTTATTTAAATTTTAGGTTTATTTTTAGTTTATCTTTTTTTATTTTATTTAGGATTTTGGTTTAGTTTATTTTAGTTTTAGGTTTAGGTTTTATTTAGTTTAGTTTAGTTTATTTTAGTTTAGGTTTAGGTTTATTTTATTTTGTTTATTTTAAGTTTAGGTTTCATTTTTTGAGTTTACGGTTCAGGTTTTGTTTTTTTATTTATTTTATTTTTCATTTTTTATTTAGTTTTTATTTTAGGTTTATTTTATTTTTGGTTTTTCCTTTAGTTTTTATTTTTTTTAGGGTTTTTATTTTTAGGTTTATTTTTTTAGTTTAATTTATATTATTATTTATTTTTTATATTATTTTATTTATAGGTTTTGGTTTAGGTTTAAAATTAGGTTTTTATTTTATTTTATTTTTTATTTTATTTAGGTTTAGGTTTTTTATTTATTTTGTTTTTAGGTTTTATTTAGTTTAGGTTTAGGCTTAGAGTTGAGGGTTTTGAGTTTAAGGCTAGTTTTAGAGTTTAGGGTTTATGGTTAGAGTTTTTTTTTTTTATATTTTTATATTTTTTTTATTTCTTTTAAATTAAGTGAACTGGTAGGTTTAGGTTTATTTAGTTTATTTTTTATTTATTTTATTTTATTTTATTTTTTATTTTTATTAAAGTTTATTTATATTTTAACTTTTATTTAGTTTTTTATTTAGTTTTTATTTTATTATAATTTTGGGTTACTTTATTTTTAATTTTGGTTTAGTTTTTATTTTATTTAGGTTTTTTATTTTTTAGTTTAGTTTAGGTTTTTATTAATTTTATTTTATTTTAGTTTTTATTTTTTATTTTATTTCCTTTTATGTTTAGGTTTTAATTAATGTTTTTATTTTATTTTATTTTATTTATTAATTTTCTTTTAGTTTATGTTTTTTTATTTATATTATTTTTAGGTTTTATTTAGTTAAGGTTTACGTTGTAAGCTTTAGGGTTTAGGGTTATTTTAGGATTTTGGGTTTAGGGTTTAGGGTTTGGGGTTCAGGTTTTAGGGTTTAAGATTTAGGCATTACGGTTTAGTGTTTAAGGTTTAGGTTTTAGGTTCAATGGCTCATCAAAAACCAACTAAAAAATTAAGCTAAGAAAATTATAATCTAAGATAAGGTAATCTAGGGTTATCCAGATTGACCAAACCCCTTAATAGTTTAGACAAATTTTGATTGTCAAATAAAGTGAAATCATTTAATTTGGCACCTAAAGTAGCCAAGAAATCAGCACAAGCATTACCTTCACAAAGGATATGAAAAATTTTATAACAAACTTGAGAAAGTAGATTTTTAGTATGATTGAGAAGATAAAATAAATCAGCATTTCATATTCTATTAGAGTTTAGCATGTCAAGAAGAAAGAGTGCATCAACTTCAATCCACATGTTGAGGAAACCTTTATTCAAACAAATTTCAATATCTTTATTGATAGGCATAAGCTCAGTATAGATAATAATGCAGGCTTTGAGAGGATACACAAAAGCACAAATCACGCACAGAATCCCCAAGAATACCAATACCATATTTATTGGAAGCAATAGAACCAACAATATTCACTTTAATCAAATTTTCTTTGGGTTTGATCCAATGGATAATCCAAGCTCTTTTGTAAGAGTGAACATCAGGCAGAATGATGCCCAATTTTTTAGACACAAATTTACAACCTCTAAAATGAATGTTACTAATATGATATGCATTAAATAGAGCATGAATTTTTTCTTTGGTTCTAGCCAGGATCCTTTTATGGCTCATAAGACTACCAAGATATTTAGCATCATTTTTGTCCATCCAGATGAACCAGATAAAGGTAATTGCAACTAGAACTTTGATATGACCTTTCATAATTTTTTGGAAGCATACTTCAAGAAGTTGATATATGGAAAGAGAGCCATGAACATAGTTGGTATTAAATAAATCATCATACCATAACCATAATTTAGAAGCAATAGTACCATTGACAAAAACATGATTAACATTTTCAATATGAAAGCAACAATAGAACTTTGAAGGAAAATAAAACCCTTTATTCTATAGCAAAGAGTCCACAAGAATAAAGTTATTCAAAATCCTCCAAGTTAAAAGTGAATAAGAAATGAGAATGATATTATTCCAAAGTTTACTAAAAACATTAGAGGAGTTTTTCTTATCTCTAATAAAAGTCCAAACCTCTTTAAGAAAAAAATCACCATTGTAAGAAAGCTTAAAGATAATTTGGTTAGGTTTGTTAGAGAAAATAGGGATATTTGTAAAGTTATCTAAAAGAGAAATAGGGATATAATTCTCATGTTTGTTCTCATTCCAAGTGTTATTATGCTAGAAAGAGTTAACTTTGATAGCTGTAGTAGAGTGGGTAACTAAAAGGGAGTCAATAGAGCCATTAAAAATTCAATTGTCTTGCTAAAAGAAAGAAGAACCCGAACGAATACCCCAAGATATTAATGGTTCAACAACCTATTTAATGGAGCAAAACCTTTTCCAAACCAGAGAGTCACCAACTTTATAAGCATAGATAAGAGGGTGTATACCTTGGAAATACTTTTTTCATCATAAAATTAGCCCAAAAGCTATCATTCTTTCTAAAATTCCACCAGAGCTTATGAGAGAAGGCAGTAATAGCATGAATTAGTTTGCAACGGAGACCACCTTCACCCAAGGGACCATAACAGTTATGTGAGGAAGTCCAATGCATTCTTTTAGTAGAATTATTGGATCACCAAAATAATTTATTAAGCAAGCAATCAATTTTGATAAGAGTAGCATTAGTGGGGATAATAGTTTGAATCAATTAATAAGGCATTGAATTGCAAGTGCTTTAAGAATAGTGAGCCTGTCACCAAAGGAAAGTAAATGAAATTCCCAAATAGAAATATTGTTTAAATTTTTTTGAATTAACTCATCCAAAAGATGGGATCATTTTGGATCTTTAAAAAGAAGAGCGCTCAAGTACTTAAGAGGAAGGTATTGATGTTTAAAGTTAGTGATATGCAGGATTTGATTAATTTTATTATTGGAGATGCTTGAAGAAGTGATAAAACAACTTTTCTTATCATTGATAGATAAACTACTTTCTCTACCAGATTTATTTAAAAAAATCTTAAGATTGTTGATATGATGAATAGAAGCATTGCAGAAAATAATGAAATCATCTACAAAGCTTAAATGTGAAACATTAAGACCACCAAGAGTTCTATAATATATACTAGGATTATTTAAGAATATATCATTGATGCTCTTAGTTAAGTACTCAATAATAATAATACATAAGGAAGGAGATAATGGATCCCCTAGTCTTAGGCCATGGAAAGAAGGAAAGAAGCCCGAGACTTCCACATTAAGAAAAATAGAAAACCAAACATTATTAATACAATTTTTAATAAGAAAGATAAATTTATCAGAAAACCTAAAAAAAATTTAGAATATAGATAAGGAAATCCCAGAAGATATTGTCAAAAGCTTTGGTAATATCTAATTTGAACATAATGTTGCAACCTCTAGTCTTAGCATCTAAATCATAAATTAATTAATGAGCAAGCAGAATATTATCATAAATAGATCTACCTCTAACAAAATTAGTTTGGTTTAAAGAAATAATCCTATGAAGTAAAGGACTGAGCCTGTTATTTAGAATTTTGAAAATTAATTTATTGAAGAAGGTGCAAAGAATAATAGGTCTAAAATCACTCTAATAGTCTGAATCATCTTTCTTAGCTATGAGAACAATAGAAGTGCTAGAAAAATATCTAGGAAAAGGATAACCGTTAAAAAAAAATCAATCAGAGCCTCAACCAAATTATTTTTAATAATATACCAACATTTTTGGAAAAAGTTGAATAATGAAAGATTTTTAGCAGGTAATCATTTCTACTAAAATGGGTAGTGAAACCCTCCGGACTAGCAACATAATCTATGTTCATGCTATTAAGAACTTTATAATTTTCCTCTTCATTTGGTATGATAGTAAGCAAATCATTATCATTATTGGTTATAATAGAAGGAATAAAGTATGATTTAGAAATAGCTTCATAAGATCAACTCTTATTAAGCATATTTTTAAAGTAATTAATGGTCTAATCCTTAATATTATTATTCTTCGTAATCCATTCTCCATTGTCATCTTTAATTTTTTGAATATTATTTTAAGCTCTCTTTTTATTAACTAAAGCATTGAAATATCTAGTATTTCTGTCAACACCCATAATATGTTTGCTATTAGCTTTTTAGCGCTAAAGTGTCTTTCATATTTTGAAAATAAACAAGCTTACCTTTCACCTCAGTCAAGTCCTTAATCTTAGTAGGATCAGAAATAACAAAGACTTCAAGATCACAAACCATTTCTTTGATATTAGCAAAAACATTTTTAAAATAATGCTATTCCATAAACCCAAATTTTATTTAAGTCTTTTAAGCTTAAACCAAAATCTATTCATCCCCATAATCAAATTATCAGGATGTAGGGTGCTTTCCAATTGTTAGCCACAACATTAAAGAAATCAATTTGTTGAACCTACATGTTCTGAAATCAAAAATGAGAGAAATTTTTTAATCTATTAGAGTTATCTTTAATAGAAACCAAAAGAGGATCATGATCTAATAAGGTTCTACTTAAATGATCGATAGAAGTAATAGGACATTATGTAATTCAATGAGTATTAAAAAGAATCCGGTCAAACCTTTGCCAAAATCTAGAGTTTTACTAAGTAAAATTTGAACCCTTAAAGCCAATATCAATCAAATTTCAATCAAGGATCATATTGGAAAATTCTTCCATGTAATGAATATTAGGAGAGCAACCGCCACTTCATTTAGAAGAGAATAAAATAGTGTTGAAATCCCCACCACCAAACCAAGGTTTATCGACAAAGGTAGCAAAATTTCTCAAATTTTCCCAAAGAAGGTTTCTACCAGATCTATTTCAAGATTGATAGACAAAAGAGCCCAAAACACAATAGTCACCATAAGATATTTGAGCAATGACAACTTGTTGAAAATCATTAAGAATAGATACCTCCACAAAATTATTCCAAAAAAAAAATTTACTACTAACATTAGAGAAACATTTATTGAAATATATCATTCTAACAACATGGTTTATTTTATTTGCATGAATAAGAGGCTACAAAATAATAAGTAAAGAAATATTATGAGTACGACAAAGGTTTCTAATATGGTTACAAATAGACAGGGTATCAATCCCTCTATCATTCCAAATAAGAAGATTAAACATAAGGAAATAAAAAAAGGGGTTAAGAAAAGGTTAATTAAGAGAGGAGAGGGACGTCGTAGTAGATCTAGTGGTTTTAGATAATTTGGGAGGGTTTTAACATTTTTTTCTTTTTAGCATGATATGTTTGAAAACCATTTTCTTTTCCCATATAATCATCATCCGTGAAGGATTTATCATCATTAGTCACAGATTTAATAGAAGTCTTCTTTATATAGGTGAGTTCTTCTTCTTCCAAGTTATTAGAATTTATTATAGGAAAATGAGCATCGGGTATAGCAAGCGAGGGATCTGAAATAGATTTATTATGAAAGCAAGGGTGAACATCCAACCCTTCTTCTTCAACACCCACATTATTTGATAAAACCAAATCTTATTAAGAATTTAAATCATCCTTAACTAAAGTAATGTCAAGTTTTTGAAACTGAATATCATGAGAAACCAAAGCCATATTCACCCTTGAATTTAAATGATGCATAACATTGATATCCTCATTAATATTTTCAATTAAAGCATCATTTTCATTAAACAAAACCGATAAAGATGTGAGGATTGACTTAGAGGAAAAAGAATAATCTCCAAAAGTTTAGATAAATTATTATTTTCCACATTAGAAACCTTCAATTGCATAGAAGAAATAAGAGGTTAAACAGCCTTATTAGAAACATTCAATGAATCCTTTTTTTCTGAATTAACTTTTTGATATTTAACATTGGTCAGCCTAGGGTTAGGAAAAATAGTTTCCTTAGTAAGAATTTTCTTTTTTATGTGAGGATGCAGAATGAAACATTTAGAATTATCATGCTCATGGATTTTATAATGTGAACAAAAGACAGGAAAATTTTTAAAATCAACTTTCTTCATATAACCGTAATTTTAAGATCCAAACTAGATTTCTTCAGGGTGCTTCTTCGCAATGTCCAATTCAATAAGGATTCTAGCAAAAGAAGGTCGATATTTTGTAGCTATTTTCTGATCAATTTGCAATGGTTGAGCAAATAAAGCATCCACAATAAAATGGAATTCAAGATTAATGAAATGTATTTGCATATTAGGGAGAGAAATCCAAATAAGGGGGATTGGGGATTCCTCCCTAATATCAAATAATGGAGTCCATATCAATAACCTCATTTGAAAATTGAAAACAAAATAAGAACGATGAGCAAAAACACATGAGTAATCCAAATCATTTGTTAATTGAATCAAAATGTGGCGAGGATCAATTAAACCAATCATAAAAGCACCCAAAAGTTTCAGACTATGAAATAAATAGTGAATATTTTCCAGATTCGACCTATGAAGAGTAAACCTTCCAATCAAAGAAAATTCAAATGGCTTAGCAAGCTTTTCCATAATCAGATCAGAGCACATTATCGCATGCATTCCTTGAAAAGAAATCAAACTAAGTTTTAGGGACTCAAATGAATAGCTATCCTTACCAATAAAGATGTCTTTGAATGATTTTGAAGAAGCCAAAGCCAAGGTAGTTGATGCCCTAGTAGGATCCATTGGATCCGTTAGTGTCCCCCATAGAATCATCCAAAATGAAGTCAAGCCATGGCGTCACTCCAAGTAAAACATGAAAGTGGCCAACGACCATCGATTCCAGATGTAATCTAGTGAGAATCATGCTAAACAGCCGTGAAGTAGCTACCAGAAAGCCAAAAATGAGAGGGGAAAATGGGAATCACCAAAGCATGAGGTTGAGGGCTTGAGCAGAGGGTGAGTTTGGTGATGTGTATAATGGGCAGGGACATAGTCAATGCGAACTAATGACTCACGCTAACTAGAAATTTAGGTTTAGGTTTAGATTTATTAGGTGTTAGGGTTTATGTTTATTTTTAATTTATTAAGTTACTTTACATTCAGATTTATAGTTTGTGGTTTAGGGTTTAGGGTTAGGATCTATGGTTTAGAGTTTAGAGTTTAGGTGTAGGGATTAAGGTTTAGGGTTTTAGGGTTTATGCATTTAGGGTTTAGGGTTTAGGGACTATTAGGGTTTAGGATTTAGTGTTTATGGTTAGTTTTTGGGTCCAGGGCTTAGGGTTTAGGATTTAAGGTTTAGGGTTTTAAAAGAATGGTAGGTTTATTTAATTTATTTAGTTTACTTATTTATTTTTTATTTTAGTTTATTTTCTTTATTATTATTTAGGTTTATTTTATTTTATTTAGTTTGTTTATTTATAGGTTTATTTTAAGTTTAGGTTTTGTATTTTTTTTATTTTTTAGGTTAAGGTTTAATTATAGGATTTTTTAGGTAAATTAGATATTTAAAGTCCTTGTGATCTAGGGCCCAGGGTAGGCTCAAGGTTTATCATAGTGTAAGAGGGATTTTGGCTCACGTTTAGTGCCTTTTAGTTTGGGGTTAGGTTTTAGGGTTTAGTGGCCTAGGGTTTATGGCCCATAGTTTGGGTCTAGTTGGTTTTGGGGTCTGGTTTAGGGTTTAGGGAGGGCCCAGTTTAGCTCAGGGGGTTTAAGAAGGTGGGGTTTTAGTTTGGGGTTAGGTTTGGGTTTAGGGCTCATGCAGGATCTTAATTTCTTATGTGGTTTAGAGGATCAGTGGAGTTTTAGTGTTTATTTTAAATTAAGCAAACCATTAGTTTAGGTTTTATTTATTTGGATTTTTATTTATTTTAATTTATTTCTTATTTTATTTAAGTTTATTTTATTTTATTTAATTTATTTTAAGTTTATTCTTTTAATTTAGTATTTTATTTTAGTTTATTTTAGGTTAGGTTTATGTTTATTTCTTAGTTTAGTTTATTATTATATATTAGGTTTATGTTTCTTTTTTTTAGGTTTAGGTTAAGATTTTTATTCTATTTTTTTAGGTTTAGGTTTTATGTTATTATTTTAGGATTATTATTTAGT
Source organism: Cymbidium sinense (assembly GCA_021442155.1). Taxonomy (NCBI): domain Eukaryota; kingdom Viridiplantae; phylum Streptophyta; class Magnoliopsida; order Asparagales; family Orchidaceae; genus Cymbidium; species Cymbidium sinense. Next base: position 45,401,385 of record CM038216.1, read on the forward strand.
TTTATTTTTTAGTTTAGGTTTAAGTTTATTTTTAGGTATTTTATTTTATTTATTTTAGTGTTTAGTTTAGGTTTAGGTATATTTATTTTAATTTTTATTTTAGTTTAGTTTGAGGTTTATTTTATTTTGTTTATTTTTGATTCAGGTTAAATTTTTTAGTTATTTTTAGGTTTATTTTTTGGTTTAGTTTTTTATTTAGTTTTTATTTTATTTTATTTTAGGTTTATGGTTTTTTTCATTTAGTTTTTATTTTATTTAGGTTTTTTATTTTTAGGTTTATTTTATTTTTTAATTTATTTTTTTATTTATTTTATTTTAGTTTAGTTTTATTTTTTTATTTTATTTTTAATTTTAGGGTTTTTAATTTATTTTATTTTTAAGTTTTATTTTGTTTAGGTTTAGGTTTTTTTGTTTCTAGTGTTTGAGGGTTTATGGTTTAGGGGTTAGGGGTTTAGGGTTTAGGGTTTAGGGTTCGTGGTTTAGGGTTGTAATTTTTTGGTTTAGGGTTTAGGGTTTAGGGTTAGGGTTTTTTTATTTTTATTTTTATTTTTAGGGTTCAAGGTTTATGGTTTAAGTTTTAAGTTTAAGGTTTAGGTTTTGGTTTAGTGTTTTTAGATTTTGGTTTTTTTTAAACATAGAACAAATTCATATTCAACATTTCTTCTTATTGATTTCAACAACTAAGTAACACACCAGGTTTTCTAAGATACAAGTGATGACATAGATCAATAATGAGTAGGCATAAAATAAATCAAAAACCTTTAATAACTAAAACCGTCTTTACTATAAAGACGCACTTCCATAAGAAACTAATCGAATCGGCCGGTCTTCAGTTTCTTTAGTTTCCATCAGAACCACCATGACCTCTCGAGTAGCGGGATCCATCATCATATCCCTGATCTCTCTCTCCTTTACCACCAATCTTGTAACCTCTGTCTTTCCTCCCACTTCCATAACCACCAATGCTTTGACCACCACCTCCAAATCCACCAGCACCACCAGATCCCCCACCACCACTATGATAACCACCGCCTCCACCTTTGCCTCCATCACCAGATCTAGACTGAACCTATTTAACAGTGATGTTCCTGCCATCAAGGTTCTACCCATTCTTGGGTTTAGTTTAGGTTTTATAGTTTAGGTTTATTTTTTTTAATTTATTTAGTTACTTTTAGGTTTCCTTTAGGTTTGAGGTTTAGGGTTTAGGGTTAGGGTTTAGGAATTAGGGTTTTAGGGTTTATTATTTTAACATTTAGATTTAAGAGTTTAGGGTTTATATTTTAGTGTAGGTTTTGGGTTGGTTTAGGTTTAGGTTAGGGTTTAGGATAGTTTAGGGTTTATGTTTAGTGTTTGGGTTTTTAAAAAAACAAGAATGTTTAGGTTTATTTAGTTTATTTTTTATTTATTATTTATTTATTTTATTTTATTTTATTTAGGTTTATTTTATTTTTATTTAATTTAGTTTAATTATTCAGTTTATTTATTTTAGTTTAGGTTTATTTTAGTTTAGGTTTAGTTTAGGTTTATTTTAGTTTATTTCCATTTTATTTTTGAGTTTAGGTTTTATTTTATTTTTTAGGTTTAGGGATTTTTAAGGTTTATATTTTAGGTTTTAATTTTGGGCCTAGGTTTATTTTACTATTTTATTTTAGTTTAGGTTTAGTTTAGTTTGTTTTGGTTTAGGTTTAGTTTAAGATTTATTCATTTTAGTTTAATTAATTATTTAGCTTTAGGTTTTATTTATTTTATTTTTTTTTTAGTTTGGGTTATTTTTTTATTTTTTATTTCCTTTTAGGATTTGTTTTAGTTTAGGTTTTTATTTGATTTCATTTTTTTGTTTAATTTAGGTATAAGTTTTTCTATTTATTTTGTTTGTAGGTTTTATTTAGTTTAGATATTGTGGTTTAGGTTTTAGGTTTTGGGTAAGGTCTCGGATTTTTTTAGTTTAGGTTAGTTTTGTTTATGATTTTTTTATTTTTATTTTCTTTAGTTTTATTTTTTTAATAAACCGTAGTTTATGTTTATTTAATTTATGTAGTTGATTTTTTTGTTACTTTAGTTTATTTTATTTTTTATTTTTATTTAAGTTTATTTTATTTTATTTATTTTAGTTTATTTTATTATTTATTTTAGTTTAGGTTTTTATTTTAGTTTATTTTTTAACCTTTAGTTTTAGGTTTAGTTTTTTAGTTTAGTTTTATTTTATTTTATTTTTAATTTAGGTTTATTTTCTTTTATGTTTAGGTTTAGGTTTTCTTTTATTTTAGGTTAAGGTAGATATCTTAGGTTTATTTTATGTTTTATTTTGTTTAGGTTTAGGTTTATTTTAGCCCATTTTATCTTATTTAACCCAGTTTTTTAAGTATTTTAGTGCAGGTTTAGGTTTTATTTATTTATTTTAGTTTAGGTTTAGGTTTATTTTAATTTTTTAGGTTTAGGGTTTTATTTTAGTGTAGTTATATTTTATTTTTTTTTTTAAATTATTTTTTTAGGTTTATTTATGTTTAGTTTATGTTTTTTTTACAGTATGTATTTTTGTGTTTTATTTAATTTAGGTTTAGTGTTTTAGCTTTAGGATTTATGGTTTAGATATAGGTTTTAGGTATTGTAGGTTTGGGGTTTAGGGTTTGGGGTTTAGGGTTTAGGGGTTTAGGTTTAGAGTTTTAGGTTTAGGGTTTAGGGTTTGGTTTAAGGTTTTATGGTTTAGGGTTTAGGTTTTAGAGTTTAGGTTTTAAGTTTAGGCTGTGTTTAGTTTAGGTTTAGGGTTTTAGTTTTTTAAATAGAGCAAATTAAGATTCAACTTTTCTTTATTTTGATTTCATCAACCAAGTAATACACCAAGTTTTTTAAGACTCAAGTGACATCATAGATAAAAAATGAGATCGCATATTCACCAGCACCTCCAAATCCCCGATCACTGCTCCTCCTGCCTCCATAATAACCACTGCTCCAACCACAACATCCATATCCACCAACACCTCCAGATTCCCCACCACCATTGTGTAACCTCCTGCACCACCAGATCTAGACTCAGCCTTGTTGATAGTGATGTTCCTGTCGTCAAGGTTCTGCCAAGTCTTGGGGTTTAGGTTTGCAAGGTTTAAGGGTTTAAGTTTATTTTTTTTTATTTAGTTACTTCAGGTTTATGTTTAGGGTGTGGGGTTTAGGGTTTATGATTTAGGATTTAAGTCTTAAGATTTTTTTAAAATTAAGTAAACCAGTAGGTTTAGGTTTATTTAGTAAATTTAGTTTATTTTTTATTTATTTTAGTTTACTTTAATTTTTTTTTACTCAGTTTATTTTTTTATTTATTTAGTTTAGTTTATTTATTTTAGGTTTATTTTTTTCTTTAGGTTTTTATTTCATTTATTTTAGTTGAGTTTTATTTTTATTTTATTATTTAAGTTTAGGTTTTATTTTTTTATTTTGTTCAGTTCAAGTTTTATTTTTATTTTATAGTTGTGTTTTAGGTTTTATTTTAGGATTATTTTAGGTTTTATTTTTAGTTTAGGTTTAGGTTTAGGTTTAGTTTCTTTTAAGTTTAGGTTTAGGTTTATTTATTTTAGTTTAGTTTATTTTACTTTAGGTTTAAGTTTATTTTATTTTGTTTATTTTATTTTTATTTTAGGTTTAAGTTTTTTTTTTAGTTTTGGTTTTTTTTTAGTTTGGAGTTTAGGTTTTATTTTTTATTCTTTTTGGTTTATTTTTTAGGTTTAGGATTTTATTTTATTTTATTTTTGGTTTATTTTAGTTTTATTTTACATTTAGTTTTTATTTTATTTTTGTTTTTTATTCTTAGTTTATTTTATTTATTTATTTATTTTTTTATCTTTATCTATTTTATTTTATTTTTTATTTAGGTCAGTCCAGGTTTAGGTTTTAGTTTAGGTTTGAACATTTTATTTTATTTATGCTCACGATTTATTTATTTTATCTTAAAGTCTTTAGTTTAGCTCACACTTAGCATGGGCCCATGGCTCAGTGCCCAATGCCTCAGCCTGCAGGGCCTTAGTTTTAGGCCCAGGAGTGGCTCAGGATCAGCCTCCCGCCTTTGCCCTGGGCTCCAGTGGCCAGCCTGGGGCCTCAGGCCTAGCTGGCCTTAGAGCCCAGGACTCCAGGCCTAGGCTCAGGCCAAGGCCCAAGGCCTGCCTTGGCCTGGCCTGCCAATCAGAGCCAGGCTCAGGGCCCAGGGCCTCAACCCAGTTTAACCTGGCCAGGGCCTAGGCCTGTGGCCAGGGCCTGGCTCAGCCTGACTCCAGGACTCCAGGATCAGGGTCATAGCCTTGTGTGGCCAGCCTAGGGCCCACAACCCAGGGCCTAGTGCCCAGGAACAGGCATGTGGAGGGTCAGGGAGGCCTGTAGATCTTTCAAACAATTAAGAACCAACAGTTTAGGTTTATTTAGTTTATTTAGATTATTTTTTATTATTATATTTTTTATTACTTTTGTAGTTTATTTTTATTTTATTTAATCACATAACCTATTTAGGTAATTTTAGTTTATTTTGTGTATAGTTTATTTTAGTTTATTTTATCCATTTTGTTTATGTTTTATTTTTAGGTTTAGGTTAAAGCATTTATTTTATTTTATGTTTAGTTTTAGGCATTTATTGGTATATTTGTAGGTTTTATTTTTAGTTTAGTTTAGGTTTATTTTAGATTATTTTATTTTATTTAGTTTAGTTTAGTTTATTTAGTTTAGGTTTAGGTTTTATTTCTTTAGTTTAGTTTAATTTAGCTTTGGTTCAAGTTTATTTTATTTTATTTATTTTAGTTTTATTTTAGGACTAAGTTTTTTTCATTTAGTGTTCAGGTTTTATTTTTTATTTCTTTTGAGGTTTTACTTTTAGGTTTATTAATTTAGTTTAGGTTTTTATTTAGTTTAAATTTTATTTTATTTTAGGTTTATTTATTTATATTTTAAGTTTACTTTTTATTTTATTTTGGTTTTTTATTCATAGATTTATTTTATATTTTTAAAATTTAGTTTAGGTTTTTATTTATTTTATTTTAGTTTATTTTTGATTTATTTATTTATTTTAGTTAAGGCAGCTTGTAAGGTTTAGTTTACATTTTATTTTATTATTTTATTATTATTTATCTTGGTTTATTTATTTATTTTTTTTAGGTTTTATTTAGTTTAGGTTTTTAGTTTATTAGTAGGTTTAAGATAGAGAGAGTGTAGGGTTTAGGGTAGGGTTTTGGGTGTGGTTTTAGGGTTTAGGGAGTTTAGATTTGGGTTTGATTTGTAGGGTTTAGGTGTAGGTTTAGGGTGGGTTTTAGTGGTTTAGGGTTTAGGGTTTAGGTGTGGGTTTTTTAGGTTTTTAGTTTTGGGTTTAGGGTTTTTTTAATTTTTTTTAATAGAGAATAAATTCAAATTCAACATTTTTTTTTATTCCATCAACCGGGTAACACACCAAGTTTACCAAGATACAAGTGATGACATAGATAAAAAATTAGCATGCATATCTACCAACACCTCCAGATCCCCCAACACTGCTCCTCCCACATCCATAATGACCACTACTTTGACCACCACCTCCATATCCACCAGCACCTTCAAATCTCGCACGACCACTACGATAATCGTCGCCTCCGCCTCCGCCTCCATCGCCCGATCTAGGCTGAGCTTGTTCGATGGTGATGTTCATGCCATCAAGGTTCTACCCACTCTTAGGGTTTAGGCTTTAGTTTATTAGGTTTTGGGTTTTATGTTTATTTTTTAAGTTATTTAGTTACTTTAGGTTTAATTTTAGAGTGGAGTTTATGGTCTGGTTAGATTTAGGTTTTGGGTCAGGTTTAGATTTAGTAGGGGTGGTTTTAGGGTTTAGTATTTAGGGTTTTGGGTGTGGGTTTTAGTGGTTTATTTTAGGTTTAGGTCAGGGAGGGGATTTATGGCAGTGATGTGGTCAGTGGAGCCTCAGGTTTAGGGTCAGGGTCATGATTTAGGGCCAAGGATTTAGAGTTTAGGGTTTTTTAAATTAAGCAAACCCAGGTTTAGGTTTATTTAGATATTTAGTTTAGTTTTATTTATCTTAGTTTAATATTTTTATTAGGTCTTACATATATATTTATTAGATTTATTTATTTAGTTTAGATTTTTATCTTAGTTTATTTTCAGTAATTTAGGTTTAGTTTATTTTGTTGAGTTTACATTTTATATAGGTTTAGTTTTATTTTTATTTGCAGTCTAGTTTTAGTTTATCATTTTTAAGTTTTAGCTTATTTTAGGTTTATTTTAGGTTTTATTATTTAGTTTAGGTTTAGGTTTTGTTTTTATTATGTTTTAGTAGGTTTATTTTATTTGTTTTATTATTTTATTTTATTTAGGTTTTGGTAGGGTTTTTTTTAAGTTTATTTTATATTTATTTTATCTTAAGTTTAGTTTTATTTTATTTTTGTTTTTATTCTTAGGTTTATTTTATCTTAAACCTATTTAGGTTTTTTTATCTTTATTAAATTTATTTTATTTTCTTATATATTTTTAGCCTAGGCTCATTTTAGTTAGATTTTATCTTATTTTTATTTTTTTTTCTTTGTCTTTAATCATCTTATCTTCTTTTTATATTTAGGCCCAGCTTAGCCTAGGTCCCAGGGCCCAGGGCCCAGGGTCAGGGCCCAGGGTTTAACACTCAGTGATCAGGTCAGTCAGCCCAGCCAGCTTAGGCCTAGCCTAGTGGCCCAGGGCTGTGATTACAGCCCAGAGCCTAGGGCCCATAGCCTCATGTAGCCCAGAGCCCAGGGGCCTGGCCCAGGGTCTTGGCCTCAGTGGTCCATAGCCCAGTGGCTAGTTTGTGGCCAGGTCAGGCAAGAGCCTTGCCTGGGGCCCAAAGATTCAGTGTAGGCATGGGGAGGTCAGGGGCCTATGGTGGCTTATAGGTATGATCCAGGGCCTAGGATCATGTAGGTCAGGTTGGGTTTAGGGTTGCAAAAAAAAACAAGCAAACCCAGGGTTAAGTTTTATTTAGTTTATTTAGTTTATTTTTTATTTATTTTAGTTGATTTTTTTTTTATTTTTATTTAGGTTCATTTTTTATTATTTAGTTTAGTTTATTTTATTTAGGTTTATTTGTTTTAGTTTATTTTTAGGTTTAGGTTTAAGTTTATGTTTACTTTTTGTTTAGGTTTATTTTTATTTTACTTTTTTGGTTTAGGTTTTATTTTTATCTGGTTTAGGTTAAGTTTTATTTTACTTTTAAGTTTAGATTTTAGGTTTTATTTTACATTTTTTATTAGTTTAGTTTAGTTTATTTTAGATTATTTTAATTTATTTAGTTTAGTTTAGTTTAAGTTTATGATTTATTTTAACTTGGTTTAATTTAGTTTAGGTTTATTTTATTTTATTTTGTTTATTTTAACCAGTATTTATGTTTTATTTTATTTATCTTAGGTTTTCAGTTTACATTTTAGGTTTAGATTTTATTTTATTTTATTTTAGGTTTATTTTATTTTATTTTATGTCTGGTTTTAATTTATTTAATTTATTTTAGGTTTATTTATTATTTTAATATTTTATTTTTATCATTATTTTAGCTTTATATTTTCCTGCTTTTATTTATTTCTTTTATCTTATCTAAGATTAGTTTTATTTATTTATCTTTATTTTAGTTTTATTATTTAGCCAGGCTCCAGGGCTCTAGGCCCAGGCCCAGGCCCAGGGTTAGGGCCCAGGGTCTTGGTCTGCAGGCCCAGGGCCCAAGGCCTAGGCCTGCCAGTGGTTTGGGCCCAGGGCTCAGGGCCCAGTGGTAGTGTCATGGAAGGGTAGGGTTGGGCCTAGGGTCATTTGGGTAGGGCCCAGGGTAGTGCAGGTTAACAGGGTGTTGTTGTAGGATTTTAGTGGCCTGAGAGTTAGTCAGTGGGTGTAGGGTTAGCCAGTCGTGCAGGTTTAGGGTTTAGGAATTAGTTTAGGGTTTAGGGTCTTTGTTTTTATTTTAAACAGAGAATAAATTTAGATTCAACATTTCTTCTTTTTGATTTTATCAAATGAGTAACGCACCAAGTTTTCTAGGACACAAGCGAGGACATAGATCTAAAATGAGCACGTATAGAGAAAATAAAAAAACCCTAGAAATATTGAATCGTCTCTAATGTAAAGACACAATTCCATAAGTAGTAGATCGGATCGATCGTTCTTCAATTTCTCTAGTTCCCATCAGAACCCCCCCGGCCTCTTAAGTGGCTGGATCCACCATCATATCCCCGATCTCTCCCTCCGCCACCACCATGGCTGTAACCTCCGTCACTCCTCTCACCTGCATAACTACCACTTCTAACCATCCATACCCACCATACCTCATCCCCACCACACAATAAGGATAATCTGCCTTTGCCTTCACCTTTACCGCTAGATCTAGATTAAGCCGAGTTGACAGTGATGTTCCTATAGTCAAAGTTCTACCTATTCTTAGAGTTTAGGTTTAGGTTTAAGTTTATTAGGTTTTATTATTTTTATTTGTATTTTAATTTATTTAGTTACTTTAGGTTTAGGTTTAGGGTTTGGGATTTAGGTTTAGTTTAGGTGGGTTTAGGTTTGTTTGGTAGTTTGGGGTTTGCTTTTAGGTTCCAGCTTTGGGTTTAGAGTTTTGGGTTTAGGGTTAAAGGTTATAGGTTTAGGGTTTAGGGTTTAGAGTTTAGGGTTTAAGATTTTGGATTATTTACTTATTTAATTAAGTAAACTGATAGGTTTAAGTTTATTTAGTTTATTTTTTATTTATTTTAGTTTATTATAATATTTTTTTTATTTAGGTTTATTTTTTATTTTTATTTAGTTTAGTTTATTCATTTTAGGTTTACTTATTTTATCTTAGGTTTTATTATAGTTTAAATTTATGCTTGAGTTTTATTTTATTTTATTTTAGGTTTAGGTTTTATTTTTATTTTAAGTCAGTTTAGGATTTTATTTTATGTATTGTTTTATTTAGGTTTTATGTTTTATTTTAGGTTTATTTTAGGATTTATTTTTTAGGTTTATTTTAGTTTATTTTATTTTATAAGTTTAGGTTTGAAGCTTTAGTGTATTTTAGGAATAGGTTTAGGTTTTATTTATTTTAGTTTAGCTCTTTAGTTTATGTTTATGTTTATTATATTTTGTTCTTTAATTTTAGGTTCGTGGTTTATTTATTTATTTTTTTAGTTTTATTTTGGTTTATGGTTTATGGTTATTTATTTTTTAATTTTATTTTAGTTTTATTTTATTTTATTTTACATTTAGTTTTATTTTATTTAGGTTTTATCCATTTATTTTATTTTATTTAGTTTAGTTTATGTTTATTTATTTATCTTAGATCATTTTTATGATTATTTATTTTATTAGTTTAGTTTAGTTTTAGTTCATGTCTTTATTTCGCTTCTTATATTTATTTAGGTTTAGGTTGTTTTATTTTACGCTTTTTATTTATAGTAGCTAGGGCTTAAGTTTTTAGTGGCCCAGGCCCATGTCAGGCCTGTATTTAGTGGCTCAGGGCCCAGGGCCTAGGGCTCATCAGGGCTCAGGGCCCAGGGCCTGCATTAGGTCAGGCCCAGTGGCCTCAGGCCCAGGGCCCAGGGCTCAGCACGATCACGCCTAGGGCCCAGGCTCCAGGCCCAGAGCCTTCACTGCTGGGCCCCAGTCTGGGGTTGGGATTCCAGGGTCCCAAGACTAGTCATTTTAGGCCCAGGCTAGGGCCTGATGTCAGGTCAGGGCCCAGGGAAGGGCATGATTTGGCTTGTGCCTAGTTTGGGCCCAGGGCCTAGTGTGGTGGTAGGGCCTGTGGCCTGGGTTAGAGTTTAGGGCCCAGTTTGGTTTAGTGGTTTAGGGTAGGGTTAGGGTTTAGGGGTGGAGTGTGGGTTAGTGGCCTGGGAGTTTAGGTTAGGTGTGGGGTCAGTTTAGTTTAGTTTAGGGGTTTTGGTTTTTTTGTTTTTTTAAAGAAGAAATTCATATCAACATTTCTTCTTTTGATCATCAACCAAGTAACACAAATTTACTAAGACACAAGTGATGACATAGATAAAAAATGAGAGAGCAAATCAAAACCCTAGATATCAAGAATCCCTCTAGCAGAGACTATTCCATAATGCAGATCGATCGGTCATTGTTCTATAACCTCACTCAGTAGGGAGATCTACCATCATATCTCGGATCTCTCCTTCTCACCACCTATAACCTCCGGCCACCCCGCCCATAGCCACCATTGCTCCGACCACCACCTCCATTTCCACCAGCACCTCCAGATCCCCCACCACCATTGAGATAACCAGCCCCTCCGCCTTCTCCTCCACCACCAGATCTAGATTGAGCCTGGTTGACAGTGATGTTCCTGCCATCAAGGTTCTACCTATTCTTAGGGTTTAGATTCTTTTTAAAAGAAATTTGGGGAATTTTATTACCACAAAGAAAAACTACAAAGCCCTTAGAGGGGGTAAATTTCAAAACTAATGCTCAAAGAACCATAATAAGTCCTAAAGAGATAAATCCCCTAACTATTACAATAATATAAGAGAAAAAATAGAAGTAAAACCAAATCATCAATAACAACATATCCATGTGTGCAACAACAACATCCAGTAGGTCCTTTTGATACCAGCAAGATCCACCAACAAGATTCTCCCAACATATAAAAGAAATCTGCAACATACTAATGAAAGAATCAATAAAATTAAGCAAGCATAAAAAGTATGAGCAAAGAAAAGGAGCAAAGTAAAAAAGGCTTAGGCTCAGTTATAAGCATCCAAACTTTTGATGAAGGGTTACAATTACATATAGTGCTACCAACCAAAAGAAGGTAGAAAGGGAAACGTCAAGGCCATCATTGACAACATACCTCTAGTAGCCCATCATCCCAAGTCCATCATCCTACAAGGCTGCAAACTCCTCCAAGCAGCAGACATAATAGCCAACCACAAAGCTACCAAAATAAATAAGATCCAATAAGGAAGAAACTCAACCAACCATCAAGGACAGTAGAAGTATTGTAGGAATACCACCAAAGAAGAATGACAACATCAAAGGGAGCAAGCATCATGACCTTAACAACACAAACCAGAAAAAAACCAAGACCAAAAAGAAAAAAAAAAACACAAGAGCTCATATCCTCCACCAGCAAATAAAAAAGGCAGCAAGGTTATCACCAAAACCAAAAGAAGGGAAGCAACAACAACCAAGAGAGGAGAACCATAGCTGGAGTAGGTCAACCAGGATGTCACCAATAGAACAAGAAAGGCCAAAATAGCCACCCATCCAACCAACCCAGCCAGTAAAAACAACCAACCAACCCAACCAGCCAACCACCACAACAGTAGAAAATCCAAATCAGTGAAAAGACTAATAACATCCATCATGCCAAAACAACCCAAGACAACCAATGAAATGGTAGTAGCAAGCAATAACATCCACCAAATCCAACCAATGTCATGGAAATTCTGATCCAGGTGAGGTAAATAGCTAGCCAAAAACAAAATTAAGTGAAGATAGTAAGATAGACTAAAAGCCATCCATCAGTAGTTGCAATGCAAGAGGAACACCAACAAAACCAATATAAAAATGGAGGAGAAATATCAATGAGTGCAAGCATCATAATCACAGCCAAGTTAGGCACCAATACACCAAACCATGTCACTAGATCCCAAAGTAAAATAATAACCACTATATAGCCATCAACTAGCTAACCTAAAATAACAACAAAAACAAAAGCAGCTACAGCCAAGAGAGGAAGACCATTATAGGAAGCGATCAAAACCATAACCAAAAGAAACAAACCCAAACTAGCAAAACTGAACCTCAAAACCCAATCAACAGAAAAGAAGAAATAACAATCAATGAATAACCTCCACTTTGCCAAATCCAATCCAAAATTAGACCACCAATAGCCCCTTTGATCTTCCACCAATAGAAGCGGAGAAACTAGCCAACACAGCCAGCCAGCTGACTAACCTAGCCAGCCCACCTAGCCAGCCAACAAGGCCACCCAGCCAACCACCATAGTAGGAAAAAATCTAACTCAGTTAAGGAAGCCACTAGCCCATAAAAATGGAAAACCCCATTCAAAAATAGCAGGAAAAGCCACCACTGAAATAAAGGTCACAAAAAATAACCAAGCAATAATAATCACCCAGCCAAGCAAACAACATCTACCAAGATAAAAAAAACCAAAACAACCCAGGCAGAAAAAATAGGAACCATTGGGTAGCAACCACTAGGTCAACCAAAAAGTAAGAGCTCAAAAACAAAACTCAGCATAGACACAAGTGAAAATAAGCAAATGGACCCAACCCAAAGAGGTTTTAACAAAGGGTAACCAAGAGAAAGTGCTCATCAAAAACCAACTGAGAAAACCAAGCCAAGAAAATTATAATCTGAGATAAGGTAATCCAGTGTTATCCAGAATGACCAAACCCCTTAATAGTTTAGGCAAATTTTGATTGTCAATTAAAGTGAAATCAACTAAGTTGGCAACTAAAGTAGCCAATAAATCAACATAAGCATTACCTTCATAAACGATTTAGAAATTTTATAATTAACTTGAGAAAGAAGAATTTTGGTATGATTGAGAAGATAAAATAAATCATCATTTTTTATTCCTTTAGAGTTTAGCATGTCAAGAAGCAAGAGCACATAAATTTCAATCCAGATGTTAAGGAAATCTTTATTCAAACAAATTTCAATAGCTTTATTGATAGGCATAAGCTCAGCATAGATAACAAAGCAGGCTTGAGAGGATACACAAAAGCACAAATGATAGTACCTTTTGAATCCCTAAGAATACCACCACAATAATATTTATTGGAAGCAATAGAACCAGCAATACTCACTTTAATCAAATTTTCTTTGGGTTTGATCCAATGGATAATCCTAGCTCTTTTATAAGAGTCAACATCAGGTAGAATGACACCCAATTTTTTAGCCACAAATTTATAGCCTCTAAAATGAATGTTACTAATAAGATTGACATTAAATAGAGAATGAATTTTTTTTATTTAGTTCTAGCCAGGATCCTTTTAAGGCTCATAGGAATACCGTGATATTTAGCATCATTTTTGTCAATCTAGATGAACCAAATAAGGGTAATAGCAACTAGAACTTTGATATGACCTTTCAAAATTTTTTGGAAATAGGCTTCAAGAAGTTGATATATGGAAAGAGAGTCATAAAAGTAGTTGCCATTAAATAAATCATCACACTATAACCATAATTTAGAAGCAATAGCACCATTGATAAAAACATGATTAACATTTTCAATATGAAAGCAACAGTAGCACTTTGAAGGCAAATAAAACCTTTTATTCTGGAGCAAAGAGTCCACAGGGATTAAATTATTCAAAATCCTCCAAGCTAAAACTGAATAAGAAATGGGAATGATATTGTTCCAAAGTTTAACGAAAGCATTAGAGGAGTTTTGCTAATCTCTAATAAAAGTCCAAACCTTTTTAAGAACAAAATCACCATTGTAAAAAAGCTTAAAGAGAAATTAGTCAAGTTTGTTCGAGAAAATAGGGATATTTCTAAAGTTATCTAAAAGAGAAATAGGGATATAATTCTCAATTTGTTCTAATTCTAAGTGTTATTATGCCAGAAAGAGTTAACTTTGATAGCTGAAGTAGAGTGGGTAGATAAAAGGAAGCCAATAGAGCCATTGCCAATCTAATTTTCTTGCCAAAAGATACAAGAACCCGAATGAATACCCCAAGATATTAAGGGTTCAGCAAGCCATTTAATGGAGCAAATCCTTTTCCAAACTGGAGAGTCACCAACTTTATAAGCACAAATAAGAGGGTGTTTACCTTGGAAATATTTTTTCATCATAAAATTAGCCCAAAGGCTATCATTCTTTCTAAAATTCCACTAGATCTTATGAGAGAAGGCAGCAATAGCTTCACGAATCAGTTTGCAGCCAAGACCACATTCACCCAAGGGACCACAGCCTTTATGCCAAGAAGTCCTTTACATCCTTTTAGTAGAATTATTGGATCCACAAAAAAATTTATTAAGCGAGGGATCAATTATGATAAGAGTAGAATTAGTGGAGATAATAATTTGAATCAAATAAAGAAGCATTGAATTGAGAGTGCTTTTAAGAATAGTGAGCTTGCCACCAAAAGAAAGTAAATGAATTTCCCAAATAGATATTTTATTTAAAATTCTTTGAATTAACTTATCAGAAAGATGGGATCATTTCGGACCTTTAAAAAGAGAGCACTGAAATGCTTAACAGGAAGGTGTTGATGTTTAAAGTTAGTGATATGCAGGATATGATTATTTTATTATTGGAGATGCTTGAAAAAGTAATAAAATAGCTTTTATTATCATTGATAGATAAACTACTTTCTCTACCAAATTTATTTTAAAAAATCTTGAGATTCATGATACGATGAATAGAAGCATTGCAGAAAATAATGAAATCATCTACAAAGCTTAAATGAGAAATAAAAAGGCCACCAAGAGTTTTGTAATTCATACTAGGATTCTTTAAGATAGATCATTGATGCTCTTAGATAAGTACTCAACAACAATAATAAATAAGGAAGGAAATAAAGGATCCTCTCGTATTAAGCCATGGGAAGAAGGAATGAAGCCCAAGGCTTCCCCATTAAGCAAAATAGAAAACCAAGCATTATTAATACAATTTTTAATAAGAAAGGTAAATTTATCAGAAAACCTAAATAAATTTTGAATATGGATAAGGAATTGCCATGAGATATTGCCAAAAGCTTTCGTAATATATAATTTGAATAGAATCTTGCAACCTTTTATCTTAGCATTTAAATCATGAATTAATTGGTGAGCAATATTATCGAAATAGATCTAGCTAACAAAACTAATTTTAGAAAGATAATCTTATGAAGTAAATGACTGAGCCTGTTAATTAAAATTTTGGAAATCAGCTTACTTAAGAAGGTGTAAAGACTAACAGGTCTAATATCACCCCAATAGTCTAGATTATCTTTCTTAGGTATGGGAACAATAAAAGTGCTAGAAAAATATGTAGGAAAAGGATTACCATTAAAAAAATCAAGCATAGTCTAAACCAAATCAGTTTTAATAATGGACTACATTTTTAAGAAAATTGGGTAGTGAAACCCTCCAGACCAGCAACATAATCTATCTTCATGCGATCAAGAACTTTAAAAATGTCCTCTTCATTAAGTACAATAGTAAGCAATTCATTATCATTATTGGGTATAATAGAAGGAATCAAGTGTGATTTAGAAATAGCTTCATAAGAGTAACTCTTATTAAGCATATTTCTAAAGTAATTAATGGTCGAATCCTTAATATCATTATTCTTCGTAATCCATTCTCCATTATCATCTTTAATTTTTTGAACATTATTTAAAGCTCTCTTTTTATTAACTAAAGCATGAAAATATCTAGTATTTCTATCACCATCCATAATATGTTTGCTAGAAACTTTTTAGAACTAATAAGTTTCTTTCATATTTTGAAAATTAACAAGTTTCTCTTTCGCCTCAGTTAATTCCTTAATCTTAGTAGGATCAGACAAAATAGAGACTTCAAATAAACCAATTTTTCAATTTCTTTGATATTAGCAAAAAGGTTTTTAAAAATAATGCTTGTACCACAAACCTAGATTTTGTTTAAGTATTTTAAGCTTAAACCAAAATTTATTCATCCCCATAATTGAATTGTCAGGATGTAAGGGAACTTTCCAATTTTTAGCCACAACATTAAAGAAATCAATATGTTGAATCGACATATTTTGAAATAAAAAATGAGAGAAATTCTTTAATCTATTACAGTTAGCTTTAATAGAAACCAAAAGAGGATCATGATCCGATAAGTTTCTGCTTAAATGATCAAAAGAAGTAATCAGTAATTAAGTAATCCAATGAGTATTAAAAAGAATCTGGTCCAACTTTTGCCAAAGTCTGGAGTTTAACCAAGTAAAATTTGAACTCTAAAAGCCAATATTAATCAAATTGCAATCAAGAATCATAATGGAAATTTTATCCATGGAATGAAGATGAGGAGAGCAACCACTACTTTGTTTAGAAGAGAATAAAATAGTGTTGAAATTCCCATGAACAAACCAAGGTTTTTTGACAGAGGTAGCAAAATTCCTCAAATTTTCTCAAAGAAAATTTCTTCTAGATCTCTTACAAGATGCATATATAAAAGTTCCAAAAACACAATAGGCACCATAAGATATTTGAGCATTGACAACTTGTTGAAAATCATCAAGAATAGAAACCTCCATAAAATTATTCCAAAAATACCAAATTTTATTACTAACATTAGAGAAAAATTTATTGAAACTGATCATTCTGGCAACATGGTTAATTTTGTTTGCATGAATAAGAGACTCCAAAATAATAAGTAAAAAAATATTATGAATATGACAAAGGTTTCTAATACGGTTATGAATAGATAGGGTATAGATCCCTCTAACATTCCAAACAAGAAAATTAAACATAAGGAAATAAAAAAGGGGTCAAGAAAAGGTTAATTAAGAGAGAAAAGGGAGTTCACAGTAGATCTAATGTTTTTGGACAATTTAGGAGGGTTGTTTTAACATCTTTTTTTAGCATGATAATTTATGAAACCATTTTCTTTTCCCATAGAATCATTGTGAAGGATTTAGCAACCTTAGTCATAGATTTAGGAGAAGTCTCTTATATAGAAGTGAGTTCTCTTTCTTCCAAGTTATTAGAATTTATTAAAGGAAAATGAGCATCAAGTATAGCAAGTGAGGGAGCCCAAACAAATTTATTAAGAAGGCAAGTGTGAACATGCAACCCTTCTTCTTCAATACCCAAATTATTTGACAAAACCAAATCTTTTTGAGAATTTAAATCACCCTGAACTAAAGTAAAGTCAAATTTACCAAACTAAATATCATGAGAAACCAAAGCCATATTCTCCATTGAATTTAAATGATGCATAACATTGATATCCTCATTAATATTTTCAATTTAAGCATCATTTTTATCAATCAAAACCAGTAAGGATGTGAGGATTGATTTAGAAGAAAAATAATCATCATCCAATAGTTTAGAGAAATTATTTTTTTCCACATTACAAGCTTTCAATTGGATAGAAGAAATAAGAGGTAAAACAACCTTATTAGAAACATTCAATGTATCCTTTTTTTCTAAATTAACTATTTAATATTTAATAAAGGTCGATCTAGGGTTAGGAATAATAGTTTTCTTAATAGGAATTTTCTCTTTTAGGTGAGGATGTAGAATGAAACATTTAGAATTATTGTGCCCGTGAATTTTACAATGTGAACAAAAGATAGGGAAATTTTAAAAATCAACTTTCTACATGTAATCATAATTTTTAAATCCCAACCAAATTTCTTTGGGGTGTTTCTTGGTAATGTCCATTTCAATAAGGATTCCAGCCAGAGAATGTCGAGATTTTGTAGCTATTTCCTGATCAATTTGCAATGGCTGACAAAATAAAGCACCCATAGCAAAAAGGAATTGATGATTAATGAAATTAATTCATATATTAGGGAGAGAAATCCAAACTAGAATGATTGGAGATTCTTCCCTAATATCAAATAATAGAGTCCATTTCAGTAACCATATTTGGATGTTGAAAACAAAATAAGAATGATGAAGAAAAACACACGAGTAATCCAAATCATTTGTTAAATGATACAAAATGTGGCGAGGTTATTTTAAACCTATCGTAAAAGCCCCTGAAAGTTTTAAACTATGAAATAAAGAGTGAATGTTTTCCAGATTTGGCCTACAAAGAGTAAACTTTCCAACCAAAGTGAATTTAAATGGCTTGACAAGCTTTTATACAATCCGATCAGTGCACATAATCGAAGTCATGCCTCAAAAAGAAGTTAAAATAAGTTCCAAGGACTCACCTGAATAGTTATTCTTATTAGTAAGGACATCTTTGAATAAGTTCAAAGCAGCCAAAGCTAAGGTAATTGATGCCCTACTAAGATCCATTGGATCTGTTGGTTTCCCCCATGGAATCATTTGGGAAGATGACCAGCCAAAGCGTCACTCTAAGTAAAGTATGAAAGTGGCCAGTGGCCATCAATTTTAGAAGGAATCCAGTGAGAATCACGCCAAATAACCATCAAGCAATGACCAGAAAACCAATAATGAGAGGGGAAAAGGGGAATCACCAGGGAATGAGGTCGAAGGCTCAGGTGATAGGTGGGTTTGGTGATGTGTACAAAGGGCAAGGACAAAGTCAATGTGTGCTAATGACTCGCGCTTACTAAGAACTTAGGTTAAGGTTTTGATTTATTAGGTTTATTTTTTAATTTATTTAGTTACTTTAAGTTTATTTTTAGGATTTGGGGTTTAGGGTTTAGGGTTTAGGATTTAAGGTTTAGGGCTAGTGTTTAGGGCTTAGGGTTTAGGTGTAGGGTTTAGGGTTTAGGGTTTTAGGGTTCATGCCTTTAAGGTTTAGGATTTAGGATTAGGATTTGGGGTTTATGGTTTAGGGTTTTGGGTTAGGGTTTAGGGTTTAGGGTTTAGGGTTTATGGTTTAGGGATTAGGGTTTAGAGACTTTTGGGGTTTAGGGTTAATGATTTAGGGTTTAGGGTTGTAAGTTTAGGGTTGTAGTTTTATGGTTAGTTTTTGGGTTCAGGGTTTAGGATTTAGGGTTTAAAGTTTTTTTAAAATTAAGAAAATTGATAAGTTTAGACTTATTTAGTTTACTTATTTTATTTTATTTTTTATTTTTATTTAGGTTTATTTTTATTTTTACTTTGTTTTATTTATTTATTTTAGGTTTATTTATTTTAGTTTAGGTTTATTTTTTAGTTGAGTTTTATTTTTATTTTATTTTTTAGTTTAGGTTTTAAGTTTTTAGGGTTTATGGTTTAGGGCTTAGGATTTAGGGCTTAGAGTTAAGGGTTTAGGGTTTAGGGTTTTAGGGATTAGGGTTTTAGGGTTTAGGTTTTAGGGTTAGGGTTTAGGGTTTAAGGTTTAGTGTTTAGACTTTACGGTTTAGGGTTTTTAGGGTTTTTAGGATTTAGGATTTAGGGTTTAGGGTATAGGGTTTTGGGTTTGTGGTTTAGGGTTTTAGGGTTTAGGGTTTAAAGTTTATGGTTTAGAGTTTTAGGTTTACGGTTTAGGGTTAGTTTTAGTGTTTTGGGTTTACGGTTAGGGTTTTTTTATATTTTTTTTAGGGTTTAGGGTTTAGGGTTTAAGTTTTAGGTTCAGGGTTTAAGTTTTAATTTAGGTTTATTTTTAAATTAATTAAATGATTAGGTTTAGGTTTTTTTATTTATTTAGTTTATTTTTTATTTATTTTAGTTTATTTTATTTCTTATTTTTATTAAGGTTTATTTTTTATTTTTTATTAGTTTATTTTAATTATTTTAGTTTAGTTTTTAGGTTTAGGTTTAGGTTTATGTTTTTTTCTTTAGTTTAGTTTTATTTTATTTTATAGTTTTAGGTTTTATTTTTTATTTTTAGGTTTATGTTTGGCTTTTAATTTTATTTTTTTAGGTTTAGGTTTTAGCTTATTATTTTAGGTTTATTTTTAGGTTTTATTTTTTAGTTTAGGACTTTTATTTAAAATTATGCAAACCTGTAGGTTTAGGTTTATTTAGTTTATTTAATTAATATTTTATTAATTTTAGTTTATTATTATTTTTTATTTTTAATTATGTTTATTTATTATTTTATTTTATTTAGGTGTTTTTATTTTAGGTTTATTATATTTTTTTAGCTTAGGTTAGGTTTTATTTATTTTATTTTAGTTTTTTTTATTATTTTAAATTTTAGGTTTAGGTTTATATTTTATTTTATTATTTTAATTTCACTTAGGGTTTAAGTTTATTTATTTAATATATTTTTAAGTTTTATTTTGTTTAGGTTTATATTTTTAGGTTTTTATGGTTTAGGGTTTATGGTTTAGAGTTTAGGGTTTAATGTTTCAGTTTTAAGGTTCAGGGATTAGTGTTTAGGATTTAGGGATTAGGGTTTAGAGTTTTAGGGTTTAGGGTTTTTGGTTTAGGGTTCAGTGTTTAAGGTTTACAGTTTTGGGTTTAGAGTTAGGGGTTTGGGGTTTATGGTTTAGTGTTTAGGGTTGTAGGTTTTGGGGATTAGGGTTTAGGGATTAGGGTTTAGGGTTTTAGAGTTTAGGATTTTAGGGTTTGGGGTTTACGATTTAGGGTTTAGGGTTTAGGGTTTACGGTTTAGGGTTATAGGGTTTCAGATTTAGGATTTTGGGTTTGGGGCTTAGGGTTTACGGTTTAGGGCTGTAGGTTTTAGGATTTAGGGTTCACGGTTAAGGTTTTAGGGTTTTAGAATTTAGGGTTTTAGGGTTTAATATTTAGGGTTAGGGTTTTGGGTTTAAGAGTTAAGGTTTAGTATTTAAGCATTTCGATTTTTGATTTTTAGGGTTTATGATTTATGGTTTAGGGTTTATAATTTTTTTAGTGTTTATGGTTTATGGTTTAGGGTTGTAAGTTTAGAGTTTACGGTTTAGGGTTTAGGGTTTCAGATTTAAGGTTTAAAATTTTTAAAAAATAAATTGACTAAATCGATAGGTTTAGGATTATTTAGTTTATTTAGTATATTTATTATTTATTATTTTTATTTAGGTTTTTATTTTAATTTTATTTAATTTAGTTTTTGTGTTTTATTTTTATTTATTTTAGTTTAGTTTTATATTTTTGTTTATTTTTTAGGTTTAGGTTTAGGATTAGATTTATTTTTTAGTTGAGTATTTTTTTTAATTTTTTTAAGGTTTAGGTTTTATTTTTTATTTGTAGGTTCAGGTTTAGGTTTTTATTTTATTTTCTTTAAGTTTAGGATTTATGTTTTTATTTTAAGTATATATTTCTGTTTCTATTTTTAGTTTAGGTTTAGGTGTATTTTTAGTTAATTTTATTTTATTTACTTTAGGTTTAGGTTTAAGTTTTATTTATTTTAGTTTAGTTTATTTTTGTTTAGGTTTAGGTCTATTTTATTTTATTTATTTTACTTTTATTTTAGGTTTATGTTTCTTTTAGTTTAGGGTCTAGGTTTTATTATTTATTTATTATTTAGATATATTTTAAGGTTTTTATTTAGTTTTTATTTTATTTTATATTATTCTAGGTTTATTTTATTTAGGTTATTTATTCTTAGGTTTATTTTATTTTTAAGTTTAGTTTAGCTTTTTCTTTATTTAATTTTAATTAATTTATTTATTTATTTTATTTTAATTTTAGGTTTGGGTTTAAGTTTTAGTTTAGGTTTTTATTTTTTCTTATTTTTTAATTTTATTTAGGTTTAGGTTTTTTCATATATTTTATTTTTAAGTTTTATTTAATTTAGGTTTAGGATTTTATTTTATTTTATTTAGGTTTTTTATTCTTAGGTTTATTTCATTTTTTTATGTTTAAAGGTTTAGGGTTACTAATTTAGGTTTATTTAATTTTTTTAGAGTTTTTTATTCTTAGGTTTTTAGGGTTTAGGGTTTAGTGTTTAGAGTTTAGGGTTTAAGGTTTTAAGATTTATGTTTTTAGGATTTAGGGTTTAGGGTTAGGGTTTAGGGTTTAGGGTTTAGGGTTTAGGGTTTAGGGTTTAGGGTTTAGGGTTTCAGGGTTTAGGGATTTAGGGTTTAGAGTTTAAGGTTTATTGTTTAGGGTTTAGGGTTTTAGGGTTTAATTTTTAGGGTTTAGGGTTTGGGGTTTAGGGCTGTAGGTTTTAGGGTTTAGGGTTTAGGGCTTAGTGTTTAGAATTTAGAGTTTAGGGTTTTTAAGGTTTAAGATTTTTTAGGGTTTATAGTTTAGTGTTTGGGGTTTAGGGTTATAGGCTTAAGGTTTAGGGTTTAGTGTTGTAGGTTTTTTTTAGTTTATTTTATAATTACTTTAGTTTTTTGGTTTTTTATTTATCTTTATTTTATATTTTTATTTAGTTTAGTTTATTTATTTTATGTTTATTTATTTTAGTTTAGGTCTTTTATTTTAATTTATTTTAGGTTTTATTTTGTTTAGAGTTTAGGGTTTAGGTTTAGGGTTTATGGTTTTAGGTTTTATGCTTTTAGGGTTTATGGTTTAGGGTTTAGGGCTAGGGTTTAGGGTTTAGGGTTTAGGGTTTAGGGTTTGTGGTTTAGGATTTGTGGTTTAGTGTTTATGGTTTAGGTTTTAGGGTTTAGGGTTTTAGAGTTTAGGATTTTATGATTTAGGGTTTATGGTTAGGGTTTAGAGTTTAGGATTTAGGGTTTAGAATTTGGATGGATTTAGGGTTTTTAGGTTTAGGGTTTATGGTTAGCATAGGGTTTAGGGCTTTTTTTTAGAAAATTAAGTAAACCGGTAGGTTTAGGTCTAATTAGTATATTTAGGTTATTTTATTTTTTGATTTATTTTTGTTTATTTTTTTATGTATTTTATTTTACATTATTTTTTAGTTAAGGTTATGTTTTTTATATATTTTATTTTTTTTTAGAATTTTATTTTAGGTATAGGTTTAGGTTCTTATTTTATTTTATTTTTTTTACTTTATCTTGGTTTAGGTTTTCTTTATTTATTTTATTTTTAGGTTTTATTTAGTTTAGGTTTCAATTTTTAAGGTTTAGGGTTTAGGGTTGTAAGTTGTAGGCTTTAGGGTTTAGGGTTTCGTATTTAGGGTTTTAGAGTTTAGGGTTTTAGGGTTTAAGGTTTAGTGTTAAGGGTTTAGGGTTTATGGTTTAAAGTTTTAGGGTTGTAAGTTTAGAGTTTAGGGTTTGTGATTTAGGGTTTATGCTTTTTTTCTTAAAAAAATTAAGTAAACCAAAAGGTTAAGTTTTATTTAGTTTATTTTTTATTAAATTTAGTTTAGTTTTTATTTAGGTTTATTAATTATTTTTATTTAGTTTAGTTTATTTATTTTAGGCTTATTTATTTTAGTTTAGGTTTTTATTTTAGTTTAGTTTTTAGGTTTAGGTTTACTTTTTAGTTGAGTTTTATTTTTATTTTATTTTTATGCTATAGTTTTTTTTTTATTTTCAAGTTTAGGTTTATGATTTTATTTTACTTTTTTATGTTTAGTTTTTTGGTTTTTAGTTTAGGTTTATTTTTAGGTTTAATTTTTTAGTTTAAGTTTAGGTTTATTTTTAAATAATTTTATTTTATTTATGTTTTTTATTCTTAGGTTTATTTTATTTTTTTATGCTTAAGGGTTTAAGGTTACTTATTTAAATGTTCTTAGGAGTTTAAGTTTATTTAATTTTTTTAGGGTTTTATTCTTAGGTTTTAGTTTAGGTTTAGTGTTTAGCGTTTAGGGTTTAAGGTTTTAAGGTTTATGTTTTTAGGGTTTAGGGTTTAGGGTTGGGGTTTAGGGTTTAGGGTTTAGGGTTTAGGGTTTCAGGGTTTAGGGATTTCGGGTTTAGAGTTTAAGGTTTATGGTTTAGGGTTTAGGGTTTTAGGGTTAATGTTTAGGGTTTAGGGTTGTAGGTTTTAGGGTTTAGGGTTTTAGGGTTTAGGGTTTATGGTTTAGTGTTTAGAATTTAGAGTTTAGGGTTTTTAGGGTTTAAGGTTATTTAGGGTTTACAGTTTAGTGTTTGGGGTTTAGGGTTATAGGCTTAAGGTTTAGGGTTTAGTGTTGTACATTTTTTTAGTTTATTTTATATTTATTTCAGTTTTTTATTTTTGATTTATCTTTACTTTTTATTTTTATTTAGTTTAGTTTATTTATTTTATGTTTATTTATTTTAGTTTAGGACTTTTATTTTAGTTTATTTTTGGGTTTTTATTCTTTGGTTTTTAGGGTTTAGGGTATGGGGTTTAGAGTTTAGAGTATAGGGTTTAGGATTTATGGTTTTAGGTTTTATGTTTTTAGGATTTAAGGTTTAAGGTTTAGGGTTAGGGTTTAGGGTTTAGGGTTTAGGGTTTATGATTTAGGGTTTACAGTTTAGTGTTTATTATTTAGGTTTGTAAGTTTGATTGTTTAGGTTTTTGGGTTTTAGAGTTTAGGGTTTTACGATTTAGGGTTTACAATTAGGGTTTAGGGTTTAGGATTTAGGGTTTAGAATTTGGACTTTTGGATTTAGGGTTTTTAAGGTTTAGGGTTTATGGTTAGCATAGGGTTTAGGGATTTTTTTTTTTAGAAAATTAAGTAAACTTGTAGGTTTAGGTTTAATTAGTTTATTTAGTTTATTTTATTTTTTGATTTACTTTTGTTTATTTTTTATGTATTTTATTTTATATTATTTTTTAGTTTAGGTTATGTTTTTTATTTATTTTATTTTAATTTATTTTAATTTTTTTATTTTATTTTATTTTTAGGTCTAGGTTTAGGTTTTTATTTTATTTTATTTTTTTACTTTATTTAAGTTTATGTTTTTTTATTTATTTTATTTTTAGGTTTTATTTAGTTTAGGTTTCAATTTTTAAGGTTTAGGGTTTATGGTTGTAAGTTGTAGGCTTTAAGGTTTAGGATTTCGGGTTTAGGGTTTTAGAGTTCAGGGTTTTAGGGTTTACTGTTAAGGGTTTAGGGTTTAGGGTTTAAAGTTTTAGGGTTGTAGGTTTAGAGTTTAGGGTTTAGGGTTTATGATTTAGGGTTTATGCATTTTTTCTTAAAAAAATTAAGTAAACCGATAGGTTAATTTTTATTTAGTTTATTTCATTTATTTTTTATCTATTTTATTTTATTTTTTATTTATATTTATTAATTATTTTTATTTAGTTTATTTTATTTATTTTAGGTTTATTTATTTTAGTTTAGGTTTTTCATTTTAATTTAGTTTTTAGGTTTAGGTTTACTTTTTAGTTGAGTTTTATTTTTATTTTATTTTTATGGTTTAGTTTTTTTTTTTATTTTTAGGTTTAGGTTTATGATTTTATTTTACTTTTTTATGTTTAGTTTTTTGGTTTTTATTTTAGGTTTACTTTTAGGTTTAATTTTTTGTTTAAGTTCAAGTTTATTTTAAATTATTTTATTTTATTTAGGTTTTATTCTTAGGTTTATATTATTTATTTATGTTTAAGGGTTTAAGGTTACTTATTTAAATTTTATGTTCTTAGGTTTAAGTTTAAGTTTATTTAATTTTTTTTAGGGTTTTTTATTCTTAGGTTTTTCGGGTTTAGGGTTTAGTGTTTAGCGTTTAGGGTTTAAGGTTTTAAGGTTTATGTTTTTAGGGTTTAGGGTTTAGGGTTGGGGTTTAGGGTTTAGGGTTTAGGGTTTAAGGGTTTAGGGGTTTAGGGTTTAGAGTTTAAGGTTTATGGTTTCGGGTTTAGGGTTTTAGGGTTAATATTTAGGGTTTAGGGTTTGGGGTTTAGGGCTGTAGGTTTTAGGGTTTAGGGTTTTAGGATTTTAGGGTTTAGGGTTTAAGGTTTAGTGTTTCGAATTTAGATTTTATGGTTTTTAGGGTTTAAGGTTTTTTAGGGTTTACAGTTTAGTGTTTGGGGTTTAGGGTTATAGGCTTAAGGTTTAGGGTTTAGTGTTGTAAGTTTTTTTTTGTTTATTTTATATTTATTTTAGATTTTTGGTTTTTTATTTATCTTTACTTTTTATTTTTATTTAGTTTAGTTTATATATTTTATGTTTATTTATTTTAGTTTAGGACTTTTATTTTAGTTTATTTTAGGGTTTTTATTCTTTGGATTTTAGGGTTTAGGGTATGGGGTTTAGGGTTTAGGGTTTAGGGTTTAGGGTTTATGGTTTTAGGTTTTATGTTTTTAGGATTTAAGGTTTAGGATTTAGGGTTAGGGTTTAGGGTTTAGGATATAGGGTTTAGGGCTTAGGGTTTATGATTTAGGGTTTGCGGTTTAGTGTTTATTGTTTAGGTTTGTAAGTTTTATTATTTGGGTTCTAGGGTTTTAGAGTTTAGGGTGTTATGATTTAGGGTTTATAGTTAGGGTTTAGGGTTTACGATTTAGGGTTTAGAATTTGGGCTTTTGGATTCAAGGTTTTTAAGGTTTAGGGTTTATGGTTAGCATAGGGATTAGGGCTTTTTTTTTAGAAAATTAAGTAAACTGGTATGTTTAGGTTTAATTAGTATATTTAGTTTATTTTATTTTTTTATTTATTTTTTTATTTTTTATGTATTTTATTTTATATTATTTTTTAGTTTAGGTTATGTTTTTTATATATTTTATTTTAATTTATTTTAATTTTTTATTTTATTTTATTTTAGGTCGTTTAGGTTTTATTTTATTTTATTTTTTTACTTTATTTAAGTTTATGTTTTATTTATTTTATTTTTTTAGGTTTTATTTAGTTTAGGTTTCAATTTTAAGGTTTAGGGTTTAGGGTTGTAAGTTGTAGGCTTTAGGTTTGGGTTTAGGGTTTTAGAGTTGAGGGTTTTAGGGTTTACTGTTAAGGGTTTAGGGTTTAGGGTTTAAAGTTTTAGGGTTGTAGGTTTAGAGTTTAGGGTTTAGGGTTTATGATTTAGGGTTTATGCCTTTTTTCTTAAAAAAATTAAGTAAACCGATAGGTTAAGTTTTATTTAGTTTATTTCATTTATTTTTTATCTATTTTATTTTATTTTTTATTTATATTTATTAATTATTTTTATTTAGTTTATTTTATTTATTTTAGGTTTATTTATTTTAGTTTAGGTTTTTCATTTTAATTTAGTTTTTAGGTTTAGGTTTACTTTTTAGTAGAGTTTTATTTTTATTTTCTTTTTATGGTTTAGTTTTTTTTTATTTTTAGGTTTAGGTTTATGATTTTATTTTACTTTTTTATGTTTAGTTTTTTGGTTTTTATTTTAGGTTTACTTTTAGGTTTAATTTTTTTATTTAAGTTCAAGTTTATTTTTAAATTATTTTATTTTATTTAGGTTTTTTATTCTTAGGTTTATATTATTTATTTATGTTTAAGGGTTTAGGGTTACTTATTTAAATTTTATGTTCTTAGGTTTAAGTTTAAGTTTCTTTAATTTTTTCTAGGGTTTTTTATTCTTAGGTTTTTCAGGTTTAGGGTTTATTGTTTAGCGTTTAGGGTTTAAGGTTTTAAGGTTTATGTTTTTAGGGTTTAGGGTTTAGGGTTGGGGTTTAGGGTTTAGGGTTTAAGGGTTTAGGGGTTTAGGGTTTAGAGTTTAAGGTTTATGGTTTAGGGTTTAGGATTTTAGGGTTAATATTTAGGGTTTAGGGTTTGGGGTTTAGGGCTGTAAGTTTTAGGGTTTAGGGTTTTAGGGTTTAGGGTTTAAGGTTTAGTGTTTAGAATTTAGATTTTATGGTTTTTAGGGTTTAAGGTTTTAGGGTTTCTGATTTAGTGTTTAGTTTAGGGTTATAAACTTAAGGTTTAGGTTTAGTGTTGTAAGTTTTTTAGTTTATTTTATATTTATTTTAGTTTTGGTTTTATTTATCTTTACTTTTTTATTTTATTTAGTTTAGTTTATATATTTTATGTTTATTTATTTTGGTTTAGGACTTTTATTTTAGTTTATTTTAGGGTTTTATTCTTTAGTTTTAGGGTTTAGGTATGGGTTTAGAGTTTAGGGTTTAGGTTTAGGGTTTATAGTTTTAGGTTTTATGTTTTTAGGATTTAAGGTTTAGAGATTTAGTTAGGGGTTTAGGGTTTAGGATTTAGGGTTTAGGGCTTAGGGTTTATGATTTCGGGTTTGCGGTTTAGTGTTTATTGTTTAGGTTTGTAAGTTTTATTGTTTGGGTTCTAGGGTTTTAGAGTTTAGGGTGTTACGATTTAGGGTTTATAGTTAGGGTTTAGGGTTTACGATTTAGGGTTTAGAATTTGGGCTTTTGGATTCAGGGTTTTTAAGGTTTAGGGTTTATTGTTAGCATAGGGATTAGGGCTTTTTTTTAGAAAATTAAGTAAACTGGTATGTTTAGGTTTAATTAGTATATTTAATTTATTTTATTTTTTATTTATTTTTGTTTATTTTATTTATTTATTTTTATTTTTTAGTTTAGGTTATGTTTTTATATATTTTATTTTTTTTATTTTATTTTATTTTATTTTTAGGTCTAGGTTTAGGTTTTTATTTTATTTTATTTTTTTTACTTTATTTAGGTTTATGATTTTTTATTTATTTTATTTTTAGGATTTATTTAGTTTAGGTTTCAATTTTTAAGATTTAGTGTTTAGGGTTGTAAGTTGTAGGCTTTAAGGTTTAGGGTTTCGGGTTTAGGGTTTTAAAGTTCAGGGTTTTAGAGTTTAGGGTTTACTGTTAAGGGTTTAGGGTTTAGGGTTTAAAGTTTAGGGTTGTAGGTTTAGAGTTTAGGGTTTAGGGTTTATGATTTAGGGTTTATGCTTTATTTCTTAAAAAAAATTAAGTAAACCAATAGGTTAAGTTTTATTTAGTTTATTTCATTTATTTTTTTATCTATTTTATTTTATTTTTTATTTATGTTTATTAATTATTTTTATTTAGTTTAGTTTATTTTTTTTAGGTTTATTTGTTTTAGTTTAGGTTTTTAATTTTAGTTTAGTTTTTAGGTTTAGGTTTACTTTTTAGTTGAGTTTTACTTTTATTTTATTTTTATGATTTAGTTTTCTTTATTTTCAGGTTTAGGTTTATGATTTTATTTTACTTTTTTATGTTTAGTTTTTTGGTTTTTAGTTTAGGTTTATTTGTAGGTTTAATTTTTTAGTTTAAGTTCAAGTTTATTTTTAAATTATTTTATTTTATTTAGGTTTTTTATTCTTAGGTTTATATTATTTTTTTTATGTTTAAGGGTTTAGGGTTACTTATTTAAATTTTTTATTCTTAGGTTTAAGTTTAAGTTTAAGTTTTAATTTTTTTTAGGGTTTTTTATTCTTAAGATTTTAGGGTTAGGGTTTAGTGTTTAGAGTTTAGGGTTTAAGGTTTTAAGGTTTATGTTTTTATGGTTTAGGGTTTATGATTAGGGTTTAGGGTTTAAGGTTTAGGGTTTCAGAGTTTAGGGATTTAGGTTTTAGAGTTTAAGGTTTATGGTTTAGGGTTTTAGGGTTAATGTTTAGGGTTTAGGGTTTGGGGTTTAGGGCTGTAGGTTTTAGGGTTTAGGGTTTTAGGGTTTAGGGTTTAGGATTTAGGGTTTAGTGTTTAGAATTTAGAGTTTAGGGTTTGTAGGGTTTAGGGTTTTTTAGGGTTTACAGTTTAGTGTTTGGGGTTTAGGGTTATAAGCTTAAGGTTTAAGGTTTAGTGTTGTAGGTTTTTTAGTTTATTTTGTTTTTATTTTAGTTTTTTGGTTTTTTATTTACCTTTATTTTTTATTTTTATTTAGTTTAGTTTATTTATTTTATGTTTATTTATTTTATTTTAGATCTTTTATTTTAGTTTATTTTAGGGTTTTTATTCTTTGGTTTTTAGGATTTAAGCTATGGGGTTTAAAGTTTAGGGTTTAGTGTTTAGGGTTTTAGGTTTTATGTTTTTAGGGTTTATGGTTTAGGGTTTAGGGTTAGGGTTTAGGGTTTAGGGTTTAGGGTTTAGGGGTTAGGGTTTATGGTTTAGGGTTTGCGGTTTAGTGTTTATGGTTTAGGTTTGTAAGTTTTATGGTTTGGGGTTTAGGGTTTTAGAGTTTAGGGTTTTATGATTTAGGGTTTACAGTTAGGGTTTAAGGTTTAGGATTTAGGGTTTAGAATTTGGGCTTTTGGATTTAGGGTTTTTAGGGTTTAGTGTTTAGGGTTAGCATAGGGTTTATGGCTTTTTTTTTTAAATTAAGTATATCGGTAGGTTTAGGTTTAATTAGTATATTTAGTTTATTTTATTTTTTGATTTATTATTGTTTATTTTTTATGTATTTTATTTTATATTATTTTTTATTTTAGGTTATTTTTTTTATATATTTTATTTTAATTTATTTTAATTTTTTTTTTTATTTTATTTTATTTTTAGGTCTAGGTTTAGGTTTTTATTTTATTTTATTTTTTTTACTTTATTTAGGTTTAGGTTTTATTTATTTATTTCATTTTTAGCTTTTATTTAGTTTAGGTTTCAATTTGTAAGGTTTAGGGTTTAGGGTTGTAAGTTGTAGGCTTTAGGGTTTAGGGTTTCATGTTTAGGGTTTTAGAGTTTAGGGTTTTAGGGTTTAGGGTTTAGTGTTAAGGGTTTAGGGTTTAGGGGTTAAAGTTTTAGGGTTTGGGGTTTAAGGTTTAGGGTTTAAGGTTTTTTTTTGTGGGAAACCCCATATAGGGGGAATTTTATTGCCACAAAAAGAGCATTATAAGGTCCTTAACAAGGGATAAACTCAAAAACTATTGCTCAAAGAGCTACAATAAGCCTAGAGAGTAAATCCCCTATCTAAGTACAACCAAAGCAAAATAAAAGAGAAAAGGAAAGCAAAAGATACAAAATGATTAACATAGATAAGCCAATGAATAGATCTGGGCAAAGCTCTTCAGGATGAGAGAATGCTTGGCACCAGGGAGCAAACCTGCTAGAGAAAAAAGAGAAATGCATCTGCAAAAAAGAAAAATAAAATGAAATTAAACAAAATAAAGAAAAAATTAAAGCAAAGATGAACTGAGAAAAAATTATAGAGAAGTGTGAGAGAAGGCTGCTCACACACCAAATTGAAAAAATATGAGCATCCAAACTTGGAAGGGTTACATCACAAGAGCTACTACCAAACCAAAAAGGAGTGAAATCATCACAACCATCATAGCCTACAAACCTGTGGGAAGATAGCAGCCATTTGTTGAAAGTCTTATGATCCTTAGTACCTGCAAACAAAAACAAAGCCATACACACTCTAAAAAAGGAGACAACAAAGAGCAGAATGGGAAAGGGGATCCCATGTAGGATAAATATCATCAATATAGTCACCATAGCATGAGAATCCCTACACATATGAAAATGAACCATCTTTGCCAGATCCACCTTTTAATACCGAGCCAAGAGTATAATTAGCTGATGAAAACACACCACAAGAAAATAGCAAAAAAGGCCAGGCAGAGGATAGAAACAATATACAACCGGTTGAAAATCCTGTTGTAATCCTGTTAAGCAAATCAATTATAATGTAAATAACACCATCCCAATCATATGGGACATATATGAAACTTACAGGCCAAGAGTACAGCTCAGGAATATGGCCTAGAAAAGGAACCCATTCAGAATAAGCAATGCAGATGTTAACAACCCCATTGTTAATAATCATTACAAAAGTTAATAAACAAAAAATGTAAAGCGAGACAGCATAACCCAAACCCAAACTACAACAAGAAATGTAGAAGTCTAATAGAACCAAGACGAGAATGCAGCAGCAGATTAGGTGGACCAGAAGCCACAGGTAATAAGCTGCAACCCACCACAAATAATACCAAATAAAGACAATCAGAGAGACAACCCTAGTAGCAGCTTTCTAGGCATAAAACCCGATAATCCAGTTCAGCCAACAACCAAGACAGCAAATAACAGCTAGCTGGCCATAAAACCACCCATTTAAAATAGACAATGCATAAGTTAATAACCAAGTAGGTAATAGCATAATCATAGTGATCTGCACAAGTCTAACTGAACCAATATGGAAAAAATAATAACAGATTAAATAGACCACAAGCAACAGGTGATAAGCTGTAGCCCGGTCACAAATAGCAAAAAAAATCAGGAAAACAACCCTAAGAGCAGCCTGTTGGATGCTGGACATAAGACCCAAAAATCCAACAAGCAATAATTAAAGCAGCAAAAAAATTATTGTACCCACCATAAGATAATCTAGTAAAAAAAATGGTACAACATAGACATGAAAGGGGTTCAAAGGAGAGCCATCATTAAAATCCTTCAAGATAAAGAAAAGCAGGCCAGCAGCTAAGCCAACATTATCGGTAAAAGCAGATTGGATAGAAAATAAAAAGCATTTTCAATCCTGCAAAGAGATAGTAATAATAACAAGGGTATTGCAGTTTCTCTCCATACAGGTTGGGGAGGTGAGGTTAGCAAGAAAAATCAGAAAAATAACCCCAGAAGTAGCCTGCTGGACATAAGACCCAAAAATCCAACAGTCAATAATTAAAACAACAAAACAATTACTGCACCCACCATAAGATAATCGAATAAAAAGTAGTGGTACAACATAGACTCGAAAGGGGTTCAAAGGAGAGCTATCATTGACATCCTTAAAGACAAAGAAAAGCAGACTAGCAGCTAAGCCAACATCATTAGTAAAAATAGGTTGGAAGGAAATCAAGAAGTAATTCTGATCCTACAAAGAAATACAAATAATAGCAAGGGTATTGCAGTTTATCTACTTACAAGTTGTGGAGGTGAGGTTAGAGAGCATAAGATGGGCTACAACCGTATTAAAGAGAGAAAAGATAGATAAATTAGGGCCTTCCATGAGGCTATACAAAAATATAGCAATTAAATAATGAGACAGCAAAGTCATGAGCCCCAACACAGATTTCCAGAAAAAGGAAAAGAGATAAAACATAGCCTTAATCATAAAATGGAAAATAGATACAATAAGACCCATAAATAGAATATTGATGGCAAGAAGTCTGTCCCTGTTGATCAGAAAGTAAAGTAGATAGTAAAACATCTTCCTCCAGCAGATTCGACTGATAAGTGAAAATATCTCCATCCAGCAGGTTATAAAAATAGGAAACACCTTACCATTAATAGTGGAAACAACAGAAGCAGTAAGACCCCAAATAAGGTTAGGGTAATTAATCCAGCAACATATGCCACGGAGATCACAAAATAACCAGAAAAAGGTATTGAGAAGATGCATCAGTAAAACCCAGGGAAACAACAACACTAAAAAGAAGTTGGTCATGCACTTAAACATGTAATACAACAAGACAAAACAATATGATGAATTAATTTTTGAGGTAAGGGAGTCCAGTATTGTCCAAATTAACCAAACCACCCAAATGTTTAGGAAGTGTAAGTTGATCAAAGAATTTTATGCCATCTAATCTAGCACCCAGATTAGCAAGGTAATCAACTCATGCATTACCTTCACGCCATACATGAGTGATTTTAAATAGAGTTGAGAAAGGAGAGCTTTAGTCTGCTTTAAAAGGTAGTACAATTCTGTATAGCTCACTTTGGTGGAAGTCAAAAGATCAATCAGCAACAAGGCATCCACCTCAATCCAAATATTGAGCCAACCTTTTTGAAGGCAAATCTCAATAGCTTTGTAAACTACCATTAGCTCAACAAAAAGAACAGAGCAAGTATTAAGGGGGTAAGCAAAAGCACATAGGACTTTACCATTAAGGTTTCTGAAAATTTCACCACAGCCAAAAGCATTTTGAGAAACAGAGCCATCTGTGTTAATTTAAATAGTATTAGCATGAGGTTTTATCCAATAAATAATCTTGTCATCTTTACAGTTGGGTTGATCCAACAAGTTAAAACCTAATTTATTGACCATAAATTTGTAGCCTTTGAATTGATTGTAGTTAATTAAATTGGCATTAAACAAGGCACGGATATTATTTTTAATTCTAGTAGTTATCTTCATATAGTTCATAGGAATCCCATGATGTTTTGCATCATTTTTATCCATCCATACAAACCAAATAAGAGTGATAGTAGTTATCACTTTAATGTGGCGTTTAATAGTGTTTTCAAAATAAACATCAAGAACTTGGTATAGAGTTAAGGAGCCATTAAATTTGACAATATTAAAGAGTTCATCATACAAAATTCAAAGTTTGGAAGCAATGGCTTCATTAACAAATACATGATTCACATTCTCAATGTGAAAGCAATAGTAGCATTTTGAAGGTAAGTAAAAAACTTTACCCGACATCAAGGAGTCAACAGGGATGAAGCTTTTCAAAATATGCCAAGTTATAACAAAATAAGAAATAGGGACAGTGTTATTCCAAAGTTTAAAAAACACATTGGAGAAATCATGAGCTTCTTTAATATGAATCCAAACATTTTTAAGGTTGAAATCACCATTTTGGGAAAGCTTAAAAAGGATCTGATCATGATTGCTAGGAATGATAGGAATAATAGTAAGCTTATCTAAAAGAGAGAAAGGAATATAGTCAATAATCTTCTTATTATTTCACTTATTATTCTGCCAGAAAGAGTTCACTTTAATAGCAATAGTGGAGTGGGTAGAAAATAAATCATCAATGGACCCACCTTTAGTCTAGTTATCTTGCCAAAAGAAAGAGGTTCTAGAGTTAATCCCCCATGAGATTAGTGATTCTGCCTCCCATTTGATGGAACAAAGTCTTTTCCATACAAGAGAGTCTCCCACTTTATAAGGGCAAATGAGAGGGTACTTACCCTGGCAGTATTTAGCAGTCATGAATTTATCCCAAAGGCTATTATTGCTCCTAAAATTCCACCAAAGTTTATAGGAAATAGTAGTGATAGCTTCCTTGATTGGCTTACAGCCAAGCCCACCTTTAGCAAGAGTGCCACAGCTATTATACCAAGAGGTCCATTACATTCTTTTAGTAGAATAGTTAGAACCCAGAAGAATTTGTTAAGGAGGCACTCAATTCTGTTAATGGTAGAATTGGTCGGCATAATGGTTTGAATGAGATATAAAGGCATGGAGTTAAGGGTACTCTTAATCAAAGTGAGCCTACCACCAAATGAGAGTAAATGAAATTCCCAAATAGAAATTTTATGAGAGATTTTTTGGATTAACTCATCAAAGAGATGATCTTTTCTGACCTTTAAAAAGTGGAGCACCAAGATATTTAATAGGAAGTTGTTGTTACAGAAAATTAGTAATTCTTAAGATTTTGTTGATCCTATTACTAGAGATTTTAGAGGAAGGAATGAAACAACTTTTACCTTCATTAAGAAAGAGACCACTTTCATTTCCAAATTTATTTAAAAGATTATTAATAGTTTTAATGTGATGAATAGAGGCATTGCAAAAGATTATGAAGTCATCAACAAAGCTAAAATGAGAGGCAAGAAGACCACCTTGAGTTCTAAAAAATATGCTAGGATTATTGTTGAAAAGATCATTAAGATTCCTTGAAAGATATTCAACAACAATAATAAAAAGAGAGGGATATAAGGGATCTCCTTGTCTCAATCCATGCATAGAGGGAAAAAACCTAGGGACTCACCATTCATGATAACGTAGAACCAAACATTTGTAATACAATTTTTAATGAGATGGATAAAATAGTAAGAAAAGCTAGAATTTGGTAGAGAAAATTCCAAGAGAGATTGTCAAAAGCTTTAGAGATGTCCAATTTGAAAAGGATGTTACCACCTCTAATAGAAGCATCAATGAATCATCTTGGGCTAGAAAAAAGAATGTTGATATAGCTTTACCTAAATAGTTTGGTTGGGGGAAATAATTTTAGGCAGCAGTGGACTAATTCTATTTGAAATTAATTTAGCAATGAGTTTATGAAAGATGGTGCAAAGGCTGATAGGTCTGAAATTGCCCCAAGATTCAGAATTATTTATTTTGGGAATGAGAACAATGAAAGTGCTAGAGAAATATCTAAGTAAAGTATTTCCATTGAAGAAATTAATGACAGCATCGACAAGGTCAGACTTAATAATAGGCCAACAATGCTAAAAAGATTGAGTCGTGTAGCCTTTAGGGCTAGCAATAGAATCAGTGTTCATACTATTAAGAATACTACCAATATCAGCTTCTGTAGGGCACATATTAAGCAAGTGGTTATCATCATTAGTAATTGTTGAGGGAATCAGGTGAGAGTTGGAGAGAGCTTCTAAAGAAGGGTTGTTGTTTAATAAGTTTTAAAATAATGTATGACGTAATCTTTAATATCGTTAGTTCGTGATCCAACCGCCAAGTTATCATTTTTAATTTTTTAATAGAGTTTAAGGCTTTCTTTTTTGAAAAGAGCATGGAAGTACCTTATTTTGTCACCATCAGCAATATGTTTGCTAGCATCCTTTTGCTGCCAGTAGGTTTCCTCCATATTCTGATAGTTAACCAAGTTATCTTTAACTTCATTCAACTCCTCAAGTTTAGTAGAATCAGTCAAAATGACATCTTCAAGAGAACAAACTAATTGTTCCATATTTTTGATATTGGCAAAAAGATTTTTAAAATGATGCTTATTCCACTAATTTAGGTTTTGTTTAAGTCTTTTAATCCTAAGCTAGAGGTGAATGATGCCCTTAACCGAATTATCTAGATGAAGAGGAGCCATCCAGTTAATTGATACAACATTTATGAAATCAATGTATTGGATCCACATATTTTTGAATCTGAAAGAGGTTGGGGAGGATAATCTATTAGAGGGATTTTGGACAGAAATCAAAAGTGGAGCATGATCAGACAAAGTTCTGCTCAAATGTTCAACAAAAGTAAGGGGCCATCGATTGATCCAAAGAGAATTAAAAAGAGTCCTATCAAGCCACTGTAATAGTATAGAGTTATGCCATGTATAATCCAAACCCGAATAGCCAATATCAATCAGATTGCAATCAAGAATCATATTAGAAAAGTCTTCCATGGAATGAGTGTTAGGAGAGCAACCTCCCCTTCTTTCCAAGGAATAGAGAATAGTGTTAAAATCACCCCCAACCAACCAGGATTTGTTGATCGAGGAGGAAAAGGCTCTTAAGTTGTCCCAAAGGATATTCCTACCAGCTCTATTATAAGAAGCATAAATAAAGAAACCTAGAACAAAAAATTCACCCAATGAGATGTGGACATTAACCAATTGTTGAAGATCATCAAGGATAGATATGCTGACTAAATTATTCTAAAAACACCAAATTTTATTGCTAATATTATAAAAGAAGTTTTGAAAGCCAAGCATTTTACCAACATGGTTGATCTTAGAAGAGTGTATAAATGGTTCAATTATAATAAGTAAGGCTATGCTATGAATATGGCAAAGACTTCAAATATGATTGCGGACAATGAGAGTCCCAATACCCCGAACATTCCAAATTAGTAAGTTGATCATAATAAAATAAAAAAGAAAGGAAAAGAGATAACTAAAGAAATAATAAAGTAGGGAGAAAAGGAAACTAGAAATAGTTATTTGTGGGAAGTTAGAGAAGATCTAGTAGTTCTAGTGGAGCTATTAGTGAACATTCTAGCTTTAAGTGATTTTGTTTTAAAAATAGTTTGAAAAGGTCTATCTTTGTCCAAAGAATCACCATCCGAGAGAGATTGATTTTTCATATTTAGAATAGGACCTGTATCAGTCAAAGCATTTCTAATGGTAATTTCCCCTTCTTCAATGTCAGAATTAAGCTGAGCAAGTGGGTTAGCATCCGTATCACTCTAAAGAGTAGGAAAAGGAGAGGTTGTGAAGCTATTAATAGCACATATTTCATGCTCAGTTTCAGAATTAGTTTTAAGATTTTGTTCCATCATCAAAGGATCAACAATTTTTAGATTTTATTCCTTCATCAAAGGATCAACTCTAGAATTTGTTTTCAGATTTTGATCCAACTTGAAATTTCCATTCAACTCACCACTAAGATTCATATGAGCTCCTCAGGTTCACTAGCCAAAAGGGGTAGGTTAGACTGAGTCAAGATATTGCCTTGAGGAGCCAAATTATTATAATTAGAAGAAATGATAATTAAGCTATCATTAGCCTCCTCACAAACCTCATAAGCATTATTTTTAACATGCTCTGATTGCTCTCCAATAGATAAAGTAGTGGATAGAAAAGGTGTAGGGGAAGGGGTAGGATTCCCATTTTGAGTGACTTTAGGCACATAAGAAAATTTATTGATTTTTTCATTTGATAAAGTAGGATTAAGATCCGGCAATTTTTTCTTTTTAAGTTGAGGATGCAACACAAAACATTCAGAATGATCATGACCATGAATCTTACAATGTGTGCAAAAAATAGGAAAATTCTCAAATTAAACTTTTTGATTATAACCAAACTTCTCAGAGCCAATCCAAACATCTTTAGGATGCTTTTTATTGATATCAATTTCAACCAAAATATGAGCAATAGAAGGTCGTGATCTCACAGTGGTGGCATGATCAATTTGAGTAGGCCAACCAAAGAGAGCCCCAACCACAAAGAGAACTTGATCTGTAACATAATGTATTCTCATATTAGGAAGAGCTAGCCATATAGGAAAAATTAGGGATTCCTCTTTTATATCAAAAAGTGGAGACCATTTCAGAAGTCGCATTTGACAATTAAAAACAAAGTAAGAGCGGTGTACAAAAACTCTTGAATAATCTAAGTAATTAGAGAGCTGAATTAAAATATTCCTTGGATCAATCAATCTGATAGTGAAAACACCTGAAAGTTTAAGGCTATGAAAAAATGATCGGATGTTATCGAGAGTAGGCCAACATAAGAAAAATTTACCAACTAAAGATAATTCAAAAGGCTTCACCAACTTTTCCACATCTAGATCCGAGCACATAATAGCAGGCATCCCAAGAAACGAGGTCGAGATCGAATTCACTGAAGCATTAGGGGAAAGGATCTTACCAGATAATGCTTCCTTGAAGGACTTAACTGTAGGTAGAGTAACAGATTATTTTGTATCCATAATTCCATGTAAATCAGATGCCCAAGCTGACGCCTCCAAGATGGATAAGCTCGGCTGCATAGAAAGGGGCTCCTCTGCCATTGAAAGAGCAAAGGAAAAATCATATTAGAGGCCAATCAGAGATAAACAATCAAAAAAATTGATCATGAATGATTAAAAATTGGCCAAACCATAGGGAAAAAAAATGGAAGAAGGGAAAACAATCGCCTGAGAGTGCCAGTTGAGGGTTTAGAGTTTTTTTAATTTAGTCAGTGGAGGAGTTTAGGTTTAGCCCAGGGTTTAGAGGGCCCAGGAGGAGGTCATAGTGCCCAGGGGAGTTTAGGTTTTAGAGTCAGTGGTCAGTGTCAGTATTCAGTAGCCCAGGTCAGGGCCTAGGGCCCAGGGCCCAGGGCCCAGTTTAGGCTCAGAGCCCAGGGCCCAGGGCTCAGGCTCAGCCCAGGGCCCAGCCCAGTGTGGCCCAGGGTAAGCCCAGGGCCTGGGTCAGGGCTTGGGCCCAGGCCCAGTTAGGGCTCAGGGTTTTAGGGCTCAGGGCTCAGTTTAGCCTAGGGTAGGCCTCTGGCCCAGGCTCAGGTAATTAGCCTAGGGTGGGTGGGGTTAGGTTAGGTTTAAGGTTTTAAAGATTTAGTATTTTATGGTTTTAAAAACTGATTAAACCCATGTCATATTTTTATTTTATTTAATATTTTATTATGGTTTTTTTTAATTTTTTTTATTTAGGTTTATTTTCTATTTTTATTAAATTTATCTTATTTATTTTAGTTTACTTTTTAAGTTAAGGTTTAAGTTTAGGTTTATTTTTTAATTGAGTTTTATTTTTAGTTTTTTTAAGGTTTAGTTTAGGTTTTTATTTTATTTTCTTAGTTTTAGGTTTTAGGTTTTTATTTAAAGTTTATTTTAAGGTTTAATTTTTTAGTTTCGGTTTAGGTTTATTTTATGTTTATTTTATTTTATTTAGGTTTTTTATTCTTAGTTTTATTTTATTTTTTAGTTTAGTCTGGGTTTTTTGTTTAATTAAGTTTAGTTTAATTTTTTATTTTATTTTTAATTTTAGGTTTAGGTTTTAGTTTAGGTTTTCTTTATTTAATCATTTATTTCATTTAGATTTAATTATTTATCTAGATTTTATTTAGCAGGTAGATTTAGGTTAGGAGGTCATGGTAGAGCCCAGGTATAGTGGGGTAGTCAGGGTTTAGGGAGGGTGGTCAGTGAGGATCAGGATCAGGAGTGGTATGATCAGAGTAGCCCAGGTTGGATCTAGTCTCAGTAAGGTTTCTGTTTATAGTTGGGAGGGGTCAGGGTCAGGTGTGGTAGTAGGGCCCAGGGCCTGGGTAAGGGCCCAGGACTCCATTAGGGCCTGGGGAGGTTGATCTAAAGATTTAGGTTTTTAAAGTGTAGGTCAGGGTCACAGAGCTGCATTAGGGTTTGGGTGGTGTCAGATTTAGGCCTGTTTAGGTAGGATTTAGTGTAGGGTTTAAGGGTTAGGGTTTTAAAAGATCATGCAAACCAGATTTTAGTTTATTTAGTTTATTTTTAATTTTAAAAGGTTTATTTTATTTAGTTTATTTTATTTATTATATGTTAATTTTAGTTTAGGTTTTTATTTTAGTTTATTTAGGTTTAGGTATTTATGTTTAGGTTAGGGAAGTTTGTTTTATTTTATTTTATTTAAGTTTAGATTTTATTTTTTAGGTTTATAGTTTTATTTTATTTTATTAGGTTTAGGTTTTAAGTTTTTATTTTAGGTTTATTTTAGGTTTTATTTCATAGTTTAGGTTTAGGATAATTTTAGTTTATTTTATTTTATTTAGTTTATTTTAGGTTTATTTTATTTTTTTGGCTCAGTCAAGTTTATTTATTTTATTTTAGTTTATTTTAGGTTTAGATTTTTGTTTTTTTAATTTAAGGTTTAGGGTTTATTTATTTATTTATTTTTTAGTTTTATTTTTAGGTTTATATTTTGGATTTATGTTTTTATTCAATTTTATTTTATCTTTTAGGTATTTATTTATTTTAGGCTAGTTTAGTATTTTAATTTAGGTTTATTTTATATTTTAGTTTTTTTTTTTAATTTATTATTTGGTTTTATTTTATTTTATTTTATTTTTAGGTTTAAGTATAGGTTTAAGTTAGTTTAGGTTTTATTATTTTTTATTTTTTTAGGTCAGTTTTCTTGTATGTATAGTTTATGTCAGTAGGTTTCAGGGTAGTGGCCCAGTGGGTTGGGTAAGGGTTTAGG
The DNA here is from genome assembly GCA_021442155.1 of Cymbidium sinense. Classification (NCBI taxonomy): domain Eukaryota; kingdom Viridiplantae; phylum Streptophyta; class Magnoliopsida; order Asparagales; family Orchidaceae; genus Cymbidium; species Cymbidium sinense. Next base: position 45,441,845 of record CM038216.1, read on the forward strand.
GTTTGGGGCCTGGGTTGGGTTTAGGGCCTTGGGTTATAGGTAGGGCCCAGTGGAGTGGTTTAGGGCTCAGTGGCCCAGGTAGTGGTGGAAGGTTTGGGAGTGGTAAGGGTGTGGTGTGGTAGGGTTAGGGTGTGGCCTAGTGCTGTGGGATTAGAGTTTAGCAGTATGGCTCAGGGATATAATTAGTGTTTTATTTAATTAAGCAAACCCCAGCTCAGTTTATTTAGTTTATTTTAATTTTAATTTTTTAGGTTTATTTTAATTTTAGTTTATTTATTTATTAGGTTTATTTATTATTATAAGTATTTTATTTTAGCTAATTTTAGGTTTAGGTTTAGGTTTAGTTTAGTTTATTTTATTTTATTTGATTTAAGTTTCATTATTTTAAGTTTAGGTTTATTTATTTTAGTTTATTAATTTAATTTGGTTTTATATTTATTTTATTTATTTTATTTTATTTTATTTAATGTTTGTTTAGTTTAGGGTTTAGGATTTATTTTTTATTTATTTTTATGTTTACTTTTTAGGTTTTGGTTTCTATTTAGTGTTTATTTTATTTTATTTTAAGTTTAGTTTATTTTTATTTTAGCTTTAGTTTTAATTTTCTTTAGGTTTTTTATTTTTTAGTTTAGTTTAGGTTTTATTTATTTATTTTAGTTTAGTTTTTATTTTTTACATTATTTTCTTTTTAAAATTTTCATTTAGGTTTTAGTTTATGTTTTTATTTTATTTTATTTTTTTAATTTATTTTATTTTAGGTTTTTTTTATTTATTTTATTTCTATATTTTATATAGTTTAGGTTTAGGTTTTTAGCTTTTTAGTGTTTAAGGTTTACAGTTAGTTTAGGGTTTATGATTTATAATTTTTTATTTTTATATTTTTAGATCTTAGTTTTAGTAGGGTTTTTTAGGGGGTTTAGGTTTTAAGGTTTAGGGTTTAAGATTTAAGGTTTAGGGTTTTTAGCTTTTAGGGTTTAGGGTTTAGGTTTTATATTTTAGGTTTAGGGTTCAAGTTTTAGTCTAAGGTTTAGAGTTTTTGGTTTTTTTTTTAACAAAGGGCAAATTCATATTAAATATATTTTTTTATTTCATCAACCAAGTAACACACTAAGTTTTCTATGATACATGTGACTACATAGATCAAAAATGGATAAAAACTGAACACACATAGAGGAAATCAAAAACCTAGATTTCTAGAACTATCTTTACTGTAAAGAAACAGTTCTATAAGTAGCAAATCAGATCGATCATTCTTCAATTTTTACAATTCCCATCAGAACCACCTTGGGCTCTCGAGTAGTGGGATCCACCATCATATCCCCGATCTCTCTCTCTGCCACCCTGGTCGCTCTTCCCGTGACCATGACTATTCTGACGACCACCTCCATATCCACCAGTACCTCCAGATACCCCACCACCACTGCGATAACCACTGCCTCCACCTTTGCCTCCACCATGAGATCTAGACTAAGCATTATTGATAGTGATGTTCCTATCATCAAGGTTCTGCCAATTCTTAGGGTTAAGGTTTAAGTTTAATTTTATTAGGTTTTAGGGTTTACATTTATTTTTTAATTTATTTAGTTACTTTATGGTTAGTTTTAGGGTTCGGGGTTTAGGGTTAGGGTTTATTGTTTAGGATTTAGGGTTTAGGGTTTAGGGTTTTGTGGGGTTTGGGTTTTAGGTTTTTGAGTTTGTGGGTTTAGTTTAGTGTAGTTTAGGGTTTAGGGTTTTAGGTTTATGGTTTTAGCCATAGTTTGGTTTGCTGGGTCCAGAAGTTTTATGTTACATGTTAGGTTTAGGATTTTAGATTTAGTTTGGGGTTGGTCAGTTTGGGTAGGTTTGGTAGGAGTGAAGGCTCAGGGTAGGTCAGGATTTATTAGTTTAGGTTCATGTTATTATTTGGTGGATTAGGGTTTTGGGTCAGTCTGGGGTTTGGGCTTTATGAGTTTAGGGTTTAGGGTGTATGGTTTAGGTTTTAGGGTTTAGGGTTTATGATTTAGGGTTTTAGGGTTTATGGTTTAACATTTAAGGTGTAGGGTTTTTAAGGTTTAGGGTTTAGGGTCTAGTGTTTAAGTTTTTGGTTTAGGGTTCATGTTTTAGTTTAGGGTTTAAGGATTTTGGTATTTTTTAATAGAGAACAAATTCATGTTCAACATTTCTTGTTTTCAATTTCATCAACCAAGTAACACACCAAGTTTTCTAATACACAAGCATCACATAGTTAAAAAATGTGCACGAATAGAGCAAAAGAAAAACCTTAGATAACAAAAACCGTCTCTACTGTAAAGACATAGTTCCATAAGTAGCAGATTGGATCACCCATTCTTCAGTTTCTCCAGCTCCCATCAGAACCACCCTGGCCTCAGGTTTTCTAACACACCAATTTTTTATTTTAGTTTATTTTTTAGGTTTAGGTTTAGGTTTAGGTTTAGGTTTATTTTCTAGTTGAGTTTTATTTTTATTTTATTTTTTTAGGATTTTGTTTTATTATTTATTTTTAGGTTTAGGTTTAGGTTTTTATTTATTTTTTTAGGTTTAGGTTTTAGGTTTTTATTTTAGGTTTATTTTTAGGTTTTATTTTTTTGGTTTAGGTTTAAGTTTGTTTTAAGTTTATTTTATTTTATTTATTTTGGGTTTATGTTTATGTTTAGTTTATTTTACGTTTAGGTTTAAGGTTCATTTTTTTAATTTAGTTTATTTTAGTTTAGGTTTAGGTTTAGGTTTATTTTATTTTGTTTGTTTTATTTTTATTTTAGGTTTTATTTTTTTTAATTTTGGTTTAAGTTTTATTATTTTTTATTTTTAGATTTTATTTTTAGGTTTATTTTCTAGGTTTAAGTTCTTATTTATTTTTTATTATATTTCATTTTACGTTTATTTTATTTTTATTTTACATTTAGTTTTTAATTTATTTAGGGATTTTATTATTATGTTTATTTCAATTTTGTTTACTTTAGGTTTTAATTATTTTATTTTCATTTATTTTATTAGTTTATTTTATTTTTATTTTAGGTTGTGGTTTTAGTTTAGTTTTATTTTATTTTATTTTATTTTTTTATGTCAGTTTTCTTATATATTTTATTTTAGGTTTTATTTAGTTTAGTTAGAAGAGGTTTTAGGGTTTAAAGTTTAGGATTTAGAGTTTAGTGTTTAGACTTTAGGGTTTACAGTTTATGGTTAGCTTAGGGTTTAGTGTTAGTTTAGGTTTTAGGGTTTAAGGTTTAGGGTTTAGTGTTTTTAGGGTATTAGGGTTTAGGGTCAACGGTTAGTTTAGGGTTAAGGTTTAGTGTTAGGGTTAGGGTTTAGGGTTTATGGTCTATTTAGGGTTTAGGGTTTATTGTATTTTAGGGTTTAGTTTTAGTTTTATGATTTAGGGTTTAGTGTTTAGGTTTAAGAAATTTTTTATTTTGGGATTTAGGGTTTAGGATTTTACATTTCTTGGGTTTAGGGCTTATGGTTTAGGGTTTAGGTTTTCGGTTTAGAATTCAAGTTTTGGTTTAGGGTTTAAAGTTTTCCATTTTTTTTAATAGAGAACAAATTCATATTCAACATTTCTCCTTTTTGATTTGATCAATCAATTAACAAACAAAGTTTTCTAAGACACAAGCGATGGCATAGATCAATAATGGATAAAAAATGAGCACGCATAGAGCAAATAAAAAACCATAGATAACTAGATCCATCTCGATCTTAAAGACACAGTCCATAAGTAGAAGATCAAATCAGCGATTCTTTAGTTTCTTCAGTTCCCATCAGAACCACCCTGGCCTCTTGAGTAGTGGGATCTGCAATCATATCCTCGATCTCTCTCTCTCTCTCCCCCACCACCACCACACCAATAACCTCCATTGCTCCACCTGCCTCCATAATCACCACTGCTCTAACCAACATTTTCAAATGCACCAACACCTCCAAATCCCTCACCACCACTGTAATAATAACCACCTCTGACTTTGCCTCCACCGTGCCTAGTCGATGGTGATGTTCCTATCATCAAGGTTCTGCACATTCTTAGGGCTTTGGGTTCGTTTAGGGTCTAGGGTTTAAGGTTAGTTTAGAGTTTAGGGTTTAGGATTTAAGGTTAGTTTAAGGTTTAGGATTTAGGGTTTAGATTTTTATGTTTAGGGTTTAGGGTTGGGGTTTAGGGTAGGTTAGAGTTTAGTGGAGTTTGGAGGTTTGGATTTAGGGTTTAGGAGGGTAGGGTTTAGAGTTTAGGGTTTGGGGCTGGGTTATAGGTTTAAGGTTTAGGTTTAGAGCTAGTACAGGGTTTAGGGAGGATTGAGGTTTATGGTTTTAAATTAAAGGGTTTAGTTTTATTTAGTTTATTTTAATTTATTTGAGTTTATTTATTTTATTTTTATTTAGGTATATTCTTTATTTTTAAGCTTAGTTTATTTATTTTAGATCAGGTCTTTACTTTAGTTTATTTTAGGTTTATTTAGTGAGTTTATTTTTTATTTTATTGTTTAAGTTTAGATTTTATTTTTTATTTTTAGGTTTAGGTTTAGAATTTTTTTTTAAGGATTAGGTTTTAGGTTTCTATTTTAGGTATTATTTTTTAGTTTAGGTTTAGTTTAATTTTTAGTTTAATTTTGTATTTAGTTTAGGTTTAGGTTTAAGTTTAAGTTTAGGTTTTATTTATTTTAGTGTAGGATTATGTTTATCTTGGGCTATCCTTGATTGAAACAACACAAACATAAACTACACATAAACATATAATACAAACTCATATCTTTTATCTTGGGCTACTTTGAGTTGAGATAATGCCCCCAATGACACTCACTTAGTAGCTGCTCTAGGTTGGCCTGACATACTACCCTGCTTCTGTGTCACCCCAGTGGTCTTCTTTCTATGGAGGATGTAAGTCTGCTACTCTTTCTTTCCTTACTTGGCCACTGCACACCGATTAGTGCCTTGTTAGTTTGGTAGGCCTTATTGTGTGGCTGATAAGCTACCTTATGTTGCCTTTGTTTAAGAAGATGTGAGTCTGCTATGCTTTCTTGTTAGATTAGCTTTCATGCACTGACTGGGTCGAGTATATTTAAGGTTTAAGATAACTCCCCTAGAGGCTCCTTTCCTCATGATTTTTTCAAGTATGGGTCCTATCCTTCCTTGGAGCTCCTCGCTTAGTACTCGCTCTAGGTTAGATAGCATATGTCCTACCGAAGACAGACTATCTCGATGATCAATTCTGCTTGAAAAGTTGTAAGCCTACATGCTTTCTTTCCAGATTGATCATTGCACACCGACGGGCATCTTAGGTTGGTTGGTTCTCACTATGCTAACTGATACACCTTAGGTTGGTTGGTTCTCGCACCTTAGGATACACTACTCATGGCAGATGTAAGTTAGCTATCCTTTCCCCTTGAGGTTGCCACCGTACACCTATAGGGCTTCCTTTTTAGAGCTCAGGATAACGCCCCTAGTAGCACCTCCTTGGTGAGCACTATATTTAGATCACGCCCTTTGCAACCCCATTTAGACACTACCCGAGTTACTATCGGATTGGACAGTTCCCCTTTCCTAGTAACCACCCCTATGATTGTAGAATATGTCCTATAGATATCTAGATTCTCCCTTGGTCTAGTAAATCTGAGATAGGTCAAGGCCGACATAACCCCTTCTTAGTGTGGTCCCTTGCACACCAATAGGGTCAACACAAAAATATAAACAAAATTTATATTCACTTATGGATTAGGAGGACACCTCTAGCAGAATTTTTTTCCCAAGCAGGCATCATATCTTTAGGGTAGTGTTAGAAAACTCCCTTTAGTAATCGTCTGACTACTCTTAAGTTGATATAAGTCCTCAGCAACATTCACTCAGCGGTCGCCCCTAAGTCGGGTTCTATTTGTTGTGCTACCAACAGGTCACCCCAGTGGGTGTTCCCTGCTTTAGAAGATGTAAGTCTGCTATGCCTTCTTCCTAGCACAGGTATTGCACACCAAAAGGCACTAGGTTGGCCAACTCTACTCCACGGCCTATAGACTATCCCTTTAGATTTGTAAATCTGAGATAGGATAAGTCCGATATAGCCCATTCTCAGTAGGTCCATCACACACTGACAAGGTCCATAAATTAAATCTATCAAATTTTACTGAGCTCAATTCCCCAGTGGATATGGCCTCAATTTGAAATCAAACTAAACCAAATAAACCATATCAAATCACATAAAATTAAGATAAAATTAGTTCGTACTACTTTTGAATTGACATAAGTCCCCAACAGCATTCACTTAATAGTCTCCCTAGGTCAGGTTCAATTTGTTGTGCATCCAACAGGTCACCCCAGTGGTTGTTCCTAGCTTTGGAAGATGTAAGTCTACTATGCCTTCTTCCTAGCATAGTCATTGCACACTGAAAGGCAACCTTTTAGGTTGGCTAGCTCTACCCCGCAGCTGGTAGACTATCCCTTTGGATTTGTAAACCTAAGAAAGGTCAAGGCTAATATAGCCCTATCTCAGTAGGTCCATCGCACACTAACATGTTCCATTCATTAACTCAAATTAAATTAAACTCGATTTGATTTTATCGAGTGGAGTTAAATCACACCCTTCACCCTAGTGAGTCCCAAATCATATATAAACAAGTCAAACAAACAAATCAAATCTAAAACCAACTTCCCATAATGGAGCCAAATTAAAACAACTCTCCTAGTAGAGTCTAAATCATAGAAATCCAACCAAACTCTTATTCTCAGCAGATACATCACCAAATAAATCTATGAAATTAAACACAAATCCCAATCTCCAATGGATAGCTCGAACATGCTTCCCTAGTGGAAGGTTCATATACTCATTCCGTAGTGGACTCGAGCCCATATCTCTAGTAGATTTGCCTCCACATCAATTAAAACAAAACAAATTAAAGTTGATTCAATTTAATCCATAGTGGATTATAGATTCTTATCCCCAATAGATCTTCTTTCCATAAATCATATAATGAAATCAAATTCAAACCTTATCCCTAGTAGATTTTCTTCTTCTATGCCCTTGACATAGACTACTCACATGTCATGTCCAATGAAGGTGTGATGCCCTAGAAGATCTCCCTCCACATCCTTAACATGGAATTCTCATCAAATCTTATTTCTTCTCTTATGCACACCTTTAATACTTCAACTAAAAGCCTAATAATGTATTCATTCAAATTACATCATCTTAACATTGTTATCAACATTTTATGATTTATGATGGTGAAAGCTCAAACTAACTATACAATATCATGCTAAACACATTATAGTGTGAATTAACACACTATATTATTTTATATTAAAATTTGCTATAATATAATATATTATCTAACATTACACCTCATTATAATCACTTGAAAGGAACAAATAATAAGATTTTATTAAAATATGAATAATGTTCATTTTGGATGTAAACTAGTTATTTTTTTTATTAGAAATGGGACAAAATAGCATAATTTTTGTGTTGCTTCTTGGTGTGTGCCATGAATTTGGCCAAATTCTTCCATCTCAACCTTCAAATTAACATTTTTATGAATTTTGACCCAATGTATTATAATAAAAGTAAAACATATTAAATTATACAATAACATTTAGTAGCACACCACCACATTCATATATATATATATATGTGATGTTATATTGTTATGTACATTATATTTTAATATGCTTTCATATAATATATTATCTTACATTACACCTTAAAATGAATCATTTAAAAATAAATTTATAAAATTTGGTTGAAAAATGAACATTTATTTTGGCTGCAAAATTCCATTCTTTTGATTAAATGACACACCATTGCACACAATGATGTTCCCTAAAGCTTACCTTAAATTTGGCCAAATCCAATCATCTCACCTATAAATCAATATTATACTAGTACAAACTATACAACATCATACTAGAACAAACTAAACAACAAGGTAAATCAACAAGTATGATGCTACACTATGTTATGCTATTATAATACTATAACATATTATATTATATTAGATTATATTATATTTCATATCACATCATTGCTTAAGATAAAAAAATCATAAAATTAGTCTAAAAATAAAAACTATATATTTTAGTTTATCACTTAAATATTTTAAATTGAAATAATATATTATGGTGACATGCTCTACCTATTATGAATTTGGCCAAATTCCACCATTTTAAAGTCTAAATCAACATTTTTATTAATAATGCTAATGTAAGCTTGACTGAATGATTGTAAAATACTAAAAGAATTTAAAATGCGTGGAACAATATATTATGATATATGTTGCTATACTATGCTACAACATATAATATTTATTTTAAACATAAAATCTTACATTTTAGAATACAAGTGGCGTAGCACACCTTTGGTACTACAGCCTAATTCCCACTTCAAATTTAATAAATCTCATCATCTTATTTATTAAATCAATATTTTTAGGATTTATATTAATATAGACTATAGGGCATAATACCATAATATACTTAAACATTTTAAACATCTTATAACATCTAAAAAAACATCACTACATGCCCAAATATATGATGCTACATTATACTATAATATATGGTATTATAATATGATTTAGGGTATTCATCTAAAAGTCAAGGGAAAGCTGTCAAGACATTTTCTTTAGTACCAAACCATGATAGGATTAGTCATTCTTTAGATCTCCAAATGACATCTTTATTCAAGTTTTAGGTTTAGGTTTAGGTTTAGTGTGGGGTGGGTTTAGGGTGGGTGTAGGTTTAGGGTTTTTGGGTTTAGTTTGGTTTAGGGTTGGGTTTAGGGTTTAGGGTGTGATAGGTTTATTTTTTGGATTTAGAATTTAGGGTTTTAGTGTTTAAGGTTTAGGGTTTAGGGTTTAGGGTTTAGGGTTTAGGGTTTAGTGTGTAGGGCTTAGTGTTTTTAGGGTTTAGGGTTTAGAGTTTAGGTTTCAGGTTTAGGGTTTATGTCTTAGTTTATGGTTTAGGGTTTAGGGTTTAGTGTTTAGATTTTAACATTTTTTTAATAGAGAAGAAATTCAGATTCAACATTTCTTCTTTTGATTTCATCAACTAGGTAGTATCCCAAGTTTTCTAAGACACAAGCGATGACATAGATAAAAATAAGCATCCATAGAGCAAATTCAAAACCCTAGATGAGTAGAACTATCTCTATTATAAAGTCATTGTTTCATATGTAGTAGATCAAATAAATCATTCTTCAGTTTCTCCAATTCCCATCAGAACCACACCCACCTCTGGAATAGTGGGATCCGCCATCATATCCCTGATTTCCCACTCTGCCACCACCATGGCTATAACCTCTGTCACTCCTCTTGCCTCCATAACTACCACTACCCCGACCACCACATCCATATCCACCAGCACCTATAAATGCCCCACCACTACTAATGACAATCGCTACCTCGCCACCTCCATCCCGCCTAGTCTGATTAGACTATGCCCATTTAGATGGTTGAGTTTAGTTTTTTTTTGGGAAAAAAATAAGAAATTTTATTACCAAAAAGAAAAGGATACAATGATTTAAAGGGGATAAAACTCAAAGACTACTGCTGAAAGAGCTATTGAAGGACCTAAAGAGAAAAATCTTCTAACTAATATAAAAGATAGCAAAAAGTAAAATGAAGAACTAAAAAAAGAACAACAACATCACAGAATCGCTGAGCAGGTCAGCAATCCATTTGAAGAGATCTAAGAATAAGCAAAGGAAACCTATAAGAAAAACACTAAAGTAGAGATAAGCACAAATAAAAGAAAATAAACAAGTTAAATAGAAAGGAAAGAAAAGCCAAAGAAAAGGCTCTAGCTCTGTCACAAAAATTAGAAGGGGCAACAAAAATTTGTGTGCAGCAAAACTCTGAAAGGAGGGTTATAGTCACCAATACTGCTACTAACCAACAAAAAAGACTTAACATCATATCCATCATAATCAATGAACCTCACAAAGGCACCCAAGCACTCCACTAACCAGTAAAGATTTAGAACTAGCCACCAAAAGGTAAGAACAATAATAGAGCCACTAGCCAAAGTGGACAACAGTAGAAAAAAAGAGCCAATAATGAAAAATCCAAGCCATCACAACCATCCAACCACCCAAGAGTAGCAAGAATAACAAACAAAGCCAGCAACTAAAGAGGAAGTACCATAAAAAAAGCAAGGAGGGAATAATGGAAGCAAACAACAAGCTCACCAACTCCAACCAGACTAAAGCAACCATAATTGGCCTCAACAACAACAAAAAATAAGAAACAACAAGGACACCAAAGCCACAAAAAAAAGTAGCAGCCACACCCAAACCAAATCAACCCAACCAACTAAAAGGAAATAAAAGGAAGAGAAGCACAACCAACATCTCATCTAGAGAAGGCACCAAAAATCAGGAAGCTCATCGATACCAACCACAATGACACCAAAGAAAAATAAACCAACCAACCAAAAACCAATGAATAAGCCCACAAGATATACCACATTAAAAGTAGGAGTAGCAAATGATAACAATTGGACAACCAAAACAATAGAAGCCAGCATTCCAACCTATAAAATATAAGAAAAATACAAGAACAAAAAAACCCCAAGAAAAAATAGGAGCCAACAACAATCAAACAAACCAAAACCACCAGAAGCTCCCAAGCAAAAGTCCTAAGAAAACCAACAACAAAAAAGAAGAAAATTTAAGAAAATCTAACATAAGGAAAACCAGATTTATCCAAATTAGATAGCACTCTTAATTGCTTAAGAATATTTGTATTGGTAAACAAAGTAAAATCAGAGAAATTACACCCCAAACCAGCTAAGAAATCCGCACAAGCATTACCATCTCTTAAAATATGAGTAATTTTAAAAAAAAAGTTTAGACATAATAGCTTTAATATTTCAAATTAAATGAAAAAGCTCAGCATTACCCTTATGGTTAGAATTGATCATAGCAACAACCATCTCACCATCAGATTCCAACCAAATAGTATGAAAATTTCTATCCAAAGAAAGCTTAAGAGCATGACAAATAACCATCAATTCAGCAAAAATAATAAAATTAGTAGAGAGAGGAGAGGAAAAAGCCAAGATAATATTCCCTAGATTATTCCAAAAAATACAACCACAACTTGACTTGTTATGTGCAATAGAGCCACTAGTATTAACTTTTATACAACAATTAAAAGGCTTAACCCAATGAATAATTTTATAATCTGGAGATGAGTTACAGTTAAGAAACCAGATAGGCAATTTAAAGGTAACAAACTTGCAACCTCTAAAATTAGTACCACTAAGAAGATCAGCCTTATGTAAAGAAAAATATTTTCTTTAGTCCTAGGAATAATCCTCTTATGATTCATAGGCGCATTATGATATTTAGCATCATTTCTGTAAACCAAATCAAAGTAACAGCCATCATAATTTTAATATTCCCTATAACAGTATTAAGAAAACAAGAGTCAAGAAGTTGCATTAAAGTTAAATAACCATTAAAACATTTTAACTTAAATAAATCCTCATACCAACCCCAAACTTTAGAGGCAATAGCACCATTAACAAAAACATGACTAACATTCTCAATATGAAAGCAACAAATGCATTTAGAGGGTAGATGAAAACATTTGTCCAAAACTAAAGAGTAAACAACAATATAATTCCTTAAAATTTTCCACACAAGAGTAAGAACAATATTATTCCAAATTTTAAGGAAAATAAGAGAAGAAGATTTTTTTTGACTCTGATATGGTGCCAAGTATCTTTGAAAGAAAATTCTCCATTACTAGAAATTTTGAAAAAAAAAATTTATCCAAAGAAATACCATCAATAAGAATATTGATGATGTTATTATTAATGAAATCAAGAATCAAATCATTAAAAGAGAGCAATTTCAATCACCATTATAAATAAAATGACTAACTCTCAATGAAGAAGTTGAGTGAGTATTAAGTAAAGAATCAATGGAAAAGTCCTCCATCCAGTTATCTTTCCAAAAGAAAGAAGAACCATTATTAATATCTTAAAAAAATGAGAGGTTCAGCTTTCCATTTAATATCACAAAGCCATTTCCAAATAATAGAGTCACCATGTTTATAATTGCTAATTAAAGGATGCTTACCTTTGCAATATTTAAAATTCATGAATTTAGCCCAAAGAATTTCAATTTTTTTGAAAATTCCACCAAAGTTTATAAGAAAAAACATTGGTGGAATCCATCAATGATCTACACCCAATATCACTTTCATAAAACATGCCACACATATTAGACCAAGACGTTCAATGAAGCCTTTTGGCCGAATTCCTAGAGCCCAAAAACTTATTAAAAATTCTTTCAATCAGGATAAGAACAAGAGAAATATGAACAATATTAAGCAGCAAGTAAAAAAGGAAGAGAGTAAAGAATACTTTTAATAATAATTAATCTACCACTTAAAGATAAGAAATGAAATTCAAGGGTAGAAATTTTATTTTGAATATTATGGATTACCTCATCAAAAAGATGGGATCTCTTTTGACCATAATATAAAGGAGCCTAAATATTTAATAGGAAGATTTTGATGAGAAAAAACTAGTAATATCCTTAATTATATTAATTCTTTGAACAAATAGAAGTAGAAGTGATAAAACAACTTTTATGATTAGTAATCACAACTTTCCTTTTCAAATATATTCAAAAACTCTTAAGCTTTTAACATAATGTAACTAGACATTACAAAATAATATGAAATCATCAAAACATAAGTTGAGATATACCACCAAGATTCCTGAAATACTAGAATTCCTTTAAAAAAAGATTAAGCCAATGAGACAAATATTCAATCACAATAATAAAAGCAAAGGAGAAAGAGGGTCACCTTGTCTTATACCTGAGAGGAATTAAAGAAGCCAAAGTTTTCACCATTGATAACTAATGAAAACCAAACATTTCTAATTATATTGTTAACCAAAGAATTAAAATGACTAGAGAAACCAAATAAAGTAATAATTCTATTAAGAAAATTCCAAGAAATGTTATCATAAGCTTTGGTGATGTCAAGCTTAAGAAGTAAATTACCACCTCTAGTTTTAACATTCAAATATTGAATCAATTCTTGAGCAAGCAAGATGTTAATCGGAATAGCTCTACCTTTCACAAAGCTAGTTTGATTAAGAGAGATAATCTTAGGAAGAAACATACTAAGCCTATTAGTCAAAATTTTAGAAATCAGTTTATTAAAAAAAAGTATAAAGACTAATAGGTCGAAAGTCATTCCAAAAGTCAGGATTATCTTTCTTAGGAATAAGAACAATGAAGTTCTAGTAAAATTTTTAGGAATATAATTCCCTTGAAAAAAATCCTTAACACCATTAACAATATCGGCTTTAAAAATAAACCAAGCTTTTGAAAGAATAAAGTAGTGTAACCATCCGACCATACAATAGAATCACCATTCATACCATTATGAATATTAAAAATTTTCTCATTAGAAGGAGGAGCAACCAAGCACTACTTCTGTAGACTTAATAGAAGGAATGATAAAGGGATTAGATAAATGCTCAAGTTGATAGTTTTTACTTAAAAGATTTTTAAAGAAACTAAGTGCAGAAGAGAATATATCCTCTTTTTTAGTAAGTCAAGAACCATCGAAATTCTTTATTTTATGAATGCAACTAAAAGCCCACCTTTTCATTACAAAAGCATGAGAATATACAGTGTTTATGTCCCCCTCAGAAAAAATTCTTAGAAGAAGCTTTTTTGTCTCCAATATGTCTCCTCCATATCCTGAAACTTAGTGAGATTATCTTTAGCTTCAGCAAGGTTAAAACAAAAATAAGAATCAATAATAACCAATTCTTCCAAATTTTTCTCCCTTTGCTCCATATTTATGATATTATCAAAACAATTTTTAAAGTAGTTTATGTTCAACCAGGTGATATTATGCTTAAGCCTTTTAAGCTTAAGCTAAATTCTCATCATACCAATTGCATAATCATCAGAAGAAAGAGGAGTTAGTTTAATTGGTTTATTAGGTTTAGTTTAATTATTAGTTTAGTTTTAGTTTAGGTTTAGGGTTAATTATTTAGGTTAGTTAGTTTAGTTTAATTTTAATTCAATTTTAGTAGTTATGAGTTAGTTTTAATTTTATTAGTTTTGTTAATTAGTTTTATTAGTTTGTTAGTTAGTTTTAGTTAGGTTAGGTTATTTGTTTTTTATTATTATTATTATTAGATTAGTGTTTATTTAGTTAGTTTAGGTTTAGGGTTCAGGTTTAGTTTTAGTTTATTAGTTATTTTAGTTTAATTTAGTTTAGTTTATTAGGTTTAAGTTTATGTTTTTAGTTTACCTATTAGTTTTAGTTTTTAGTTTAGGGTTTAGGGTTTAGGGTTTAGGTTTAGATTTAGGTTTTAAGTTATTAGTTTAATTATTATTTTTTATTAGTTTATTATTTTATTAGGTTTAGGGTATGGGTTTTTGGGTTTAGGTTTAGTTTAGTTTAGTTAGTTTAATTTGAATAGTTTATTAGGTTTAGGGGGTTTAGGGGTTAGGGTTTTGGTTTAGGGGTTATGTTTAGTTAATTAAGTTAGTTTATTAGTTAGTTTTGTTTATTATTAGTTTTATTAGTTTAGTTATTATTAATTTTAGTTTAGTTAGGTTTAAGGTTTAGGGGTTTAGAGTTTAAGGTTTATGGTTTAGGGTTTTATTTTACTTAGTTTTAGTTTAGTTTATTTTAGTTATATTTTCTGCTTTAGGTTTAGTTTCATTTAGTTTAGTTAGTTTTTATTAGTTTTTAGTTTATATTTATTATTAGTTTATTAGTTTAGTTTAGTTATTTGTTTAGGTTAAATTTATTAGTCCAGTTTAGTTTAGTTTAGTTGTTATTTAGATTTTTTTATTTAGTTATTTATTTAGGGTTCAAGGTTTAGGGTTTAGGTTTAGGTTTAGGGTTTAAATTTAGGTTTACGTTTAGTTTATTTATTTTTAGTTTTAGTTTAGTTATTAGTTATAAGTTTAGGTTTAGGGTTTAGTTTAATTATTTTATTTATTTTATTAGTTTATTAGTTTTATTAAGTTAGTTTTCATTTTAGTTAGTTTATTAATTATTATTAGTTTAGGGTTTAGGTTTTAGTTAGGTTATTATTATTAGTTAGTTTTAGGTTTAGGGTTTAGGTTTAGTTAGTTTAGTTTAGTTTAGGGTTTTGGCTTCCATTGTGGGTTTAGGTTTTAGGATTAGGTTTATTAGTTTAGGTTTAGGTTTAGGTTAGTTATTAGTTTAGTTATTAGATTTAGTTTAGTTTTATTAGTTTAGTTTATTTAGTTATTAGGTTAGTTATTAGTTATTAGGTTTACGGTTTAGGGTTTAAGTTTAGTTTTATTTATTAGTTTTGTTATTATTTATTTAGTTTAGTTATTAGTGTAAGTTTAGCTTAGTTAGTTTTGGTTTTATTAGTTAGTTAGTTTAGTTAGTTTATTAGATATTCATTTATTAGTTAGTTTTAATTAGGTTTAGGGTTTAAGTTTAGATTTTAGTTAATTTAGTTAGTTTAATAAGTTTATTAGTTAGATTTATTAGTTTATTTAGTTTAAGTTTAGGGTTTAGATTAGTTAGTTTATTATTATTTTTAGTTAGTTAGTTTAGTTAGTTTAGTTTTAATTATTAGATTAATTAGTTTAGTTATTAGTTTAGTTTAGTTAGTTAAATTAGTTTACTTAGTTATTAGTTATCTTTAGTTTAGTTAGTTTAGGTTTAGTTTGTTATTATTTAGTTTTAGTTTTAATTAGTTAGTTAATAATTTTACATTAGTTAAGTTATTAGTTTAGTTTAGTTATTAGTTTTTATTAGTTAGTTTAGTTAGTTTTAGGTTTAATTAGTTTATTAGTTTATTAGTTTATGTTTAAGTTTAGTTATTAGTTAGTTTTAGTTTAGTCATTAGGTTTAGTTTAGTTATTAGTTAGTTTAGGTTATTGGTTTGGTTTGTTTAGTTTAGTTAATATGGTTTAGGGTTTAGGGTTTAGGATTTAGGTTTAGTTTAGTTTACTAGTTTAGTTATTAGTTTAGGTTCAGGTTTAGAGTTTAAGTTTAGTTAGGTTTAAGGTTGGTTTAGTTTAGTTAGTTAGTTAGTGTTAGTTTTAGTTTAGTTTAGCTAGTTTAGTTATTAGTTTTAGGTTAGTTAATTAGTTATTTTTAGGTTTAGTTATTATTTTAGTTAGGTTTTAATTTTGTTATTAATTAGTTTAGTTAGTAGGTTTATTAGTTATTAGTTTAGTTAATTACTTATTAGTTTAGTTATTTTTAGTTATTAGTTTTAGTATGTTTTATTAGTTATAAAGGTTTAGAGTTTAGGGTTTAGGTTTAGTTAGTTAGTTGAGGGTTTAGGGTTTAGTTTAGTTTATTAGTTTAGCTTTGTTAGATTATTAGTTTTTAGTTTGGTTTAGTTTAGTTATTTAGGTTTATTAGTTTAGTTTTTATTAATTTAGGTTTAGGTTTAGTTTGATATTAGTTTTAGTTATTATTAGTTATAAGTTTATGTTATTAGGGTTTAGGGTTTAGGTTTAGTTAATTTAGTTTAATTAGTTAGTTAATTTTAGTTAGGTTAGGTTTATATTTAGGTTTTAGTGTTTTGGTTTATTAGTTAGTTTAGTTAGTTATTAGTTAGGTTTAGTTTAGTTATTAGTTAATTAGTTTAATTAGTTTAATTTGATTTAGTTAGTTATTAGTTAGTTAGTTTAGTTTAGTTAGTTTTAGTTAGTTTAGGGTTTAGGGTTTAGGGTTTAGGATTTAGGTTTAGGTTTAGTTAGGTTTAGGTTTAGGTTTTAATTAGTTTAGTTTAGTTTTAGTTACTTTTTAGTTAGTTTAGGGTTTAGGGTAAAGGTTTAGGTTTAGTTAGTTAGTTTAGTTTTACTTTTATTAGTTTTGTTAGTTAGCTTTAGGTTTAGGTTTAGGATTTAGGTTCATTAGGGTTTAGGGTTTTTGGTATTAGGTTTAGTTTATTAGGTTTTACTAAATTATTATTAGTTTAGTTATTAGTTAATTAATTTAGGTTTAGGGTTTAGGTTAAGGGTTTAAGGTTTAGTTAGTTAGTTTAGTTTAGTTTAGTTAGCTTAGTTAGGTTTAGGGCTTAAGTTTATTATTAGTTTAGTTTATTAGGGTTTAGGGTTATCGTTTAGTTTAGGTTTAGGGTTTAGGTTTAGTTATTAGTTAGTCAGGTTATTTTAGTTTTAGTTAGGTTTATTTATTAGTTTTAGTTTTTCTTCTGATTTAAGGTTTAGCGGGGTTTAGGGTTTAGGGTTTTAATGTTTAGGGTTTAAGGTTTAGGGTTTTGAGGTTTTATGTTTAGGGTTTAGGGTTTAATGTTTACGGTTTAGGTTTTAGAGTTTAGGATTTTAGGGTTTAGGGTTGTAGGTTGTAGGTTTAGGGTTTAGGATTTTTTTTTTTGAAAAAAACAATTTAGTAAACCAGTAGGTTTTGGTTTATTTAGTTTATTTTTTATTTATTTGAGTTTATTTTATTATTTTATTTTTTTAGGTTTATTTTTTATTTTTATTTAGTTTAGTTTATTTATTTTAGGTTTATTTATTTTTGTTTATGCTTTTTTATTTTATTTTATTTTTTATGTTTAGGTTTATTTTTTAGTTGAGTTTTATTTTTATTTTATTTTTTAGATTTAGGTTTAGGTTTAAGTTTTTATTTTATTTTTTAGGTTTAGGTTATAGGTTTTTATTTTAGGTCTATTTTTAGGATTTGTTTATAGTTTAGGATTAGGATTATTTTTAGTTTATTTTATTTTATCTAGTTTTGGTTTAGCTTTTTTTATTTTGTTTAGTTTATTTTATTTTGTTATTTTAATTTTATTTTAGGTTTAGTTTTTTTTTAGTTTAGGGTTTCAATTTTATTTTTTATTTATTATTTGGTTTTATTTTTAGGTTTATTTTTTAGGTTTAAGTTTTTATTTTATTTTATTTTAGGTTTATTTTATTTTTAGTTTTTATTTATTTAGGTTTTCTATTCTTAGGTTTATTTTATTTTAAATTTTAGCTTATTTTTATTTTTTATTTTATTATATTTTTAGGTTTTGGTTTAAGTTTTAGTTTAGGTTTTTTTATCTTATTTCTTATCTTATTTAGGTTTAGGTTTTATTTATTTATTTTACCTTTAGGCTTTATTTAGTTTAGGTTCAGGTTTTTAGGGTTTAGGGTTTAGCATTTATGGTTTAGGTTTATAGGGTTTAGGGTTTTACAATTTACGGTTTAGGGTTAATGTTTAGGGTTTAAGGTTTAGGGTTTAATGTTTAGGCTTTAAGGTTTAGCATTTTGAGGGTTTAGGGTTCTTTTAGTGTTTAGGGCTTAAGCTTTATGGTTTTGGGTTTTAGGGTTTAAGGTTTAAGGTTTTTGAGTTTAGTGTATAGGGTTTATGATAGGGTTAGGGTTTAGGATTTAAAGATTAGAGTTTAATGTTTAAGGTTTATGGTTAATTTAGGGTTTAGGGTTTTTTAGGTTTCAGGGTTTGGGGTTTAGGGTTTAGGGTTAGTTTTATGGTTTAGGGTTTAAGATTTAGGGGTTAGGGTTTTCGATTTTGGCTTTAGGGTTTAAGATTTTTTTTATAAAAAAAAATTAAGTAAACGAGTATGTCTAGGTTTATTTGGTTTATGTAGTTTATTTTTTATTTATTTTGGTTATTTGAATTTTTCCTCCTATTTAGGTTTATTTTTTCTTTTTATTTAGTTTAGTTTATTTATTTTAGTTAAGGTTTTTTATTTCAGTTTATTTTTTAGGTTTAAGTTTAGGTTTATGTTTATTTTTTTAGTTTAGTTTTATTTTTATTTTATTTTTAAGGTTTAGGTTTTATTTTTAATTTTTAGGTTTAGGTTTATGTTTTCATTTTATTTTTTTAGGTTTAAGTTTTAGGTTTGTATTTTAAGTTTATTTTCAGGTTTTGTTTTTTTAGTTTAGATTTAGTTTTTTGTTTAGTTTATTTTATTTTATTCAGTTTAGGGTTTAGGTTTAGTTTATTTTAGGTTTAAGTTTAGGTTTTATTTATTTTAGTTTTGTTGATTTTAGTTTAGGTTTAGGTTTATTTTATTTTATTTATTTTGGTTTTAGGTTATTTTTTAGTTTAGCGTATAGGCTTTATTTTTTACTTATTTTAGCTTTTATTTCTAGATTTATTTTTTGGTTTAGGTTTTTATTTAGTTTTTATTTTATTATATTTTAAGTTTATTTTATTTATATTTTAGGATTATTTTTAATTTTATTTAGTTTTTTTTTATTTTTTGGTTTATTTTATTTTTTTAGTTTAGTTTATGTTTTTATTTATTTAAGTTTAATTTAGTTTTATTTTTTATTTTTTATTATTTTTATGTTTAGGTTTAGGTTTAGGTTTAGGTTTAGGTTTAAGTTTAGGTTTTTATTTTATTTTATTTTATTTTATTTATTTTACTTAGGTATAGGTTTTTTTATTTATTTTATTTTTATGTTTTATTTAGTTTAGGTTTAGCATTTTAGGGTTTTAGGGTTTAGGGTTTAGTTGTTAGGGTTTGTGGTTTAGGGTTTAGGATTTAGGGTTGTAGGTTTTAGGGTTTAGGGTTTAGGGTTTAGTGTTTAGGTTTGTAAGTTTAAGGTTTAGGTTTAGGATTTAGGGTTAATTTTAGGGTTTAGGCTATCAATTTTTTTATTTTGTTATTTTTCTATTTTTTTAAAAATTTAGTAATCTCATAGGTTTATGTTTAATTAGTTTATTTATTTTAGTTTATTTTATTTTTTATTTTTACTTAAGATTATTTTTATTTTTATTTAGTTAGTTTATTTATTTATTTTAGGTTTTTTATTTAAATTTATTTTTTACGTTTAGGTGTAGGTTTAGGGTTTAGGTTTAGGTTTATATTTAGTTTTTTTTAGGTTTAGGTTTAGGTTTTATTTATTTTTAATTTAGTTTATTTTAGTTTAGGTTTAGGTTTATTTTATTTTTATTATAGGTTTATGTTTTTTTTAAGTTTAGGGTTAGGTTTTATTGTTTATTTATTTTTAGGTTTTATTTTTTAGGTTTATTTTTTAGGTTTAGTTTTTACTTAATTTTATTTTATTTTATTTGAGGTTTATTTTATTTTTATTTTAGGTATAGTTTTTATTTTATTTAGGTTTTTTATTTTTAAGTTTAGTTTAGGTTTTTATTTATTTTATTTTAGTTTAGTTTTTATTTTATTTTCTTTTTTGGTTTAGGTTTATTTTTAAGTTTAGGTTTAGGTTTTAGTTTTAGTTTAAATTTTATTTTTATTTTATTTAATTTTATTTTGGTTTAGTTTTTTTATTTATTTTATTATTACATTTTATTTTGTTTAGGGTTAGCTTTTTAGCTTTTTAGGGTTTAGGGTTTAGGGTTTCGGGTTAGTTGAGGGTTTAGGGTTTACGGTTTTGGCTTTGGAGTTTAGGGATTATGGTTTAGGGTTTAGGGTTTAGGTTTTAGTGTTTAGGGTTTGGGGTTTAGGGTTTAGGGTTTTAGGGTTTATGGTTTAGGGTTTAGGGTTTAGGGTTTTTAGGGTATAGGGTTTAGGGTTGAGGGTTTAGGTTTTAGGTTTAAGGTTCAGGTTTTAGTATAGGGTTTTTGTTTTTTTTAATAGACAACAAATTCATATTCAACATTTGTTCTTTTCAATTTCATCAACCAGGTAACACACCATGTTTTCTGAGACACAAGCAATGACATTGACAAAAAATGAGCATGAATTAAGCAAATAAAAATCAGATAACTCAGAATCTCTCTTATAAATAAAGAGTTCCATGCTTGATCAGATCTCCAGGTTTAGGTTTAGGTTTAAGTTTATTTTTAGTTTATTTTATTTTATTTACCTTAGCGTTTAGGTTTAGTTTATTTTAGGTTTAGATTTAGGTTTTATTTATTTTAGGTTATTTTAGTTTAGGTTTAGGTTTATTTTATTTTATTTATTTTAGGTTTAGGTTTTATTTTTAGTTTAGGGTTTAGGTTTTATTTTTATTTATTTTAGGTTTAATTTTATTTTAGGTCTTTGTTTACTTTTTATTTTATTTTAATTTATTATTTTTTTTATTTTCCATTTAGTTTTTATTTTATTTAAGTTTTTTGTTTTTTTTTAATTTAGTTTAGGTTTTTATTTATTTTATTTTATTTTGTTTTTAGTTTTAGGTTTAGGTTTAGGTTTTAGTTTAGGTTTTTACTTTATTTTGTATTTTATTTAGGTTTAGGTTTTTTATTTATTTTATTTTTCTGTTTTATTTAGTTTAAGTTTAGGGTTTTAAGTTTTTAAGGTTTAGGGTTTATGGTTTAGGGTTTAGGGTTTAGGGTTTGGGGTTTAAGGTTTAGGGTTTAGTGTTGTAGGATTTAGGGTTTCGGGTTTAGGGTTTAAGGTTTTGGGTTTAAGTTTTAGGGTTTTAGGGTTTAGGGTTTAGGGTGTAAGGTTTATTTTATTTAAGTTTAAGTTTTTTTTTGTTTTTTTTAAAATTTCATTTTAGTTTAGGTTTTTAGGTTTTTAGGCTTTGGGGTTTAATGTTTAGGGTTAATGATTTAGGGTTTAGGGTTTTAAGGTTTATGGTTTAGTGTTAACGCTCTAGGGTTTAGCATTTTAGGGTTTAAGGTTTAGGGTTTAGGGTTTAAGGTTTTAGGTTTTTGCATTAGGGTTTATGGTTAGTTTAGTGTTTAGGGTATAGGGTTTTGGTTTCAGGGTTTATGGTTTAGGGTTAGTTTAGGGTTTAGGGTTTAGGGTTTAGGATTTAGGATTTTAGGTTTAGGATTTAGGGTTTAGGATTATAGGGTTTAGGGTTTTGGGTTTAAGGTTTAGGGTTTTAGGGTTTAGGGTTTACGGTTTAGGGTTTAAGGTTTAGAGGATCGGGTTTAGGGATTTGGGTTTGTTTAGTGTTTAGGGTTTAAGGTTTAGGGTTTAGGTTTTTTTTTTGGAAAATTAAAGAAATTTTATTGCCATGAAGAAAAGGTACAAAGTCTTTAGAGGGCGCAAATCTCTAAACTAATGCTTAAAGAGTTGCAAAATGTCCTAAGGAGATAAGCCCCCTAGCTAATATAATAGATAATGAAAGTAAGATAGTAAAAAAAGAAATAGAGATCCACAAAGAATAATCCTTGAAATCAGCAGCAAACTTCCCCCGCTCCTTTTGAAACCAGCACAATCCAGTAGCAAAAGTCTCCCAACAATACTAGAGATCTGCAACAAGCTTAAAAACGGATGAGTATTGATAATGAAATAGTTAATTAAGCATAAAATATAAGCACAGATAGAAGTAAAAAGATAAAGAAAAGGCTCAGGCTCAGTTATAGTCATCTTAAGGAGTAGCATCATATGTAAGCATCCAGACTTCAAGAGAAGGGTTACAGTTTCATATAGCTCTACCAGCCAAAAAAAAGGAGTGGGAAACATCAAGGCCATCATTGTCAGCATGCCTCTTGTAGCACCTTATCTAGTGATGATCATCGCAGAAACCTACATAAAACTTCAAATAACAAATATAACAAAAAAAAACCCTGCAGTCAGATATATAAAACTCAATAACGCAGATAAGGAGGTAACCTATCAGGAAAGCATTAGACTAGAGGGAGCACCACCAAAGCCACCACCAAGAAATGCTAAAACAGTTGCTTGGAGCAAACCTCACAATATGGGAAAAAGCACTAATCAGAGACCAAACAAAGGCAAATGGAGGACCATAGTTGATAAGGTTTTTCATTAAAAGAACATGCAAAGAACCATGAACAATAATATCCAGAGTAATAAAAAGACTAACATCAAGAATGTTAAAAAGCAAGGCAACCATCAAAACATGAAAGGGGAGAGGTTCGGCCATAGTCCAGAAATGAAAAACCAAATAGATAGAAACCAGAAGAGAAGAAAGTGGAAGCAAGCAATTGGTTCCAAACATAGATTCAGAAATATCATAAAAATTAGAACTCCTTAGACCAAACCAGCTAGCTAGATCACCCAATCCAAACAACCAATAAGGCAGTCCACCCTGCGAGCCATCAAGACAGCCAAGGATTCAAATCATTAGACATATAACCATCAGGATGAAAGATAGAAAGAATCATCCAGTCAAAATTATTCAAAAAATCCCAAGGGAAAGCCATAGAAAGCAGCCACCAATCTTAATCCAAGGACATGAGAATCCAGTTTAAAGAGCTAGATACAATAGCCAAAAATAGAAAATGTAAAAGCCCTTGAGGATCACAAATAATCCAACAACCAGAGATAGCTACAAATAAGAACCCCAATAGAGTCATCATTAGCCAAGTCCAAAAAACATCCAACCAGTAGTTAGTAGCCTTCCAATTCATAACACAAATTAAAAACACAACCTCAGTATTAAAGGAGGCACACCCAATATTTAGAAGATATAACAATCTAAAAGCATCAAATCTAACACTCATCTAGAACAACACTAAAGAAAGAATAAATAGTCACAAGAAAATAGTCTTGCAAGCTACAAAAATAGAGAGATCAAGGTCACACACCTCTTAGCGGCAGAGCAAAACCACTAAAAATAATTGTCAACACCTTCGATGAGCAAGCCCCAACCAAGAGACCCGCACCCCAACCAGCACAAGTAGAATCCACAAGGACAAGAACAAGTGGGAGGGATGAGACCCATGAGAGAAAGGACAACTAAAAACAACTGGAAAAACCATCATAATCAGCAAACAATAAGGTGATATGACAACCAACCACAGCAGGAAGGTCACAAAAATAGCATGAGAAACACCCTTAAATGGAAAAAATCCATAGCTAGAAAACACCAACAAATAGCAAACCATAAAATCTAGAGCAAATTAAGAATGTTGTAAATAGATCCAAGAAATAAAGAGAACCACACCAACCAGAAGACAAGCAAAACCAAATTCCCTCCACTTGCTGTAAACACTTCTACTAGGTTGGGAGAGAAAAAAACCAAAAAATAAAAATTACCACAAAAATCTGATAAATGGAAAGACAACCCTAACCCAACCACATAATGGGAAGAAACCAAACTAGAAAATAAAAGTAGGTTTAGGTGAAGAAAAAAATCAAGACCAAACTAGCATAAGAGAAAACCAGAATTATTCAAAACCAATAATAAGGGAAAGCCAAAAGAGGAAAAAAAAAATAAGCTTCTAACATAAGGCAAATCAATTTTATCTAGATTCATAAAACCCCTTAAAAGTAAGGGTATGTAATCATTAGAAAACATTTACAAAAGAGAGAATTACTTAGCCCCAAATTGGCAGAAAGTCACAAGAGTTATATGAAATTAAGTAAATAATACACTTCAGCATTACCATGAGCATCATATTTGTGTAAATATAAAAGAAGGAGAGCATCAACTTCAAACCAGATCTTATTAAAACCTTGTTGTAAACAAATAAAAATGCCATGATGAAAGCCTTTAAGCTCAGCAAATAACACAGAACAAGTCTCTAAAGGTGCAGCAAAAGCAGAGATAACCTTACCACTATGATCTTTCAAAATCCCACCATAGCCATAATAAGCATTAGAATCTGAGCCATCAGTGTTAACCTTAATGCAGTAATAATTAAATTTAATCTAGTATATAATTTTGTAGATAGGAGAAACATTACAAGGGGGAAGGTTAATCCCAAAGTTCAAGGCCACAGACTTGCACCCTTAAAACTAGAGTGAGTAAGATGATTAGCTTTGAAAAAAGACAAAATTTTATATTTGACTCTAGCAATAATACGATGATAATTCATAGGAATATTATGATGCTTAGCATCATTACTATGCATCCAAATATACCAAAGAATAGTAGTAGCTAAAACAATTTTAACATGACCCTTAGAAATATGAGAGAAACATGCTTCAAGAAGTTGCATAATAGAAAATGATCCATTAAAATGGAAAGTATTAAAAATATTATCATACCAATTCCACATTTTAGCAGCAATAGGGCCATTCACAAAAACATGATCCACACTTTCAATGTGATAGCAACGGTAACATTTAGAAGGGAGATAAAAATATTTTATCAGAAGAGTAGCATCCACTGGGATATAATGCTTCAGAATGTGCCAAGTTAAAATCGAGAATGAAGTAGGGACACTAATATTCTAGATTTTAGTAAAAAGTAAAGACTATTGATATTTGAATCTGATGAAATGCCAAATATCCTTAAAAATAAAATCTCCAAAAGAAGAATTTTTGAGGAGAATTTGGTCAAGTTCATTAGTGAAAGGACAAATTTTAAGGATTTTGTCAACGATCACATTAGGGACAATGGTATTCAATTGAGCCACATCCCACATATTATGAGTAATTAATTGATTATTCTTAAGCAGCACAATGAAATGAGTATTGAGTAAGGAATCAATAGAGCCCTACCCCAGCCAATTGTCTTGCCAAATGAAAGAGGAACTAGAATTGACAACTCAAGAAATTAAGTTCTTAGCATTCCATTTGATACTACAAGTGTTCTCCACATTGGGGAATCCCCATATTTGAAGGCACAAATGAGGGGATGTTTTCCCTGACATTATTAAGCATGCATAAATTTGGACCATTAACTATGTTTATTTCTAAAATTCAACCATATTTTATAGGAAAAATAGTTAATATAATCCTCTAATATTTTGCAACCCAAGCCACCTGTATTATTAGGATCACAATAGTTGTCCCAACTAGTCCAATGTAATATTTTTGTAGAAGAGTTAAATCCCCAAAAACATTTATTAAAAAGTCTATTGATTTTTTTAATTATATAATGGGTACGAACATTAGTAGACTAGAGATATAGAGGCAGAGAGCAATGGGTACTTTTGATCAGGATAAGTCTAGCACCAAAGGAAAGTAAATGAAACTACTAAGAGGATGTTTTTCTATTTATTCTCTGAATAGCTTCATCAAATAAAGAAGATGGTTTCATTCCTCTATATAAGGGAGTCCCTAGATACTTGATAGGGATAATTTGATGCAAAAAACCCATAATATTCTTGATAACATTGATCTTAAATAAGGAAATAAAATAGCTAGTAATAAAATAACTTTTATAAGGATTAATATTTAAGCCACTCTCCCTACCAAAAAGAGTTAAGAACTTACACAATATTTTAATATAAAGAGTAGAGGCATTGAAAAATATAATGAAATCATTAGCAAAACTAAGTTGAGAAATGGGAAACTCACTAATGGTTCTGTAGTACATGTTAAGCATTCTACTAAACAACTGCTCAACACATCTAGAAAGTTATTCCACTGTAATAATGAAAAGGGCAAGAGAGAGAGGATTCCCCTGCCTTAGCCCATGAGAAGAAGAGAAGAAACCATGCACTTCACCATTGAGAAGTAATTAAAACCAAGAATTCTCAATCACATTCTTAATTAAAGCAATAAATTGATTAGAGAATCCAAATAAAGCCAAAATTTTATATAGGAAAACCCAACCAATATTATCACAAGCATTGGAGATGTCAAGCCTAAAAAGCAGGTTTCCACTGTAAACTTTGGCATTTAAATCATGGATCATCTCTAGGGCTAAAACAACATTATCAGAAATGGATCTCTCTTTAAAAAAATGGTTTGATTAGGGGAGATAATTTTAGGAAGTAAGATACTCAACCTTTTAGCCAAAATCTTAGAAATAATTTTATTAAAAAGAGTGTAAAGGCTAATCGGCCTAACATCACTCCAAACTTTAAGATTGTCATTTTTAGGAATTAAAATATTGGAGGTACTAGCAAAATATTTGGAAAGGGTGCTAACATTAAAAAAATCAAGAACATCTTTAATGAAATCCTCTTTGATGATAATCCAACATTTTTGAAAAAAAGGGTAGTATAACCATCAGGATGAACCAAAGAATCTTTATTCATACTCTGCAAAGTGTCAGTAATTTCAGTCTCAGAATGTGAGGAAGAAAGCATATTGTTATCATCATCAGAAATAAGACTAGGAAAAACATCAGGCAAAGAAATATCATCATAAGTAACATTTTTATTCAGAAATTCTTTATAAAAAGAAATAGTAGAATCAATAAGCTCTTTCTTATCCAAACTCCAAACTCCATCATTAATTTTAATTATGTGAATGTGAATTAAAGCCTTTTTCTTTTTAACCATGGCATGAAAATATTTAGTATTACGATCACCATCAGAGGTCCATTTCATAGATGCATTTTGTATCCAATAGGTCTCCTCCATGTCTTGAAAAAATTTTAACCTATTTTTAGCTTGAGCTAATAAATGAATTTTAGAAGGATCATTAACAACAGCGTCTTCCAAAATGATAACCTCAGTCTCCATTTCTTTGATATTAACAAAAAGGTTCATGAAATAATGTTTATTCCACCAATTAAGGCATTTCTTAAGTCTTTTTAATTTGAACCACAATCTCATCATCCCAAAAATAGAATCATTAGGATGAAGAGGTATACCCTAGTTACTAGCAACAACATCTAAATATCTATCATCCATGAGCCACATATTTTAGTAGCAAAAAGGGATAGGGGAAGAGGATTTGCTAGAAATAAAAATCAAAGTGATAAGCATGGGAGAATGCCTGAAAAGGTTATGCTTAAGTGCTCCACATAAATACTAGGGAGAAGATTAATCCACAAATGATCAAAAAGAACCCGATCAAGCCTTTGCCAGAGTCTATAATTATTCCAAGTGAATTGAGACCCACTAAAGCCAATATCAGTAAGATGGAAATTAAGGATCATGATATTAAAATATTCCATAGAAAATAAGTTTGGAGAATTAACTCCAAGCCATTTAGAGGAAGAAGAGATAGTTTTAAAAACCCTAGTCACAAACCAAGGAGCATCAAGAGAAGAAGGAAAACTAATAAGATCCTCCCAAAGAAGCCATCTTTTATTTCTATTATAAGAAGCATAAACAAATAAACCAAAACAACACCAATTATCTTTAGTAATCTTAACATTCACAACTTGCGATAAATCATCTAAAACCTACATAACATAATGATTATTCCAAAAAACCAAATTTTATTACTCGGGTTAGCAATGAAATTACCAAAACCAATCATTCTAGTAACAAAAGAAATATTAGAAGAAATAAAAAAGGGTTCCAATATAGCCAAAAAGGAGATGTTATGAGAATGAACTAAATTTCTAATTTTATTTCTAACAAAGAGGATACCAATCCCTCTCACATTCCAAATTAAGAATGAAATAATTTATTTTTGGATAGAAGAGCCAGATCTAGTAACTCTGTCAAAGTTCAAAAATTTAGTTTTAGGAGTTTTATTTTTTTTCTAAAAACCATTTGGAATTTATTAGTCATATCCCAACATCACCATCTAATAGAGATTTTTCAGGATATGTTTGGAATAAGGTTGAACATTTAAAAGAACATTGCAGGATGCTTCACCTTCTTCCAAATAATTATTATGTTGAAGTATCATATTAGAAATGAGTTCAACATTAGATGAAGAAGTAGTAGAAGGATTAGAACCATTTAAATCCCAAGTGCCCAAATCATGATTAGAAACTTTGTCAATAGTGTGCTCACCATTCAAACCCTCATCAAGGATCACTTTTTCTTCAATTAAAAGTGGCAAAGAACCTGGAACGGAATCATTTAAGATAAAATCATCATCCATATGTTTCAAAAACATATTATTATCCATATTATTACCAATATCAGTGAGATTCAAATGTATAGGCCTATTGCAAGGTAATGCATCTTTATTAACTTGACTAACATCCAAAAGCTGATCAGGCTTAAGACCACATCATTGTCCAAAGGAGCAGTGGGAGGATCAAAAAAATGATCCTCAACTTCGTGTAAGGAGTCATCCATTGGAACAACTTTCTATAGTTTAATCGAGGGCACCTTAAGATTGGGATACAATTTTTTAAGAATGGGTTTTGGTTTCTTAAGGTGAGGATGAACCACAAAGCAATCTGAAACTCCATGACCATGAATTTTTTAATGGGAACAAAAATATGTAAATTCTCAAAATCAACTTTTTGCAAATATCCATATTTCTTTGAACCTAGCCAAATTTCCTTTGGAAATTTTTTAGTTATATCCAACTCAACTAGAATCTGAGAAATAGATGGTGATGTATTAGAAGAGTCACCTAATCAACTTGAAGAGGATGACCGAACAGTGCACCCATAGAATGTAGAAACTCATGATTAATGAAATGTACACGTAAATAAGGAAGAGAGATCCAAACTACAATGATAGGAGATTCCTCCTTAATATCAAAATGAGGCATCTATTTCAATAATCATATATGACAATTGAAAACAAAATACGATCATCACAAAAAAACTCGAGAATAATCTAAGTCATCTGAAAGCTGAATCTAAACATGATGGGAATCGATCAATCTGACAGAAAAAATACCAGAGTTTCAAGCTATGAAGAAATGATCGAATATTAACCAAAGTAGGATGACACAAAGAAAATTTACCAGCCAACATGAATTCAAAGGGTTTCGCAAGCCTTTCCAAAATTGAATTAGAACACATTATCGCAGGTACAACCTAGAAGGAGGTAGAGATAAGCTCGAGAGGCTCACCAGCATAATTTGCCATAAAAGCAAGAACATCCTTGAAAGACTTCAAAGCTAGTGATGGATTTAATCTAGAGACCCCCAAGGAGTCAAAAATCTTAACGAGATAAGCCAAAATCTCAAGATTTCCCCATGAGGAAGCATAAATCAAAGGCATGATCAATAGCGGCACATGATAGGAGAAGTCGAAAGCTGAGAAAAGTTAACGAGAAGGAATCAATAGCTGAAAAAGAATCACCAGCCAAAATGTCCATAGGAAAAGCCACAAAGGAGATGCGCCTCCATAGGGGAAACAAAATTAGCAAAAACACCAAAAAATGGAGGAGGATTAGGATTTAGGGTTTAGGGTTTAAAGTTTAAGTTTTTATGGTTTAGGGTTTAGGGTATAGGGTATAGGGTTTTAGGGTTTAGGGTATGATTTTTTTTAAAGTAACTAAACTAATAGGTTTAGGTTTATTTAGTTTATTTATTTATTTATTTTAGTTTATTTTGATTTAAATTCATTTTTATTTTTATTTAGTTTAGTTTTATTAATTTTAGGTTTATTTATTTAAGCTTAGGTTTTTTATTTTTGTTTATTTTTTAGGTTTATGTCTAGGTTTAGGTTTATTTTTATGTTTAGTTTTAATTTTATTTTATTTTTTAGGTTTAGGTTTTAATTTTTATTTTAATCTTTTAGTTTTATTTTATGTTTTAGGTTTTTTATTTTTAGGTTATTTTTTAGGTTTTTTTAGTTTAGGTTTATTTTTTAGATTATTTTATTTAGGTTTAGGTTTAGGTTTTATTTATTTTAGATTAGTTTATTTTAGTGTAGTTTAGGTTCATTTTATTTTATTTTAGGTTTATGTTTTAAGTTTAGGGTTTAAGTTTTATTTTTTATTTATTTTTAGGTTTTATTTTAAGGTTTATAGTTTAGGTTAAGGTTTTTATTTAGTTTTTATTTTATTTGATTTTAGGTTTCTTTTTTTTATGTTTAGTTTTTATTTAATTTATGTTTTTTTAGTTTAGTTTAGATTATTATTTATTATATTTTAATTTAGTTTTAAGTTTAGGTTTTGGTTTAGTTTATGTTTTTTTTATTTTATTTTTTATTATATTCTTGTTTAGATATTTTTATTTATTTTAATTTTAAGTTTTAAATATTTTTTTTTTTTTTAGTTTTAGGGTTTAGGATTTTGGGTTTAGGGTTTAGATTTTAGGGTTTAGGCTTTAGGGTTTTATAGTATAAGGTTTATAGTTTAGTGTTTAGTTTATTTTTTTAATTTTAGGTTTAGTTATGTTTATTTTAGTTTAGTTTTATTTTATTTTATATTTTAGGTCTGTTTTATGTATAAGTTTAGGTTTTTATTTTATTTTTTATGTTTAAGTTTATGGTTTTTATTTTAGGTTTTGGTCTAGGTTTTATTTTTTAGTTTAAGTTTAAGTTTATTTTAGTATATTTTATTTAATTTAGTTTAGGTTTAGGTTCAGGTTTAGTTTATGAGTTTAGGTTTAGGTTTATTTATTTTAGTTTAGTTTATTTAGGTTTAGTTTATTTATTTTATTTTAGGTTTAGGTTTTAGTAGTTGGGTTTAGGTTTTATTTTATTTATTTTAGATTTAATTTTAGGTTTATTTTTAAGTTTATGTTTTTTTATTTTAGGTTTATACACGTTTATTTTATTTTTATTTTATTATTTTATATTTATTTAAGTTTTATCTTAGTTAATCCATTTATTTTTAGTTTAGTTTAGGCTTTTATTTATTTTATAATTTATTTTATTTTATTTTATTTTATTTAGGTTTAAGTTTTAGTTAGTAGTTTTTTCTTCTTTTATCTTTTATTTATTTATTTATATTATTTAGTTTATTTAAGTGGCTTAGGTTTAGGGTTAGGATTATTTTGTTTAGTGTTTTGGTTAGCTGGGTGGCCTGGGTTGGGAGTTTAGGGTTTAGGGCTTATACTGGATTATGGTTTATGGTTTAGGTTTTAGTGTTTGCTTAGGGTGGTTTTTAGGGTTTAGGGTTAATATTTATTACTTATTTATTTTAATTTTAATTTTTAAATCAAGCAAAAGGTAGTTTATTTAGTTTATTTTTTTTTTATTTTGATTTAGATTTTAGTTTAGATTAGGTTTTATTTATTTTATTTTTTACTTTTGATTTTTATTTTATTTTAGGTATAGGTTTAAATTTAGGCACAGTTTAGGTTTAGGTTTATTTTTTTTAATTTAATTTATGTTATTTTATTTAAGTTTAGGTTTTTTATTTATTTTATTTTTAGGTTTTATTTAGTATAGGTTTAGGTTTTTAGGTTTTGAGGGTTTACAGTTTATGTTTTAGGGTTTAGGGTTTTAGGGTTAAGGGTTTAAAGTTAGGGTTTAGGGATTAGGGTTTAGGGTTTAGAGTTTAGGGTTTAGGTTTGTAAGATTTAGGTTTTAGTGTTTAGGATTTAGGGTTTAGGGTTTAGGGTTCAGGGTTTAGGGTTTAGCATTTAGGTTTTAGGTTCAGGGTTCAAGTTTTAGTTTAGAGTTTAGGGTTTTTGGTTTTTTTTAACAGAGAATAAAATCAAATTCAATATTTCTTCTTTTCTATTTCATCAACCTAGTAACAAACTAACGAAGTGAGGTAATCAAATGACCTCCTTGGGGCTAGCTAAAGCCTTGTGTTCCCGGGATGTGCAGACTATATACCCATTACCATTCAATCTTATATAAATCAACACATGGATAGAGGTAAGTGAACTCAACATTTATGCATGTAAGCTATAAGAAAATGCATTTGTTATGTATTTATAACTAGCATCATAACACATATTATTATTCATTAACAAGTTTTTAAAAAATACATTTGGATTTAATAGTGATAATAGCCACACATATATTAAATTAAAACAACACATGCAAGCTTACATAAAGAAAATCCATTTTATTTTACTTGATTTTGAAAAGGTTGATGCATGAATTCAAATGACATACCAAATTTAACATGATTGGAATGAATAAAATCAAATATAAGCATGTGATTCAGTCAACCAAACTAGTTCTTAAGGATAATCAAATCAAATAAGATTATTTAAAGCAAACTAAAGCATCTTTATTAATAAAGTTTTTGATTTGATTTGCTTTAAAGAGGATAAGAGAAATCATCACTTGTTGTTTTAAACCCATTCCCACATTAATGATTTGATTTTATTTAAGAAAATGTAAGTAAGTTGATTTTATGGGTTAATTAAGTTGAACCCTTAATTAGATGAATTAATTACCCTGTCCAAAGTAATTAACAAAATAATTATGAGCCAACATGATATGCATGGAAAATAAACTTGCAATGATCGTAGGAAATAAAAGGGGCCTTATGCAATGATTATGATTAAGTTAATTTGATTAAGGGACTTAATTAATTACTCTTATGGTTTTCTCACACATGTGGACTAACCATAATTTCATTAAACTCCTTTAGGTTATTAAACACATAAAGATCTACCCCATGATTTAATTAATTAAGGTCTGACATGATTATGATTTCAATTTGATTAAGTGATTTAATTAATTAGTTAAATGTTAAATAATTTCATTCCCAACCCTATTTCTTAGTTCACTTATTGTTGAACAATGATTAATAAACTTAATTAACTAATTTGTTATAGTTCATAGGATTAATTAATCATTATTTTACTTAAAAGGGTAGTTAAAGTTTAATTAGTCAATTTTCTTAATTGAGCAATAAATCCCAAGAAAATCATGGGAGGCAGACGTCATCCCATTAAATTAACCCACAAAATTTTGGGATTAATTTCTCAAGTAATTAAAAAGTAATTAAGCTAATTAATTTTATAATTAAACCTTAATTACTATTCCAAATAGTTAAGATCATTTTTAATTAATTCGCCACTGAAGTACCTTTAAAATGAGTATTTATTTGCATTTTTTTACTTTTATATAATTTTTTTATAATATTTAGAAGTTTCAGTCATTAAGAATGATTAATCAAGCCTAATTAAAGCCTAATCCTACGCATGACGATGCACTTTCCACGCGGTACCAGATTTTAAAAGCATTTCGACTCAACACCTACGCGGTACACACACTTTCTCAGATCCCACAACTTAATAGAATTAAATCAGATAAATCTAACAGATCTAATCATGATCGTTCGTTTCGATCACTTGGAATGCATAATGCGTGATCTAACGTCACTTGAGTGAGGGAGAATGGAGTTTGTCCACCATTGCTTAGTTGATTCGAGCTTACCTGAGCTTGGATCAACTCTAAAAGGATCCCATACCTTCACGGCATCGATCAGAGGGGATCAAACGGTCAATATCACCCAAGATGCAAGTTTTCTTCAAAATGCTCAATCCCATTTTTTCTTAAGGATCAGTTATGGAAGCATACATCATAAGAGCTCAAGACCAGTGGCTCGAATGATTAAGGAAGCTTCATCAAGTGGAGATGAAGCCCTATTGAGTAGAAATTGGTTCAATTCCTCAACGTTCTTTTGGAAGACTACAAACCAATGATTTGGAGCTCAGCTTTGATCAAAGTCCCACCTCTGGTGCCTGGAAAGCTTGGGAGAAGTTTATTTCTTGCTCGATGAGACATAGGGAAAGTACATGCAAAGTTAATTTGATTTTGATGGAGAAATGGGGAAGTTAGGTCAGAAATGAGAGTGTCTTATTTGAACATGAACATTTTGATTTAGGAACGAGTTTGGTAGCTTAAGAAATGGCTCTAGTGGCTCATCTTGGGTAGTTAGGGCTCTGAAGAATGATTTTTGTGTGTGTTTGAGTGGAAACGAGGGGGTGTATACCCCCTTCATCTTGATCGGATGGTAGGATCAGGTTTGGCTTCCAATGGTCATCCGACCATCTCAGGGAGTCGTGGGTGGCAAGGAGGAGGTGAGTTGGCTCAGCTTGGTTGGTTGAAGGTGTGGAGGTGGGTTTCAAGAAGAAATCATGGGTGTCCTATGGGATTCAAATCCTTCAATGGGGAGGGTGAGGTGATTTCACCACCCATGGGTGTCCTATGGGATTCAAATCCTTCAATGGGGAGGGTGAGGTGATTTCACAACCCATGGGTCATGGCCAACCCAACTACCCCTTGGGTCAGGTTGGGTAGTGTCCTAAGTGCCTAGGTGGACCATTAAGAGAGTACCAAGTGGCGAAGGAATGGAAATGACCACTTATATGGTTGATTTGTCTCATGTGATTCCCTTGACCCAAGGCTATAATGATCATTTGGCATTGGATTTAATTTGGGCAGATTTGAAATGAGTCAAAAGTGTGTTAGCCCAAATTTTAAGTCAATTGGAGTTGATTTGGTTAGGTTTGGCTCAATTTTACTCATTTAGGCCAAATTGGGTTAGGTTGGGTCAAGCTGACTAATTGGTCAAATTGGGTCAAACTAAGGGTTGGGTCAAATTCATATGATCATTGGGATGTTTTGGTTCAATTTTTTTGGTTTATTTTGGCTCATTTGAATTCATTTGGGTCGAATGGGTTAAGTTGACCAATTTGACCAAACTAGCCAAATTGGCTTGGGTTGGGTGTTGGTTTGGGTTTAGTTGACCAATTGAAGTTGATTGTAGGCTTTAGTTTCAATTAATTTGGATTTGATTTTTATTTAGGCCAACTTGAACCATTAGGTCAATTTAGCCTAAGTAGGTCAATAGTGTTCAGTTGGGTCTAATGATAGCTTTAGTCAACTTCAACAATCAATTTGAAATGAACTTGAGCCATTGGTTGCAATCAATTTGGTTTATATTTTGATTTGACCCAATTTGGCATTTTAGGTCAATTTGGGTCAACTTGAGTCAAGAGTGCCAATTGTATTTGGTTTGACTCAATTGAAGTTAAATTCATATTCAAATATTTATTTTGATTTAGTATGAATCATTGGTTTTAAGGGATTTGGCATAGGTTGCAATTTGGCTAGTTTGTATTCATATGGGTTAAGGGGTTGACTTAGTCAAATGACTAAGTTGACTTGGTTTGACCCAATTTGTGATAATTGATCAACATAGTGTGATCAATAATCATGATGGGAGGTTTTGATGGACTTGGTTCAATCTAATTTGTGTAGGATTAGAACTTCACACGAATAGGTCAAATTGGCCACTTTGGGTCAAGTGGGCCAATTGGAATTAGTTGGTTTGATTTTAGGTTGAGTTTATATATGGATTTGGGATTAAAATATAAAATCAATTGCAATTGGCTTTGGGTTCAAATGGGTTTTTGAATATTTCAAGTCAAAAGGTTAAGGGTTTGACTTGGGTTGATTTTGGTTTGATGATTGTAGATTTCATTTATATTTGTGAATATGATTGAAGGTATGATTGATTCATGAAAAAATCATTTGAACTTTGGTTTTTGAATGAAGGAATTTGGCTAAGTCCATGGAGTTGGGCCATGTGGCTTAGGTTTGGATTTTGATTTGGTTTGATTTAGTTTTGGTGATTTAAATGCATATTTTAACTATATTTGTGAAGATGATTGAAAACATGACTAAGTTGTGAGAAAATCAATTAGTTTGACTTCATTTGGATTAAGATTTGGCTAAGTCCAAGGGATAGGTCATATGCCTTAGAAAAGGTTTTGATTCAATTTGATTTAGTTTTGATCATTTAAATGTAGATTTGATTTATATTTTGGAAGATGATTAGAAATATAAATTTATTATTAGAAAATCAATTGAATTTGGATTGACTTGGATGAAGATTTGGCTATGTCCATGGGATAGGTCATTTTAGAAGGGTTTCAAATTTGATTTGATCATGCTTGGTTTTAGAATTTGGGTTTGGATTTGGATTTGAATTTTATGTTTGAATTGAACTTAAGGTTTGGTTTGAGAAGGTGAACATGGATTGGATTTGGGATGTAGAGTAAGTGGATTATCCTAATTCCTAAGGCATAACCTAATCCTATAGTTAGCCCTTCTAAGTCTTTAGGCCTACGTTAATTATTTACCTAATTGTTAGAAGTGTCTTATATCTAGGGAAGTCTTAATGTCTAGAAGACTCCTAAGTCTAAGATTGGAAGATTGAATCTATACTCCATAGGTAAGGTCAGTAGGCCTTAGGATCTATAGTGTTTCCCATAGAGATAAATGATTAGAAGACTGAAGCCAAGTTTCACATTATAAGCTCTGATACATCTTTTAATTCTTTGGTTGGGAGACCATCGATACATGAGAATAACATAGTTCCATCCTCTCTACACCAATGTATGAAGCTTGTGAGAGGTGGGATGCTCTACTGTCAAAGGAGATCCCAAGCCATTTACTTGACAAGGTATATATGAGGAGATGACTTACTACCTCCCTCAAAATCAACAAGTCTATTCTCATGAACTTGGCCAAAGTTTAAAGATGAAAGAAAAATAAAAAGAAAAAGAAAGAGAAAAATAAAGAAAATAAAAGAGAAAATGAAAAACTAAATAAAAGGGATCGAAAATAGACTTGGAGAAAGAAGTGGAGCCTAACATTAAATTCCATCCACAGTTCATTACTCTATTCTAAGATATGGGTAGGATGACTTAACCTCCACCAAGTAGAGGCTAGTTCAGAGGTAGTCTCAGGGGTGGAAAACCTCTTTATTGGCCACCCAATAGAAGATATATCCCAGCTACCAAGAGTACTCCTGCTATCCATATAGACTTAGAATCTAGTTCATAAGATATATAAGCACTAGCCAACTCTTCTAAGTTGTAGATTCCCTTGGAAGTGACGCTTGAGCCAGATAGCAATGAATACTGGGCTCCAAAGCAAAGCATAAGTGTATCGAAGTCTATATGTGAAGCAGTTAGGCATCAATTGGGAACCTTAGCTCTAACACCACTTTCCTCTAAAAAAGTTGAGGGTTTGTTAGTTATGGAATCCAATAGGTCATCCACAAGTGTGAAGACTCAGAGGTTCTTTCTAGGAGCATCATCCTCAAGTCAGGAAGTTAGTGTAAAACTTGAGGATGATTCTTATAAAGATTTAATAGAATTACCCTTTGATTGGTACTTGCCTTGTGTTCATAATTTAGCAAAGAAAAGGTTAATCCCAGATACTTGGTCAAAAGGTCAGACTACTTCAAAAGAATATGGAAGAATAAATACAAAAGCTCTCAATCAAGATCGGGACTAGGATTTGGTATAATGGGTCCAGTCGAAGATGGAAATTACTACTTAGTCATCATCAATCATTTGGAATCTGATAAGTTATTTTGAAATCACATTAAATCATATGAGGAGCTATGCTTAAAAACTTCAGATGATTTAGATGATTTTAAAGTCAAAGGTGCATTATCAGAGCTCGAAGAAGAGATCAACTCAACCATCGACGTACTCAAGGAAATCAACTTAAGAATTGAAGAAGATCCACATACAACATATTGAATGAACAAATTGAAACCAATGACTTAGTTAGGCTATTGATTGAGTTTAAGGACCGCTTTGCATGGAGTTATGAAGAGATGCTGGATTGGCTCTCATATTGGTCCATAAACTAGCAATAGAGCTTCTCGCTAACCCTATCAAGCCTAGATGCATGTGATTAGACATAGAATAAATAGGTCATTTCTAAAGTCAAGAAACGATGATCATGTTGGCTTGAAGAAAAATACCCTACCCGTTAGCCGCCATCACAATTAAGAAAAAGAATGGCCAAATTCACATATACATCAATTTTAGGGATTTAAATAAGGCATGTCCAAAAGATGAATTTCTACTACCAATCTTGGAGCTGATGGTGAACATTACCTCATCTCATACAGCCTTCTCTTTCATGGATGGCTCATCTGGATATAGCCAAATAATGATGGCCCCTGAAGATGAAAGAAACACTACTTTTAGAACCCCGATCAGAATCTATTGCTATAAAGTCATGCCTTTCAGCCTTAAAAATACCTGTGCTACATACCAGTGAGCTATGACTCAAATCTTTGATTAACTCATTCATCATCAAGTCGAGTGCTATGTCGATGATCTTGTGGTCAAAAGTTGAAAATAGGAAAACCAATCCTTTGACTTGAGAGTAGTTTTCAAATAGTTAAGATAATTTAACCTCAAAGTGAACCCCTTGAAGTATTCATTTAGAGTAGCTTCAGAGTAATTCCTTGGGTTTGTTGTCCGACAATAGGGAATCAAAATCAATCCAGAGAAGATCAAAGAGATATTAAAATTCCCCCCTAAAAGTTTAACCCAACTCAGATCATTCCAAGGGTGGTGGGTGTATCTAAAATGCATTATATCCAACCTATCAGGAAACTGTCAGCCATTATCAGCACTTGCCAAAAAGTATGCTAAGTTTAAGGGAGATAATAAGTATGAGCATGCCTTCAAAGACATCAACCATTACCTGATGATGTCATTTGTTCTAGCAGCCCCTATCCGGGGTAAGTCGTTCATACATTACACTGCTATGTTAGATGACTCCCTTGGTGCTTTGTTTGCCCAAGCCAATGACGAAGGGAAGGAAAATGCACTCTACTACCTCATCTATCGTCTAATTACTATGGAGGCTAATTATATAGCCATTTAGAAGCATTTCCTAGCTTTAATCTTTGCATCCCAAAAGCTACAACATTACATGCTTCCACATAAGGTGAACTTAATCTTTAGGATCAATCCACTACAGTATCTTATGACATGGCTGACACTGTCTGGATGGTTGGCATAATGGTCCATAATTCTCTCGCAATTTGACATTACCTTCGTACCCCTCCGTACGATGAAAGGACAAGTGCTAGCAGATTTCATAGCAGCACACCAACTTCTTGCTGACTGTCTGCTTAGTGATGACCTCCCTGATAAACTAATCATGAACTTAGGGGATACTAGCATTCACCACTTCGAGATTTACTTTGATGGTGCAACTTCCTCTCAAAGAGGAGAAGAACCACAATCTACTATTCTATGAAAGGTAGGGGTAGGAATAGTTCTCTTTACTCCAGACCGTGATGTGATGAGATTCTCATATCATCTGTCCAATCCTTGTACCAATAAAGAAGCCGAATATGAGGCTCTAATTGCCGATCTAGAGTTAGTCGTTAGTCTAACCATCCAGAACATCAACATCTTCAGGGATTCTCAACTAGTTATCAATCAAATCATTGGGTCCTATAAGGTTATAAATCCTAGGCTCCATCACTACCATAAGTACACCATGGAGTTATTGGAGGAAATCCCAAAGGTTACCATTTATAAGATTCTTTAAAGAGAGAACTTCATAATGTATGCTTTAGGTAAGCTTGCCAAGGAGTTGGCTTGTCCAGAGAATGAGCCCATATAAATAAAGGTCCAAAATAGACAAGTCTTATCCCTTATTGATATTGAACTCATCAAAAAGTACTCTCTTGAAGGAGTGACTACTATTATGAAGAAGGACGAGGAGTTAGATTTGAGACAACCATTCATGGATTATTTTAATAAAATAAACAACCTCAAGAGAAGTCCCAAGCCCATCAGATGAAGCATAGAGCACTTTTCTACACTCTTGTAGATGGCTTTGGACAGGCGTGGTGTGGAGTACACTGGTCTAAGAAGAAATCCAAA
Organism: Cymbidium sinense; assembly: GCA_021442155.1. NCBI lineage: Eukaryota > Viridiplantae > Streptophyta > Magnoliopsida > Asparagales > Orchidaceae > Cymbidium > Cymbidium sinense. The sequence goes on from CM038216.1 coordinate 45,481,784, forward strand.
ATTAAGAGTTTAGGATACAACTGGTCGTTGATGATCAAAAATTACATGGATACTGCTAGGCGATGCCACCAATGTCAAATACACAGTGTGGTCCTACACTAATCACCCAACATTCTACATCCTACATTGGCTTCATGGCCATTCGAGTGTTGGGGTATCGACATAGTGGGTTCGATTGATCCTCCTTCCTACAAGGGTCATCGGTTCATCTTAGCTGCTACTGACTGCTTTTCCAAATGGTGAAAGGAGATTCTGCTCAGAGAGATCACATCTTAGCATGTGCTTCAATTTTTTAGGAACCATACAATATATAGGTTTGAAGTGTCTCAATGAATTATATTTGATAATGGTACTGCATTCAAGAGCACCAAGATTAATAACTTTGCCCGAAAAAACAACATAGATTGGAGATATTCTACCATCAACTACTCAAGGGAAAACAGCTTAGCAGAAGCCTTCAACAAAACTATCATCCAAATACTGAAGAAGACACTCGACAATAACAAGCGATAGTGTCATGAGCATTTAGTTGAAGCCTTGTACACCTACCACACCACATATAGATCTCCAACTTAGTCTACTCCATTCTTCTTAGTGTATGGGTATGAAGCTGTTCTACCATTAGAAGTCCAACTCCCATCTCTAAGGATAGCTATGGGTAGCAAGATCACAATAGAGCAAAATGTCAAGTTGTGATTAGAAAAGCTCAAAGGTTTGGAGGAGAGATGCTTGTGGGCATGCCAAAATGTCTAGTTGTTCAAAGCTCAAATGATTCAAGCTCACATGAAGTTGGTCCATCCTAGAGATTTTCAAGTAGGAGAGCTTATTTTAGTTCTAAGGAGATCGATTATTGCCCGTCGTAAGATGGGAGGCATGTTTGAACTCACTTGGGAAGGTCCTTTTGCCATAAATAAGGCCTACTAAGGAGGATCTTATCAGCTTATTAATCATAAGGGAGAGCTCCCAATGCTTCCTATCAATGGGCTCTACTTAAAAAAATATTATAAATCATGTTTGAAAATAATTATCATCAATGAAAATTCCTTTTTGAATTCAATCTCTTCCATATTGACAGTATTCTTGTTTGTGAATTCACCATGATGTGTTTAGGATAGGTGTAAGGAACCCGAGTAGCATCCTATCCTTCATCGACCCAACACAAACACAAACTATGCATAAACATATAAAATAAACACATCTTTTCTCTCGAGCTACTCTGAGTTGATACAATGTATTCCTTCAAATTACATCATCTTAATATTGCAATCAACATTTTATGATTTTTGATGGTGCAAGTTCAAACTAACTATACAATATCATGCTAAACATATTATAGTGTGAATTAACATACTATATTATATTATAATATATGATGTTATATTATAACTTGCTATAATATAATATATTGTCCAACATTACACCTCATTAGAATCACTTAAAAGGAATAAATAATAAAGTTTTCTCAAAAGATGAATAATGTTCATTTTGAATTTTTTCTATTAGAAATACAAAAACAGCATAATTTTGGTGTTCCTTCTTGGTGTGTGAATTTGGCCAAATTCTTCCATGTCAACCTTTTAATTAACATTTTTATGAGTTTTGACCCAATGTATTATAACAAAAGTAAAACATACTAAAATGTACAATAACATTTAGTAAGACACTACAACATTCATATATATGTGACGTTATATTTTTATGTACATTATATTTTGATATGCTTTCATATAATATAATATCTTAAATTTCACATTAAAATGAATCACTTTAAGAAAAATATTTATAAATAATGGTTGAAAAATGAACATTTAATTTTGATGCAAAATTCCATTCTTTTGATTAAATGACACACCATAGCACATCCACAATGATGTTCCCTAAAGCTTACCTTAAATTTGGCCAAATCCCATCATCTCAGCCTATAAATCAGTATTTTTGTGTAGGCTCGATCATAATTGTAAAATACTAAAATAATTTAAAATGTATAGAACAATATATTATGATATATGATGATATACTATGCTACAACATATAATATTTATTTTAAACATAAAATCTTACTTTTCATAGTACAAGTGGTGTTGCACACCTTTGGTACTACAACATAGTTTTCACTTCAAATTTAACAAATTTCATCATCTGATTTATTAAATCAATATTTTCATGATTTTTATTAATATAAACTATAGAGCACAATACCATAATATACTAAACAATTTCAAAACATCTTATAACATCCAAAAACATATCACTATATGCTCAAATATATGATGATACATTATACTATAATATCTGGTATTATAATATGATTTAAGGTATTCAAATCTCTAATAGTGAAAAGTCTCTTGAATACATTTTCTTTAGCTTATGATAAAGAATCATTCTCTAGATCTACTCCTAATGATATCTTAATTCAAGGTTTAGGGTTTAGGGTTAGTTTTGGGTTTAAGGTTTAGGGTTAGTTTAGGGTTTAGGGTTTAGGGGTAGTTTAGGGTAGGGTTTAGGGTTTAAGGTTTGGGGTTTAGGGTTTATGATTTTGGATTGTAGGTTTTATGGTTTACGATTTTAACATTTAGGGTTTTAGAGTTTAGTTTTGGTTTGGGGTTTGGGTTTATTTAGGATTTAGGGTTTAGGGTTTAGGTTTATTTAGGTTTAGGGTATATTGTTTAGGTTTTAGATTTAGGGATTAAGTTTTAGTTTAGGATTTAGGGTTTAGGGTTTATTATTTCAATTTTAGGTTTAGGTTTTAAGTTGTCGTTTAGGGTTTAGGTTTATTTATTTTTTTAGAAACTCAACTAAACTAAATTAAATCTAAATCTAAACTAAATCTAAACCTAAAAATCTAAATTAAACTAGTTCTAAACTCTAAAATCTAAAACTAAAATATAAACTAAAATCTAAATCTAAACTAATTCTAAACTAAATCTAAACTAAACTAAACTAAACTAAACTAAGTCTAAACGAAATCTAAAAATCTAAACAAAATCTAAAAAAATTTAAACTAAATATCGACTAAATCGAAAATCTAAAATCTAAACTAAACTAAACTAAATCAAAAATCTAAACCAAATTTAAAAAAACTAAACAAAATCTAAAATCTAAAAATTAGATAAACTAAAATCTAAACTCTAAAAATAAAAATAAACTAAAGTCTAAATCTAAAATCTAAAAACTGTAAAATTTAAAATTTAAAATCTAAAAAATAAACAAAAAAACTAAACTAACTCTAAATAAACTAAAAATAAAAATCTAAACTAAAATCTAAACTAAACTAAATCTAAAAATAAATTTTAAATCTAAATCAAAACTAAACTAAATCTAAACTAAATCTGGAAACTAAATAAAAAATATAAACTAAAATCTAAATCTAAACTAAACTAAATATAACAATTTTAAAAATACTAAAATAATTTAAAATGCATAAAATAATATATTATTATATATGATGTTATACTATGCTACAACATATAAAATTTATTTTGAACATAAAATCTTACTTTTCAGACTATAAGTGGTGTAGCACACCTTTGGTACTACAAAATAATTCCCATTTCAAATTTAACAAATTTCATCATTTGATTTATTAAATATATGTTTTTACAATTTATATTAATATAGACTATAGGACACAATACCATAAAATACTAAAACATTTCAAAACTTCTTATAACATCTAAAAACACATCACTATATGCTCAAATATATGATGCTACATTATGCTATAATATATTGTATTATTATATGATTTAGGGTTTGGGTTTAGGGTATTCAAATTCTAATAGTCAAGGAAAATTCTCTTGAAGATTTTCTTTAGCAACCATAACTATGTTAGGAATAGGTAATTCTTTAGATCTACTTCAAATGACATATTTATTCAAGGTTTAGCATTTAGGGTTTATGGTTAGGGTTTTGTGCTAGTTTAAGGTTTAGGGTTTAAGTTAGTTTATGGTTTAGGGTTTAGGATTTAGGATTTAGGGTTTAGGGTTTAAGGTTTGGGGTTTATGTTTAGAGTTTAGGGTTGTAGGTTTTAGGGTTTAGGGTTTAAGGTTTTATGGTTTAGGGTTTATAGGTTTAGGGTTTTAGGGTTTAAGATTTATGGTTTAAGGTTTAGGATTTAGGCTTAGTGTTTAAGGTTTATAGTTTTTATTGTTTAGAGTTTAGGGTTTAGGGTTTATGGTTTAGGTTTTAGGTTTAGGGTTTAAGTTTTAGTTTAGAGTTTATGGTTTATTTTTTAAGGCTTATTTTTTAAACCATTCTTCTTTTTAATTTCATCAACCAAGTAGCACCCCATGTTTTCTAAGAGATAAATGATGAAATAGATAAAAAATAAGCACTCATAGAGTAAATCAAAAACCCAAGATAAGTAGAATAGTTTATAATATAAAGACACAGTCCCATAAGCAGTAGATCAGATCAATCGTTCTTTAGTTTCTCTAGGTCCCATGAGAACCACCCTCGCCTCTCGAGTAGTGGGATCTTCCATCATATCCCAGATCTCTCCTTCTGCCACCACCATGGCTATAACCTTCGTCACTCCTCCTTCCTCCATATCCACCATTACTCCAACCACTACTTCCATATCCACCAGCACCTTCAGATCCCCCATCACCATTGCCATAACCGCCTCCTCCACCTTATCCACCAGATCTAGGTCTTTGGTTGGTTGTTTTAGTCAAGGTTCAATTCTTAGGGTTTAGGTTAGTTTAGCTTAGAGTTTATGGATGTTTATGGTTTAGGTATGGTTTGGTTTTAGGTTGTAGGTTTTAGGGTTTACGATTTAGGGTTTAGGGTTTTAGGGTTTTAGGGTTTAGGGTTTACATTTTAGGGTTTAGGGTTTAGGGTTCTATGGTTTAGGGTTTTAGAGTTTAGGGTTTAGGATTTAGGTTTTAAGGTTTAGGGTTTAGGGTTTAGATTTTAGGGTTTTATGGTTTAGGGTTGCTGGTTTAGGGTCGTAGGTTTAGTGTTTAGGGTTTAGGATTTAGGGTTTAGGATTTAAGGTTTAGGGTTTTAAAAAAATTAAACAAAACTAGGTTTTAGTTTTTTTTATTTATTTTTTATTTTATTATTTATTTTATTTATGTTTATTTTTTATTTTTATTTAGTTTATTTATTTATTTATTTTACTTTAGGTTTTTTATTTTTGTTTCTTTCTTTGGTTTAGGTTTATTTTTTTAGTTATGTTATATTTTTATTTTATTTTTTGGGTTTAGGTTTTATTTTTTTTAGTTTTAGGTTTAGGTTTAGGTTTTTATTTTTTATTTTTAGGTATAGGTTTTAGGTTTTTATTTTAGTTATATTTTTAGGTTTTATTTTTTAGTTGAGGTTTAGGTTTATTTTTAGTTTATTTTTATAATTTTAATTAGGCTTAGGTTTAGGTTTAGTTTATTTATGTTTAGATTTATGTTTATTTTATTTTGTTTATTTTATTCTTATTTTAGGTTTAGGTTTTCTTCTTTTAGTTTAGGTTTATTTATTTTTATTTACATTTATATTTTGGATTAGGTTTTTATTTAGTTTTCATTTTATTTTATTTTAGGTTTATTTTATTTTTAGTTTTTATTTTATTTATGTTTTTTATTATTTTAGTTTAGATTAAGTTTTTATTTATTTTATTTTAGTTTACTTTTATTTTTATTTTTTACTTTTTTTTAGGTTTTAGTTCAAGTTTTTATTTTATTTTTTATTTTTTATTTTAGTTAGGTTTAGGCATTTTTATTTATTTTACTTTTAGGTTTTTAGGGTTTAGGATTTAGGGCTTAGGGTTTAGGGTTAGTTTAGTGTTTAACATTTAGAGTTTAATGTTAGTTTAGGGTTTAAGGTTTAGGATTAGTTTAGAGTTGAGGATTTAGGTTTAGTTTATGGCTTACGGTTAGTTGAGGGTTTAGGATTTAGGGTTTAGGGTTTGGGCTTTAGGGTTTAGGGTTGTAAGTTTTAAGGTTTAGAGGTTTAGGGTTTTCGTATTTAGGGTTTAGCATTTAGGGTTTAGTGTTTAGGGTTTATAGTTTAGGGTTTAGGGTTAAGTGTTTAGAGTTTAAGTTTTTTATGGTTTTGGGGTTTATGGTTTAGGTTTTAGTTTTATGGTTTAATTTTTAATTTAGGTTTAGAGTTTTTGGTTTAGGGTTTAGGTTTTAAAGGTTTTTTTAATAGAGAACAACTTCAGATTCAATATTTCTTCTTTTTAATTTCATCAACCAAGTAGCACCCCATGTTTTCTAAGACACAAGCGATGACATATATCAATAATGAGCACCCATAAGGCAAATCAATAACCAAGATATGTAAAACCATCTCTATTATAAAGACACAGTTCCATAAGCTACAGATTGGATCGGTCATTCTTCAGTTTCTCGAGTTCCCATTAGAACCAGCCCCGCCTCTCAAGTAGTGGGATCTGCCATCATATCCCTGATCTCTCTCTTCGTCACCGCCATGATTTTAACCTCCATCTCTTCTCTTGCCTCTATAACCACCCTTGCTCTGACCACAACCTCGATATCCACTAGCACCTCTAGATCCCTCACCACCACTGTGATAATTGTCGCATCCACCTTTTCCTCCACCGATAGATCTAGACTGAGCCTGGTTGATGGTGATGTTTCTACTATCAAGGTTCTTCCCATTCTTAGGGTTTAGGGTTTAGGGATTTAGTATTTAGGGTTTTGGGTTTTAGGGTTTAGGGTTTAGGGTTAGGCTTTGGGTTAAGGGTTTAAAGTTTAAGGTTAGTTTAATGTTTAGGGCTTAGGGTTTTTTATGGTTTAGGGTTTAGGTTTACGGTTTTGGGTTTAGGGTAGTAGGTTCAGTGTTGTAGGTTTTGAGTTTAAGGTTATTTTTATGATTTAGGGATTAGGGTTTAGGGTCCAAGATTTAAGGTTTAAGGTTTTTTTTTTTTAAAATTAAGTAAACTAGTAGGTTTAGGGTTATTTCATTTATTCATATTATTTTTTTTGTTAATTTCAATTTATTATATTTTTTATTTAGGTTTATTTTTATTTATATTTAGTTTTAAGTTTTTTATTTTATTTATCTTTTTTGGTTAGTTTATTTTTAGTTGAGTTTATTTTATTTTATTTTGGTTTAGCTTTATTTTTTTACTTTAGCTTAAAGTTTTTATGTTTTAGGTTTTATTTTGGTTTATTTTGTTTTATTTTTATAGTTTAGGTTTAATTTTTTGTTGAGTTTTATATTTATTTTATTTTATAGGTTTTGGTTTAACTTTTATTTTTAGGTTTTTTTTATTTTTTTAGGTTTAGTTTATAAGTTTTTATTTTACATTTATTTTATGTTTAATTTTTTATTTTAGGTTTAAGTTTATTTTTTGTTTAGTTTATTTTATTTAGTTTTGGTTTAAGTTTAGGTTTATTTATTTTAGTTTAGTTTATTTTAGATTAGGTTTAGGTTGATTTTAATTTGTTTATTTTATTTTTATTTTAGGTTTAGGTTTTTTTAGTTTATGGTTTACATTTTAATTTTTATTTATTCTTGAGTTTTATTTTTAAGTTTATTTTTTAGGTTTAGGTTTTATTTTATTTTATTTTAGTTTTTTTTATTTTTAGTTATTTTATTTAGGTTTTATTTTTTTAGTTTAGTTTAGGTTTTTATTTTATTTTATTTTAGTTTAGTTTATTTTTATTTTATTTTATTTTTAATTTTTAGTTTTATGTTTTAGTTTAGGTTTGTATTTTATTTTAATTTAAATTTTATTTTATTTAGGTTTTGGTTTTCTTATTTATTTATTTTTTAAATTTTATTTAGTTTATATTTTTATTTTATTTTATTTTATGTTATTTAGGTTTAGGATTTTTTATTTATTTAATTTTAGTTTTATTTATTTATTTTATTTTTATGGTTTGGGGTTTAGGGTTGTAGGTTTAGTTTAGGTTTTCAGTAGGGTTTAAAGTTTATTTTAGTTCAGAGTTTGTGGTTTAGTTTAGGGTAGTTTTAGTTTTTTAGTTATTAGTAGTTTAGTTTTCTCAGGGTAGGTAGGGTTTCTGGCTCTGTGTTTAAGTTTTTTTTAGGGCTCAGTTCAGCTTCTGTGGCCTAGTTTAAGCTCATTTTAGGGTTTGGGTTTATAGGGTTGTGGTTTATTTTAGTCATTGGCTAGTTAGGTAGTTAGGTTTTAGGATTAGCATGGTTTATTTTTTTAAAACATTTTAAATTTTAAGTTTAGTTTATTTAGTTTATTTTATCTTGTTTTAGTTATATATATTTTATTTTAGTATTTATTTCTTATTTTAGTTTATTTTTTTATTTAGTTTATTTTTATTATTTATTTATTTTAGTTTTATTTTATTTTTATGGTTTATTTTATTTTTTTATTTTAACCTAGATTTAGGTTTTATTTTATTTTTAGGTGTAGTTTTTTATTTAGGTTTATTTTAAGTTTATTTTTAGTTTAGGTTTATTTTTATTTTAGCAAAATTTGGTATTTATTTAGTTCATTTTAATTTTATTCCATGTTTATTTTATTTTATTTTAGTTTAAGTTTTATTTATTTATTATATTATTTTTATCTTTTAGGTTTTATTTTATTTATATTTAGGTTTTTTTATTTTTTTTATTATTATTTATTTACAGGTTTAGGTGGCTCAGGGCCCAGGATTTAGGATAGGGTAAGATCTTTTAGGGTTTTGGCCTTAGGCTCAGGTCATGGCTGGGTGGGTTGGTAATGTGTGCCTCAGAGTTTCAAAAGGTGGGTTTCAGATCTTTTCAGGTCACTGCTCTGGGGCTGGCCTCAGTTTATTAGAGCCTGTCAGAGGTCAGCTAGAGCCCAGTTTGGCCTGGGTCTGTGTAAGTGCAGTGCTCAGTTAGGCAGTGGTTCCAGGTCACCAGGTCAGTCAAAGAGTTAGTTATCAGCTCAGCCCATGGCTCAGTCAGCCCAGGGTTTGGTCTGGTTTGGCCCAGTCTAGGGCTTGGCCCAGGTCATTTAGGGCTAGTGGCTCAGGCCTGTTTAGTGGCCCAGTGGTTTTAATTGTGATAGTTTTGGGCCAGGGTTTTAGTGGAGGGCTCTAGGGCTCAGGTTAGGGATGGCCTGGGCTAGGTCAGTCAGCCCAGTGGCTAGGTCAGTGGTAGGGCCTAGTGGTATAGGTTAGTGGTTAAAGTGGATGTGGTTATTTTTTTTGTTTATTTATTTATTTATCTTAAATTAAGCAAACTCAGTCCTAGATTTGTTTTATATTTTATTTTATTTGATTTAGGTTTATTTTTATTTTATTTATTTTATTTTTTTATATTTTAAGGTTTTATTTAGTTTATTTTTAGGTTTTTAAGTTTATTTTTTATTTTATTTTAGGTTTATTTTTTATTTTAGGTTTTAGGTTTTTATTTAATCTTTTGTGTTTAGGTTTTAAGTTTTAATTTAGATTTATTTTGTTTATTTTTAGTTTAGTTTATTTATTTTAGTTATTTTATTTAGATTAGGTTTACATTTTTTAGTTTATTTTAGGTTTAGGTTTTATTTATTTTAGTTTTATTTTAGTTTAAGTTTGGTTTATTTTATTTTGTTTATTTTATTTTATTTTAAGTTTAGTTTTTTAGTTTAGGGTTTAGGTTTTATTCTTTTATTTTTAGCTTTATTTTAGGTTTATTTTATTTTTATTTTATTTTATTTTATTTTTATTTTATTTACGTTTTTATTTTATTTAGGTTTCTTTAATTATGATTTTATTTTATTTTAGTTTAATTTTATTTATTATTTTATCTATTTATTTATTTAATTATTTTTTATTTTATTATTTTATTTATTTTATGTTTTAAGTTTTATTTTATTTTATTTTAGTTTTATTTTAGTCATGCTCAGGTTATTTAGTTTAGTTAGCTCAGAGTTTATTTTGGTTAAGAATTTTGGCTCAGGTTATGGTGGCTAGTGGGTTTGTGTTAGGTGGGTTTAGTGACAAGGTTTAGGGTGGTTTATGAGGGTTTAGCCTGGCCAGTCCAGTGTGGCTCAGCCTGGGTTTAGGTATTCTAGGCTCCAGGAGCCTATTCAGGGCTCTGTGGCTCAGTTTGCTGCCTGTGGATAGTATCTTTAGTAGGCCTGCGGTGGCCTGGGCTCAGTGTTTCAGGCTCAGGAGTTGGCCCAGGCCTTCAGGCCCAGTGGTCTGGCCTAGGCCCAGTGGCTCAGGTTTAGGCTCAGTGGCCCAGGTAGTTTCTGGCTCAGTGGCTCCCTTGATCTGGCTGGCCCAGGCCTGTGGTTTCAGTGCCTCAGTTTAGGCTCCAGATCTTTGGCTAGATGGCTCAGGCTCAGGGCCTGTGGCCTCCAGGGTATAGCAGAGTTTCAGGGCCTGGTTAGCCCAGGTCAGTTTAAGCTCAGTGGCCTAGCCCAGTTTTAGGGCCTAGTGGCCTAGGGCTATTTAGAGTTTGGTAGGAGTAGGCCTAGATCTATTTTAGGGCCTATGGTTTATGGTATTTTTTATTATTTTATTTTAATAGTTTTTAAGCATATAGTTTATTTTTTTATTTATTTTATTTTATTTTATTTATTTTATTTTGATTTAGGTTTATTTTATTTTATTTATTAATTTTATTTATTTTTTTATTTATTTATTATTTATTTTAGAGTTTAGGTTTATTTTTTAGTTTAGTTTTATTTTTTTATTTTATTTTTTTTTATTTTTATTTTTTTTTTTTATGTTTGGGTTTAGATTTTATTTTAGGTTTATTTCTAAGTTTTATTTTTTAGTTTAAATTTATTTTGTTTATTTTATTTTATTTAGTTTTTAGGTTTAGGTTTTATTTATTTTAGTTTATTTAATGTATTTACTTTTGTTTTATCTTTATTTTAGTTTAATTTTTTATTAGGGTTCGTGTTTTGTTTTTATTTATTTTAAGTTTTATTTTGTTTATTATTTATGTTTTAGGTTTTATTTATATATATTTATTTTATTTTATTTTATTTTAGGTTTTTTTTACTTGATTTATGTTGTTTTAATTCAATTTATATTTTTATTTATTTTACTTTAGTTTATCTTTTTTATTTAATTTATTTTCCTTTGAGGATTAGTTTAAGTTTTCTTTTACCATGTTATTCTATTTTATTTTTATTATATTTTGGTTTTATGTTATTTTATTTATTTCCTAGGTTTATTTAGTTTAGGCTTCAGTTTTTAGCTTTTTTAGGATTTGTGGCTTAGTTTAGGTTTGTGGGTTTACTGGGGTTTGTGGTCAGGGTTTGCTGATTTTTTTTTGTTGGCTCAGAGTTGTGGTTTTAAGTTTTGTGGTTTTAGGCTTTGTGAGCTAGGGTTTGTGGCCTAGTTTTCAGTTTTGGTTTAGTCCAAGAGTTTAGGGTAGTTTTGGCTCAAGATTTAGTGTCAGTTTTTTTTATTTTGTTTATTTAGTTTAGGTTTAGGTTTATGTTTATTTTTAGTTTAGTTTATTTTATTTTATTATTTAGGTTTAGGTTTTTTTATTTTTAGATTTAGGTTTAGTTATTTATTTATTTTATGTTTAGGTTTTTAATAGTTTAGGTTTAGGTTTTATCTTTAGTTTTAAAATTTTATTTATTTATTTTTATTTTAGTTTAGTTTAGGGTTATTTATCTTAGTAGTTTATTTAGTTTAGGTTTAGTTTATTTTATATTTAATATTTTATTTTATTTTATGTTAGGTTTCTTTTCTTTATTTTAGTTTTTAGGTTTATTTTATTTATTTTTATTGTTTTTATTTTAGGTTTTATTAATTTTATTTTATTTATTTATTTTTTTATTTTACTTTTATTTTAAGTTTATTTATTATTTTATTTAGGTTTTATCTAGGTTTATTTTATTTTTTTATTTTAGTTTAGGTTTTATTTATTTTATTTTAGTTTAATCATTAGTTTATTTTATTTTAGTATTTTTAGGTTAGTGTGGTTTTTTTTAATTTTATATATGAGTTTTTATTTTTATTTTTATTTTTTTTAGTTTAATTAGTCCATTTGCTTTATTTTTTGTGCCCAGGCCTGGCTGGCCTGTATTTAGGATTCAGGGTCCTGGGGCCCATGATCTGGCCCAGTTGCCCAGGCTCATGGTTTAAAGCTCAGTGGCCCAGGCTCAGATTTTGGGCCTGTGGCCTGTTTCAGAGGATTCTGGCCTGTGGGCCCAGGGCTCAGGGCCTGGGGCCCATAAGGTCAGTGGCCCAGTGGCCTAGGGTCAGCTCAGTAGCCAGGCCAGTTTTAGCCTGGTCTTTTAGGTCAGTGATCTTTATCTTTTTAAGTCAGTTAGCCCAGGCCTTTGCCTATCTTTATCTTTAGTATTTTATTTATCTGATTAGCTCTTTTATTTTATGTATATTTAATTTATCTTAGTTTTATTTTATTTTATTTATTTTAGGTCAGTTTAGTTTATTTTATTTTTTTTATCTTATTTAGATTTTTCATTTTTTATCTTATTTTTTAGGTTTTATTTATTTATTTTATTTTAGGTTTATAGTTTAGATTTTGGGTTTAGGTTTTATTCTTTTGGGTTGGTTTAGGTTTGTGGTTTTATTTCAGCTTAGTTTTAGTGTAGTTTGGGTTTAAGGTTTTGGTTTTGTGGTTTAGGGTTTCAGATTAGTTTTAGAGTTTAGGTTTAAGCTGTGGTTTGTGGTTTTTATTAGTTTAGGGTTCTAGTTTTATAGGGTTTAGGTTTTGGTTTTTTTAAGAGAACAAATTCAGATTCAACATTTCTTTGTTTTGATTTCATCAACCAAGTAACAAACCAGTGTGAGGTAATCAAATGACCTCTTTGGGCTACAACCCTCATGTTCCAGATGTCCATGACTATATACCAATTACCATGCAATCTTATATAATTCAACACATGAATAGGAAAGTGAACTCAACATTCATACACTTAAGCTATAAGCACATGCATTTCTTATGTATTTATAACCAAAGATCATAACACATATTATTATTCATTTATAAGTTTTTGAAAATACATTTGATTTAATACTAATATTAGTCACGCATATATTAAATTAAATCAACACATGCAAGCTTACATAAAGGAAATCCCTTTTATTTTACTTGATTTTGAAAAGATGGATGCATGAATTCAAATGACATACCAAATTTAACTTGATTGGAAAGAGGACAACCAAATATAAGCATGTGATTCATTCAACCAAACTAGTTCTTAAGGACAATCAAATCAAATAAGATTATTTAAAGAAAACCAAAGCATCTTTATTAATTAAGTTTTGGATTTTATTTGATTTAAAGAGGAGAAGAGAAATCATCACTTGTTGTTTTAAACCCATTCCACATTAGTGATTTGATTTTACTTTAGGGAATGTAATTAAGTTGATTTTATGGGATAATTAAGTTAACCCTTAATTAGATGAATTAATTACCTTACTAATGTCACCTTAAAGTAATTAACTAAATAATTATGAGCCAACATGATATGCATGGAAAATAAACTTGTAATGATCGTAGGAAATAAAAGGGGCCTAATGCAATTGGCTCAAGATTAACAGTTAATTAGATTAAGGGAATTAATTAATTACTCTTATGGTTTTCTCACACATGTGAACTAACCATAATTTCATTAAACTCTTTAGGTTATTAAATAACCAAAGAGCCATGATTTAATTAATTAAGGTCTGATGTGATCATGATTTCAATTTGATTTAATTAATTAGTTAAATCTTAATTAATTTCATTTTAAGAAAATGTGAAATGAACTTAGGGAAAGAGGTCCCAACCATATTCCTTAGTTCACTTATTGTTGAATAATGATTAAAAAAATTAATAAACAAATTTGTTATTATTCATGGGATTAATTAATCATTAATTAACTTAAAAGAGTATTTATAGCTTAATTAGTCAATTTTTTTAATTAAGTGAGCAATAAATCTCAAGAAAATCATTGGAGGCAGAGGTCAACCCATTAAATTAACCCACGAAATTTGGGATTAATTGCTCAAGTAATTAAAAAGTAATTAAGCTAATTAATTTTGTAATTAAACTTTAATTATTATTCAAAATTAGTTAAGATCATTTTAATTAATTCTCCTCAAATACCTTTAAATGAGTATTTATACATTATTTTATTTCTCATGATTTTTTTATAATTTTAGAAGTTTCAGTTATTAAAAATGATTAATTGTTTAAAGCTCAATCATGTTGGCACCACGCGGGCACTTAAGCGCTTTCCACGTGGCGTGATTGGCTACTTAAAACTTAGCCAACTCAGTGCCTACTTGGCGATGGTGGACACGCTTTCTCATCCATTATCCATCTTTTAATCTAAGATCGGATAGCTATGATTAATCCCACAGCTTAATAGAGTTAAATCAAATCGATCTAGCATATCTAATCATTATCCGCTCGATCATGCGAATGGATGGCGGATCGAACGCCACTGAGTGAGGGAGAATGGAGTTCATCCGCCATTTGCTCACTTGATCCGAAGCTTACTCGAGAGGATCAACCAAAAGGATCCCACACCTACATCGATCGAGGGGATCAAAAAATCAAGATCATACGAGATGCAAGCTTTCTTCAAAAAGCACCAACCTATTTTTGGCTAAAGATCGGTTATGGAAGAATACCTTGTCGGAGCTTAAGACCGGTGGTTTGAATAATTAAGGAAGCTTCATCTAGTGCAGATGAAGCCCTGTCTAGTAGCAATTGGATATATTCCTCAAAATTTACTCGGAAGGCATGAATCGATGATTTGGAGCTCTGCTTTGATCGAAGTCCCACCTCCAATTCTTGGGAAGCTTGAGGGATGATTCGTTCTTGCTCGATGAGGCCTAGGGAAGGTGTGTGCAAAGTTAATTTAAGTTTGATGAAGAAATGGGAAGAAAAATGGGAGTGTCATTTTGGGATAGATGGGAGTGGCATTTTTGATCGAGAGAGCTGAGAGCTTAGGGAATAGCTCTAATAGCTTGTATTGGGTAGCTAGGGCTCTGAGGAATGATTTTTTTGTGTTTGAGTGGAAATAAGGGGGTGTATACCCCCCTTCATCTTGATCAAATGGTGGGATCATGTTTGACTTCCACTCATCATCCAACCATCTCAAGGAGTCATGGGTGGGATGGAGGAGGTGAGTTAGCTCATCTTGGTTATTTGAAGGTGTGGAAGTGGCTGCCAAAGAGGAGTAATGGGTGTCTTATGGGTTTAAAATGCTCCAATGGGGAGGGTGAGGTGATTTCACCACCCATGGGTCATGGCCAACCCAACCACCCCTTGGGTCAGGTTGGGAAGTGTCCTAGGTGCCTAGGTGGACCATTAGGAGAGTACCAAGTGGCCAAGGAATGGTAATGACCACTTACATGGGTGATTTGTCTCATGTGATGTCCTTGACCTAAGGGTAGAATGATCATTTGGCATTGGATTTGAAAGATTTGAAATGAGCCAAAAGTGGGTTAGCCCAAGTTTCAAGTCAATTGGAGTTGATTTGGTTAGTTTGGCTCAATTTGACTCATTTAGGCAAATTAGGTTAGGTTGGGTCAAGTTGACCAATTGGTCAAATTCAAACCAAGGGTTCAAGTTCATATGATCATTTGGGTTGTTTTGGTTCAATTTGTTTTGTTTAGTTTGGCTTAGATTTGATTTTGGCTCATTTGAATTCATTTGGGTCAAATGGGTTAAGTTGACCAATTTGGCCAAATTGGCCAAATTGGCTTGGGTTGGGTGTTGGTTTGAGTTTAGCTGACCAATCGAGGATAATTGTTGGCTTTGGTTACAATTAATTTGGATTGGGTTTTGATTTAGTCCAACTTGAACCTTTAGGTCAATTTAGACTAAGTAGGTCAATTGGGGACCATTCATAGCTTTGGTCAAGTTCAACAATCAATTTGGAATGAACTTGAGCCATTTGGTTGTAATCAATTTGGTTTATATTTTAATTTGACCCAATTTGGTCTTTAGGTCAATTTGGGTCAACTTGGGTCAAGAGGGCCAATTTTGGTTTGACTCAATTGAAGGTCAAGTCATATTCAAATATTTATTTTGATTTGTTATGAATCATTGGTTTCAAGGGATTTGGCATGGCTGCAATTTGGCTAGTTTGGATTCATATGAAGGGTTGACTTGGTCAAATGACCAAGTTGACTTGGTTTGACCCAATTTGCAATAATTGATCAACTTAGGGTGATCAATAATCATGATGGGAAGTTTAGATGAGTTTGGTTCACTCCAATTTGGGTAGGATTAGAACTTAGCTCAAATAGGTTAAATTGGCCACTTTGGGTCAAGTGGACCAATTGGGTTTAGTTAGCTTGATTTTGGGTTGACTTTGACTTAGTTGAATTTTGTATGGATTTGGATTTGGTATGTAATTTCAATTACAATTGGTTTGGGTTCAAATGGGTTTGGGTTCATTTTAACATTTCATGTCAAAAGGGTTAAGTTGGGTTTGAGTTGGGTTGATATTGTTTTGGCTTGATGATTGTAGATTTTATTTATATTTGTGAATATGATTGAAGGTATGATTGATTCATGAGAAAACCAATTGAATTTGGGTTTTGGAATGAAGGAATTTGTCTAAGTCCATGGAGTTGGGTCATGTGGCTTAGTTTGATTTTGATTTGGTTTGATTTAGTTTTGATGATTTAAATGTATATTTCATTTAAATTTGTGAAGATGATTGAAAATATGATTAATTTGTAAGAAAATCAATTGAGTTTGACTTGATTTGGATTAAGATTTGGCTAAGTCCATGGATAGGTCATATGGCTTAGGAAGGGTTTTGATTTAATTTGATTTAGTTTGATTTAGTTTTGATCATTTGAATGTAGATTTGATTTATATTTAGGAAGATGATTGAAGATATAAATTGATTATGAGAAAATCAATTGATTTTGGATTTATTTGGATTACGATTTGGCTAAGTCCAAGGGATAGGTCATATAGCTTTGGAAGGGTTTCAAGTTTGGATTTGATCATGGGCTTCAATCATTTGGTTTTGGAATTTGGGTTTGGATTTGGATTGGAATTTGATGTTTGAATTGAACTTGAGGTTTGGTTTGAGAAGGTGAACATGGATTGGATTATCCTAATCTCTAAAGCATAATGTAATCCTATGGTTAACCCTTCTAAGTCTTTAGGCTTAGGTTAAGTGTTTACCTAATTGTTAGAAGTGTCTTATGACTAGGGATGAATTAGTGTCTAGAAGACTCGTAAGTCTAAGATGGGAAGATTGAATCCACACTAGAAGTAAGGTCAACAAGCTTTAGGCTCCATAGTGTTTCCTTAGAGATAAATGATTGGAAGATCAGCCAAGTTTCACATTATAGACTATGATACATCTTTCAACGCTTTGCTTGGGAGACCATGGATACATGAGAACAATATAATTCCATCCTCTCTACATAAATTTTTAAAGTTTGTGAGAGGTGGGATCGTCTACTGTGTCAAAGGAGATCTCAAGCCATTTACAGTTCATGAGGTCGACATATCTGAGGTTGCGGCTTACTACCACCCTTAAAATCAACAAGTTTATTCTCGTGAACTTGGGAAAAGTTTAAAAATAAAAAAAAAGAAAAATAAAAAGAAAGAGGAAAAAAAAGAGAAAATGAAAAAGAAAATATAAGGGAGGAGAAATAGACTTGGAAAAGAAAATAGAACCTGACATTAGATTCCACCCACAGTACATTATTCCATTCAAACATATGGGTAGGATGACTTGACCTCCACTAGGTAGAGGAAGAGGCTGCTGAGTCCTGGGGGTGGAAAACCTTTATTGGCCACCCAATAAAGATATGTCCTAGCTACCAAGAGTACACCTATCCATATATACTAGAATCTAGTTCATAGGATGAGTCTTATATGGTTAGCACACCAGCCAACTCTTCTCAGTAGTAGATTCCCTTGGAGGTGACACTTGAACCAGATAGCGATGAAGACTAGTCTCCAAAGCAAAGCATTAATGTATCCAAGTCTACATGTAAACAGTTAGGCATGAGTTGGGAACCTTAGCTCTAACCATACTTTCCTCTCAAAAGGCTGAGGGATTGGTAGTTAAGAATCTAAGTCATTCACAAGTGTGAAGACTCGTGAGGTTCTTTCGGGAGTATCATCCTCAAGTCAAGAAGTTGATGTAAAACTTGAGGATGATTCATATAAAAAATTCAATAGAATTACCTTTGATTGGTTTTGCCTTGTGTGCATAATTTAGCAAAGAAAGGGTTAATCCCACATACTTGGTCAAAGCACATGTCAGACTACTTTGAAAGAATATGGAAGAACAAATGCAAAAGCTATCAATCAAGACTGACTAGAGATTTGAGTCCAAATGATGATGACTATTACTACTTAGTCATCACCATTCATTTGAATCAGATAGGTTATTTTCAAATCACATTAAATCATATTAGGAGTTGTGCTTAGAAACTTCAGATGATCTAGATGATTTTGAAGTCAAAGATGCAACCGTGAGTTCAAAGAAGAGATCAAGTCAACCATCGATGAGCTCAAGGAAATCAACTTAAGAATTGATGGAGATCTACCCGACATACATCGCTTTTGTTGAATGAAATTGAAACCAATGACTTAGTTAAGCTATTAACTAAGTTTAAAGACTATTTGCATGGAGTTATGAAGAGATGCCTAGATTTTTTCGACATAGTGCATAATAAACTAGCAATAGAGCTTACCGCTAACCCTATCAAACAAGCTCCTAGATTCATGCAATTAGACATAGAACAACAGTTCATTTTCAAAGTCAATAAACTAATCGATGCTGGATTCATTTGAGAAAAAAATACCTTACCTGGTTAGCCAGCATCATCCCAATTAAGAAAAAAGAATTGCCAAATTCACATATACGTTGATTTTAGGGATTTAAATAATGCATGTCCAAAAGATGAATTTCCACTACCAATTCTAGAACTGATGGTGGACATTACCTCATCTCATACCATCTTCTCTTTCATAGATGGCTCATATGGATATTACCAAATAAAAATGGCCCCAATAGATGAAAGAAACATTACTTTTAGAACCCCGATAGAAATCTATTATTATATGGTCATGCCTTTTAGCCTTAAAAATACCAATGCTATATACCAGTGGGCTATGACTTGAATCTTCAACAAACTCATTCATCATCAAGTCGAGAGTGCTATGTCGATGAACTTATGGTCAAAAGTTGAGAAAAGGAGGACCATCACTTTGGTTTGAAAGTAATTTTTGAATAGTTAAGATAATTTAACCTCAAAATGAACCCGTTGAAGTGTGCATTCATAGTAGCTTCAGGGAAATTCCTTAGATTTTGTCAACACTGGAATCAAAATTGATCAGAAGATTAAGAAGATATTAGAAATGCCACCCCTAAAAGTTTAACTCAACTCGATCATTCAAGGTGATTGGTGTATCTAAGATGCTTTATATCCAACCTATCGTGAAGATGTCACCATTCTCAAAGACTTGTCAAAAGGATGCCAAGTTCAAGTTGACAAGTGTGAGCATGCCTTTGAAGACATCAAGCATTACCGATGGTGTCACGCCAGCCTCTATCCCGCAAGTCGCTCATACTTTATACTGCTATGTTAGATGACTCCCTTGGTGCTTTGTTGGCCCATGCCAATGATAAAGGGAAGGAAAATGCACTCTACTACCTCAGTTGTTGTCTAATCCCTACTGAGGCTAATTATCCACCCATTGAGAAGCATTGCTTATTCTTAATCTTTGCATCCCAAAAGCTACAACACTACATGCTTCCTCATAAGGTGAAATTAATCTTTAGATCAATTCACTATAGTATCTCATGACATGGATGATATTATCCGATGGTAGAATGATGGTCTATGATCCTCTCTTACATTACATTCATACCCCTCCATGCAGTGAAAAGACAAGTGCTAGTGGATTTCTTAGTAGCACACCCACTTCTTACTAACTCTCTGCTTAGTGATGATCTCCCTGATGAAAAAAATCATGAACTTAGGGGATACTAGCATTCACCAATGGGATATGTACTTTGATGGTGTGTCTTCCTCTCAAAGAGGAAAAAACTACAATCTACTATTCAAGAAAAGGTAGGGGTAGGAATAGTTCTCTTAACTATGGACTATGATATGATAAAATTCTCATATCATCTATCCAATCTTTGCATAAACAACAAAGTGAAATATGAGCCTATGATTGCTGGTCTAGAGTTAGTTATTACTCTAAGCATCCAGAACATCAATATCTTTGGAAATTCTCAGTTAGTTATCAACCAAATCATTGGGTTCTATATGGTTATAAAGACCAAGCTCCATCACTACCATAAGTACACCATGGAGTTGTTGGCCCAAATCCCAGCAGTTACCATTTATAAGATTCCTCGAGGTGATAATGCCATAGCGTATGCATTAACCAAGCTTCAAGGAGTTGGCATGGAGGATGAGTTCATATCAATAAAGGTCCAAAATAGATAAGTCTTATCCCTTATTGATATTGAACTCATCAAAAGTACTCTTGAAGGGAGGTTTCCATTGCCAAGAAGGATGAGGAGTTACATTGGAGGCAACCATTCATGGATTACCTAAATAAGGGAAAACTATCTCAAGAGAAATCTCAAGCCCATCAGATGAAACAGAGCACTTTTCTTTCTGGATGGTGTCTTGTAACGCCTTTTCGATCATATGTGGTTACATTTAGACAAGCACAAAGCCCGTAAGATCATGATTGAGGTACACTCAGGATTATATGGAGACAACCATTCTGGTCTGAAGGTGAAAGCCAAAATTAAGAGACTAGGATACTACTGGTCATCAATGATCAAAGATTGCATGGATACGGCTAGGCGATGCCACCAATGTCAAATACATGGTGTGGTCCTTCACCAACCACCCAACATTCGAGTGTTGGGGTATCGACATAGTGCATCAAATTGATCCTCCTTCTTCCAAGGCTCATTAGTTCATCTTATCTACTACTAACTACTTTTCTAAATGGGTGAAGTTGATTCTGCTTTGAGAGGTCACAGCTCTGCATGTGCTCTAGTTTTTTAGGAATCATATCATATATAGGTTTGCAGTGTCTCAACGAATTATATCCGATAATGGCACTGCATTCAAGAGCACTAAGTTCAAAAACATTGCCCAGAGACATAGCATAGATTGGAGATACTCTACCATCAACTAAAGGAAAACAGTTTAGCAGAAGCCTTCAACAAAACTCTCATCCAAATACTAAATAAGACACTGAACAATAATAAGCGATAATGGCATGAGCATTTAGTTGAAGCCTTGTGGGCTTACCACACCACATATAAAGCTCCAACTCACTCTACTCCATTCTTCATTAGTGTATGGGTCCAAAGATGTTCTACCATTAGAAGTTCAACTCCCATCACTAAGGATAGGTGTGGGTAGAAAGATCAAAGTGTGAGAATGAAGTTAGAAGAGCTCGAAGGATTGGAGGAAAGAAACTTACGGGCATGACAAAACCTCTTGATGTACAAAGCTAAAATGATTCAAACTCACAATAAGTTGGTCTATCCTAGAACTTTTCCAGTAGGAGAGCTGATTTTAGTTTCAAGGAGATTGATTGTTGCCCATCGTAAGATGGGAGGCATGTTTGAACCCACTTGGGAAGGCCCTTTTGCCATAGAGAAGGCCTACCAAGGAGGATCTTATCAGCTTATTAATCATAATGGATAACGCCCAATGCTTCCAATCAATAAGCTCTACATAAAAAAATATTATAAATCATATTTGAAAATAATTATCATCAATGAAAATTCCTTATCTAATTCAATCTCTTCCATGTTGAAAGTATTCTTGTTTGTGAATTCACCATGATGTGTTTAGGGTAGGTGTAAGGAACCCGAATGGCATCCAATATTTCATAGACACAACACAAATATGAACTACCCACAAACATATAAAATAAACACATATCTTTCATCTCGGACTACTATGAGTTAAGATAATGCCCCCGACGACACTCACTCAGTAGCTGCTATAGGTTGGGCTGACGTGCTACCCTACTAGTGTGTCACTCAGGTGGTTTTCTTGCTTTGGAGGATGTAAGTATGCTACACTTTCCTTCCTTACTTGGCCACTGCACAGTGATGAGTGCCTTATTAGTTTGGTAGGCCTTTTTGCATGGTCGGTAAGCTACCTCATGTTGGCTTCATTTATGAGGATGTGAGTTTACTATCCTTTCTTGTTAGATTAGCCTTCCTGCACTGACTAGGTTGAGTATTATTGAAGTTTAGGATAATTTCCATAGTGGCATGTTCCCACTTGACTGCTTCAAGTTTGGGTCTAGTCCTTCCATGGGGAAACCCACTTAGTAGTCACTCTAGGTCAGATAGCATCTGTCATACCGATGATAGACTATCCTGATGATTAGTTCTGCTTAAAAGGTGTAAGACTACATGCTTTCTTTCCAGATTGATCATTTTACATCGATAATCACCTTAGATTAGTTGGTTCTCACTATGCTGATTAATACACTACTCATGCTGACGGATACACATTAAGTTGGTTGGTTCTTGCCTTAGATACACCACTCATGGCGTGATGTAAGTCCTACGCTTTCATCTTGAGTTGGCCACACACCTATAGGCTTTCTTTTCGTGGCTCTGATAATGCCTTAGCAAAGACCTCCCCTATGAGCACTATATTCGATCACATCCTGGAATTTAGACACTACCCAAGTTACTATCGAATGGATAGTTCCTTCCTAGTAACCACCCTCGTGGTTAGAGAATGTGGATGTGTAGATTCTCCCTTGGTCTAGTAAATCAGATAGGTTAAGGATATAGCCCCTCTATGTGGTCCCTCACACACCAACAGGTCCACATAAACATATAAACAAAATATATATTCACTTATTGATTAGAGAGGACACCCTACTAGTATCTTTTCTTAAGTGCATCCTATCTTTAGGCATTATTAACAAAACTCCTATAAGAATCAGACTACTCTTGAGTTGATATAAGTCCCCAAACATTCACTTAGTCACCCCTAAGTGGGTTCAATTTTGTTGTGCAACCAACAAGTCACCAGCGTTGTTCCCTAGAAGATGTAAGTCTAAACCCTCTAGATTTGTTGCACACCAAAGGCAACCCTTAGGTTGGCTAGCTCTACCCCATGCCTTAGACTATCTCTTTGGATTTGTAAATCGAGGGGACAAGTTTGATATAGCCTCTCCTCAATTGGTCCATCACACACTGACATGGAACATAAATTAAATCTATCAAATTTGATCAAGGTCACATCCCCAGTGGATATGCACTCAATTCAAAATAAAAATAATCCAAATAAACCATATCAAATGACATGAAATTAAGATAAAATTAATCATGAGTACTTTTGAGTTGACATAAGTCCCCAGACATTCACTCAAGAGTCCCTAGTCAAGTTCGATTGGTTGTGCATCCAACAGATCACCCCAATGATTGTTCCTCACTTTGGAAGATGTAAGTCTGTTATGCCATCTTCCTAGCACATCTGCTACACACCAAAAGGAAACCCCTTAGGTTAATTGGCTCTACCCCATAGCAGGTATACTATCCCTTTGGATTTCTAAACCTGAGGTAGGTCAAGGCTAATATAACCCCTTATCAATGGGTCTATCACACACTGATAGGGTCCATACATTAACTCAAATTAAATTATACCCAATCTGATTTTCCCTAGTGGAGATAAATTACACTTTTCTCCCTAATGGAGCTCCAAATCATAGTTAAACAAGTCAAGCAAACAAATCAAATTCAAAACTAACCTCCCTGGTGGAGCTAAATTAAACCAACTCCCTTAGTAGAGTCTAAATCAAAGAAATCCAACCAAACTCTTATCCCTAGCGAATACATCCCCAAACAAATCTATGAAATCAAACTCAAATCCCAATCCCTAGTGGATAGCCCGAACCTGCTTCCCTAGTGGAAGGTTCATATACTTGATCCCCATTGGACTCGAGCGCATATCTCTAGCAAATATGCTTCCACATCAATTAAAATAAAAATAAATTAAAGTTGATGCGAACTTAATCCCTAATGGATTATAGATTCTTATCCCCCAACAAATCTTCCTTCCACAAATCATATAATCAAATCAAATTCAAACCTTATCCCCAATAGATTTTCCTCTTTTATGCCCTTAAAATAGATTGTCCAATGCATGTGTGATCCCCTAACAGATCTCCCTCCATGCCCTTGACATGGAATTCTCATCAAATCTTTTTTCTTCTCTTATGCACAACTTTAATACATCAACCAAAAGCCTAACAATGTATTTGTTCAAATTACATCATCTTAACATTGTAATTAATAATTATGATTATTGATGGTTCAAGCTCAAACTAACTATACAATATCATGCTAAACATATTATAGTGTAAATTAACACACTATATTATATTATAATATATGATGTTATATTATAATTTGATATAATATAATATATTGTCTAACATTACACCTCATTAGAATCACATAAAAGGAATAAATAACAAAATTTTCACAAAATTTGAATAATGTTCATTTTGGATGTAAAATTGTTATTTTTCAATTAGAAATGGTACAGAATTGCATAATTTTGGTGTTACTTCATGGTGTGTGTCATAAATTTGGCCAAATTCTTCCATCTCAACCTTCAAAGTAACATGTTTTGTATATTTTGACCCAATGTATTATAACAAAAGTAGAACATACTAAAATGTACAATAACATTTAGTAACACACCACCGCATTCATATATATGTGAATTCATATTGTTATGTACATTATATTTTAATATGCTTTCATGTAATATATTATCTTAGATTACACCTTAAAATGAATCACTTTTAGCAAAAAATTTATAAAATTTTGTTGAAAAATGTGCATTTATTTTGGATGCAAAATTCCATTCTTTTGATTAAATGACACACCATAGCACACCCCTAATGATGTTCCCTAAAGTTTACCTTAAATTTGGCCTAATCCCATCATCTCAGCCTATAAAGCAGTATTTTTATCAATTATACTAGTACAAACTCTACTACATCATACTATAAGAAACTAAAATATGCTAAATAATAGTTAGTAATATGCAATAGTATGCTATAATGCATGATGCTACACTGTGTTATGGCATCCTATATTATAATACACTATAACACATTATATTATATTATATTGCATATCACATCATAAAGGATTGCTTAAGATAAAAAATCATAAAATTAGTCTAAACAAAAAAAAATCTATATATTTTAGTTATATCACTTACATATTTTAAATTGAAATAATATATTATGATGTCATGCTCTACCTATTATGAAAGGGTTTAAGGTTTAGGGATTAGGGTTTTAGGCTTTTTGCTTTTAAGGTTTAGGGTTTAGGATTTTTTAGGGTTTAGGGTTGTAGGTGTATGATTTAGGGTTTAGGGTTTAGGATTTAGGATTTATAGTTTTTTTAAATTAAGTAAACAAGTAGGTTTAGGTTTATTTACTTTATTTATTATTTATTTTAGTTTATTTTGATTTTTATTTTTATTTAGGTTTATTTTTTATTTTTATTTAGTTTAGTTTATTTATTTCAGTTTATCTTAGTTTAGGTTTATGCTTTTTTTATTATGTTTATTTTATTTTTATTTTATGTTTAGGTTTCTTTTTTTTGTTTAGGGTTTATGTTTTATTTTTTATTTATTTTTTTATTCTTTAAGTTTAAGTTTTATTTAGTTTTATTTTATTTTATCTAGGTTTATTTCATTTTTATTTTACATTTATTATTATTTATTTAGGTTTTATTCTTAGTTTTATTTTATTTTTAGTTTGTTTAAGTTTATATTTATTTTATTATAGTTTATTTTATTAGTTTATTTTTTTTATTTTAGGTTTAGGTTTAGGTTTTATTATATGTTTTATTTTATTTATTTTTTTATTATATTTAGTTTAAGTCTTTTATATTTATTTTAATTTTATTTTATTTTTGATTTTAGGTTTTTTAGGTTTTTAGGGTTAATGGTTTTAGGTTTGGGTGGCTCAGTTTTAGGGTTTAGGGTTTTTAGGTTTGTGGCTCAAAGTTTCTATTTAGAGTTTAGGGTTTAGGGTCATAGGGTTTGGGATTTTAGGTTAGGTTTTTTTATGGTTTAGGGTTTTTTTGAAAATTAAGTAAATAATATTTAGGTTTTATTTAACTCATTTTTGCCATTTTATTTCATTGTATTTATTTTATTTTTTTTTATGTTTATTTTTATTTAGTTTAGCTTCTTATTTTATCTTTTAATTCATAGGTTTTATTTGTATTCATTTGGGGTTTTAGTTTCAGTTTTGTGGATTTTTTAGTTGAGTATTATTTTTATTTTATTTTTAAGGATTAAGTTTTATTTATTTATTTATAGGATTAATATTTTATTTTATTTTTAAATTAAGGTTTTATGTTTTTATTTTGGGTTTACTTTTTGATTTTATTTTTTAGTTTAGGTTTAGGTTTATTTTTAGTTT
Source organism: Cymbidium sinense (assembly GCA_021442155.1). Lineage (NCBI taxonomy): Eukaryota > Viridiplantae > Streptophyta > Magnoliopsida > Asparagales > Orchidaceae > Cymbidium > Cymbidium sinense. The sequence continues at coordinate 45,508,112 of CM038216.1, forward strand.
AGTTTATTTTAATTTATTTAGTTTAAGTTTAGGGTTAGGTTTTATTTATTACAGTTTAGTTAATTTCAGTTTATGTTTAGGTTTATTTTATTTTATTTATTATATTTTTATTTTAGGTTAAGGTTTTTTTACTTTAGGTTTTTGCATTTTTTTAATTTAATTTTATGTTTTATTTAAGGTTTCTTTTTTAGGTTTAGGTTTTCTTTTTAGTTTAAATTTTATTTTATTTTACTTTTATTTTAGGTTCATTTTAGTTTTATTTTACATTACTTTTTATTTTATTTAGGTTTTTTACTTTAGGTTCATTTTATTTTTTTAGTTTAGCTGATGTTTTTCTTTATTTTATTTTAGTTTATTTTTGTTAGTTTATTTTTTTTATTTTTTTTAAAGTTTAAGTTTTAGTTTAGGTTTTTATTTTATTTTATTTTATTATTTGATTTATGTTTAGGTTTATTTATTTATTTTATTTTTAGGTCTTATTTAGTTTAAGTTTAGATTTTTATGGTTTAGAGTTTAGGGTTTAGGTTAGAGAGTTTTAGGGATTAAGGTTTTAGGGTTTAGGATTTAGGGTTGGGGTTTATGGTTTAGGGTTTATGGTTTAAGATTTTTAGGGTTTAGGGTTTAGGGTATAATGTTTAGGGTTTGCTTAGGGTTTAGGGTTAGTTTAGAATTTAGGGTTTAGGCTTTAGGGTTTAGGTTATATGGTTAGTTTAGGGTTTTGATTTAATTTTGGGTTCTTGGCTTATGGTTTACGGTTTAGGGTTAAGGTTAGGATTTAGGATTAAGGGTTAGTTTAGGGTTTAATGTTTAGGATTTAGGATTTTTGGGGTTTAAGGTTTAGGGTTTAAGGTTTAGGGTTAGTTTTAGGGTTTAGTATTTAGGGTTTAGGATTTACAATTTAGGGTTAGGTTTTTTTTATTTATTAAATCAATAGGTTTAGGGTTTAGGGTTTAGAGTTTAGTGTAGGTTTATTTATTTTAGTTTATTTATTTTTTATTTTAATATAGGTTTATTTTTTATTTTTATTTGGTTTTATTTATTTATTTTAGGTTATTTTTAGGTATAGGTTTATGTTTATTTTTTTATTTTAGTTCTATTTTTATTTTAGTTCTATTTTTATTTTATTTTTTTAGGTTTAGGTTTTATTTTTTATTTTTTTGTTTTTATTTAGTTTATGTTTAGGTTTTTATATTTTTAGGGTTTAGGGGTTATGGTTTAGTGTTTAGGTTTTTAGGATTTAGGGTTTAGGTTTATTTAGTTTAGTTTTATTCTTAGGGTTTTAGGTTTAGATAGTTTAGGTTTAGGTTTAAGTATGGGTTTTAAACTTTAGTTTATGGTTTTAGGTTTAATTTAATTATAGTTTAAGGTTTAGGTTTTAGGGTTATGAGTTTAGGTTTAATATTTAGTTAAGGTTAGGGTTTAGTTTAGGGTTTAGGGTTGAGTTTAGGGTTAGTTTAGGTTTAGGGTTTAGGGTTTAGGTTTTAGGGTTTAGCTTAGGTTCATTTAGAGTTTAGGGTTTAGCATTTAGGTTTTTAGTTTAGGTTTAGTGTTTAGGGTTTAAGTAATTAGCAAAGTTCTTTATTTTGTTTATTTTATTTATAGATTTTTCTTTAAGGTTAAGGTTTTTTTAGGGTTTAGGGTTTAGCATTAGTTTTAGAGTTTAATGTTTAGGGTTAATTTTAGGATTTAGGGTTTAGGGTTTAGGATTTTGGGCTTAGTGTTTACGATTTAGGGTTTAGGGTATTTTTTAAATTAAATAAATTGGTAGGTTTACCTTTTCTTAGCTTAATTTATATTTATTTTAGTTTTTTTTATTTTTTATTTTTATTTAGGCTTACTTTTTTGTTTTTATTTAGTTTAGTTTATTTATTTTGGGTTTATTTATTTTAGTTTAGGTTTTCTATTTTAGTTTATTTTTTAAGTTTAGGTTTAGCTTTATATTTATATTTTAGTTTATTTTTATTTTTATTTTTATTTTTATGTTTAGGTTTTACTTTTTATTTTTATATTTTTTATTTTTTTTATTTTATGTTTATTTTATTTTTAATTTACATTTAGTTTTTATTTTTTTTAGGTTTTTTATTATTAGGTTTATTTTATTTATTAGTTTAGATTAGATTTTTCTTTATTTTATTTTAGTTTAGTTATTATTTTTTAATTTATTTTATTTTTAGGTTTAGGTTTAGGTTTAAGTTAAGGTTTTAGTTTAAGTTTTTATTTTATTTATTTATTTTATTTTATTTAGGTTTAAGTTTTTTTATTTATTTTAGTTTTAGGTTTTATTTAGTTTGAAGTTTAAGTGTCTAGGTTTTTAGGGTTTAGGGTTTAGGTTTTAGGGTTTGGGGTTTAGGGTTTTGGCTTTAGGGTTGTAAGTTTTAATGTTGTAGGTTTAGGGTTTAGGGTTTTGGGTTTTAGGGTTTAGGGTTGTTGGTATTGGGTTTAGAGTTTAGGGTTTAGGGTTACTTTAGGGTTTAGGGTGTACGTGAGACTGAAAGATTGGGATTTATAAAACTAAAACATACCACTAAGCAAAAAATCTACTATATAGAAATAGAGAGTCAGGAAGATTGGGATTATAACAAGTTATTACATGGTTGAAATGAAATTTTTGTTAAAAATATACTAATCTTTATCTTACTAAGATCAATTATTTAGAGTTTAACTCTCTAAAGAAAAAAACAAAAATTATAAATGAGTACATGAATAAATTTGAAGTATTAATGTTATCTTCTAAAATTAGGGAAAGAGTAAACTAATGTTGTTTAGGTTTAGATTGACTTGAGCCTTAAACTTATAAGTGACACTACATAAAATGAATTTGCATGTGGCTTTTAAACAAACTTTAGATTTCAAATAACATCAAAAACTCTAGCACCTAATAGAATGTCATCAAATATAAGAATTATTCTTTCCACCATTAAATCATATTCAATTGAATATATCTAAATGAAGTAGCACTACTACTAATAAAAAGAAAGTAGAAAAAATGATAGATATTATGTTGGGATCCAAAATCACTCTTAATTCTTATTTTAGATGTCAGCAAAAAATCTGTGAGTGTCATAAATCTCTCTCACAACATTATTTAGCATTGACTTAGGAGTTTTACTTGAGCTTTCTTTCTTTTGTGTTGAAGTGAATTATTTGTTACATTATGTTGTAGCATTGATCTCAATGTAGGAGAGTTGTAGTTTTGGAAATCCCTGTGCAGAGATATTGAGTTTGGATTATTCCTGTTACACACTACTTATCAAGAGATTTTGTCAGATACAATCACTATTGTAAAAATCTCATTTAATAATACTTTGCATTAAGTCTCCCTAATTGGCCAAGATCTTGAGTATTGTCTCAAAGCATTGAAACCCTACTGGAGGGAGATTTTTAAAACACAAATTGAGCTCTTCGACATATCTGCTAAATTGAAGGTGTTGCAGTCAAGAAGAAAATATCGATTAAAGAGGAGTTCTATGTTCAGATAGGCTATAATTCCTATAGAAGAACATTGCTCATAGATGGACATTTAGGTGTCTGAAATTAAGTATATTATTTCTTCATTTGTCCAGGAATAGGAAGCTACCCTTCAGCATCTCTATGAAACTTGAGAGAGGTTGTCTACTATGGCATATAAAGCTCATGCATTTTTTGTCTATATAAGAAAAATTCAGGCTAATCATTTGCAGCAGAAATCTCTTTTAGTTAGTTTATGTTTAGGTTTTAAGGTTTTTAGGGTTTAGGGGGTTTACGGTTTAGCATTTAGGGTTTGGGGTTTAAGGTATAGGGTTTAGGGTTTTAGGTTTTAGGGTTTAGGGTTTAGGGTTTAGGGTTTAAGGTTTAGGGTTTAGGGTTTAAGGTTTAGGGTTTTCGGGCTTAGGGTTTAGGGTTTTAGGGTTTAGGTTTTAGGTTTACGATTAAGTGTTTAGGTTTTGAGTTTTTTTATTATTTATTTATTTATTTATTTTAAATTAAGTAAATTGGTAGTTTAGGTTTATTTAGTTTATTTAATTTATTTTTTATTTCTTTTAGTTTATTTTATTTTTATTTAGGATTATTTTTATTTTTATTTAGTTTACTTTATTTATTTTAGTTTAGGTTTTTATTTTTGTTTATTTTTAAGGTTTAAGTTTGGGTTTAGGTTTATTTTTTAGTTTAGTATTATTTCAGATTATATTTTTTAGGTTTATGTTTTATTTTTTATTTTTAGGTTTAGGTTTAAGTTTTTATTTTATTTTTTTAGGTTTATGTTTTAAGTTTTTATTTTAGGTTTTATTTTAGGTTTTTTTTAGTTTAGGTTTAGGTTTATTTTTAGTTTATGTTTAGGTTTAAGTTTAGTTTATTTTAGGTTTATGTTTTATTATTTAGGTTAGTTTATTTTAGTTTAGGTTTAGTTTTATTTTATTTTATTTTAGGTTTAGGTTTTTTAATAGTTAAGGGTTTAGGTTTTATTTTATATTTACTTTTAAGTTTATTTTATAAGTTTAGGTTTTTATTTAGTTTTTATTTTATTTTAGGATTATTTAATTTTTATTTTAGGTTTTGTTATTATTTTATTTTATTTTATTTTTCTTAGTTTAGTTTAGATTTTTATTTATTTTATAATAGTTTAGTTTTTATTTTTTAGTTTATATTTCTTTAGGTTTTGGTTCTGATTTAGATTTATGTTTTAGTTTTGATTTATTTTATTCTTTTATTTTATTTTAGCTTAGGTTTTTTATTTATTTTATTTTTATGTTTTATTTAGTTTAGGTTTTGGTTTTTAGCTTTTTAGGGTTTAGGGTTTAGGGCTTAGGGTTTGAGTTTAAGGTTTAGGGTTTCAATTTTAGGGTTTAGGGTTTACGGTTTAGGATTTAGGGTTTAGGGTTCATGTTTTAGGGTTTAGGATTTAGGGTATAAGTTTTTAGGGTTTAGGGTTTTTAGGGTTTAGTATTTTTGGTTTAGGGTTTAGGGTTTAGGTTTTAAGTTTATGGTTCAGGTTTTAGTTTAGGGTTTAGGGTTTTATTTTTTCTTTAAATAGAGAATAAATTCAGATTCAACATTTCTTCTTTTAGATTTCATCAACCAAGTAAGACACCAAGTTTTCTTATACACAAGTGACAACAAAGATAAAAAATGAGCATGCATAGAGCAAATTAAAAACCCAGATAACTAGAACTATCTCTACTGTAAAGACACAGTTCCATAACTACCAAATAGGATAGACTGTTCTTCAATTTCTCTAGTCCCCATCAGAACCACCCCGGCCTCTCAAGTAGTTGGATCCACCATCATATCCCTGATCCCTCACTCCGCTACCATGATGGTTGTAACCTCCCTCGCTCCTCCCGCCTCCATAACCACCACTACTCTGACCACCACCTCCATATCCACTAGCACCTCAAGATCCACCACCACCACTGTGGTAACCGCCTCCTCTATCTTCGCCTTCATCGCCAGATCTAGACTGAGCCTGGCTAACGGTGATGTTACTGTCATCTAGATTCTGCCCATGTTTTAGGTTTAAGTTTAGGTTTATTAGGTTTTACGGATTAGGTTTATTTTTTTCATTTATTTAGTTAGTTTAGGTTTAAGTTTAGGGTTTTGGGTTTTAGGATTTATGCTTTTAGGGTTTTGGGTTTAGGGTTAGGGCTTAGAGTTTAGTGTTTAGGGTTTAGGGTTTAGGGTTTAGGGTTTAGGGTTATGGGTTTAGGGTTTAGGGTTTACGATTTAGGATTTAGGGTTTAAGGACTTTTTTATTTTTAAAATTAATAAACCAATAGGCTTATGTTTATTTAGTATATTTAGTTTATTTTTTATTTTTATTTAGATTTATTTTTATTTTTATTTTTATTTAGTTTAATTTATTTATTTTATATTTAATTACTTTAGTTTAGGTTTTTTATTTTAGTTTACTTTTTTTGGTTTAGGTTTAGATTTAGGTTTATTTTTTAGTTGAGTTTTAATTTTATTTTTTTTTAAGTTAATGTTTTATTTTTTATTTTTAGGTTTAGGTTTAGTATTTATTTTATTTTCTTATGTTTAGGTTTTTGGTTTTTATTTGAGGTATATTTTTATGTTTTATTTTTTAGTTTAGGTTTAGGTTTAGGTTTATTTTTAATTTATTTTATTTTATTTTATTTAGATTTAAGTTTAAGTTTAGTTTATTTTGGGTTTAGGTTTTATTTATTTTAGTTTAGTTTATTTTAGTTTAAGTTTAAATTTGTTTTTTATTTATTTTAGGTTTTGGTTTTTTTTTTAGTTTAAGGTTTAGGTTTTTTTTATTTATTTTGATGTTTTATTTTTAGGTTTATTTATTTAGATTTTATTTTAATTTATTTTAGTTTTAGTTCTTATTTTATTTAGGTTTTTTTATTTTTTATTTTACATTAAGTTTTTATTTATTTTATTTTAGTTTAGTTTTTTATTTTCTTTTTAGCTTTAGGTTTAGGTTTAGGTTTTAGTTTTATTTTATTTTATTTTATTTTATTTTGGATTAGTTTTATTTTTTTTATTTCATTTCGGCTAGGGTTTTTTTTTATTTATTTTATTTTTTAGGTTTTATTTAGTTTATGTTTAGGTTTTTAGCTTTTTATGGTTTAGGTTTTAAGGTTAGTTTAGGTTTAGGGTTTAGGGTTTGGGGTTTTGGGTTTTGGGTTTAAGGTTTAAGGTTTAAGGTTTGGGGTTTAGGTTTTAGGGTTTATGGTTTAGGGTTTAGGGTTTTAGGGATTAGGGCTTAAGGTTTAGGGTTTATGGTTTATGGTTTTTAGGGTTTAGAGTTTAGGGTTTAGGGTTAGGTTTTAAGTTTAGGTTTTAGGTTTTAGTTTAGAGTTTAAGGTTTTTTTAATAGAGAACAAATTCAGATTCAACATTTCTTCTTTTTAATTTCATCAACCAAGTAACACACCAAGTTTTCTAAAATATAAGCGATGACATAGATCAAAAATGAGCACGCATAGACCAAATAAAAAAACCCTAGATAACTAGAACAGCCTCTAATGTAAAAACACATTTTCATAAAAAGTAGAATGAATAGACCGTTCTTCAATTTCTTTAGTTCCCATTAGAACCACCCCGGCCTCTCGAGAAGCGGGATCCATCATCATATCCTCGATCTCTCCCTCCGGCACCACCATGGTTGTAACCTCCGTCACTCCTCCTGCTTCCAAAACCACCACTACTCTGACCACCACCTCCATATCCATCAGCACCTCAAGATCACCCATAACCACTTCGATAATCACTGCACCCTCCTCCACCTCCACCGCCAGATCTAAACTCAGCTTAGTTGAAGGTGATGTTCTTGCCATCAATGTTTTTCCCATTCTTAGGGTTTTGGTTTAGGTTTATTAGTACTAAGGTTTAGGTTTATTTTTAAATTTTTTTAGTTGCTTTAGTTTTAGGTTTAGGGTTAGGGTTTAGGGTTTAGGGTTTGGGGTTTAGGGATTAGGGTTTAGGGTTTAGGGATTAGGGTTAGGGTTTAGACTTTATTGTTTAGGGTTTAGGGTTTAGGGTTTTTAGGGTTTATGGTTAGTTTAGGGTTTAGAGTTTAGGGTTTAGAGTTTAGGGTTTAGGTTTTTAGAGTTTAGAGTTTAGGGTGTTCCAGATTTTACGAAGGGTTTAGGGTTTATGGAGGATTGGTCTGGTTGGGTAGGGTATGGAGTTTGGGGCAGGTTTAGGAGGTTACAGGATCCGTGGTAGGGTAGGGTTTACACCCAGGTTTAGGCCTAGGTCAGTTTAGGCCAGTAGCACAGGTTTTAGGGTTTAGGATTTAGGATTTTTTTTATTTTTTTATTTTTTTTAAATTAGGTAAACTAGTAGGTTTAAGTTTATATAGTTTATTTAGTTAATTTTTCATTTTTTTTTACTTTATTTTATTTTTAAATTTTTATTTAGGTATTTTTATTTAGTTTAGTTTATTTATTTTAGGTTTATTTATTTCCATTTATTTTTTAGGTTTAGGTTTAAGTTTAGGTTTAAGTTTATTTTTTAGGTTTAGGTTTCTTTTTTTTTACTTTCCAATGATTTAAATTATTCTTGTGTTTATGGTTCTAGGGTTTAGGGCTTAGGGTGTAGATTTAGGGTTTAGGATTTAGGGTTTAGGTTTTAGGGTTAGGGTTTTTATTATTTATTTTAAATTAAGTAAACTTGTAGGTCTAGTTTTATTTAGTTTATTTTCTTATTTATTTTAGTTTATTATTTTATTTTACTTTTATTTAAGTTTATTTTTATTTTTATTTAGTTTATGTTTATTTATTTTAATTAAGGTTTTTTTTTAGTTTATTTTTTAGGTTTAGGTTTAGGTTTAGGTTTTTTTTGTACTTTAGTTTTATTTTTCTTTTATTTTTGGGTTTAGGTATTATTTTTTATTTTTTTGTTTAGGTTTAGGTTTTTATTTTATTTTTTAGGTTTAGGTTTTAGGTTTTTATTTTAGGTATATTTTTAGGTTTTATTTTTTAGTTTAGGTTTATGTTTATTTTTAGTTTATGTTTATTTTATATAGTTTAAGTTTAGGTTTTGTTTATTTTAGGTTTAGGTTTAGGTTTTATTTATTTTAATTTAGTTTATTTTAGATTAGGTTTAAGTTTATTTAATTTTTATTTTAGGTTTAGTTTTTTTTTTAGTTTAGAGTTTAGGTTTTATTTTATATTTATTTTTAGATTTATTTTTTAGGTTTAGGTTTTTATTAGATTTTTATTTTATTTTATTTCAAGTTTATTTTATTTTAATTTTAGGTTTAGTTTTTATTTTATTTAGGTTTTCTTATTTTTTTAGTTTAGTTTTGCTTTTTATTTTTATTTTATTATAATTTAGATTTTATTTTATATTTTATATTTTTGTATGCTTAGGTTCTAGTTCTAGTTTAGATTTAGGTTTTTATTTTAATTTAATTAATTAATTTTTTTTGGCTTAGGTTTATTTATTTATTTTATTTTTAGGTTTTATTTAGTTTAGGTTTAGGTTTTTAGCTTTTTAGGGTTTAGGATTTAGGGTTTCTTAGGGGAATTAAGGGAATTTTATTGTCACAAAGAAAAAGTACAAAGTCCTTAGAGGGGGTAAATCTCTAAACTAATTCTTAAAGAGCTACATTAAGTCCTAAAGAGATAAACCCCCTAACTATTACAATAATATAAGAAAAAAAAAAGAAAAGCAAAAGCAAAACCAAATCAACAACAACAACTGATCCATGTGCGCAACAGCAACATCCATTAGGTCCTTTTGATATTATAAATATCCATCTGCAAGATTTTCCCAACCTATAAAAGAAATCTGTAACATACTAATGAAAGAATGAGTACAATTAAGCAAACTTAAAGAGTATGAGCAAAGAAAAGGAGCAGAAGTAAAGAAAAGGCGCAGGCTCAGTTACAATCATCTCAAGGGGCAACACTATATGTAAGCATCCAAACTTCTAAAGAAGGGTTACAATTACATATAGTGCTACCAGCCAATAGGAGATAAAGAGGGAAACATCAAGGACATCATTGCTAGCATACCTCTTGTAGCCCATCATCCAAAGTCCATCGTGCAAGGCTACAAACTCCTCCAAGCAGCAGACATAATAGCCAACCATAAAGCCACGAAATAAATAAGCCCAATAAGGTAGAAAATCAACCAACCATCAGGGACAACAGTAATATAGTAGGAACACCACCAAAGTGGAATAACAACATCAAAGGGAGAAAGCATCATGACCTTAACAACACAAACTAGAAAAAACCAAGAACAAAAATAAAAAAACACAACTCATGTCCTCCACAAGCAAACAAGAAATGCTGCAAGGCTATCACCCAAGCTACAAAAGAGAAGTAGGAACAACCAAGAGAGGAGAACCATAATAGAAGTAGGCCAACAAGTATGTCACCAATAGAGTAGGAAAGAAAGGCCAAAATAGCCATACATCCAACCAACCCAGCCAGCCAAAACATCCAACCAACCTAGCCATCCAACATAACCTCCCAGTCAACCATCACTCCAAGAGAAAATCCAAATCAATGAAATGACCAACAACATCCATCATGCCAATACCACTCAAGACAACCAAGAAAGTGTACAAGCAAATAGTAGCATCCACCAAACCCAACCAAAGAAATAGAAATTATGATCTAGGTGGGGTAAATAGCCAGTCTAACATAAAATGGAGCAAAGAATGCTAAGACTGAGTAGAAGCCATCCATCAGGAGCAGTAGTAATACAATAGGAACACAACCAAAGCCAACATCAAAAAAGAGGAGCAATATCAATGAGTGTAAGCATCATAACCATAACCAAGTTAGGTAGCAATACACCAAACCAAGTCACCAAATCCCAAAGAAAAATAACAGCCACTAAACAACCATCAACCAGCCAACCAAAAATAACAACAAAAATGAAAGCAGCTGTAGCCAAGAGAGTAAGACCATTACAGGAAGAGGCTGAAACCACAACTAAAAGAAACAAACCCAAACAAGCAAAACTAACTACCGAACCCAATCAATAAAAAAAGAAGAAATAATAGTCAACAAATAACCTCCACCTTGCCAAATCTAATCCAAAAGTAGACCACCAATAGTTCTCCAATGCCACCAACGAAGATAAACCACCAACACATCCAACCAACCAACTTAGCTAACCAACCTAGCTAACACAAGCCTAACTACCACCTAGCCAACCATCACAAAGAGCAAAAAATCCAACACACTTATGGAAAACCCCATATAAAAATAGTAGAAGAGCAACCACCCAAAAAAAAAAGGAACCATCAGGTAGCAACCACCAGGCCAACCCAATAGCAAGAGCTCAAAATAAAACCTAGCATAGGCCTAAGAGTGAAAACAAGCAAATGGCCACAACCCAAAGAGGGTTTAACAATGGGAAACTAAAAGTAATGGCTCTTCAAAAATCAATAGAAAAAACCAAGCCAAAAAATTATAGAGATAAGGTAATTGTGTTATCCAGATTTATACCCTTAAAATTTTAGGCAAATTTTGATTGTCAAATAAAGTAAAATCAGTTAAGTTGGCACCTAAGTAGCCAAGAAATTAGCATAAGCATTATCTTCATGAAGGATATGGGAAATGTTATAACAATCTTGAGAAAGAAGAATTTTAGTATCACTGAAAGATAAAATAAATCACCATTTCTTGTTCTATTAGAGTTTAGTATGTCAAGAAGCAAGAGTGAGTCAACTTCAATTCAAAAGTTGAGGAAACCTTTATTCAAACAAATTTCAATAGCTTTATTAATAGCCATAACCTTAGTACATATAACATAATAGGCTTTGAGATGATAGAAAGCACAAATGACAGTACCTTTAGAATCCCTAAGATTACCACCACAACCATATTTATTGGAAGCAACAAAACCATCAGTATTCACTTTAATCAAATTATATTTGGGTTTGATCCTATGGATAATCCTAGCTCTTTTATAAGAGTCAGCATCAAGCAGCATGATAATAAATTTTTTAGCCACAAATTTATAGCCTCTAAAATGAATGTTACTAATAAGATTGGCATTAAATAGAGCATGAATTTTTTCTTTAATTCTAGCGACGATCCTTTTATGGCTCATAGGAATACCATGATATTTAGCATCATTTCTATTTATTCAGATGAACAAGAAAAGGGTATTAGCAACTAGAACTTTGATATGACCTTTCACAATTTTTTGGAAACAGGCTTCAAGAAGTTGATATATAGAAAGAGAGCCATGAAAGTAGTTGGTATTAAATAAATCATCTTACCATAACCATAACTTAGAAGCAATAGCACCATTGACAAAAACATGATTAACATTTTCAATATGAAAGCAACAATAACACTTTGAAGGAAAATAAAACCCTTTATTCCAGAGCAAAAAGTTCACAGAAATAAAGTTATTCAAAATCCTCCAAGTTAAAACTAAATAGAAAATGGGAATGATATTGCTCTAAAGATTAATGAAAACATTAGAGGAGTTTTGCTTATCTCTAATAAAAATCTAAACCTCTTTAAAAACAATATCACCATTGTAAGAAAGCTCAAAGAGAATTTGGTCAGGTTTGTTAGAGAAAGTAAGGATATTTTTAAAGTTATCTAAAAGAGAAATAAGGATATAATTCTCAAGTTTGTTTTCATTCCAAGTGTTATTATTGAATAAAAAGTTAACTTTAATAGCTACAGTACAGTGGGTAGATAAAAGGGAGTTAATAGATCCATTGCCAATCCAATTGTCTTGTCAAAACAAAGATGAACTCGCATGAATACCCCATGATATTAAGGGTTCAGCAACACATTTAATGGAGCAAAGCCTTTTCCAAACTGGAGAGTCACCAACTTTATAAACACAAATAAGAGGGTGTTTACCATGGCAATAGTTTTTCATCATAAAATTATCCCAAAAGATATCATTTTTTCTAAAATTCCACTAGCGCTTACAAGAGAAGGCAATAATAGCTTCACGAATCAATTTGCAACTGAGATGACCTTCACCCAACAGACCACAACATTTATGCCAGGAAGTCCAATGCATTCTTTTAGTTGAATTATTGGATCCCCAAAAAAAATTATTAAGCAAGTGATCAATTTTGATAAGAGTAGCATTAGTGGTGATAATAGATTGAATCAAATAATGAGGCATTGAATTGAGAGTGCTTTTAAGAACAGTAAGCCTACCATCCAAGGAAAGAAAATGAAATTCCTAAACAAAAAATATATTTAATTTTCTTTGAATTAGCTCATAAAAAAGATGGGATCATTTTGGACCTTTACAAAGAGGAGCACCCAAGTACCTAAGAGGAAGGTGTTGATGTTAAAAGTTAGGGATATATAAGATTTGATTAATTTTATTATTGGAGATGCTTGAAGAAGTAATATAATAGCTTTTGTTATCAATTATAGATATACCACTTTCTCTACCAAATTTATTTATAAAAATCTTGAGATTCTTGATATGATGAATAGAAGCATTGCATAAAATAATGAAATCATTTGAAAAGCTTAAATGAGAAACAAGAAGACCACCAAGAGTTCTATAATACATGCTAGGATTGTTTAATAGTAGATCATTGATGCTCCTAGATAAGTACTCAACAACAATAATAAATAAGGCAGGAGATAAAGGATCCCCTTGTCTTAGGCCATGGGAAGAAGGAAAGAAGCCCAAGGCTTCCCCCAATAAGAAAAACAGAAAACCAGACATTATTAATATAATTTTTGTAAAGAAAGATAAATTTATCAGAAAACCCAAATAAATTCAAAATATGGATAAGGAAATCATAAGAGATATTGTCAAAATCTTTGGTAATATCTAATTTGAATAGAATTTTGCCACCTCTAGTCTTAGAATCTAAATCATGAATTAATTCCTAAGCAAGCAAAATATTATCAGAAATAGATCTACCTCTAACAAAACTAGTTTGGTTTAGAGAGATAATCCTATGAAGTAAAGAACTGAGCCTGTTGGTTAGAATTTTGGAAATCAGCTCATTGAAGAAGGTGCAAAGGCCAATAGGTCTAAAATCACTCTAATAGTTTAGATTATCTTTCTTAGGTATGAGAATAATAGAAGTACTAGAAAAATATCTAAGAAAAGGATTCATATTTAAAAAATCAACTGCAACTTCAACCAAATCATTTTTAATAATAAACTAGTATTTTTGAAAAAATTGGGTAGTGAAACCCTCTAGACTAGCAATAGAATCTATGTTCATGCTATTAAGAACTTTAAAAATTTACTCTTCATTAGCTTCAATAGTACGCAAATAATTATCATTATTATTTATAATAGAAGGAATCCAGTGTGATTTAGAAATAGCTTCATAAGAGCAACTCTTATTAAGCATATTTCTAAAGTAATTATTGGTCGAATGCTTAATATAATTATTCTCTGTAATCCATTCTCCATTATCATCTTTAATTTTTTGAATATTATTTAAAGTTATCTTTTTGTTAACTAAAGCATGGAAAAATCTAGAATTTAGTGTTTAGAGTATAGGGTTTAGGATTTTTAGGGTTTAGGGTTTAGGGTTTAGCTAAGTTTTTTGGTTTAGGGTTCACGTTTTAGTTTAGGGTTATGATTTTTGTGTTTTTTTTTAACAGAGAACAAATTCAAATTCAATATTTCTTCTTTTCGATTTCATCAACCAAGTAACACACTATTGAACTCACTTTTGGAGTGAGTTCTCAACCTCCTCTTCTTAGACCTTGGAACCTTCTGTACACTAAGGTTTCCTTAGTCATAAAACACTTTTAGAGATTAGAGGAACACTTGACCTAAGCCTAGAGCCTTAGAAGGATTAATAATAGGATTAGGCCATGCCTTAGGGACTAAGGAAAATCACCTACCTAATAGCCTAAACCCAATCAATGTACACCTTCTTAAATATAATTCAAATCCAAATTTACAACCTAACCTCAAACTCAATTTCAAATCCAAATCCAAGTATAAACTCAATTCCAATTGATTGAAACCCATGATCAAATCTAAACTTGAAATCTTTCCCAAGCACTTTAATCAACCTTCATGAACTTAGCAAAATTTCCATCCAATTCAATCCAAACTCAATTAACTTTCTTATAAATCAATTATACCTTCAATTATCTTCTCAAATATAAATTCAAATAGCCAAAATCAAATTGAACCCCAATTTAAACCATTTAATCCATTTCCTTGAACATGGCCAAAACCCATCTAAATTAATCCAAAAGCAATGGATTTTCTTTGAATCAATCATTCCTTAAATCATCTATCCAAATATAAATGAAACCTACAATTATCTAGTCAAACCAAAATCAACCCAAGTGAAACCCAACCTAACCCATTTGACTTAAAATATTCAAATAAATAGAAACTCATTTGAATCTAAACCAATTACAGTTGAATTTATATATCAATCTTAAATCTAAATATAAACTCAACTAAATCAAACTCAACCCAAAATAAAGTCAACTAAATCCAATTGGTTTACTTGACCTAAAGTGGCCAATTTGACCTACATGAACCAAAATCCAATTCAATCCAAATCAAAGTGAATTATGTCAATGTAAACTTTATGTCATGATTGTTGATCACCCTAGGATGATCAATTGATATGAATTGGGTCAAACGAAGTCAACCTAGCCCATTGACCAAGTAAACCCTTTAGCCTATATGAACCCAAACTAACAATTACAACCTAAGCCAAATCTATTGAAACCAATGATTAAAATCAACCCAAATCGAACATTTAAACATGACTTAACCTTTAATTGAGCCAAACCTAGCCCAATTGGTCCTCTTGCCTTAGGTTGACCCGAATTGACATAAAGGGTCAAATTATACTAAACCCAAGTTAAATCAAAATTAAATCAAACCAAAGCATACAATCCTCTCCAAACAGTCATATGAACTTAACCTAACCTTTGGTTTGACTTGATTTGACCAATTGGTCAACCTAACCCATTTTGACTTAATTTAGCCCAAGTGGGTCAAATTGAGCCAAACCTAACCAAATGAACTCCAAATGACATGAAATTTGGTCCAACTCACTTTTGACTCATTTCAAATATTCCCAAATTAAAGTCAGTGTCAAATGACCACTCGACCCTTGGGCTAAGGGTATCACATAAAATAAAAATCTGATGTAAATGATCATATATCTTTCTTAGCCACTTGGAGCTCATCAATTGGTCCACCTAGGCACCAAGGACACTATCCAACCTGATCTAAGAGGTGGTTGGGTCAGCCATGACTTATTGGGAGGTGAAATCACCTCCTTTTCCCCATTAGAACACTTGGCAAGAAGGACCTCCACTGCCCTTTGCTAGGACACCTAGTTATCCTTCATAAGAACCGCCTCCCATGCCTTGGACAACCAAATTAAGCAACCTAAGGATAATCTCAACCACCCCGAACTAAGGACACCCACTTTTAGCCAAAAATCACCATGAATGAGGTGATTTTCGTCCATTGCAAGGAGAAAATAAATAGAGAGGCAAAAACTCTTCCTCACACACTTATTTCACTATCTTAGAGCAACCAAACCAACCCACAACCATTCCCACTTGGTTTTTAAGCAAAATCCATCAAAATCAAGTGGATTCCAGTGAGGAAGCGATGACCATTGGTGGATACATTATTCTGAAGTGAAGCAAGAGCCTGAAAGCAATTTCAAAGCTTTTTCCTACAATCAGGACCATGCTCAGATCATCATCGTCGCCAAAAATCATCCTCGGTGTAGTAATTTTCAAGAACCTAGCCAACCTTATGTTCTTTTGTTTGTGATAGTTTTTGCTTAATTTTTGGAATTTTCTTTAGATTACACTTGCATTTTTTTTTATTTTACATCATCCCCACAAATTTTGAGTGATTTTCAGCAAAGATTGCTAGAAAATCTGGGCTAAAATGAAGGTTTCCATTCAATTTTTTTACATGAATCATAAAAATTCTGCTCAGAATAGTGTTCTATCTGCCGCTTCTACTGGATCACTTGCTAGCCGTTTGATCTCCCATTCAAGGATATGGACAGCTCAGATCATGTGGATCACATGGCTCTGATTGATGGATCACGTGGCTCAAATCATGCAGATCATGTGTATCGATCTGGATCATCTGATCCATGCTTTCTTGTCCTCATTCTTGCTCATTTGCTGACGTCGCATCGAGCCACCTTGTCATACAGTGCCACATGGTGCTACGTGGTCTAGTCAAGTAAGATATTAGGGATTTTCTACTTTTAAAGATTAATTAAAAATACTTCAAAATTCAAAAATTTATAAAAAATAAAAAACATAACTAAACTTTTCAAGTAAGGGTTCATTGGATTTGTAATTCTGAGAGGAATCCAATAAATCCAAAAGCCCCAAATTTTACTAAATATTTTGAGTTTAATTTAAGTTTTAAGGAAAATTAAATTTCATTAATTAAACCAAAAAGACATATCAAATTGATTTGAAACTTTTAGAGATTAAAAGTGAGCTTAAAATCTAACTACCATACAAATTTCAAGTTAAAAGAATTTCTGTATTAGGAGATATTGCATTCTGAAGTTCAAACACTTAAAAAAAAATAATGGACTTTATAAAAATCATTGAAAATCATTTAAATTACCTAAAAATCTAGAGAATTATAACAAATCATAAAAAATCATAAAAATGCAAGTAATAATTATTTTGAATGTAGTTTAGAGGAGATTCAATTAAAATTGATCCTAATTAATTTTGAATAATAATTAAGGCTTAATTTAAGTTTAATTGGAAAGTTAGTTAGCTTAATTACTCTATAATTACCTAAGTAATTATTCTCAAACTTTTTGAGGTTGATTAATGGGATAACCTCTGCCTTCCAATTTTTTTTGGGAATTATTATTTGGTTAATTAGGGAAATTGGTTATCTTAACCATAATTACTTTCCTAATTAATTAGGAAATTAATTAATATTATTAATGGTAAGAAAATCATTAATTAAGCTTGCTAATCATTGTGAAATAGTGAATTGGCATGGAGAATGAGATCGGGACTTCTTTCCTAATCTTTTCCCTAAGTTCGTTTCACTTGAATGGAAAGTAATTATTTTGAGATTAATTGATGGTTTAATTCTTTAACTAAATTGCCTAATTAATCAATTTGAAACTATAGTCACATAGAATCTTAATTAATCAATTCATGGGTAGATATTTAGGTGTTCCATAATCTAAAGACATT
Source organism: Cymbidium sinense (assembly GCA_021442155.1). Classification (NCBI taxonomy): domain Eukaryota; kingdom Viridiplantae; phylum Streptophyta; class Magnoliopsida; order Asparagales; family Orchidaceae; genus Cymbidium; species Cymbidium sinense. The sequence goes on from CM038216.1 coordinate 45,525,724, forward strand.
TTAGGAAATTATGGCTAACCCACATGTGTGGGAAAACCATGAAAGTACTTAATTAAGTTTCTTAACTAAATTAATCACTAATTGTGAGCCAATTGCATTAGGCCTCTTTCATTTCTTAGGTTTATTGCTGATTTAATTTCCAATGTATGTACATATTATGTTGGTTCATAATTACTTGGTTAATTAAATTAAGGCAACATAGGTAAGGGTTAATCAATGGATTTAATGCATAGTACTACCTAATTAACCCATAAAATCAACTTAATTAAGTTTCATTAAATGAAATTAAATCCCAAACGTGGGAATGGGATATGATCAAAAAACCTTTCCCTCATTTCTTCAAACCATATCAAATATGAAATTGAAAGTAATAATTAAAAATTCTTGGTTTTCTTTAAATGCTTTTATTTTATTTGATTGTCTTTAGAAATTAATTTAATTAAATGAAATCACATGTTTAAACTTATTCATTCCTTTCCAATAATGTTAAATGTTGTATGTCATTTGAAATCATACATCATCTTTTCAAAATTAATTAAATCAAATGGTTTTCCTTTTATGTTAAGCTTGCATGTGTTCATTTAATTTATAATATGTGTGATTATTATTACTATTAAATCCAAACATATTTTCCAAAGCTTAAAAATGAATGGTTACATATGATATGAATGCTAGTTATAAATACATAAGAGATGTATGTGATCATAACTTAAATGTATGAAGTGATGCTCCTTTCCTTTTATTCATGTATTTAGTTATGTAAGTGAGAATGTTAGTCGGTATATAGTCTGGACATCCCGGGAATACAAGGCTTTAGTTAGCCCCAATGAGGTCATTTGATTACCTCATTTCCCTTGTTTAACAAAGGCACGTACTCCATTTGAATACATTGTTATCTATTTCAATACTAGAATTTGGATGAGGCTTTAATTCATATACATAAATGATTCAGTCAAATTAAATACCATTTTTTTGCATGATTTTTATTCTCCAAATTATGAATACATGTGTAGGTATTTAAGAAAAGTGGTATATAGTCTAGACATCCTAGGAATATGAGGCTTTAGTTGGGCCAAAAAAGGTCATTTGATTACCTCACTTCCCTAGTTTAATAAAGGCATGTACTTGCTTATGTCTTTTATACATACATGTGTGTATTTAATTAGAGAATGGTAATCCTTCCTTTTTATTAAAAATACTTGGATTTACAATTGTTCAAGTTATTGAACTAATTGATCATGTCATTTGGAGCTCTCTTTCTTATGTTCATGCATGTAAATTTACATATGATTTGGATGTGATCGTATATAATCTAAATATCCCGGGAATATGAGGCTTTAGCATGCCCCAAGGAGGTCATTTGATTACCTCACTTCCTTGGTTAACAATGACACATACCTGTTTAATCTCATCACTATGAAGTCTTGCATAATAATTTAGATAGAGCCTTAAATTAATATGATAAAATTATTTAATCAGAGGAGAAATATAAAGCTTCAAATGTACATACTCACATCCATCATTTAAGTGTGCTAAAACATATTGTATGTGTAGGTATACCTAAGACTTAATCATATGCATGTTATATGTGATGGAAAGTAATGATTTAGCATGTGTCATGTGATAGTATTTAAATTAGATTAATCTTAAGCAGCCTTTCACATTGAATAAAATTATTTAAACAGAACCTAAACTTAAGATTAATCTAAAATGTGTTATAAGCCATTCACTAAAGAGAACTAAATAAAATTAACATGTTTTAGAAAGTGGCTTAAGGTAGGGATGAAATAGGGCAACCTCTTTTCTTCTCTTTACAACACTTAGTTGCTAAGTGTAGGTCATATGAAACAAAAGAAAATACAAATTAAAACTTGCAAATCAACTAAAGCACTTGAAGTGAAACCACCCTTTAAGTTGAATCGTTCTACACTTAGAAATCTTAACTCTAAAGCCTAGTTGGGACATACCACACATGCCTTAATACACACACATTAAATACACTTCTAAAATAGATCTAAGAATAAATGATCTTTCAAATAAGACTAATGAAGAAATATTTCAAGAAACCAAAAGAAATTTGTAGGAAGATAAAATTTTCAACATGTTGAAATAAATTCTACAAACAATCACAAGACTTTTTCACAAAAAAAATGATTGAAGAAACTTTGATGTGAAAAACTTTGACTTTGATGTCCAAAGACTAATCCACCAAAAAATATAAATTGGAAAAAATAAATAAATGGTGGAAAAATAATGAACAACTAAAAAGGGATTAAGATCAAGAAAATAAACTCAAGTAATTTGAGAAAGCATGCTTAGTTGAAGATGTTGAAGCTTCCAAACCAAGGATTTGATCTTGCAATATTTGGTGACCACTTGGTAGGAAAATCTAGGAAATTGTCTCTTAGCTTTTTTGTAGGGATTTTGAATTTGAATGAGGAATGCTTTCATGAAGAGAAAGAGGACAATTTATAAGCAAGAAGGTCATTTTGAATTATTTCAAAAACTATATTATTCTAACATCATTTTATCATATAATATTTTAATATTCAATAAAAATATAATTTATATTAAATAAATATTAATTTAAAATAGCCAAAATTTGACTATTCACATGGGCAAGTAAAAAATAATCAAATATGGCTCTTAATATATTCAAAGCATGTAGCATGTATTCATTATTAAAATTAGCTAATGTTTGAAAAGTCATAAAAAATGCAATTTTAAAAAAACATGGGTCATGTAACCTATCAAATTAAATGCAAAAATCCAAGGAATCTATTGGAGATGAAATTAGATATAAATTCCTTTATTATAAAATGACTTTGGATAAAATACAAATTTCCACATATTTTTGTTCATTTTGAAATATGACATTTAAATATTATGATATAATTTATATATAATCATACATATGTTAGTTATCATATAACCTTAAAATTAAATCAAAATATTTAATTATATTAAGTATATAAGCTAATTACACTTAATAGTAATAATTTATTATCATTTATTATTTTCACAATTCAAATGCTATGTATGAAACATATAATTGAATTTTATTTAGATAGAGATTTATATAAATTAACCTCATTATCATTTTTTAAAATAAATAAAAATAATATGTTAAGTTGTGAGCAAATTGATTCATGCCAATGAACTCATACGCATTTCTAAGATAGTTATAAATGCATATAACCTAAAATATTGTATCTTGAGCTTCACATTATCCATTTTGATCTTTCATTCTTTTATTCTTGCAATTTCCTCAAACATATTATGATATGTATTGGATATGTAATTAGTAATTAATATATCTTAAACACATAAAACATACATTAGAACATCCAAGCATTCGTTAGTTATCATCAAAATTGATCGGATTGAACATGAGGCTCATTAAGCCAACACAAGATAGTTTAGGACCTTAAGATTGAGCTTCAGAATAGTTTGATGCCCTTACTTTGGATTGTGAGGTGTATCTTAAGAAGGATTTAGAATTAGAGTATTTCTAATGACCGATTTGCTTCTTCCTATGGTGTTGATCAAAGTGGTAAGACCCTGCCACTACAATAATTGGCTTCTATGATCTATTCTAAAAGAGAGGTAGAATTGATGTCTAACAACTCTTTTTTGGTGCCCAAAATTTCTTTTATTAGATTTGATGATTCTTACTCTTTCTCGATAGTGACACCACAAAATTATAGAATGGGGTATCTCTACCTGAGTTGGAATCCTTAAAGACATCAAGTCCATTGGTACTACTATTTTATGGATTACAATCATTGTTATGATTATCATTTTGAGAGTTATCTTCTTTTGGGAATTAGTATTCAAATCATTTGAGTCATACTTATCTAGAATGGATAAGACAAACTTCAAAATCCTTATTGATCTTATTCTTGGCTCTTGAAGGAACTTTTATGGCCTTTCTCCTTTGGTTAGGGAAACTCAGAATCAGACTGTAGGTCAAACTGAAGAAGTGGCTTCTTGCCTGCCACTCCTCTCAACTGATATTCGTGAGGGTTGAAATTTCTACATTGCTGGAAAGAGAACCATATCAGACCTTTACTTGAATGTTGTTGACTTCAATTGTTAACTTGATTTGATTATTGAATTGGAACCTTCATTTAAAAAGTTTAGGTATGCTAAATGGGGTTCAAATATTGGAGAGAATTTGAATTTTTTTTTTTGGAGGAGAGACTTTGAATTTGATTTAAATTTAGAACCCATATTCAACAAATTTGGGTATGTTGAATGGGGTTGAAATGTTTTGGAGAGGCTCTTAATTGATTCTTTCATTGGCACACATTTGAAATTGATTTTTAAGTTTGGGACCCTCATTTAACAAATTTGGGTATGTTAAATGGAGGGTATTGACTTTGTTTTGGATTTGATTTTGGAATCCTCATTTAGCAAATTTTTGTATGCTAAATGAGATTCAAGTGCATCATTTAAAAAAAATTTTGAAAGCATATTTGTTGTTTGTGATGATGTGTGTCATGTGTTTGATTTATTGAATTTGATTTGAAAATGGGATCGTTACTTATCAAATTTAGGTATGCTAAGTGAAGACCAATGTCTTTGATGTATTTTGATTTGATTTTGAAAAATGAGACCCTTACTTAACAAATTTGGTGTGTTAAGTAGGGCTCTCAAGTGTGTTTGGTAAGTTTATTTTATTTTGTTTTGAAAGAGGACAACTTTTAATTAACAAATGTGGTATGTTAAATAAAGTTCAATTTATTTTCAATTTTAAAAAGATGGGACTTTTGACAAATTTGGGTATGTCAAATGGAGTTCAAGTGTGTTTGATTTATTTGTGATTTTAAAAAGGGTACTCTACTTAGCAAATGTGGGTATGTTAAGTAGAGTTCAATTAGATTTTCATTTTTAAAAAGGGAATTCTCATTTGACAAATTTTGGGTATGTCAAATGGAATTCAAATGTGTTTTAATTTTTAGTGATTTTGAAAAAGGGGACTTCCATTTAACAAATTTAGGTATGTTAAATGGAAATAAATTATATTTTTATTTATGATTTTCAAAGATGGGATATGTGTGATGTTTGAAAAGAGAAATTTAACTAGCACATGTAGGATCTCAAGCAATGAAATTTACTTTAGTGATTTAGCAATAATGTAACCGAACGATCATTCAACAATCTTAGAAGGGAGATTATTGTTTTAAAATATGTGATTTTTGAAAAAGGATTTTAAAATTATTTGATTTTAAATTTTGAAAAGAACCTCCATGAAATAGTCATGGATATTGTTGCATGAAGTTTGGTTATCTTTAAATGCAGATCTTTTATCATGTGAATTTTAATTTGAGAAGTGCTTTTTGAAAGTATATATATAATTTTACAAAGGGTTTATTTTCTTAAGTATGAAATGAACCTTGCCTCAGCAAGAGAATGGTAAAGAGGTTCTAAATTTTTTGTCATCTTGTTTAGTTAATTATAATGTTTTAACCTATTAGGAGACCCAATAGGGGTTTTAAGACCTTCATGGAGTGAGGTCTTAAAACCTAAAGGATGTTAGCTAGCTCAACCTAAGGATGAAGGCTAAGTGCCAATGAAATGAAAGATAGTCTTAAACCCATGTAAAATACAAGTCCACTATCAATGTTTGGAGACAATAATTGTCACTAGAGATGGAGAGAGGAACCCTCCCCAGTAGAGTCACCAGAAATATATGTGGTGTTCAATTTTGAGATGTGGGACACCACATAGATTTTAGGGTGTACTTATTGAAATGATCGGGTATGATATTAAGGAAAGATGCACTTTCTCAAAAGATAGAAATCAGCACCCTATAATGGACCTAATCACTTAATAAGGACTATTAAGGTATGATGGGTCTTGAAATGTACCAATGATCTTTCCCCTACTTTACATGGAAAAGTAAAGTAGGGTTTATAATAAGCTGGGTTTGTTAAGCTTGCTATGGAGGCAAGCTTCCATAGTTAATTACATTGTAAGGGATGTGAATCACTTAAGAATACTCTCGATTGAAGTAACAATTAAAAGTCTCCAAAGATTTCAATGCTAGACTATCAAAGGATTAGTTGTATTGGAAAATCAAGTGGGAAAACTCAAGGAGAAGACCTATTATCAAAGCTAAAGGAAACGAGAAGGGAATGCTCTTTCTACAAGGAAACCTAGTGACATTTCAACCTATCCTATATTTGGTCTTTATAATTTTTAAATTAAATAGAAGATCAATTTTGTTGAAGTTGACATTTCATTAGAAAGCTAGGACTTGTAATCCAATAACACAAGATTATGGAGATGCATAAGAGGTGAGGATTTATGCTTGTTGCCCGAAAGAAACAACCACTTCAGATCATAAATCTAGGGAGCTTTAGCATAAGCCAAAGCGTGACCTAAATATTAGCAAAAAAAGGGCATATGGTTTAACTCTATATGAAAGGATAAACTGCCCGACTGCTTGACTTACAACCACCAAGAGTGGCAGCCAACTAACACCTCCTATGCTTTAAATCCATGAAGTCTAGTCATATTATTTGCAAGATTAGTTAGGATGTTATTTAATTAGAAAGAAACTAAAGTCATTAAACCAACTCCCTAAGAGACTAGAGCATGAGTGGTATGACCATAAGACTTAATCTAGTGCAAAATCTTTTCAAATTTTATTTATTTTGGAACTTCCTTTTGACAAAGGCTTTGGGATTTTGATGCCTACATGCATGATGAAATAAAGTTGTTGGCTAAATCAACAAGAAAGGTGTGTTTTCCAGCACAAGGGATGCCCTCACAGGTTAAGCATTCCCCTATCATGCAAAGATGGAAATCTCCTATTTTTAGGAGTGAAATAATATGATGTGCTTGTTGTTGGCCGTTCAACATTTAGCTAAGGGATTGCTAAATATTTTAATTATTTTGATTTATAATTTAGGCTTTATTTGAGGTTATGAGTTGTTTAAAACTTTAGTTATGATTTATAGTTGGGTAGAAAGGTTAGTTTTTTTTCTATGAGCCTAATCACATTCTAGGCCACACATTCAAACATCAAACATATAATGAAACTAAGGAAAGCATATCATATTAATTGCCCACTTTAAACACAACATCAAATAATTTATATAGCTAATGCAAAAGAATAACAGGTCAGTGCGTTCGACTACTGCTATAAAACCCAAAAAAATGCGTAGCAGAGCTCTACCCTTATACAACCTCATACATAAAAGAATAATTTGCAATTTACAAATGATAAATGCCGGGGGGGGGGTCTTCAAGTCTTCATGTCTTCATGTATCTTCTTCCTTCTTTGATTTGATTTGGTCTACTTCTAAGGCATCACATGGCCTCCTAGGACAAAGCCTTCTAGCCAATGCTCATTATTATCTCCCCATAGCACTAATCCTAATTCCTAATAGAAAATTATATTAAAAATAGAAAAAGTAAATCTAACTACATAAATAAGATACATACAAATGTTAGCTAAACACACATACAACCCAAGCAGTTTTACTTAATATTTAGACTTAGCATCCTGCACATGGTTAACCAAGCCCACCTGTCCTCACTTGGATTATGCTTAGGGGCTTAAGCAACCTGCAAAGTGAGCATTTATATTTATTTTTGAGCAGATCCTATAATATAATCCCCTGTAGAAAATATGATTAGGCCAATCATGACCTACCATCCAGTCAATGAAATATACACCCTAACTTATAGTCTAAAATAATACATCACAAAACAAAACATACATCACAACATGCACCATCTTAATATAAGGCTAGAAGTAGTGACTTAATCTAATGTGTGTGTATTAAGGCTTGTGTGCTACATCCTAACTAGGCTTTAGAGTTAATATTTTCTAAGTGTTGAAAGATTCAACTTAAAGGGTGGTTCCACTTCAAGTGCTTTAATTGATTGCAAGTTTTAATTTGTGTTTTCTTTTATTTCATATGACCTACACTTAATAACTAAGTGTTGTAAAGAGAAGAAAAGTGGTTTCCCTCTTTCATCCCTACCTTAAACCACTTTCTAAAGCATGTTAATTTGATTTAGTTCTCTATAGTGAATGGCTTATTACACATTTTAGATTAATCCTTAGTTTAGGTTCTCTTTAAATAATTCTATTCAATGTGAAAGGCTTCTTAAGATTAATCTAATTGAAATACTATCACATGACACATGCTAATTCATTCCTCTCCATCACATGTAACATGCACATGATTAAGTCTTAAGTATACTTACACATTCAATATGTTTTATCACATGATGGATGTGAGTATGTACATTTGAAGCTTTATATTTTCCCTCTAATTGAATTATTTTATCAAATTAATTTAAGGCTCCATCTAAATTTTTATGCAAAGATACATAGGGATGAAATTAAATAGGTTCTTATCATTATTAACTAGGGAAGTGAGGTGATCAAATGAACTCCTTGAGGCTAGCTAAAGCCTCATATTCTTGGGATATCTAGACTATATACCATTACATTCAAACCATATGTAAATTTGCATGCATGAACATAAGAAAGAGAGCACCAAATCACATGATCAATTAATTCAATCACTTGAACAATTGCAAATGCATGTATTTTTAATAAAAAGGAAGGATTACCATTTTATAATTAAATATACAAATTTATGTATAAAAGAAATAAGCAAGTACATGCCTTTGTTAAACTAGGGAAGTGAGGTAATCAAATGACCTCCTTAGGGCTAGCTAAGGCCTCGTATTCCCAGGATGTCCAGACTATATATCGCTTTTCTTAGATACATACATAGGTATTCATAATTTGGAAAATGAAAAAAATGAAAAAAAAAGATAATTAATTTGATTGAATCATTTATTTATATGAATTAAAGCCTCATACAAATTCTAGTATTAAAATACATAAGAATGAAATAAAATGGAGTATGTTCCATTGTTAAACTAGGGAAGTGAGGTAATCAAATGACCTCCTTAGGGCTAACTAAAGCCTAGTATTCTCGGGATGTCCAGACTATATACCCATTAAAGTTCTCACTCACATAAATTAATACATGAATAAAAGGAAAGGAGCTTCACTTCATACATTTAAACTATAATCACATAAATCTCCTATGTATTTATAACTAGAATTCATAGCATATATAACCATTCATTTATAAGCTTTGGAAAATAAATTTTGATTTAATAGTGATAATAGCCACACATATTATAAAATAAATCAACACATGTAAGTTTGACATAAAAGAAAACCATTTGATTTAATTAATTTTGAAAAGATGAATGTATAATTTCAAATGGCATACAACATTTAACATGATTAGAAAGGAATGAATAAGCATAAACATGTGATTTTATTCAATTAAATTAATTCCTAAGGACAATGAAATTAAATAAAAGTATTTAAAGAAAACCAAGGCTTTTTAATTATCACTTTTAATTTCATATTTTATTTGGTTTGAAGAAATGAGGGAAAGTTTGCTAATCCTAGCCCATTCCCATGTTTTTGATTTAATTTGGTTTCATGAAAAGTAATTAAGTTTATTTTATGGGTTAATTAGGTTGTACTATGCATTAAATTCATTAATTAACCCTTACCTATGTTTTCTTAATTTAATTAACCAAGTATTTATGATCCAACTTAATATGTAGATACATTGGATAATAAATTAGAAATGAACCTAAGAAATGAAAGAAGCTTAATGCAATTGGCTCATAATTAGAGATTAATTAAGTTAAGAAACTTAATTAAGTACTTTCATGGTTTTCCCACACATGTAGGTTAACCATAATTTCCTTAAATGTCTTTAAGTTATTCAACACATAAACATCTACCCATGAATTGATTAATTAAGATTCCATGTTATTATAGTTTCAAATTGATTAATTAAACAATTTAATTAACATATTAAACCATCAATTAATCCCAAATTAATTAATTTCCATTCAAGTGAAATGGACTTAGAGAAAAGATTGAGAAAGAGGTCCCAATCTTATTCCCCAAGCCCATTCACTATTTTATAATGATTAGCAAGTGTAATTAATAATTTACTTACTATTTAGTATATTAATTAATTTTCTAATTAATTAGGAAAGTAATTAAGGTTAAGAAAACCAATTTCTCTAATTAACTAAGCAATAAATCGCAAGAAAATTATGGGAGGTAGAGGTCATCCCATTAATAAACCTCAAAAAGTTTGGGATTAATTACTTATATAATTATAGAGTAATTATGCTAATCAAGTTTATAATTAAACTTGAATTAAGCTTTAATTACTGTTTAAAATTAATTAAGATCAATTTTAATTGAATATCATCTGAAATGCCTTCAAAATAAATATTTACTTGCATTTTATCATTTTTCTATGATTTTTTATAATTTTCCAATGTTTCAACTGATTAAATGATTTTTCATGATTTTCATAAAGTCCATAAATTTATTTTAACTACTTGAACTTCAGAATGCAATATCTCATAGTATAGAAATCCTTTTCACTTGAAATTTTTATGGTAAGTAGATTTTATGTTTAGTTTTAATCCCTAAAAATTTCAAATCAATTTTATGTTTTTTTAGTTTAATTAATGAAATTGTATTTTCCATAAGACATAAATTAAGCTAGAAATATTCAATAAAATTTTGGGATTTTAGATTCATTCGATTCCTATCAGAAAGATAAATCCAATGAGCATTTATTTATAATTTTTAGTTAAGTATTTTATTTTTTATGAATTTTTGAAGTTTTATGTGTTTTTAAATAAATTTTAAAATGGTAAAAATTCCTAATTTCTTACTTAACCCAGTTAGCGCCTGCGCAGCACTGCTTGGCCATGCGGTGCCATGTGGCACCATGTGATTAGCTGGTGTGGTGTCGTGTCAATAGATGAGAAAGAATGTGGACAAGTTTGCATGGATTGGATCCTACCATCCAATCACTGATTAAACGGTCCAGATCGATATGCATGATCCGCATGATCTGAGCTGCATGGTCCACCGATCAGATCCACATGATCTGCATGATCTGAGCCATCTATCTCCATGAACAAAAGATCGGATAGCTAACGAGTGATCCAACAGATGAGGAAGATGGAACACTATTTTGAGTACGACTTTTGTGATTCTTGTGAAAATATTGAATAAAAAACATCAATTTAAGCTCTAGTTTTTGCCTTTCTTCACTAGAAATCACTCCAAATGCATGGAGATGATAAAAAGTAAAATAAATGAAAGGGTAATCTAAATTAAATTCCTTAAATTGAGCAAAAATTATCACAAATAAAAGAACCTAAGGCAGACTACGATTCTTGAAAATTACCTCACTAAGGATAATTTTTGGTGGCAGTGATAATCCAAATGCGCTCTTGAGGGCAAGAATAAGTTTTAGAATGGGGTTGGGCTCTTACTTCACTTCAAAATAATATTCCACCAATGGTCACTGCTTCCTTGCAAAAATCCACTTGATTTTGATGGCTTTTGCTCAAAAACTTAGTGGGAATGGTTGCTGGTTGATTTGGGAGCTCTAAGAGAGTGAAACGAGTGTATGAGGAAGAGTTTTTGCCCCTCTATTTTCTATGTCCTTGTAATGGCCAAAAATCACCTAATTCATGGTAATTTTTTGCTCCAAGTAGGTGTCCTTGGCTTGGGGTGGTTGGTATTCTCCTTTGGTGACTTAATTTGGTTGGCCAGGGCATGGGAAGTGGCTGCCATGAAGGACAAGTGGTTGTCCTAGATAAGGGAAGTGGAGATCCTTCATGCCAAGTGTTCTGATGGGTTAGGGGAGGTGATTTCACCTCTCTATGAGTCATGACTGACCCAACCACCTCTTGGGTCAGGTTGGATAGTGTTCTTGGAGCCTAGGTGGGCCATTGGATGAGTACCAAGTGCCAATGGAAGAGAAATGACCATTTACATAAGTGTTTTGTCTTATGTGATACCCTTAACCCAAGGGTAGAGTGGTCATTTGCCATTGAATTTTTTTCAGAAAAATTTCAAATGAGTCAAAAGTGAGTTGGACCAAATTTCATGTCATTTGGAGTTTATTTCGTTACGTTTGGCTCAATTTGACCGATTTGGGTCAAATTGGATCAAAATAGGTTAGGTTGACCAATTGGTCAAATTAGGTCAAACCAAGGGTTAGGCCAAGTTCATATGACTATTTGGAGAGGATTGTATGCTTTGGCTTGATTTATTTTGGATTTAATTTGGTTTTAGTCTAATTTGACCCTTTATGTTAATTTGGGTCAACTTGGTTTAAGGTCAAGTCCTATTTAAATGTTGATTTTAGGTTGATTTGAATCATTAGTTTCACTGGATTTGGCTTAGGTTTTAATTTGGCTAGTTTGGGTTCATATTGGCTAAAGGGTTGACTTGGTTAATAGGCTAGGTTGAATTGGTTTGACCCAATTTATATCAATTGATCATCCTAGGGTGATCAACATTCATGACATCAAGTTTGTATTAATTTAATTCACTTAAACTTAGATTGAATTATATTTTAGTTCATGTAGGTCAAATTTTTGGGTCAAGTGAACCAATTAGATTTAGTTGGCTTGATTTTGGGTTGAGTTTGATTTAGTTGAGTTTATATATAGATTTGAGATTGATATATAAATTCAATTGTAATTAGTTTAGATTTAAATGAGTTTTGATTCATTTGAATATTTTAAGTAAAATGGGCAAGCTTGGGTTTGACATGGGTTGATTTTGATTTAACTAGATGATTATAGGTTTAATTTATATTTGGATAGATGATTGAAGGAATGATTGATTCAAGAGAAAATCCATTGATTTTGGCTTGATTTAGATGGGTTTTGGCCAAGTTGAAGGAAATGGACTAAAGGGTTTAAATTAGGCTTTGATTTGATTTTGGATTTATTTTGGCTAATTGAAATTATATTTCATTTATATTTGAGAAGATAATTTAAAGTATAATTGATTTATAAAAAAAATGAAATTGAGTTTCGATTGAATTGGATAGAAATTTGGCTAAGTTCATGAAGGTTGATTAAAGGACTTGGGAAGGATTTCAAGTTTGGATTTGATCTTGGGGATCAATCATTTGGAATTGAGTTTGGACTTGGATTTGGATTTGAAATTGAGTTTGAGGTTTGGTTGGAAATTTGGATTTGAATTGAATTTAAGGTGTACATAGATTAGGTTTAGACTATAGGGTAGGTGATTTTCCTAAGTCCCTAAGGCATGGCATAATCCTATGATTAACTCTTCTTAGTCTCTAGGTTAGGCTTAGTGTTCACCTAATCTCTAGAAGTGTCTTATGACTAAGGAAACCTTAGGGTCTAGAAGGTTCCTAGGTCTAAGAAGATAAGGTTGAGAACTCACTCCAAAGCTGAGGTCAAAAGTATGTTACTTGGTTGATGAAATAAAAAAGAAGAAATGTTGAATCTAAATTTGTTTTATGTTAAAAAAAGGAACAAAAACCCAAAACCCTAAACTAAAACTTGAACCCTAAACCTAAACACTAAACCCTAAACCTTAAACCCTAAACCCTAAAAACTCTAAACCCTAAACCTTAAAGCCTAAAACCCTAAAACCTAAACCCTAAACACTAAAACCTAAACCTTAAACCCAAAACCCAAAACCCAAAATCCTAAACCCTAAACCCCAAACTCTAAACCCTAAACCCTAAACCTAAAATAAACTAAAAAAAGAAAAAAATAAACTAAACTAAAAAAGTAAAAACCTAAAACTAAACCCACCCGCCGCGTGAACCCTTAACCTCATGCTTTGGGGATTCCCCTTTTTCCTTCTTGTTTCCAACTTTCTGTCTGCTTTTTGGTGGCTATTGGCGTGATTCTCATTGGATTCATTTTGGAATTGATGGCCACTGGCCGCTTTCATGTTTTACTTGGAGTGATCTCACGCTTTGGCGTCTTCCTTGATGATTCCGTGGGGGGAAACTGACAGATCCAATGGATCCTACTAGGGCATAAACTTCCTTATCCTTGGCTACTTCAAAATCATTCAAAGAAGTCATCACTGGTAAAGATAGTTGATCAGGTGAGTCCCTAAAACATGTTTTGACTTCTTTACGAGGCATGGCTACAGTTATGTGCTCAGATCTGATTATGGAAAAGCTTGCTAAGCCCTTTGAATTCACTTTGGTTGGAAAGTTTGCACTTCGTAGGCCGAATCTAGAAAACATTCGCTCTTTCTTTCATAGTTTGAAACTTTTGGGTGCTTTTTCGATTGGTTTAATTGATCCCTACCACATTTTGATTCAATTAATGAATGATTTGGATTACTCACATGTTTTTGTTGGTCGTTCTTATTTTGTTTTCAATTTCCAAATGAGGCTATTGAAATGGACTCCACTATTTCATATTAGGGAAGATTCCCCAATCATTTTGGTTTAGATTTCTCTTCCTAATATGCGAATTCATTTTGTTAATCATCAATTCCTCTTTGTTGTGGGTGCTTTATTTGGTCGGCCGTTGCAAATTGATCAGTCAACAGCTACAAAACTTCGACCTTCTATGGATAGAATCCTTATTGAATTGAACATTACAAAGAAACACCACTAAAAAATTTGATTAGGATCTAAAAATTATGGATATATGCAGAAAGTTGATTTTGAAAATTTCTCTATCTTTTGTTCTCATTGTAAAATCCACGGGCATGATAATTTTGAATGTTTCATTCTACACCCTCACCTAAAAAGGAAAATTCTTGTAGAGAAAACTATTGTTTCTAACCCTAGGCCAACCACTGTTATATATCAAAAAGTTAATTCAAAAAAAAATGATTCATTGAATGTTCCTAATAAGGCTATTTTACCTCTTATTTCTTTTGTGCAATTGAAGCTTTCTAATGTGGAAAATAATAATTTCTCTAAACTTTTGGATGACGATTCTTTTTCCTTTGAGTTGATCCCCGCATCCTTATCACTTTTGATTGACAAAAATGAAGCTTTAATTTAACATATTAATGTGGATATCAATGTTATGCATCATTCAAATTCAATGGAGAATATGGCTTTGGTTTCTCATGATATTCAGTTTGAAAAATGTGACTTTACTTTAGTTTAGGATGATTTAAATTCTCCAAAAGATTTGGTTTTGTCTAATAATCTGGGTATTGAAGAAGAAGGGTTGGATGTTCACACTTGCCTTCTTAATAAATTAGTTTCAATTCTCTCACTTGCTATACCTAATGCTCATTTGCTTCTATAAATTCTAATGGCTTGGAAGAAGGAGAACTCACTTCTATACAGGAGACTTCCCCTAAATCTATGACTAATGTTGTTGAATCCTTCTCAGATGATGATTCTATGGGAAAAGAAAATGGTTTCCAAACTTATCGTGCTAAAAAGAAAAAAAATTTTAAAAACTTCCCTCCCAAGTTGTCCAAAAACACTAGATCTGATGTGACCTCCCTCTCCTCTCTTAATTAACCTTTTCTTAACCCCTTTTTTATTTCCTTATGTTTAATTTTCTTATTTGGAATGTTAGAGGGATCGGTGCCCTCTATATTTGTAATCATATTAGAAACCTTTGTCATATTCATAATATTTTTTTACTTATTATTTTGGAGGCTCTTATTCATGCAAACAAAATTAACAATATTTCTAAAATGATTGGCTTCAAAAAAAATTTCTCTAATTTTAGTAATAAAATTTGGTATTTTTGGAATAATTTTGTGGAGGTTTCTATTCTTAATGATTTTTTAAACAAGTTTCAATGCTCAAATATCTTCTTATGGTAACTATTAGGTTTTGGGCTCTTTTATCTATGCATCTTGTAATAGATTTGGTAGAAATCTTCTTTGGGAAAATTTGAGGAATTTTGCTACCTTTGACAATAAACCTTGGTTTGTTGGTGGGGATTTGGACACTATTTTATTATCTTCTGAATGAAGAAGTGGTTGCTCTACCTATATTCATTCCATAGAATAATTTTCCATTATGATCCTTGATTGCAATTTGATTGATATTGGCTTTAAGGGTTCAAATTTTACTTGGCAAAACTCTAGACTTTGGCAAAGGTTAGACTAGATTCTTTTTAATTCTCATTGAATTACTCAATGGCATATTACTTCTATCAATCATTTAAGAAAAACCTTATCGAATCAGGCTCCTCTTTTTGTTTCTATTAAAGATAACTCTAATAGATTAAGAAAATTTTTCTCATTTTAGATTTAGAAAATGTGGATTCAGCATATTGATTTCTTTAATGTTGTGGCGAACAATTTGAAAGCTACCTTACATCCTAACAATTAAATTATGGGGATGAATATATTTTGGTTTAAGCTTAAAAGTCTTAACAAAATTTGGGTTGGTGGAACATGCATTATTTTAAAAACCTTTTTGTTAATATCAAAGAAATGAAAAAATTGGTTTGTGATCTTGAAGTCTCAGTTATGTCTGATCTTACTAAGATTAAGGACATGACTGAGGTGAAATATAAACTTTTTAATTTTCAAAATACATAAGAGACTTATTGATGCCAAAAACATACTAGCAAACATATTATGGATGGTGACAGATATACTAAATATTTTCATGCTTTAGTTAATAAAAAGAGAGCTTTAAAAAATATTCAAAAAATTAAAGATGACAATGGAGAATGGATTAGGGAGAATAATGATATTAAGGATTTGACCATTAATTACTTTAGAAATATTATAAATAAAAGTTGCTCTTATGAAGTTATTTATAAATCACACTTGATTCATTCTATTATAAAATATAATGGCAATGATTTTCTTACAATTGTAAAGACAAAATTATTATAGTTCTTAATAGCATGAACATAGATTATGTTGCTAGTCCAGAGGGTTTCACTACCCAATTTTATCAAAATTTCTGATTTTTTATTAAAAATGATTTGGTTGAGGCTATGGTTGATTTTTTAATGGTAATCCTTTTCCTATATATTTTTCTAGCACTCATATTAGTCTCATACCTAAGAAAGATAATTCGGACTGTTGGAGTGATTATAGACCTATTAGTTTTTGCACCATCTTTAATAAGTAGATTTCCAAAATTTTAACCAAAAGGCTCAAACCTTTACTTCATAGGATTATCTCTCTAAACTAAATTCCTTTTTTTAAGGTAGATCTATTTCGATAATATTGCTTTAAGAATTAATTCATGATTTAGATGCTAAGATTAGAGGTGGCAACATTCTGTTCAAATTAGATATTACCAAATCTTTTAACAATATCTCTTGGGATTCCCTTATCCATATTCTGAATTTATTTGGGTCTTCTAATAAATTTATCTTTCTTATTAAAAATTGTATTAATAATGCTTGTTTTTCTATTTTTGCTTAATGGGGAAGCATTGGGCTTCTTTCCTTCTTCCCATGGCCTAGGATAAGGAGATCTCTATCTCCTGCTCTATTTGTTATTATTGTTGTGTACTTATCTAAAAGAATCAATGATCTATTGTTAAACTTTCCTAGTATGTATTACAAAACTCGTGGTGGTCTTCCTAGTTCTCATTCAAGATTTGCAGATGATTTCATTATTTTCTACAATGCTTCTATTCATCGTATCAAGAATCTCAATATTTTTTTAAAATAAACTTGGTAGATAAAGTGGTATATCTATCAAAGGTAATAAAAGCTATTTTATTAGCTCTTCAAACATCTCAAATAATAAAATTAATCAAAACCTGCATATAACATACTTTAAACATCAATACCTTCCTCTTAAGTACTTGGGTGCTCCTCTTTTTAAAGGTCTTAAATGATCCCATCTTTCTAATGAGTTAATTAAAAACAATTAAATAAAATTTATTTTTGGGAATTTCATTTACTTTCCTTTGGTGGAAGGCTCACTATTCTTAAAAGCACTCTCAATTCAATGCCTCTTTATTTGATTCAAACTATTATCCCCACTAATGCTAGTCAAATCAAAATTGATCGCTTGCTTAATAAATTTTTTTCAGGATCCAATAATTCTACTAAAAGAATACATTGGACTTCGGCATAAATGTTGTGGTCCCTTGGGTGAAGGTTGTCTTTGCAATCAATTCTTGAAGCTACTACCTTCTCTCATAAGCTCTGGTGGAATTTTAGGAAGAATGATAGCCTCTAGGCTAATTTTATGATGAAAAAATATTGCCAAGGTAAACACCCTATTATCTGTGCTTATAAAGTTGGTGACTCTCCTATTTGGAAATGGTTTTACTCCATTAAATGGGTTGCTGAACCCTTAATACATTGGGGTATTCATTCAGGTTCATCTTTCTTTTGATAAGACAATATGATTGGCAATGGCTCTATTAACTCCCTTTTATCTACTCACTCTATTGCAACTATCAAAGTTAACTCTTTCTTGCATAATAACACTTTGAATGAAAACAAACTTGAGAATTATATCCTTATTTCTCTTTTAAATAACTTTAGAAATATCCCTATTTTCTCTAACAAACCTAACCATATTCTCTTTAAGCTTTCATAGAATGGTGATTTTGTTCTTAAAACTATTTGGAATTTTATTAGAGATAAAAAAAACTCCTTTAATGTTTTCATTAAACTTTGGAACAATATCATTCCCATTTCTTATTCAGTTTTAGCTTGGAAGATTTTGAATAACTTTATTCCTGTAGACTCTTTGCTCTAGAATAAAGGGTTATATTTTTTTTCAAAGTGCTATTGTTTCTTTCATTTTGAAAATGCTAATCATGTTTTTGTCAATGGTGCTATTGCTTCTAAATTATTTTTATGGTATGATGATTTATTTAATACCAACTACTTTCATGGCTCTCTTTCCATATATCAACTTCTTGAAGTCTGTTTCCAAAATACTGTGAATGGTCATATCAAAGTTCTAGTTGCTATTACCCTTATCTTGTTCATACAAATGTATAGAAATGATGCTAAATATCATATCATTTCTATGAGCCATAAAAGGATCCTAGCTAGAACCAAACAAAAAATTCTTGCTCTATTTAATGGTAATCTTATTAGTAACATTCAATTTAGAGGCTATAATTTGTGGCTAAAAAATTGGGTATCATTTTGCCTGATGTTGACTCTTATAAAAGAGTTAGGATTATCCATTGGATCAAACCCAAAGAAAATTTGATTAAAGTGAATCGATGGTTCTGTTACTTCCAATAAATATGGCTGTGGTGGTATTCTCAGGGATTCTAAAGGTATTGTCATTTGTGTTTTTGTATATCCTGTCAAAGCCTATTCTATTATCTATGCTGAGGTTATGGCTATCAATAAAGCTATTGAAATTTTTTTTAATAAAGGTTTCCTCCACATCTGGATTGAAGTTAATGCACTCTTGCTTTTTGACATGCAAAACTTTAATAGAATAAGAAATCCTGATTTATTTTATCTTCTCAATCATACTAAAAATCCTCTTTCTGAAGTTCATTATAAAATTTCACATATCCTTCATGAAGGTAATGCTTCTGCTAATTTCTTGGCTACTTTAGGTGCTAACTTAACTAATTTCACATTATTTGATAATCAAAATTTTACTAAACTTATAAGAGGTTTGGTCAATCTGAATAACACTAGATTACCTTATCTCAGCTTATAATTTTCTTTGCTTGGTTTTTTTATTAGTTTTTGATGAGCCATTACTTTTGGTTCCCCTTTATTAAACCCTCTTTGGGTAATGTCCATTTGCTTATTTTCACTCTTGGGCCTACGTTGGGTTTTGTTTTTGAGCTCTTGCTTGTGGGTTGGCTTCGTGGTTCTTATTTTTTCTGCCTGGGGTGTTTTGGATTTTTTATTATGGTGCTATTTTCTAGTAGGGTAATTATTGATTGGTTGTTTTTGTGACCTTCATTTGGGTGGTAGCTTTGCCTATTTTCTACATGGGGTTGTCATATCTCTAGGATGGTTGCTTCCGTTGGATTTTCTATTCTTTGTTGTTGTGGTGGGTTGTTGGCTATTGGTGGGTTGGTTGGCTAACTTGTGTTATTTGGTTTATCAATTATGTTGGTGGCAAATCGGAGGGGCTATTGGTGGTCTAATTTTGGATTAGATTTGGCAAGGTGGAGGTTATTTGTTGACTGTTATTTCTTCTTTTTTGTGGATTGGGTTTTGGTGGTCAATTTTGCTAGTTTGGGTTTATTTCTTTTGGTTGTGGTTTCAGCTTCTTCCTGTAATGGTCTTCCTCTCTTGGTTGTAGCTGCTTTGTTTTTGTTGTTATTTTGGGTTGGCTAGTTGATGGTTGTTTAGTGGCTGTTGTTTTTCTTTGGGATCTGGTGACTTGGTTTGGTGTATTGGTGCCTAACTTGGTTGTGGTTATGATGCTTGCACTTAATGATATTTCTCCAACTTTTTGCTATTGGCTTTGGTGGTGTTCCTATTGTATTCTATGCTCGATGGATGGCTTTTTAGTCTATCTTGGTCTTCTCCATTTTATTTTTGGCTGGCTATTTACCTCACCTAGATTAGAATTTTTTCTACTTTGTTTGGGTTTGGTGGATGCTATTATTTGCTTCTACCCTTTTCCTAGTTATCATGGGTGGTTTTGGCATGATGGATGTTGTTTGTCTTTTCACTGATTTGGATTTTTTTTTGCTCTAGTGGTTGGCTGGGAGGCTATGTTTGCTGGCTGGGTTGGTTGGCTATTTTGGCTGGCTAGGTTGGTTGGATGGGTGGTTGTTTAGCCTATCATTCCTTCTCTATTGGTGACATGTTGGTTGGCCTGCTCCTGCTATGGTTCTCCTCTCTTGGCTGCTGCTGTTTCCCTTTTTCTAATTTGGGTGATAGCCTTGCTACCTTTAATGTTTGCTTATGGAAGAAATGAGCTCTTGTGTTTTTTCTTTTTGGTCTTAATTTTTTTTCTTTTGGTTTGTGTTGTTAAGGTCATGATGCTTGCTCTCTTTGATGTTGCTATTCCTCTTTGGTGGTGGCTATGGCGGTGTTCCTACTGCATTGCTGCTGTTGGTTGGTTGATTTTCTGCCTTATTGGGCTTATTTCTTTTCGTGGCTTTATGTTTGGCCATTATGTCTACAGCTTGGAGGAGTTTGTAGCTTTGGAGAATGATGGGCTATAAGAGGTATGCTGGCAATGATGGCCTTAATGTTCCCTCTCTATCTTGTTTTAGCTGGTAGCACTATATGTAATTATAACCCTTCTTCAGAAGTTTAGAAGCTTACATATAGTGTTGCTCCTTGAGATGATTGTAACTAAGCCTGAGCCTTTTCTTTACTTTGCACTTTTTCTTTGCTCATACTCTTTATGCTTGCTTAATTGCACTCATCCTTTCATTAGTATGTTGCAATTTTTTTTTATAGGTTGGGGGAATCTTATAGGTGGATCTTGCTGGTATCAAAAGGACCTAGTGGATGTTGTTATTGCATACGTGGATTTATTGTTGTTGATGATTTGGTTTTGCTTTTGCTTTTGTTTTTTTTTCTTTTATTATTGTAATAGTTAGGGGGTTTATTTCTTTAGGACTTATTGTAGTTCTTTGAGCATTACTTTAGAGATTTACCCACTCTACGGACATTGTGATTTTTCTTTGTGCTTGTAAAATTCCCCTAATTTCCATAAAAAAACCTAAACCCTAAGAATGGGTAGAACCTTGATGGCAGGAACATCACCATCAACCAGGCTCAATCTAGATCTGGCGATGGAGGCAAAGGCAGAGGCATCAGTTATCACAGTGGTGGTGGGGGATCTAGAGGTACTGGTGGATATAGAGGTCGAGGTCCGAGCAGTTGTGGTTATGTAGGTGGGAGGAGAGACGGAGGTTACAGCCGTGGTGATGGCGGAGGGTGAGATCAGGGATATGATAGTGTATCCTACTACTCTAGAAGCTAAGGTTGTTATGATGGAAATTGGAGAAACTAAAGAATGACTGATTCCATCGGCTGCTTATGGAACAGTGTCTTTATAGTAGAGACGGTTCTAATTATCTATGGTTTTTTATTTTCTCTAGGAGTGCTCATTTTTAATCTATGTCATCGCTTATCTTAGAAAACTTGGGGTGTTACTTGGTTGATGAAATTGAAAAGAAGAAATGATGAATCTAAATTTGTTCTCTATCAAAAAAAACTAAAAATTCTAAACCCTAAACTAAAACCTGAACACTCGACCTTAAACCTAAACACTAAACCCTAAACCCTATATTTAAACCTTAAAAATAAAAACCTAGACCCTCAACTAACCCTAAATCTTAAAAAGCTAAAAACCTAAACCTTAAAAAGCTAAAAACCTAAACCTAAAGTAAATAAAACCTAAAAAAATAAAAAAACCTAAAAAAATAAAAATAAGATAAATTAAAATAAAATCTAAACTAAAACCTAAACCTAAACCTAAACTTAAAAGAAAATAAAATAAAAATAAAAACTAAACTAAAATAAAATAAATAAAACCTAAATTAAACTAAAAAAAATAAAAAAAACATAAATAAAATAAAACTAAATAAAACCTAAACCTAAAATATAAACCTAAAATACATAAATAAATAAAAATAAACCTAAACTAATAAACCTAAAATAAAATATAAACCTAAACCTATAAAATAAAAAAACTAAAATAAACAAAACTAAAATAAATAACCTAACTACCTAAAATACTACCTAAACCCTAAATAAAGATAAAATAAACTAAAATGACTACCTAAACTAAAATAAAACAAAAATACCTAAATAAAACTAAACTACCTAAAAATAAAATAAAACCTAAACTCAAAAAATAAAATAAAACTAAACTAAAAATAATAAACCCAAAACATAAATAAACTAAAATAAACTAAACTAAAAATAAAATAAATAAATTAAATAAATAAAATAAAATAAAATAAATATGAGTAAATAAACCCACCTACTTAATAATTTAAAAATAAAAAAATAAAAAAAACCACAACTACCCAACACCTACCCTAAACCTAAACCTAAAACAAACCTAATCCCTACCATAAACCTGAAACCAAACCCCATACCCAGGCCTAACCTTAAACCCTAAATGAGACCTAAAATCTTAAACCCTAAATCAAAAAAAAAAAGCTAAAAACCTAATTAAATAAAATCTAAAATAAAATAAATAAATAAAACTAAACCTAAATAAAATAATAAAATAAAATAAAGTAAAAACTAAAACATAAAACCCACTAAACTAAACTAAACCTAAACCTAAACCTAAACTAAACCTAAACCTACCTAAAATAAAATAAAATAAAATTAAAATAATAAAAAAAAATAAAATAAAATACTAAATGTAAATAAATAAAATAAACCTAAATAAAAAAAATAAAATAAAAAATAATAAAAATAAAAATAAAAAAACCTAAAATAAAACAAAAAAAAACCTAAACCTAAAATAAAAATAAAATAAATAAAAATAAAATAAAAAAAAATGAACTAAAATAAAATAAAACTAAAATAAAATAAAAAAAACTAAACCTAAAAAAACAAAAAAAAAAATAAAATAAATAAACTAAAAATAAACTAAACCTAAATTAAAAAAAAATAATACCTAAAAATAAACCTAAAATAAAACCTAAAACCTAAACCTAAAAAGAAAATAAAACCTAAACCTAAACCTACAAATAAAAAAAACTTAAACATAAAAAAAATAAATAAAATAAAACTAATAGAAATAAACATAAACCTAAACCTAAACCTAAATAAAAAATAAACTAAAATAAAATAAAAGATAAAATAAAAATAAATAAAAAAATAAACCTAAAATAAAATAAAATAAAACTAAAAAAAACATAAACCAAGAATAAACCTAAAATATAATAAAAAAAAACTAAAATAAAAAAAAACCTAAGCCTAAATAAAATAAAATAAAAAACCTAAATAAAAGAAACTAAACTAAAAATAAATAACTAAACCTTCCAAAAAAAGATAAACTAAAATAAACCTAAACCTAAACTAAAAATAAAACCTAAAATAAACCCAAAATAAAAACCTAAACCTAAAAATAAAATGAAACCTAAACCTAAACCTAATAAAATACATAAAAATAAAATAAAAATAAACTAAACTGAAATAAACATCACCTAAAATAAACCTAAAAATAAACTAAAATAAAAACCAACTAAATAAAACCTAAAATAAAATAAGCTAAAATAAAATAAACATAATAAATAAATTAAACTAAAATAAAACTAAATAAACTAAACCTACCTAAGGTTTGCTTAATTTTTTTTTAAAACTCTATGAGCCCTAAATCTAAACTGAGCCTGGTCTACTCTTTTATAAAAAACCATGATTGTAACCTGACCCCAAACCCTAAACCTAACCTAAAAAACCCCAAAACCCTGGGCCCATGACTAGGCCTGATGCTGACTAAAAAAAACCCTAAACCCAAAACCCTAATGACCCAACCCTGACCTACCTAAGGCCCTCTAAACCTCACTGGCCCTGACCCTCTCCCTAAACTGACCTCACTTTACCCACCCTAAACCCTGGCCCTAACCACCCAAAATTCTACTCCCACTCTAAACCCTCTACTAGCTGACCCTGGCCTCCACCCTCCCCTCCCTGACCCTAAAGCCCCTAACCCTAAACCCCAAACCATAACCATAAATATTTATTAAAAATAAATCTAAACCTAATAAACTAAGCCCTCATATGGGGATAACCTTGGCGAACATCACCGTCAGGCTTAGTATAGATCTGCGGTGGAGGCAAAGAGCATCGTCATCAGAGTGGTGGGGATCTAGAGTTCTTGGTGGATATGGAGGTGGTGGTGAGTAGTGGTGGTTATGGATGTGGAGAGAGGAGGTTGGCCATGGTGGTGGCGAGAGGAAGATGGGGATATGATGGTGGATCATACCACGAGAAGGTGGTTCTGATGGAAACTAGAAAAACTGAAGAGTGGTTGATCTAATCTACTCCTTATGGAACTATGTCTTTACAATAGAGATAACTCTAGTTATCCAGGGTTTTTGATATACTCTATCCAAGATCATTTTTTATCTATGTCATCGCTTCTGTCTTAGAAAAGTTGGTGTGTTACTTGGTTGATGAAATCAAAATGAAAAAATTTTGAATCGATTTGTTCTAAAAAAAAAACCAAACTAAACCCTAAAACCTAACTAAACCCTACCAAAACACAAACCTAAACCTACCCTAAATGACCCACCTAAACCTAAAACCCTAAACTCCTAAACCCTAAAAACCTAACCACAAACCCTAAAACCCTACCTAAACCCTACCCTACAAACCTACCCTAACTAAACCCTAAACTCCTACTGACCTCCTACCCTAAACTAAACCAAAAAAAACCACACCCTAAACCCAAACCCTAAAAATAAAACCTAAACTAATAAAACCTAAAATAAAAATAAATAAAATAAAAATAAATAAAATAAAATAAAAAAAATAAAATAAAACTAAAAACTTAACCTATAAAATAAATTAAAATAAAATAAAAATAACTAAAATAAAATAAATAAAACCTAAACTAAATAAAAAAAATTAAAAAACAAACATAAAATAAAATAAAAACTAAGCAAATAAGAATAAAATATGCCTAAAGTAAAATAAAATGAAAACTACATAAAAATGTAAACCTAAAAAACAAACCTAAAAATAAAACATAAAATAAATAAAAAATAAAACTTAAACCCTAAACTAAAAAAAAAACTAAACCTAAGATAAAAATAAACTAAAATAAATCTAAACCTAAAACAAAAATAAACTAAACAAAAACATAAACCAAAAAAGTAAAAATATAAATAAAATAAATCTAATAAAATAAAAAAATAAAATAAAAATAAATCTAAAATAAAACTAAAACCTAAACCTAAAAATTAAATAAACCTAAACATAAAATAAATTATAAAATAAACTTAAATATAAAATTAAAGAAAATAAACTAAACTAAAAATAAAAAACTAAAATAAACCTAAACTAAAATAAATACCTAAATATACTACTAAATGATATAAATACCTAAATAAATATAAATAAAAAATACTAACTGCTGGTTTTGTGATAAAGCACAAGCCTAACTTATGCTAGCCCTGGGCCCTCCTGGGCCCCTTAAGGCCTGATCACTCTGATCCTCCACAAAACCATGAGCCTAAACCCTAGGCCACTGAGCTATGGCTGGCCTAAAACCCTAGGCTGACCCAGAATGGGCCAGGCCACTGTGTCTTACAGCCAGGGACCTGACCCTGGACCTGGGCCCTAGGCCCTGACCCCAGCCAGGCCATAAAACCAAAGAGATGATAACAGGCCCTGAGCTAGAAACTGAGCCTACCACAGGCCCAGGCTGAGCCCAGGCAGAGCCACTAACCATTGGGCCCAGGAGGCACTGGAGCCCTAGATCATATAGGCCCTGGGCAGTGATGCCTGGGACTAGGCACTGAGCCCTGATGAGTCACAAGCCCACCAAGGCCACAAACTCAGGCCCTGACCTAGACCCTGGGCCACAACCAGAGCCAGGCCCTCTGGGGCCCTAGGCCTGAGACTCACATCCTAACTTAGGCCTGAGCTAAAACCACAAAATCAGATGGATAAAACCAGATAATATAATTAGACCTGATTTAAACCTACATCTTAAAATAAAATAAGATAAAATAATAAAAACTAAAATAAATAAAACTAATGAATAAATAAATAAATAAAAAACCTGAACTAAATTAAAAAAATAAAATAAATCTAAGTATAAAACATCTAAATAAAATAAAAAGTAAATGTAAAATAAAAGTAAAATAAACATAAAATAAAATAAAATAAAAACTAAATAAAAACCTAGACCTAAAAAGAAACCTTAAAATATAACTTTAGAATACATAAAAATTAAATCGTAAATCCTATACTAAAAAAAACCTCATCGTAAAATAAAAATAAAATAAACAAAATAAAATAAACCTAAGCTAAAATTAACTTGACTAAAATAAATGAAACATAAACCTAATCCTAAATAAACTAATTCTAAACTTAAACCTAAACTAAATGAAATAAATAAACTAAAAATATACCTTATCTTAAATTAAAAAAATTAAACCTAAAAATAAACCTGAAATAAAAACCTAAAACCTAAATCTAAAAAAAAAACAAAATAAAAACATACACTTGACGTAAAAATAAAAAATAAAACCTAAACCTAAAAACTAAAATAAAAATAATACTCAACTAAAAACTAAACCTAAACCTAGACCTAAACCAAAAAATAAATTAAAATAAAAAACCTAAACTAAAATAAATAAACCTACAATAAATAAACTAAAATAAAAAAAATGAACCTAAATAAAAAATTAGCTAAAATAAATAAAATAAACTAAATAAACTAAATAAACATAAAATACATTTTTTTTAAAAAAAATATAAATCACGGACCTTAAACCCTAAACCCTAAAACTCAAGCTTAATCACTACCCACCCTAAACACTCCATAACCATAAACCATAAACCCTCACTAAAAACCTAAAAGCCTAAACTAGATAAAACCTAATAATAAAATAAATAAAAACATAAATAAATAAAATAAAACCTAAACTAAAACAAACATGAAATTTTATAAAAATAAAAGTAAAGATAAAATAAATAAAACCTAAAAAACCAAAAAATAAAATAAACTTAAGAATAAAAAACTTACATAAAATAAAAACTAAACATAAAATAAGAATAAAATAAACATAAAAAAATAAAATAAAAACTAAATGAAATTCTAAACTTAAAAAATAAACCTAAAAATAAAACATAAAAATAAATAAAAAAATAAAACCTAAACCCTAAACCAATAAAAAAATCTAAACCTAAATAAAAATAAAATAAACAAAATATAATAAATTTTGACCTAAAATAAATTAAACTAAACTAAAATATATGAAATCTAAACCTAAATCAAAAATAAAATAAACTTAAACCAAAACATAAACTAAATAAAATATAATAAACTAAATATCAACCTAAACTAAATAATAAAACCTAAAAATAAACCTAAAATAAAAAACTAAAACATAACACTAAAAAAATAAAATAAAAACCTAAACCAAAACCTAAGAATAAAAAATAAAACCTAAACCTAAAAAATAAAATAAAAATAAAACTCATGTAAAAATAAAATGAAGCTTAAAAAAAAAAACTAAAATAAAAAAACCTAAATAAAAAAATAAAATAAAATAAATAAATGAACTAAAATAAAATAAATATAAATAAGATTAAAGAAATTAAAATAAACTAGGTAAAATATAAAATAAACTAAAATGAGCCTAAAACTTGGTTTACAAATAAGACCCTAAAACTAAAACCCTAGGCTAAACAGAGCCAAAAAACCTGAGCCTGAGCCACAAAACTGGACCTTAAGCCCTAGGCCTAATTGGCAGCCCAGAGCCTAATCCCTGATGGCAAACCCTAAACTAAAATAAACATTAAAATAAAACCAAAAAATAAATAAAAAATAAAACCTAAACCCTAAACTAAAAAAAACTTAAAATTAAAATGAAAATATAATAAATATAATTAAATAAAGATAAACCTAAACTAAAATAAATAAATCCTAAACCTAATACTAAAATAAACTAAACTTAAACCTAAGCAAAATAAAATAAAATAAACTAAAAATAATCCTAAACCTAAACTAAAAAATAAAACCTAAAAATTTATTTGAAACCTAAACATACAAAAAGAAAATAAAAACTTAAAATTGAACCTAAAAATAAAAAATAATACATAAAGAAAAATAAATAAAATTAAAATAAAACTCAACTAAAAAATAAACCTAAACCTAAACCTAAACCTAAACCAAAAAAATAGATTGAAAGAAAAAACCTAAACTAAAATAAATAAATCTTAAATAAATAAACTAAACTAATTAAAAATAAAATATAAAATATACTAAAATAAATAAAAAATAAACTAAATAAACCTAAACATACTAGCATATTTAATTTTTAAAAACCATAAACCAAAAATCCTAAACTTTAAACCCTAAACCATAATCCCTAAACCTGCAACCCTAAACCCTAACCCTAAACCCTAAACCCTAAAAAAAAAACCTAAACCTAAAACTAAAATAAAAATAATACTCAACTAAAAAGTAAACCTAAACCTAGACCTAAACCAAAAAAATAAATTAAAAAAAAAACCTAAACTAGAATAAATAAACCTACAATAAATAAACTAAAATAAATAAAAATAAAAAATAAACCTAAATAAAAAAATTACCTAAAATAAATAAAAAATTAACTAAATAAACTAAATAAACATAAACCTCCCATTTTACTTAATTTTTTTAAAAAAAGACATAAACCATAAATCCTAAACCCTAAACCCTAAACCTTCAAAACCCTAAACACTAAAGCTTAATAACTAAACTCTAAACCCTAAACCCTAAACCCTAAAACCCTTAACCATAAATAATAAACCCTAAATCCTAAACCCTAAACACTAAAAATCTAAAACCCTAAACTAGATAAAACCTAATAATAAAATAAATAAAAAAACATAAGCCTAAATAAAATAAAACCTAAACTAAAACAAAAACATAAAATATAATCAAAAATAAAAGTAAACAAAAATAAAATTAATAAAAACCTAAACTAAACTCAAAAAATAAAATAAACCTAAGAATAAAAAACTTACATAAAATAAAAACTAAACATAAAATAAGAATAAAATAAACATAAAAAATAAAATAAAAACTAAATGAAATCCTAAACTTAAAAAATAAACCTAAAAATAAAATATAAAAATAAATAAAAAAATATAACCTAAACCCTAAACTAAAACAAATCTAAACCTAAATTAAAAATAAACTAAACAAAATATAATAAATCTAGGCCTAAAATAAATTAAACTAAACTAAAATATTTAAAATCTAAACCTAAATCAAAAATAAAATAAACTTAAACCAAAACATAAACTAAATAAAATATAAAAAACTAAATATAAACATAAACCTAAACTAAACAATAAAACCTAAAAATAAACCTAAAATAAAAAACTAAAACATAAACCTAAAAAAATAAAATAAAAAGCTAAACCAAAACATAAGAATTAAAAATAAAACCTAAACCTAAAAAATAAAATAAAAATAAAACTCATGCAAAAAATAAACTTAAACTTATAAAAAACTAAAATAAAAAACATGAACTGAAAAAAATCTAACTAAAATAAATAAATTGAACTAAATAAAAAATAAATATTAATAAAAATTAAAATTAAAATAAACTGAGTAAAATATAAAATAAACTAAATAAACCTAAACCTACTAGTTTACCTAAAAAAATGTCCCTAAAACCAAAACCTAAACCCTAAACCCTAAATCCTAAACCCTAAACCAAAATACAAACCCTAAACCCTAAACCCTAAGCCTAGAACCTTAAACCCTAAACCCTAAACCCTAAACTAACCTTAAACCATAATCCCTAATGCTTAAACCCTAAATGCTAAACCCTAAAAGCCTAACCCTTAAACCCTAAACTAAAATAAACATTAAAATAAAACCAAAAATTAAATAAAAAATAAAACCTAAACCCTAAACTAAAAAAAACCTAAAATTAAAATGAAAATATAATAAATAAAATTAAATAAAGATAAACCTAATCTAAAATAAATAAAACCTAAACCAAATACTAAAATAAACTAAACCTAAACCTAAGCAAAATAAAATAAAATAAGCTAAAAATAATCCTAAACCTAAACTAAAAAATAAAACCTAGAAATTTATCTGAAACCTAAACCTACAAAAAGAAAATAAAAACTTAAAATTGAACCTAAAAATAAAAAATAATACATAAAGCAAAATGAATAAAATTAAAATAAAACTCAACTAAAAAATAAACCTAAACCTAAACCTAAACGTGAACCAAAAAAATAGATTGAAAGAAAAAACCTAAACTAAAATAAATAAATCTTAAATAAATAAACTAAACTAAATAAAAATAAAATATAAAATATACTAAAATAAATAAAAAATAAATTAAATAAACCTAAACATACTAGCATATTTAATTTTTAAAAACCATAAACCAAAAATCCTAAACTTTAAACCCTAAACCATAATCCCTAAACCTACAACCCTAAACCCTAACCCCTAAACCCTAAACCCTAAAAAACAAAACCTAAACCTAAAAACTAAAATAAAAATAATACTCAACTAAAAAGTAAACCTAAACCTAGACCTAAACCAAAAAAATAAATTAAAATTAAAAACCTAAACTAAAAAAAAATAAACCTACAATCAATAAACTAAAATAAATAAATAAAAATAAACCTAAATAAAAAAATTAGCTAAAATAAATAAAAAATAAATTAAATAAACTAAATAAACATAAACCTACCATTTTACTTAATTTTTTTGAAAAAGCCATATACTTTAAATCCTAAACCCTAAATCCTAAACACTAAAGCTTAATCACTAATCCCTAAACCTTAAACCCTAAAACCCTTAACCATAAAGCATAAACCCTAAATCCTAAACCCTAAACACTAAAAACCTAAAACCCTAAACTAGATAAAACCTAATAATAAAATAAATAAAAAAACATATGCCTAAATAAAATAAAACCTAAACTAAAACAAAAACATAAAATATAATAAAAAATAAAAGTAAACTAAAATAAAATAAATAAAAACCTAAACTAAATTGAAAAAATAAAATAAACCTAAGAATAGAAAACTTACATAAAATAAAAACTAAACATAAAATAAAAATAAAATAAACAAAAAAAATAAAATAAAAACTAAATGAAATCCTAAATTTAAAAAATAAACCTACAAATAAAACATAAAAATAAATAAAAAAATAAAATTTAAACTCTAAATTAAAAAAAATCTAAATCTAAACCTAAAATAAAAATAAAATAAACAAAATATAATAAATCTAGACCTAAAATCAATTAAACTAAACTAAAATATATAAAATCTAGACCTAAATCAAAAATAAAATAAACTTAAACCAAAATGTAAACTAAATAAAATATTATAAACTAAATATAAACCTAAACCTAAACTAAATAATAAAACCTAAAAATAAACCTAAAATATAAAACTAAAACATAAACCTAAAAAAAATAAAATAAAAACCTAAACCAAAACCTAAGAATAAAAAATAAAACATAAACCTAAAAAATAAAATAAAATAAAAACTCATGTAAAAAATAAACTTAAACTTAAAAATAAAACTAAAATAAAAAACATAAACTGAAAAAAATCAAACTAAAATAATTAAACTGAACTAAATAAAAAATAAATATAAATTAAAATTAAAATTAAAATAAACTCAATAAAATATAAAATAAACTAAATAAACCTAAACCTACTAGTTTACGTAAAAAAGACCCTAAACCAAAACCTAAACCCTAAACCATAAATCCTAAACCCTAAACCAAAAAATAAACCCTAAACCCTAAACCCTAAGCCTAGAATCTTAAACCCTAAACTAACCTTAAACCATAATCCCTAATGCTTAAACCCTAAATCCTAAACCCTAAAAGCCTAAACCCTAAACCCAAAACTAAAATAAACATTAAAATAAAACCAAAAAATAAATAAAAAATAAAACCTAAACCCTAAACTAAAAAAAACCTAAAATTAAAATGAAAATATAATAAATAAAATTAAATAAAGAAAACCTAAACTAAAATAAATAAAACCTAAACCTAATACTAAAATAAACTAAATCTAAACCTAAGCAAAATAAAATAAAATAAACTAAAAATAATCCTAAACCTAAACTAAAAAATAAAACCTAAAAATTTATCTGAAACCTAAACCTACAAAAAGAAAATAAAAACTTAAAATTGAACCTAGAAATAAAAAATAATACATAAAGTAAAATAAATAAAATTAAAATAAAACTCAACTAAAAAATAAACCTAAACCTAAACCTAAACCTAAACCTAGAATATAGATTGAAAGAAAAAACCTAAACTAAAATAAATAAATCTAAAATAAATAAACTAAACTAAATAAAAATAAAATATAAAAATATTGAAATAAATAAAAATAAACTAAATAAACCTAAACATACTAGCTTATTTAATTTTTAAAAACCATAAACCAAAAATCCTAAACCTTAAACCCTAAACCCTAAACCTTAATCCCTAAACCTACAACCTAAACCCTAACCCCTAAACCCTAAACCCTAAAAAACCCTAAATCCTAAAAACACGTAAACCCTAAACCCTAAACCTTAACCCTAATCCCTAAAACCTAAACCTTAAACCCTAAACCCTAAACCCCAAACCCTAAGCCTAAACATAAAGTAACAAAATAAAAAAATAAACCTAAACCCTAAAACCTAATAAACCTAAATTTAAACTTATACCTTAAGAATGGGCATAACCTTGATCATAGTAACATCACCGTCAATTAAGCTTAGTCTAGATTTAGTGGTGGAGGCAAAGGGGGACGTGAGTGGCTATTGTGGTTCTAGAGGTCTTGGTGCATATAGAGGGGGTGGTCAGAGAAGTGGTGATTATGGAGGTGGGAGGAGTGACAAAGGATACATCCACGGTGGTGGTAGAGGGAGAGATCGGGGATATGATGGTGGATCCCGCTACTCGAAAGGCTGGGGTGGTTCTGATGGGAAATGGAGAAACTGAAGAATCTCCAATCCAATCAACTGCTTATGAAATTGTGTCGTTATACTATAGATGGTTCTAGTTACCTAAGTTTTTGATTTGCTCTATGTGTACCTCATTTTTACCCATGTCCTCGTGATTAAACTTGGTGTGTTACTTGATGAAATTGAAAAAAGAAATGTTAAATCAACTAGTTCTCGATAAAAAAAAAACCATAAATGTTACCCCAAACTAAAACCTAAACCTAAACTTAAAACCAACCCAAACTAAACCCACCCCAACCCAAAAACCTAATCCCTAAATGGTCTCTAAACCTAAACTTAGACCTCCCAAACACATAACTCTACTAAATCCAAAAACCTACCCTAAATCAAAGCTAAAAACCCTAAACTAAATAAAACCTAAAAAAAAAACCTAAACAAATAAAACCAAAACATAAAATTTAAACCTAAATCTACTTAAAACTAAAACTAAAGAAATAAATAAAATAAAACTAAATAAATAAACTTAAACTAAACTAAATATATAAAACCTAAATAAATTAACTAAATAAAATAAAATAATAAAATAAAATAAAAAAAAAAATGATTAACCTAAAAATAATAAACTTAAAATAAATAAAATAAAACCTAAACCCTAAACTTAAAACAAAACCTAAAACCTAAAATAAAAATAAAATAAACTAAACATAAACTAAAAATAAATAAAACTAAACCTAAAATAAAAATAAAATAAATAAAATAACTTAAAATAACTAAACCTAAATCAAAAAATAAAACCTAAAATAAAACATAAAAAAAACTAATAAATTAAATACGTAAACCTAAACCTAAAAATTAAAATAAAACATAAACCAAAATATAAAATTAAATAAAATAAAACTAAAAAATATACTAAACCTAAAAAGCCTAAAGAATAAACTAAAATAACCTAAACTAAGATAAATAAAAACAAAATAAATAAACTAAACTAAATAAAATAAGATGAACTTAAATCTATATAAAATAAAATAAACTATCTAAACCTAAACTGACATTTTCTATATAAAGAGAAATAAATAAACCCTAAATCCTAAACCTTAAATAAATAAACTAAAATAAAAATAAAATAAAATAAACCCTTACCCTAAATCTTAAACCCTAAAACTACAAACATAAAACTTAAAATAAACTAAACTAAACCAATCTAAACCCAAACCTAAACCTAAAATCCTAAACTCTAAATTAAACCCTAAACCAAAAACCATTGACAGTAAACCTTAAACCCCAAATGCAAATCTTGCCCCTCCTACCCTTTATGCTGGTGCTATCTCATTCTCGAGATTGTGATTTCATTTGACCATTTGTGAGTTTATTCCCTCTTTTATTGGATGCTTGACAGGGCATTTGAGTTTGGGTCTTGGCGACCTTAATGCGCTTCTTCTACTAAATATTTTAAGGAAGAGCTCTCTGCTAAGACTTATCCCTCCGTTGATTCAATTAATCTCATTTTAATGTCTTTTAGAGGTTTTTCAATCATAATGCGCTCTGATGTGGATGTTGAAAAGTTGGCAAAACCATTTGAATTTTCTCTTGTGGGTAAATTTTCTTTGTGTCATCCAAATTTGCATAAGATCTATTCTTTTTTCCATAATCTCAATTTTATGGGTGCTTTATTGATTGGTCTTATTGACCCTCGGCATATCCTGATTCAACTTTTTAATGATCTAAATTATTTACATGTTTTTTCATGTTGTTCATATTTCATCTTTAATTGTCAAATGCGTTGTTGAAGTGGTCACCCCTTTTTGACATTTAGGAGGAATATCCTATTGTCCTAGTGTGGTTATCCTTTCCTAATATGCACATTCATTTTGTTACCCATCACGTGGTTTTTGTTGTCCGGGCTTTATTTGGTCGACCTTTGCAACTCGATCAAGCGACCGTTGAGCAATCTCACCCTTCTAAGGCTCAGATCCTCATTGATTTAAACATAACTAAAAAATACCCTAAGGAAGTTTGGATTATCTTTAAAAAAATAGGTATTCGCAAAAGGTTGAATTAGAGAACCTTCCAATTTTTTATTCCCAATATAAAATTCATGGTCAAGACAATTTAGAATGTTTTATTCTCAATCCCTACTTTAAAAAAATGAAATCTTCCTAAAGAGAATGTTGTTCCTACCCATAAGCCAATCCCTACTTATGTTCAAAAATCTACCTCGGATCTTAAGAATTGTATGAAGGCTATTAGTGAGGTTGATTCCTAGAATATCAGGGTTAATCCTGTTGTACAAGTTTTGGCTCTTACAATTGATATAGATACAACTGAATTTTCAAAATGGGTAGGCTGATTTACCACTTTTTCCTTGTTTGAATTTGAATATTTCTAAAGTAAAGCATAATAAATTTTTAAAGTTATTGAAAAATGATTCTATTTTCTTTGATTCTATTCTAGTATATATCCCTGCTTTGATCGATGAAAATGAAGCTTTTAATGAGGAGTTATATGATGTCGAGCATGCTAAAAAAATTTTTGATCTGGATTTAACTACTTTTGCTTTAAATGGTTCTAAATCATCACCGTCTCTCATTTATAATCATAATATTCATGTTAATCCTTGATTAATAAACTTATTTGGGGTAATTTGTGGAATTTTGCTACCTCGATCAATAAACCTTAGTTTGTTGATGGTGATTTCAACATTATTTTATTCTCTTCTAAATGAGTGGTGAATGCTCTTTCAATATTCATTCCATGAAAGACTTTTTCAATATGATCCTTGATTTTAATTTGATTGATATTTCCTTTAAGGGTTCTAATTATACTTGGCGAAACTCAAGACTTCGACAAAGGTTGGACCATGTTTTTTTAATACTCATTGGATTACTCAGTGGCCTATTACTTATGTTGATCATTTTAGAAGTAATCATCATGCTCCTTTTCTTGTTTCTAAAGATAATTCTAATAAATTACATAAATCCTCTTTTTTTAGATTTTAGGGCATGTGGATTCAGCATATTGATTTATTTTGATGTTGTGGCTAATAATTGGAATGCCCCATTACATCTTGATAATTTGATTATGGGGATTAATATACTTTGGTTTAAACTTAAAAGGCTTAAACAAAATTTGGGTTGGTGGAACAGGCATTATTTAAAAAACCTTTTTTCTAATATTGAAGATATGGCAAAATTGGATTGTGATCTTGAAGTCTCTATTATGTCTGATCGTTCTAAGATTAAGGACTTGACTAAGGTGAAATAAAATCTTGTTAAACTCCAAAATATGGAAGAGACTTACTTGTGCCAAAATGATGCTAGTAAGCATATTGCGAATGGTGATAGGAATACTAGTTATTTCCATGCTTTAGTTAATAGAAAGAGAGCTTTAAATAATATTCAAAAAATTAAATATGACAATGGTGTTTGGATTACGGAGAATAATTATATTAAGAAATCATTTATTAATTACTTTAGAAATATGCTTAATAAGAGTTGCTTTTATGAAGCTATTTATAAATCGCATTTGATTATTTCTATTATTACTAATGATGATAATGATTTGCTTACCATCTACTTTTGTGATGATGAAATTTTTAAAGTCCTTAATAGCATGAATATAGATTCTATTACAAGTCCGGAGGGTTTCACCACTCAATTTTTTAAAAAATGTTTGTTTATCATTAAGAATGATTTGATTGAGGCTATGATTGATTTTTTTTAATGGTAATCCTTTTCATAGATATTTTTCTAGTAATTCTATTATTCACATACCTAAGAAAGATAATCCAGACTATTGGAGTGATTTAGACCTATTAGTTATTGCACCTTCTTCAATAAGTTAATTTCTAAAATTCTAACCAACAGGCATAGTCCTTTACTTAATAAAATTATCTCTCTCAACCAAACTAGTTTTGTTAGAGGTAGATTTATTTATGATAATAGTTTATTAGCCCAAGAATTAATTCATGAAATTGATGCTAAGAAAGAGGTGGCAACTTTTCAAGTTAAATATTGAAGCCTTTGATAACATTTCTTGGGACTTTCTTTTCCATATTCTAAATTTATTTGAGCTTTATGATAAATTTATTTTTCTTATTAAAAATTGTATTAATAATGCCAATTTTTTGATTTTGATTAATGGGGTATCCTTAGGTTTCTTTCGCTCTTCCCATGGCTTAAGATAAGGGGATCCTTTATCTCCTGCTTTATTTATTATCACTATTGAGTTCTTATCTAGAGCATCAATGACTTATTCTTTAAAAAACCTAGTATGTATTACAGAACTCTTGGTGTTCTTCATGTTTCCTATATAAGCTTTGTAGATGATTTCATTATTTCTTATAATGCTTCTATTCATCATATCAAGCATCTCAACTATTTTCTAAATAAATTTGGTAAAGAAATTGGCCTTTCAATCAATGATAACGAAAGCTGCTTTATCACTTCCCCTCATATCTCTAGTAATAAAATCAATTAAATATTGCATATCACTAATTTTAAGCATCAACAGTTACCTCTAAAGTACTTGGGTGCTCCTCTCTGTAAAGGCCCAAAATGATCCCATCTCTTTGACGAGTTAATTTAAAAAGTTTTAAATAAAATTTTTTTTGGGAATTCCATTTACTTTCCTTTGCTGGCAGGATCACTATTTTTAAAAGCACTCTCAATTCAATGCCTCCTTATTTGATTAAAACTATAATCCTCACTAATCCTGCTCTGATCAAAATTGATTGCTTGCATAATAATTTTTTTTGGGGCTCCAATAACTCTACCAAAATAATGCATTGGACATCTTGGCATAAATGTTCTGGTCCATTGGATGAAAGGTGCTCCAGGTTGAAAACCTATTCATGAAGCTATCAACAATTTCTCTCATAAGGTTTGGTGGAATTTTAGAAAGAATGATGGCCTTTGGGATGATTTTATGATGGAAAAATATTCCCAAGGTAAACACCCTCTTATTTGTGCTTATAAAGTTGGTGACTCTCTAGTTTGGAGAAGGCATTTCTCCATTAAATTTGGTTGCCAAATCTTTAATATCATGTGGTATTCATTCAATTACCTCTTTTGTTTGGCAAGACAACTGGACTGGCAACTGCTCCATTGAAACCCTTTTATCTACCCACTATACTGCTGTTATCAAAGTTAATTCTTTTTGGCTTAATAACAATTGGAATGAAAGTAAACATGAGAATTATATCCCAATTTCTGTTTTTGACAATTTTAGAACTATTCCCATTTCTTCTAACAAACATGATCAAATTCTTTTCAAGCTTCTTATAATGGTGATTTTGTTCTTAAAGAGGTTTGGAATTTTATTAGAGATAAAAAAAACCCCTCAAATGTCTTTATTAAACTTTGGAACAATATCATTCCCATTTCCTATTCAATTTTAGCATGGAGGATTTTGAATAAATTTATTCTTATGGCCTCTTTGCTCTAGACTAAAGGGTTTTATTTTCTATCCAAATGCTATTGTTGCTTTCATATTGAAAATGTAAATCATGTTTTTTTCAATGGTGCTATTGCTTCTAAATTATGGCTTTGGTATGATGATTTATTTAATTCCAACTATTTTCATGGTTCTCTTTCTTTATATCAACTTCTTGAAGTTTGTTTCAAAATAATTGTGATTGGTCATATCAAAGTTTTAATTACTATTACCCTTCTCTGATTCATTTGGATGGATAGAAATGATGCTAAATATCATGGCACTCCTATGAACCATAAAAGAATCATGGCTAGAACTAAAGAAAAAATTCATGCTGTTTAATGCCAATCTTATTAGTAACATTCACTTTAGAGGCTATAAATTTGTGGCTAAAAAAATTGGGTATCATTACGACTTGGACCCTTATAAAGGTGCTAAGATTATCCATTGGATCAAACCTAAAGACAACTTGATTAAAGTGAATTGATGGTTCTATAGCTTCCAATAAATATGGCTGTGGTTGTATCCTTAGGGATTCTAAAGGTATTGTCATTTGAACATTTGCAAATCCTCTCAAAGCCTATTCTGTTATTTTTGTTGAGCTTATGGTTGTCAATAAAGCAATTGAAACTTATTTGAATAGAGTTTTTCTCAATATGTGAATTAAAGTTGATGCTCTTTTGCTTTTTGTCATACTTAATTTAAATAGAAATATGAATGCTGAATTATTTTATCTTCTTAATCATATAATAAATCTTCTTTCTCAAGTTTGTTTTAAAATTTCCCACATCCTTCATGAAGGTAATGCTTATGCTGATTTCTTGCTTAATTTAGCTTCCAACATATCTAAGTTCAATTTATTTGACAATAAAACGTTGCCTAAACTATTAAAAGGGTTGGTTAATCTGAATAATACTGTATTGCCTTATTTAGATTATAATTTCTTGGCTTGGTTTCTTTTGTGTTAGTTTTTTATGAGCCTTTGCTTTTGTTTGCCTTTTATTAAACCCTCTTTGGGTTGTGGTTATTTGCTTATTTTCACACTTTGGCTAGAGCTGGTTGTTAATTTTGACCTTTTATTTTTGGGTTGGCCTATTGTTTACTCCTTGGTGGTTATTATCATTACATCCCGAGTTGATTTGGGTTTTTCAGCCCGGTGGCTGCTGTTTTCCTGGATGGATTTTTACCACATTTTTTCCTTGGCTATTTTTGATAACCTCCTATTGGGTTATGGATTTATCTGCTATTGGGTTTTCCTCATGTATGGGTTTTTCCTCATTTTAAGGCAAGTTGCTCACTTACTTGTTTTGGATCTGCTACTGTGGTGGTTGAATTAGTGGTTTTGTTGGTTGGCTAGGTTGACTAGCAGTGTTGGCTGGTTAGGTTAGCTGGCTAGTTGGATGTTTTGTCTATTTTTTACTTTTTTGTTTGTGTCATATCTGGGGGACTATTGGTGGTTTTGCTCTGGCTTCATTTTGGAATGGTGGAAATTTTTATTTAGCCATTACTTTCTCTGCCTTATTAACTGGGGCTTGGTGGTCAGTTTTGTTGATTCTATTTTGTTTCTTTTGGTTTTGGTTTTTCCCTCCTCCTATTTTAGCCTTCCTCTCTAGGCTACAGCAGCTCTAGGTTTGGTAATTGTTCTGGGTTGGTTGGTAGAGGGCTTTTTGGTGGATGTTACTTTCCTGTCTATCTTGGGTGATTTTGGATTGATGGTTTTTGTTGGAATTTACATTGACTTTTCACTGGTGGATGGCTAGAAGGCTATGTTGGTTAGCTGGATTGGTTGGTTGTTTCTCTATTGTGTGGTGTTTTGCTAGTTTTTCTACTTTTCCTTAGCTGATGGGGATCATTCCTTTGTTGGTTACTATTGATGGGTTGTTCTTTAGGGGTTGCCTTATAGATGTTTTACTTAGCTGCTTTGGTGGGAGAACTTTTAGTTGTCCTTGGAATCTTGGTTGGCTGCCTTTCTCTTTGTTGCTTTTTTTCTTCTTCTTAATAATTTTTTGTTCTTTGGTGTCTTTGAACCTGATCCTTATAAATTGGGATTTTTTGTTTCTGGTGGTTGGTGGTTTTGTTTGGCTTCCTTTTGTGTGTGCTTGTCTTGGTTGTTGGCTTGTTAAAGTATGCTGGTGGTGGTTTTGGTGGTGTTACTACTTGGTTCCATTAGCTTGGACAATGATCGTGCTATAACTTTTGTCTTTTATGTGATTATTTGTGGGTTTTAGTTTTGGGATTACTAGTTAGTTGTTTTTGCTATTTATTTAGTGCAGGGCTGGATCACTATGGACTACTAACCTTAGATGGCTACTAGTATCAGTTATGCTGGCTATGATGGCTTTGATGTTACTCACCTCCTCTCTTTGGTTGGTAGCTTTACATATGATTGTAACCCTTATGAAGTTTGGATGCTCATATGTATTGTTGCCCCTTGAGATGATCTTAACTGAGCCCGAGCCTTTTCTTTCTATGCTCTCTTCTTTTGCTCTCCTTATCCTTATCCTTTTAGCTATGACTTTTGCCTTGGTAGTGTTTTTTTCAGAATTCTTTCGTTGGTTGGAACTTTACCGAAGGCCAAGACTTTATGCCTACTGTTAATGCTATGGTGCTTACTTATCTTACTTTCTCAAAGGAATCATGAATTGTTGCTCACTCAACCTTTTCTATTTTCATGCTTTGTTTTATTTTACTCTATGTCATTTGGCTCTCATGCATTTTAGTCGATGTTTTTGCTTTTTCATTTTCTTCTCCTATTGTAATCTACTTAGATGAGGGTTTAGCTCTTTAGGTTTCTTGTAGCTCTATAAGTGGTAGAATTCTGAGCTTCACACATTTTAAGAACATCGTATTTTTTCCTTCTATGGTAATAAAATATTAACTTTTTTCAGAAAAAAACCCTAAACCCTAGCCCAAATATGAAACCCTAAACCCTAAACCCTAAAACTGTAAATCGTAAAATAACCCTAAACTGTAAAAACCCTAAACTCTAAACTAATGCTAAATCCTAAACCTTAAACCCTAAACTCTAAACAAACCCTAAACCCTAAGCTAACCCTCAGCACTAAAGCCTAAACCCTAAATTCTACACCTAAATAAAACTAAACCCTAAACTATAAAACTAAACTCTAAACCCAAAACCCTAAACCCTAAACCCTAAACCTTAGACCCTATACCCTAAACCTTAACCCAAACCCTAAACCCTAAACCTTAAACCCTAAACCCTAAACACTACACTAACACTAAACCCTAAACCCTAAAGCCTAAACCTTAAAAACCCTAAACCTTAAACTTTAAACCCTAAAACCTAAACTAACGCTACACACGATGCTAACCCTAAACCCTAAACACTAAAGCCTAAACACGAAACCCTAAACCCAAAACCCTAACCATAAACACTAAACCCTAAAACCCTAAACCCTAAAACCCTAAACCCTAAACTCTAAACCTTAATCATTAAACACTAAAAACCTAAAAACCTAAACATAAACTAAATAAAATTTAAAAAATAAAATAAATAAAACAACTTAAACCTAAATAAAATAAAAAATAAAACAAAATAAAATCCTAAACAAAAACCTAAACCTAAACCTAAAAATAAAATAAAATAAACTAAAATAAAATAAATAAAAACCTAAACTAAACTTAAAAATAAAATAAACTTAAGAATAATAAACCTTAATTAAACAAAAACTAAATATAAAATAAAAATAAAATAAACCTAAAATAAACATAAAATAAAATAAAATAAGAACTAAATAAATACCTAAACCTAAAAATAAATAATAAATAAAAGATAAACCCTAAAACCTAGTAAACCTAAACCTAAACCTAAGGCCTGAATAGAGAACCTGACTTAAGAACATCACCTCAACCACTGCCTAGATCCGGCGGAGGGTGAGAGGTGAAGCAGAGTGG
The DNA here is from genome assembly GCA_021442155.1 of Cymbidium sinense. Classification (NCBI taxonomy): domain Eukaryota; kingdom Viridiplantae; phylum Streptophyta; class Magnoliopsida; order Asparagales; family Orchidaceae; genus Cymbidium; species Cymbidium sinense. Next base: position 45,568,451 of record CM038216.1, read on the forward strand.
TGGTGGGGGATCTAGAGGTGTTGGTGAATATGGAGGTGGTGATCGAAGCAATGGTGGTTATGAAAGTGAGAGGAGCGATGAAGGTTACAGCCACAGTGGTGGCAGAGGGAGAGATTGAGGATATGATGATGGATCCCAACCGAGAGGCCGTGTGGCGCTTCGATGGGAACCGGAGAAATCAAGAACGATCCAATCGCTTATGGAACCGCGGTAAAGAGCGGTAAGTTATCAGGATTTTTATTTGCACTAAGCGTGCTCATTTTTTATCTATGTTGTCACTTATGTCCTAGAAAACTTAGTGTGTTACTTGGTTGATGGAATCAAAAAGAATAAATGTTGAATCTAAATTTGTTCTCTATTAAAAAAATAATAACATAAAAACTAAACCCTAAATTAAAACCTGAACACTAAACCTAAAACCTAAACCCTAAAACCTATACCCTAAACCCTAAACCCTAAACCCTAAACCCAAAACCCAAAACCCTAAAACCCTAAATCGAAAACCAAAAACCCTTACCCCTAAACCATAAAGTAACCATAAACCCTAAACCCTAAAAAGCTAAAAACCAAAACCTAAACTAAATAAAACCTAAAAAAAAAATAAATAAAAAACTTAAACCAAAATAAAATAAAATAAGAACATAAACTAAAACCTAAACCAAAACCTAAACTTAAACTTAAAACTAAAAGCAAAATAAAATAAAAAATAAAAACATAAAATAAAATAAAATAAATAGAAACCTAAACTAGACTAAAAATTAAAAAACCTAAAGAAAATAAAAACTAAATTTAAAATAAAAATAAAACAAAGCTAAAATAAAATAAAATAGAAATATAAAAAGACCTAAACCTAAATAATAAACCTAAAAATAAAACCTAAAACTAAAAAAAAATAAAACATACACCCTAAACTAAAAAAAACCTAAACCTATATAAACCCAAACATAAACTAAAATAAACAAAACTTAAACCTTGAACTAAATAAAATAAAATAAACTAAAAAATAAACCTAAACTTAAACTAAAAATTAAACTTAAAAATAAACCTAAAATAAAACCTAAAATCTAAACTTAAAAATAAAAAATAAAAACCAAAACCTAAAAAGAAGAAATAAAACCTAAATTAAAAAAAAAACTAAACTAAAAAATAAACATAAACTTAAATCTAAAAATTAAACGAAAATAAAAAACCAAAACAAAAATTAATAAACCTAAATAAATAAAATAAACTAAATAAAAATAAAAAATAAACCTAAATATAAAATAAAGTAAATAAATAAAAAGTAAAATAAATAAATTAAATCAACCTAAACCTACTGATTTTCTTATTTTGAAAAAAAAAACCCAAAACCCAAAACCTTAAACCCTAAACCCAAAATCCTAAACCCTATACCCTAAATGATAAGTCCTAAGCTAACCTTGAACCCTAAACCCTAAACCCTAACCCCAAAGCTAAAACTCTGAAACCCTACATCCTAAAACCCTAAACCCTAAACCCTAAACCCTAAACCATAAAAACCAAAAAACTTAAACCTAAACTAAATAAAACTTAAAAATAAAACAAAATAAAAGTTTATACATAAATAAAATAAAAAAATAAAAAAATAAAGAAAAACCTAAGATAAAACCTAAACCTAAACCTAAAAATAAAATAAAATAAATAAAAAAAAGCCTAAACTAAACTAAAAAAACTAAACCTAAGAATAAAATAACTAAATAAAATAAAAAGTAAGCATAAAATAAAAATAAATAAACCTAAAATAACATAAAATAAAAACAAAATAAAAACCTAAACCTAAAAAAAACCTTAAAATAAAACCTAAAAATATATAAAAATTAAACCTAAATCTTAAACTAAAATAAAACATACAAAATAAAATAAATCTAAATCTAAACTAAAATAAATAAAACCTAAACCTAAACTAAATAAAATAAAATAGACTAAAATAAACCTAAACCTGAACTATAAAATAAAACCTAAAAATTAACCAAAATCCTAAACCTAAAAAATAAAATAAAAACCTAAACCTAAACTTAAAAAAAAAACTAAACCTAAAAAATAAAATAAAAATAAAAGTCAACTAAACGATAATCCTAAACCTAAACCTAAACCTAAACCTAAAAAATAAACATAATAAATAAAACTAAAATAAATAAACTAAACTATATAAAAAATAAAAAATAAAATAAACTAAAAAATAAAAAAATAAATATAACTAAACTAAAATTGAAAATAAACCCTAAATCCTAAACCCTAAACCCTCAACCCTAAACCCTAAACCTTAATCTTAAACCCTAAACCATAAAGCATAAACCCTAAAACACTAAACCCTAAACCCTAAACCCACAACCCTAAACTTTAAACCCTAAACTTTAAACCCTAAAAACCCTAAACCCCAAACTAACTCTAAATCATAAACCTTATAAACCCTATACCCTAAACCTAAATAAACTAAACCCTAAAGGAAAACTAAACCCTAAACCTAAATAAACTATACCCTAAACCCAAAACACTAAAATAAAAATAAACCTAAATAAACCTAAACTAAAAATAAACTAAATCCTAAACATAAACCTAAATTAAACCATAAACTAAACCCTAAAAAATAAACTAAAACCTAAACCCTAGAATAAACCCTAAATAAACCTAAACCAAACCAAACCCAAAACTAAACTAAAATAAACTTAAACCTAAACCTAAACCCTAAAATAAACTAAACCAAATCCCATAAATAAACCCACTAAACCCTAAAATAAACAAAAACATAAAATAAAAAACCATCAAAAAAATAAACCCAATAAACTACATAAACCTAAACTAAATCATAATCCTTAAACCCTAAAACCTAAACCCTAAAATTAAACTAAACCCTAAACTTTAAACTCTAAAAAACTAAACCTAAACTAAATAATACCTGAAAATAAAATAAATAAATAAACCTAAACCAAAATTAAATAAAAAAAAAAGAAAATTAAAAAAGCTAAACTAAAACCTAAACCTAAACCTAAACATAAACCTACACCAAAATTAAAAAATAAAATAAAATAAAAAACAAAAATGGAACTAAAATAAAATAAATAAAAACATAAACAAAACTAAGCAAATGAAATAAGCCTAAAAATAAAAAATCTAATTAAAAAACCTAAACTTAAAATTAAAATAAAATAAACCTAAATAAAATAAAATAAAAACTAAATAAGAACCTAAACCTAAAAAAATAAACCTAAAACAAACCTAAAAATAAATCAAAAATAATTCCTAAACCCTAAACTAAAAAAACCTAAACCTAAAATAAACCTAAACCTAAACTAAAATAAATAAAAACTAAAATATAATAAACCTAAACCCTAAACAAAATAAAATAAAATAAACTAAAGATAAACCTAAACCTAAACTAAAAAATAAAACCAAAAAATAAACCTAAAATAAAAACATAAAATATAAACTTTAAAAAATAAAATAAAAACCTATACTTAAACCTAAAATTAAAAAAAAAAACTCAAAACCTAAAAAATAAAATAAAAATAAAACAAAACAAAAAAATTAACATAAACCAAAATATAAACCAATAAAAAATAAACTAAAATAAAAAACTTAAACTAAAATAAATACACCTAAAATAAATTAACTAAACTAAATAAAAAATGAACCTAAATAAAAATAAAAAATAAAATAAACTAAAATAGAAAAAACTAAATAAACTAAATAAACCATAAACCCTAAACCCTGAACTCTGAATACTAAAACTAACCCTAAACCCAAAACCCTAAACATACAACCCTAAACCCTAAATCTTAAACTCTATATAAAAAAAATAAAACCTAACCCTAACCCCTAAACCCTAAAACTAACCCTAAATCCAAAACCCAAACCTTAAAACCTAAAACCCTAAACCTAACACTAAACTAAACTCTAAATCCCAACTATACCTAAACCCTAAACCCTAAACTAACCTTAAAACTTAAGCTAATCCTAAACCCTAAACTCTAAACCCTAAACCTTATAGGCTAAACACTAAAACCTAAAGCATAAACCCTAATCCCTAAAAAACCCTAAACCCTAATCCCTAACCCAAACCCCAAAAACCTAAAAGCATAAATCTTAAAATCCTAAACCCTAAACCTTAGGCCCTAAACCCTAACTCTAAACCATAAACCCTAAATAATAAACCTTAAAATAAAACTTAAAAATAAATAAATAAAATAAAACCTAAACATAAAATAAAAATAAAATAATCCTAAACCTACACTATAATTAAGTAAACTAAAGTAAATAAAACCTAAACCTAAACCTAAAATAAAGTAAACCTAAACTTTAAACCAAATAAAATAAAATAAACTCAAAATAAACCTAAACCTAAACTAAAAAATAAAACCTAGAAGTAAACCTACATAAAAACTTAAAACATAAACCTAAAAAAATAAAATAAAAACTAAAACCTAAACCTAAACCTAAAGATAAAAAATAAAACCTAAACCTGAAAAATAACATAAAAATAAAAATAAACTAAAAAATAAACATAAATCTAAACTTAGATCTAAAAAATAGACCAAAATAAAAAACATAAACTAAATTAAATAAACTAAACTAAATAATTATAAAAATAAACCTAAATAATAAATGAATAAAATAAATAAAAAATAAACCTAAACCTACTGGTTTACTAAATTTTAAAAAATGACCCTAAACCCAAAAATTAACCCTAAACCTTAAAGCCTAAATCCTAAACACTAAACCTTGAAACTAACCCTAAACCCTAAACCTTCAACCCTAAACCCTCAATCTTAAACCCTAAACATTAAACCCTAAAACACAAAACCCTAAACCTTAAACCCTAAACCCTGAACTCTAAACCCTAAAATCCTAAACCTTAAACCCTAAACTCTACACCCTAAACCCTAAACCATAAAACCTACAACCTTAAACCCTAAAAACCTAAATACCTAAACCAAAACTAAATAAAACCTAAAAATAAAATAAATAAAAAAACCTAAACCTATATTAAATAAAATAAATAAAATAAAACCTAATCCTAAACCTAAAAAATAAAATAAAATAAAAAATAATAATAAAACTAAAATATAATAAAATAAAAACCTAAACTAAACAAAAAAATTAACCTAAAAATTTAAAACATAAATAAAATAAAAACTAAATGTTAAATAAAAATAAAATAAACCTAAAATAAAATAAAATAAAAACTAAACCAAAAAATAAACCTATTCATAAAACCTAAAAATAAATAAATAATAAAATCTAAGCTTTAAATTAAAAGAAAACATAAACCTAAAATAAACAAAATAAAATAAACCTAACCCTAAACTAAAATAAATAAAACATAAATGTAAAGCTAAAATAAACTGCACCTAAACCTCAACCTAAACTAAATAAAATAAAATAAACTAAACTAAAAATAAACCTAAACCTAAATTGAAAAATAAAAACTAAAAATAAACCAAAAATAAAAACCTAAATCCCTAAACCTTAAATCCAAAACCCTAAACACTAAACCTTAAAATCCAAAATCCTAAACCCTAAACCCTAAACCTTAAACCCCAAACCATACAACCCTAAAGCCCAAATGTTAAACCCTAAACCCTAAACCTTAAACCTTAAAAACCCAAAAACCCAAAAACCTAAACCTAAACTAGATAAAACCTAAAAATAAATAAATAAAAAAACCTAAACCTAAATATAATATAAAACTAAAATAAAATTAAAACCTAAAATAAAATAAAAAAACCTAAATAAAAACTTAAGCCAAAAAAAATAAAAAATAAAATTGAAACCCTAAACTAAAAAAAATAAACCTAAGCCAAAAATAAACAAAATAAAATAAACCTAAACCTAAACTAAGATAAAAAAAATCTAAACCTAAATCTAAAATAAACTAAACCTAAACCCTAAACTAAATATAATAAAATAAACTAAAAATACACTTAAACCTAAATAAAAATATTAAACCTAGGAAAATAAAGCTAAAATAAAAACATAAAATCAAAACCTAAAAAAATAAAATAAAAACCAAAATCTAAACCTAAAAGTAAAGAATAAAACCTAAACAAAAAAAATAAAATAAAAATAAAACTAAACTATAAAAATTAATGTAAACCTAAACCTAAACCTAAACCTAAAAAATAAAATAAATGAAAAATCTAAATTAAAATAAATAAACTAAACTAAATAATAATAAAAAAATAAAATAAACTAAAATAAATAAAAAACAAACTAAATAAAGCTAAGAGTACTAGTTTAATTTTTTTTGTAAAAAAAACCCTAAACCCTAAAACTAACCCTAAACACTAAACTTACAGCCCTAAAACCTAAACCCTAAACCCTAAACTAACCCTAAACCCTAAACTTTAAATCTTAAACCTAAACCCTAAACTATAAACCCTCAAGTAACCATAAACCATAAAATGCTAAAAACCTAAACCTAAATAAAAAATAAAAATAGAAATAAAATAAATAAAAAAAACCTAAACCAAAATAAAATAAAATAATAATAAAATAAAAACTTAAACTAAAACTAAAACCAAAACCTAAACCTAAACCATAAAATGAAAATAAAAAAATAAAATAAAAACTAAACAAAAATAAAATAAATAAAATCTTAAAATGAACTAAAAATTAAAAAACCTAAAAAAATAAAAACTAAACCTTAATAAAAATAAAATAAACATTAAATAAAACAAAATAAAAGCTAAATAAAAATCAAAACTTAAAATCAAATCTAAAAAAAAATCATAACCCTAAATTAAAAAAATCCTACACCTAATATAAAAAAATTAACCTAAACCTAAAACTAAAATAAATTAAACTAAATTAAATAAAACCTAAACTTAAATCTAAACCCTAAGTAAAATTAAATAAACTTAAAATAATCGTAAACCTAAACTACAAAGATATAACCTAAAAACAAACCTAAAATAAAAACCTAAAATCTAAACCTAAGAAAAAATAAAAACCTAAACGTATACGTAAAAATAAAAATAAAACCTAAACCTAAAAAATAAAATAAAAATAAGACTAAATTAAAAGTAAAACCCAAAATTAATAGATGGTCATGGTGGTGAAGTGAATGATTGGGGATATGATGGTGGATCCTACTACTCGAGAGGCCAGAGTGGTTTTAATGGGAACTAGAGAAATTGAAGAACGATCAATCCAATCTACTGCTTATGGAACAAGGTCTTAAAGTAGAGACGGCTCTAGTTATCTTGGGTTTTTGATTTGCTCTATGTGTGCTCATTTTTGATCTATGTTGTTGCTTATGTCTTAGAAACTTGGTGTATTACTTGGTTGAAGAAATCAAAAAGAAGAAATGTTGAATATGAATTTATTCTCTCTTAAATAAAACAAAAAACCCTAAACCCTAAATGCTAAACCCTAAAACCCTAAACCCTAAACCCTAAACCCAAAAAACCTAAAACATAAACCTAAACTAAATATAACCTAAAAAATATAAATAAAAATTGCAACCCTAGATAAAATAATAAAATAAAATAAAATAAAAACCCAAACTAAAACCTGAACCTAAACCTAAAATAAAAAATAAAAGTAAACAAAATAAAATAAAGAAAAACTTAAACTAAACTAAAAATAAAATAAAATGAAGTATTAAAAAAACCTTAATAAAATTAAAACTTAAACTAAAGAAAAAGAGAAACTAAATAAAAACCAAAATTGATAAAATAAACTTAAATGTAAAACCTAAAAAAAAATAGAAAATAAAACCTAAACTTTAAAATAAATGAAAAACCTAAACCTAAAATAAAAATAAAATAAACAAAATATAATAAACCTAAACCCAACAACAATAATAACAACAACAATAACAACAACAACAACAACAACAACAACAACAACAACAACAACAACAACAACAACAACAACAATAATAACAACAAGCCTTAATCCCACTAGGTGGGGTCGACTACGTGAATCCTTCATCTCCATTATGTCCTATTATGTGTCAAATTCTCATTTAAATCAAGTATACTAAGATCATTTTTTATACATCTTAACCAAGTCTTTTTAGGTCTACCTCTAGCTTTCTTAACATAAGGCAAATGTAATGCATCTACTCTCCTAATCGGGCCATCGGACGGCCGACGCTTTATGTGGCCAAACCATCTAAGGCGACTCTCCCTAAACCCTAAACCCTAAACCCCCCAAATTGAAATAAATAAAACCAAAACCAAAACAAAAAATAAACTAAACCTGAACCTAAACTTAAACTAAATAAAATAAGATAAACTTCAAATAAACCTAAACCTAAACTATAAAATAAAACCTAAAATAAAAACCTAAAACCTAAACCTAAGAAAATAAAATAAAAACTTAAATATAAACCTAAAAATAAAAAAAATAAAACTTAAACCTAAGAAATAAAATAAAAATAAAACTCAACTAAAAAATAAACATAAATTTAAGCCTAACTTAAACAATAAACTAAAATAAAAAACCTAAATTAAGATAAATAAACTAAAATAAATAAAAATAAAAATAAATATAAAATAAAATTAAATAGACTAAAATGAATAAAATAAAATAAACCTAAACCTACCTACCACTTAATTTAAAAAAACCCTAACCCCTAAACTTTAAATCCTAAACCCTAAAGCATAAAACTAATTGTAAACCCTAAACCCTAAACCTACATCCCTAAATGTACAACCCTAACCTAAAAAGAAAATAAAATAGAAAATATTAACAAAGCTAAAATAAAATAAATAAAAACCTAAACTAAAATAAAAAAAATCAAAAACCTAAATAAAAAAAACTTAAGCTAAAATAAAAAAATAAACCTAAAATAAAATAAAATAAACACTAAATAAAAACCTAAACATAAAAAAACCTAAAATAAATAATAAATAAAACATAGACCTTAAACAAAGAAAAAAACCCTAAACCAAAAATAAAAATAATATAAACCTAAACCTAAGCTATAGTAAATAAAACCTCAAACTAAACCTAAACTAAATAAAATAAAATAAACTAAAAATGAACCTAAAGCTAAACTAAAAAATAATACCTCAAAACAAACATAAAATAAAAACCTAAAATGTAAACTTAAAAAAATAAAATAAAAACCTAAACCTAAACCTACAAATATAAAATAAAACCTAAACCTACAAAGTAAAATAAAAATAAAACTAAACTAAAAAATAAACCTAAACCTAAACCTAAACCTAAACTTTAAACTAAAATAAATAAATCTAAAATAAATAAACAGAACTAAATAAAAATAAAAGTAAACCAAAATATAAATAAAATAAACTAAAATAAATAAAAAATAAAGTAAATAAACCTAAGCCTACAAATTTACTTAATTTAAAAAAATAAAAAATAAAAAAACCATAAACCCTAAGCCTTAAACCTTAAACCTACAACCCTAAACCCTAAACCCTAAACCATAAACCCTAAACCCTAAATTCTAAAAACCTAAACCTAAACTAAAGAAAACCTAAAAATAAATAAAATAAAAAAACTTGAACAAAAATAAAATAAAAAAATAAAAAAATATAAAAACCTAAACTAAAACCTAAACCTATACCTGTACCTAAACCTAAATCTAAATATAAAATAAAATAAAAACTAAAATGTAAAATAAAATAAAATAAATGAAAACCTAAACTAAGCGAAATAATAAAACAAACCTAAAAATAAAAAACCTAAGTAAAATAAATACTAAATGTAATATAAAAATAAAATGAACCTAAAATAAATAAAATAAAAACTAAATAAAAACCTAAACCTAAAATAAACTTAAAGCTAAACTAAAATAAACTAACGTAAAATAAATAAAACCTAAACCTAAAATAAACTAATCCTAAAGCCTAAACTAAATAAAATAAAATAAACTAAAAATAAACCTAAAAACTAAGCCCTAAACCTTAAAAACCTAAAAACCTAAACCTAAACTAAATGAAACCTGATAAATTAAAAAACCTAAACCAAAATAAAATAAAATAAAAACCTAACTAAAACAATAACCTAAACTAAAATAAACTAAATATAATAAAAATAATAACTAAACTAAAATAAAATAAATAAAACCTAAACTAAAACAAAAAAATAAAAAACATAAATAAAATAAAAACTAAACCTATAATAAAACTAAAATAAGCCTAAAATAAAATAAATAACCACTAAACAAAAACAAAAACCTAAAAAATAAACCTAAAAATAAATAAAAAAATATAACCTAGACCCTAAACTAAAAAAAAACTTAAACCTAAAATAAAACTAAAATAGACATAAACCTAAACTAAAATAAACAAAACCTAAACCTAAAACTAAAATAAATTAAACCTAAACCTAAACCTAAACTAAATAAAATAAAATAAATTAAAAATGAACCTAAACCTAAATTAAAAAATAATAGCTAAAAATAAACCTAAAATAAAAACCTAAAATGTAAACTTAAAAAAATAAAAATAAAATAAAAAACCTAAACCTAAAATAAACTAAACCTAAACCTAAGCCTAAATAAAATAAAATAAAATTAACTAAAAATAAATGTAAACCTAAACTAGAAAATGTAACTTAAAAAATAAACTTAAAATAAAATCTAAAAAAACCTAAATAATATATATATATATATATATATAATATATATATATATATATATATATATATATATATAATATATATATATATATATATAAATATATATATATATATATATATATATATATATATATATATATATATATATATAGATATATATAATAAAACCCTAAACCTAAACCTAAAAATAAAAAAAATAAAACCTAGACCTAAAAAATCAAATAAAAATTAAACTAAACTAAAAAATAAACATAAACCTAAACCTTAACCTAAAAAATAAACTAAAATAAAGAACCTAAACTAAAATAAATAAACCTAAAATAAATAAACAAAACTAAACAAAAAAAATAAACCTAAAAAAAATTAAATAAACTAAAATAAATAAACTAAATAATATAAATAAACATAAACCTACTTGTTTAGTTAATTTAAAAAAAAAGTAGTAAACCCTAAATCCAAAACCATAAAGACTAAACCCTAAACCCTAAACACTAAAACTAACTCTAAACCCTAAACCTACAGTCCTAAACCTTAAACCTTAAAAAAATGAAATAAAATAAAATAAAACCCTAACCTAAACCTTATACCCTAAAACAAACCCTAAACCCTAAACCCTAAACCTACAACCCTAAACCCTAAGCCTTAAGCCCTAAAACCCTAAACCCTAAACCCTAAACCTTATACCCTAAACCCTAAATCCAAAACCCTAAAACCCTAAACCCTAAACCTCAAACCCTAAATCCTAAACCCTAAACCCTAAACCATAAAATAAAAATTGTAAACCCTAAAATCTAAATCTAAATCTAAATAAAACCTAAAAAATAAAATAAATAAAACTTAAACCTAAATAAAATAAATTAAAACCTAAATTAAAACCTCAAATTTAAACCTAATAAAATAAAATAAAAATAAAAACTAAACTAAAATAAAATAAATATAAACCTAAATTAAAATAAAAAATAAAATAAGCATAAACATAAAATACTTAAATAAAATAAAACCTAAACATAAAATAAAAATAAACTAAACCTATAATAAAATAAAATAAAAATTTAACCAAAAAATAAACATAAAAATAAACAAAAAATAAAACTTAAACCTTAAACTTAAAAAAAAAAGTAAACCCGAAATAAACAAAATAAAATAAACATAAACCTAAACTAAAATAAATAAAACCTAAATCTAAACCCAAAATAAACTAAACCTAAACCCGAAACTAACAAAATAAAATAAATTAAAAATAAACATAAACCTAAACAAAAATAAATAAAATCTAAAAATAAACCTAAAATTAAAATGAAAAACCTAAATCTAAAAAAATAAAATAAATACCTAAAACTAAAAAATAAGACCTAAACCTAAAAAAAACTAAACTAACAAATAAACATAAATTTAAACCTAAATCTAAAAAATAATCTAAAATAAAAAACCAAAACAAAAAAATAAACCTAAAATAAATAAATTAAACTAAATAAAAATAAAAAATACAAAACTAAAATAAATAAAAAATCAACTTGATAAACTAAATACACATAAACCTACCAGTTTACTAGATTTTTTTCCTCAAAAAAAAACACTAAACCCTAAAACTTACCCTAACCCCTAAACCCTAAACCCTAAAAAACCCTAAACCCTAAACCCTAAACACTAAACCCTAAACTAACCCTAAACCATAAACCCTAAACACTAAGCCCTAAACCCTAAATCCTAAACCAAAAAACCATAAACCCTATACCATAAACTAACCCTAAATCTTAAACCCTAAAAAACTAACCCTAAACTATAAACGAACCCTAAACTAACCTTAAACCCTAATCAACCTAAAACCTAAACTAACTATAAACGCTAAGCTAACCCTAAACCCTAAACCCTAAACCCTAAAAGCCCTAAACCCTAAAGCCTAAACATTAAACCCTAAACACTTAACCCTAAACCCTAACCCTAAACTCTAAACCCAAAACCCTAAACTCTAAACCCAAAACCCTAAACCCTAAACTAAACCCTAATTCTTACAAACCTAAAAACCTAAGCCTAAACTAAATAAAACCTAAAATTAAAAAAAATAAAATAAAATAAAAACATAAACAAAACTTAAACCTAAACCTAAAAATAAAATAAAATAAAATAGATAAAAATATACTAAAATAAAATAAATAAAAGCCTAAACTAAACTAAAATAAATAAAATAAACCTAACAATAAAAAACCTAAATGAAATAAAAACTAAACATAAAATTAAAAAAAAAACCTTAAACAAAATAAAATAAAATTAAAAAACTTAAACCTAAAAAAATAACCTAAAATGAAGAAAACCTAAAGCCTAAACAAAACCAAAATAAAAATAAAATTAACCAAAACCTAAACTAAAATAAACTATTATAAAATAAATAAAACCTAAACCTAAAATAAACTAAATCTAATCCTAAATGAAATGTAAATAAAATAAAATAAATTAAAATCAAACCAAAACCTAAACTAAAAAATATAACCTAAAAATAAACCTAAAATAAAAACCTAAAACCTAAACCTAAATAAATAAAATAAAAACCTAAACCTAAACTAAATAATAAATAATAAAACCTAAACCTAGAAAATAAAATATAAATAAAACTCAACTAAAAAGTAAACCTAAGCCTAAACCAAATCCTAAAAAATAAATAAACCAAAAATAAATATACTAAACTTTATAAAAAATTGAAAATTAAAATTAAAAATTTAAATTAACTAAAATAAATAAAAGATAAACTAAATAAGGATAAACCAACCGGTTTACATAATTTAAAAAAAACCATAAACCCTAAATGCTAAACCTTAAATTGAAACCCTAAACCCTAAACCCTAAACCCTAAAAGCATAAACCCTAAAACCCTAATTAAACCCTAAACCTAAACCCCAAACTAAACCAAAACCCAAAACCTAAAAAACCTAAACCTGTAACCTAAACCCTAAGAAACCTAAATGGGCGGAACCAAACCAGATTGCTGGAGGCAAGATATTCATAAAGGTTTGGATATGAAGGTGACAATAATGGAAAAGTAGGAAAATGAAACCCATGTAAAAGATGAATAAACAAGAACCCTCAAAGAATCATGGTTGATGATATGTTGTTCATGGAACTATATATTCATAGTAGAGATGGGTCTAGTTATCTAGAGTTTTTGATTTTCTCTATTCATGCTCTTTTTTGATCTATGTCATCGCTTGTGTCTTAGAAAACTTGGTGTATTACTTGGTTGATGAAATCGGTAAGAAGAAATGTTGAATTTGAATTTGTTCTCTATTAAAACAAATCAAAAACTCAAAACTCAAAACTAAAACCTAAATCCTTAACCCTAAGACCTAAACCATAAACCATAAAACCTAAACTCTAAATCCTAAACCCTAAACTCTAAACCTAAAACCTAAAAGAACCCTTAAACTCTAAACCTTAAACCCCAAACCCTAAACCATAAACTAACCCTAAACCCTAAACCCTAAACCTTAAACACTAAAAAGCTAATAACCTAAACCTAAACTAAATAATTTGACGTGTTTACATTGATTGTTTGACGTGTTTACATGGATCACCCCTCATCGGAGGATGACCCCTCCTAACCAAGGTGGCCCCTATATTTAATTATAACAATAACTATTTGTCAAGATGATATTTGTCTACAAATGCCCACTTACACCAAGTTATAAAATAAGAAAGATTTTATTAATATATAAAAGAACTTACATAATTAGAGACCAGCATAAGACTATAAGGAAGGAAGCACACTAGAGAAGAGGGAAGAATTGAAGAAAAGAAGAGAAGGAAACTAAGCACACTGATACAAATGACAAAGCATCCTTATATAGAGGAAAGCACCCAAAGCATAAAACTTTACTTAAACATTAAGTAAAGGTAAAATAAAAGAAGGCTGGAATAGTCTTTAGCGTAGTGGCAGTAATAATGCTAAGTGATGGGCACTTTAAAGCTATAAAGTGACACCAATAATGCTTAATAGGAATAATGCAAGAGTAACTGAATTATTGAGTGGCAGCAATAATGCTGAGTGGTGGGCACTTTAGATCGATAAGAAGAAATGTTTAGTATGTTGAAAGCTTGGCTTATTCTAATTAAAGAATTGAGATGCAATGGTACACTCTCACCCAAGAATGTGAGCATATGTTGACTCTTTTAGACCTAATGGGCTATCAGTTAACACCACCTACACTCTAAAATCATGTGGACAAGTCTCATATAAATACAAGATTGCTAAGCTATTATGAACTAAGAAGGGAATAAGATCATAAACTCACTCCCTAGTATTCTAAGATCATGATTAGTATGAATAATGCTTCTAACTAATGCATATAAAATATCAATTTTATAAATTTTAGACTCACATTTTAACTAGGCTTTTGTAGATAAGCATGGCAACATGCATGATGAAATGAAGTTATTGGCCAAATTAATGAGAGTGGTGTTCTTCACTCTAGGGTGGCTACCCACGATAGCCAGACTCTTTCCCTTATTATGTGATGGGTGATGATTCTCATTTTAAGGAAAAAAATGAAGATGGCATATGAATGCACAACACAAACCTAAAGTTCCTAAATATTTTATTGGTTTATCCTAAAGATTTAAAATGAGATTATGAGTTACATTAATTACATAATTGAAGTTTATTAATTAAGTTTGGATAGAAAATTTAAGTCCTAAGAGCCTATTGAATCCAAGCTAACATAGAACAATGATTCACAAAAAAAAAAGCTTTGAAAAATTATGTCATTTCTATTGCACAATCAATGTAAACATGTCAAACATATCAAAATATTTTAATAAAGAGGTGAGCTCTATTTTGGTAGAGCCTTGCAAATTGATCAAGCAACTGTAGCCAAATCCAGGCTGTCGATTGCTCGGATCCTTGTTAAAATTGATGTAACAAAGAAATTTTCTAAGGAGGTGTGGATTGGATCAGAAAAATATGGATATTTCCATTAGGTAGAGTTTCAAAACTTCCCTGCTTTCTGCAATCATTGCAAAACTCATGGCCATGATGTATCGTAATGTTTTGTTGCTCATCAACATCTTCAGAAGAAAGTGGTTACAGATCTTAAGGTTGTTGGAAAAATTGGAGATTTAAAAAGTGATAAAAGAAATTCTACTTTAAATGAAAGCAATAATGGTGTTGTGAATGAAATTGTTGATGTTTCTAATGATGTTCTTAATGTTTCTAATGTTGTTCCCAATGTAAGTGGTAGTGATAAGCTTGTTAAAAATGCTTCTATAACTATTTTGGAGAGTAATCGGGTTTTGACAGATATTATTTTTGATATTCCTAAAAATTTACAAATGGATGATTTTCCTATTTGAGTTTCTGATTCTAAGGAGATTTGTGATAAAGTTGCTGAAAGTATTATAGAAAATGTAACTCTTATTTCACTTCATAAATCTTTAAAAGAAAATCTTATTTTATCTTCTTTGAATTTAGGTAAGAATGATGGTATGGAGCTTATTGATAACGTGCAGCTAAGTGTTTTTTTGCTTAATACATATGTTTTTGCCCTTTCTTTAACTATTATTCTGGATGGTATTTTGCGTAGTAATAATTATCATTTAATGGAGAAACAAGATTTATCTTATTGTCAAATGGGATCTTCTCCTAAATCTATTGTAAATAATGATGACAAAAATTATTCTAATGATCAATCCATGGAGAATGAGACCAATTTTCAAAAAAAAAAAATTCTGAAAGGAAAAAATATTTTAAAGTTTATACTCCTAGAGTCTCTAGATATACTCAATCTTTTTCATCTTCTTTTCCTAATAAAAATTAATGATTAATTTTCTTATTTGGAATGTGAGGGGCATTTGAACTCTTGCTATTAGAAATAGAATTAGAAATATTTGTAGAATTTCTAATGTTGGTTTCTTGGTTATTCTTGAACCTCTCATTTTTTCTTCTAAAATAATGCATTCAGCTAGAATGATTGGTTTTAGAAATTTTTATTTCAATAGCAATAATAAGATTTGATTATTTTGGAATAATTCTCTTTCTATTAATGTTATTAATGATTTTCATCAGGTTATTAATGTGGATATTTTCATTTGGTTATTATCATGCTTTTGGCTCTTTTCTTTATGATGCTTGTAATAAGTTAGAGAGGAGATTTCCTTGGGATCAATTATCTAATTTTGCTTCTGTTGTTAATACTTCTTGGATTATTGGTGGGGATTTCAATAATGTCCTTTCTTTGAGTGAAAAGAAAGGGGGTTCTTTGCTGAATTTACATTCAATGAAAGATTTTGCAAATATGATTTTGGATTATTATTTTTATGATGTTGGTTTTATTTATTCTCAATTTACTCAGAATAATCATAGATTATTGCAACAGTTGGATCGTGCATTATTAAATAATTATTGCTAAAATCGTTGGCCTTTAACTTTGGTGGAGCATCATGCTCATCTTTTAGTTTCTATTAAGGATATTGTTCATAATAATAATGTCATTCAAAATTTTTTTTTTCAAAATATGTGGTTACAAGATAAAGTTTTTCTTGATGTTATTGCTTATAATTGGTGTGCTCCTCTTTCTCTTGATGATTCTGCATTTGGTATGATGAGATTTTATCTTAAGCTTAAAAGGCTTAAGCATAATATCACTTGGTGGAACAGAAACTGCTTTTAAAATCTTATTAATAATATCAAGAATATGGAAAAGAGGTGAAATATTTGGAAGAACTTGTTATTAATGATTCTTCTTTCTATTTTAATCTTGTTGAAGCTAAAGATATTGGATTTAGAGGTGACTTATTGGAGAAAAAAATGCTACCTCTAAGCATCTTTCTCAGGGGGAAAGAAACACTAAATATTTTCATGCTTTGGTAATGAAAAGGAGAGTTCTTGGTCACATTCATAAAATCAAGAACATTGATGGTTCTTTGCTTATCAAAAAAGAAGATATATTTTCATCTCCTCTTAATTATTTTAAATATCTTTTAAATAAAAATTGTCAACATGAGCATTTATCCAATCCCTCTATCATCCCTTCTATTATGTCTACTGAGGATAATGAGTGCTTGGTTGCTCCTCCTTCTGATCAAAATTTTTTTAGCATTCTTAAATGTATGAATGTTGATTCTATTGCAGGGTCAGATGGTTACACTACTTTATTCTTTCAAAAAGCTTGGTTTATTATTAAAATTAATCTTGTTAATGCTGTTAAGGATTTTTTTCAAGGGAATTCTATTCCTAAATATTTTGCTAGCACTTCTATTATTCTTATTCCTTAGAAGGATAATCCTGACTTTTGGAATGACTTTAGACTTATTAGTCTGTGTACTTTTTTCAACAAATTGATTTCTCAAATTTTGACTAATAGGCTTAGTAAGTTTTTTCCTAAGATTATCTCTCCTAATCTAACTGGCTTTGTGAAAGTTAGAACTATTTTGGATAACATCTTGCTTACTCAAGAATTGATTCTTGATTTGAATGATAAAACTAGAGGTGGAAATTTACTTTTTAAGCTTGACTTCACCAATGCTTATAATAACATTTCTTGGGATTTTCTTAATAGCATTCTTACTTTATTTGGTTTTTCTAATCATTTCATTTCTATGGTTAACAATATAATTAGAAATGTTTGGTTTTCATTAGTTATCAATGGTGAAAACTTTGGTTTGTTTAGTTCCTCTCAAGGTATAAGACAAGGAACCCTCTTTCTTTATTGCTTTTTATTATTGTCATTGAATACTTGTCTCGTTGGCTTAATCTATTCTTTTTGAGAAGAATTCTAGTATGTATTTCAAGAATCTTGGTGGTTTGGCTATCTCTCACTTATACTTTCCTAATGATTTCATAATTTTTTGTAATGGCTCCTTACATTATGTTAAAAAGTTTAAGGATTTTTTAAATAAATTTGAAAAAGAATATGGCCTTTTGATTAGTACTCATAAAAGTTATCTTATCACTTCTACTTCTATTTTTGTTCATAGAATTAATAAAAAAAAAAGATATCACTAGTTTTTTTCATCAAATCTTTCTATTAAATATTTAGGTGAATGGAATTTCTCTCTTTTAAATGATTTGATTCCTGATTTCATTAGTAATGACATAATTAATATTCTTATTAATGTTAATTTTCTAGATCAAATTCTTTTCAAAATTTCTAGTAATGGAGAATTTTCTTTTAAAGATACTTGGCACTATATTAGAGTTAAAAAAAATTCTCTTCTCTTTTTTTTCCTTAAAATTTGGAGTAATATTATTCCTACTTATTATTCTATTCTTGTGTGGAGAATTTTAAGAGATTATATTGTTATTGATTCTTTACTTTTGAGCAAAGGTTTTTATCCACCCTCTAAATGCATGTGTTGCTATCATATTGAGAATGTTAGTCATGGTTTTTGTTAATGGTGCCATTACCTCTAAAGTATGGGGTTGGCAAGAAAATTTATTTAAATTAAGTTGTTTTAATGGTAATTTAACTTTAATGCAACTTCTTGACACTTATTTCCCTAATATTGTTAAAGGACATATCAAAATTATGGTGGTTATTACTTTGATTTGGTTTATTTGGCTTTACATAAATGATGCTAAGCATCATAATGTGCTTATGAATCATAAGAGGATTATTGCAAGGACTAACGATAAGATATTTTTTCTTTACATAAGGCTTCTCTTCTTAGTGGTACTAATTTTAGAGGTTGCAAGTTTCTTGCCTCTAAATTGGGTATCAGTTTTACTTATTATGCTTCGTCTCTGGATTATAAAATTATTCATTGAATTAAGCCTCTTAATTATTGTATTAAAATTAATATTGATGGATCTATTGCATAAAACAAGTCAGGTTGTGGTGGTATTTTTAGAAATAATCTTGGAAATATTATCTTGGCTTTTTCCACTCCTCTCTCTTCTAATTCTCTTATTTTTGCTGAATTAATGGTTGTTTATCATGCTCTTAATCTTTATTTATATAGAAATTTTTTTACTATTTGGTTGGAATCTAATACTAAGATGGTTGTTACTATGATCAATTCTAACCATAAGAGTAATGTTGAGCTTTTTTATTTATATAGAAAAATGAAAGCAATTATATCTAAACTTTGTTTTAAAATTACACATATTTTAAGAGAAGGTAACACTTGTGTTGATTTCTTAGCTAGTTTATGTTGTAATCTCTATGATTTTACTTTGTTTACCAAGGAAAATATTTATAAGAAATTAAAAGGGCTGACTAATTTAGACAAATCTAATTTTCCTTATGCTAGATTTTCATAGATGTTTTTTCTTGCTTTTCTATTCGTGGTTTTCTGGGGGCTTTTGTTTGGGAGCTTCTGGTAGTTTTGGTTTGTTCAGTTGCTATTGGCTCCTGTTCTTTCTTGGGAACTTTCTGTTCTTATTTTATTCTTGTATTTTATAGGTTGAAATGCTAGCTTCTGCTATTTTAGTTATCAAGCTGTTGTTGATTGATGCTCTTACTTTTATTGTGGTATCTCTTGTGGGTTTATTTTTTTGCTTTTGGTTGGTTGGTTGGCTTTCTTTGGGGGCTTTGGGGTTGGTCTCCTTGAGCTTCTTCGGTTTGGATTCCTTCTCTAGATATGATGTTGATTGTGCATCTCTTCCTTCTATTTTCTTTTAGGTGCTTTAGTTTTGGGTATCTACTTTCCTTTTTGGTGGTAGTGTTGTTACTTATTTTGGTTGGTGGTTGTTATGGTCTTTTCTGGTTTCTTTAGTCTGGTTGGAGTTGTTGAGCTTTCTTGTTGCTTCTCTTCATCCCCCTTTGCTTCTATTTTTGGTATTTCCTCATTGGTTAGTGACTTTGTTTCTTTCTCCTACTACTTCTGAGTGGTTGGATGGTTGTGCTAGCTTGGAATTTTTTCTTTGTTGGCTTAGTTTTTTCTACTATTACCTGATTTGGTTGGTGGCTCTATTGATGTTCTTCCTTTTTTGGTGGCTAGTTCTAAATCTTTGTTGGTTATGGGTATTTGCTCAGGTGCCTTTGTGAGGTTTGTTGGCTATTATGGCTAGGATGTTTACTCTTTTTTATTAGTTGTTAGCATTTTTTGTGATTGTAACCCTCCTTTCGGAGTTTTTCTACTCAAAATTTTTGTTGCCCCTTCAAAAGTTTGTAACTGATCCTGAGCCTTTTCTTTGGCTTTTCTTTCCTTTCTCTTTATGTCTGTTTATTTTCTTCTAATTGTGCTTATCTCCGCTTTAGTTTTTTTTCTACAGGTTTCTTTCAATTGTTCTTGGGTCTATTCAGGTGCTATGCTAACCTACTCATGGATTCTATACTGTGGCTATTCTTTTCTTAGTTTTCTTTTTGGCTTTTTAGTTTCTTTATATTAGTTAGAGGCTTTTTTCTCTTTAGGTATTTCTGTAGCTCTTTAAGAAGTAGTCTTTGAGATTTATCCCCTTTAAGGACATTGTATCCTTCTCTTATGGTAAGAAAAATTCCAATTTTTACCAAAAAAAATCCTAAACCCAAAACCCTAAAAACCCTAAAGCCTAAAGCTTAAACCATAACCCTAAACCCTAACCCTAAACCCTAAATCATAAGACCCTAAACCCTAAAACAATAAACCTTAAACCCTAAACCCTAAACACTAAACCCTAAACCATTAAAACCTAAAAACCTAAACCTAAATGAAATAAAACCTAAAATTAAAATAAAAAAAAACCTAAACTTAAATAAAATAAAATAAAAACCTAAACTAGAACCTAAACCTAAACCTAGAAAAAATTTAAAAAAAATAAAAATAAATTTACATAAAATAAATAAAAACCTAAACCAAACAAAAAAAATAAAATAAACCTAAGAATAAAAAACCTAAATAAAATAAAAGCTAAAAATAAAATAAAAATAAAATACACCTAAAATAAAACAAAATAAAATTTAAATAAATACCTAAACCTAAAAAATAAACTTAAGAATAAATAAAAAATAAAACCTAAACCTAAACTAAAAAAACTTAAACCTAAAATAAAAATAAAATAAGCAAAATAAAATAAACCTATACCTAAACTATAATAAACTAAACTAAAATAAATAAAACCTAAACCTATACCTAAAATAAACTAAATAAAATAAACTAAAAATAAACCTAAACATAAACTAAAAAATAAAACCTAAAAATAAACCTAAAATAAAAAATTAAAACATAAACCTAAAAAAATAAAATAAAATTGTAAACCTAAACCTAAAAATAAAAAATAAAACCTAAACCTAAACCTAAACTTAAAAAAACTAAAATAAAAAACATAAACTAAAATAAAAAAAACATAAAATGAACAAACTAAACTAAATAAAAAAAAAATAAACCTAAGTAAAAATAAAAAATAATGTAAACTAAAATAAATAAATAAAATAAACTAAATATACTAAATAAACCTAAACCTTCCGGTTTACTTTTTTTACTTCTTTTTAAAAAAATCTTAAACTCTAAACCCTAAACCCTAAACCTTAAACCTGTAACCCTAAACCTGCAACCCTAACCCTAAACCCTAAACCCTAAAAGCATAAACCCTAAAACCCTAAACCCTAAACCCTAAACCTGAAACCATAAACCCTAACCCTAAACCCTAAATCTTAAACCACAAACCCTAAACCTAAACTTAAAGTAACTAAATAGACTAAAAAATAAACTTAAACCCCAAAACATAATAAACCTAAACACTAAGAATAGGCAAAACCTTGGTAACAAGTACATCATCATCAACCAGGCTCAATCTAGATCTGGTTAGTGGATATGGAGGTGGTGGTCGGAGTAGTGGTGGTTAAGGAAGCAAGAGGAGCGACATAGGTTAAAGTCATGGTTATGGTAGAGGGAGAGATTAGGGATATTATGGTGGATTCTGCTACTTGAGAGGCTAGCATGGTTATGGTGGGAACCAAAGAAATTGAAGAAATGTTGATCGAATATGCAGCTTATGAAGCTGTATCTTTATAGTAGAGACAATTCTTGATATATAGGGTTTTTGATTTGCTCTATGTGTGCTCATTTTTTATCTATGTCACCACTTCTGTCGTAGAAAACTTAGTGTATTTCTTGGTTTATGAAATTTAAAAGAAGAGATGTTGAATCTAAATTTGTTATCTGTTATAAAAAAACCAAAAACCCTAAACCCTAAATTAAAACTTAAACCCTAAACTTAAAACCTAAACTCTAAACCCTAAAATCCTTAAAACTTAAACCCTAAACCATAAACCTAAACCCTAAAACTCTAAGCCCTAAACCCTAAAAACCTAAACCTGTATACCTAAACCCTAAACCCTAAACCCTAAACCCTAAACCTTAAACCATAACCCTAACCCTAAACTTGAAATTTTAAACCCTAAACCCTAAAACCCTAAACCCTAAGCTCTAAACTAAGCCTAAAACCTAAACCCTAAACCTTAAAAACCATAAACCCTAAAGCGTAATCCCTAAAGCCTAAAAATTAAACTAACCCTAAACCCTAAACCCTAAACCCTTAAGAACCTAAACCTTAAAGCCTAAACACTAAACCCTAAATCCTAAACCCTAACCCTAACT
This sequence comes from Cymbidium sinense, assembly GCA_021442155.1. Lineage (NCBI taxonomy): Eukaryota > Viridiplantae > Streptophyta > Magnoliopsida > Asparagales > Orchidaceae > Cymbidium > Cymbidium sinense. Next base: position 45,591,530 of record CM038216.1, read on the forward strand.
CTAACCCTAACCCCTAACCCCAAAACTTAACCCTAACTCTAACCTTAACTCGAACCCTAACTCTAACTCCCTAACCCTAGCCTTAACCCTAACCCTAAAGTGCTCTCTTCTCTCTAGTGATTTTCACATGCTTCTTGGTGGTGCATCCCCGTCTAGGGATCTCTGTGATTTTGGCTTCAGTTTTGATCAAATTTAAAGGCTTGAACTACATCTAACTGATTACGTCATGCTTCATCCTTAATCATGGATGCGATGAGTTCGATTGATATGGCTCGACCTCAAATTTTGGATGCTTCAACTAGGGCATCCGATATTTTTGGGATCGATGACCCAAATGCTACAAATTCAACTAAATCATTTAAGGAAGTGCTCTATAGTAAGGCTTCTCAAACTATTGAGTTGCTTAATCTCATTTTGACTTATTTTCATGGTTTGCTAGCCATTATGTACTCTGATGTGGATGTGGAATTGTTGGGGAAACTATTTTAATTCTCTCTTGTCAAAACTTTGCTTTACGTCATCCAAATTTGGATAAAATCTGCACTTTTTTCATCATATTCATCTTACCCTTGGCATATTCTGATTCAACTTTCTAATGATCTAGATTATTCACATGTTTTTGGTGCATCATTCTTACTTCATCTTTAATTGTCAAATGCGCTTACTAAAGTGGTCACCTTTTTTTGACATTAAGGAGGAATCTCTTATTATCCTTATGTGGTTATATCTTCCTAATATGCACATTCATTTTGTTACAAATCAAGTGCTTTTTGCTGTTGGGGCTAATTTTGGTCAGCCTTTACAACTCGACTAAGTGAGCACTGAGTGACCTCGCTTTTCTATGGCTTGGATCCTAGTGGAACTAGACATACCTAAAAAATTTCTTAAAGAAGTTTGGATTGGATCTGAAAAATACTGGTACTCACAAAAGGTTGAATTGAAGAATCTTTCAATTTTTTTTCTAACTGTAAAATTCATGGACATGAAAATTTTGATTGCTTTGCTCTCCATCCTCATTTAAAAAAGACAAATCGACCAAAAGAAAATCTTATTCCTAGTCTTAAGCCAATGCCTACATATGTTCAAAAATCAGCCTCGGATCTTAAGTATGGTATGAAGGCTGGTATTGAGGTTGATTCCTTGAATATCCGGGCCATTCTTATTGAACCAATTTTGGATCCTACTATTGCTATGGCTTTAGCTGATTTTCAAAGTAGGAAGGATGATTTACCTCTTACCTCTTCTTTAAATTTGAAAATTTCTAATGTGGAGAATAATAAATTTTCATGATTATTGGATGATGATTTTGTTTCCTCTAATTCTATCCCTACTTTTATGCTGGCTTTGATCGATGAAAATTAAGTTTTCAATGAGGATTTAAATTATGTCAACCAAGCTAAAAATAAATCTGATCTGGATTTAACTGTTTACGCTTTTAGTGGTACTAAATCATCACCATCTCTCATTTTTAATCTTGATATTCATGTTAATCCTACTTTTCAACTTAATTTGGATTTGGAAGAGGGTGAACTCCCCTCTAAACACTTGGAGAAGTCTCCTAAATTGGTGACCAATGTTACTAAATATTACTCGAATGATGACTCTAGGGGAAAGAAATGGTTTTTAAACTTATCATGCCATAAAGAAAAAAAATGTTAAAAATTACCCTTTCAAACTGTCTAAAAACACTAGATCTGGTACAACCTCTCGTTCCTCTCTTAATTAACCTTTTATTTTTCACTTTTTATTTTTATTATGTTTAACTTTCTTGTTGGCAATGTTATAGGGATTGGTACCCACTCTATTCGCAATCATATTAGAAATCTTTATCGCATTCATAATATTTCATTACTCATTATTTTGGAACCTCTTATTCATGCTACTCATGGTTGTTAACAAAGCTAATGATATTTCTTTAAGCAAAGGAGTTTTTAATATTTATATTAAAGTTGATGCTCTTCTTTTACTTGATATGCTCAATAATAATAATATAAGAAATGTTGACTTATTTTATCTTCTTAATCACACTAAAAGTTTCTTTCTCAAGTTTGCTACATAATTTTTCGCATTCTTTGTGATGGTAATGCTTGTGTTGATTTCTTGGCTAGTTTGGGAGGGGAATTAAATGAGCTCACTTTATTTGATAACCATAGCCTACCTAAGCATCTGCATTGTCTAGTCAATCTAGATAACACTGGACTGCCTTAAATTAGTTTTTAACCTTCTACTCTTTTGTTGATCTTTTGCTATGGTGGTTTTAATCAATCTATTTTTTGTTGTTTTTTTTGTGCTCCCCTCACTAGGAAGTGGTTCTTGCTAAGTTTATTTCCATACTTAAATGCCCTTCCTCTTTACCCCATTCTATACTTGTCTGACCTTTTTTTGGGTCTTAGTGGTGCTGGTTTTAATTAGTTTCCCTATTCTCTGAGCCAAGTGGTTTTCTTTCTGTGGCTCATGCTTCAGGTTCCGGGGTTTGGACAGATTGCACTTTAACCAATGAATGTTGAGTTTTCCTCTAGTTTTGGCTAGTTGTGGACTTTTTCAAATTAGATTTGTGGATGTTATGTTTGGTTTTGTTGGTTAGTGCTATTTGTTTCTTTCTTCTACCTGGCTATTTTTGGTTGTTATGTTTTAATGGATGTTGTTGGCCTCTTGTAGTTTGGCTTAATTTTAGGTTTTTTTGGTGGTTTGTGTTAGCTGTTATGCGGTTTCTGTTAGTTGGTTCCATTTGCATTGTGAATTGGAGTTAGCTGCTTTAACCAATGAATGTTGAGTTTTCCTCTAGTTTTGGCTAGTTGTGGACTTTTTCAAATTAGATTTGTGGATGTTATGGTTGGTTTTGTTGGTTAGTGCTATTTGTTTTCTTCTTTCCATTTTTGGTTGTTATGTTTTAATGGATGTTGTTGGCCTCTTTTAGTTTGGCTTAATTTTAGGTTTTTTTGGTGGTTTGTGTTAGCTGTTATGCGGTTTCTGTTAGTTGGTTCCATTTGCATTGTGAATTGGAGTTAGCTGTTATGTGGTTGTTGTCTCCCCATTTTCTGCTTTGTAGTGACCATCTACTCTTTGAGATTTGGAAGGGGTTTTTTTTTGCCTCTGGCCTTGTTCCTTTGCTTATAATTTTGCTGCTTGTGGTTGGGTGGTCCTCCTTGGCCTTTTCTAGTTTGGTTGGTGACTACATTTTTTATTTCTTAGTTATTTTGGAGATCTCCAGGTGGGTTGTGGCTTTGTCAGCTGTTGTTCTTTTCCCTCATTTTAGTCTCTATATTGGCTCTATATGCTAGTTTTTTTGTTGGCTGACTGGGCTGGTTGGATATTATGGCTGGCTAGGTTAATTATCTGTGTAGAAGTGTTGGTTATGTTTGATGGTTTGTTTAGGTGCCTTTGGTTGGATTTTTGGTATGCTCCTAGGTTGGTTATCCTCTCTTGGGTGCAGTTGTTTTTCTTTTATTTTTGCTTACTGATTTTGGTGTCGATTTTCCTACTGCTCATCCTATTGGCTGCTAGATTGGGTGGTTTTATTGGCTATTTTGTTGGTGGACGATATGAGCTCTTGTGGTTTTTTTGGTCTTATTTTAGGGCTTGTTATTGGCGTTTGGCTACTTGAGGGGTTTTTGGTGGCTGTTGTCTTGCCTTGGATGCTTATGTAGTGGCTTGGTGTTTTGGGATTTATGTTGGTTATTGGTATTGACTCACTTTGGTTTAGTTGGCTCTCTTTATTTTATGATATTTTCCTCTTGCTTCATGATGGTGAATTTTCTTTCCTTTTGGCTGCCGTGGTGGTGATTTTGAATGTAATTTCTAGATGACCTCTTGGTCTCTCTATGTTATGGCTTTCCTCTCTATGGTGATATTTATCTTCTACTATTTTGTGATATGGGTGGAGGTTTTGTCCTTAGATTTGGATTTCTAGTGCTCTAGCGATAGTTGTGGGTTATTCATGACCACTGACCCTGCTGTGCCTTCTAGGATGCTGGGTTTATGTGTTTGGTATATTGTGGGTTTTGGTTGGTGGGTTAGGTGCTGTCTGGCTGCTAGCTCACTATTTTTCTCTATTTTTTGGGACAAGAATTGGAACACTATGGATTGTTTTGCCTTGGATGGTTGCTTATATCAAGTATGTTGGCTATGATGGCCTTGATGTTTCCCCATATCTTCTCTCTGGTTGGTAACATGCATATGATTCTAACCCTTCTCATAAAGTTTGGATGCTCATATGTATTGTTGACCCTTGAGATGACCTTAACTGAGCCCAAGCCCTCTCTTTCTCAACTCTTTCTAAATTGTTTACTTTATCATTCTTCTTTGAACTATGACCATTTCCTCTGTAGTGTTTTGCAAATTTCTTTTGCAGGTTGGAACTTCACAGATGGAATGATCTTTACGCAACCAACTCAAGAATTGTTGATGTGGAGCTTGCTTATCTTACCTTCTCAAAGGGATCATGAGCTATTGTTGACTATTCCTTTTACTATTTTCTTAAGTTTTATTAATCCTTTTTGTGTCTTTTATCATTTACTTTCATGCTATTGCTTTTGATCTTTTATTTTTTTTATTGTACTTAGATAGGGGTTTAGCTATTTAGGTTTCTTGTAGCTCTATGAGCAGTAGAAATTTGATCTTTACCCCTTTTAAGAACATTGTATACTTTATTTTTATGGTAATAAAATTCTAACTTTCCCTAAAAAAAAGCTAAACCCTAAGAGTGGGTAGAACCTTGATGGTAGGAACATCACCGTCAACTAGGCTCAGTCTAGATCTGGTGGTGGAGGCGAAGGCGGAGGTGGCGATTATCACAGTGGTGGTGGTGGATCTAGAGGTGCTAGTGGATATGGAGGAGGTGGTCGGAGCAGTGGTGGATATGGAGGTGGGAGGAGCGAAGGATGTTACAGTCGTGGCGGTGACTGAGGGAGAGATCGAGGAAATGATGGTGAATCCCGCTACTCGAGAGGCCTAGGTGGTTCTGATGGGAACTAGAGAAACTGAAGAATGGTCGATCTAATCTACTACTTATGGAACAACGTCTTGATAGTAAAGACGGTTCTATTTATCCATGGTATTTTATTTGCTCTATGCCTCCTCATTTTTTTTATTTATGCTATCACTTGTGTCTTAGAAAACATGGTTGATGCTATCCAAAAGAGGAAATGTTGAATTTGAATTTGTTCTATATTTAAAAACAAAACCAAAAACCCTAAACCCCAAATAAAAACTTGAACCCTAAACCAAAAACCTAAACCCTATACCCTAAACCCTAAACCCTAAACCCTAAACCCTAAACACTAAACCTTAAAACCCTAAACCCTAAACTCTAAACCCTAAACCCTAAAACCTAAACCCTAAATCTTAAACCCTAAAGACTAAACCCTAAACTCCAAACCCTAAACCCTAAAACCTAAACCCTAAACTAAACCTAAACCCTAAAGCCTCACCTTAAACCCTAAAAAGAAAAAAAAACTAAACCTAAACTAAATAAAACCTTAAAATAAAATAAATAAATAAATCTAAACAAAAATAAAATAAAAACATAAATTAGAACCTAAACCTAAACCTAAACTTAAACTTAAACCTAAAATGAAAATAAAATAAAAAATAACAAATAAACTAAAATAAAATAAATAAAAACCTAAACTAAACTAAAACATAAAAATCCTAAATAAAATAAAATGAAACCTAAAATAAAATTAAAATAAACCTAAAATATAATAAAATTAAAACCTAAACCTAAAAAATAAACTAAAAAATAAAACCAAAACCCTAAACTAAAAAAAAAACCTAAACCTAAAATAAAAATAAAATAAATCTAAAGCTAAACTAAAATAAACTAAACTAAGATAAATAAAACATAAACCTAAACCTAAATTAAACTAAACGTAAACCTAAATCTGAACTAAATAAAATAAGATCAACTAGAAATAAACCTATACCTAAACTAAAAAATTAAACCTAAAACATAAACCTAAAAAAAATAAAATAAAAACCTAAACCTAAAAATAAAAATAGAATTAAACCTTAAAATTTAAATAAAAATCAAACTAAACTAAAAGTTAAACATAAACCTAAACCTAAAAAATACAAATCTAAACTAAAATAACCAAACCTAAAATAAATATACTAAACTATATTAAAAAAGTAAACAAAAATTAAAATAAAAATAAAAATAAATTAAAATAGAAAATAATATAAATATACTTAAACCTACCATGTTACTTAATTTTTTAAAAAATAAAAATAAAAAAAAAATAAAAAAACCCTAACTATAAGCCCTAAATCCTAAACACTAAACCGTAAACTTACAACCCTAAATACTAAACCCTAAAACTTAAAACACTAAACCATAAACCTTAAACCCTATACCATAGTACCTAAACAATAAAAAAACCTAAACCCTAATCCTTAAAAACCTAAAAACCTAAACCTAAACTAAATAAAACATAAAAATAAAATAAATAAAAAACCTAAACCTAAATAAAATAAAATAAAAACCTAAACTAAATCCTAAGCATAAACCTAAACCTAAACATAAAAATAATATAAATTAATAAATAAGAACTAAAATAAAATGAAGAAAGACCTAAACTAAACTAAAAAATAAAATAAACTTAAAAATAAAAAATAGAAATAAAATAAAACTCAATATAAAATAAAAATATAATAAACTTAAAATAAAATAAAAACCTAAACGTAAAAAATAAACTTAAAAATAAAATCTAAAAATAAATAAAAAATAAAACCTAAACCCTAAACTAAAAAAATTGTAAACCTAAAATAAATAAAATAAAATAAACCTAAACCTAAACTTAAATAAATTAAAGAAAATAAATAAAACCTAAACCAAAACCTAAAATAAACTAAACCCAAACCCTAAACTAAATAAAATCAAATAAACTAAAAATAAACCTAAACTAAAAAATAAAACCTAAAAATAGATCTAAAATAAAATCCTAAAACCTAAACCTAAACAAATAAAATCGAAACTTAAACCTAAACCTAAAAAATAAAAAGTAAAACCTAAACGTGAAAAATAAAATAAAAAAAACTAAACTGAAAAATAAACATAAATTTAAACCTAAAAATAAAAAATAAACTAAAATAAAAAACCTAAACTAAAATAAATAAAATAAACTAAATAAAAATAAAAAATATACCTAAAAAAATTAAAAAAATAAAATAAACTAAAATATATAAAAAAATTAAATAAACCTAAACCTACCGGTTTACTTGATTATATAAAAAAACCCGTAAACCCTAAACCCTATACCCTGAACCCTAAATCCTAAACTTTAAAACTAACCCTAATGGGCTTAGTTACCCATGTGTATTTGCTAAGTCTAAATTATAAATACAACTACTTGGGGTTATATGTATATTTAGCTAACCTCTATTTTGTAGGTGTACTTAGATTTCTTTTCCCACATAAATGTATGTTTTGCAATAGGAATTAGGATTAGTGCTATGGGGGATTACAATGAGCAGGAGCTAGAAGGCTTTGTCCTTGGGTGCCTTATGATGGATTTGAAGCAAGAACCTTCCAAATCAAAGAAGGAGGCACATCAGAAATGGAGATATAAAGAAAGAAGACTCCCATAGCATTTAATGTAAATATAATTTTTCATCTTTTCTCTCTTCAGGTTGTATGACAGTACCCAACCACGTCAGCCTTTTATTTTTTTAGAATAGTTTATATAATTATTTGATGTTATGTTTACATTGTGCATTAGGATGGCATGCTTTTCATAGTTTCTTAAATGATTAGTGCTTTAACGTGTGGCTTGGATATGGTTAGGCTCTTAGGATTAAAAATAACTTTTCTACCCAACTAATCTCTCATAACTAAATTTTAAACAACTCATAGACTCAACATAATGCCTAAGACATAAATAAAATAATTAAAAGATTTAGAAATCTTTTGGCTGTATGGTTGTATGTTTCACATCATGCATGCATATTCTTTCTCTCTTGAACATAAAGGAGCTCCATCCTTGCACGATAAAGAAATGCTTGACCTGTGAGGGCACCCCTTGTGGTGGAGAACACCTTCTTCTAGCTGATTTGACCCATAACCTATTTCATCATGCATTTTGCCAAATGTAATCATAAAGCCTCTGTCAAAATGGTGTGTCTAAAATAAAATAAAATTTGAAATGATTTTGCATCTATAGATTAAGTCATATGCTCATACCACTCATGCTCTCGTCTCTTAGGGAGCGTGTTTAGGACTTTAGTCTCTTTCTAATTATATAACTACCCTAGCTATCTTGCAATTCATAAGACCAAACTATATGGTTTTAAAATCATATGAGAAGTTAGTACCACCTGTGCTTATAAGTTCAAGTCGATAATTTATTATCTCTTGTGGAGGTAAACCCTTATTTCCACCTATCTCGTAGATTTAGGTCATGCTAAAGCTCCATAGATTTAAGATTTGAGGTTGCTATTTCTTTTAGGCTACAAGCATAAATCCTTACCTCTTAAGCATTCCCATAATCTTGTGTTGGTTGAGTATAAGCCCTAATAATCTAATTAAATTTCAACTCAAAATATATAAATCTCATCAACTTCAAAATTATAAAGCCTAACCATAACATAGATTGGATTGTTCACTAGGCTTCTTAGTATCATGAGCATTTCCTACTTATTTCATTTGGATTCCAAAAATAAGTCTTCTCCTTGAGCTTTCCCAATTGATTTTCCAAATACAACCAATCTTTTGATAGTCTAACCTTCAAATCTTTGGAGATGATAATTGTATACTTTAATCTAAAGTATTCTTAAGAAATTTCATTTTCTAAGATGTAATTAACTATGGAGGCTTGCGTCCATACGAAACTTAAGAACTTGGTTTAATATAAACCCTGTTGTATTCATCCATGTAATGTAAGAGAAAAATCTCTCGTACATTCGAAGACCCATCATGCCTTAGGAGCCCTTATTACGTGAATAGGTCCATTGTAGAGTGATGCCTCTATCTTTTGAGATAGTATATCATACCTCAATGTCATACCCGATCACCTCAAGAAGTATAACCCCTATGATCTGCGTGGTGTCCCCCTCCATACATCCAAAAAATAAACACCACAAGGCCCTCTCGCCTTGTTCATTGAATCCTCCCAACATCATCCTTTTTTTTGGAGTTTGGAGATGTCAATCCTCAAGCTGCCTCTTCTTTAGTAGCGGTCTGCTGAGCTAAGCATATCTCTAGATCAAGTAAGGCCTTGATTAGAGATTTCCTCATCACTTTGGATAAGTCAAGGGCGTCATATATGCTTAACTTAGTTGGAAAATTTCTAAGGTGAGCTAAGACATTGAAATCAAATAAAACCTAAACACTAAACTAAAAAAAGAAAACCTAAACCTAAAATAAAAATAAAATAAACCTAAAGCTAAACTAAAATAAACTAAACTAAAATAAATAAAACCTAAACATAAACTAAAAATAAACCCTAAACTAAATAAAATAAAATAAATTAAAAATAAACCTAAACTTAAACTAAAAAATAAAACCTAAATAAAAACTTAAAACCTAAACCTAAAATAATAAAATAAAAGCCTGAACCTAAACCTAACAATAGAAAATAAAACCTAAACCTAAAAAGTAAAATAAAAATAAAACTCAATTAAAAAATAAACCTAAACATAAACCTAAAAAATAAAATAAAATAAAAAACCTAAGCGAAAATAAATAAACTAAACTAAATAAAAATTAAAAATAAACATAAATAAAAACATGAATTTGTTCTCTATTTAAAAAAAACCAAAAACTCTAAACGTGAAACTAAAACCTGAACCCTAAACTTAAAACCCAAACCTAAAACCCAAAACCCTAAACCCTAAACCCTAAACCTTAAACCTGAAAACCTAAACCTTAAACCCTAAACCCTAAACCGTAAACCCTAAAAAGCTAAAAAACTTAAACCTAAACTAAATAAAACTTAAAAATATAATAAATAAAAAATCTAAACTAAAATAAATTAAAAGATAAAATTAAATAAAAATCTAAACCTGAAACAAAAAATTAAAAAGAAAACTAAAACCTAGAAAATAAAATAAAATAAAAATAAACTAAAAAATAAACTTAAACTTAAACGTAAACCTAAAAAATAAACTAAAATAAAATGCCTAAGCTAAAATAAACAAACTTAAAATAAATAAATTAAACTTAATAAAAATAAAAATACACCTAAATCAAAATAAAATAAATAAATAAACTAAAATAAATAAAAAACAAACTAAATAAATAAAAAATAAACTAAATAAATCTAAACCTTCCATTTTACTAAATTTTTTTTAAAAAAACACCCATAACCCTAAACCCTAAACCATAATCCCAAAACCTTAAACCCTAAAACCCTGAACCCTAAACCCTAAACCCTAAACCCTAAACCCTAAACCCTAAATCCTGCAACCCTAAATCATAAACCCTAAACCCCAAACCCTAAACCCTAAAACTTAAACCCTAAACACCAAACCTTAAACCCTAAACCCTAAAAACCTAAAACTAACTAAATAAAACCTAAAAATAAAATAAATAAAAAAACCTAAACCTAAATATAATAAAAAATAAAATAAAATAAAAACCTAAACTAAAACTTAAACCTAAACCTAAAATTAAAATAAAATAAAAATTAAAATCTAAACTAAAATAAAATAAATAAAAACCTAAACTAAACTAAAAAATAAAATAACCTCAAAACTAAAAAATTAAATAAAATAAAAACTAAACATAAAATAAAAATAAAATAAACCTCAAATAAAATAAACCTAAAAATAAATAAAAAATCAAATGTTAACATTAAACTAAAAATAAAAAAACCTAAACATAAAATAAATAAAATAAAATAAACGTAAACCTAAACCAAAATAAATAAAACCTCAATTTAAACCTAAAATAAACTAAACATAAACCATAAACTAAATAAAATAAAACTAACTAAAATATGCTTAAACATAAATTTAAAAAATAAAACCTAAAAATAAACCTAAAATAAAATCAAAAACCTAAACATAAAAAAATAATATAAAAATCTAAACCTAAACCTAAAAATAAAAAATAAAACCTAATCCTAAAAAGTAAAATAAAAATAAAATTCAACTAAAAAATAAACTAAACCTAAACCTAAACCTATAAAAGAACTAAAATAAAATATCTAAACAAAAATAAATAAACCAAAAATAAATAAGCTAAACTAAATAAAAAATAAACTAAAATAAAGAAAAAAATAAACCTAAACCTACTAGTTTACATAAATAAAAAAACCCTAAACCATAAACCTACAACCGTAAACTTTAATCACTAAACCCTAAGACCCTAAACCCTAAACCCGAAACCCTAAACCCTAAAAACCTAAAACCATAAACCATAAACCCTAAACCCTAAACCCTAAACCCTAAACCCTAAAATCTACAATGATAAACTAAAAATGCTAAACCCCAAACCCTAAACCCTAAACCTTAAACCCTAAAAACTAAACCAAAAACCCTAAACCCTAAAAACCTAAAAATTTAAACCTAAATGAAATAAAACCTAAAAATAAAAAAAATAAAAAACCTAAACCAAAATAAAATAAATAAAAGAAAATAAAAGAAAAACATAAACTAAAATAGAAACCTAAACCTAAACCTAAGCCAAAACCTAAACCTAAAAAAAAAAAAAATAAAAAACATAAAAACTAAACTAAACCAAAATAAATAAAAACCTAAACTAAACTAAAAAGTAAAATAAACCTAAAAATAAAACCTAAATAAAATAAAGAATAAACATCAAATAAAAATAAAATATACCTAAAAAAATGTAAACCTAAAGATAAAACCTAAAATAATTAAAAAAATAAAACCTAAACACTAAACTAAAAAAAATCTAACCTAAAATATACAAAATAAAATAAACCTAAACCTAAACTAAAATATAATAAAATAAATAAATAAAACCTAAACCTAAAATAAACTAAATCTAAACCATAAACTAAATAGAATAAAATAAACAAAACCTAAACCTAAAAATAAAAAAATTAAAACTAGACTAAAATAAAACTAATAAAAACCTAGACTAAACAAAAAAAATAAAATAAACCTAAAACCAAAAAACCTAAATAAAATATAAACTAAATGTAAAATAAAAATAAATAAACTTAAAGTAAAATAAAATAAAAACTAAATAAAAATCTAAACCTAAAAATAAATTAAAATTAAAACCTAAACCCGAAACTATAAAAAAAAACTTAAACCTAAAAAAACAAAATAAAATAAACCTAAACCTAAACTAGAAAAAACTAAACTGAAATAAATAAAACTTAAACCTAAACATAAATTAAACTAAACCTAAACACAAAACTAAATCAAATAAATTAAACTAAAAATATAGGTTTAAACTTAAACTAATAAATAAAACCTAAAATAAAAACCTAAAACCTAAACCTAAAAAAATAAAATAAAAACCTAAACTTAAACCTAAAAATAAGAAATAAAACCTAAATCTAAAAAATAAAATAAAAAGCAACTAAAAAATAAACATAAACATAAAACTAAAACTAAAAAATAAACTAAAATAAAAAAACCAACGCTATAATAAAGAAACATAAAATAAATAAATTAAACTAAATAAAAATAAAAATAAACCTAAGTAAAAAAAATAAAATAAAATAAAATAAATAAATAAAATAAACTAAATAAACCTAAACCTACTGGTTTACTTAATTAAAAATAATAATTAAAATAAACAAAATAAAATAAACCTAAACTTAAATTAAAATAAACTAAATTCAAATAAATAAAACTTAAACTGAAACCTTACATAAATTAAACTTAAACCTAAACCTAAACTAAAAAAAATAAAATAAACTAAAATAAATAAAACCTAAAAACAAACTAAACTAAAATAAATAAAAAATAAACTTAAACTTAAAATAAACTAAACCAAAACCAAAACTTAAACGCTAAATAAAATAAAATAAAATAACTTAAAAATAAACCAAAACCTAAACTAAAAAATAAAAAATAAAAATAAACCTAAAATAAAAAACTAAAACCTAAACCTAAAAAAATAAAATAAAAACCTAAACCTAAACCTAAACTAGAAAATAAACATAAACCTAAACCTAAACATAAAAAATGAACTAAAAAAAAACCTAAATAAAAATAAACTAAACTAAATAAAAAAAATTTAAATAAAAATTCTAAAAATAACATAAATTAAAATAAATAAAAAATAAACTAAATAACCTAAATAAAGCTAAACCTACCAATTTACTTAATTTTATTTTTAAAAAAATACCATAAACCTAAAACTAAACTAAAAAAATAAAAACTACCAGTTTCCTAAGTTTAAAAATAAACTTAAACTAAAACTTGAACCCTAAACCTAAACCCTAAACCCTAAACCCTAAACCCTAAAAAAATAAAGAAAATAAGAAACCCTAACCCTAAACCCTATACCCTAAACCATAAACCATAAACCTACAACCCTAAATCCTAAACCCTAAACCCTAAAACCCAATCCCAAAACCCTAAACCCTAAACCCTAAACCCTAAACCCTAAAAATGCTAATCCCTAAAGCCTAAACATTAAACCCTAAACCCTAAAACCCTAAATCCTAAACCTTAAAACCCTAAACCTAAACCCTAAACACTAAACCTTAAACACTAAACCCTAAACCCTAAAAACCTTAAAACCATAAACCCTAAACTCTAAAACTAACCCTAAACCATAGACTCTAAACATATAACCCTAAACCAACAATGCTAAGTCTTAAACCCTAAACCCTAAACACTAAACTGTAAACTCTAAACCCTAAACCCTAACGTTAACCCCAAACCCTAAACCAGTAACCCTAAACCCTAAAACTTTAAATCCTAAATCCTAAATTAACTCTAAAACATAAACCCTAAACCTTAAAATCCCTAAACCCTAAAGATAATCCTTAAACCCTAAAATAACACTAAATCCTATGCTAACCATAAACCCTATACCCTATACCCTAAACCATAAAAACCTTAAACCCTAAAGCTTAAACACTAAACTCTAAACCCTAAACCCTAAACTCTAACCCTAAACCTTAAACCCTAAAAGTATAAACTTTAAAACCCTAAATCATAAACCTTAAACCCTAAACCCTAAACCCTACATCCTAAACCCTAAACCTAAACCTAAAGTAACTAAATAAATTAAAAAATAAACCTAACCCCTAAAACCTATAAAACCTAAACCTAAACCTAAACCCAAACACAATGAATGGGCAAAACCTTGATGGCAAGAACATCACTGTCAACTAGGCTTAGCTAGAACTGGTGGTGGAGATGAAGGCAAATACGATGATTATCAGAGTGGTGGTGGGGAATCTAGAGGTGCTGGTTGATATGGTGGTGGTGGTTAGAGTAGTGATGGTTATGGAGGTAGGAGGAGTGATGGAGGTTACTACCATGGTGGTGGTGGATGGAGAGATCAGGGATATGATGGTGGATCTTGCTACTGAAGAGGCCAGGGTGGTTTTGATGGGAACTAGAGAAGTTGAAGAATGATCGATCCTATCTGCTACTTTTGAAACTTTATCTTTATAGTAGACATGGTTCTAGCTATCTAGGTTTTTTGATTTGCTCTATTGGTGCTCATTTTTTATCTTTGTCATCGCTAATGTCTTAGAAAACTTAGGGTGCTACATGGTTGATGAAGTCAAAAAGAAGAATTGTTGAATCTGAATTTATTTTCTATTAAAAAAAACCTTAAACCCTAAACCATAAACTCTAAATCCTAAACCCTATATGAAAACTTAAACCCTAAACCTAAAACCTAAACCCTAAACCCTAAACCTTAAACCTTAAACCCTAAATCCTAAAAACCCTAAACCCTAAACACTAAACCCTAAACCCTAAACCCTAAAACCTAAACCCTAAACTAAATAAAATAAAATAAACTAAAATTAAACCTAAACCTAAAATAAAAATTAAAACCAAAAAATAAACCTAAAATAAAACCCTAAAACCTAAAACTAAACTAAAAATTTAAAAATAATACTTAAACCTTAAAATTAAAATAAAACTAAACTAAAAAATAAACATAAACTGAAACCTAAGCATAAAAACTAATTAAAATAAAAAACTTAAACTAAAATAAATAAAACTAGAATAAATAAACTAAACTAAATAAAAAAACAAACTTAAATAAAAACCAAAAAAATAAAATAAAATAAATGAAATAAAAAATCCTAAACCCTAAACCCTAAACCTTAAACATTAAATCATAAACCCCAAACCCTATAAGTAACACTAAACCCTAAACCTTAAACCTACAACCCTAAACCAAATACCTAAAACCTAAAACCCTAACCATAACGCTAAACCCTAAACCATAAATAGTATACCTTAGCCCTAAACCTAGAAACCCTAAACCCTAAACTAATCCTAAACTTGAAAAACCATAAACCTAAATGCCTAAACACTAAACCCTAAACCCTAAACCCAAAACCCAAAACCTAAACCCCAAACCCTAAACCCTAAAACCTTAAACCCTAAAATGCTAAACCTTAAACCCTAAACCTTAAAATCCTAAAAACTTAAACCTAAACTAAATAAAACATAATAAAAATATAAAAAAATAAACTTAAACCTAGATAAAATAAAAACCTAAACCTAAAAATAAAAGAAAGTAAAAAATAAAAATAAAATAAATAAAAACACAAATTAACTATGAAATAAAATATACCTAAGAATTAAAAACATAAATAAAATAAAAACTAAACGTATCATAAAAATAAAATAATAATAAAATAAAATAAAATAAAAGCTAAATAAAAACCTAAACCTAAAAAATAAACCTATAAATAAATAAAATATAAAACCCAAACCTTAAACTAAAGAAAAATTAAACCTAAAATGAAAATAAAATAAACAAAATAAAATAAACCTAAATTAAAACTAAAATAAAATAAACTAAAATAATTTCTATAAAAATAAACTGAAAAATAAACTAAAATAATGATAAAATAAAGTAAAATAAAAGCTAAATAAAATAAACTAAAAATAAACCTAAAACTAAACTAGAAAATAAAACTTAAAAATAAACCTAAAATAAAAACCTCAAACCTAATGCTTAAGAAAATAAAATAGAAACCTAAACGTAAACCTGAAAATAAAAAATAAAACCTAAACCTAAAAAATAAAATAAAAATAAATCTCAACTAAAAATAGACCTAAACCTAAATAAAAAAATAAAACTTAAAAATAAACCTAAGATAACAACATAAAATGTAAACCTAAAAAATAAAATAAAAACTTGAACCTAAACCTAAAAATAAAAAATAAAACCTAAACTTAAAAATTAAAATAAAAATAAAACTCAACTGAAAAATAAATCCAAACATAAACCTAAACCTAAAAATAATCTAAAATAAACAAACCTAAAATATATAAGCTAAACTAAATAAAAATAAAAAGTAAACCTAAATAAAAATAAAATATAATAAACTTAAATAAATAAAAAATAAACTAAATGAACCTAAACCTATGAGTTTACTTAATTAAAAAAACCCCCAAACCGTAAATCCTAAACCCGAAACCCTAAAATCTAAACCCTAAACCCTAAACCCTAAACTATAAATCCAAAACCCTAAACCATAAACGCTAAACCCTAAACCTTAAACCTTAACCCTAACCCTAAACCCTAAATCCTAAAAGCATAAACCCTAAAACCCTGAACCCTAAACCCTAAACACTAAACCCTAAATCCTAAACCCTAAATGCTAATCCGTAAACCCTAAACCCTAACCATAAACCCTAAACCCTAAACCCCAAACCCTAAACCCTTAAACCCAAACCCTAAACTTAAACTTAAACTATCTAAATAAATTAAGAAATATACATAAACTTAAACCTAAACCTAAACCATAAGAATGGGTAGAACCTTGACGGAAGAAACATCACCATCAACCAAGCTTAGTCTAGATCTGGTGGTGGAGGAGAAGATGGAGATGAAGATTATCACAGTGGTGGTGGGGGATCTAGAGGTGCTGGTGGATATGAAGTGCTGGTCAGAGCAATGGTGGTTATGGAGGTAGGAGGAGCGACAGAGGTTATAGCTGTGATGGTGGTGGAGGGAAAGATTGTAGATATGATGGCGGATCCCACCACTCAAGAGGCCGAGGTGGTTCTGATGGGAACTACAGAAATTGAAGAACGGCCAATCCGATCTACTGCTTATGGAACTATGTCTTTACGGTAGAGATAATTCTTATTTTCTAAGGCATTTGATTTGCTCTATGTGTGCTCATTTTTTATCTATGTCGTCACTTGTGGCTTTGAGAACTTGGTGTGTTATTTGATTGATGAAATTAAAAAGAAGAAATATTGAATCTAAATTTATTCTCTATTAAAAAAACCAAAAACTCTAAAGTCCAAGCTAAAAGCTAAACCCTAAACCCTAAACCCTAAAAAATAATTAAAAAATAAAAAAATAAAAAAACCATAACCTTAATTATTAAATCTTAAAACTAACTATAATCTTTAAACCCTAAACATACAACCCAAAACACTAAACCCTAAAACCCTAAACCCTAAACCTTAAACCCTAATCCCTAATAAGAAACTAATAAAACACTAAACTAAACTAACTAAAACTAAAACTAATAAACTTAAACTAATAAATGATAAATTAAACTAATAAACTAATAATAAATAAAAACTAATAATAAACTAAAAAAACTAATCAAACTAACCAAACTAGACTAACTAAATAATAACTAAAAAGCCAATAGACTAATAATAATAAAAACTAACTAAACTAATTAACAAACTAAAAACTAAATTAAACATAACTAAAAGAATCCCACTAATTAACTAACTAAAAATAAACTAATAAAAACTAAACTAAACCTAAACAATTAATTAAAATTAAACTAACAAACTAACTAAATTAAACCCTAATAAATAACTAACTAATAAACCAAAACTCTAAACATAACTAACCTAATAAATAAAACTAAACCCAATAACTAAACTAATAATAACTAAACTAACTAAACTAAAATTAATAACTAATAAACTAACTAAATAATTAATAAATAATTAAAAATCATAACTAATTAATAACTAAAACTAACAACTAAACTGAACTAATAACCTAATAAACTAACTAAACTTAATAATAAACTAACTAAATTATAATAACTAAAACTAATAATAAAACTAAAAAAATTAATAAGAACTAACACTAAACTAATAAAGTAATAATAAATTAAACTAAATAAAACTAATAACAAATCGAATAATAATAATAATAATAAAGTAAGCTAATAATAAACTAAATAATAAATAAAACCTAAATAAATATACTAAATCTAATAATAATAAACAAACCTAAGAAACTAATTAGCAAAAATAAACTAATAAAACTAACTAAACTAATAAACTAATAAATAATAGTAATAAATAAACTAAATTAAAAAGTAATAATACCTAAAAAACACTAAATAATAATAAAACCTAATACCATAAAAACTAACTGAACTAAACTAATAATAATAATAAATCAAATAATAAATAACTAAAACTAAATTGAATTAAACACTAAACTAACTAAATTAATAAATAATAATAAACTAAATAAAAACTAAGTAATAAAACTAATAATAACTAACTAATAATAATAAACTAATAATAACTAAACTAACTAAATAAATAACTAATAACTAAACTAACTAAAACTAATAAACTAATAATAATAATAACTAAAACTAATAATAATAATAATAATAATAATAATAATAACAATAATAATAATAATAATAATAGTAACTTAATAAACTAAATACTAAACCCCTAAACCTAATTTAATAAAACTAATAATAACATGATAAACTAAAGTAAAATAATTAATAACTAACTAATAAAATTAATAATAATAATTAAATAATAACTAAAAACACTAATAAACTAATAATAAAACTAAACCAAAATTAACTAATAACTAACTAATAAAACCTAATAAACAAATCAATAATAAACTAAAAACATAATAATAACTAATAAAAAAAATAAAACTAATAATAAAAATAATAAAAAGTAATAAATAACCTAAAACTAATATTTAATAAACCAATAAACAAACTAACTAATAAAACTAAACTAATTAATAAATAAACCTAAACCCTAATAAATAATAAACACTAAAACTAAACTAATACACTAATAATAAATAACTAAATAACTAACTAAAACTAAACCCTAAATCTAAACTAATAAACCATGAAAACTAACTAATGAATAAACATAATAATAACCAAATCTAATAAACTAACTAATAACTAATAATAAAACACATAACTAAAAAAATTAATAATAACTAAATAATAATAAACTAATAAATTAATAATTAAATAAAAGAAAACTAGCTAAATTACTAAACTAATAAACCTAATAAATAAACTAATAATAATAATAAAACCAGCTATTAATAACTAAACTAATAAAAACTAGTAATAATAATAATAATAATAATAACTAATAACTAATTAACTAAACTAATAAACTAATAATAATAATAATAAAACTAACTAACAATAACTAAAATAATAAAAACTAGTAATAATAATAGTAATAACTAATAACTAACTAACTAAACTAATAAACTAATAATAATAAAATTAAGAATAAACTAACTAATAAATAACTAAATAACTAAACCCTAAACCCTAACTAAATAATTAAACTAAATAATAATAATAAAATAAATAATAATAAACATAAACCAATAATAATAGTAAACTAAAGAAAAAAACTAAACTAAAACAAAACTAATAATAAACTAACTAACTATATTAATAATAATAATAAATAATAAATAACTAATAAAAATCTAAACAAAAACTAAACTAAAAAACTAATAATAATAAACTAATAAACCTAAACCCATAACTAAACTAATAAAACTAATAAACTGAACGGATAAACTAATAAGTAAACTAACAAAACAAGACTAATAAAACTAAAGCGCTAACTAAAACTAACTATAACCTAGATAATAATAAAACCATGAACTAGTAATAATAACTAACTAAACTAAATAAATAACTAACTAACTAATATTAACTAAACTAACTAATAATAACTAATAAATAAACTAAAACAAAACTAAACCCTCATAAACAAACTAACTAAATACACAAACTAAATAAACTAATAAACTAAACTTAAACCCTAAACTAACCTAAAATAATAATAACTAAAACTAAAACTAATAAAACTAAACTAACAACCTAACTAAAACTAAATTAAATAAACTAAACATAAAATTAATAATAAACTAATAATAACCAAAAACTAATAAAATCTAATAATAACTAATAAACACTAAACCTAAAACCTAAACCCTATTATTGGGCGATTTCGAGATCCCTCACATTCTTGGTGTGTTTTCAAGCGCTTTCTCTCTTGGATTCCCTACAGATTTTTGGCCTTGGGCTAATGTCGACCTGTTCTTATCACGGCGTTGTGACTCATGGCACTGACTTTTTCAAATCCATGGGATAAATCCCATGTGTCGATGGCTCCTGCTAGGGCAATAGATTTTTTGGGTAATCCTACATCTAAATTACTTGTTGTTACAAATTCTTTCAAAGAGGCGTTAGCTGGTAAGAATTCCTCCACTGAGCTTCCATTGAATTTGCTTCATACAAATTTTAAAGGTACTCCAACAATTATTATTTTAGATGAGAATATTGAAAGATTAGCTGAGTCTTTTGTGTTTTCTTTGATTGGAAAGTTTTCATTTAAATGGCCAAAAAAGGAAGATATTCATTCTTTTTTTTCATAGCTTAAATTTGTCTAGTTGTTTTTCCATTGGAATGATTGATACAAGGCATGTTTTGATTAAACTTTCTAATGACCTTGATTATGAAAGAATTTTTTCTAGGAATTCTTACTATGTTTCTAATTGTCAAATACATGTTCTAAAGTGGACACCTATGTTTGATGTTAATGAAGAGTCTCCTATTGTTCCCATTTGGATTTCTTTACCTGACTTATGGATGCATCTATTTAATCATCATATTCTTTATGCTATTGGGTTAATTTTGGTCAGCCTTTGCAAGTTGATCAAGCAACAGCTGCTTCTTCTAGACCATATGTTGCTAGTATTCTAATAGAGATTGATATTACTAAAAGATATTCGAATGAAAGTTGGTTGGGTTCAAAGAAATGCGGTTATTTTTAGAAAGTTATTTTTAAGAACTTTCCCATTTTTCATAATCATTGTAAGATTCATGGGCATGAAATATTTGAATGCTTTATTGCTCATCCCTCTCTTAGAAAAAAAAATCACTAGTAAGAAAATAATTGTTGAAAAAATTAATGATTCTCTCAAGTTGAAAAAAAGGAAAATCTACTTTTCAAAATTTTGATGTTCTATAAAACCAAATTTCTGAATCTTTTAGAAAAGTTTTGCTTATTAATGATTTGTCAAATGCGAAAGATAATTTTGATGTTTCTAAAAAATTTTAACTAATAAGCATGCTCTAAGTGTTTATTTTGATGATTTTGTTAAAGGGAAGACTTTAGAGGATGTGGTAAATGATTCTAATGGTTTGAATGTTGTGAATAAGTCCTTTCATGATGATGGTTTGAATATTATTGATTCTAACACCATTTCTTCCAATCCGTTGGATGTTGTTTCTCTTTCTCCTATGTCTGCTTTAGAACATGGGAAAGAGACTATTTCTTTGCCTTCTTTGATTGAAAATGGTGGTGAAGTAAATGTTCTTATTTTTGATATTTTAACATATAGTCCTAACAATCTTGTTAATACTGGTGAACCTTCTTTTAAAAAATAATATTTAGATACCAATGACAATTCTCACATTGTGAATAGTTCTATTTCGATTCAAAATGATGGTTTTTCTATGGCTAGTAATTATGTTCAAAATTTTGGTATTATGCTATATGTTTCTAAGGGATTTGGATATTGTTTTAATCTCTTACATGAAGATTGTACTAAAAATATGGATTCTTCTTCTCTTGCTTCTTTTAAGAATGAAGATAGAGATGATACTCTTTAGCTTTTGTTGGAAGGTGAAAATATTGATAATTGTCTTCTTAATAAAGTTGTTTTTGCTCCTTCTTTCACTTATGATTATGAAATGCATACTATTTCTAATTTTTCTTTATCTAATGTTATGGATGATTTTGAATGCTCTTCTTTGAAATTGATAGCTTTTGCTGATCCCCATGCCTTTTATAATAATACTGAATCATTTTTGAATTCTTCTCCATTCCTTACATCTTCGTCTCTTTGGAGATTCTTTTGGAGCTTCGTGGATTCTTCCCATTTGCTATCTTTTGCTTCGCTTTTTTTAGTTTTGTCTTTATTTTTTTTCTTTATTGCTCTCTGATGTATTAGTTTAGGGACCAAACTTTTCAGGATTTTCCCGTCGGTCATTTAAGCAATAGTTTTTTTTTAGTTTAGTCCCTAATATGGTCTTCTTGTACTTATTTTTCAGAGCAATTATTTCCTTTCGGTTAAAAATACCCTAAACACTAAACCCAAAACCCAAAACCCTAAAAACCCTAAACCCTAAAGCCTAAACACTAAACCATTAACCTTAAACCCTAAACCCTAAACCCTAAATACTAAACCCAAACCCTAAACCCTAAATACTAAAACCCTAAACCCTAAAACCCTAAATCCTAAACCCTAAACCCTAAAAACATAAAAACCTAAACCTAAATTAAATGAAACCTAAAAATAAAATAAATAAAAAGCCTAAACCAAAATAAAATAAAATATAAACTAACACTAAAACCTTAACCTAAACCTAAAAATAAAAGTAAATAAAAAATAAAAATAAATTACAATAGAATAAATAAAAACTTAAACTAAACTAAAGAATAAAATTAACCTAAGAATAAAAAACCTAAATAAAATAAAAACAAAACTTAAAATAAAAAAATAAGCCTGAAATAAAATAAAATGAAAAGTAAATAAAAACCTAAATCTAAAAAGTAAACCTAAAAATAGATAAAAATTAAAACCTAAACAATAAACTAAAAAAAACTAAACCTAAAGTAAAAATAAAATGAACTTAAACCTAAACTAAAAAAAACTAATCGAAAATAAATAATACCTAAACCTAAACCTAAAATAAACTAAACCTAAACCTAATTAAATAAAATAAAATAAACTAAAAATAAACCTAAAACCTAAACCTAAAAAAATGAAATTAAAACTTAAACCTAAACCTAAAAATAAAAAATAAAACCTAAACCAAAAAAATAAAATTAAAATAAAACTCAACTAAAAAATAAACTTAAACCTAAAAAATAAATTAAGATAAAAGTCTTAAACTAACAATAAATACACCTAAAATAATTAAACTAAACTAAATAAAAATAAAAAATAATATAAACTAAAATAAATAAAAAATAAACTAAATAAACTAAATAAACCTAAACCTTCCAGTTTACTTAATTTAAAAAAAAAATCCTAAACCCTTAATCCTAAATCATAAACCTTAAACCTTAAACCCTAAAACCTAAAAGCCCTAAACCCTAAACCCTAAACCTTAAACTCTAAACCCTAAACCCTATACCCTAACCCAAAACCCAAAACCCTAAAGCATAAGCCCTAAAACCCTAAACCCTAAACTCTAAACCTCGATTGAGCTAATTTTTATGAAACGTGATCTTAAAGAAGTCAGTGAAGAGGTTGCAAAATACAAAGTTGGTGTTCCTTCCCATGTTGGTCTTCTTGCACTTATTGATGTTGCGGTTCCTCCAAGCAACATTAGTGTAGATCCTTCTCAAACTTCTTTCTTCCAGGGTCTCAATATCCCAACTAAGATAACAAGGGTACTATTAAACTTATCACCCTGATTAAGTTTATTAAAAAAATGGAATAAGGTGGGATCCTCAAAGGCTGCTCTCCTCACTAAGCTGAGGATTAGGCCATTCTCTTATGGACTTATCATCCAGTCTGTGTATGATGATGGTTTGGTGTTCAATCCTAAGGTACTTGACCTCACTGAAGATGATCTCATCAAGAAATTTTTGTGAGGTCTTTTATTGATCACTTCTCTCTCATTGGCCCTCTCTTATCCAACCCTTGCTACAGTGCCCCTCAAGTTCATCAACGCTTATAAGAATGTCCTCACCATCATGATTGCCACTGATTACACAAACCTGCACGTCGAGAAGGTTAAGGAGTATTTGAAGGATCCTAATAAATTTGATGTGGCTGCTACGCCTGATGCTTCTGCTACTCTTATTGCTATTGCTGATCCAACTGATGTAGTGGAAGAGAAGAAGGAAGAGCATGCTGAGGAATCTGATGATGATATGGGTTTCAGCTTGTTCGGCTAAGCTTTATTAGCTTTCTATAAAATCAAATTTTATTGTCTCTAGGAGTTAATACATTTTGTGAAATATAATTTTAGTGAATTTTTTAATTGCATTTTATTTTATCATATTTTATTATGTTATGGAATCATTTGAGTTAAAAAATAAATAAATAAACCCTATACGCTAAACCCTAAACCCTAAGCCCTAACCATAAACCTTAAACCTTAAACCCTAACTATGAATCCTTAACCCTAAACCCCAAACCCCAAATCTTAAACCTAAACTTAAAGTAACTGAATAAATTAAAAAAATAAACTTAAACCCTAAAACCTAATAAACCTGAACCTAAACTTATACCCTAAGAATGGGCAGAACTTTGATAGTAGGAACATCACTGTCAACCAAGCTCAGTATAGATATGGTGGTGGAGGCAAAGGTGGAGGTGGCAGTGGAGGAAAAGGCGGAGGTGACAGTTAGCACAATGGTGGTGGGGGATGTGGAGGTGCTGGTGGATATGGAGGTGGCGGTTAGAGTAGTGGTGGTTATGGTGGTGGGAGGAGTGATGGAGGTTATAGCCATGGTGGTGGAGGAGGGAGAGATCAGGAATATGATGGTGGCTCCTGCTACTAGTGAGGCGGGGTGGTTCTGATGGGAACTGGAGAAACTGAAGAACGGTCGATCTGATCTACTGCTTATGGAATTATGTCTTTATAATAGTGGTGGTTCTAGTTATCATAGGTTTTTTATTTTGTCTATGTGTGCTTATTTTTTATCTATGTCATTTCTTGTGTCTTAAAAAACTTGGTGTGTTGCTTGGTTGATGAAATCGAGAAAAAGAAATGTTGAATCCCTAAACCTACAACCCTAAAACCTAAACCCTAAACCTTAAACCCCTAAACCTAAACAAAAAAAAATAAACTAAAATAAAATCTCTAAACTAAAATAAATAAACCTAAAATAAATAAACTAAACTAAATAATAATAATAAAACATAAATAAAAATAAAATAAAATAAAGAAAAATAAAAAATAAATTAAATTAACAAATTAAAGAATGTAGGAAATGTTGTAAATCTAAATTTGTTCTCTGCTAAAAAAAAAACCAAAAATCCTAAACCCTAAACTTAAACCTGAACCCTAAACTAAAAACCTAAACCCTAAACCCTAAAAACCCTAAAACTTAAACCCTAAACCCTAAACCCTAAACCCTAAAACCCTAAAACACTAAACCCCTAAACCCTAAACCCTAAACCCTAAACCCTAAACCCTAAACCCTAAACCCTGAACCCAAATAAAAGACCCTAAACCTTGAACCCCAAACCATAAACCCTAAACCCTAAACCATAAACCCTAAACTAACCCTAAACCCTAAACCCTAAAAACTTTAAAACCTAAACTAAAGCTAATTAAAACACAAAAAAATAAAATAAATAAATCTAAGCCAAAATACAATAAGAAAATAAAATAAAATAAAAACATAAATTAAAACCTAAACATAAACCTAAACCTAAACCTAAAAAGAAAATAAAATAAAAAATAAAAACTTCATTAAAATAAAATAAATAAAAACCTAAACTTAACTAAAAAATAAAAAACCTAAATAAAATAAAAATTAAACCTAAAATAATAATAAAATAACCCTAAAATATAATAAACTTAAATTAAATAAAAGCCTAAACTTAAAAATAAAACCTGAAAATAAATAAAAAATAAAACTTAAACCCTAAACTTAAAAAACTAAACCTAACAGAACAATAAAATAAACGAAAACCTAAACTAAAATAAATAACCTAAACCTAAACCTAAACCTAAAAAAAAACTAAACCTAATCCTAAACCTAAACTAAATAAAATAAAATAAAATAAACTAAAAATAAACCTAAACCTAAACTAAAAAAATAAAACCTAAAAATAAACCTAAAATAAAAATCTAAACCTGAACCCCAAAAAAAAAAAACCTAAACCTAAACTTAAAAAGATAAAATAGAAGTTAATCCAAAAAAATAAAATAAAAAAAAACTAAATAAAAAATAAACATAAACCTAAAAAATAAATAAACCTAAAATAAATAAACTAAACTAAATAAAATCAAAATAAAAAATAAAACAAACTAAATAAACTTAAACCTACCAGTTTACTTAATTTAAAATTTAAAAAAAAACTAACCATAAACCCTAAAACTATCTCTAAATGCAAAACTCTAAACCTTAAACCTAGAACCCTAAACCCTAAACCCTAAACCCTAAACCCTAAACCCTAAAACCATAAATCCTAAACCATAAACTAGAAACCCTAATCCCTAAAACCCTAAAGCCTAAATCGTAAAGCATAAAAAAACCCTAATCCCTAAACCCTAAACTCTTAACCCTAAACTAACCCTAAATCCTAAAGCCTAAAGCCTAAACCTTAAACCCTAAACTATAAACTCTAAACCCTAAACCCTAAAACCTTAAACCCTAAACACTAAAAAGTTAGCCCTAAACCCTAAAAACCTAAAAACCCAAACCTAAACTAAAAACAAACAAAAATAAGATAAATAAAAAACCTAAACCTAAATAAGATAAATTAAATACTTAAACTAAAACATAAACTTAAACCTAAAAATAAAATAAAATAAATTAATTTAGATAAACTAAACTAAAATAAAGATAAACTTAAACTAAACTAAAAAAATAAAATAAACCTAAGAATTAAAAACCTAAATCAAATAAAAACTAAATGTAAAATAAAAATAAAATAAACCTAAGAAACTTAAGTAAAAAGTAAATAAAAACCTAAACTTAAAAAATAAAAAAATAAACCTAAAATAAAAATAAAATAAACCTAAACTGAAATTAAAATAAAAAAACTAAAATAAATAAAATATAAACCTAAACTTAGACCTAAATTAAAATAAATAAAGAAACTAAAAATAAATAGAAACTTAAAAATAAAACCTAAAATAAAAACCTAAACCTAAACCTAAAACTAAAAAAAATAAAACTTAAACCTAAAAAAATAAAATTAAATTTAAACTTAACTAAAAAATAAACCTACACATAAATCTAAACCTGAAAAGTAAACTGAAATAGAAAACCTAAACTAAATAAATAAACCTAAAATAAAAAATAAAAAACTAGAAATAAACTAAAAATAAACATAAACTAAAACTAAACTCATATTAAAAAATAAAACCTAAAAATAAACCTAAAATGAAAACTTAAAACCTAAACCTAAAAAAATAAAATAAAAACCTAAACATAAACTTAAAAATTAAAAATAAAACCTAAACCTAAAAACTAAATTAAAAATAAAGTAAACTAAAAAAATAGACCTAAACCTAAACCTAAAAAATAAACATAAAATAAATAATCTAAACTAAATAAAAATAAAATTAAACCTAAATCAATATAAAAATTAAACTAAATAATCCTAAACCTACAAGTTTACTTAATTAAAAAACAATTGGAAAAAAATTAAAAAACCCTAATCCTAAACCCTAAACCCTAAAATATACAATCGCAAATAATAAACCCTAAACCCCAAACCATAAACCCTGAACCCTAAACACTAAACCCTAATCCCTAAACCATAAACCCTAAACCCTAAAAACCTAAAAATATAAACCTAAACAAAATAAAACCTAAAAATAAAATAAATAAAAAAGACTAAACCTAAATAAAATAATTAAAATAAAATCCTATACTAAAAGCTAAACCTAAAGCTAAACTTAAAAAAAATAAAAAATAAAAACCAAAAGAAAATAAAATAAATAAAAACCTAAACTAAATTTAAAAAAATAAAATAAAGCTAAAAATAATAAACCCAACTAAAATAACAACTTAACATAAAATAAAAATAAAATAAAATAAAAATTAATTAAAAACCTAAATAAAAAAATAAACATCAAAAAAACCTAAAAATAAATAAAAAAAAACTCAAACCCTAAATGAAAAAAAAACATAAACCTAAAATAAAGAAAAGAAAATAAACCTAATCATAAACTAAAATAAATAAAACCTAATCCTAAACCTAAACTAAACTAAAAATAAAATAAAATAAAATAAATTAAAAATAAACCTAAACTAAACTTAAAAAAGAAAATAAACCTAAGAATAAAAAACTTAAATAAAATAAAAACTAAACCTTAAATACAAAAAATATAAACCTAAAATAAAATAAAATAAAAACTAAATATAAACCTAAACATAAAAAAAAACCTAAAAATAAATCAAAAATAGACCAAAAACCCTAAATTAAGAAAAAAATAATAACCTAAAATAAATATAAAATAAAGCAAAATCTAAAATTAAATAAAATAAACTAAAATAAAACACTAAAATTTTATTGAATTTAAAAAAAGGAAACTAAATAATCCTAAACCTATAAGTTTACTTAATTTTAAAAAATAAAAAAATAAAAAATAAATTTAAAAAAAATCCTTACCCTAAACCCAAAACTGCAAACCCTAAACTGTAAACCCTAAACACTAAACCTTAATCCCTAAACCGTAAACCCTAAACCCTAAAAACCTAAAAATCTAAACTTAAACTAAATAAAACCTAAATGTTAAATAAATAAAAAAGCCTTAAGCTAAATAAAATAAACAAATAAAATAAAATAAAATCCTAAACCTAAACATAAACCTAAACCTAAACTTAAAATTAAAATAAAATAAAAAAACTAAATTAAAATAACTAAAATACTAAAATAAACCTATACATAAAAAACCAAAAAAAAATAAAAAAAAATAAAAAAATTAACCTATAATAAAATAAAATAAAAACTAAATAAAAACCTAAAACAAAAAAATAAATATAAAAATAAAACTTATAAATAAATAAAAAATAAAAGTTTAACCCTAAACTAAAAAAAACCTAAACCTGAAATAAAGAAAAGAAAATAAACATAGTCCTAAAATAAAATAAATAAAACCTAAGCATAAATCCAAACTAAACCAAACCTAATATATAAACTAAACAAAATAAAATAAACTAAAAATAAACCTAAACTAAACTAAAATAAATAAATAAAACTAAGAATAAAAAACTTAAATAAAATAAAAACTATACCTGAAATTAAATAAAATAAAATAAAACTAAATAAAAATCTATACCTAAAAAAAAACCTAAAAATAAATAAAAAAATAACCTAAACCTAAAACTAAAAAAAGAAACCTTCACCTAAAATAAAAATAAAATAAACCAAAACCTAAACTAAAATAAACTAAACTAAAATAAATAAACCTAAACCAAAACCTAAAATAAACTAAACCTAAAATAAACTAATCCTAAACCTGAACGTAAACTAATTAAAATTAAAATAAATTAAAAACAAACCTAAACCTAAACTAAAAAATAAAACCAAAAATAAACCTAAAATAAAAACCTATAACTTGAACCTAAATAAATAAAATAAAAACCTAAACCTAAAAATAAAAATAAAAAATAAAACCTAATCCTAAAAAATAAAGTAAAAATAAAACTAAACTAAAAAATAAACATAAACCTAGACCTAAACCTAAACCTAAAGAATAAATAAAAATAAAAACCTAAACTAAAATAAATAAAATAAACTAACTAAAAATAAAAATAATCTTAAATCAAAATAAAAAAAATAAAAAAAAGTAAAATAAATAAAAAATAAACTAAATAAACCTAAACCTAATAGTTTACTTAATTTTAAAACATAAAAATAAAAAAATAATAATAAAACCCTAAACCCTAAACCCTAAATGCTAAAACCATCGATCATAAAATCCTAAAACCCTAAACACTAAACCCTAAACCCTAATCCCTAAATCCCTAAACCGTAAACCCTAAACCCTAAAGCCTAAAACATAAAGCTTAATAAACCCTAAATCCTAAAATAACCCTAAACCCTAAACCATAAAAACCCTAAACCCTAAAGCTTAAACACAAAAACCTAAACCCTAAATCCTAAACCTTGAAACCCTAAACCATAAAGCTTAAACTATAAACCTTGAACCCTAAAAATCTAAAAACCTTAACCTAAACTAAATAAAACCTAAAAATAAAATTTAAAAAAAATCTAAATCTAAATATAATAAAATAAATAAAATAAAATGAAAACCTAAATTAAAACCTAAACCTAAGAAAAAACTAAGAAAAATAAAAATAAATAAATAAATAAAAGCCTAAATTAAACTAAAATATAAAATAAACCTAAGAGTAAAAAACTTAAATAAAATAAAAACTAAACGTAAATAAAAAATAAAATAAACCCAAAATAAACCTTAAAGATAATAAAATAAAAACTAAATAAAAGCCTAAACATAAAAAAGTAAACCTAAAAATAAAACCAAAACTAAACTAAAACAAAACATAATCCTAAAAGGAAAATAAAATAAATAAAATAAAAAAACCTAAACCTAAACTAGAATAAACTAAATTAAAATAAATAAAACCTAAACCAAAACTTAAACCCTAATCTAAATAAAATAAAAGAAATTAAATATAAACTTAAACCTAAATAAAAAATAAAACCTAAAAATAAGCCTAAAATAAAAACCTAAAACCTAAACCTAAAACATAAACCTACAAAAATAAAATAAAAACCTAAACCTAAACATAAAATAAAAAAATAAAAACTAAAACTAAAAATTAAAATAAAAATAAAAGTCAACTAAAAAATAAACCTAAACTTAAACCTAATCCAAAAAATAAACTAAAATAAAATAACTAAATTAAAATTAAAAACCTTGACTAAAATAAATAAACCAAAGATAAATAAATTAAACTAAACATAAATAATAAATAAACATAAATAAATATAAAAAATAAATGAAACTAAAATAAATAAAAAATAAACTAAATAAACTAATTAAACAAAAGAAGAAATGTTGTAAATTAGAATTTGTTCTGTATTAAAATATAAACAAAAAACCCTAAACCCAAAACTAAAACTTGAACCCTAAACCATAAACCCTAAAAACCCTAAACGTAAAACCCAAAACCCAAAACTCTAAAACTCTAAACCCACAACCTTAAACACTAAAAAATAAACACTAAACCCTAAACCCTAAACTCTAAACACATAAAAAATCCAAAACCCTAAACCCTAAAAAGCTATAAACCTAAACCTCTAAACTAATTAAAACCTAAAAATAAAATAAATAAAAAATAAATCAAAATAAAATTAGATAATAAAATAAAATAAAAACATAAACTCAAATTGAAACCTAAACCTAAAAGGAAAATAAAATAAAATAAAAAACTTAACTAAAAATAAATAAATAAATAAAAGCCTAAACTAAATGAAAAAAATAAATAACCTAAATAAAATAAAAACTAAACCTGAAATAAAAATAAAATAAACCTAAAATAAATTAAAATAAAAACTAAATAAAAATCTAAACCTAAAAATAAAAACAAAACCCTAAATGTAAAAAAACCTAAACCTAAATGAAAAATAAATTAAAAAAAATAAAATTAACCTCAACCTAAACTAAAATAAACCAAACTTAATTAAATAAAACCTAAACCTCAACCTAAACCATAAAATAAATAAAATAAATTAAAATAAAAATAAACCTAAAAATAAATTAAAATAAAAAAACTAAAAAACCTAAAATAAAAACCTAAACCTAAACATAATATAAAAAATAAAACCTAAGCCTAATAAATAAAATAAAAATAAAACTAAACTAAAAAATAAACCTAAACCTAAACCTAATCCAAAAAATAAACTAAAATAAAAAACCAAGACAAAAATTAATAAACATAAACTGAATAAACTAAACTAAATAAAATAAATAAATATAAATAAAATAAAATAAAATAAACTAAAATAGATAAAAAAAACTAAATAACTTAATTAAACAAAAGAAGAAATGTTGTAAATCTAAATTTGCTCTCTATTAAAGAAAAACAAAAATCCCTAAACTGTAAACTAAAATGTGAACCCTAAACCTAAAACCTAAACCCTAAACCTTAGACCCTAAATCGTAAACCATAAAACCCTAAACACTAAACCTTAAACCCTAAAACTAAAACCATAAATCGTAAACCATAAAC
Organism: Cymbidium sinense; assembly: GCA_021442155.1. Classification (NCBI taxonomy): domain Eukaryota; kingdom Viridiplantae; phylum Streptophyta; class Magnoliopsida; order Asparagales; family Orchidaceae; genus Cymbidium; species Cymbidium sinense. The sequence goes on from CM038216.1 coordinate 45,623,855, forward strand.
CCAAAAAAAAAACTCTAAACCCTAAACCCCAAACCCCAGACTCTAAACCCTAAACCCTAAACCCTAAAAAGCTAAAATCCTAAACCTAAACTAATTAAAACCTCAAAATAAAATCTATAAAAAAATCTAAACCAAAATAAAATAAGAAAATAAAATAAAATAAAGCCATAAACTAAAACCTAAACCAAGTACTAAACATAAACCTAAACCTAAAAAAGAAAAAAAATAAAAGTAAAAACTTAACTAAAATAAAAGAAATAAAACCTAAACTAAACTAAAAAAATAAAAAACCTAAATAAAATAAAAACTAAACCTAAAATAAAAATAAACTTAACCTAATATAAAATAAAATAAAAACTAAATAAAAACCTAAACCAAAATAATAAACCTATAAATAAATGAAAAATAAAACCTAAACCATAAACTAAAAAAAAACCTAAGCCTAAAATAAAAATATAATAAAGCTAAACCTAAACTAAAATTAATAAAACCTAAACCTAAACCTAAATGTAAACCTAAACCTAAACCTGTAATTAAAATAAAATAAAAAATAAAAACTAAACTAAAATAAAATAAATAAAATACTAAAACAAACTAAAAAATAAAATAAACCTATACATAAAAAACCCAAAAAAAATTAAACATAAAATAAAAAAATAAACTTAAAATAAAATAAAATAGAAACTAAATAAAAACCTAAACCAAAAAAAGTAAATATAAAACTAAAATTTAAAAATAAATAAAAAATAAAACTTTAACCCTAAACTAAAAAAAATCTAAACCTAAAATAAAGAAAAGAAAATAAACATAGTCCTAAACTAAAATAAACTAAACTAAAATAAATAAAACCTAAACATAAATCTAAACTAAACTAAACCTAATCTCTAAACTAAATAAAATAAAATAAGCTAAAAATAAAACTAAACTAAACTAAAAAACAAAATAAAACTAAGAATAAAAAACCTAAATAAAATAAAAAGTAAACCTGAAATAAAAATAAAATAAAATAAAAACTAAATAAAAATCTAAACCTAAAAAAAAACCTAAAAATAAATAAAAAAACATGAACTGAAAACTAAAAAAATAAACCTTAACCTAAAATAAAAATAAAATAAACCAAAACCTAAACTAAACTAAACTAAACTAAAATAAATAAAACCTAAACCTAAAACTAAATTAAACTAAACCTAAAATAAACTAAACCTAAATGTAAACCTAAACTAAATAAAATTAAACTAAATTAAAAACAAACCTAAACCTAAACTAAAATATAAAACCTAAAATAAACCTAAAATAAAAACCTATAACGTGAACCTAAATAAATAAAATAAAAACCTAAACCTAAAAATAAAAATAAAAAATAAAACCTAATCCTAAAAAATAAAGTAAAAATAAAACTAAACTAAAAAATAAACATAAACCTAGACCTAAACCTAAACCTAAACTTAAAGAATAAATAAAAATAAAAACCTAAACTAAAATAAATAAAGCCAAAATAAATAAAATAAACTGAATAAAAATAAAAATAAACTTAAATCAAAATAAAAAATAAAATAAAGTATAATAAACAAAAAAATAAACTAAATTAACCTAAAGCAACTAGTTTACTTAATTTTAAAAAATAAAAATAAAAATAATAAAAAAACCCTATTCCTAAACCCTAAACCCTAAATGCTAAAACCATAGACCCTAAAACCCTAAAACACTGAACCCTAAAAATAAAAAATAAACTAAACTAAAAAACCAAGGCAAAAATTAATAAACATAAAATGAATAAACTAAACTAAATAAAAAGAAAAATTAAACATAAATTAAATAAAATAAATAAAAAATAAACAAAATAAACTAATTAAACAAAAGAAGAAATGTTGTACATCTGAATTTGCTCTATATTAAAGAAAAATATAAAATCCAAAACCATAAACTAAAACCTGAACCTTATACCTAAAACCTAAACCTGAAACCCTAGACCCTAAACCGTAAACCATAAAACCTTAAACACTAAACCTTAAGCCCTAAAACTTAAACCATAAACCGTAAACCATAAACCCAACAAAAAAACTGTAAACCCTAAACCTCAAACCCCAGACTCTAAACACAAAACCCTAAACACTAAAAAGCTAAAAACCTAAACCTAAACTAATTAAAACCTCGAAATAAAATATGTAATAAAATCTAAACCAAAATAAAATAAGAAAATACAATAAAATAAAAACATTAACTAAAACCTAAACCTAATCATAAAAGGAAAATAAAATAAAAATAAAACCTTAATTAAGATAAAAGAAATAAAAACCTAAACTAAACAAAAAAATAAAAAACCTAAATAAAATAAAAATTAAACCTAAAATAAAAATACACTTAACCAAATATATATTAAAATAAAAACTAAATAAAAACCTAAACCAGAATAATAAACCTAAAAATAAATAAAAAATAAAACATAATCCTAAAATAAAAATATAATAAACCTAAACCTAAACTAAAATAAATAAAACCTAAACCTTAATTATACCTAAATTAAAAATAAAATAAAATAAATAAAAATAAACTTAAACTAAAAAAATAAAATCTAAAAATAAACCTAAAATAAAAACCTAAAACCTAAACCTAATAAAATAAAATAAAAACCAAAACCTAAACCTAAAATTAAAAAATAAAACCTAAACCTAAAAATTAAAATAAAAAACTACACTAAAAAATAAACCTAAACCTAAACCTAAATCTAAAAAATAACCTAAAATTAAAAACCTAAATAAAAAAATAAATAAACTAATGTAAATAAAAATAAAATGAAACCTAAATCAAAATAAAAAATAAACCTAAACCTACCAGTTTACTTAATTTTAAAAAAATTATAAAATTAAAAAAATTTAAAAAAATCCTAACATTAAACCCTAAATCCTAAAACCATCAACCATAAACCCTAAACCCTAATCCCAAAACCCTAAACCTCAAACATTAAACCCTAAACCCTAAACACTAAATCCTAATCACTAAACCCTAATCACTAAACCCTAAACCCTAAACCATAAATCCTAAAAACCCAAAAACCTAAATCTAAATTAAATAAAACCTAAAAATAAATTAAATAAAAAACATAAACCTAAATAAAATAAAATAAAATAAAAACCTAAACTAAAACATAGACCTAAATTTAAACATAAAAATAATAAAAAAAAGTAAACTAAAATATAATAAATAAAAAATAAAATAAACCTAAAAATAAAAAACACAAATAAAATCAAAATTGAACATAAAACAAAAATAAAATAAAAACTAAATAAAAACCTAGACCTAAAAAATAAATGTAAAAATATTACCTAAAAAAAACCTAAACCCTAAACTAAAAAGAAAAAAATGAAAACCTAAAATAAAGAAAATAAATTGAACCTAATCCTATACTTAAATAAACTAAACTAAAATAAATAAAACCTAAACCGAAACCCAAACTAGATTAAACCTAAACCCTAAATTAAATAAAATAAAATTAACTAAAAATAAACCTAAACCAAAACAAAAAAATAAAACCTAAAACAAAAACCTAAGACCTATATGTAAAAAAAAAATAAAATAAAAACCTAAATGTAAACCTAAAAATAAAAAATAAAACCTAAACCTAAAAAATAAAATAAAAATAAAATAAAACTTTAAAATAAAAATAAACCTAAGCCTAAACCGAAAAATAAACTAGAATTAAAATCCTAAGCTAAAATTAATAAAGTAAACTAAATAAAAATAGAAAATAAACTTAAATAATAAAATAAAATAAACTAAATAAACTTAAACCTACCAATTTACTTAATTTTTAATAAAAAAAGAACACTAAACCCTAAACCATAAACCCTATACCTTAAAACCTAAATCTTAAACTAATTCTAAACCCACCCAAAACCCTAAACCCTAAATTAACCCTAAACCCTAAATGAACCCTAAACCCAAAACCCTAAACCTACAACCATAAACGCTAAACACTAAACCTATAATCCTAAATCCAAAAAAACCCTAAACCATAAACCCTAAACCCTAAACCTTAACCCTAAACCTAAACACTAAAAGCATAAACCCTAAAATTGTAAACCCTAAACCTTAAACCCTAAACCCTAAATGTCAAATACTAGACATAAACTTAAAGTAACTACAAAAATTAAAAAATAAACCTAAACCCTAAAACCAAATAAACCTAAAACTAAACCCTAAGAATTGGCAGGACTTTGACGACAGGAACATCACCATCAACCAGCAGCCTAAATCGATGGAGAGGGTGGTTATCAAGGGTGATGGGGATTTAGAGGTGCTGGTGGATATGGATGTGGTGTTTAGAGCAGTGGTGGTTATGGAGGCGGGAGGAGCGATGGAGGTTACATTATGGTGGTGGTGGAGGGAGAGATTGGGGAAATGATGATGGATCCTACTACTGGAGAAGCCAGGGTGGTTTTGATGGGAACTAGAGAAATTGAAGAACGGTCGATCCAATCTGCTGCTTATGGAACTGTGTCTTTATAATAGAGATAGTTCTATTAATCTAGGGTTTTTGATTTTCTTTATGCATGCTCATTTTCTAACTGTCATCTCTTGTGTCTTAGAAAACTTGGGGTGTTACTTGGTTGATGAAATCAGAAAGAAGAAATGTTGAATTTGAATTTGTTTAAAGTTAAAAAAAAACCAAAAAAACATAATCCCTAAACTAAAACCTGAACCTTAAGCCTAAAAGCTAAACCCTAAACCCTAAACCCTAAACCCTAAAACTTAAACCCTAAACCCTAAACTCCAAACCCTAAACCCTAAACCTTAAACTCTAAACTAGCCCTAAACCTTAAACCTAAACCTAAAATAAACTAATCCTAAACCTAAACCTAAACTAAATAAAATAAACTAAAAATAATCCTAAACCTAAATGAAAAGAAAAACATAAAATAAAACTTAAAACCTATACCTAAAAAAATAAAATAAAAATATAAACCTAAACCTAAAGATAAAAATAAATCCTAAACCTAAAAAATAAAATAAAAATAAAACTCAACTTAAAAATAAACCTTAACCTAAAAATAAAATAAAAATAAAACTCAACTAACAAATAAACCTTAACCTAAACCTAAACCTAAAAAAATTAAATAAAAAAAAACCTAAGTGAAATAAATAAACTAAACTAAATAAAAAAATAAACATTAATTAAAATTAAAATTAAAATAAACTAAATAAACCTAAACTTATAGGTTTACTTAATTTTAAAAAAAAACTCTAAACCTTAAAGTCTAAACATTAAACTCTAATGCTAAACCTTAACCATAAACCCTAGACCCTAAAACCCTAAACCCTAAACCTAAAAACCTAAAATTAAAATATATAAAAAAAACATAAACCTAAATAAAATAAATAAATAACACAAAATAAAAACCTAAACTGAAACAAAAGTCAAAACCTAAAAAAAAATAAACTAATAAAAATAAATTAAATAAAATAAATAAAACCAAAACAAAACTAAATAAAATAAACCTAATAATAAAAAAACCTAAATAAAATAAAAACTAAATGTAAAATAAGAATAAAATAAACCTAAAATATAATAAAATAAAAACTAAATAAAAACCTAAACCTAAATAATAAACCTAAACATAAAACCTAATAATAAAAAAAATCTAAACCCAAAACTAGAAAAACCTAAACCAAAAATAAAAAGGAAATGAACATAAACCTAAACTAAAATAAACTAAACTAGAGTAAATAAAACCTAAACCTAAAATAAACTAAACCTTAACATAAGCCTAAACTAAGTAAAATAAGATAAACTAAAAATAAACCTAAATCTAAATTAAAAAATAAAACATAAAAATAAACCTAAAATAAAAACTAAAAACTGAAACCTAAAAAAATAAATTGAAAACCTAAACTAAACCTAAAAATAAGAAAAAAACTAAACCTAAACCCTAAACCCTAAACTCAAAAAACCCTATACCCTAAACCATAAATGCTAATCTATCCACCAACCTTATGCTAACATTAAACCCTAATCCCTAAAGCCTACACACTAAACCCTAAACTTTAAACCCTAAACCCAAAACTTTAACCCCTAACTCTAAACCCTAAACCCTAACCCTATTCCATAAACCCTAAATAATAAAACTAACCCTAAACTCTAAATCCTAAATCTTAAACCCTAAATTCTACAAGCCTCGATCCTAAACCATAAACCCCATACCCTAAACCCTAAACCCTAAACCCTAACCAATAAACCCTAAACCTTAAACCATAAACCGTAAGCCTTAAACCAAAACCTTAAACCCTAAAAACCTAAACTAAATGAAACCTAAAAATAAAATAAATAAAAAAACCTAAACCTAAAAAAAATGAAAACAAAAACTAAAACCAAAACTTAAACATAAAGCTAAACCTCAAAATAAAAACTAAACCAAAATTAAATAAATAAAAATCTAAATTAAAGTAGAAAAAGAAAATAAAGCTAAACATACAAAACTTAAATAAAATAAAAAAATAAACCCAAAATAAAATAAAATAAAAACTTAAACCTAAAAAATAAACCTAAAAATAAAACCTAAAAATAAAAAATAAAACCTAAACCCTAAACTAAAAAAAACAAAATGTAAAATAAATAAAAAAACATAAACCTAAACAAAAATAAACTAAACTAAAATAAATAAAACTTAAACCCTAAACCCTAAACCCTAAACCCTATAACCCTAAACACTAAACCCCAAACCCTAAACGCTAAACTTTAAACCCTAAACCTTAAACTAACCCTAAACCCTAAACCTTAAAAAGCTAAAAACCTAAACCTCAACTAATTAAAACTTAAAAATAAAATAAATAAAATGATAAAAAAATTTAAAATAGGAAAATAAAATAAAATAAAAATAAAAACTAAAAACTAAACCTAAACTTAAAAAGAAAATATAATAGAAAATAAAAACTTAATTAAAATAAAATAAATAAAAACCTAAACTGAACAAAAAAATAAAGAAAAATAAATAAAAGAATAACTCAACCAAAAATTAAATAAACCTAAAAATATTCCTAAATGATATACCTAAAAGTAAAACCTAAACCTAAAATAAAAATAAAATAAATAAAATAAAATGAACCTAAACATAAACTAAAATAGACTAACCAAAAATAAATAAAACATAAACCTAAACATAAACCCTAAATTAAATAAAATAAATTAAATCAAAAATAAACCTAAACCTAAACCTAAACTAAACTAAACCTAAAACATAAACTAAATAAAATAAAATAAACTAAAAATAAACCTAAACTAAACTAAAAATAAATAGATAAACCTAAGACTAAAAATCCTAAATTAAATAAAAACTAAACCTAAAATAAAGATAAGATATACCTAAAATAAAACTAAATAAAAATATAAACCATAAAAAAACCTAAAAATAAATAATAAATAAAACCTAAACCCTAAACAAAAAGAAAAACATAAACCTAAAATTTAAAAAAAAAACCCAAAACCAAAAACAAAATAAACTAATCTAAAATATAAAAAAACCAAAACCTAAACTAAATAAAATAATCTAAAAATAAACCTAAACCTGAACTAAAAAATAAAAACTAAAATAAACATAAAATAAAAACCTAAAACCTAAACCTAAAAAAATAAATTAAAAACTTAAACCTAAAAATAAAAATAAAAAAGAAAACCTAATCTTAAAAAAATAAATAATAATAAAACTATACTAAAAATAACATAAACCTAAACCTAAACCTAAACCTAAAAAATAAAATAAAATAAAAACCTAAAGAGAAATAAATAAAGCTACCAAAAAAAACAAAACTAAATAAAAATAAAAACAAAAATAAACCTAAATCAAATTAAAAATAAACTAAAATAAAATAAAAAAATAAACTAAATAAACCCAAACATACTAGTTTACTTAATATTTATAAAATAAAAAAATAAATGAAATAAAAAAAACCCTAATCCTAAACTCTAAACCCTAAAACTATCCCTAAACCCTAAAAAGTAAATCCTAATCCTACAACCCTAAACCTTAAAACCATTAACCTTAAAAAGTTAAACCCTAAACCCCAAACCCAAAACACTAGTCCTTAAACCTTAAAGCCTAAAGCATAAAGCTTAAACCCTAAAAACCAAAAATCCATAAACCCTAAACACTAAACCCTAAACCTGAACACTAAAAAGTAAACCCTAAAACCTTAAACCCAAATACCCTAAACACTAAACCCTAAACCCTAAACCCTAAACCCTAAAAACCTAAACCTAAACTAAATAAAACCTAGAAAATAAAACAAATAAAAAAACCTAAACTAAAACATGAACCTAAACCTAAAAGTAAAAAAAAAATAAACTAACTAAAAAAAATATATAAAAAATAAAAACCTAAATTAAACTAATAAATGAAATAAACCTAAGAATAAAAAACCTAAATAAAATAAAAACATATCATAAAATAAAAATAAAACCTAAAATAAACTAAAAAAATATAATAAAATAAAACTAAATAAAACTAAAACTAAAAGTAAACCTAAAAGTAATACCTAAACCCTAAACTAAAAAAAAAACTAAACCTAAAATAAATTAAAATAAACCTAAACCTAGAATAAAATAAACCAAACTAAAATAAATAAAACCTAAACCTAAACCTAAGCTTTATACTAAATAAAATAAAAGAAACTAAAAATAAACTTAAACCTAAATAAAAAAATAAAACCTAAAATAAAAATGTAAAACCTTAGCCTAAAAAAATAAAATAAAAACCTAAACCTAATCATAAAATAAAATATCATACCAAAACTTAAAAAATAAAAAAAATACAAACTCAACTAAAAAATAAACCAAAACCTAAACCTAATCCAAAAAATAAACTAAAATAAAATAACTAAACTAAAACAAAAAACCTCGACTAAAATAAATAAACTTAAAATAAATAAGCTAAACTAAATAAAAAAATAATCATAAATAAAAATAAAAAATAAAACTAACTAAAATTAATAAAAAAATAAACTAAATAAACTAACTAAACAAAAGAAGAAATATTACAAATCTGAATTTATTATCTATTAAAAAAAATGAAAAATCATAAACGTTAAACTAAAACCCGAACTTAAACCTAAAACCTAAACCCTAAACCCTAGACCCTAAACCCTAAACCTTAAAAACCCTAAAACCAAAACTCGAAACCTTAAACCTTAGAAACTAAAATGCTAAACCCTAAAACTTAAACCCTGAACCCTAAACTGAAAAAAAAAGAAACCCTAAACCCTAAGCACTAAACCCCAAACCCTAAATGCTAAACTTTAAACCCTAATCCTTAAACTAACCCTAAACCCTAAACTTAAAAAGCTAAAAACCTAAACCTAAACTAATTAAAACCTAAAAATAAAATAAATAAAATGATAAAAAAATATAAAATAATAAAATAAAATAAAATAAAAACATAAACTAAAAACTAAACCAAAACATAAAAAGAAAATATAATAGAAAGTAAAAACTTAACTGAAATAAAATAAATAAAAACCTAAACTAAACAAAAAAATAAATAAAATAAATAAAAGAATAACTCAACCAAAAATTAAATAAACCTAAAAATATATCGAAAAGTAAAACCTAAACCTAAAATAAAAATAAAACAAACAAAATAAAATGAACCTAAACATAAACTAAAATAAACTAACCAAAAATAAATAAAACATAAACCTAAACCTAAACACTAAATTAAATAAAATAAATTAAATCAAACCCAAACCTAAACTAAACCTAAAAGTTAAACTAAATAAAATAAAATAAACTAAAAATAAACCTAAACTAAACTAAAAAAACAAAATAAACCTAAGACTAAAATCCTAAATAAAATAAAAACTAAACCTAAAATAAAGAGAAATATACCTAAAATAAAAATTAAATAAAAACATAAACTTAAAAATAAATAATAAATAAAACCTAAACCCTAAACCAAAATAAAAACACAAACCTAAAATTAAAAAAAAAATAAAACCTAAACTAAAATAAACTAATCTAAAATATAAAAAAAACCAAAACCTAAACTAAATAAAATAATCTAATAATAAACCTAAACCTGAACTAAAAAATAAAACCTAAAATAAACCTAAAATAAAAACCTAAAACCTAAACCTAAAAAAATAAATAAAAAACTTAAACCTAAAAATAAAAATAAAAAATAAAACTTAATCTTAAAAAAATAAATAAAAATAAAACTATACTAAAAATAACATAAACCTAAACCTAAACCTAAATCTAAAAAATAAAATAAAATAAAAACCTGAACAAAAATAAATAAATCTACAAAAAATAAACTAAACTAAAGAAAAATAAAAATAAAAATAAACCTAAATCAAATTAAAAATAAACTAAACTAAAATAAAAAAATAAACTAAATAAACCCAAAATAATTTTAATTTTATAAAATAAAAAATAAATGAAATAAAAAAACCCTAATCCTAAACTCTACACCCTAAAACTATCCCTAAACCCTAAAAAATAAATCCTAAGCTTGCAAGCCTAAACCCTAAACCCTGAACACTAAAACCATCAACCTTAAAATGTTAAACCCTAAACCCTAAACCCTAAACCCTAAACACTAGTCCTTAAACCTTAAAGCCTAAAGCATTAAGCTTAAACCCTAAAAATTAAAAATCCATAAACCCTAAACACTAAACCCTAAACCCGAACACTAAACCCTAAACCCTAAAACCTTAAACCCTAAAACCCTAAACACTAAACCCTAAACCCTAAATCTTAAACCCTAAAAACCTAAACCAAAACTAAATAAAACATAAAAATAAAATAAATAAAAAAACCTAAACTAAAAAGAAAACCCTAAAACCTTAAACCCAAATACCCTAAACACTAAACCCTAAACCCTAAACCCTAAACCCTAAAAACTTAAACCTAAACTAAATAAAACCTAAAAATAAAACAAATAAAAAAACCTAAACTAAAACATGAACCTAAACCTAAAAGTAAAAAAAAATAAATTAACTAAAATAAAAAATATAAAAATTAAAAACCTAAATTAAACTAATAAATAAAATAAACCTAAGAATAAAAAACCTAAATAAAATAAAAACATATCATAAAATAAAAATAAAAAAGCCTAAAATAAACCAAAAATATAATAAAAAAAAAACTAAATAAAAACTAAAACTTAAAAAGTAAACCTAAAAGTAAAACCTAAACCCTAAACTAAAAAAAAACCTAAACCTAAAATAAATTAAAATAAACCTAAACCTAGAATAAAATTAACTAAACTAAAATAAATAAAACCTAAACCTAAACCTAAGCCTTATACTAAATAAAATAAAAGAAACTAAAAATAAACTTAAACCTAAATAAAAAAATTAAACCTAAAATAAAAACGTAAAACCTTAGCCTAAAAAAATAAAATAAAAACCTAAACCTAATCATAAAATAAAATATCATACCAAAACTTAAAAAATAAAAAAAAATACAAAACTCAACTAAAAAATAAACCAAAACCTAAACCTAATCCAAAAAATAAACTAAAATAAAATAACTAAACTAAAAAAAAACCTAATAAAAAACAAACTTAAAATAAATAAGCTAAACTAAATAAAAAAAATAATCATAAATAAAATAAAAAATCAAACTAACTAAAATTAATAAAAATAAACTAAATAAACTAACTAAATGAAAGAAGAAATATTACAAATCAATTTGTTATCTTAAAAAAATGAAAATCATAAACGCTAAACTAAAACACGAACTTAAACCTAAAACCCAGACCCTAAACCCTAGACCCTAAACCCTAAACCTTAAAAACCCTAAAACCAAAACTCGAAAACTTAAACCTTAAAAACTAAAATGCTAAACCCTAAAACTTAAACCCTGAACCCTAAACACAAAAAAAAAGAAACCCTAAACCCTAAACACTAAACCCCAAACCCTAAATGCTAAACTTTAAACCCTAATACTTAAACTAACCCTAAACCCTAAACTTAAAAAGCTAAAAACCTAAACCTAAACTAATTAAAGACTAAAAATAAAATAAATAAAATGATAAACAAATATAAAATAATAAAATAAAATAAAATAAAAACATAAACTAAAAATTAAACCAAAACCTAAAAAGACAATATAATAGGAAATAAAAACTTAACTGAAATAAAATAACTAAACTAAAACAAAAAACCTCGACTAAAATAAACAAACTTAAAATAAATAAGCTAAACTAAATAAAAAAATAATCATAAATAAAAAAAATCAAACTAACTAAAATTAATAAAAAATAAACTAAATAAACTAACTAAATGAAAGAAGAAATATTACAAATCTGAATTTGTTATCTGTTAAAAAAAATGAAAAATCATAAACGCTAAACTAAAACACGAACTTAAACCTAAAACCCCTAAACCCTAGACCCTAAACCCTAAACCTTAAAAACCCTAAAACCAAAACTCAAAACTTAAACCTTAAAACTAAAATGCTAAACCCTAAAACTTAAACCCTGAACCCTAAACCCAAATAAAAAAGAAACCCTAAACCCTAAACACTAAACCCCAAACCCTAAATGCTAAGCTTTAAACCCTAATCCTTAAACTAACCCTAAACCCTAAACTTAAAAAGCTAAAAACCTAATCCTAAACTAATTAAAACCTAAAAATAAAATAAATAAAATGATAAACAAATATAAAATAATAAAATAAAATAAAATAAAATATAAACATAAAAAAATTAAACCAAAACCTAAAAGACAATATAATAGAAATAAAACCTAAATAAATAAAATAACTAAACTAAAACAAAAAACCTCGACTAAAATAAACAAACTTAAAATAAATAAGCTAAACTAAATAAAAAAATAATCATAAATAAAAATAAAAAATCAAACTAACTAAAATTAATAAAAAATAAACTAAATAAACTAACTAAATGAAAGAAGAAATATTACAAATCTGAATTTATTATCTATTAAAAAAAATGAAAAATCATAAACGCTAAACTAAAACACGAACTTAAACCTAAAACCCAGACCCTAAACCCTAGACCCTAAACCCTAAACCTTAAAAACCCTAAAACCAAAACTCGAAAACTTAAACCTTAAAAACTAAAATGCTAAACCCTAAAACTTAAACCAACCCTAAACACAAAAAAAAAAAGAAACCCTAAACCCTAAACACTACACCCCAAACCCTAAAATTTAAACCCTAATACTTAAACTAACCCTAAACCCTAAACTTAAAAAGCTAAAAACCTAAACCTAAACTAATTAAAGACTAAAAATAAAATAAATAAAATGATAAACAAATATAAAATAATAAAATAAAATAAAATAAAAACATAAACTAAAAATTAAACCAAAACCTAAAAAGACAATATAATAGGAAATAAAAACTTAACTGAAATAAAATAAATAAAAACCTAAACTAAACAAAAAAATAAAGAAAATAAATAAAAGAAAAACTCAACCAAAAATTAAATAAACCTAAAAATATATCTAAAAGTAAAACCTAAACCTAAAATAAAAATAAAACAAACAAAATAAAATGAACCTAAACATAAACTAAAATAAACTAACCAAAAATAAATAAAACATAAACCTAAACCTAAACACTAAATTAAATAAAATAAATTAAATCAAACCTAAACCTAAACTAAACCTAAAAGTTAAACTAAATAAAATAAAATAAACTAAAAATAAACCTAAACTAAACTAAAAAAACAAAATAAACCTCAGACTAAAAATCCTAAATAAAATAAAAACTAAACTTAAAATAAAGAGAAATATACCTAAAATAAAAACTAAATAAAAACATAAACTTAAAAATAAATAATAAATAAAACCTAAACCCTAAACGAAAATAAAAACATAAACCTAAAATTAAAAAAAAATAAAACCTAAACTAAAATAAACTAATCTAAAATATAAAAAAACCAAAACCTAAACTAAATAAAATAATCTAAAAATAAACCTAAACCTGAACTAAAAAATAAAACCTAAAATAAACCTAAAATAAAAACCTAAAACTTAAACCTAAAAAAATAAATAAAAAACTTCAACCTAAAAATAAAAATAAAAAATAAATCCTAATCTTAAAAAAATAAATAAAAATAAAACTATACTAAAAATAACATAAACCTAAACCTAAACCTAAATCTAAAAAATAAAATAAAATAAAAACCTAAACAAAAAAAATAATAAAGCTACAAAAAAAACTAAACTAAAGAAAAAAAATAAAAATAAACCTAAATCAAATTAAAAATAAACTAAACTAAAATAAAAAAATAAACTAAATAAACCCAAACATACTAGTTTACTTAATTTTTATAAAATAAAAAAATAAATGAAATAAAAAAACCCTAATCCTAAACTCTAAACCCTAAAACTATCCCTAAACCCTAAAAAATAAATCCTAAGCCTGCAAGCCTAAACCCTAAACCCTAAACCCTAAAACCATCAACCTTAAAAAGTTAAACCCTAAACCCTAAACCCTAAACCCTAAACACTAGTCCTTAAACCTTAAAGCTCTAAAGATGTCAGTTCTAAACCCAAAATTCTAAACTATAAACCCTAAACACTAAACCCTAAACCAACCCACTAAACCACCACAAACCCTCTAAACCCTAAACCCTAAATCTTCCACACCTAAACCAAAACTAAATAAACCTAAAATAAAATAAATAAAACCTTAAAACCCTAAACTACCCAGTTACCCTAAACACTAAACCCTAAACCCTAAAACCTAAACCTAAACTAAATAAAACCTAAAATAAAACAAATAAAAAACTAAACATGAACCTAAACCTAAAGTAAAAAAAAATAAACTTAAAATAAAAAATATAAAAGTAAAACCTAAATTAAACTAATAAATAAAATAAACCTAAGAATAAAAAACCTAAATAAAATAAAACATATCATAAAATAAAAAATAAAAAAAACCTAAAATGAACCAAAAATATATTAAAATAAAAACTAAAACTTAAAAAGTAAACCTAAAAGTAAAACCTAAACCCTAAACTAAACAAAAAACCTAAACCTAAAATAAATTAAAATAAACCTAAACCTAGAATAAAATAAACTAAACTAAAATAAATAAAACCTAAACCTAAACCTAAGCCTTATTCTAAATAAAATAAAAGAAACTAAAAATAAACTTAAACCTAAATAAAAAAATAAAACCTTAAATAAAAATGTAAAACCTTAGCCTAAAAAAATAAAATAAAAACCTAAACCTAATCATAAAATAAAATATCATACCAAAACATTAAAAATAAAAAAATTACAAAACTCAACTAAAAAATAAACCAAAACCTAAACCTAATCGAAAAAATAAGCTAAAATAAAATAACTAAACTAAAACAAAAAACCTCGACTAAAATAAATAAACTTAAAATAAATAAGCTAAACTAAATAAAAAATAATCATAAATAAAAATAAAAAATCAAACTAACTAAAATTAATAAAAAAATAAACTAAATAAACTAACTAAACAAAAGAAGAAATATTACAAATCTGAATTTGTTATCTGTTAAAAAAATGAAAAATCATAAATGCTAAACTAAAACCCGAACTTAAACCTAAAACCTAAACCCTGAACCCTAGACCCTAAACCATAAACCTTAAAAACCCTAAAACCAAAACTCGAAACCTTAAACCTTAAAAACTAAAATGCTAAACCCTAAAACTTAAACCAACCCTAAACATAAAAAAAAGAAACCCTAAACTAAAACTAAACCCAAAACCCTAAATGCTAAACTTTAAACCCTAAAACTTAAACTAACCCTAAACCCTAAACTTAAAAAGCTGAAAACCTAAACCTAAACTAATTAAAACCTAAAAATAAAATAAATAAAATGATAAACAAATATAAAATAATAAAATAAAATAAAATAAAAACATAAACTAAAAACTAAACCAAAACCTAAAAAGAAAATATAATAGAAAATACAAACTTAACTGAAATAAAATAAATAAAAACCTAAATTAAACAAAAAAAATAAAGAAAATAAACAAAAGAATAACTCAACCAAAAATTAAATAAACCTAAAACTATTTCTAAAAGTAAAACCTAAACCTAAAATAAAAATAAAACAAACAAAATAAAATGAACCTAAACATAAACTAAAATAAACTAACCAAAAATAAATAAAACATAAACCTAAACCTAAACACTAAATTAAATAAAATAAATTAAATCAAACCTAAACTAAACTAAACCTAAAAGTTAAACTAAATAAAATAAAATAAACTAAAAATAAACCTAAACTAAACTAAAAAAATAAAATAAACCTAAGACTAAAAATCCTAAATAAAATAAAAACTAAACCTAAAATAAAGAGAAATATACCTAAAATAAAACTAAATAAAACATAAACTTAAAATAAATAATAAATAAAACCTAAAAACCCTAAAAAATAAAACATAAACCTAAAATTAAAAAAAAATAAAACCTAAACTAAAATAAACTAATCTAAAATATAAAAAAAACCAAAACCTAAACTAAATAAAATAATCTAAAATAAACCTAAAACTAAAAAATAAAACCTAAAATAAACCTAAAATAAAACCTAAACCCTAAACCTAAAAAAATAAATTAAAACTTAAACCTAAAAATAAAATAAAATAAAACCTAATCTTAAAAAAATAAATAATAATAAAACTATACTAAAATATATAAACCTAAACCTAAACCTAAACCTAAAAATAAAATAAAAAATAAAACCTAAAGAAAATAAATAAAGCTACCAAAATAAACTAAACAAAATAAAATAAAAAATAAATAAACCTAAATCAAATTAAAATAAACTAAAATAAAATAAAATAAACTAAATAAACCAAACATACTTGGTTTACTTAATTTTTATAAAATAAAAAATAAATGAAATAAAACCCTAATCCTAAACTCTAAAACCCTAAAAACCCCATCCTAAACCCTAAAAGTAAATCCTAAGCCTACAACCCTACCCTAAACCATTAACCTTAAAAGTTAAACCCAAAATCCTAAAAACCAAACAGTCCTTCTTAATGCTAAAGCATAAAGCCTAAACCCTAAAACTAAAATCCATAAACCCTAAACACTAAACCCAACACTAAAAGTAAACCAAAAAAACCCAAAAACCCTAAACACTAAACCCTAAACCCTAAACCCTAAACCCTAAAAACCTAAACCAAAACTAAATAAAACCTAAAAATAAAACAAATAAAAAAACCTAAACTAAAACATGAACCTAAACCAAAAAGTAAAAAAAAAAATAAACTAACTAAAATAAAAAAATATAAAAAATAAAAACCTAAATTAAACTAATAAATAAAATAAACCTAAGAATAAAAAACCTAAATAAAATAAAACATATCATAAAATAAAAAATAAAAAAACCAAAAATAAACCAAAAATATAATAAAATAAAAACTAAATAAAAACTAGAACTTAAAAAGTAAACCTAAAAGTAAAACCTAAACCCTAAACTAAAAAAAAAACTAAACCTAAAATAAATTAAAATAAACCTAAATCTAGAATAAAATAAACTAAACTAAAATAAATAAAATCTAAACCTAAACCTAAGCCTTATATCTTAAAATAAATAAAAGAAACTAAAACTAAACTTAAATAAAAAAAAACCTAAAATAAAAATGTAAAACCTTAGCCTAAAAAAATAAAATAAAAACCTAAACCTAATCATAAAATAAAATATCATACCAAAACTTAAAAAATAAAAAAATACAAAACTCAACTAAAAAATAAACCAAAACATAAACCTAATCCAAAAAATAAACTAAAATAAAATAACTAAACTAAAACAAAAAACCTCGACTAAAATAAATAAACTTAAAATAAATAAGCTAAACTAAATAAAAAATAATCATAAATAAAAAATAAAAATCAAACTAACTAAAATTAATAAAAAAATAAACTAAATAAACTAACTAAACAAAAGAAGAAATATTACAAATCTGAATTTGTTATCTGTTAAAAAAAATGAAAAATCATAAACATTAAACTAAAACCTGAACTTAAACCTAAAACCTAAACCCTAAACCCTAGACCCTAAACCCTAAACCTTAAAAACCCTAAAACCAAAACTCGAAACCTTAAACCTTAAAAACTAAAATGCTAAACCCTAAAACTTAAACCCTGAACCCTAAACCCAAATAAAAAAGAAACCCTAAACCCTAAACACTAAACCCCAAACCCTAAATGCTAAGCTTTAAACCCTAATCAAAAACTAACTAAACCCTAAACTTAAAAAGCTAAAAACCTAATCCTAAACTAATTAAAACCTAAAAATAAAATAAATAAAATGATAAACAAATATAAAATAATAAAATAAAATAAAATAAAAACATAAACTAAAAACTAAACCAAAACATAAAAAGAAAATATAATGAAAATAAAACTTAACAAATAAAATAAATAAAACCTAAACTAAACAAAAAATAAAGAAAATAAATAAAAGAATAACTCAACCAAAATTAAATAAACCTAAATAATATATCTAAAAGTAAAACCTAAACCTAAAATAAAAATAAAACAAATAAAATAAAATGAACATAAACTAAAATAAACTAACCAAAAATAAATAAAACATAAACCTAAACCTAAACACTAAATTAAATAAAATAAATTAAATCAAACCTAAACCTAAACCTAAAAGTTAAACTAAATAAAATAAAATAAACTAAAAATAAACCTAAACTAAACTAAAAAAATAAAATAAACCTAAGACTAAAAATCCTAAATAAAATAAAAACTAAACCTAAAATAAAGAGAAATATACCTAAAATAAAAACTAAATAAAAACATAAACTTAAAAATAAATAATAAATAAAACTTAAACCCTAAACGAAAATAAAAACATAAACCTAAAATTAAAAAAAAAAAAACCTAAACTAAAATAAACTAATCTAAAATATAAAAAAAAAAACCTAAACTAAATAAAATAATCTAAAAATAAACCTAAACCTGAACTAAAAAATAAAACCTAAAATAAACCTAAAATAAAAACCTAAAACCTAAACCTAAAAAAATAAATAAAAACTTAAACCTAAAATAAAAATAAAAATAAAACCTAATCTTAAAAAAATAAATAAAAATAAAACTATACTAAAAATAACATAAACCTAAACCTAAACCTAAACCTAAAATAAAATAAAAAATAAAACACGAACAAATAAATAAATCTACAAAAAATAAACTAAACTAAAGAAAAATAAAACTAAAAATAAACCTAAATCAAATTAAAAATAAACTAAACTAAAATAAAAAAAATAAATTAAATAAACCCAAACATACTAGTTTACTTAATTTTATAAAATAAAAAATAAATGAAATAAAAAACCCTAATCCTAAACTCTAAACCCTAAAACTATCCCCTAAAAAAAAATAATCCTCCTGCTGAGCCACTAAACCCTAAACCCTAAAACCATCAACCTTAAAAGTTAAACCCTAAACCCTAAAATAAACCCTAAACCTAGTCCTTAAACCTTAAAGCCTAAAGCATTAAGTAAACCCAAATTAAAATCCATAATCCCTAAACACTAAACCCTAAACCCAACACTAAAAACCTAAACCTAAAAACCCTAGACCCTAAACACTAAACCCTAAACCCTAAATCTTAAAAACCACCAAAAAACTAAATAAAAAAAAATAAAAATAAAAAAAACCTAAACTAAAACTTGAACCTAAACCTAAAAGTAAAAAAAATAAACTAGCTAAAATAAAAAAAATAAAAAAGTAAAAACCTAAATTAAACTAATAAATAAAATAAATGTAAGAATAAAAAACCTAAATAAAATAACAACACAACATAAAATAAAAAATAAAAAAAAACCTAAAATAAAAGAAAAATATAATAAAATAAAAACTAAATAAAAACCTAAACTTAAAAAAGTAAACCTAAAAGTAAAACCTAAACCCTAAACTAAAAAAAACCTAAACCTAAAATAAAATAAAATAAACTAAACTAAAATAAAATAAACTAAACTAAAATAAAAAAACCTAAACCTAAACAAAAACCTTAAAATAAATAAAATAAAAGAAATTAAAAATAAACTTAAACCTAAATAAAAAAATAAAACCTAAAATAAAAACGTAAAACCTTAACCTGAAAAAATAAAATAAAAACCTAAACCTAATCATAAAATAAAAAATAATACCTAAACTTAAAAAATAAAATAAATATAAAACTCAACTAAAAAATAAACCAAAACCTAAACCTAATTCAAAAAATAAACTAAAATAAAATAACTAAACTAAAACAAAAAACCTCAGTTAAAATAAATAAACTTAAAATAAATATGCTAAACTAAATAAAAAATAAACATAAATAAAAATATAAAATAAAACTAACTAAAATTAATAAAAAATAAACTAAATAATCTAATTAAATAAAAGAAGAAATGTTACAAATTTGAATTTATTCTCTGTTAAAAAAAATGAAAAATCATAAATGCTAAACTAAAACCTGAACCCTAAACCTAAAACCTAAACCCTAAACCTTAAACCCTAAACCCTAAAAACCCTATACCCAAAACTTGAAACCCTTAACCTTAAAACCTAAAACCCTAATACTTAAACCCTGAACTCTAAACCCAAAAAAAAGAAACCCTATACCCTAAACACTAAACTCGAAACCCTAAATGCTAAACTTTAAACCCTAAACCTTAAACTAACCCTAAACCATAAACCTTAAAAAGCTAAAAACCTAAACTAAACTAATTAAAACCTAAAAATAAAATAAATAAAATGATAAATAAATATAAAATGAGAAAATAAAATAAAATAAAAACATAAACTAAAAACTAAACCTAAAACTAAAGAGAAAATATAATAGAAAATAAAAACTTAACTAAAATAAAATAAATAAAAACCTAAACTAAACAAAAAAAATAAAGAAAAATAAATAAAAGAATAACTCAGCAAAAAGTTAAATAAACCTAAAAGTAAAACCTAAACCTAAAATAAAAATAAATAAACAAAATAAAATGAACCTAAGCATAAACTAAAATAAACTAACCAAAAATAAAGAAAACATAAACCTAAACCTAAACCCTAAATTAAATTAAATAAATTAAATCAAAACTAAACATAAACCTAAATTAAAAAATATAACCTAAAAATAAACCTAGACCTAAACCTAAAAAAATAAAATAAAAACCTAAACTTAAACATAAAATAAAAAATTAAACCTAGGCCTAAAAAATAAAAGAAATATAAAACTAAATTAAAAAAATAAACCTAAATCTAAACATAATCTAAAAAAATAAACTAAAATAAAATACCTAAACTAAAATAAAAACTTAGACTAAATTAAATAAATTTAAAATAAAAAACTAAACTAAATTAAAATTAAAAATAAACATAAATAAAAATAAAAAATAAAATAAACTAAAATAAATAAAAAATAAACTAAATAAGCTAATTAAACAAAAGGAAAAAATGTTGTAAATCTGAATTTGTACTCTCTTAAAAAAAACCAAAACCCAAAACCATAAACCAAAACCTGAACCCTAAAACTAGTACCTAAACCCAAAACCCAAAATCCTAAAAACCCGAACTAAACCCTAAGCCGTAAACTCTAAATAATAAACGCTAAAACCCTAAGCCCTGAACCCTAACCCCTAAAACCTAAAACCTAAACCCCAAACCCTAAATTAAAAATAAAATCCTAAACCCTAAACTCTAAAAATCTAAAAACCCAAACCTAAACTTATTAAAACCCAAAAATAAAATAAAGAAAAAAAATTTAAAGCAAAATAAAATAAGAAAATAAAATAAAATAAAAACATAAAGAAAAATTTAAACTAAAACCTAAACCTAAAAAGAAATTAAAATAAAAAATAAAAACTTAACTAAAATAAAATAAATAAAAACCTAAACTAAACTAAAAAGTGAAAAAATAAAATAAAATAAAAACTAAACCTAAAATAAAAATAAAATTAACCTAAAATAAAATAAAAAAACTTAATGAAAACCTAAGCCTAGATAATAAACCTAAAAATAAAGCCAAAAAATAAATAAAAAATAAAACCTAAAGCCTAAACTAAGAAAAAACTAAAACCTAAAGTAAAAAAATTAAATAAAATAAATGTAAACTAAAATAAATAAAACCTAAACCTAAAATCTAAACCTAAAATAAAAAAAATAAGATTATTTAAAAATAAACTTAAACTAAAAAATAAAACCTAAAAATAAACCTCAAATAAAAACCTAAAACCTAAACCTAAGAAAATAAAATGAAAACCTAAACCTAAACCAAAAAAAAACCTAAACTTAAAAAATAAAATAAAAATAAAATTTAAATAAAAAAATAAACGTAAACTTAAACCCAAAAAATAAAATAGAGTAAAAATCCTAAACTAAAATAAATAATCATAAAATAAATAAACTAAATAAAATATAAATAAAAAGAAATCTAAATCAAAATAAAAAATAAATTAAATAAACCTAAAGTACAAGTTTACTTAATTTTAAAAAAATAAAAAATGAGAAAATTAAAAAAATTTAAAAAAATTAAAAAAAACCACTAAACCCTAAAAACCCAAAACCCAACCCTAACCCTAAACCTAAACCTAAACACCTAAACCATAAACCTTAAATCCCAAAACCCAAACCCAAGCCCAATACTAAACCCTAATCTCTAACCCTAAACCACACCACACCTAAACCTAAACTAGTAAAACCTAAAATAATTTTAATATGAAACCTAAACCTAAATAAAATAAAAAATAATATAAAAATCTAAACTAAAACCTACACCTAAATCTAACCCTAAAAATAAAATAAAATAAAAATAAAAACTAAACTAAAATAAAATAAATAAAAACCTAAACTAAACTAAAAAAATAATATAAACCTAAAAATAAAAAACATAAATAAAATAAAAACTAAACATAAAATAAAAATAAATAAAATAAAATAAAATAAAAATTAAATAAATACCTAAACCTAATCCTAAACTAAAATAAATAAAATCTAAACATAAACCTAAAATAAACTAAACCTAAACCCAAAATTAAATGAAATAAATAAACTAAAAAACAAAACCTAAAAATAAACCTAAAATTAAGAACAAAAACCTAAACATAAGAAAATAAAATGAAAACCTAAACGTAAAACTAAAAATAAAAAATAAGAACTAAACCTAAAAAAGAAAATAAAAATAAAAATAAACTAAAAAATAAATATAAACCTAAACCTGAACCAAAATAATAAACTAAAATAGAAAAACTTACACTAAACAAAATAAAAATAAAAAATAAACCTAAATAAAAATAATAAATAAAATAAACTAAATAATTAAAAAAATAAAATAAAATAAACCCTAGGTTTACTTCATTTAAAGAAGAACACTAAACCTAAACCCTAAACTAAACCCTAAATCCTAGCCTAAACTAACCCAAAACTCTAAACCCAAAATCATAAACCTACAACCCTAAATGCTAAACCCTAAACCCTAAATCCTAAAAAACACAAACCCTAAACCTTAACCCTAAACCCTAAAAGCATAAATCCTAAAATCATAAACCCTAAACCCAAAACCCTAAATGTTAAACCCTAAGCCTAAACCCTAAACCCTAAACCTCAAATACTAAACCTTAACCTAAAGTAACTAAATAGATTAAAAAATAAACCTAAACCCTAAAACCTAATAAACCTAAACCTAAACCCTAAGAATGGGCAGAACCTTGATGGCATGAACATCACCATCATCCCGCGTCAGTCTTGACCTAGCAGTGCAGGCGGAGGACATAGTTATCACAATGGTGGTGGGGGATTTAGAGGTGTTAGTGGATATGTAGGTGGTGGTCAGAGAAGTGTAGGTTATGGAGGTGAGAGCATCGACGGAGGTTACAACCGTTATGGTGGCGGAGGGAGAGATCGGGGATATGATGTTGTATCCATCTTGGAGGCAGGGGTGGTTACGGGTGAGAAAGCGAAGAATGGACGATCCAATCTGCTGCATATGGAACTATGTCTTTATAGTAGAAATGGTTCTAGTTATCCAAGGTTTCTGATTTTCTCTATGCCTGCTCATTTTTGATCTATACATCACTTATGTCATAGAAAACTTTTTGTGTTACTTGGTTGATGAAATTGAAAAGAAGAAATGTTGAATGTGAATTTGTTCTCTCTTTATATATATATATATATATATATATATATATATATATATATATATATATATATATATATATATATATATATGTATATATATATATATACCCTAATATATGAAAAACCTTAAAACTTAAACTAAAACTCAAACCCTAAATCTAAAACCTAAACTGTAAACCCTAAACCTTAAACCCTAAACTCTAAAAATGCTAAACCATAAAACCCTAAACCCTAAACCCTAAAACCTAAACCCTCAACCCTAAACCTTAAAACCTAAACCCTAAATTTTAAACCCCAAACCCTAAACCCTAAACCCTAAATTAACCTTAAACCCTAAACCTAAACTTAAAATAAAGTAAACATTAACCTAAACCTAAACAAAATAAAATAAAATAAACTAAAATAAACCTGGCGTAAAAATATAAAACCTAAAATAAACTTAAAATAAAACCTAAAACCTAAACCTAAAAAAAATAAAATGAACATAAACCTAAACATTAAAATAAAAAATAAAACCTAAACCTAAAAAATAAAATTCAAATAATACTACACTAAAAAAGATGACTAAACATAAAAAAAAATAAAATAAAATAAAAAACCTAAATATAAAAAATAAAAATAAATAAAAATAAAAAATAAAATAAACTAAATAACCTAAACCTACTAGTTTACTTAATTTAAAAAAAAAAAACTTTAAGCCCTAAGCTAACCCTAAACCTTCAAACCTAAACTCTAAACTCTAAACCCTAAACCCTACCCCTAAACCTTAAACCCTAAAAACCAAAACCATAAAACCCTAAACCCAAAAAATCTAAAAACTAAACATAGACTAAATAAAACCAAAAAATAAAATATTTAAAAAAACATAAATCTAAATAAAATAAATAAAATAAAATAAAATAAAAACTTAAACTAAAATGTAGATCTCAACCTAAAAATAAAATAAAATAAATAAATTAAAATAAACTAAATTATAATAAATAAAAATCTAAACTAAAATAAAAAAGTCAAATAAACTAAAGAGTAAAAAACATAAATAAAATAAAAACTAAAAGTAAAATAAAAATAAAATTAACCTAAAATAAAATAAAACAAAAACCTAAACCTAAAAAATAAACCTAAAAATAAAACCTAAACACCTAAAACATAAAATAAAAAAACTCTAAACTTAAAATAAAAATAAAATAAACAAGATAAAATAAACCTAAAACTAAACTAAAATAAATAAAACCTAAACCTAAACATAAAATAAACTAAACATAAACCTAAACCCAAACTAAATAAAATAAAATAAACTAAAATAAATCTAAACTTAAACTAAAATATAAATCCTAAAAATAAACCTAAAATAAAAACCTAAAACCTAAATCTAAAAGAATAAAATGAAAACATAAACCTAAACATAAGATTAAAAAATAAAACCTACACCTAAAATATAAAATAAAAATAAAACTCAACTAAAAATATCAACCTAAACCTAAACCTAAAAAATAAACTAAAATAAAAAACCTAAAGTAAAATAAATAAACCTAAAATAAATAAGTTAAACTAAATAAACTAAATAAACCTAAACAAAATGGTTTACTTAATTAAAAAAAACCATAAATCGTGAATCCTAAACCCTAACCCTAAATCCTAAACCCTAAACCTACAATCTTAATCCCTAAACCCTAACTGTAAACCCTAAAACCATAAACCCTAAAACCCTAAACCCTAAACCTACATCTAAAACCTCTAGAACCCTGCCTACATGCAACACTAAATCCTAAACCCTAAACCCTAAATCCAAAACCCTAAAAAACCCTAAACCATAAACCCTAAACCTTAACCCTAAACCCTAAATACTAAAAGAATAAACCTTAAAATCCTAAACCCTAAACCCGAAACCCTAAACACTAAACCCAAAACCTTATACCCTAAACTCTAAATCATAAACCATAACCCTTAACCCTAAATCCTAAACCTCAAACGTAAACCTAAGCCAAAAGTAACAAAATAAATTAAATAATACACCTAAACCCTAAAAGCTAATCAACCTAAACCTAAACCCTAAGAATGGGCTAAAAACCTAAACCTAAACCCAAACCCATCCACCTCCCTACGGCGCTCTGGCGATTCCATTTTCCCATTTTTGGCAATCATTCTCCTTACGATTTTTGAGGATCCTTCACCATTTCCACTTGATTTCTTTTAGTTTCTTTGTTCTACCATGCGTGTGCTATCACTGTAGATATCCTTAATGTCAGTTGTTCCTTTAGCCGCATAGCCCATCCCTCCCTCCACGGTTGCATCATCTAGGGCTTCGAATTTCATGGCTTTTCCTGATTCGACAGCACCTGCTGTAATGTCTGCTATTAAATCATTTAAGGATGCACTCTCTGGTAAAAATATCTCACTCTCTGATTTTGTGAACCTAATTTCTACCTCATTTCAGAGCATCCCTATGATTACGTGCTCAGATCTGGATGTTGAGAAGTTGGCTAAGCCTTATGAATTTACTTTAGTGGGCAAATTTTCTTTGTGATGACCTAATCTAAATAATATCCAATCTTTTCCATAATCTTAAGCACTCAGGTGTATTTTTTATTGGTTTGATTGATCCAAGGCATGTTGTAATTCAGCTGATTAATGATTTTGATTATTCAAGGGTTTTTCATGTCGCTCTTATTTTGTTTTCAACTATCAATTACATCTTTTAAAGTGGTCTCCCCTTTTTGATATAAAAGATGAATCACTGATTGTTCCTATATGGTTGGCATTTCCTAATATGAGGATCCATTATGTTACACATCAAGTTCTGTTTGCTATTGGGGCACTATTTAGTCAGCCTCTTCAAATTGATCAAGCCACCGCTATGAGATCCTGACCTTTAATTGCTCGCATTTTGGTGGAAATTGATATTTCTAAAAAACACCCTAATGAAGTTTGGATTGGTTCTGAAAAGTTTGGTTATAATCATAAAGTTGAATTTAAGAATTTTCCTATTTTCTGTTCGCACTGTAAGATTCATGGGCATGATAATTCAGAATGTTTTATGCTGCATGCACAACATAAAAGAAAAATTTATTTGATCCTAATCCTAATCCATCAACTGATAAAGTTAATAAATCTATTTATCTGCCTAAGGTTAATCAAATTGGGAATACTTTTTCTACCTCTTTGGAACCTACTACATTGCTTAATGAAGTGCTCAATGATGATATTCCCAATTTGCAATCTGAGCAGGTAAAAGATTTTGCTAATGTTGATCAACATGTTAAATATGATGGTTTGGTTATCAGTCCTTCCTTACATAATAATTTGCCTCCTCAAGATAATTTCTCTACTCAAACTACCTTGCCATTCTTGACTACAGAACATGAGGAGGAGCATGTGACCCTTAATGGTATTTTGAATAAAA
This sequence comes from Cymbidium sinense, assembly GCA_021442155.1. Classification (NCBI taxonomy): domain Eukaryota; kingdom Viridiplantae; phylum Streptophyta; class Magnoliopsida; order Asparagales; family Orchidaceae; genus Cymbidium; species Cymbidium sinense. The sequence continues at coordinate 45,651,336 of CM038216.1, forward strand.
ACTTGATGATGGAGGAAAATCTGGAAAAAAATTATAAAGCTGATCCTAGAATTTGTGCTCTTAATGGTATTACAACCTCTCCTTCTCCTAATCCCAAGATTAACATGCATGCTAATCCAACCTTTCAGCTTGATACTGAAATTAAGGAAGGGGAAGTTATCATTAGAAATGCTTTGACTGACTCTGATCCTTTTCTTAATACAACTAATCAATCTCTTTCGGATGGTGATTCTTGGGACAAAAATAGACCATTTCAAACAATTTTTAAAAAGAAATCCTTAGAAGCCAAAATGTTCCCTAATACCTCAACTGGATCTGCCAGGTCTGGTTCCTCATCCCATAAATAATGATTTTTTGGCATTAAACTATTTTCTTTTTTTTTATCCCCTTATTTATCTATTTTCTCTTTAGCTTACCTTATATTTCCTTTATGTTTAACTCTCTGATTTGGAACAATCGAGGGATTGGGACCCTCATTGTTTGTAACTATGTTAGAAGTCTCTATCATATTAATAATATAGCTTTACTGATTATTATTGAACCTCTGATACATTCTTCTAAGATTAACCATGTTGCTAGAATGCTCGGCTTTAATAACTTCATTTATAATATTAACAATAAAATCTAGTGTTTTTGAAATAATTTAGTCAATGTATCTTTTCTTGATGATCTCCATCAAGTTATCAATGTTCACATCTCATTGGGTGATTTCTCTTCTCTAGGCTCCTTTGTTTATGTTTCTTGTAACAAGGCTAGTAGGACCATCCTTTGGGACAATTTAAGAACTTTTGCTTCAACTGTCAACAAACTTTGGTTGGTTGGGGGTGGTTTCAGCACTATCCTCTCTTCCTCTGAAAGAAGGGGTGGTTGTTCTCCTAACATTCATTCCATGGAAGATTTCTCTAATATGATTCTTGATTGTAACCTTATTGACAATGGCTACTTTGGTTCTAATTAAACTTGGCATAACTCTAGACTCTAGCAACGGCTTAATAGGACTCTATTTAACTCCCCTTGGATTAATCAATGGCCTCACACCTCTATTGAGCACTTGAGTAGAACTTTTTCCGATCATGCTCCTCTTTTATATCCATTAAAAATTCATCAAATAGATTATCCTACTCTACCTCTTTCAGATTCCAAAATATGTGGATTCAGCACATTAATTTCTTAAATGTTGTCTCCACCAACTGGGTGGCCCCCCTTCACTCTGATAATTATGTTAAGGGTATGATTAGACTCTGGTTTAAGATTGGAAGAGTTAAACAAAACCTTGCTTGGAGGAACAAGCATTATTTTAAAAATCTTCTTGCTTATATCAAAACATGGAACATTTAGTTTATTTTCTTAAAAATGAAGTTTTGACTGATCCTTCTAAATGGAAGGATTTGAATGAAGCCAAAGATAACCTAGTTACCTATTAGATTATGGAATAAACTTACTGGTCGCAAAAGGGTGCTAGTAAACATATTACTGATGGGGACAGAAATACCTGATATTTTCATGCTCTTTTCCAAAAAAAGAGAGCATTAAACTCTATCAAAAAAATTAAAAGTGATAATGGCAACTAGATCACTAATAATAATGAGATTAAAGACTCTATCAATAATCATTTTAAAATTTATTGAACAAGAACCATACTTTAGAGGCTATCTCCAACTCTCATTTGATTCCTTTAACAATTACCACTAATGACAATCATTTTCTTATTATGTTGCCAATGGAAGCTGAGATTGGTCAAATTCTTAATAACATGGACGCTGATTCTGTTGTGGGTCCAGAAGGTTACACTATTCAATATTTTTAGCATTGTTGGCCCGTTATTAACTAGACTTAGTTGATGTTGTGGTTGATTTATTTATGGTAATCCCTTACCTAGATATTTTTCTAGTACTTCCATTGTCCTTATCCCCTAAATTGATAATCCTGAATCATGGGGAGATTTCCGACCTATCAACCTATGCACATTTTTTCATAAACTCATTGCTAAATTGCTTGCTAATAGAATTAGTCCTCTACTTCCAAAAATTATTTCTCTCAAACTAGTTTTAGAAAGGCTATATCGATAACATTCTTCTCACTCAAGAGTGGTTCACTTGGATGCTTCTAATAGAGGTGGTAACATCCTCTTCAAATTAGATATCTCTAAAGCTTTTGACAACATCTCTTGGGCCTTTCTTCTTCAAATTCTTCATCTATTTTGTTTCTCTGATTTCACTCCCTCATTAAAAATTGTACTAGTAATGCTTGCTTCACTATTATTCTGAATGGTGAGGCCTTAGGTTTCTTCCCTTCTTCACTTGGTTTGAGACAAGGGGATCCCTTGTCTCGCTCTCTTTTTATTATTGCTATGGAATATCTTTCTAGGAGCCTTTATGACCTCTTCAACAATAATCCAAGCATGTTGTTTAGAACTCTTGGTGGTATTCCTGTCTCCCATCTTAGTTTTGCTGATGATTTCATTATCTTTTGTAATGCTTCCATTTATCACATTAAAAACATTAAGAACTTCTTAATTAAATTTGGGAAGGAAAGTGGTCTCTCTATTAATGAAGGTAAAAGTTGTTTCATTCCTTCCTCTAAAATCTCTAGTAATAAAATCAATCGAATCTTAAGAATCACTAATTTTCAGCAACAACAACATCCTATTAAATATCTTGGTGCGCCTCTATATAAAGGTCAGAAAAGATCACACCTCTTTGATGAGTTAATCCAAAAAAATTTCTAATAAAATTTTGTATGTGAATTTCACTTACTCTCATTTGGTGGTAGACTCACTTTTCTTAATAGTACCCTTAACTCCATGCCTTTATATCTTATTCAAACCATTGTTCCTACTAATTCTGCCATAAATAAAATAGAGTGTCTTGTTTATAAATTCTCCTAGGTTTCAAACAATTCTACTAAAAGAATGCATTAGACTTCTTGGTATAAAAGTTGTGCTACCCTTGCTAAAGGTGGGCTTAGTTGTAAGCCGATCTCAAAAGCTATTACTGCATTCTCTGATAAACTTTGGTGGAACTTTAAGAGCAATAATAGTCTTTGGGCTAATTTCATGACTTCCAAGTACTGCCAGAGTAAGCATCCCCTCATTTGTCCTTACAAAGTGGGTTACTCTCATGTATGTAAAAGACTTTGCTCCATCAAATAGGAAGCTGAATCCCTTATTTCTTTGGGGATAAACTCTGGATCTTCCTTTTTTGGCAAAATAATTAGACTGGCAGTGGCTCCATTGATGATTTATTATCTACTCACTCCACTGCTACTATTAAAGTGAAATCATTCTGGTTGAATAATAAATGGAATGATAGTAAGCTTACTAATTATATTCCTACTTCTCTTTTAGATAAGTTTACTAACATCCCTATCAATTATAATGATCCTAATCAGATTCTCTTTAAGCTATCCCAAAATGGTGATTTTAACCTTAAGGATGCTTGGATTCATATTAACAAAGCTCGTGATTTCTCTAATGTTTTCTTTAAAATTTGGAATAACACTATCCCTATTTCTTATTCTATTCTAACTTGGAGAATTTTGAAAAATTTTATCTCTGTTGACAATTTGATGTGGGGTAAGGGCTTTTATTTACCGTCAAAAATGCTACTGCCATTTTCACACTGAGAATGTAAACTATGTGTTTGTTAATGGATCTATTGCCTCCAACCTATGGGTTTGGTATGATGAGCTTTTCAATATTGACCAATTCAATGGATCTTTACCCTTATATCAACTTCTTGATGTTTATTTTCAAAAAATTGTTAAAGGTTACATTAAAGTAATAACTGCCATCACTCTTATATGGATCATATGGATGGACAAAAATGATGCCAAACATCGTGGGATTCCTATGAACCATAAAAGTATTATTTCTATAATTAAAGATAAAATTTTTGCTCTATTTAATATCAGTTTAATTACCAACAATCAATTTAAAGGCTATAATTTTGTGGCCAACAAGCTAGGTCTTTGCTTGTCTGAGTATCCCAACTGTAAAGAGGATAAGATTGTTTATTAGATAAAGCCTCATAATAATATTATCAAATTTAATACTGAGGGTTCCATTTCTCAAAATGCTTTTGGATGTGGAGGTATTTTCAGAAACTTTAATGGTAAAGTTCTTTGTGATGTTTCCTATCCTCTTACTGCATATTCTGTTATCTTTGTTGAATTAATGGCTGTTAACAAAGCTACTGAGATTTGTTTACAAGAAGGTTGGCTAAATATCTAGATTGAGGTGGACACTCTCTTGTTGATTGATATGTTGACTTCCACCAAGGTGGGCAATAATAATTTGTATTACCTCCTTAACCATACTAGAGCTCTCCTATCTCAAGTTTGTTTCAAAATCACTCATGTTTGGCATGAAGGTAATGTGTGTGGTGATTATCTTGCTAATCTGGGTGCTATACTAAATGACATAACTTTCTTTGATTAACTTAATCTTCCTAAATATTTTCATGGTTTAGTTAATTCGGATAAAATTGGATTACCCTATCTGAGAAATTAGTCTCATTCTTATGTTTTTAGGTCTGTTAATAGTTTTCCTTACCTTTATGTCCATTCCTTCGTTTTATTTCTTTTGATTCTTATTTTTTGATGCATCACAAGGTTTTATTGTATTTTTTGTTTCTCTTACTGAATGATGGGGTTGTGCTTCTTTTCCCTGTTTTTGCCGCCTCTTTTCCTAACTTGCAGGGATATATTGTGTATTTTGCTAGCCATCACTGCATTTCCTCTGCACGATTAGAACTGTTCCTTTCCTCCCATTGCTACTATTTTTACTAATACTGATGGTTTAGCTGCTGCTGTATTTTCACTTGTTTAGAATTGAACAATAGTGGAATACCCTATCTCAGAGATTAGTCTTATTTTTCTATTTTTTGGTATGTTAACAGGTTTGGCTTACCTGTATGTCCATTCTTTTGTTTTATTTCTATTACTTCTTGGTCTTTTGATGCATTTCCCTAAAATTATTATCTAGTTACCATATGATGGAGGCTCTTGCCATTGTAGCCTTAGCTGTTGGTTTATTGTTAATTGTCCAGCTATTTCTTGGGATTTATTGTACTTTTTGATTCCCTTAATGAATGATGGGGTTGTGCTTCCTATTTCCTTAATGTACGAGTTTGTGCTGCTTCTTTCCCTAATCTGCAGGGACAGATGGTGTATTTTGCTTGCAATCACTGCAGTTTCTTTGCATGATCGGGACTATTTTTTGCCTCTCATTCTTGCCTCCTGTCGAGTTCAGTATTTGGTTTGCTACTTTGGATACTGGTTGAATGGTCTTTTGGGTTTTTATCTTCAGCAGACTAACTATTGTGGTTATTTTTCTGAATGTTCTTTTGTTCTGTTGACTGCTACATGGTTAACCATATTATTTGTGCCTTTGCGATATGGGTATATCTACTATTTCATTTCCCTCTTGGATCTCTTAGACCTGTGCAATTATTGTTGTGATTATGCTATTATCAAGGTGATTGTTAACATCTATATTGATGATCCTGAATGGCTTTCCACTTTACAGGATGTTTTCCTAGCCAAGAGGATCATTTGGGTAGGATGGGTTTGCATATATGCAGAGTGGCATTTTATGGATTACTCTGTCTAGCAGGCTGAATATTGTCTTTGGATTCCTGATTGCTGTGTTGTTAACCTCATTATATGTGATCTTGCTGTATGGATTTATATGTTGGTTGAGTTTAATCTTGGCTCTATTTGACATGTATAATTATTCTTAGCTCTATTTGACATGTATATTTATTGTGGTGATAATGCTATCAATAATGCTATCAATAAGGTGGATGTGGCCAAGATGTTACATCTGGGTAGCGATGTTGTTGGAAGTGCATACTCAAGCTATGTTGGAATTAGTTGGTAATACTTATCTTAATACTTATCTTATAGGGGTTTGGTGTCATCCCTTTCTCATTCTGATCTATGTTGCCTTCTTTGATATAGTGTATGTGGATATATTTTGGTATGTAGGTACTAAATATCATATGATTCTCTTCAATGGTCGATACTCCTGTGTTTGTAGGTAATGAGATAATTTCACTCATTGTTTGGTTGGTAGGTAGCATATGTGATGTAACCCTCCATTGGAAGTTTGGATGCTCATGTTTGTGGCTGCCCCAATTTTGTGTGACTGAGCTTGAGCTTGTTCTCACACACTCCCCTATATTTCTCTAATTTTATTCTTATTTTACTTTCAATTTGAGATGTACCATTTTAACTGTGCTAACTCTTTCTACTATATGTTTGTAGATTGTGTGTTGTTTTCTTGTAGGTTCCATCTCTAGTAGAGGCATAGCCTTTTATCTTCCTCAAGAGCTTTCATTGAAAGTGGTCCAATGGCTTCTTATTTTGATCTTTTTATATCATTTTCTCTCCGGTCTTTTTTTCTTTGTTTTGACTGTACCTAGACATAGGATTTACTCTCTAGGCTTTTCTGTAGCTCTTTGAGCAGTAGTTCTTGAGTTTATTCCCTTTTAAGGACCTTGTAACCTCTTTTTTGTGGCAATAAAATTCCCCTATATGGGATTCCCCAAAAAAAAACCTAAGAATGGGCAGAACCTTACCGACTGGAACATCACCATCAATCAGCCTTAGTCTAGATTAGGTGGTGGAGGCAAAGGCGGCAGTTATTGTATTAGTGGTTTGGGATTTGGAGGTGCTAGTGGATATGGAGGTGGTGGTCAGAGGAGTGGTGGTTATGGAGGCTGAGGAGCACAGCCCATGGTGGTGGGAGAGATCGAGGATATGATGGTGGATAAACCTAAACCTAAACTAAAATAAACTAAACTAAAATAAATACAACCTAAACATAAAATAAACTAAACCTAAACTTAAACCAAAATAAAAAAAGTAAAATAAACTAAAAATAAACCTAAAGTTAAAGTAAAAAATAAAAACTAAAAATAAACATAAAATAAAAACCAAAAACCTCAACATAAAAAAATAAACTAAAAACCTAAACCTAAACCTAAAAATAAAAAATAAATCCTAAACTTAAAAAATAAAATAAAAATAAAACTAAACTATAAAATAAACCTAAACCTAAAAAATAAACTAAATAAAAAATCTAAACTAAAATAAATAAACCTATAATAATGAACTAAACTAAATAAAAATAAAGTTGAACCTAAATATAAATATAAAATAAAATAAACTAAAATAAATAAGAAATAAACTTAATAAACTAAAGAAACCTAAACCTATAGGTTTACTTAATTTTAAAAAAGTAAAAATAAATAAATAAAATCCTAAACCCAAAATCCTAAACCCTATATTCAAAACCCTAAATCATAAACCCCAAACCCTAAACTGTAAACTCGAAACCCAAATCCTAAACCCTAAACCCTAAACCATAAACTAACCTTAAACACTAAGTTAACCCTAAACCATAAACCCTAAACCATAAACCCTAAAAACCCTAAAGCCTAAACTCTAAACCCTTAAACCTAAACCCTAAGAACCCTAAACCCTAAAGCCTAAACACTAAACCCTATACCCCAAACCCTAACCCTAAACCCTAAAACCCTAAACCCTAAACCCTAAACCCTAAAACCTAAGCCCTAAATCCTAACACTGAACCTTAAACCCTAAACCCTAAACCTAAATCTAAAGAAAGTAAATAAATACAAAAATAAGCCTAAACCCTAAAACCTAATAAACCCAAAACCTAAATAAAAACCAAAACCCTAATAATCGGAAGAACCTTAACAGAATAAGAGCATCAACTAGGCTCCCTAGATCTGTGGAAGTGGAAGGTGGAGGCGATAGTTTTGTAGTGGTGGTGGGGATCTAGAGGGGAGTGGATGGAGGTGGTGGTAAGAGCATTATAGAGGCGTGGAGTGAAGAGGTTACAACTGCTCATGGAGGGATGGATATGATGATGGATCCCACTACTGAGGTGGTGGTGTGGAATTGATGATCGGCCGACCGATATCGCTATTTATCATTATCTTAATAGTAGAGATAGTTTTAGTTACCTATGGATTTTTGATTTGCTCTATGTGTGCTCATTTTTTATCTATATCATCGCTTAAGTCTTTGAAAACTTGGTGCACCACTTGGTTGGTTAAATCGAAAAGAATAAATGTTGAATATGAATTTGTTCTCTCTTAAAAAAATAACCTTAAACCCTAAACCCTAAACTAAAACCTAAACACTTAACCTAAAACCTAAACCCTAAACCCTAAACCTTAAAACATTAAACCCTAAACCCTAAAACCCTAAACACTAAACCCTAAAACCTACAACCATAAACCCCAAACCCTAAACCTTGAAAACCCTATGCTCTAAATTCTAAACCCTAAACCTTAAACCCTAAACCTTAAACCATAATTCCTAAACAATAAACCTGTATCCTTAAACCCTAAACCTACAACCCTAAACCCTAAACCCTACACCCTAAAACACTAAACCCTAAACCCTAAACCTAAACCTAAACCTAAACCTAAACTTAAACTTAAACCTAAACCTAAACCTAAACCTAAACCTAAACATTAACCCTAATCCATAAACCCTAAACCTAAACCTAAACCCTAAACCTAAACCTAAGCTTAAACTAAACCTTAAACCTAAAACCTAAACATAAAAAACTAAAATAAAAATGTAAACCTAAAAACAAAAATAAACGATAAACCTAGACCAATAAAATAAAATAAAAATAAAACTAAACTAAAAAATAAACCTAAACCTAAACCTAAACCTTACAAATAAATAAAAATAAAAAACCTGAAATAAAATAAATAAACCTAAAATAAATAAACTAAACTAGATAAAAATCAAAATGAACCTAAATAAAAAAATAAAATAAAATAAACTAAATAAATAAAAATTAGCAAAATAAATAAAATAAACCCAAACCTACTCATTTACTTAATTTAGAAAAATAATTTAAAAAAATTAATAAAAAAAACTTTAAACCCTAAAAGCCCTAAATCCTAAACCCTAAACCCTAAACCCTAAACCCTAAACCCTAAACCCTAAACCCTAAACCCTAAACCCTAAAACCCTAAACCCTAAAACCCTAAACCTATCCCTAAACCTCAAACCCTAAACCTTAAAAACCCTAAACTCTAAAGCCTAAACACTAAACCCTAAACCCTAAAGCCTAAACCATAAACCCTAATCGTGCTTGGAGCAGTGGATCTAGAGGGCTGGAGGTGGTACAAAATCAAGAGGAGTGATGAAGGTTATAACCATGGGGGTGATGGAAGGATAGGTCGGGGATATGATGGTAGATCCTTCTACTCGAGAGGCAACGGTGGTTAAAATGGGAACTAGAGAAACTAAAGAATAGTTGATCCAATTTGTTGCTTCGGGAACTGTGTCTTTGCAGTAGAGGTGGTTCTAGTTATCCATGGTTTTTGATTTTCTCTATGCGTACTTATTTTTTATTTATGTTATCGCTTGTATCTTAGAAAACTTGGTCTGCTACTTGGTTGATGAAATCGAAAAGAAGAAATGTTGAATCTGAATTTGTTCTTATTAAAAAAAGAATTAAACCTTAAACCATAAACCTCAAACTGAAACCTAAACCCTAAACTTTAAACCCTAAAAACACTAAAAACCCAAAAAACATAAACCCAAAACCCTAATCCCTAAATTGAAAACCCTAAACCCTAAACTAACTTAAACCCTAAACCATAAATCCTAAACCCTAAACCCAAAACCCTAATCCCTAAAACCTTAAATTGTAAATCCTAAACTCTAAACTAAATCCTAAACCCTAAAAATAAGACTCAGTCTAGATCTGGCCGTGGAGGCTAAGGTGGAAGCGGAGGTTATCGTAAAGCTAGTGGGGGATCTAGAGGTTTTAGTTGATATGGAGGTGGTGATTATGGAGGCAGGACGTGCAATGGAGGCTATAGCCTTGGTGGTGGCGGAGGGACATATTAGGGATATGATGGCGGATCCTGCTACTCGGGAGGTGGGGGTTGTTTTGATGAGAACTAAAGAATCTAATGAACAGATGATCAGATCTACTACTTTTGGAACTGAGTATTTATAGTGGGGATAATTCTAGTTATTTAGGGTTTTTCATTTGCTCTCTGCATGCTCATTTTTTATCTATGTCATCACTTGTGTCTTATGATACTTTGTGTGCTACTTACTTGATGAAATTAAAAAGAAGAAATGTTGAATTTGAATTTATTCTCAATTAAAAAAACCATAAACCCAAAATCCTAAACCCTAAACCCTAAACCCTAAATCAAAAACTAAAACATAAACCCTAAGCCTAAAACATAAACTTTAAACCCTAAACCCAAAACCCTAAACCCTAAAAGCCTTAGACCCCAAACAATAAATGCAAAACCCTAAACCCTAAACCCTAAATCATAAAACCTACATCCCAAAAACCTAAACCCTAAACCAAAAACCCAAAACCCTAAACCTTAAACCCTAAACTAACTCTAAACACTAAACCCTAAACTCTAAAAACCAAAAAAAGCTAAACCTAAACAAAATAAAACTTAAAAATAAAATAAACCCTAAACACTAAACCTAAATAAAATAAAAATAATAAAATAAAATAAAAACCTTAATTAAAACCTAAACCTAAAAATAAAAATAAAATAAAATGAACTATAATAAAATAAATAAAAACTTAAACTAAACAAAATAAAATAAAATAAACCTTAGAATAAAAAACCTAAATAAAATAAAAACTAAACGTAAAATGAAAATAAAATAAACCTAAAAGAAAACAAAATAAAAAATAAATAAAAACCTTGAACTAAAAAATAAATGGTAATCAAAAACCTAAAAATAAGTAAAAAATAAAACCTAAACCCTAAATTAAAAAAAAGACTTAAAAGTAAAATAAAAATAAACATAAAAATAAACCTAAACTAAAATAAATAAAACATAAACTTAAAATAAACTAAACCTAAACCAAAACCTAAACTAAATAAAATAAATTAAATTAAAAAAAAACTAAACCTAAACCAAAACCTAAACTAAAAAATAAAACCAAAAAATAAAAATTGAAACCCTTAACCATAAAAATAAAAAATAAAACCTAAACACAAACATTAAAATAAAAATAAAACTAAAGAAAAATAAATAAACCTCACATAAATAAACTAAACTAAATAAAAATAAAAATAAGGCTAAATAAATATAGAATATAAAATAAACTAAAATAATTAAAAAATAAATAAATAAACCTAAACCTATCGGCTTACTTAATTTAAGAAAAAAATAACTTAAAAAAAACCCTAAACCCTAAAAACCTTAAACCCTGTATCCTAAACCCTAACCCTAAATGCTAAAACCTAAACCTTAAACTATAAACCCTAAACCTACAACCCTAAACCCTAAACCTTAAACCTGCAGCCTTAAACACTAAACCCTAAACCTTAAACCCTAAAAAACCATAAACCTTAATTTTAAACACAAAACCCTAAACCCTAAACCCTAACCCCTAAACCCTAAACCCTTAACCCTAAACCATAAACTAACCCTAAACCCTAAACCCTAAACCCTAATCCTTAAAACCTAAATGCTAAACCCTAAACCCTAAACCTTAATCCCTAAACCCTATACCCCAAAATAACCTAAACTTAAACCCTAAACCCTAAACCAAAACTATAAACCCGAAACCCTAAACCCTAAACACCAAACTATAAAACTTTAAATCTTAAACCCTAAAATGTAAACTAACCCTAATCCCTAAGCTAATCCTAAACCCTAAACCCTAAATCTTAAACACTAAACCTTAAACCTTAAACCCTAAACCCTAAACCCTAAAACCCTAAACCCTAAACCCTAAACCCTAAACCCTAATCACTAAACCCTAACCTTAAACCCTAAACCCTAAAACTAAACCTAAAGTAAATAAATAAATAAAAAATAAACTTAAACCCTAAAAGCTAATAAACATAAACCTAAATCTAAAACCCTAAAAAAGGGCAGAACCTTGATGGCAAGAACATCCCTCACAACCGTGCCTGCTAGATCCGGGTCGTGAGGTGATGGTGGAGGTGGTGGTTATCGTAGTGGTGGTGGGTGATCTGGAGGTGCTGGTGGATATGGAGGTGGCCTTTATGGAGGAGGGATGTGTGACAGAGGTTACAAATTTGATGGTGGTTGAGGGAGAGATCACAGATATGATGGTGGATGTGGGACACCATGCAGATCTTAGGGGGTACTTATTGAAATGATTAGGTACAATATTAAAGAATGATGTACTATCTCGAATGATAGAAATTACCACCCTATAATGGACCTAATCACCTAATAAAGACTACTAAGGCATGATGGGTCTTCAAATATACCAGAGATATTTCCCCTTCTTTACATGAAAAAGTAAAGTATGGTTTATTTTAAGTCAGGTTTGTTAAGTTCCATACGAAGGCAAGCCCCCATATGTAATTACATCCTAAGCAATGAGAATTTTGTAAGAATACTCTCCATTAAAGTAAACTATTAGGGTCTCCAAATATTTCAAGGTTAAGACTATCAAAGGATTGGTTATTTTAGAAAATTCAATATGATAGATCAAAGAGAAGACTTACTTTTGGAATCCAAAAGGAGAAAGTAGGAAATTCTCATGATACTAAGAAGCCTACTGAGCATTCCAATCTACCCTATAATTGGGCTTTATATATTTGAAATTGAAGAGAGTTAATTATTTGAGTTGACATTTTATTAGATTGTTAGAGCTTATAATTACACAACATAAGATTTTAGAAATGCCTAAGAGGTGAGGATTTATGCTTGTAGCCCAGAGGAAATAGCTACCTCAGATCCTAATATAGGGAGCTTTGGCAAGGGCCGAAGTGTGACCTAAATCTAAGCCAAAAATGGGTATATGGTTTACCTCCATAAGAGAGAATAAACCAGCAGACTGTTGGACTTATTACTGCCTAGAGTGGTAGCCAGCTAACTCCTCCTATGCTTTCAATCCATGTAGGCAAATCTTATGCTCTACAAGATGGCTAGGCTATTATTTATTTAGAAAGGAGACTCAGTACTTAAACTCACTCCCTAAGAGACTAGAGCATGAGTAGTATGAATTCATGACTTAATCTAATGCAAATTTTATCAAATTTATTTAATTCTTTTGAACTCTTTATTTTGACACAGGCTATGAGATTTTGTATGTCTAAATGCATGAAAACTTGATTATGGGCCAAATCAAGAGAGAAAGGGGTGTTCTTCCATCAATGGATATCATAGGTTAAGCCTTCATTCTCTGGCAAAGATGCAAGCCCCCTCTTAACAAGAGTGGAAGAATATGGCATGCATGATATTATACATTCATTCATCCAGCTAAGGGGTTTCTAAAATTTTTATTATCTTGATTTAATTCTTATGCTATATAGTGAGGTTATGAGTTATTTTAAGTTTTAATTATGAGTTGTAATTAGGATAGAAAAAATAATTTCATAGTTGGTTAGGTCAAGGGTTGGTTTAGGGTTTAGTTTAGGTTTAGGGTTTAGGGTTTAGGGTTTAGGGTTTAGGGTTTAGGGTTTAGAGTTTAGGGCTTAGTGTGGTGTATATGTAATATAGTATAGTATAGTATAGTATATAAGCACATTGTATAGTATAGTATAATGTGTATTGTATATACAACATACTAGTAATTGTATAGTATATTATAGTATATTGTATACTACACTATAATATACTATATAATTACTAGTATGTAGTATATACAATACACACTATACTATATTATACAATGTGCTTATATACTATGTAGCATTAATCATAAAACAACTATGAAAAGCATATTGTTCTAACACATAATCTAAACACAACATCAAACAATTTTATAGACAACCATAAAAGAATAAAAGGCCAGTGCAGTTAAGTTCCATCGTACATCCCGGAAAGAGAAATAAAGATGGGTAGCTCAGCTCTACCCTTATACAACCCATATTACAAAAATAATATATGTTATGGGGGTCTTATTTTCTTCATTTCTTCCTTATCTTCCTTTTGATTTTGATTTGCTCCAAAGGCATCACAGGTCACCCCAGGGACTAAGCCTTCTGGCCATTTCTCATCCTAATCCCCCATAACACTAATCCTAATTCCTAATGCAACATTACTTTAAAAATAAAAAAAGTAAATCTAGATACACCTACAAAATAAATATTAGCTAAACACACCATACAACCCAAGTAGTTATATGAATAATTTTGAATTAGCATCCAACACACGGCTAACCAAGCCCACCTATCCTAACATGGGTTATGCTTAGGTACTAAGCAACCTGCACTAAAAATGTATTTATATTTTTATTACAGTGGCCCATTAAGCACACAACTCTATAAAAAATATTATTAGGTTAATAACGGCATAACATCCAATCTATGAAATATACATCATAACATCTAGTCTAAAACATTACATCTTAAAACAAAACCCAACATCATACATACAATGCCCAAACTTAGCACTAGAAGTGGTGACATAGTATTCTAATATGTGTGCTTAAGGCTTGTGTGGAAAGACTTTACTAGGCTTCTTTAGTTTAAGTTTCAATTTGGAACTTGAATTTGTTTAAATTTTACCTTTGGGTGATTTCAATTTAAATGATTTAATGATTTACTTTTCATTTTTATTTCACTTTTATTTGATTAAAGTGATGTTTAAGTTTTTAAGAATGAAGAGTAGAATGAATTCCATTTGTAGGCAAAACTCACCTTAGTCTACATCCTAACTCCTAAAGAGTCTAACTAAGGTCCTTATGTATCATAATTAGCCCATTTGAATTTATGTAATTCATTTGATTTGATTTATTTGATTTGGTTTAGAATTTAGAATTTGAAATTATTTAATTATTTTATTTATTGATTTTGATTTAGATGTTTTGGTTTAATTACATCTTGATAATTCAATATCCTTAATATCTAATGAAGTTTAAGTTCATTTAAATTCATGTGCTTTTGATTGATTGATTTTAGATTAGATGTTTTTGGTTTAATTAAATCTTTATAATTCAATATCATTAATATCTTATGAAGTTTAAGTTTGTTTAAATTCATGTGTTTCTGATTAATTAATTTTAGATTAGATGTTTTGGTTTAATTAAATCTTGATAATTCAATATCTTTGATCTCTAATAAAGTTTATGTTTATTTAAATTCATGTGTTTTAATCGATTAAGTTTAGATTAGATGTTTTGGTTTAATTAAATCTTGATAATTCAATATCCTTTTAAATTAATATTTACTTCTTTTCTTTGATTATGGTTTTGTGAGTTAATTTTATGCTTATTTGATTTGATTGTTGTTCATTTATTCATAGTTTGATCAGATTAGATTAATTGAGATTTTATTTTGAATTTAATTGAGTTTGATTCTTTATAATTAGGATTTTATTTTTAATCTCATCCATTTGTCATGTTTATCAAAGTTTGGTTTGTATTTTGATTTCAAGCATTGGATAGTTAAGAAGTTTGTCTTATTTAAGTGGTTAAATGAGATTTGATTTGATTACATATTAAATTGATGAGAGTATTTCTAAATTTAATTTAATTTGAGTTAGTTTGATTTGATTAGCTTTATTAGTCTATGGGTTTGCTTAGGTTTAATGTGCTTATGTGATTAAGAAGTGTATTCATGTTAATTATAAAGGTTTGTTAAATTTTTAATTTGATTTCATATTTGTTTAGGTCAATGATATAATTAATGAATTAATAATTTAGGTTTAATTTAGGTTTTGTTTAGTATTTAATTGCATTTATGTTTGATTAAGTTTAAGTTTAATATGATTAATTTGTTTGACTTAATTTGCATATTTAAGAAGTGTGATCAAATTAATTAGTATATTAATTAAAACTTTGATTTGAATTTTATTTTATAATGTTAATTTGGTTCATTAAGATGATGGATTAATTAATTAAGTTTGCATTAATTAGGTATTTATTTAATTTGATTAGCTTAAGGGTAATTAGTTTAATTAACAAGTGTGTTTAAGTTAATTACTAAATTAATTAAAAATTTAGTTAATTTTTAATTTGGTTTTATATTTGTTTAGATTAATGATGTAATTAATGACTTAATGATTTATGTTTAATTTAGGATTTGATTGGTATTTAATTGCATTTATGTTTGATTAAGCTTAGGTTAAATATGATTTATTTGATTAATTTAATTAGTTTACTTGAGGGGTGTGATTAAATTAAATAAAGATTTCTTTAATTTTTAATTTGATTTCATAGTTATTTAGGTTAATGATGTAATTAATGACTTAATGATTTAAGTTTAAATTAGATTTTAATTAGCATTTAATTACATTTTATATTTGATTGAGCTTAAGTTTAATATGATTAATTTGGTTGACTTAATTAGTTTATTTAAAAGGTGTGATTAAATTAAATAGTAGATTAATAATTTGTTTGATTTGAATTAATTTTAATGTGACTTATAAAATTAATTTGGTTCTTTAAGATGATAGATTAATTCATTTAGTTTGTATTAATTAAATAAGTTTGATTAAGGGTAATTAAACTTTTTTAAATCATTAGATTAATCAAACATTTATTTAATTAATGACTTAATTTTCCACATGTGAGTGATTTGATTTAGTTAAGTGTTTTACTTAAGTTTGATTTTATTAATGGATTATTGTTATTATCATTTGATTAGATTAAGTGATTTAATTGCTTATTTTTATTTCAATTAAACATGATTATTCATAATCATAGTTAGGTTTAATTTTTTTTCATTTATTATGTTCATTAGATTTCATTCATGTTTGATTTAGTTGTTAGGTTTATGTATTAATGGATAATTATGTATATTGTTCCAAATGGATGTGATTTAGTCATATGTTAATTAAATTTACTTTTATTTTATTTGTTTTAATTTGATTAATATCAAATGATTATGTTGAATTGGTTTGTTAATTAATTTGATTTTCAATTTATTTAATGATTAATTAGTTTTAATTTGTTTATATTCATTAAGGAGTTTCATATGATTAAGACTCGATGTTTAGTGTAGGTTAAGTTATACTAGTTTGACTCATGTTAAAGTTTCCTAGATTTATTGAATTTTAAGTTTGATTTAAGATTTAATCATTTAATTGAGTTTTATTGATTTAAATAGGTTTAATCATATTTAATTTAATTTCTTAGGAGGATGATATTATTTTGATTTGAGGTTTAATTAATGATTTCTTAAGTGTTATTTTATTTATGATTTTGATCTTGATATTTAAATTATTTTTAGATTATATTTAAATTAAGTCCTTAATTGATTAAACTTTAATCTTAAGTGTTTGTTTGAGGTTCATTAGGATTTAGAAAATCACATTATTTCATTTAGAGTCCTACACGTCAATCAAAGTAATTTAAGCCATCTTGAAGACTTTTGTAAATTTTTGAATTTTTATTTGATTTATTTTATTAAAATGGATAATCAAAACTTCAAAATTTAGTTTCTCCCAATCTAGAGGTCCTTTTTACTTGAGATATTTATGGTAGGTGTGCTTTAACTTTAACTTCAATCACTGAAAATTTCAACTTAATCTGACAAATTTTTTGGTTTAATTAATAAAATTATTTTTTTACTAAAATTAAAATTATGCTCAAAATACCCTAAACCCTAAACCCTAAACTGTACTACCATAAACCCCAAACCCTAAACCATAAACCCTGAAAAACCTATAATCTAAATTCTAAACCATAAACCCTAAACCCTAAATCTTAAACCATAATTATTAAACAATAAACCTTAAACAATAAACCTGTATCCTTAAACCCTAAACTTGCAACCCTAAACCCTAAACCCTAAAACCTAAACCATAAAACACTAAACCCTAAACCCTAAACCTAAACCTAAACCTAAACCTAAACACTAAACCTAAACCTTAACCCTAATCCATAAACCCTAAACCTAAACCTAAACCTTAAACCTAAACCTAACCCTAAACTAAACCTTAAACCTAAAATAAAAACCTAAAACCTAAACATAAAAAATAAAATAAAAATGTAAGCCTAAACCCAAAAATAAACAATAAACCTAGACCTATAAAATAAAATAAAAATAAGAGTTTAATTAGTAGATTAATTAAGAGTTTTATTTGAACTTTATTTTATAAAGTTAATTTGGTTCATTAAGATGATGGATTAATTCATTAAGTTTGTATTAATTAGGTATTTATTCAATTTGATTAGCTTAAGGGTAATTAGTTTAATTAACAAGTGAGTTTAAGTTAATTAGTAAATTAATTAAAGATTTAGTTAATTTTTAATTTGGTTTTATATTTATTTAGATTAATGATTTAATTAATGACTTAATGATTTATGTTTAATTTAGGATTTGATTGGTATTTAATTGCATTTATGTTTGATTAAGCTTAAGTTAAAAATGATTTATTTGATTAATTTAATTAGTTTACTTGAGGGGTGTGATTAAATTAAATAAAGGTTTTTTTAATTTTTAATTTGATTTCATATTTACTTAGGTTAATGATGTAATTAATTACTTAATGATTTAAGTTTAAATTAGGATTTGATTAGCATTTAATTGCATTTTATGTTTGATTAAGCTTTAGTTTAATATGATTAATTTGATTGACTTAATTAGTTTATTTAAGAGGTGTGATTAAATTAATTAGTAGATTAAGTGTTTGATTTGAATTAATTTTAATGTGAATTATAAAATTAATTTGGTTCATTAAGATGATAGATTAATTCATTAAGTTTGCATTAATTAAATGTTTAATTAATTAAGTTTGATTAAGAGTACTTAAACTTTTTTAGATCATTAGATTAATCAAAGATTTATTTAATTAATGACTTAATTTCCCACATGTGAGTGATTTGATTTAGTTAAGTGTTTTACTTAAGTTTGATTTTATTAAAGGATTATTGTTATTATCATTTGATTAGATTAAGTGATTTAATTGCTTATTTTTATTTCAATTAAACATGATTATTTATAATCATAGTTAGGTTTTCACTTATGTTCATTAGATTTCATTCATGTTTGATTTAGTTGTTAGGTTTATGTATTAACGGCTAATTAAATATATTATTCCAAATGGATGTGATTTAGTCATATGTTAATTTAGTTTACAATGATTTTATTTGGTTTAATTTGATTAATATCAAATGATTATGTTGAATTGGTTTGTTAATCAATTTGATTTTTAATTTATTTAATGATTAATTAGTTTCAATTTGTTTATATTCATTAAGGAGTTTCATATGATTAACACTCCATGCCTAGTGTAGGTTTAGTTATACTAATTTGACTCATGTTAAAGTTTCCTAGATTTGTAGAATTTTAAGTTTGATTTAAGATTTAATCATTTAATTGAGTTTTACTGATTTAAATAAGTTTAATCATATTTAATTTTATTTCTTAGGAGGATGATATTTTTTTGATTTGAGGTTTAATTAGTGATTGCTTAAGTGTTATTTTATTTATGATTTTGATCTTGATATTTAAATTATTTTTAAATTATATTTAAATTAAGTCCTTAATTGATTAAACTATAATCTTAAGTGTTTGTTTGAGGTTCATTAGGATTTAGAAAATCTCATTATTTCCTTTAGAGTCCTACACGTGAATCGATATAATTTAAGCCATTTTGAAGATTTTGTAAATTGTTGAATTTTTATTTGATTTATTTTATTAAAATGGAAAATCTAAACTTCAAAATTTAATTTCTCCCAATCTAGAGGTCCTTTTCACTTGAGATATTTATGGTAGGGATTCAAACTAAAGTTAAAACACACCTATCATAAAATCTCAAAATTGAAAGGGGTTGAATAAAAAATCAAATAAATTACAAAAATCTTCAAAAAAATCACTCAATTGACATCTAGGACTCTTAAGGAAATAATGTGATTTTATAAATCCTAATGAACCCCAAACAAACACTATTTAATCAGTAAGGACTTAATCTAAAAAAAATTTAAATATCAAAAATCAAAATCATAAATATTTCTTAAATCGAGAAATATCATCCTCATAAGAAATTAAATTAAATATGATTAAACCAATTTAAATCAATAAAACTCAATTAAATGACTAAATCTTAAATCAATCAAACTTAAAATTCAACAAATCTAGCAAACTTTAACATGATTCAAACTAATATAACAAAACCTACACTAAGCATGGTGTCTTAATCATATGAAACTCTTTAATGAATATAAACAAATTGAAACTAATTAATCATTAAATAAACAAAAAATCAAGTTGAATAACAAACTAATTCAACATAATCATTTGATATTAATCAAATTAAACCAAATAAAGTCAAAATAAACTTAATTAACATATGACTAAATCACATCCGTTTGGAATAAGATAATTAATTAGTTGTTACATAAACCTAACAACTAAATCAAACATGAATGAAATCTAATGAACATAATAAATGAAGAAAAGCAAACCTAACTATGATTATGAAAAATCAGGTTTAATTAAATTAAAATAAATAATTAAATAACTTAATCTAATCAAATGATAATAATAATAATCCTTTAATTAAATCAAACTTAAGTAAAACACTTAACTAAATCATATCACTCACATGTCAAAAATTAAGTCATTAATTAAATATATCTTTGATTAATCTATTGATTTAAAAAAAGTTTTATTACCCTTAATCAAACATTTAATTAATTAAATGAATTAATTTATCATCCAAATGAACCAAATTAAATTTATAAATCACATTAAAATTAATTCAAATCAAACACTTAATTCTACTAATTTAATCACACCTTTAAATAAACTAATTAAGTCAACCAAATTAATCATATTAAACTTAAGCTTAATCAAATATAAAATGCAATTAAATGCTAACTCTAAATTTAAGTCATTAACATCATTAATGTATGAAATCAAATTAAAAAAACAAATCTTTATTTTTCACCCTCAAGCAAACTAAGTTAATCAAATTAATCATATTAAACCTAAGCTCAAACATAAATGCAATTAAATACCAATCAAATCTAAATGAAAGATCATTAAGTCATTAATTACACCATTATTCTAAATAAATATAAAACCAAATTAAAAATTAAATAAATCTTTATTTAATTTATTAATTAACTTAAACACACTTATTAATTAATTACCCTAATCCTAAAATGCTTAATAATCCATCACTTAATGAACCAAATTAATGAACAAATAAAATCAAATTCCTCACTAATTAATCTACTTCTTAAATAAGCTAATAATTAATCAAATTAATCATATTAAACTTAAACTTAATCAAACATAAATGCAATTAAATACTAATCAAAACTTAAACTTAGCCTAAATTATTAAGTCATTATTTACATCATTAACCTAAATAAATAAGAAATCAAATTAAAAATTAAATAAACCTTTATAATTAACTTGAATACACTTCTTAGTTAAACTAATCACATAATCACATTGAACCTAAGCAAACCAATAGACTAATAAAGCTAATCAAATTAAATCAATTTAAATTAAATTAAGGAAGACTCTCATCAATTTAATATGTAATCAAATCAAATCTCATTCAACCTATTTAAATAAGAAAAACTACTTACTATCCAATGTTTGAAATCAAAATTCAAACCAAACTTTGATAAACATGATAAATAGATGAGATTAAAAATAAAATCCTAATTATAAAGAATCAAACTCAATTAAAATCAAAATAAAATCTCAATTCATCTAATCCGAACAAACTACAAATAAATGAACCACAATCAAATCAAATAAGAATGAATTTAAGTCACATAACCATAATAAAAGAAATAAATTAAATATTAATTTAAAAGGATATTGAAATATCAAGATTTAATTAAACCAGAACATCTAATCTAAAATTAATCAATTAAAAACACATAAATTTAAAAAAAAAAACTTAAACTTTATTAGAGATCAAGGATATTGAATTTTCAAGATTTAATTAAACTAAAGTAATTAATCTTAAAATAATCAATCGAAAAAACATGAATTTAAAAAACATAAACTTTATTAGATATTGAGGATATTGAATTATCAAGATTTAATTAACCCAAATACATCTAATCTAAAATTAATCAATCAAAAGCACATGAATTTAAATAAACATAAACTTCTTTAGATATTAAGGATTTTGAATTATCAAGATGTAATAATCCATTCATTTAATGTAATAAGCCTTCACCTATCTCAAGTTTACTAGACCAAGGGAGAATATGCACATCCATAAGATGGATTCTCCAACCACATGAGTGGTTAATAGGAAAGGGGAACTATTTATTTTGATAGTAACCCAAGTAGTGCCTAAATGGGTTTGGAAAGGACGTGATCCAAATATAGTGCCCACAGGGGTGGGGCTACTAGGGTGTTATCCTGAGCCCTTAAAAGGAAATCCTAAGGATGTATAGTGGTCAACTCAAGTAGAAAGCATATCAGACTTAAATTTTCCATGAGCGGTGCATCCTAAGGTGCGAGAACCAACCAACCAAAGGTGTATTCATTAGCATGAGTGGTGTATCCGTCAAAATAGTTAGAACCAACCAACCTAAGGTGCCTGTCGGTGTGCAATGATCAATCTAGAAAGAAAGCATGTAGGCTTACAACTTTCTAAGTAGGACTGATCATCAGGATAATCTGTCGTCAGTGGTGCAGATGTTATTTAACCTAGATCAACTACTAAGTCGGGAGCCTTGAAGAAAAGTTGAACCCATACTTGAAGGAGTCAGGAGGGAAGGAGCTGCTATGGGACTTATCCTAAATCTTAAATATACTCAACTCAGTCAGTGCAAGAAGGCTAATCCAAGAAGAAAGCGTAGCAGACTCACATCATCTTAAACAAAGCCAACATGAGGTAGCTTACCAGCCATGTGGTAATTCCTACCAAACTAACAAGATGCTCGTCGGTGTGTAGTGGCCAAGTAAGGAAGGAAAGTGTAACAGACTTAGATTCTCCAAAGTAAGAAGACCACTAGGGTGACAAACTAGCAGAGTAGCATGTCAGGTCAACCTAGAGCAACTACTGAGTGAGTGCCACTAGGGGCATTATCTCAACTCAGAGTAGCCTGAGATAAAAGATATGTATTTATTTTATATGTTTTTTTTGTAATTTATGTTTATGTTTGTGTTATGTTGATGAATGATAGGATGCCTCTTGGGTTTGTTACAGCTACCCTAAAAATATCGTGGCTGATTCTCAAATAAGAATACTTTTAACATGGAAGAGATTGAATTTGAAATGGAATTTTCATTGATGGTAACAATTTTCAAACATGATTTATATTATTTCTTTAAGTACAACCCATTAATTGGAAGCATTGGGCGCTCTCCCTTATGATTAATAAGTTGATAAGCTCCTCCTTGGTAGGCCTTCTCTATAGCAAATGGGCCTTCCCAAGTGGGTTCAAACTTACCTCCCATGTTATGATGGGCAACAATCGGTCTCCTTAGAACTAAAATAAGCTCTCCTACTTGAAAAGCTCTAGGACGGACCAACTTCATGTGAGCTTGAATCATTTTAGCTTTGTACAACTTGAGATTTAGCATGCCAACAGGTGTCTCTCCTCAAAACCTTTGAGCTCTTCTAACTGCAACTTGGCATTCTACTTTGTTATGATCTTGCTACCCACAGTTATCCTTCGTGATGGGAGATGGACATCTAATGGTAAAATGGCTTCAGACCCACACTCTAAGGAGAAAAGAGTAGACTGAGTTGGAGTTCTATATGTGGTGTGGTAGACCCACAAGGCTACAACTAATTCCTCATGGCACTATCACTTATTATTGTTGAGTGTCTTCTTTAGTATTTGGATCAGAGTTTTATTGAAGGCTTCTGCTAAGCTGTTTGCTTTCGGGTAGTTGATGGTAGAATATCTCCAATTTATGTTGTGTCACCTAGCAAAGTTATTGATCTCCATGCTCTTGAATGCAATACCATTATTCGATATAATTCATGAAGGCACTCTGAACTTATATACGATATGATTCCTAAAAAATTGGAGCACATGCTGAGCTATGACTTCTCTGAGTGAAATCACCTTTGCCTATTTGGAATAGTACTCAGTACCAGCTAAGATGAACTGATGACCCTTGGAAGAAGGATGATTAATCGGACCCACTATGTGGGCACCCCAACACTCAAATGGCCATGAGGCCAATGTAGGATGTTGAATGTTGGTTGGTTGGTGTATGACTACACCATGTATTTGACATTGGTGGCATCGCCTAGTTGTATCCATGCAATCTTTGATCATCGATGGCCAGTAGTATCCTAGTCTCTTGATCTTGGCTTTCATCTTCAGACTAGAGTGGTTGGCTTTACATAATCCTGAGTGTACCTCAGTCACGATCTTATGGGCTTCATGCTTGTCTATATAACATAACCGCATATGATTGAAAGACTGCCAGTACAAGAAACCAACCATAAGAGCATAGAAAAGTGCTCTCTACTTCATCTGATGGACTTGGGACTTTTCTTGAGGTTGTTCACCTTTATTTAGGTAATTCATGAATGGTTTTCTCCAATCTAACTCTTCGTCCTTCTTAGTAATGGCAACCTCCCCTTCAAGAGAGTACTTTTTGATGAGTTCAATATCAATAAAGGATAATACTTGTCTATTTTGAATCTTTATTGATATGGACTTATCCTCCAGACATGCCAACTCCTTGGCAAGTTTGGCTAAAGCATATGATATGATGTTCTCTCCTTGAGGAATCTTATAAATGGTAACCTCTAGGATTTGGGCCAACAACTCCATGGTGTACTTATGGTAGTGATGGAGCTTGGGCTTTATAACCTTATAGGACCCAATGATTTGGTTGATAATTAGCTAAGAATCCTCAAAGATGTCGATGTTATGGATACTTAGAGTAACTATTAACTCCACACTGTCAATCTGAGTGTCATATTTGACTTTGTTTTTGGTGCAATGATTGGATAGATGATATGAGAATCTCATGACATCACACCTTGAACTTAAGAGAACCAATCCTACCCCTACTTTTTTTGGAATATTATATTGTGATTCTTCTCCTCTTTGAGAAGAAGTCGTGCCATCAAAGTACATCTCCCAATGATGAATGATAGTATCCCCTGAGTTCATGATTTATTCATTGGGGAGATCATCACTAAGCAGAGAGTTAGTAGGAAGTGGGTGTGCTGCTAAGAAATCTGCTAGTGCTTATCCTTTCACTAAATAGAGGGGTATAAAGGTAATGTTAAACTACAAGAGGATCATGGAACATCATCTCAGCCGTCTAGATTGCATCGATAGTGTAATGAGATACTATAGTGGATTGATCTTAGAGATTAAGTTCATCTTATGAGGTAGCATGTAGTGATGTAGCTTTTGGGATGCAAAGATTAAAGCTAGGCAATGCTTTTTTAATGGGTGGATAATTATCCTCATTAAGGATTAGATGACTACTAAAGTAGTAGAGTGTGTTTTCCTTCCCTTCATCATTAGCTTAGGCCAATAAAGCACCAAGGGAGTCATCTAACACAGTAGTGTAAAGTATGAGCACCATGCATGGGATAGGTATTGCATGAACAAATGAAGTCATCAAGTAATTCTTGATGACTTGAGCATGCTCATTACTTGAACTTAGCATCCTTTTGATAAGTGCTGAGAATGCTGACATCTTCCTGATATGTTGGATTTAACGTGTCTAGATATTCCAACCTCCTTTGGAATGATCTGAGTTGAGTTAAACTTTTAGGGGGTGACATTTCTAATATCATCTTGATCTTCTCTAGATCAATTTTGATTCCCTACTATCGGACAACCAACCCAAGGAATTTTCTTGAAGCTACTCCGAATGCACACTTCAAGGGGTTCATTTTGAGGTTAAATTGTCTTAAACATTCAAAAATTGCTCTAAAGTCAAAAAGATGGCCTTCCTTTCCTCTACTTTTGACCACAAGATCATCAACATAGCACTTTACTTGATGATGAATGAGTTCATCGAAGATTTGAGTCATAGCCCGATGGTATGTAGCACCAACATTTTTAAGGTTGAAAGGCATAACCTTAAAGCAATAAATTCCAATCAGGGGTTCTAAAAGTACTGTTTCTTTCATCTTCAGGTGCCATCTTTATTTAGTTATTTCCATATGAGCCATCCATGATTAAGAAGGTTGCATGAGATGAGGTAATGTCCACCATCAACTTTGGGATTGATAGTGGAAATTCATCTTTTGGACATGCCTTATTTAAATCTCTAAAATAGAAGCATATGTGAATTTGGCAATTATTTTTTTAAATGGGATGATGTTGGCTAACCAGGTAGGGTATTATTATTCTCAAATGAAGCCAACATCGATCAATTTCTTGACTTCACAAATGACCTATTGTTCTATGTCTAATTGCAACCATCTAGGAGCATACTTGATAGGGTTAGCATTAGGCTCTATTGCTTGTTTATGGATCACTACGTCATGAGCTAATCTAAGAATCTCTTCATAACTCCATGCAAAGTAGTCCTTAAACTCAATCAATAGCCTAACTAAGTCATTGGTTTCAATTTCATTTAACAAACAACTGATTTATGTCGGGCGTGGATCTTCTTCAGTTCTTATGTTTATTTTCTTTAGTTCATCGATGGTTGACTTGATCTCTTCTTCAAACTCTAGCAGTGCATCTTTGAATTCAATATCATCTGAACCATCTAAAGTTTCTAAGCACAGCTCCTCATATGATTTAATGTGATCTGAAAAGAACCTATCAGATTCTAAATGATTGATGATGACTAAGCAATAATTATCATCATCGACTGGACCCACTATACCGAATCCTAGTTCCTATCTTGATTGAGAGCTTTTGCATTTGTTCTTCCATATTCTTTCAAAGTAATCTGACATGTGCTTTAACCAAGTATGTGGGATTAGCCCTTTCTTTACTGAATTATGAACACAAGCCAAGTACCAATCAAAAGGTAGTTCTATTAAATCTTTATATGAATCATCCTAAAGTTATACATCAACATCTTGTATTGAGGATGATGCTCCAAGTAAGAACCTCTGAGTATTCACACCTGTGGATGACTTAGTGGCTTCATTAACTACCAACCCTCAACTTTTTAAGAGAAAAATGGGGTTATAGCTAAGATTCCCAATTGATGCCTAATTATTTTGCATATAGACTTCGATATACTTATGCTTTTCTTTGGAGCCTAGTCTTCATTGCTATTTGGCTCCAAGTGTCACCTCCAAGAGAATCTAGTATTAAGAAGAGATAGCTAGTGTGCTAACCATATAAGACTCATCTTATGAACTATATTCTAAGTCTATATAGATAACAGGTGTACTCCTGCTAGCTTGGATATATCTTCTATTAGGTGGCCAATAAAGAGGTTTTCCACCCATGGGACTGCCTCTGAAATGGCCTCTTTCTCTGCCTGGTGGAGGTTAGATCATCCTGCCTATATGTTCGAATTGAGTAAAAAACTATTGGTGAAATTTAATATCAGGCTCCACTTCCTCCTCCAAGTCTATTTTTGCTCCCTTTTATTTTCTTTTTCATTTTCTATTTTCCTTTCTTTTTATTTTTCTATTTCCTTTTCTTTTTCTTTTTCTTTTTCTTTTATTTTTAAACTTTGGCCAATTTTGCGAGAATATACTTGCTGATTTTGAGGTAGGTAGTAAGTTGTATCCTCATATATGCTGACCTCGTGAACTGTAAATGGCTTGAGATCTCCTTTGACACAGTAGATGATCCCACCTCTCAGGAACTTCAAACACTAATGTAGAGAGGATGGAACTATATTATTCTTATGTATCCATGGTCTCCCAAGCAAAGTGTTGAAAGATGTATCCGAGTCTATAATATGAAACTTGTCTTCAATCTTCCAAATCATCTATCTCTAAGGGCAACACGATGGTGCCTAAGGCATGTTGACCTCACTTTTGGAGTGTAGATTCAATCTTCCCAACTTAGACTTAGGAGTATTCTAGACACTAAGAATTTCCTAAACATAAGACACTCCTAACAATTAGGTAAACACTTAACCTAAACCAAATGACATAAAAGGTTTAACCATAGGATTAGGTTATGCCTTAGGGATTAGGATAATCCACCGACCCTATAACCCAAATCCAATCCATGTTCACCTTCTCAAACAAAACTTGAAGTTCAATTCAAACATAAAATTTAAATCCAAGCCCAAATTCCAAAACCAAATGATTGAAGCCCATGATCAAATCCGAACTTGAAACCCTTCCTAAGCCATATGAACTGTCCCATGGACTTAGCCAAATCTTAATCCGCATCAATCCAAAATCAATTAATTTTCTCATAATCAATTTATATCTTCAATCATTTTTTCCTAAATATAAATCAAATCTAGATTAAATGATCAAAACTAAATCAATTTAAATCAAATTAAATTAAATTAAATGAAAACCCTTCCTAAGCCATATGACCTATACCATGGACTTAGCCAAATCTTAATCCAAATCAATTCAAACTCAATTGATTTTCTCACAACTCAATCATGTTTTCAATCATATTCACAAATTTAAATGAAATATACATTTAAATCATCAAAACTAAATCAAACCAAATCAAAATCCAAACTAAGCCACATGACCCAACTCCATGGACTTACCCAAATTCCTTCATTCAAAACCCAAATTCAATTGATTTTCTCATGAATCAATCATACCTTCAATCATATTTTCAAATATAAATGAAATTTATAATCATCAAGCCAAACCAAATCAACCCAAGTCAAACCCTAACTTAATTTGACTTGAAATGTTCAAATGAACCAAAACCCATTTGAACCCAAGCCATTACAATTGAATTTATATATCAATCTAAATCAATATATAAGCTCAAATAAATCAAACTCAACCCAAAATCAAGACAACTAACCCAATTTGTCCACTTGACCCAGTATTTGACCTATTTGAGCTAAGTTCTAATCCTACCCAAATTAGAATGAACCAACCCCATCAAAACCTCCCATCAAAATATAAACCAAATTGATTGCAACCAATGGCTCAAGTTCATTCCAAATTGATTGTTGAGCTTGACCAAAGCCATGTTGGACCCAATTGAACCCAATTGACCTACTTAGCCCAAATTGACCTAAAGTTTCAAGTTGGCCTAAATCAAAACCAAATCCAAATTAATTGAAACCAAAGCCTACAATCATCTTCAATTGGTCAACTAAACCCAAACCAACACCCAACCCAAGCCAATTTGACTAATTTGGTCAAATTGGTCAACTTAACCCATTTGACCCAAATGAATTCAAATGAGCCAAAATCAAATCTAAGCCAAACTAAACCAAACCAATTGAACCAAAACATCCCAAATGATCATATGAACTTGACCTCTTGGTTTGACCAAATTTGACCAATTGGTCAACTTGACCCAACCTAACCCAAATTTGACCTAAATGAGTCAAATGAGCCAAACCTAACCAAATCAACTCGATTGACTTGAAATTTTGGCTAACCCACATTTTGCTCATTTCAAATCTACCCAAATCAAATCTAATTCCAAATGAGCATTATACTTTTAGGTTAAGGGCATAACATGAGATAAATCACCCATGTAAGTAGTCATTTCCATTCCTTGGTCACTTGATGCTCTCCCAATGGTCCACCTAGGAACATAAGACACACTGCCCAACCTAACCCTAAGAATGGTTGGGTCAGCCATGACCCAAGGAAGGTTAAATCACCTCACCCTCCCCATTGGAGCATTTGAAACCCATAAGACACCCATGATTCCTTTTTGGCAGCCACTTCCACACCTTCAACCAACCAAGCCAAGCCAACTCACCTCCTCCATGCCACCCATGACTCCCTAAGATGGTTGGACGACCACTAGAAGCCAAACCTGATCCCACCATCTAATGAAGATGAAGGGGTATACACCCTTTCCACTCAAATACACATAAAATCATTTTGAGCCATAACTACCCAAGATGAGCTAGAGCCATTCCCTAAGCTCCCAAGCTTCCTCGATCAAAATGCCATTCCCATCCACCCCAAATAGGACACTCCCATTTCTGACCTGACTTCCCCATTTCTCCATCAAACTAAAATTAACTTTGCATGCACCTTCCTAGGCCGAAAGCAAGAATGAATCATCTCCTTAGCTTCTAGCCCAAAGTGGGACTTGATCAAAGCCAAGCTCCAAATGGTAAATTCATGGCCTTCTAAGTGAACATCAAGGAATTGATCCAATTGCGGATCAACAGGGCTTCATCTCCACTAGATGAAGCTTCCTCAATCATCAAGCCATGGTCTTGAGCTCGTGAGGTATGCTTCCAAAATTGATCCTTAGAAAAAATGGGTTGGAGCTTTTTGAAGAAAACTTGCATCTCATGTGATCTTGACCATTGGATCCCCTCTAATCGATGTCATGAAGGTGTGAGATCCTTTTAGAGTTGATCCGAGCTCGGGTAAGCTCGGATCAAGTGAGCAATGGCAGATGGACTCCATTCTCCCTAACTCATGTGATGTTAGAACACACACCATCCATTCCGTGTGATCATAATAGACGGTCATGATTAGATTTGCTAGATCGATCTAATTTAATCCTATTAAGTTGTGGGATTAATCATAGATGTTCGATCTTAGATCAGATGGTGAATGAGATAGTGTATCCACCGCCTCCACATAGGTGTTGAGTCGGATAAGTTTTAAGTAGCCAATCCCACAACGCCACATGGAAAATGCACCACGTGGCACCAACAAAATTAGGCTTTAATTAGTCTTAATTAATCATTTTTAATGGTTAAAACTTCTAGAAATCATAAAAAAGCATAAAGAAATAAAAAAATGCAAATATATACTCATTTTATAGGTATTTTAGAGGAGAATAAATTAAAAATGATCTTAACAAAATTTGAATAGTAATTAAGGTTTAATTAAAAAATTAACAAGCTTAATTATTCCTTAATTACTTGAGCAATTAATCCCAAATTTTGTGGGTTAATTTAATGGGATGACCTCTGCCTCCCATAATTTTGTTGATATTTATTGCTCACTTAGAAAAATTGACTAATTAAACCTTAACTACTTTTTAAGTTAATTAATGATTAATTAATCCCATGAATAGTAATATATTGGTTAATTAAGTTTTTTAATCATTATTCAATAGTAAGTGAACTAAGGAATAGGGTTGGGACCCTTTTCCCTAAGTTCATTTCACCCTTTTTAAAATGAATTAATTAAGATTTAACTAATTAATTAAATCACTTAATCAAATTGAAATCATAATCACATCAGACCTTAATTAATTAAATGATGGGGTAGATCTTTAGGTGTTTAATAACCTAAAGGAGTTTAATGAAATTATGGTTAGTCCACATGTGTGAGAAAACCATAAGAGTAATTAATTAAGTATCTTAATCTAATTAACTATTAATCATGAGCCAATTGCATTAGGCCCCTTTTATTTCTTAGGATCATTGCAAGTTTATTTTCCATGCATCATGTTAGATCATAATTATTTAGTTAATTACTTTAAGGTGACATAGGTAAGGTAATTAATCTAATTAAGGGTTCAACTTAATTAACACATAAAAAACTTAATTACATTTCCTTAAATTAAATCAAATCACTAATGTGGGAATGGGTTTAAAACAACAAGTGATGATTTCTCTTCTCCTCTTTAAATCAAATCAAATCCAAAACTTAATTAATAAAGAAGCTTTGGTTTGCTTTAAATAATCTTATTTGATTTGATTGTCCTTAAAAACTAGTTTGGTTGAAAGAATCACATGCTTAGATTTGATTGTCCTCTTCCAATCATGTTAAATTTTGTATGTCATTTGAATCCATGCATCCATCATTTCAAAATCAAGTAAAATAAAATGGATTTCGTTTATGTAAGCTTGCATGTGTTGATTTAATTTAATATATGCATGGCTATTATCACTATTAAATCCAAATGATTTTTTCAAAAGCTTATAAATGAATAATAATATGTGTTATGATGCTAGTTATAAATACATAAGAAATGCATGTGCTTATAGCTTAAGTGTATGAATGGTGAGTTATCTTTCCTCTATTCAAGTGTTGATTTATATAAGATTGAATTGTAGTGGTATATACCGCAATCCCGAGAACATGAGGTTTTAGCTAGCCCCAAGGAGGCTATTTGATTACCATACTTTCATGGTTTAACAATGGCACATACCCATTTTATTTCATTCTTATGTATTTCAACAGTAGAATTTGGATAGAGCTTTAATTCATATATATATAAATGATTCAATCAAAAAATATGCAATCTTTGCATGGTTTTCTTTCCCTCATTTATGTATGCATCCATGTGTGTCGAAGAAAAGCAAGTATATAGTCTAGACATCCATGGAATATGAGCCTTTAGTTAGCCCCAAGCAGGTCATCTGATTACCTCACTTCCCTAGTTTAGTAATGACAACTTGCCTATATCTTTGTACATGTATATGCATATGTGATTAGTGAATGAAAATCACATTTTACATTAAAATTGCATGCATTCATAATTGACTAAGTGGTTGAATTAATTAGCCATATGATTTGGAGCTTACTTCCTATGTTCATGTATATGAGTTTACATATGTTTGAATGCAAATGGGTATATAGTCTAGACATTCCAAGAATATGAGGTTTTAGCTAACTCCAAAGAGGTCAATTGATTACCTCACTTCCCTGGTTTAACAATGGCACATGCCTATTTAATTTCATTCTTATTTCTTTTTTATATAAGAATTTGGATAAAGTTTTAAATTAATATGTTTAAATAATTCAATTAAATAAAATATAAATTTTAAACATACACATACATTCATCATTTAAGTGTGCTAAAATGTGTTGCATGTATAGATACACTTAAGATTAAATCATATGAATGTTACATTGGTGGAAAGGAATGATTTAATATATGTCATGTGGTAGTAATTCAATTAAATTAATCTTAAGATGCCTTTCATTTTGAATAGGATTATTTAAAGTGAACCTAAACTTAGGATTAATTAAATCATTTAATAGGCCTTTCACTGAAGAGAACTAAATCAAATTAATATACTTTAGAAAGTGACTTATGGTAGGGATGAAATAGGGAAATCCTCCTTTCCTCTCTTTATAACACTTAGTTGCTAAGTGTAGTAAAATGAAACAAAAGGAAACACAAATTAAAATTCACAAATCAATTAAACTACTTCAAGTGAAATAAATCTTTCATGTTAAATTGAATCCTTCCACACTAAGAAAATACAACACTAATGCCTAACAACACTTACCACACAATCCTTAATACACACATTAGAATTAAGTCACCACTTCTAGTTCTAAGTTAGGATGATGTATGATGTGATGTATGTTTTGTTTTATGATGTATTATTTTAGATTAAATGTTAGGGTGTATGCTTTGTAAACTGGATGATAGGCCAATATTAGCCTAATCATGTTTTATACATGGGATTATGCTTAATGGATGCATAAACATAAATGTGAATGCTCTCTTTTATAGGTTGCTTAAATCTTTAAGCATAATCCAAGTTAGGATAGGTGGGCTTAATTACCCATATGTAGGGTGCTAAGTCCAAATTACAAATACAACTGCTTGGGATTATATGTATATTTAGCTAACCTCTATTTTGCAAGTGTAGTTAAATTTACTTTTCCCTCATAAATATAATTTTTGTAATAGGAATTAGGATTAGTGCTATGGGGCATTAGGATGAGTAGTGGCCAAAAGGCTTTGTCCAGTGCTGTGATGCCTTTGAAGCAAGCACCATCCAAATCAAAGAAGGAACCAAATCAAAATGGTGATATATAAAAAAAGAGACCCCATAGCATTTAATACAATTACAATTATTCTTTCCTATTCTAGGTTGTATAAGGTAGAGCTCTACCCATCTTTTCTCTCTTTGGGTTGTACGGCATTCACCAACCTTTTATTCTTTTATGATAGTTTATATAATTGCTAGATGTTATGTTTACATTATGCATTAGGATGACATGCTTTCATAGTTTCTAAAATGATTGATGATTTAATGGGTGGCTTGGATATGATTAGTCTCTTAGGATAAAAATAACTTTTCTACCCAACTAATTACTCATAACTAAATTTTAAACAACTCATAACCTCATCATAAAACCTAAGAGAGAAATAAGATAATTAAAAGATTTAGTAACCCTTAGTTGTACGGTTGTATGTTTCACATCATGCATTCATATTCTTTCTCCCTTGAACATGAAGGATCTCCATTTTTGCATGGTAGGAATGCTTGACCTGTGAGGGCATCGGTGGAGAACACCATCTTCTTGTTGATTTGACCAATAACCTATTTCATCATTCATTTAGGAATAAGAATTCCTAAAGCCTCTGTCAAAATGATGTGTCTTAACTGAAATAAAATTTGAAAAGATTTTGCATCTATATATTAAGTCATATGCTCATACCACTCTTGCTCTAGTCTCTTCGAGAGCGTGTTTAGGACTTTAGTCTCTTTCTAATTAAATAATTACCTTAGCTATCTTGAAATTCATAGAACCAAACTACATGGTTTTAAAATCAGAGGAGGTGTTAGCTAACTGGCACTCCAGGTAGTTATAAGTCCAGAAGTCGGTCAACTTCTGTGGCTTGGGCCTAGATGATTTGTCAAGAAAGGGCAACTATTTAGCTTCCTCTTATAGGCTAGCTGCCTTGTTGATTAATTTATTGAATGTTTTGATGGTAAAGTCCTTAAGCATCAAAGTAACCGGTTCTTGGATATTCTTGAGTAGAATCTCAATGGCATGTTGTTCGGACAGTTATGGTTCACATTTCATGTTCAGGTTGCGGCACCTGAGTATGTAATCAGTAAGGGACTCATTGAGTTTATGTTTCTCTACAATGAGGTCGCCTACAGTCACCCTCTGCAGAGCTCCAACAAACCTTTTGATGAAGAGGTCTTCCAACTCAACAAAAGTATTCACCGAACCATTAGGCAGTTTGGTGTACTAATCAATGCAACACCTGATAGACTGCTAACGAAAAGACAGAAGAGTAGTGCGATGCTACCGCCGGTGTTGTAACATCCGGTTCTAAAGTGTGCAATGTGTTATCGTGAGCTCCCACAACCATTAAAGATCTTAAAGGTTGGTGGCACAAAACCCTAAATAAAATAAAAACTAAATAAAACCTAAACCTAAAAAATAAACCAAAAAATAAATAAAAATAAAACCTAAACCCTAAACTAAAAAAAAAACCTAAACATAAACTAAACAAAATAAATTAAACATAAACATAAACTAAAATAAAAAAAACTAAGATAAATAAAACCTAAACCTAAACCCTAAACAAAATAAAATAAAATAAAATAAAATAAAAATAAACTTAAACATAAACTAAAATAAACCTAAAAAAACCTAAAATAAAAATGTAAACCCTAAACCTAAAAAACTAAAATAAAAACATAAACATATACCTAAATAAATAAAACTTAAACCTAAAAAATAAAATATAAATAAAACTAAACAGAAAATAAAACCTAAAACTAACAAATAAACTAAAATAAAAAACCAAAATTAAAATAAATTAACCAAAAAATAAATAAATAAACTAAAATAAAAATAAACCTAAATAAAAAATAAAATAAATAAATCTAAAACCTAAACTAAACACAAACCCTAAACCCTAAACCCTAAAAACCCTAAAATAAACCAAACCTAAACTCTAAACCTAAACCACCCTAAACCCTAAACCTAACCCAACACCACCTTAAAACCAAACCCTGGCTGACAAACCCTAAAACCAAACCCAAAAGCCAAAACACTAAACCCTAAACCTAAACTCTAAACCTAACCCTAAACACTACACCCTAAAACCCTAAACACTAAACCCTAAACTCGAAACCCTAAAAACCTAAAAACCTAAACCTAAACTAAATAAAACCTAAAAATAAATAAATAAAAAAACCTAAACCTAAATATAAATAAAAAACTAAATAAAATAAAAACCAAAACTAAATCCTAAACTAATCCTAAAAATAAAATAAAATTAACAAATAAAAATAAAATAAAATAAATTAATAAGATAAACTAAAATATAATAAAAAAAACCTAAACTGAATAAAAAAATAAATTAAACCTGAGAATAAAAAACCCAAACAAAATAAAAATGTAACGTAAAATAAAAATAAACTAAACCTAGTATAAAATAAAATAAAAACTACATAAAAACCTAAATCAACAAAGTAAACCTAAAACTAAAATCTAAAAATAATAAAAATAATAAAACCCAAACCCTAAACTAAAAATAAAATTTAATCCTATAATAAAAATAAAATAAACCTAAACCTAAATTAAAAGAAACAAAATAAAATAAATTAAACCTAAACCTAAATCCTAAACTAAATAAAATAAAATAAACTAAAATAAAAGTCTAAACTAAAAAAAAATAAACCTAAAATAACCTAAAATAAAACCTAAAACCTAAACCCAAACCCTAAAATAAAAACTTAAAACTTAAACCTAAACTAAAAAAACTATAAATAAAATAAATATGAAACCAAAAAAATTAAAATGAAAAATAAAATAAAATAAATAAAACATAAACTAAAACCTAAACTAAACCAAAAAAGAAAATAAAATAAAAACTAAAACTAAAATTAAATAAAATAAATAAAATCCTAAACTAAACTAAAAAAAATCTAAATAAAATAAAAACTAAACCTAAAATAAAATATAATAAACCTAAAATAAAATAAATAAGAAAACTAAATAAAAACCTAACCTTAAAAAATAAACCTAAAACTAAATAAAAAATAAAACCTAAACCCTAAACTAAAAAAAATCCTAAACCTAAAATAAACCTAAACTTAAACTAAGATAAACTAAACTAAAATAAATAAAACATAAGCCTAAACCAAAAATAAATTGAACCTAAACCTAAACCAAAACTAAATAAAATAAAATAAACTAAAAACGAACCTAAACTTAAACTAAAAAATAACCTAAAAATAAACCTAAAATAAAACCTAACCTAAACCAATAAAATATAAAACCCAAAACCTAAAAAATAAGATAAAAATAAAACTACGCTAAAATGAAACCTAAACCTAAACCTAAACCTAAAAAAATAAACTAAATTATATAAACCATAAATAAGTAAACTAAACTAAATAAAAAAAATAAATCAAAATAAAAATAAAAATAAAAATAAAATAAAATAAATAAATAAAATAAACTAAATAAACCTAAGCCTACTTATTTACTTAATTTTAAAAAAATTAAAAATAAAAAAATAAAATAACAAATAAAGAAAACTTTAAACCCAAAATCTTAAACCCTAAACCTATAACCCTAAACCCTAAAACCCTAAATCTTAAACCCTAAATGCAAAACCCTGATCCTTAAAATCTAGAACCCTAAACCCTAAACTCTAAACCCCAAACCCTAAACTCTAAACCCTAAACACTAAACCCTAAACACTAAAAACATAATAACCTAAACCTAAACAAAATAAAATATAAAATATAAGATAAATAAAAAATGTAAACCTAAATAAAATAAAATATAAAATAAAATAAAAATGTAAACCAAAACCAAAACCAAAACCTAAACTTAAACCTAAATCTAAAACTAAAAAAAAACTAAAATAAAATAAATAAAAACCTATAAAAAAACTAAAAATTAAAAGAAAATAAAAAATAAAAAACCTAAATACAATAAAAACTAAATGTAAAATAAAAATAAAATAAACCTAAAATAAAATAAAATAAAATATAAACTAAATAAAAACATAAATCTAAAAACAAACCTAAAAATAAAAAATAAAACCTAAACCCTAAACTAAAAAAAAAACATATCCTAAAATAAACATTATAAAATAAACCTAAGCCTAAATTAAAATAAACTAATCTAAAATAAATAGAACCTAAACCTAAATGTAAAATAAACTAAACCTAAACCTAAACTAAATAAAATAAAATAAACTTAAAATAAACCTAGACATAAACTAAAAAATAAAACCTAAAAATAAACCTAAAATAAAAACCAAAAAGATAAAGCTAAAAAAATGAAATAAAAACCTAAACCTAAACCTAAAATTAAAAATAAACCTAAACCTTAAAAAAATAAAAGTAAAACTAAACTAAAAATAAACATAAACTTAAAATAAAAATTAAACTAACATAAAAATAAAAAATAAAATAAATAAACCTAAAATAAATAAACCTAAACCTATCAGTTTAGTTAATTTTTTCGAAAATAAAATCCCTAAACCCTAAAACCTAAACCCTAAATCCTAAACCCTAAACCCTAAACCTACAACCCTAAAAAACCTCAAATGCTAAACCCAAAACACTGAACTAACCCTAAACCCTAAACCCTAAACCCAAAACCCTAAGCCCTCAACCCTAATCCCTAAAGCCTAAAACCCTAAACCCTAAAGCCTAAACACTAAACCCTAAACTCTAAACCCTAAACCTTAACCTTAAACCCTAAACCCTAAACCTTAACCCCTATACCCTAAACCCTAAAAATATAAAAACCTAAACTAAATAAAACCCAAAAATAAAATGAACAAAAAAACTTAAACCTAAATAAAAAATTAAAATATAATAAAAACCTAAAATATAAAATAAAAATAAACTAAAATAAATTAAAGAAAAACCTAAACTAAACTAAAATATACAATAAACCTAAGATTAAAAAGCCTTAATAAAATAAAACTAAATATAATAAAATAAAATAAACCTAAAATAAAATAAAATAATAATAAAATAAAATCCTAACCCTAAGAAATAAAACTAAAAATAAGACTTAAAAATAAATAAAAAATAAAACCCAAACCCTAAACTAAAAAAAAACTAAACCTAAAATAAAATTAAAATAAACAAAATAAAAAAACCAAAACCTAAACTAAAATAACTATAACCTAAACCCTAAACCTTAAACTCTAAACTTAATCCTAAAGTAACTAAATAAATTAAAAAGTAAACCTAAACTTAAAAACCTAATAAATAGAAACCTAAAATCTAAATGCTAAGAATCGAAAGAACCTTGTTGGCAGGAACATAACTATCAACCAGGCTCAGTCTA
This sequence comes from Cymbidium sinense, assembly GCA_021442155.1. Taxonomy (NCBI): domain Eukaryota; kingdom Viridiplantae; phylum Streptophyta; class Magnoliopsida; order Asparagales; family Orchidaceae; genus Cymbidium; species Cymbidium sinense. The sequence goes on from CM038216.1 coordinate 45,690,303, forward strand.
GATCTGGTGGTGGAGGCAAAGGCGGAGGCAGCATTTATCCTAGTGGTGGTGGGGGATCTGGAGGTGCTGGTGGATATGGTGGTGGTGGTCGAAGCAGTGGTTGTTATGGAGGAGGTAGAGCAATAGCGGCTACAGCCATGGTGGTGGCAGAGGGAGAGATCTGGGATATGATGGTCGATCTTGCTACTCGAGAGGTCGGATGGCTTTGATGGGAATAAGAGAAGTTAAAGAATGGTCGATCTGATCTTGTGCTTATGGAATTATGTCTTTATAGTAAAGATGGTTCTAGTTATCTAGATTTTTTGAATTGCTCTATGCATGCTCATTTTTTATCTATGTTGTGACTTATGTCTTAAAAAACTTGGTGTATTACTTGGTTGATGAAATCAAAAAGAATAAATGTTGATTATGAATTTATTCTCTATTAAAAAAACCAAAAACTCTAAACCCTAAACAAAAACTTAAACCCTAGAACTACAACCTAAACCCTAAATCTTAAACCCTAAAACCCAAAATTATTTACCTTAAAACCAAAACCCTAAACCCTAAACCCTAAACCCTCAATTAACCTTAAACCCTAAACCTTAAAAGATAAAATCCAAAACCTAAACTAAATACAACTTAAAAATAAAATAAATAAAAAAACCTACACTAGCATAAAATAATAAAATAAAATAAAATAAAAACCTAAACTAAACACTAAACTTATACCTAAACCTAAAAAGAAAATAAAATAAAATAAAATCTAAATTAAAATAAAATAAAGAAAAATCTAAAATAAAGTGAAAAAACAAAAACATTAATAAAATAAAAACTAAACCAAAATAAAAATAAAATAAACCTACAATAAAATAATTTAAAACCAAATAAAAATCTAAATAGAAAAAAACATCTAAAAATAAAACCTAAACCTTAAACTAAAAAAAACCTAAACCTAAAAAAAAAAAAATTTAACCTAAACCTACACTATAATAAATTAAACTAAAATAAAAAAAAAAACTAAACCTAAACCTAAAATAAACTAAACCTAAACCTAAACATAAACACTAAATAAAATAAAATAAACTAAAATTAAACCTAAACATAAACTAAAAAATAAAACCTAAAAATAAACCTAAAGTAAAATCCTAAAACCTATACCTAAAAAAATAAAATAAAAACCTAAACCTAAACCTAAAAATAAGAAATAATACCTAAACTAAAAAAATAAAATAAAAATAAAACTAAACTAATTAAATAAACTTAAACGTAAAACTAAACCTAAATAATAAACTAAAAAAACTAAACCAAAATAAATAAACATAAAATAAATAAACTAAACTAAATAAAAATAAAACTCAAGTTAAATGAAAAAACTAAAACACATAAAAAATAAACCAAATAAATTAAATAAACATAAACCTACTATTTTACTTATCTTTTAAAAAAAATAACAAAATAAAATATATATTAAAAAAAAACCCTTGCCCTAAACCCCAAACCCTAAACCTTAAACATTGAACTCTCAACTCAACCTACCCTAACAGGTAAACTCAAAACCTTAACCCAACCTAAAAACCCAACCTAAAGCTACCCATCCTAAACCATAAACTTAATCCTAAACCCTAAACCCTAAACCACAAACCCTAAATCCTAAAACCTGCACCCTAATCCCTACCCCCCCTAATCCTAAACCTTAAACCCCAAATCCTAAACCCTAAACCCTAAATCCTAAAAACCAAAAAGCCTAAAAACTTAATCCAAAACTAAATAAAACCTCAAAATAAAATAAATAAATAAAACCTAAATATAAATAAAATAAAATAATAAAATAAATTTAAAACCTGAACTAAAACCTAAACCAAAACATAAACATAAACCTAACCTAAACCAAAACCTAAACCTAAATGTAAAAAAAATAACATAAAAAATAAAAACTAAAATAAAATAAAATAAATAAAAAACTAAATTAAACTAAAAAATAAAATAAACCTAAAATTAAAAAACCTAAATAAAATAAAAACTAAAATAAACCTAAAATAAAAAAAACAACTAAATAAAATTAAAAACCAAAAAATAGACCTAAAAATAAAACTTAAAATTAAATAAAAAAATAAAACCTAAACCCTAAACTAAAAGAAACCTAAACCTAAACTAAACAAAATAAACCTAAACCTAAATGTAAACTAAAAAAACTAAAATAAAATAAATAAAACCTAAATTTAAACCTAAAATAAACTAAACCTAAACCCTAAACTAAATAAAATAAAATAAACTTAAAAGAAACCTAAACCTAAACAAAACCTAAAACCTAAAAATAAACCTAAAATAAAAACCAAAAACCTAAACCTAAAAAAATAAAATAAAAACCTTAACCTAAACCTAAAAATAAAAAATAAAACCTAAACCTAAAAAATAAAATAAATATAAAACTAAACTAAAATATAAGCATAAACCTAATCCTAAACCTAAAAAATAAACTAAAATGAAAAATTGAAACTAAAATAAATAAACCTAAAGTAAAAATAAAGTATAAAATAAACTATAAAAAATAAACTAAATAAACCTAAAACTATTAATTTACTTAATATTTTTTAAAATAAAAACCATAAACCCTAAACCCTAAATCTTAAACCCTAAACCCTATACCCTAGACCATAAAATTAACCTTAAACCCTAAACCCAAAACCTACAACCTTAAACCTAAAAAACTCTAAACCCTAAATCATAAACCTTTAAAATCTCTAAACCTAGAACCCTAAAGCCATAAAACCCTAAACCCTAATGCCTAAAGGCTAAACCCCAATCCCTAAACGTTAAACCCTAACCCTAAACCCTAAACCCTAAACCCTAAACCCTGAAGGCATAAACCCTAAAACCCTAAACCCTAAATCTTAAACCCTAAATCATAAACCCTAACCCTAAACCTAAACCTAAAGAAATTAAATAAATTAAGAAATAAACCTAAATCCTAAACCCTGAATGAACACAAACCCTAAGAATGGGCATAACCTTGATGATAGGAACATCATCATCAACTAGGCTCAATCTAGATCTAGCACTAGAGGTGAAGGCGGTGGCAACAGTTATCACTGTGGTGATGGGGGATCTTGAGAGGCTGGTGGATATTGAGGTGGTGGTCAGAGTAGTGGTGGTTTCGGAGGCAAGAGGAGCGACCTAGGTTACAACCGTGGCGATGTCCGAGGGAGAGATTAGGGATATGATAGGAACAGGAGAAAATGAAGAATGGTCGATCCGATCTGTTGCTTATAGAATTGTGCCTTTATAGTAGATATGGTTCAAGTTATCTAGGGCTTTCAATTTAAGCTTGCTCATTTTCTATCTATATTGTCCAATGCATCTTAGAAAACTTTGTAAGTTACTTGGTTGATGAAATTGAAAAGAAGAACTGCTGAATTTGAATTTGATCTCTATTAAAAATAAAGCCAAAAACCTCAAACCCTAAACTAAAATTTGAACCCTAAACATAAAGCCTAAACCCTAAACCATAAACCCTAAAAACCCTAAACCCTAAACCCTAAACCTAAACCCTAAACCCTAACCCTAAATCCTAAACCCTAAACCCTAAAACCCCCCCCCCCAAACCCTAAATCCTAAATCTTAAACCCTAAGAAGCTAAAAACCTAAACCTAAACTAATTAAAACCTTAAATAAAAAAAATTTAAAATCCTAAACAAAAATAAAATTTAAAAATAAAAAAAAAAATAAAACCCTAAACTAAACCTTAAACCTAAAAATAAAATAAAATAATAAATGAAAACCTCAACTAAAGTAAAAATTAAAAAACTAAATAAAATAAATACTAAACAAAAAATAAAATAAAATAAACCTAAAATAAAATAAACTAAAAACTAAATAAAACCAAAACCTAAAAAATAAACCTAAGGATAAAAATTTAAAAAAAATTAAAAATAAAACCTAAACCCTAAACTAAAAAAAACCTAAACCTATAGTAAAAAATAAAATAAAGATAAACCTAAACAATATAAACTAAATTAAAATAAATAAAACCTAAACCTAAACCTAAAATAAACTAAACCCAAACCCTAAATAAAACAAAATAAACTAAATGTAAACTTAAACCTGAACTAAAAAATAAAACCTAAAAATAAACCTAAAATAAAAACCTAAAACCTAAACCTGGGAAAATAAAATAAAAAATAAAATAAACTAAAATAAATATAAAATAAACTAAATAAATTAAATAAAGCTAAGCCTATAAGTTTACTTAATATATAAAAAAAAATCAAAAAGATTAAAAAATTAAAAAAACCCTAACCCTAAACCCTAAACCCTAAAACTAACCCTAAATCCTGAACCATAGACCAATAACCCTAAGCCCTAAACCTTAAGCACAAAACCTTAAAACTTTAAACGCTAAACCCTAAACCATCAACCCTAAACCCTAAAACCCTAAACCCTAAAACCTAAACTTTAAACCTTGAAGCCTACAACTCTAAACCCTAAAACCCTAAACCCTAAACCCTAAAACCATTAAGGAGGTTTTCCACCCCTTAGACTGCCTCTAAACTATCCTCTTCCTCTACCTGGTGGAGGTCAAGTCATCCAACCAATATGTTTGAATGGAGTAACGAACTGTGGGTGGAATCTAAGGTCAAGCTCCAGTTCTTCTTCCAAGTCTATTTCCACTCCCTTTTATTTTATTTTTCATTTTCTCTTTTCTTTTCTTTTTCTATTTCTATTTCTTTTTTTTTTATTTTTTTAAATTTTAAACTTTGTCCAAGTTCATGAGAATAGACTTGTTGATTTTGAGGGAGGTAGTAAGCCACGTCTTCATATATGCTGACCACATGAAGTGTAAATGGCTTGAGAACTTATTTGACATAGTAGACGATTCAACCTCTCACAAACTTCATACATTGATATAGAGAGGATGGAACTATATTGTTCTCATGTATCCATGGTCTCTCAAGCAAAGCATTAGAAGATGTATCTGAGTCTATAATGTGAAACTATGTTTCGATCTTCCAATCATCTATCTCCAAGTGCAACACTATAGAGCCTAAGGCCTATTGACCTCACTTTGGGAGTGCGGATTCAATCTTCCCATCTTAGACATAGGAGTTTTCTAGACACTAAGACTTCTTTAGTCAGAAGACACTTCTAATAATTAGGTAAACACTTAACCTATGCCTAATGACTTAGAATGGTTAACCATAGGATTAGGTTATGCCTTAGGGATAAGGATAATCCACCTACCCTACAACCCAAATACAATCCACACTCACCTTCTCAAACCAAACCTCCAGTTCAATTCAAACATCAAATTCAAATCCAAATCAAAACCCAAATTCCAAAACCAAATTATTGAAGCCCATGATCAAATCAAAATTTGAAACCCTTCCTAAGCCATATGGCCTATCCCATGGACTTAAAGAAATCTTAATCAAAATCAATCCAAAATCAATTGATTTTCTCATAATAATTTTATATCTTCCATCATCTTCTTAAATATAAGTAAAATATACATTCAAATGATCAAAACTAAATCAAACTAAATCAAATTAAATCAAATCACTTCCTAAGCCATATGACCTATCCCATGGACTTAGCCAAATAATAATCCAAATCAAGTCAAACTCAATTGATTTTCTTACAAATCAATCATATTTTCAATCATCTTCACAAAGTTAAATGAAATATACATTTAAATCATCAAAACTAAATCAAATCAAATCAAAATCCAAACCTAAGCAACATGACCCAACTCCATGGACTTAGCCAAATTCCTTCAATCCGAAACCCAAATTAAATTTATTTTCACATGAATCAATCATACCTTTAATCATATTCACAAATATAAATGAAATATATAATCATCAAGCCAAACCAAAATCAACCCATGTCAAACCCAACTTAACCCTTTTGACTTGAAATGTTCAAATGAACCAAAACCCATTTGAAACCAACCCAATTGTAATTGAATTTATATATCAATCCCAAATCCATATATAAACTCAACTAAATCAAACTCAACCCAAAATCAAGCCAACTAAACTTAATTTGTCCACTCTACCCAAAGTGGCCAATTTGACTTATTTGAGCCAAGTTGTAATCCTACCCAAATTAGATTGAACCAAGCCCATCAAAAACTCTCATCATGATTGTTGATCACCCTAGGCTGATCAATTATGACAAATTAGGTCAAACTAAGTCGACTTGGTCATTTGACCAAGTTAACCCCTTAACCCATATGAACCCAAACTAGCCAATTTGCAATCTAAGTCAAATCCTTTAAAACCAATGATTCATACCATATCAAAATCAATATTTGAATATGATTTGACCTTCAATTGAATCAAACCAAACCCAATTAGCCCTCTTGACCCAAGTTGAATTAAATTGACCTAAAAGACTAAATGGGTTCAAATAAAAATATAAACCAAATTGATTGCAACCAATGGCTCAAGTTAATTTCAAATTGATTATTGAACTTGACCAAAGTCATGATTGGACCCAATTGAACCTAATCGACCTACTTAGCCCAAATTGGCCTAAAGGTTCAAGTTAGCCTATATCAAAACTAAATCTAAATTAATTAAAATAAAAGTATACAATCATCTTCAATTGGTCAACTAAACCCAAACCAACACCCAACCCAAGCCAATTTGACCAATTTGGTCCAATTGGTCAACTTAACCCATTTGACGCAAATGAATTCAAATGAGCCAAAATCAAATCTAAGCCAAACTAAACCAAAATAACCCAAATGATCATATGAACTTGACCCAACCATCGTTTGACCCAATTTGACCAATTGGTCAACTTAACTCAACCTAACCCAATTTGACCTAAATTAGTCAAATTGAACCAAACCTAACCAAATCAACTCTAATTAACTTTAAATTTGGGTTAACCCACTTTTTGCTCATTTCAAATATGCCCAAATCAAATCCAATGCCAAATGATCTTTCTACCCTTGGGTCAAGGGCATCACATGAGACAAATTACCCATGTAAGTGGTCATTTCCATTCTTGTCGATCACCCATGGGAGGTGAAATCACCTCACCCTTTCCATTGGAGCATTTGAAACTCATAGGACACCCATGATTTCTCTTACATAGCCACTTCTACACCTTCAACCAATCAAGCCGAGCCAACTCACCTCCTCCCTACCTCCCAAGACTCCCTGAGATGGCTGGATTGCCACTCGATGCCAAACCCAATCCCACCATCCGATCAAGATGAAGATGGTATACCCCCTCATTTCCAATCAAACACACAAAAAAATCTTTCCTCAGAGCCCTAGCCACCCAAGATGAGCTATTAGAGCCATTCCCTAAGCTCCTAAGTTCATTCCTCGATCAAAAAATGCCATTCTCGTCCGTCCTAAAATAGGACACTCCCATTTTTGACCTAAATTGCCCATTTCTCCAAAAAATCAAATTAACTTTGCACGTACCTTCCCTACATTGCATCGAGCAAGAACGAATCATCTTCCAAGCTTCCCGATCATTAGAGGTGGGACTTCGATCAAAGCTGAGCTCTAAATTGTCAGTTCATGGCCTTCTAAGAAAACATCGAGGAATTGGCCCAATAGGTGCTCAACAGGACTTCATCTCCATGTAGACGCTGAGTAGGGTAAGTTTAAGTAGCCAATCCCACGACACCTTGTGGAAAGGGCGCCACCTCAGTGTGCCACATTGCGCCAATAGGATTAGGCTTTACTCAGGCTTAATTAATCATTTTTAATGGCTAAAACTTCTAAAAATCATAAAAAATCATAGGGAAATAAAAAAATGTTAATAAATACTCATTTTAAAGGTATTTTGGAGGAGAATTAATTAAAATGATCTTAATTAATTTTGAATAGTAGTTAAAGTTTAATTGCAAAATTTATTGGCTTAATTACTACTTAATTACTTGAGAAATTATTCATAAATTTTGTGGGTTAATTTAGTGGGTTGACCTCTGTCTCCCATAATTTTCTTGGGATTTATTACTCACCCAATTAGGAAAATTGACTAATTAAACCTTATTACTCTTTTAAGTTAATTAATGATTAATTAATCCCATGAGCAATAATAAATTCCTCAATTATGTTTATTAATTATTTTTCAATAGTAAGTGAACTAAGGAATAGGGTTCAGACCCCTTTCCTGAAATTCATTTCACCTTTTTTTATAATAAAATTAATTAAGATTTAACTATTTAATTAAATCACTTAAACAAATTGAAATCATAATCACATCAAACCTAGTTAATTAAATCATGTGGTAGATCTTTAGGTGTTTAATAACCTAATGGAGTTTAATGAAATTATGGTTATGGACATGGGAAACAATAAGAGTAATTAAGTCTTTTAATCTAGTTAACTATTAATCATGAACCTATTAGGCCCCTTTTATTTCCTAAGATCATTGCAAGTTTATTTTCATGAATATCATGTGGCTCATAATTATTTTGTTAATTACTTTAAGGTGACATGTAAGGGTAATTAATTCATCTAATGGGTTCAACTTAATTAATCCATATAATCAACTTAATTTTATTTTCTTAAATTAAATCAAATCATTAATGTGGGAAAGGGTTTAAAACATCAAGTGATGATTTCTCTTCTCCTCTTTCAATCAAATCAAATCCAAAACTTAATTAATAAAGAAGCTTTGGTTTGCGTTAAATAATCTTATTTGATTTGATTGTCCTTAAGAACTAATTTGGTTGAATGAATCACATGTTTATATTTAATTATCTTTTTTCCAATCATGTTAAATTTGGTATGTCATTTGAATCCATGCATCCATCTTTTCAAAATCAAGTAAAATAAAATGGATTTCCTTTATGTAAGCTTGCATGTGTTGATTTAATTTAATATATGCATGGCTATTATCACTATTAAATCCAAATGTATTTTTCAAAAGCTCATAAATGAATAATAATTTGTTATAATGCTAGTTATAAGTACATAAGAAATGCATATGCATATAGCTTAAGTGTATGAATGTTGGGTTCTCTTCATCATGTGTTGATTTATATAAGATTGAATGGTAATGAGTATATACCGACATCTAAGGAACACGAGGCTTTAGCTAGCCCTAAGTAGGTCATTTGATTGCATAACTTCGTTTATTTGTTATTTGGTTGATGAAATCGAAAAGAAGAAATGTTGAATCTGAATTTTTTCTCTATTAAAATAAGAAAAAAAACCAAAAAACCCTAAACCCTAAATTAAAACCTGAACCCTAAACCTAAAACCTAATCCCTAAACTTATACCCTAAACCCGAAAAACCCTAAACCCTAACTCCTAAACCCCAAACCTTAAACCATAAACCCTAAACCCTAAACACTCAAAACCTAAAAACCTAAACCTAAACTAAATAAAACCTAAAAATAAATTAAATAAAAAACCTAAACCAAAATAAAATAAAAAAATAAAAAATAAAACCTAAACTAAAACCTAAACCTAAACCTAAAAAAAATATATAAATAAAACTAAAATAAACAAAAATAAATAAAAATCTAAAATAAATAAAAAATAAAATAAAAAAATAAAAAGACCTAAATAAAATATAAAATAAATATAAAATAAAAATAAAATAAACCTAAATACTAAATAAAAACCTAAACCTAAAAAATAAACCAAAACATAAAACAAAAAATTATTAAAAAAAAAACCTAAACCCTAAAATAAAAATAAAATAAAATAAAGTAAACAAAATAAAATAAACTAAACTAAGATAAATAAAACCTAATCCTAAATTAAATAAAATAAAATAAACTAAAAATAAACCTAAATCTAAACTAAAAATAAACCTAAAAAAACCTAAAATAAAAACCTAAAGCCTAAACCTAAAAAAATAAAATAAAAACTTAAACTTAAACCTAGAAATAAAAAATAAAACCTAAACCTAAAAAATAAAATAAAGATAAACATAAACCTAAACCAAAACCTAAAAAAATACTAAAATAAATAAACTTAAAATAAATAAACTAAACTAAATAATAATAAAAATAAACATAAATAAAAATAAAATAAATAAAATAAACTAAAATAAATAAAAATAAACTAAATAAAACTAAACCTATGGTCTTACTTTATTAAAAAAAACCCTAAACCTTAAAGCCAAAACTCTAAACCCTAAATCATAAACCCTAAACTATAAAACTAACCGTAAACCCTAAACATACAACCCTAAATCCTAAAAAACCCTAAACCCAAAATCCTAAACCTAAAACCCTAAACCCTAAATTATAAACCCTAAACCTTAAACCCTAAATCATAAACACAAAACCCTAAACCCTAACCCTAAACCCTAAACCATAAACCTGAAACCCTAAAACCTAAACTAACCCTAAACCCTAAATCCAAAACCTAAACCTAAAGCTAACCCTAAACTAATCCCTAAACTAACCTAAACCTAAAGTTATACCCTAAACCCTAAAAACCATAAACCCTAAAGCCTAAACACTAAACCCTAAACCCTAAACACTAAACCCTAACCCTAAACGTTAAACTCCAAGACCTTAAACCCTAAAACCCTAAACCTTAAACCCTAAAACCTAAAAACCTAAACCTAAAAATAAAATAAATAGAAAAACTTGAACCTAAATAAAATAAAAATCTAAACTAAAACCTAAACTTAAACCTAAAAATAAAATAAAATAAACTAATAAAAATAAACTAAGATAAAATAAATAAAAACCTAAACTAAACTAAAAAATAAAATAAATCTAAGAATAAAATACCTAAAAAAAATAAAAACTAAAGGTAAAATAAAGATAAAAGAAACCTAAAATAAAATAAAATAAAAACTAAATACAAGCCTAAACCTAAAAAATAAACCTTAAAATAAAACTTAAAAATAAATAAAAAATAAAACCTAAACCCTAAACTAAAAAAAAGCTTAAATCTAAAATAAAAATAAAATAAAATAAACCTAAACCTAAACTAAAATAAAAAAACATAAACCTTAACTTTAACTAAATTAAAAAAACATAAAAAAACTTAAACCTAAACTAAAAAATAAGAACAAAAAATAAACCTAAAATAAAAACCTTAACACCTAAACCTAAAATGATAAAATAGAAACCTAAAACCTAAGCCTAAAAATATAAAATAAAACCTAAACCTAAAAAATAAAATAAAAATAAAACTCAATTAGAAAATAAACCTAAACCTAAACTTAAACATAAAAAATAAACTAAAGTAAAAAATCTAAACTAAAATAAATAAACCTAAATTAAATAAACTGAATAAAATAAAAAATAAACCTAAATGAAAATAAAAAATAAAATAAACAAACATAAAAAAAAATTAAACTAAATAAAGCTAAACCTATCGGTTCACATAATTTAAAGAAAACCATAAACCCTAAATCCTAAACCCTAAACCCTAAACCATAAAACCTAAACCTACAAGCCTAAACCCTAAACCCTAAACCCTAACCCTCAACCCTAAACCATAAAAGCATAAATCCTAAAACCCTAAACCCTAAACTCTAAACCCTAAACCCTAAACCCTAAACCCTAAACCCTAACCCTAAACCCTAAATCTTAAACCCTAGATCCCGAACCCTAAACCTAAACCTACAGTAACTAAATAAATTAGAAAATAAGCCTAAACCATAGAACCTAATAAGCATAAACCTAAACTTAGACCTTAAGAATGGGCAGAACCTTGATGGCATGAACATCACCATCAGCCAGGCTCAATCTTGATCTGGCAGTGGACTCAAAGGCAGAGGCGGAGGTTATTGTAATGGTGGCGGGGGGTCTGGAGGTGCTGGGGATATGAAGTTGGTGGTCATAACAGTGGTGGTTATGGAGGCGGGAGGGAGAATTAGGGATATGATGGTGGATCTCACTACTCGAGAGGTCAGGGTGGTTCTGATGGGAGCTAGAGAAAATGAAGAATGACCAATCCGATCTACTGCTTATGGAACTGTGTCTTTACAGTAGAGACGACTCTAGTTATCTAGGGTTTTTGAATTGCTCTATGCATGCTAATTTTTAATCTATGTCATCGTTTGTGTCTTAGAAAAATTGGTGTGTTACTTAGTTGATGAGATCGAAAAGAAGAAATGTGAAATATGAATTTGTTCTCTGTTAAAAAAAATACTAAAAACCATAAATCCTAAATTAAAACTTGAACCTTAGACCTAAAACCTAAACCCTAAACCCTCAACCCTAAAACCCAAAACCTTAAACCCTAAACCCTAAAACCAAAAACCAAAAAACCTAAACCCTAAACCTTAAACCTTAAACCCTAAAGTCTAAACCCTAAACCCCAAACCCTTAAATGCTCAGCTAGCCCTAAACCCTAAACCCTCAACTAACCCTAAACCCTAAACCATAAAATGCTAAAAACCTAAACCTGAACTAAATAAAACCTAAAAATAAAATAAATAAATAAAACATAAACCAAAATAAAATTTTAAAATAAAATAAAATAAAAACCTAAACTTAAACCTCAACCTAAACCTAAAATTAAAATAAAATATTAAACAGAAACTAAACTAAAATAAATTAAATTAAAACCTAAAGTAAACTAAAAATAAAATAAACCAAAAAATTAAAAAAAACCTAAATAAGATAAAAACCAAATGTAAAAAATACCTTAAATAAAAATAAATAACTAAATAAAAACATAAACCTAAAATTAAACCTAAAGATATAACCTAAAAATAAATAAAAAATAAAACCTAAACACTAAAAAAACCCTAAACTTAAAATAAACAAAATAAAATAAACATAAACCTAAGCTAAAATAAACTAAACTAAAATAAATAAAACCTAAACCTAAACCTAAAATTAACTAAGCCTTAACCCTAAACTAAATAAAATAAAATAAACTAAAAAAAACCTAAAATATAAACCAAAAACTTAAACCTAAAAAAATAAATTGAAATTTAAACCTAAATCTAAAAATAAAAAATAAAAGCTAAACATAAAAAATATAATAAAAATAAAACTAAGCAAAAAAATACAAAATAAATGAACAAACATAAACCTAAACCTAAACCTAAAAAATAAACTAAAACAAATAACCTAAACTAAAAATAGGTAAATTAAACTAAATAAAAATAAAAAATAAACCTAAATAAAAAAAACCCTCAACCCTAAAAAAAACCTAAACCCTTAACCCTAAAACTACAACGCTAAACCTACAACCCTAAACAATATACCCTAAACCCTAAACCCCAAAAAACCTTAAAGCCTAAACCCTGAACCCTAAACCCTAAACTATAAACCTAAACTGTCCCTAAACCCTAAAACCTAAAATTAACCTTAAACCCTAATCCCTAAACCCTAAATTATAAACCCTAAAACTAACCCTAAAACTATCCCTAAAACTTAAACCATAAGCGTACAAGCCTAACCCTAAACCCTAAACCCTAATCTATCCTAAACTCTAATCTAACCCTAAACCCTAAAAGCTAAACCTTAACTATAACCCTAAACCCTAAACCTTAATCCTAAAACCCTAAATCATAAACTCTAAACTAACCCTAAACCCTAAACCCTAAAAGCCTAAACCCTAAAGCCTAAACCCTAAGACATAAACTAACCATAAACCCAAAGTTAAACTTAAATCCTAAACCCTAAATCATAAACCCTAAAAACCCTAAACCCTAAAGCTTAAACATTAAACCCTAAACCCTAAATGCTAAAATTCTAAGCCTTTACCCTACTCCCTAACCCTAAGCCCTAAAGCCTAAAAGCATAAACACTAAAACCCTTAACCCTAAACTTTAAACCCTAAACCTTAAACCCAAAACCCAAAACCATAACCCTAAACCCTAAACCCTAAACCATAAACCATAAACCTCAAACCCTAAACCTAAACCTAAAGTAACTAAATAAATTAAAAAATAAACCTAAACCCTAAAACCTAATAAACCTAAATCTAAACCTAAACCCTAAGAATGGGAAGAACCTTGATGGCAAGAATGTCACCATCAATGAGGCTTAGTCTAGACTGGTGTTGGAGGTGAAGGCAGAGGCAGTGGTTATCATAGTGGTGGTGGGGGATATGGAGGTGCTGGTGGATATGGAGGTGCTAGTGGATATGGAGCTGATGGTCGGAGTAGTGGTGGTTATGGAGGCTAGAGGAGTGACATAGATTATAGCCATGGTGGTGGCAGAGGGAGAGATCAGGGATATGATTGTGGATCCTGCTACTTGAGAGGACGGAGTGGTTCTGATGGAAACTCGAGAAACTGAAGAACAGTCGATCTGATCTGCTACTTATTGAATTTTATCTTTATAATAGAGATGGTTCAAGTTATCTAGGGTTTTTGATTTGCTCTATGGATGCTCATTTTGACCTATGTAACCACTTGGGTCTTAGAAAAGTTGGTGAGTTACTTGGTTGATATAATATAAAAAAAAAGAAATGTTGAATCTGAATTTGTTTTCTATTAAAAAAAGTAAACAAAATATCCTAAACCCTAAACTAAAACCTGAACCCTAAAATAAAACCTTAACATAAAACCCAAAACCCTAAACCATAAAACCCTAAAGCCTAAATCCTAAACCATAAAACTAAAACCCTAAACACTAAACCTAAAACCCTATCCCTATACCCTAAACCCTAAACCCCAAACCCTAAACCATAAATCCTAAACTAACCATAAACTCTAAACCCTAAACCCTAAACCTTAAACCCTAAACCCTAAACCCTAAAACCAAAACCCTAAACCCTCAAACTTAAACCCTAATCCCTAAACCCCAAACCCTAAACCCAAAACTCTAAACTAACCCTAAACCCTAAAAAGCTAAAAACCTTAACCTAAACTAAATAAAACCTAAAAATAAAATAAATAAAATAACCTAAACCAAAGTAAAATAAAAAATATAATAAAATAAAAACATAAACTAAAACCTAAACCTAAACCTAAAAAAGAAAAGAAAAAAAAATAAACTAAATAAAAACATAAACTAAACTAAAAAAATAAAAAACCTAAATAAAATAAAAACTAAACCTGAAATAAAAAAATAAACCTATAATAAAATAAAACAAAAACAAAATAAAAACCTAAACCTAAAAAATAATCATAAAAATAAATAAACATAAAACATAAACCCTAAGCTTAATGAAAAAACTAAACCAAAAATAAAAATAAGATATACCTGAACCTAAACAAAAATAAACTAAACTAAACTAAATAAAAACCTAAACATAAACCTAAAATAAACTAAACCTAAATTTAAACGTAAACTAAATAAAATAAAATAAACTATAAATAAACATAAATATAAACTATAAAATAAAATATGAAAATAAACCTAAAATAAAAACCTAAAACCTAAACCTAAAAAATTAAAATAAAAACCTAAACCTAAACTTAAAAATAAAAAATAAAACCTAAACATATAAAATAAAATAAAAATAAAAGTAAACTAAAAAATAAACCTAAACCTAAACCTAAACCTAAACCTAAAAAATAAACTAAAAAAAACCAAAACTAAAATAAATAAACCTAAAATTAATAAACTAAACTAAATAAAAATAAAAATAAGCCTAAACAAAAATAAAAAGTAAAATAAGATAAAATAAATAAAAAATAAAATAAGTAAACCTAAACCTACCAATTAACTTAATTTTAAAAAATTAAAAAAATTAAAGAAGTAAAAAAAATACTGTCACCCTATACCCTAAAAGTTAAAACTAACCCTAAATACTAAACCCTAAACCGACAACCCTCTACCCTAAAACTCAAAACCCTAAACCTTAATCCTTAAATCCTAAACCATTAACCCAAAAACCCTAAACATTAAACCCTAAACCCTAAACCCTAAAAACCTAAAAACCTAAACTTAAACTAAATAAAACCTACAAAAATAGATAAAAAACCTAAACCAAAATAAAATAAAAAAATATAATATAATAAAAACCTAAACATAAACCTAAACCTAAAAAGAAAATAAAATAAAAAAATAAAAAGTAAAATAAAATAAATTAAATAAAAACCTAAACTAAACTATAAGATAAAAAACATAAATAAAAAAAAAACTAAACCAAAAATAAAAATAAAATAAACCTAAAAAAAGAAAATAAAAACTAAATAAAAACCTAAACCTAAAAACAAATAAAAAATAAAACCTAAACCCTAAACTAGAAAAAAAAACCTAAACCTAAAATAAAAATAAAGTAAACCTAAACCTAAATAAAAATAAACTAAAATAAAATAAATAAAACCTAAACCTAAACATAATATCAACTAAACCTCAACCTAAATCTAAAGTATATAAAATAAAATAAACTATAAATAAACCTAAACCTAAACTAAAAAATGTAAGCTAAAATAAAAGGCAAAAGCCTAAACCTAAAAAAATAAAATAAAAACCTAAACATAAACCTAAAAATAAAAAATAAAACATATACTTTAAAAATAAAAAAAATAAAAAAAATAAAAAACTAAACCTTAACCTAAACCTAAATGTAAAAAATAAACTATAATAAAAAACAAAAACTAAAATAATTAAAACAAAAATAAATAATGTAAACTAAATTAAAAATTAAAATAAACCTAGATGAAAAAAAATTATTGAAATTAAATTAAAAAAAAACTAGATTAACCTAAACCTATAAGTTTAGTTAGTAAAATAAAATAAATAAATAAACCCTAACCCTATATCCTAAACATTAAAAATAACCCTAAACCCTAAACCTACAACCTAAACCTTAAAACCTAAATCCTAAAACCCTAGACACTAAACTCTTAACAATAAACCATAAACCCTAAACCTGAAAACCCTAAACCCTAAACCCAAAAACCCTAAACCTTAAACCCTAAATCCTAAAGTATAAACCCTAATACCTAAACCCTAAAACATGAAACCCAAAACCCTACAACCCTAAACATTATACCCTAAACCCTAAACCCTAAAGCTTAAACAATGAACCCTAAACCCTAAACCAGAAAACCTAAACTATCCCTAAACCCTAAAACCTAAAATTAACCTTAAACCCTAAAGCCTAAACCCTAAACCCTAAATTATAAACCCTAAAACTAACCTTAAAACCTAAATCCTAAACTATCTTAAACCTAAACTAAGTTTTACAAGTTTAAACCCTAATCCAACCCAACCTAACTCCCTAACTAACCCAATTACTAATTCACCTAACCTAAGCCACCTACTAACTAACCCTAACCTAACAATAAAAACAACCTAACTAACCTAACAACCCTAACTTTAAACTTTAACCATAAACCTAAATAAACCCCAAAACTTAAACCTAAATAAAAAATAAAATAAAAAATAAACAAAAAACCTAAATCTTAAAAACCTAAACCCCAAACCCCAAATCCTAAACCTTAAACCCTAAAACTCTAAACCCCAAATTATTTGGTTTAGGTTTTGGGTTTAGGTTTAGGGTTTAAGGTTAGCCATAGGTTTAGGATTTAGAGTAGAGTTTAGGGTTGGTTAGAGGGCTGGTCAGTTTAGGGTTTTTAAGGAGGGTAGGTGTTTTAGGGTTTGTTTAGGATTTAGGGTAGGGTTTAGGTTTAGGTTTAGATTTAGGTTTATTTAGGTTTTATTTTATTTTTTATTTTGGTTTAGGTTTTAGGGCTCACAATATGGTTTATGGTTTAGCAGGTTTAGGGTTTAGGGTTTAGGGTTTAGGGTTTAAGGTTTAGGGTTTAGGGTTTGGAGCTTAAGGTTTAGGGTTTATGATTTAGGGCTTTCATGGTTTAGGATTTAAGGTTTATATTTTAGTTTAGGTTTTTATTTTATTTTATTTTATTTTATTATTTAGGTTTAGGTTTTAAGGTTTATGGTTTAGGGTTTATGGTTTAGGGTTTAGGGTTTAGGGTTTAAGGTTTAGGGTATAAGGTTTAGTGATTAGGGTTAGGGTTTTCATGGTTTAGGGATAGGGTTTAGGGTTTAGAGTTGAGAGTTTATGGTTTAGGGTTTTAGGTTTTTTTTACTTTAATATAGAACAAATTCATATTCAACATTTATTTATTTCAATTTCATCAACCAAGTAACACACCTTCTTTTTTAAGACACAAGTGACAACGTAGATAAAAAAATGATGATGCATAGAGCAAATCAAAAACCCTAGATAACTAAAACTATCTCTACAGTAAAGACATAGTTCCATAAGTAGCATCGAGATCGACATTCTTCGCTTTCTCAGCTCATCGAACCACCCCTCAAGTAGTGGGATTCGCCATCAAATACGTGATCTCTCCCTCCGCCACCACCATGACTCTAACCTCTGTCGCTCTTCCAGTCTCCATAACCGCTACTACACCGACCACCTCCTCCATATCCCCCACCACCACTGTAATAACCACCACCTCCGCCTTCACCTCCACCGCCAGATCTAGACTGAGCCTAGTTGAAGTTGATGTTCCTGCCATCAAGTTTCTGCCTATTCTTATGGTTTAGATTTATTTTTTATTTATTTAGTTTAGGTTTAGGTTTAGGGTTAGGAATTAAAGTTTTTTTTTTGGGAAACCCCATATAGGGGAAATTTCATTTCCACAAAAAGAGGGTTACAAGGTCCTTAAATGGGATAAACTCCATAACTATTGCTCAAAGAGCTACAATCAGCCTAGAGAGTAAATCCCCTATCTAAGTACAACCAAAAGTAAACTAAAAGAGTAAAAGAAAGAAAAAGATATAAATTGATTAACATAGATAATCTAATGGATAGATTAGGGCCAAAGCTCATTAGGATGAGAGAATGCATGACACTAGGGAGCAAACCTGCAAGAGAACAAGAGAAATACACCAGCAAAATTGTAGAAAGATAGAAATTATAGCAGTTAATCTAATACAGACAAAATGAAAATTGAAAGTAGCTTAAACTGAGAAAGATTAAAAAGTAGTGTGATAGAGAATGCTCAGGCTTAGTCACACCAAATTGGGGCAGATAAAAATATGAGCATCCAAACTTCAGTGGAAGGGTTACATCACAAGAGCTACTACCAAACCAAAAATGAGTGAAATCATCACAGCCATCATAGCCAACAAACCTATGGGAAGATAGCAACCATTTGTTGAAATTCTTTTGAGCCTTAGTATCTGCAAACCTAAGTAAAGCCATATACACAATAGAAAAGGATACAACAAAGAGCAGAATGGGTAAGGGGATCCCATGCAGAATAAATATCATCAATATAGTCACCATGGCATGAGAATCCCTACACATATGAAAATGAACTTCCAGATCCACCTTATTTTTAACCAGAGGCAAGGGTTTAATTAGACTAACATGAAAACCCACCATAGGAAAATAGCGTAAAAGGGCGACAGAGGCAAGTCACACAACTTAGCCTATTGAAATCCAGCAAGGCAAATAAAACAAGAATGTAAAGAACTCCATCCCAAATAAATGGGACATATATGAAACTTACAGTCCTGGTATACATCCCAGGAATATAGCCCAGAAAAGGATACCTAATGAGAATAATCAATGCAGATGTTAACAACCTCCTTGTTAATAATCATTATCGAAGTTAATAATTAGCAAATGTGTAGCAAGACAACATAACCCAAACTCAAATTACAATAAGAAATGCAGAAGTTTAACGGAGACAAGATGGGAATGCAGCAGCAGATTAGGTGGACTAGAAGGCACTGGTAATAAGCTGCTCCCCACCACAAACAACTCCAAATTAAGACAATCAGAGAGACAACCCCAGAAGCAGCTTGTTGGGCATAAAGCCTAATAATCTAGTTCAGCCAACAACCAAGATAACAAAAAATAGCAAGCTGGCCATAATACCACCCTTTCAGAATAGATAGTGCATAAGGTAATATCCAAGTAAGTAATAGCATAATCACAGTGATCTGCTCAATTCTAACTGAATGAAGATGGAAAAAATACCAACAGATTAAATAGACCTCAAACATTAGGTGATCAGCTACAGCCCAGTTGCAAACAACAAAAATAATCAGAAAAGTTATAGGCAATAAAAAGCTAACAATCACAAAGGCAGCTTGCTGGACAAAGGACCCAAAAATCCAATAGCCAATAATTAAAACAATAATACAATGATTGCACCCACCATAAGATAAGCCAGTGAAAAATAGAGGTACATAATAGATACAAAAGGAGTTCAAATGAGAGCCATCGTTAAAATCCTTCAAGACAAAGAAGTGCAGGCTTGCAGCTAAGCCAACAACCTCAATAAAAGTATACTAGAAAGAAATCATTAAGTAAATCCAATCCTATAAAGAGATAATAATAATAATAATAAGGGTATTGCAGTTTCTCTCCTTTTAGGTTGGGAAGGTGAGGTTAGCAAAAGCAATCAGAAAAACAACCCCAAAAGCAGCCTACTAGACATGATAGACAACCCAGTAGTAGCTTGCTGGGCATAAATAATCCAGTTCAGCCAACAACCAAGACAAAAAATAATAGCAAGCTGGCCATAAAACCACCCATTCAAAATAGACAATTCATAAGTTAATTTCCAAGTAGGTAATAGCATAATCACAGTGGTCTGGACAAGTTTAACTGAACCAAAATGGAAAAAATAACAGTAGTTTAGATAGACCACAAATATGTGGTGATCAGCAGAAGCCCAGATGTAAATAACAAAATCAAGCAGAAAAACAAAAGCGAACAAACTGCCAACAACCTCAGAGGAAGCCAGCTGGACAAAAGATCCAAAATTCCAACAGCTAACAAATAAAATAATGATATAATTATTGCAACCACCATAGGAAAAGCTAATAAAAAATAGTGATGCAACATAGACATAAAAGGGGTTCAAAAGGAAGCCATCATTGAAATCCTTCAAGGCAAAGGAAGCGCTTTGCTAAACAAACATCCTCAAGAAAGCGGTGAAGGAAATCATTAAATAAGTCCAATCCTGCAAAGAGACAATAATAATAATAAGGGTATTGCAGTTTCTCTCCTTAAAGGTTGGGAAGGTAAGGTTAGCAAAACCAATCTAAAAACCAACCCCAAAAGCAGCCTGCAGGACATAAGACCCAAAATTCCAGCAGCCAACAATTAAAATAGCAAAACATATATTGCACCCACCATAGGAAAATCTAATAAAAAGTAGTGGAACAACATAGAGTCGAGAATGTTTCAAAGGAAATCCATCTTTGAAATCCATCAAGACACATAAAAGTTGACCAACAGCTAATCCCACAGCATCAGTAAAAATAGGCTGGATGGAAATCAAGAAATAATTCTAATCCTGCAAAGAAGAAGTTATAGTAGCAAGGATATTATAGTTTCTCTCCTCACAGGTTGTGGAGGTAATGTTAGGGAGCATAAGAGGGGCCACATCCATAATAAAGAGACGAAAAATAGATAAATTAGGGCCAACCATGAAGCTATACAAAAGTATAGCAATTAAACATTGATACAATAGAGTCATGAGCCCTAGAATAAATTTCCAGAAAAATGAAAAGAGACATAACATAGCCTTAATCATATAATGGAAAATTGATACAGTAGGACCCATAATCAAAATATTGATGGTAAGAAGTTTGTCCCTGTTTATGAAAAAATAAGGCAAAAAGTAAAGCATAAAGTAATACATCTCCCTGCAGTAGATAAAAAATACCTGACCATTAACAGTGGAAATATCAGGAGCCAAATAAGATTAGGGTAATTAATCCAACAACAGATGCCACAAAGATCAGCAAATAACCAAAAATGGGTATTAGGAAGATGCATCAGCAAAATCCAGGGAAACAACAACACTAAACAAAATTTGATCATGTAGTTAAACAGGTAATATAACAGGCCAATCTAATAGGATGGATTAATTTTTGTGGTAAGGGAGTCCAGTATTGTCCAAATTAACCAAACCACATAAATGTTTAGGAAGTGTAAGTTGATCAAAGAATTTTATGCCATCTAATCTAGCACCTAGATTGGCAAGGTAATCAGCACATGCATTACCCTCACGCCATACATGCAACAACAACAACAACAAGCCTTAATCCCACTAGGTGGGGTCGGCTACATGAATCCTTTGGCTCCATTATGTCCTATTATGTGTCAAATTCTCATTTAATTCAAGTAAACTAAGATCATTTTTTATACATCTTAACCAAGTCTTTTTAGGTCTACCTCTACCTTTCTTAACATAAGGCAAATCTAAAGCATCTACTCTCCTAATTGGGTCATCGGATGACCGACACTTTATGTGGCCAAACCATCTAAGGCGACTCTCCCTAATCATATCTACCACTGAAGCTACTCAAACTTTTTCCCAAACATACTCATTTTGCATTCTATCTCTAAGAGTAAAGCCACTCATCCACCTGAGCATCCTCATCTCTGTAACACTTAACTTAGTCTTATGCTTCTTTTATTGGCCAACATTCGCACCATAAGTCATCGGTCTTACCACCATCTTATAAAATTTTCCTTAAGTTTAAGCCAACTTTTCTATCACATAATAGGATGCATTCCTCCACTTCAACCATCCAACTTGAATTCTACTAATAACATCTCCATCTATTTCACCATCATTTTGAACAATAGAACCTAAATATCAATCGCCACTCTTATTAATGACTTGATCACCTAAAGTCACAACACTACCACTAAAACTTCTACAACTAAAATTACACGCCATACATGAGTGATTTTAAAATAGAGTTGAGAAAGGAGAGCTCTAGTCTACTTGAGAAGATAGTACAATTTTGTATTGCCCATTTTGGTGGAAGTCAAAAGATCAATCAGCAACAGGGCATCCACCTCAATCCAAATATTGAGCCAACCTTTTTGAAGGCAAATCTTAATAGCTTTGTAAACTGCCATTAGCTCAGCAAAAGGAATAGAGCAAGTAATAAGGGTTAAGTAAAAGCACATAGGACTTTACCATTAAGGTTTCTGAAAATGCCACCATAGCCAGAAGCATTTTGAGAGACAGAGCCATCAGTGTTAATTTTAATAGTATTAGCATGAGGTTTTACCCAATAAACAATCTTGTCATCTTTATAGAAGGATTGATCCGGCAAGTTAAAACCCAGTTTATTAGCCACAAATTTATAGCCTTTGAATTGATTATAGTTAATTAAATTAGCATTAAATAAGTCACAGATTTTATTTTTAATTCTAGCAATTATCCTCATGTGGTTCAAAGGAATCCCACGATGTTTAGCATCATTTATGTCCATCCATATGAACCAAATGAGTGTGATAGCAGTTATAACTTTAATGTGGCCTTTAATAGTGTTTTCAAAATAAACATCAAGAAGTTGGTATAAAGTTAAGGATCCATTGAATTTGACAATGTTAAAGAGATCATCATACAAAGTCCAAAGTTTGGAAGCAATGGCTCCATTAACAAAAATATGATTCACATTCTAAATGTGAAAATAGCAGTAGCATTTTGAAGGTATGTAAAAACCTTTACCCCACATCAAGGAGTCAACGGGGATGAAGATTTTCAAAATACACCAAGTTAGAATAGAATAAGAAATATGAATAGTATTATTCCAAATTTTGAAAAATACATTGGAGAAATCATGAGCTTCTTTAATATGAATCCAAACATTTTTAAGGTTGAAATCCCCATTTTGAGAAAGCTTAAAAAGGATCTAATCATGATTACTAGGAATAATAGGAATAGTAGTAAGCTTATTTAAAAGAGAAAAGGAATATAATCGAAGCTTACTATTGTTCCACATTTTATTCTGCCAGAAAGAGTTCACTTTAATAGCAGCAGTGGAGTGGGTAGAAAGTAAATCATCAATAGAGCCACCTCCAGTCCAGTTATCTTGCCAAAAGAAAAAGGTTCTAGAGTTAATCCCCCAAGATATTTATGATTTGGCTTCCCATTTTATGGAACAAAGTCTTTTACAGATAAGAGAGTCTCCTGCTTTTTAGGGGCAAATGAGAGGGTGCTTACCCAGGCAGTATTTGGCAGTCATGAAATTTGCCCAAAGACTATTGTTGCTCCTAAAATTCCACCAAAGTTTATTGGAAAAAACTGTGATAACTTACTTGATTGGCTTACATCCAAGAACACCTTTAGCAAGAGTGCCACAGCTTTTATACCAAGAGGTCCAATGCATTCTTTTAGAAGAATTGTTAGAACCCTAAGAATTTGTTATGAGGCTCAATTGTTAATGGTAGAATGGTAATGGTTTGAATGAGATATAAAGGCATGGAGTTAAGGGTGCTCTTAGTCAAAGTGAGCCTACCACCAAAGGAGAGTAAATGAAATTCCCAAATAGAAATTTTATTTGAGATTTTTTGATTAGCTCATCAAAGAGATGTGTTCTTTTCTGACCTTTAAAAAGTGGAGCACCAAGATATTTAATAGGAAGTTATTGTTGCTAAAAATTAGTAATTCTGAAGATTTGGTTGATCCTATTACTAGGTCTTTTAGAGGAAGGAATGAAACAACTTTTACCTTCATTAAGAAAGAGACCACTTTTGGTACCAAATTTATTTAAAAGATTCTTAATATTTTTAATGTGATGAATAAAGGCATTGCAAAAGATTATGAAGTCATCAGCAAAACTAAGATGAGAGATAGGAAGACCACCTTGAGTTCTAAAAAACATGCTAGGATTATTATTGAAAAGATCATTAAGGCTCCTCAAAAGATATTTAACATCAATAATAAAAAGAGAGGGAGATAAGGGATCTCCTTGTCTCAAACCATGCATCTAAGGGAAAAAACTTAGGGACTCACCATTCATGATAACGGAGAACCAAACATTGGTAATACAATTTTTTAAGAGGCGGATAAAATAGTCAGAAAAACCAAACAAATGAAGAATTTGTAAGAGGAAATTCCAAGAGAGATTGTCAAAAGCTTTAGAGATGTCCAGTTTGAAAAGGATGTTACCACCTCTGGTAGAAGCATCAATGTCATGAATCAACTCTTGGGATAGATGAATGTTGTCAGAAATAGCTGTACCTTTAACGAAGCCAGTTTGGTTAGGGGAAATAATTTTAAGCAGCACCAAACTGATTCTATTAGCAATTAATTTTGCAATGAGTTTATGAAAGAAGGTGCAAAAGCTGATAGGTATAAAATCACCCCAAGATTCAGGATTATTAATTTTGGGAATGAGAATAATGGAGGTGCTAGAAAAATATCTAGGTAAAGGATTTCCATCAAACAAATCAACTACAGTATCAACAAGGTCAGACTTAATAATAGGCCAATAATGCTAAAAAAATTGAGTCGTGTAGCTTTCAGGGCCAGCAATAGAATCAGTGTTCATGCTATTGAGAATATTACCAATCTCTCTTCAGATGCAAACTAAGCAAGTGGTTGTCATCATTAGTAATCAATGAGGGAATCAGGTGTGAGTTGGAGAGAGCTTCTAAGGAAGGGTTGTTGTAATAAGCTTTTAAAATGATGTATGATAGAATCTTTAATATCATTATTATCAGTGATCCAGGTGTAGTTATCATTTTTAATTTTTTTAATAGAGTTTAAGGCTTTCTTTTTTTTTTTTGAAAAGAGCATGGAAGTACCTGGTATTTCTGTCACCATCAATAATATGTTTGCCAGCAGCCTTTTGTCGCCAGTAGATTTCCTCCATCAAGGATATTTAACCTAGTATTCCTATCACCATCAGCAATATGTTTACTAGCAACTTTTTGATGCTAATAAGTTTCTTCCATATTTTAAAAATTAACAAGTTTATCCTTCACCTCATTCAAGTCCATCTTCTTTGAAGGTTTCTTCATAAAAGAAACTTCAAGATCATAAACAAAGTTTTCCATATCCTTCATATTAGCAAAAAGAGTTTTTAAAATAATGCTTATTCCACCAAACTAGATTTTGTTTAAGTTATTTCAGTTTAAACCAGAGTCTATTCATCCCCTTAATCAAATTATCAGGATGTAAAAGTGCTTTCTAATTGTTACCAACAACATTAAAAAATTAATTGTGGTGTTTATTTTTGAGATGCGGGACACCACGCAGATCTTATGGGGTACTTATTGAAATGATCTGGTATGACATTAAAGAATGATACACTACCTCAAAATATATAAATCATCACCCAATAATAGACCTAATCTCCTATTAAGGACTCTTAAGGCATGATGGGTTTTCAAATAAACCAGAGATCTTTCCCCTACTTTACATGGAAAAGTAAAGTAGGGTTTATTTTAAGCTGGGTTCATTAAGTTTCCTATGGAGGCAAGCCCCCATAGTTAATTACATCCTAAGGAATGTGAATTCCATAATAATACTCTTGATTAAAGTAGAAATTAAGGTCTCCAAAGATTTCAAGGCTAGACTATGAAAGGATTATTTGTATTAAAAAATTAAATGTGATTTTTCAAGGATAAAACTTATTATTAAAGTCAAAGGGAATGAGTAGGAAATGCTCATGATACTAAGAAGCCTAGTGAGCATTCCAATCTATCCTATGTTTGGATTTTATGTGTTTGAAGTTGAAGAGATTAATTTTATTGACGTTAATATTTTATTAAAAAGCTAGGACTTATTATCCAATAACACAAGGTTGTGAAAATGCTTAAAAGTTGAAGATTTATGCTAGTAGCCTGAAGAAAATAGCAACTTCAGACCCTATATCTAGAAAACTTTTGCATAAGCCAAAGAACGACCTAAGTCTAAGTAAAAATGGGCATAAAGTTTACCTATATAAAAGAAGAATAAACCAGTCGACTGTTGGGCTTATAACTGCCTGGACTGGTGGCCAGCTAACTCCTCCTATGATTTTAAAACCATGTAGGCAAGTCTTATGCATTTGAAAAATAGTTGGGTTGTTATTAATATAAGAAGAGATAAAATTCCTTAAACGCACTCCCTAAGAGACTAGAGCATGAGTGGTATGAGTAATGACTTAATCTATAAATGCAAATCTTTTCAAATTTTATTTGATTTTGGACATTTAATTTTGACAAAGGTTTTGAGATTTAGTATGCCTATATGCATGATAAAGTTAGATTATTAGCTAAATAAATGGGAAAGAGGTGTTTTCCACTGCAGAGGAGGCCATCAAAGTTCAAGCCTTCCCCTATTGTGCTAGGATGGAAACTCTCTCTTAGTAAGAGTAAAGCAATATGCATAAATGATGTGAGACATACAACATTCAACTAAGGGGTTTCTAATTCTTTTAATTATCTTGATTTAATTCCTAGGCTTTATGTGAGATTATGAATTATTTAAAACTGTAGTTATGTGTTGTAGTTGGATAAAAGATTTATTTTTCTCTAAGACCCTAATTGAATCCAAGCTACACATTCAATCATCAATCATTCAAGAAATTAAGAAAAGCATTGCATTTCTAGTACACATCCTAAATAAATCATGAACCAATTTCTATAACTATCATAAAAGAATAAATGGCTGAAGCGATAAGGTACCACTGTATAACTCGAAAAGAAAAGATGGGTACCAAGCTCTACCTTTATACAACCCAAAATTACAAAATAATAATTACAATTTATAATGAATGAATGTTATGGGGGTCTTCATTCTTCTTTCTTCAAGTCTTCATTTCTTTCCTTTGATTTAATTTGCTCCACTTCAAAGGCATCACATGGCCTCCCAAGACAAAGCCTTCTAGCCAATGCTCATCCTTATCCCCCATAGCCCTAATCCTAACTCCTAATTGCAAAATTACATTAAGAAAAGGAAAAGTAAATCTAACTACACATGTAAAATAAAGGTTAGTTAAACATACATAAAATCCCAAGCAGTTATGTCATAATTTAGACTTAGCACCTTGCACATGGGTAACCAAGCCCACCTGTCCTAATTTGGATTATGCTTTGGGGCTACACAACTTGTAAAGAGTGCATTTGTATTTATTTTTAAGCAGCCCATTAAACATATTCCCCTATAGAAAACATGATTAGGCTAATCATGGCCTACCATCCAGTCTACAAGGTATACACCCTAACATCCAGTCTATAATAATACATCACAAACTAAAATATGCAACATACCAAGAACTACCCTAACATAAAGCTAGAAGTTGTGACTTAATTCTAATGTGTGTGTTAAGGATTGCGTGGTATGTCTTGCTAGGCATTAGAGTTGTAGTTCTCTAAGTTTAGAAATATTTAGTTTAACATGAAGGGTTGGTCTCACTTGAAGTTATTTAATTGATTTAAGAATTTTAAATTGTGTTTTCTTTTGTTTCATTTATTACACTTAGCAACTAAGTGTTATAAAGTGAAGGAAAGAGGATTTCCCTCTTTCATCCCAACCTTAAGCCACTTTCTAAAGCATGTAAATTTGATTTAGTTCTCTTTAGTGAATGGATTATTATAAATTTTAACTTAATCCTAAGTTTCAGCTCACTTGAAATAATCTTATTTAATATGAAAGGCATCTTAAGATTAATTCAATTGAATTACTATCACATGACATATTTCAATCATTCCTTTCCATCACATGTGACATGCATATGATATTAATCTTAAATATATGTACACATATAATAAGTTTTAGCACACTTAGATGATGAATGTAGATGTGTATATTTATAGAAAAGGATATTTTAATTCCTTAGCTAAATGGACATACAAGTGTATCAAAGTTTTAAGTGGATACTTTGCCATTGTTAAACTAGGGGAATGAGGTAAAGACCTCTTGGGGCTACTTAAAGTCTCACATCCCCTGAATGTCCAGATTAGATATACCCACTATTCTTGAATACACATGAATGTACAAGTGACTACAAGAATGGAAAATCATTCAAAAGTTATATTTCTTTCAATTGAATTATTTATATATGTGAGCTAAAGTTCTATCTAAATTTTAACATAGAAATACATTGGAATGAATTCAAACAAATGTTATGTCCTTTTCAAATGTACTATACACTTGTTAACATTCAAACTTTATGCAAATCCATATATACTAAAGAAAGAGAACTCCATATCACATGTTCTAAGCCATAGACATATGCAAGCTTACAAATATTTATAACTATTATCACTCCAAATGTTATAGTTGACTTAATAAACTTTTGAAAATAACTTTGATTTAATAGTGATAATAGACACACTAATATTAAATAAAACCAACACATGCAAGCTTGACATAAAGGGACCCATTTAATTTAGTTAATTTTGCAAAAGATGAATGCATGAATCAAATGACATACAACATATAATATGATTGGAGAGGAATAACTAAACATAAACACATGATTTCGTTCAATTAAATTAATTCCTAAGCACAATCATACCAAATAAAAACATTTGAAGCAAACAAAAGTTTCTTATGTCACCTTTAAATTTTATGTTTCAATTTGATTTAATGAAATGAAGGAAAGTTTGCTGACCCTAACACATTCCCATGTTTGTGAATTGATTTAGTTTAATAAAAAGTAATTAACTGGATTTTATATATTAATTAGGTTGTAATATGCATTAAATTCACTAATTAACCCTTACCTATGTTACCTTAAAGTAATTCATTAAATAATTATGAGCCAACATGATATGCATCTAAAATAACTTGCAATGATCCTAAGAAATGAAAGGGTCTAATGCAATTAGCTCATAATTATTGATTATTTAGATTAAAGAACTTAATTAATTACTTTTATGATTTTCCAACACATATGGGTAAATCATAATTTCATTACCTTTCTTTGGGCTATTAAACGCCTAAAGATCTACTAATGAATTAATTAATGAAGATCAGATATGATTGTAATTTTAATTTGATTAATAAAATCATTAATTAATTAATCAATTTCTCTTACTTAATGATTAATTATCCTCTAAATGAAATGGATTTATGGAATGGGTTGGGAAAGAGGTCCCAATCCTATTCCATAAATCCCCTCTCTTAATGAAATAAATTAGATGAAAAAATTAGGAAAGAAGTCCTAATCATTTTCTGCCAATATTTTATATGAATAACTAATCAAATAAAGCTTAGTCAATTGTAATTAATAGTTAAATTAATTATACTTAAGGATATGTCTCATAACTAAATTTTCTTTTTGACTTTTAAGATCAACATATAATAATTAGGGATTGAGTTGATTTTTATAATTGACTTACATAAATTTTGTTCAAAAAACATTTTATATTTCATTATAATATTTATAATGTTATTGGTTTAGTTAATTTTTTTATACTAAGTTTTACTTAAATTTTATAATAATTTAATTTGTACATTTTTTTGGGATTTTGTTTAATCACATATTATTTCTTTCTTTTTTATTGTAAAGATTGATTAACTCTTTTTTTTAGATTCATTTGAATTTAATAACAAATTAATTATTAGATTAATTATGATCATTCGGCATAATAAAAACTATTCACTTCAAACACATAAAATGAATAGTCTTACTTTTGTCTCTAAATTCTTGTCAAAAAGATTAAAAAGTAAAGTGCATGGGCTCTAAAGGTTGGATCCTAACGACCCTCGCATTCAACACATCAAACATGAGATCCCTAAGGTTTTCTAAGTATTTTAGAATTATTCATCACCGGAGCTAATGTTCGGTGAATTTCGACCAAGAGGTGGCTTCATTTGGAAGAAACAAAGCCCTATTGAGGTGTCTGTTGGGTCAAATAAATACTTCAGCTAGCATTCTTTTTCTTTGCTCCTATGGTTTGCTTCCTCCTCACCTGCTCATAGACACTTGGCTTTGGGAATCCTATTGGAATAGGAAAATCTAGATTCTTGACTTTTTTGAATGTTCTCAGAATAATCTTATCCACATATATAGTCCCATTCAGTTGATCAAACTCATGCTATAATATGCAAGCCATCCATCCAGAAGCAGCACTTTTGATAGGTTGACCAAAATCATCATGACCTGTGACCTTCACCTAAAGATGCCACTCTACCATATCTCTAAATCCATCAATGCTCAAACATCTTTCAAAGAATAAAGTTATTTTGCATCCCTTCTTCTGAATCTTTGGATTAGATTTTACCAGCATATCAAAAGGGCGATGGTCTTGTGCTTCAATTCACTCTTAGGAGTGTAGCTAATGTATTCCTTTGTGTCTTCAAGAATAATAATCTCCACCTAGATTATATATATGATGTATTAGGGCATTGAAAATAATAGGTTCAAAAGCCTATAGAAGTTGAGCATACCACTATGGATCATTAAAGAACCCTCCAGGCTCTACCAGTAGTGCCTTTGATTTGGAATTTCTAAACAGATCATTGAGGATGGCTTTCAGGGTAATTAAATCCCTAGCATATTGTTCTTCATCAATACTTACACCTATTCCATGTCCACTCAGCTCATTTTTCTCAAAGGAATACTAGTTTATGGAGTAGTGAGGTTGATGTCAAGGGCCTTTCACATGACAACAATCATATCATCTATGAATCTTTGGATCTTCTTTGATCCAATCTCCTCTAAAGAGACCTCAACGGCAAGCACGTGGAGGACTAGATCACTGGCCTTAACAATTTTAGGTAGGGATACTTTCTTCACACTGACTCAAGAGAACCATCTACAGGAGACCTTCGAAGGGGTTCTTCTCCCACCAGTGATGCATGGGATGTGGGAAGAATGAAGATGCGGGCTAAAAGACATGGTCATTATATGAGTCATAGAGGGAGAGTTCACCGGTTGCTATGAAAGTGGCATGGTTCGATCGATCAATAGAAAATTCATAGGATTTCTCATGTCTATATGATTTATGGGGCTAATTGGGATCAAGGAAGTCTCGATCCTAGCATGCTCTTCATTTGGAGCAAGTGAGAGAAGAGAGGTCACTTGCTAGAGAAAGAGGGAGGCATGGATGCAGCTTGGGTTGGCTAGGCCTTGCTTGGTTGAGAGGACGAGATGGATGTGAGCGAGAGTTCATTTTCACCTTTGCATTTAGTGGAGGAGAGGTGCTCAGAGAGAATTTTTTTAGGGCTGGATGGGATGGGATATGCGCTCTCAAGTGAAGTAGGAATGAGAGGGCTTCAGCTTCTTTTGCCTGAAGGGAGCTGAAAAAAAAGATGGAGCCTCATTTTTTTATAGTGTGTCATGTTTTCTGCTGGTCGAGAGAGAGAGAGAGAGAGAGAGAGAGAGAGAGAGAGATGTCAACTTTTTTCTTACATGCCTCAGCTTCTCCAACATTCCCTCTTTTTATTTCTTTTTTTACATTTTTTATGTGTTGTCATGATCACATAAACTAGCAAGGAGTAGGTCATTTAATAGTTTTGTCTTTTCCACTTTTTTTTTTAAAATTTGGTGAAACCTGATTTTTTTTAAATAAATGATTTTAAAAGTTTTACATAATTTTAATAACTTTATAAAATAATTGAATAAAAATTTATAAGTTATATGTATAAAATAAGATAATTTTAATTATGATTAATAATTGTTGATAATATGTATTCATAATTTGATAAATTAATTATTTTAATTTAATTGTTAGTATATTATATATATAACATTAATTTTTAGTTTTTATTTTGATTTAATTTTGAATAAATTTCATTTGAAGTTTAGAATTGGTTTAATCTCTCTCTCTCTCTCTCTCTCTCTCTCTCTCTCTCGTAGTTCATTTTAGATTTAAAGTGGATTATGTATGTTAAATTATAATTTTTTTATTTGTTATTATCATTTTATTTATATATATATTAGTGACTTAAAATTCAAATCATGATTTAATTTAATTTAGGCTTAAATTTGACTAAAATTGCATTTGATTTTGAATTCTAATATGAATGATTTACTTGATGGTATTTATTATGATTTTAGGTTAAACTTGGAATGAGGATTGAAGGATTGATTGATTTTAGGTAGAACTTGGCTAAGTCCATGAAAGGGTTTGGATTTGTATTTGATTTTATTTGGATTTAAGTTTGGATCATGATTTGAAGTTGAGTTTGAGTTTGAATTTGATAAATTGATTGAAGGGTTGAATTTATCTTTGGGAAAATCAATTGAATTTTGATTGATTTGGATTTGGCTAAGGCTAGTCCATAAGATAAATCATAGGGCTTAGAAAGGATTTCAATTTTGGATCCGATCATGGGCTTCAATCATTTGATTTAGATTTGGATTTTTATATTTGAATTGAATTTGAGGTTTGGTTTCAGAAGGTGAACACAAGTCAAATTTAGGCTATAGAGTAGGTGAGTCTCCTTAATCCCTAAGGCATAGCCTAATCCTACGATTAACCCTTCTAAGTCTCTAGGTTTAGGTTAAGTGTTCATCTAATAACTAGATGTGTCTTATTACTAAGAAAGTCTTAGTGT
The DNA here is from genome assembly GCA_021442155.1 of Cymbidium sinense. Classification (NCBI taxonomy): domain Eukaryota; kingdom Viridiplantae; phylum Streptophyta; class Magnoliopsida; order Asparagales; family Orchidaceae; genus Cymbidium; species Cymbidium sinense. The sequence continues at coordinate 45,723,385 of CM038216.1, forward strand.
ATAGAAGATCCCTAGGTCTAAGAAGTGGAGGTTGAGAACTCACTCTAAAGTGATGTCAACATTAATATGCTGAATCCACATGTTCTAAAAATTGAAAGGAGAGAAATTCTTTAATCTATTAGAATTATTTTCAATAGAAGCCAAAATAGGAGCATGATCAGACAAGATTTTGCATAAATGATCTATAGAAGAAATAGGCTATTGAGTAATCTAATGAGTATTAAAAAGAGTCTAATCCAACCTTTGCCAAAGTCTAGAGTTTTGCCAAGTATAATTAGAACCCTTAAAGCCAATATTATTCAAATTACAATCAAGGATCATAATGGTAAAATCTTCCATGGAATCAATATTTGGAGAGCAACCACCACATCATTCAGAAGAGAACAAAATACTATTGAAATTACCACCAACAAACCAAGGTTTATTGACAGAGGTGGCAAAATTAGTCAAGTTATCCCAAAGAAGATTTCTACCAGATCTATTACAAGATGCATAAACAAAAGAGCCCAAAATACAATAATCACCATAAGATATTTGAGCATTGACAACTTGATAAAAATCATCAAAAATAGAAATGTCTACAAAGTTAATCCAAAAGCACCAAATCTTATTGCTAACATTAGAGAAAATTTTATTGAAACTAATAATTCTAGCAACTTGGTAAATTTTATTAGCATGAATAAGTGGCTGAAGAATAATAAGTAAGGAAATATTATGGATATGACAAAGATTTTTAATATGCTTATGAATAGAGAGGTACAAATCCCTCTAACATTCAAAACTAAAAAATTAAACATAAAGAAAAGAAAAGGGGTATCTGTGTGATTGTGGGTGGGGGACTAAAAGTTAATTGAGGGACGAGAGGGAGGCCACAACAGCTCTAGTGTTTCTTAACAATTTGGGAGGAGAATTTTTAACATTTTTTTTCGAATAGAAAGTTTGGAGGCCATTTTATTTTCCCTCTGAAGCATCATCCGAAAAGGATTTAGCAACATTAGTCACAGATTTAAAAGAAATCTCATGATGAGAAGTGAATTCTTATTCTTCCAAGATAATAGAATTTATTAAAGATAAATGAGCTTTGGGAATAGCAAGGGAGGGAACAAAAACTGATTTATTAAAAAGTAAGTGGGAACACCAAACCCTTCCTCAACATTGGCCAAATTATTCGATAAAAGAAAATCTTTTTAAGAAGCTAAATCATCCTGAATTTGGAATATGGAATAATTTTTATCAAGTTGATTATCATGAGGTATTAAAGCCATATTCTCCATTGAATTATAATGATGCATATTAAATTCCTCATTTATGTTCTCCATTAAAGCTTCATTTTATCTATCAAAGCCAACAAGATGTGCAAGGATCAAATCTGAGGAACAAAATCCTCATTCAAAAGTTTAGAAGCTTATTATCGTTTCACATTGAGCCTTCAATTCTTAGAAGAAGTGAAAGGTAAATTAGCCTTATTAGGAACATTCAAAGAATCATTTTTTCCAAAGTAATTTTTTTATATTTAATAGTGTTGGCCTCGGGTTATGAACAGAGGTTTCCTTAATATAGATTTTATTTTTTATGTAAGGATGAAGAATGAAACATTTAAAATTATCTTGTCTGTGGATTTTGCAGTGAGAAAAAAGATAGGGAAATTTTCAAATTTAATTCTTTGCATGTAACAATAATTTTTAGATCCTAACTACATTTCTTTACGATGTTTCTTGGTAATGTCCAATTCAATAAAGATTTTAGCAGCTAAAGGATGAGACTTTGTAGCCATTGCTTGATCAATTTGCAAAGACCTACAAAATAAAGCACTGATAACAAAAATGAATTGATGGTTAATAAAATGAATTCACATACTAGGGTGACAAATACAAACTAGAATGATTAAGAATTAAGTTTTAAGGTTTAGAGTTTAGGGTTTAGGGTTTAGGGTTAGGGTTTAGGATTAAAGGTTAGGGTTTAGTGTTTAGGGTTTAAGGTTTAGGCTTTAAGGTTTAGGGTTTTATGGTTTAGGGTTTTGGGTTAGTTTAAGGTTTAGGGTTTTAAGGTTTAGGGTTTACTATTTAGGTTTTATGGTTTAGGATTTAGGATTTATGATATAGGGTTTATGGTTTGGGTTTAGAGTTTAAGGTTTAGGGATTAGAGTTTAGGGTTTTAGAATTCAAGGTTTAAGGTTTAGGGTTTAGGGTTTAGGGTTTTTATAGTTTAGAGATTAGGGTTATAGGTTTTTAGTTTAGGGTTTAGGGTTGTAGATTAGGATTTAGTGTTTAGTATTGTAGGTTTAGGGTTTAGTGTTTAAGGTTTTTTCTTTTTTTATTTTCTTAATTTTTTAAATTAAGTAATTTTTAGGTTTTGGTTTATTTAGTGTACTTAGTTTATTTTTTATTTATTTCAGTTTATTTTTATTTTTATTTAGTTTGGTTTATTTATTTTAGGTTTTTTATTTGAGTTTGTTTTTTAGGTTTAGGTATAGGTTTAGGTTTAGATTTCTTTTTTATTTTTATTTTATTTTTTAGATTTTATTTTTAATTTTTTTAGCTTTAGTTTTTATTTTATTTTTTTTTATTTTATTTTATTTTTATTTTAGTTTTTATTTTAGTTTTTTATTTTTAGGTTTTTTTTAGTTTAGCTTTGGTTTATATTTATTTTATTTTTTACTTTATTTAATTATTAGGTTTAAGTTTAGGTTTAAGTTTAGGTTTAGGTTTAGGTTTAGGTTTTAGTTTAAGTTTTTATTTTATTTTATTTAAGTTTTTTAATTTATCTTACTTTTAGGTTTTATTTAGTTTAGGTTTAGGTTTTTAGGTTTTAAGGGTTTTGGGTTTTGGGTTTTGGATTTAGGGTTTAAGGTTAGTTTAGGGTTTTGGGTTTTGGATTTAAGATTTTATGTTTGGGGTTTGAGGTTTAGGGTTTAGGGTTGTAGGTTTTAGGATTTACGGTTTAAGGTTTAGTGTTTAGGGTTTTAGGCTTTATGGTTTAGGGTTTAGTTTAGGGTTTTAGAGTTTAGGGTGTATAATTTTTTTATTTAGGGTTTAGGGTTTAGGGTTTAGGTTTTAGGTTTAGGGTTTATGTTTTACTTTAGGGTTTAGGGTTTAGGGCTTAGGGTTTATGGTTTAGAGTTTAAGTATTAGGTTAAAGGGTTTATGTTTTAGTTTAGGGTTTAGGGTTTAAAGTTTAGGTATTTGGTTAAGGGTTTATGTTTTAGTTTAGGGTTTATAGTTTTTTTTAACATAGAACAAATTCAGATTCAACATTTCCTCTTTTTTGATTTCATCAACCAAGTAGCCGACCAAGTTTTTGAAGACACAAGCGATGACATAGATAAAAGATGAGCACGCATAGAGCGAATAAAAAACTCTAGATTATTAGAACCGTCTCTAATGTAAAGATTTAGTTCCATAAGCAGCAGATCAGATTGGTCATTCTTCAGTTTCTACAGTTCCCATCAGAACCACCCCCTCCTCTCAAGTAGCAGGATCTGCCATCATTTCCTTGATCTCTCCCTCCTCCACCACCATGACTGTAACCTCTATCAATCCTCCTACCTCCATAATCGCCACCTCCATATCCACTAGCACCTCTACATCCCCCATCATGACTATGATAATGCCCTCCTTCACCTCCAATGCCGGATCTAGGCGAGCACTTGTGGCGATGTTCCCTGCAAGGTTTTGCTCATTAATAGTGTTTAGGTTTAGGATTAGGCTTATTAGCTTTTAGGGTTTAGGTTTATTTTTTATTTATTTGGTTACTTTAGGTTTTAGTTTTGGGTTTTGTGTATAGGGTTAGGGTTTAAGGATTAGGGTTTAATGTCTAGGGTCTTGGGTTTAGTGTTTTAGGGATTACGATTTTATGGTTTAATGTTTAGAGTTAATGTTTAAGGTTTAGGGTTTAGGGTTTAAGCTTTAGTGTTTAGGGATTAGGGTTAGTATAGGGTTTAGGGATTAGGGTTTTAGGGTTTAGTGTTTAGGGTTTAGGGTTTAGGGTTTAGACTTTTAGGGTTTTGATTTTTAGTGTTTAGGGTTAAGGTTTAAGGTTTAGGGTTTAAGCTTTAAGGTTTAGGGTTTAAGGTTTAGGGTTTAGGTTGTAGGGTTTAAGGTTTTGGGTTTAGGATTTTAAGGTTTAGGGATTAGGTTTTAAAGTTTTAGGGTTTAGGGTTTAAATTTGAGTTTAAGTTTTATAGTTTAGGTTTATAGTTTAGTTTAGGGTTTAAACTTTAAGAGTTTAAGGATGGAGTTTAGATTAGGTTAGTTTAGGGTTTAGGGTTTGGGTTTAGGGGTTAGGGTTTAGTCTATGGTTTAGGGTTTAGGATTTAGGATTTAAGGATTATGGTTTTTTAGGGTTTAAGGTTTAGTGTTTAGGGTTTTAGGTTTAGGGTTAGTTTAGAGATTTAGTAGGGTTTAGGGTTTAGGGTTTAGGGTTAGGGTTTAGGGTTTAAGGCTTAGGGTTTTTATGGTTTAGGGTTTACGGTTCAGGGTTTAGGTTTTTTTATTTACTTTTCTTAAATTAAGTAAGGTGATAGGTTTAGGTTTATTTAGTTTATTCAATTTATTTTTTATTTATTTTAGTTTATTTTATTATTTATTTTTATTTAGGTTTATTTTTGTTCTTATTTAGTTTAGTTTCTTTATTTTAGATTTATTTATTTTGCATTTATTTATTTTAGGTTTATTTATTTTAGTTTATTTTTATTTTTATTTTATTTTTTAGCTTTAGGTTTTAATTTTTATTATATTTTTTCAGGTTTAGGTTCTAGGTTTTTATTATAAGTTTATTTTTAAGTTTTATTTTATAGTTTAGCTTTAGGTTTAGGTTAAGTTTATTTTTAGTTTATTTTATTTTATTTAGTTTAGGTTTAAGTTTAAGTTTAGTTTATTTTAGGTTTAAGTTTAAGTTTTATTTAATTTAGTTTAGGTTTATTTTATTTTATTTATTTTATTTTTATTTTAGGTTTAAATTTTGTTTTAGTTTAGTGTTTAGGTTTTATTTTTTATTTATTTTTAGGTTTAATTTTTAGGTTTATATTTTTATTTAGTTTTAATTTAATTTTTTTAGGTTTATTTAATTTTTATTTGAGTTTAGTTTAAGTTTTTATTTATTTTATTTTAATTTAGTTTTTATTTTAAGTTTAGGTTTTTATTTTATTTTAGTTTGTTATTTTATTTAGCTTTAGGTTTTCTTATTTATTTTATTTATAACTTTTTTTTAGTTTAGGTTTATGTTTTTTGGTTTTTAGGATTTGGGGTTTAGTGTTTAGCTTTAGGGTTTAGGTTGGTTTAGGGTTTAGGTTTTAGCTTTGGGTTAGGTTTAGGGTTTAGTTTAGGATTTTGTTTAGGAGTTAGGTTTAGGTTTTAGGTTTGGGGTTAGTTTAGGGTTTAGGTTTTAGTTTAGGTTTAGGTTTAGTGTTTAGGGTTTAGGTTTAGTTTAGGGTTTAGGGTTTGTTGGTTTTAGGTTTATAGTTTAGTTTAGGGTTTAGTTTAGTTTAAGGTTTTAGGTTTAGGGTTTTAATTTAGTTTAGGGTTTAGGGTTTAGGAGTTTAAGGTTTAGTTGGGTCTTTGAGTTTAGTTAGTTTAGGGTTTAGGTTAGTTTATGGTTTAGGGTTTTAGTTAGTTTAGGGTTTAAAGTTTATTTTTTTGGGTTTAGAGATTAGAGTTTTATGGTTTAGGGTTTTAGGGTTTTTAGGGTTTAAGTTTTAGCATTTATGTTTTGATTTAGGGTTTAGGGTTTATGGTTTTTTTCAATAGAGAACAAACTCAGATTCGACATTTCTTGTTTTTGAATTCATCAACCAAGTAGTAGACCAAGTTTTCTAAGTTACAAGTGACGACATAGATAAAAAATGAGCACGCATTAAGAAACTCAAAAACCATAGATAACTCGAATCATCTCTTCAATTCTGTAAGTAGCAAATCGGATCGACCGTTCTTCACTTTCACTAGTTCCCATCAGAACCACCCTCGCTTCTCGTGTAGTGGGAACTGCCATCATATCCACGATCTATCCCTTCGCCACCACGATGGCTGTAACCTTCATTACTCCACCCGCCTCCATAACCACCACCTCCATATCCACCAGCACCTTTAGATCCATCAGTACCACCAGATCCCCCACCTCTAGTTCTTGTCTCCCTAACTACCACCTCCATATCCACCATCATATCTACCATCACCTCTAGTAGGGTTAGGGTTTAGGGTTCAAGGTTAGGGTTTAGGGTTTAAGGTTTAGGGTTTTGACATTAGTGTTTAGGCTTTAGGGTTTAGTGTTTTTTGGGTTTATGGTTTAAGGTTTAGGGATAGCTTAGATTTTAGGGTTTGTTTGGGGTTTATGATTTATGGTTTAGGGTTTAGTGTTTCATGTTTAGGTAGGGTTTAGGGTTTAGGGTTTAGGGTTTAGGGTTTAAGGTTTAGGGTTTAAGGGTTTAGAGTTTAGGGTTTTTATTTATTTATTATTTTTAAATGAAGTAAAGGAGTAGGTTTAGCTTTATTTAGCTTATTTTTTATTTATTTTAGTTTATTTTATTTTTTATTTTTATGTAGGTTCATTTTTATTTTTATTTAGTTTATTTTATTTATTTTAGGTTTATTTATTTTAGTTTAGATTTTTTATTTTAGTTTATTTTAAAGTTTAGGTTTAGGTTTGGGTTTATTTTTGAGTTTAGTTTTATTTTTATTTTATTTTTTATGTTTAGCTTTTATTTTTTATTTTTAGGTTTAGGTTTAGTTTTTTATTATATTTTTTTAGGTTTAAGTTTTAGGTTTTTATTTTAGGTTTATTTTTATGTTTTATTTTTTAGTTTAGGTTTAGGTTTATTTTTAGTTTATTACATTTAATTTAGTTTAGGTTTATGTTAATGTTTAGTTCATTTTAGGTTTAAGTTTAGGCTTTATTAATTTTAGTTTAGTTTAGGTTTATTTTATTTTATTTTTTTATTTTTTTAGGTTTGGGTTTTCTTTATTTAGGGTTTAAGTTATATTTTTTATTTACTTTAGGTTTATTTTTTAGGTTTAAAGTGTTTATTCAATTTTTATTTTATTTTATTTTAGGTTTAATTAATGCTGATTTTAGGTTTAGTTTTTATTATATTTTATTATTTTATTTATTTTTAGGTGTATTTTACTTATCAGTTTAGTTTAGGATTTTATTTTAGTTTAGTTCTTATTATTATTATTTTTATTATTTTTAGGTTTAAGTAGAGTTTTAAGTTTAGGTTTTTATATTATTTACATTGAGGTTTTTTTATTTATTTTATTTTTAAGTTTTATTTAGTTTAGGTTTAGGTTTTTAGGGTTTAGGGTTTATGGTTTGTGGTTTTAGGGTTTACGATTTAAGGTTCAGGGTTTAAGGTTTAGTGTTTAGGATTTAGGATTTTTGGATTTATTTATGGTTTAGGTTTAGGATTTAGGTTTAGGGTTTAGGGTTTAGGATTTAGGGTTTACCATTTAGGGTTTAGGGTTTTAAGGTTTAGGGTTTATAATTTAGAGTTAAGGTTTAGGGTTTAAGGTTTAGGGTTTAGGGTATAGGGTTTGGTGTTTGGGCTTTAGGGTTTAGGTTTTTTAAGGTTTAGGATTTAGGGTTTACTATTTAAGGTTTAGGGTTTTAAGGTTTAGGGTTATAGGGTTTATAATTTAGAGTTAAGTTTTAGGGTTTAAGGTTTAGGGTTTAGAGAATAGGGTTTGGCATTTGGGCTTTAGGGTTTCAATTTTTTAGGGTTTAGGATTTAGGGTTTAGGATTTAGTGTTTAGGGTTTACAAGGTTTAGGGTTTTAAGGTTTATAGTTTTAGGGTTTATAATTTAGAGTTAAGGTTTAGGGTTTAAGGTTTAGGGTATAAGGTATAGGGTATAGGGTTTAGTGTTTGGGCTTTAGGATTTAGGATTTAATATTTAGGGTTTAGGAGTTTAGGTTGGCAAGGTTTAGTAGTTTAGGTTTAAACTTTAAGATTTTAGGGTTTAAGGTAGATTTTGGGTTTAGGTTTAACGTTTTAGGTTTTAGGGTTTAGTTATTTAGGGTTTGGGTTTGGGGTTTAGGGTTTAGTGTTTAGGTTTATAGCTATGGTTAGGGTTAGCTTAGGGTTTAGGTTTAGGGTCTTATTTAGGATTTAGTTTAGGGTTTAGATTTAGGGTTTTGGGGTTTAGGTTTATTTATGGTTTAGTGTTTAGGGTTTAGGGTTTAGTGTTTTCTTATTTAATAATTATTTTGTTTAAATTTAATAGGTATATTTAGTTTATTTTTTATTTATTTTAGTTTATTTTATTTTTTACTTTTTTAAGGTTTATTTTTATTATTATTTAGTTAATTTATTTATTTTAGTTTAGGTTTTTTATTTTAGTTTATTTTTTTGGTTTAGATTTATTTTTAAGTTTAATTATATTTTTATTTTATTTTTTAAGTTTATGTTTTTTTTTAGGTTTAGGTTTAGGTTTTTAGGGTTTATGGTTTTAGTGTTTATTGTTTTAGGGTTTTAGTGTTTCGTATTTTAAGGTTTAGAATTTGTGTTTAAGGTTTGGGGTTTAGGGTTGTAGCAAGGATCCTTCTATAGTTCATAGGGATGCCTCGATATTTAGCATGATTTCTATCCATGCAAATGAACCAAATAAGGGTAATATCAATTAAAATTTTAATATGACCTTTCACAGTTTTATGGAAACAAACTTCAAGAAGTTGATATAACGAAAGAGAGCCCTGAAAATAGTTAGTGTTAAATAAATAGTGATACCATATCCAAAGTTTGGAACCACTAGCACCGTTGAAAAAAACATGATTAACATTTTCAATATGAAAGCAACAATAGCACTTGGAAGGTAAATAAAATAATTTAAGCCAGAGAAAGGAATCTACAGGATTGAAGTTATTCAAAATCCTCCAACCTAAAATAGAAAAATAAATGGGAATGATATTGGTCCAAAGTTTAATGAAAACATTAGAGGGGTTTTGTTTCTTTCTAATAAAATTCTAAACCTCTTTAAGAATCAAATCGCCATTGTAAGAGAGCTTGAAACCAAGACCACCTTCACCCAAAGGACCACAACATTTATGCCAGGATGCCCAATGCATTCTCTTAATAGAATTATTGGATCCCCAAAAAAAATTATTAAGCAAGTGATCTTTTTTGATAATAGTAGAATTAGTGGGAATAATAGGTTGAATCAAATAAAAGGGAATAAAATTGAGAGTGCTTTTAAGAATAGTGAGCCTACCACCAAAGGAAAGTAAATGGAATTCCCAAACAAAAATTTTATTTAAAATTTTTTGAATTAACTCATCAAAAAAATGAGATCATTTAGGACCATTAAATAGAGGAACACGTAATTACTTAAGAGGTAAGTGTCGATGTTTAAAATTAGTGATATGCAAGATTTTATTGATTTTATTATTAGAGATACTTGAAGAAATAAGAAAATAGCTTTGGTTATCATTGATAGAAAGACCACTTTCTCTACCAAATTTATTTAAAAAAATCTTGAGTTTCTTGATATTTTGAATAGAAGCATTGCAAAAAATAATGAAATAATTTACAAAGCTTAAGTGGGAAACAGGAAGACCACCAAGAGTTCTGTAGTACATAGTAGGATTATTTGAAAATAACTCATTGATGCTCCTAAATAAGTACTCAATAGCAATAATAAATAAAGCAAGAGATAAAGGACCCCCTTATCCTAAGTCATCGATAGAAGGAAAGAAGTCAGATTCCACATTAAACAAAATAAAAAATCAGACATTATTAATACAATTATTAATAAGAAAAGTAAATTTATCAAAAAAACCCAAATAAATTCAAAATATGGAAAAGGAAATCCCAAGAGATATTATCAAAATCTTTGGTAATATATAATTTCAAAAGAATGTTTCCACCTCTAGTCTTAGCATCTAAGTCATGAATTAATGCTTGGGCAAGTAAAATGTTATCAGAAATAGATCTACCTTTTAAAAAACCAATTTGGTTGAGAGGGATATCTTATGAAGTAAAGGACTAAGACTGTTGGCAAGAATTTTGGAAATCAGTTTATTGAAGAAGGTGCAAAGACTAATAGGTCTAAAATCACTCCAATAGTCTAGATTATCTTTCTTAAGTATGAGAACATTAGAAGTGTTAAACCCTATCTAGGAAAAGAATTACCATTATAAAGTCAACCACAACCACAATCAAATCATTTTTAATAATAAACCAACAATTTTGAAAAAAATTAGTATAAAACCCTCCTGACTAAAGCTAGAACATAATCTAGCGCTTTAAGAACTTTAAAAGTTCATCTTCATTAGTATAATAGTAAGCACATTCATCATCATTGGTAATAGAAGGAATCAAGTGAGATTTAGAAATTGGTTCATAAGAGCAACTCTTATTAAGCATATTGCTAAAGTTATTAATAACCAAATCATTAATATCATTATTCTCCATAAACCATTCTCCTTTACCATCTTGAATTTTTTGAATATTATTTAAAGCTCTCTTTTATTTAACTAAAGCATGGAAATGCCTAGTATTCTTGTCACCATCCGCAATATGTTTACTAGTAACTTTTTGACACCAATAAGTCTATCTCTTCCATATTTCAAAAATTAACAAGTTTATCTTTTACCTCAGTCAAGTCCTTATCTAAGAAGGATCAGCCATAATAGAGACCTCAAGATCACAAACCATTTTTTCCATATCTTTGATATTAGTAAAAAGGTTTTTAAAATAATGCTTGTTCAACTGACCCAGATTTTGCTTAAGTATTTTAAGCTTAAACCAAAGTCTATTCATCCCCATAATCAAATTATTAGGATGTAAAAGAGCTTTCCAATTGTTGGGCACAACATTAAAAAAAAAATCAATATGCTAAATTGATATGTTCTGAAATCTAAAGGGAGAGAAATTTTTTAATCTATTAGAATTACATTTAATAGAAACCAAAAGATGAGCATGGTCAGACAAGGTTCTACTTAAATGATCGACAGAAGTAATATGCCATTGAGTAATCCAATGAGTATTAAAAAGAATCCGATCTAGACTTTATCAAAGTCTAGAGCTTTTTTTAAGTATAATTAGAACCTTTAAAACCAATATCAATCAAATTACAATCAAGGATTATTTTAGAAAATTCTTCCATGGAATGAATCTTAGGAGAGCAACCACCACTTTATTCAGAAGTGCATAAAATAGTGTTGAAATTACAACTAACAAACCAAGGTTTATTGATAGAGGTAGCAAAATTCTTCAAATTATCCTAAAGAAGATTTCTTTCAGATCTAAGCCCAAAATACAATAATCACCATAAGAGATTTGAGCATTGACAACTTGTTGAAAATCATCAAGAATAATAACCTCTACAAAGTTATTCCAAATGCACCCAATCTATTTCTAACATTAGAAAAAAAATTATTGAAATCAATCATTCTAGCGACATGGTTAATTTTGTTAGAATGAACAAGAGGTTATAGAAAAAATAAGTAAAGAAATATTATGTATACGATAAAGATTTCTAATACAGTTATGAATAGATAGGGTACTGATCCCTCTAACATCCTAAACAATAAAATTAAACATAAAGAAATAAAAATGGGTTAAGAAAAGGTTAATTAAGAGAGGAGAGGAAGGCCATATCCATTCTAGTGTTTCTTGGCAATTTTGGATGGAAACTTTTAACATTTTATTTAGCATGATAAGTTTGGAAACAATTTTCTTTTCCCATATAATCATCATCCGAGGAGGATTTAGCAACATTAGTCACAGATTTAGGAGAAATCTCTTCATTAGAAATGAGCTCTCCTTCTTCCATGGCATTAGAATTTATTAAAGCCAAATGAGCATCAGGAATAGCAAGAGAAGGTGCAAAAACATATTTATTTAGAGGCAAGTGTGAACACTAAGCCCTTTCATTTCATGATCCAAATTATTAGACAAAGCCAAATCTTTTCTGAGAATATAAATCATCCTAAATCTGGAAAATAGAATTGGTTTTTTCATCCTGATTATCATGAGGTATTAAATCCATATTCTACATTGAATTTGAATGATGCATAACATTAATATCCTCATTTATATTCTTAATCAAAGCTTCATTTTCATCAATAAAAGCCAGCAAGGATGCAGGGATTGAATCGAAGGAAATACAATCATCATCCAAAAGTTTAGAAAAACTATTATTATTCACATTAGAAGCCTTCAATTGCAAAGAAGAAATAAGAGGTAAAATAGCCTTATTAGGAACATTCAAAAATTCCTTTTTTTTTGAAGTAGCTTTTTGATATTTAATAGTGATCAGCCTAGGGTTAGGAATAGAAGTTTCCTTATCTGGGATTTTCTTTTTTAGGTGAGGATGAAGAATGAAACATTCAGAATTATCATGCTAGTGGATTTTATAGTGAGAACAAAAAATGGGGAAATTTTCAAATTCAATTCTTTATATATAACCATAATTTTTAAATCCTAACCAGATTTCTTTGGGGTGTTTCTTGGTAATGTCTAATTAAACAAGGATTCTAGCCATTGAAGGATGAGATTTTGTAGTCGTTGCCTGATCAATTTGTAATGGCTGACCAAATAAAGCACCCATTGTAAAAAAGAATAAATGGTTAACAATATGAATTTACATTTTGGTGAGAGAAATCCAAACTGGAATGACTTTGAATGATGTCAAAGTTGTCGAAGCTAGGTTAGTTGATGCCCTAGTAGGATCCATAGCATCTTTCAGTTTTCCTTAAGGAATCATCGGGGTAGATGCCATGCCACGGTGTCACTATAATGAAGACATAAAATAGCCTAGCGATCATCTATTCAAGAAGAAATACAGTGAGAATCATGCAAAATAGTAGGTAAATAAGCTAAAATGAGAGGGTAAAAGGAAATCACCGAGCATATGAGGACTCAGGCAATGTCTTGGGTTTATGGGTTTTAGTTTAGGGTTTAGGTTTAGTTTACTTTTAGTTTAGGTTTAATTTTAGGTTTAATTTAGGATTTTAGGAGGTTTAGGTTTGAGTTTAGGTTTAGTTTAGGTTTAAGTTAGGATTTAGGTTTAGTTTAGTTTGGAGTTTAGAGTTTAGGTTTAGTTTAGTTTAAAATTTATAGTTTAAGGTTTAGGTTAGCTTAGTTTAGTTTAGTTGAGTTTAGTTAAATAGAGGTTTAGGTTTAAGTTTAGGAGTTTAGGGTTTAGAGTTTAGGGGGTTTAGGTTTAGGGAGTTTAGAATTATAGGTTTAGGTTTAAGTCAGGGTTTAAAGTTTAGGTTAAGGTTTAGGTTTTGGTTTAGGTTTAAGTTTAGGATTAGGTTTAGGTTTAGGTTCAAGTTTAAGTTTCAGCTTAGGTTTAGGTTCAAGTTTAGGTTTAGGTTTAGGTTTAGGTTCAAGTTTAGGTTTAAGTTTAAGTTTAGGTTTTAGGCTTACATTTAGGTTTAGGGTTTAGGGTTTTAGTTTAGGTTTAGGTTTATTTTAGGTTTATTTAGGTTTAGGTATAGGTTTAGTGGAGTTTAGGTTGAGTTTAGGGTTTAAGTTTAGTTTAGTTTAAGTTTAGGTTTAGATTTATGTTTAGGTTTATGTTTATGTTTAGGTTTAGGTTTAGTTTAGGTTTTAGGTTTAGGTTTAGGGTTTAGCTTTAGAGTTTTTAGTTTATTACTAGGTTTAGATTTAGGGTTTAGCTTTAGAGTTTTTAGTTTATGCCTAGGTTTAGGTTTAGGGTTTAGGTTTAGGTTTAGATTTAGAGTTTAGGGTCTAGGGTTTAAGTTTAGTTTTAGGGTTTAAGATTCAATTTATGATTAGGTTTAGGTTTAGGGTTTAGATTTAGGTTTAGGTTTTAGTGTTTTGGTGTTTAGGGTTTAGGGTTTAGGGTTATATGTTTATGGTTTATGGTTTAAGGTTTACGGTTTATGATTTAGGGTTTAGGGTTTAGAATTTAGAGTTTAGGGTGTTTAGGGTTTAGGGTTGTAGGTTTTAAGGTTTAGGGTTTAGGGTTTTTGGGTTTAGGGGGTTTAGGGTTTAGGGTTTAGGGTTTAGCTTTAGGCTTTAGGGTTAAGTATTTAGGACTTATGGTTTTTAAGTTTTAGGGTTTAGGATTTAGGCTTTAGGTATATGGTTTAGGTTTTAGTTTAGGGTTTAAGGTTTAAAGTTTTTCTTAGTAGAGAACAAATTTATATTCAACATTTCTTCTTTTTGATTTCACCAACCAAGTAGTCCAGCAAGTTTTTTAAGACACAAGTGATGACATAGATAAAAAATGAGCACGCATAGAGTAAATCAAAAACCCAAGATAACTAGAAATGTCTCTATTGTAAAGACAGTTCCATAAGCAATAGATCGTATCGATCGATCTTTAGTTTCTCCAGTTCCCATCAGAACCACTATGGCCTCTCAAGCAATGGGATCTTCCATAATGTCCTCGATCTATCCATCCGCGATGACCATGGTTGTAACCTTCATCACTCCTCCAGCCTTTGTAACCACCTCCATATCCAACAATACCTCTAGAACCCCCACCACCCCTAAGATAACCACTACATCTGCCTTCGCCTCCACCGCAACATCTATATTGAGCGTAGTTGACACTGATGTTCCTACCATCAAGGTTCATCCCATTATTAAGGTTTAGGTTTAAGTTTAGATTTTAGGGTTTAGGTTTATTTTTTTATTTACTTAGTTTCTTTATGTTTAGGTTTAGGGTTTAAGGCTTAGGGTTTAGCATTTAGGGTTAGGCTTTAGGGTTTAGGGTTTAGGGTTAGGGTTTAGAGCTTAGGGTTTAGGGTTTAGGGTTTAAGGTTTAGTGTTTAGGCTTTAGGGTTTGGGTTTTAGGGTTTAGGGTTTAGGGTTTAGTTTTAGGCTTTAGGGTTTTGGGTTTTTATGGTTTAGGGTTTAGGGTTAGCTTAGGGTTTAGAGTTTAGGATTTAGGGCTTAGGGTTTAGAGTTTAGAGTTGAGGGTTTAGGATTTAGGGTTTGGGTTTTAGATTTTGGGTTTTGGGTTTAGGGTTTTGGATTTTGGGTTTTGGGTTTAGGGTTTAGGGTTTAGGGTTTTATTTATTTATTTATTTTATTATTTTTTTTTAAATTATGTAAATCAGTAGGTTCAAGTTTATTTAGGTTATTTTTTATTTATTTTAGTTTATTTTTTTATTTTATTTAGGTTTAATTTCATTTTTATTTAGTTTAGATTATTTATTTGAGGTTTATTTATTTTATTTTAGGTTTTTATTTAGTTTATTTTTTAGGATTAGGTTCAGGTTTAAGTTTATTTTTTTAGTTTAGTTTTATTTTTGTTTTATATTTTAGGTTAAAGTTTTTATTTTATTTTAGGTTAATGTTTAGGTTTTTATTATATTTATTTAAGTTTGGTTTTATGTTATTATTTTGGTTTAATTTTAAGTTTTATTTTTTACTTTAGTTTTAGTTTATTTTTAGTTTATTTTATTTTATTTAGATTAGGTTTAGTTTATTTTAGGTTTAGGTTTTATTTATTTTAGTTTAGTTTAATTTAGTTTAGGTTTAGATTTATTTTATTTTTATTATAGATTTATGTTTATTTTAGTTTAGGGTTTAAGTTTTATTTTTTTATTACTTTTTAGGTTTATTTTCTAGGTTTAGGAGTTTATTTAGTATTAATTTTATTTTATTTTTGGTTTTTTTATTTTTATTTTAGGTATAATTTTTATTTTATTTAAGTTTTCTTTAGTTTTTTAGTTTTGTTTAGGTTTTTATTTAGTTTATTTTAGTTATATTTTTATTTATTTTATTTTATTTTCTTTTTAGGTTTAGGTTTTGGTTTCTATTTTTGTTTATTTTATTTTGTTTATTTTATTTTATTTTAGTTTAAGCTTTTTTATTTATTTTATTTATTAGTTTTTTATTTAGGTTAGGTTTAGGTTTTTTGCTTTTTAGGGTTTAGAGTTTAGGGTTTTAGGTTAGTTTTGGTTTAGGGTATAGTGTTTACGATTTAAGTTTTAGGTTTAGGGTTCTGGTTTTAGTTTAGGGTTTAGGGTTTTTGGTTTTTTTTAATAAAAGAGAACAAATTTAGATTCAATATTTCTTCTTTTTGATTTCACCAACCAAGTAACACGCCAAGTTTTCTAAGACATAAGAGATAATATTGATAAACAATGAGCATGCGTAGAGAAAATCAAAATCTGTAGATAACTAGAATCATTTCTACTATAAAGACATAGTTTGATAAGCTGCAGATCAGATCGATCATTCTTCAATTTGTCTAGTTCCCATCAGAACCACCCCAGCCTCTCGATTAATGGGATCCACCATCATATCCAGATCTCTCGCTTTGCCACCACTACGGATGTAACCTCCATCGCTCCTCCTACCTCCATAACCATCACTGCTCTGACCACCACCTCCACATCCATCACCAGCTCCAGATCCCTCACCACCGTTGTGATAACTGTCGACTATGCCTTTGCCTCCACCGCCAGATCTAGACTAAGCCTACTTGACGGAGATGCTCCCACCATCAAGGTTCTGAGCATTCTTAGGGTTTAGGTTTAGGTTTATTAGGTTTTAGGATTTAGGTTTCTTTTTTTTATTTATTTAGTTATTGTAAGTTTAGGTTTAATATTTGGTGTTTATGGTTAAGGGTGTAGGGTTTAGGGTTTAGGGTTTAAAGTTTTAGGGTTTATGCTTTTAAGGTTTAAGGTTTAGGTTTAGGGTTTAGGGTTTAGGGTTTAGATTTTGTTTAAGTTTTAGGTTTAGGTTTAGTTTAGGTTTAAGGTTGGGTTTAGGTTTAGGGTTAAGTTAATGGTTTAGGTTTAGGTGGGTTTAGGGTTTAGGGTTAGGGGTTTTAGGTTAATTTAAGGTTTGAGGTTTAGGTTTAGGGTTTAGATTTAGGTTTAGGGTTTAGGTTTAGATATAGTTTAGCTTATTTAGGTTTAGGTTTAGGGTTAGTTTAGGTTTAGGATTTAAGCTCATTATAGGTTTAGGGTGTAAGGTATAGGTTTAGGGTTTAGGTTTAGATTTAGGGTTTACTCATTTTGGGTTTATAGTTTGGGTTTAGGGTTTTTAAAGTTTTAAATAGGTAAGTTTAGGTTTATTTAGTTTATTTTCTATTTATTTTAGTTTTTTACTATTTATTTTTATTTAGTTTAGTTTATTTATACTAGTTTTATTTAATTTAGTTTAATTTTTTTGTTTATTTTTTAGTTTAGGTTTTAATTTTTATTATTAGGTTTAGGTTTAGGTTTTTATTTTATTTTTCTATGTTTATTTTTAAGTTTTATTTTTTAGTTTAAGCTTAGGTTTAATTTTACTTTATTTTGTTTTATTTAGTTTAGGCGTAGGTTTAGGTTTAGTTTATTTTACATTTAGGTTTAGGTTTTACTTATTTTAGTTTAGTTTATTTTATTTTATTTTTAGGTTCATTTTAATTTTATTATAGGTTTAGTCTTTTTTTTTTAAGTTTAGTGTTTATGTATTATTTTTTATTTATTTTTAGGTTTTATTTTTAGATTTAATTTTTAGATTTAGGTTTTTATTTAGTTGTTATTTTATTTGATTTTAGGTTTATTTTATTTTTATTTTAGGTTTAGTTTTTATTTTATTTAGGTTTTTTTATTTTTAGGTTTATTTTATTTTTTGTTTAGTTTAGGTTTTTATTTATTCTATTTTAGTTTAGTTCTTTTCCTATTCTTAGTTTAGGTTCAAGTTTGGTTTAGGTTTAAGTTTTAGTTTAGGTTTTTAGTTTATTTTGTTTTATTTTTTATTTAGGTTTAGGATTAAGGGTTTTGGGTTTAGGGTTTAGGGTTTTAGGGCTTAGGATTTAGGGTTTAGGGTTTAGGGTTTAGTGTTTAGTGTTTCGGGTTTAGGTTTTAGGTTTAGGGTTTAGGTTTTAGTTTAGGGTTTGGGGTTTAGGGTTCAGGTTCAAGGTTTAGGTTTTTTTTTTTTTTAGTTTAGAGCTTAGGGTTTAATGTTAGTTCTAGGGTTTAGGGTCATTGTTATCTCTTATTTTTTAAAAAAATTAAGTAAATTTGCAGGTTTAGGTTTATTTAGTTTTGTTTATTTCATTTTTTATTTTTATTTCGATTTATTTTTATTTTTATTTAATTTAGTTTATTTCTTTTAGTTTAGATTTTTTATTTTAGTTTATTTTTCAGGTTTAGGTTTTGGTTTAGATTTATATTTTTAGTTTAGTTTTTTTTATTTAGGTTTAGGTTTTATGTTTTATTTTTAGGTTTAAGTTTAGGTTTTTATTTAATTTTTTTAGGTTTTGATTTTATGTTAATTTTTAGGTTTTATTTTTTAGTTTAGGGTTTAGGGTTTTATAAAAAAATTTTAGTAAATTGGTAGGTTTATGTTTATTTAATTTATTTAGTATATTTATTATGTATTTTAGATTATTTTAATTTCATTTTTATTTAGGTTTATTTTTTTATTTAGTTAAGTTTTTTTTATATTAGGTTTATTTTCTTTAGTTTATGTTTATTTTTTTTATTTTAGCTTATTTTTTAGGTTTAGGTTTAGGTTTAGGGTTTTTTAGCTTAGTTTTATTTTTATTATTAGGTTTAGGTTTAGGTTTTTATTTCAGGTTTTATTTTTTACTTTAGGTTTAAGTTTATTTTTATTTGAGTTTATTTTATTTTATTTAGGTTTAGGTTTAGGTTTAGTTTATTTTCAGTTTAGGTTTTATTTATTTTAGTTTAGTTTATTTTAGTTTAGGTTTAGGTTTATTTTATTTTTATTATAGGTTTATGTTTTTTTTGTTTATGGTTTATGTTTTATTTTTAGGTTTATTTTTTTAGGTTAAGTTATTTATTTATTTATTATTTTATTTTATTTTATGTTTATTTTATTTATTTTTGGTATAGTTGTAATATTGTTTAGGTTTTCTATTTTTTTAGTTTAGTTTAGGTTTTTATTTATTATATTTTAGTTATGTTTTTATTTATTATTATTTTTAGCTTTAGGTTTATGTTTTAATTTAATTTAATTTTATTTATTTTATTTTGGTTTAGGTTTTTTTATTTATTTTATTTTTAGTTTTTTTTTTAGTTTAGTTATAGGTTTTTAACTTTTTAGGGTTTAGGGTTTAGGGTTTAAGGTTAGTTTAAGGTTTAGTTTTTAGGGTTTTGGATTTAGGGTTTAGGGTTTTAGGGTATGGGGTTTGGGGTTTAGGGTATAGGGTTTAGGGTTTAGGGTTTAGGGTTTAAGTTTTCAGTTTAGGGTTCAAGTTTTAGTTTAGGGTTCAAAGTTTTTAGTTTTTTTTTAAAAGATAATAAATTCAGATTCAACATTTCTTCTTTTTGATTTCATCAACCAGGTAACACACCATGTTTTCTAACACATAAGCGACAACATAGATAAAAGATGAGCTTGAATAGAGCAAATGAAAAGCCCTAGATAGTTAGAACAATCTCTACTATAAAGAACAGTTCGATAAGCAGCAGATCGGATCACCCATTCTTCAGTTTCTCCAATTCCCATCAGGATCACCCTGGCCTCTCGATTAACGGGATAAACCATCTTATCCCCGATCTCTCCCTCTGCCACCACCATGGCTGTAAGCTTCGTCGCTACTCCTGCCTCCATAACCACCACTACTCTAACCACCACCTCCATATCCACTAGTAGTTCCAGATTCCCCACCACAACTACAATAACTGTCGCCTATGCCTTTGCCTCCACCACCAGATCTAGACTGAGCCTGGTTGATGGTGATGTTCCTATCGTTAATTTTATTCCCATTTTGAGGATTTAGGTTTAAGTTTAGGTTTATTAAGTTTTAGGGTTTAAGTTTCTTTTTTACTATATTTATTTACTTTAGGTTTAGGTTTACAGTTTAGGATTTAGGTTTAGGGTGTAGGGTTAAGGTTTATGGTTTAAAGTTTTAGGGTTTATTCTTTTAGGGTTTAAGGTGTAGGGTTTAAAGTTTAGGGTTTAGTGTTTAGGTTTGAGGGTTTAGAGTTTTTAGGGTTTAGAGTTTTGGGTTTAGGGTTTAGGGTATTATAATTTGGGGTTTAGGGTTTATGGTTTGGGTTTAGGGTTTAGGGTTTAGGGGTAAAAGTTTTAAGTTTTAGGGTTTGGGGTTTAGAGGTTTAGGGTTTAGGGTTCTAGGGGGTTTAGGGTTTAAGGTTTAGGGTTAATTTAGGGTTTAAGGTTTATGGTTTATGGTTTATGGTTTTAGGGTTTAGGCTTTAGGGTTTAGGGTTTAGGTTTTTAGGGTTTAGGCTATAAGGTTTAGGCTTGTTTAGTGTTTAGGGTTTAGGGTTATAGGTTTAAGGTTTAACATTATAGGTTTAGCCCTTAGTGTATAGAGTTTAGGGTTTAGATTTAAAGATTTAGGGTTTAGGGCTTTTATCATTTTGGGTTTATAGTTTAGGGTTTAAGGTATGTTTAAAAAAAACAAAGTTATGTAAACTGGTACATTTAGGTTTATTTAGTTTATTTTCTAGTTATATTAGTTTATTTTAATTTTTATTTTTATTTAGTTTAGTTTATTTATATTAGTTTTATTTATTTTAGTTTAGTTTTTTTTTGTTTTTTTTTTGTTTAGGTTTTACTTTTTATTATAAGGTTTAGATTTAGGTTTTTTTTATTTTTCTAGGTTCATTTTTAAGTTTTATTTATTAGTTTAGGCTTAGGTTTAATGTTACTTTATTTTATTTTATTTAGTTTAGGCATAGGTTTAGGTTTAGTTTATTTAAGGTTTAAGTTTAGGTTTTACTTATCTTAGTTTAGTTTATTTTAGTTTAGGTTTAGGTTTATTTTATTTTTATTAAAGGTTTAGTTTTATTTAAGTGTTTATATATTATTTTTTATTTATTTTTAATTTTTATTTTTTAGATTTAATTTTTAGGTTTAGGTTTTTATTTAGCTGTTATTTTATTTGATCTTAGGTTTATTTTATTTTTATTTTAGGTTTAGTTTTTATTTTATTTTTTATTTAGTTAAAGTTTTTATTTAATTTATTTTAGTTTATTATTTTTCCTATTTTAGGTTTAGGTTTAGGTTTGGTTTATGTTTAGCTTCTAGTTTAGGTTTTTAGTTTATTTTATATTATTTTTTATTTAGATTTAGGATTTAGGGTTTAGGGTTTAGGGTTTAGTGTTTAGTGTTTAGGGTTTAGGTTTTAGGTTTAGGGTTTAGGTTTTAGTTTAGGGTTTGGGGTTTAAGGTTTAAGGTTCAGGGTTTTGGTTTTCTTTTTCTTTTTTTCAGTTTAGAGTTTAGGGTTTATGGTTAGTTCTAGGGTTTAGGGTCTTTTTTATCTTATTTACTTTTTTTTATTTTAGGTTATTTCACTTTTTATTTTTATTTTTATTTAATTTAGTTTAGTTTAGATTTTTTTTATTTTAGTTTATTTTTAAGGTTTAGGTTTTGATTTAGATTTATTTAATTAGTTTAGTTTTATTTTTATTTTATTTTTTAGGTTTAGGTTTTATGTTTTCTTTTTAGGTTTAGGTTTAGGTTTTAATTTTAATTTTTTAGGATTGGGTTTTAAGTTTTGATTTTAGGTTTTATTTTTTAGTTTAGGGTTTAGGGTTTTTTAAAAAAATAATAAGTAAATTGGTAGGTTTAGGTTTATTTAATTTATTTAGTATATTTATTACGTATTTTAGATTATTTTATTTTTTATTTTATTTAGGTTTATTTTTATTTTTATTTAGTTAAGCTTTTTTATATTACTTTATTTATTTTAGTTTATTTTTTTTTCATTTTAGCTTATTTTTAGGTTTAAGTTTAGGTTTAGGGTTTTTTTTAGCTTAATTTTATTTTTATTTAATTTTTTAGCTCTAAGTTTTATTTTTTATTATTAGGTTTAGGTTTAGGTTTTTATTTTATTTTTATAAGGTTAGGTTTTAGATTTTTATTTTAGGTTTGATTTTTTATTTTAGGTTTAGGTTTATTTTTATTAGAGTTTATTTTATTTTTTTTAGGTTTAGGTTTAGGTTTAGTTTATTTTCAATTTAGGTTTTATTTATTTTAGTTTAGTTTATTTTAGTTTAGGTTTATATTTATTTTATTTTTATAGGTTTATGTTTTTTTGTTTAGGGTTTATGTTTTATTTTTATGTTTATTTTTTACGTTAAGTTATTTATTTAGTTTTTATTTTATTTTATTTTATGTTTATTTTATTTTTATTTTAGGTATAGTTGTAATTATTTTTAGGTTTTTTTAGTTTAATTTAGATTTTTATTTATTTTATTTTAGTTTTGTTTTTATTTTTTATTTATTTTCTTTTAGGTTTAGGTTTAGGTTTAGGTTTTAATTTAGGTTTTAATTTTTTTTATTTTATTTATTTTATTTTGGTTTAGGTTTTTTTATTTGTTTTATTTTTAGTGTTTATTTAGTTTAGTTTTAAGTTTTTAGCTTTTTAGGGTTTAGGGTTTAGGGTTTAAGGATAGTTTAAGGTTTAAGGTTTAGGGTGTAGGTTTTTATGGTATAGGGTTTAGGGTTTAGGGTTTAGGGTTTAGGGTTTTTAGGGTTTAGGGTTTGAGATTTATGTTTTCAATTTAGGGTTAAGGTTTTAGTTTAGGGTTTAAGGTTTTTGGTTATTTTTTAAAGATAATAAATTCAGATTCAACATTTCTTCTTTCTGATTTCATCAAAATATATATCTAAGACATAAACGATAACATAGATAAAAGATGAGCATGAATAGGGCAAATCAAAAACCCTAGACAACTAGAACAATCTCTGCTATAAAGAACAGTTCGATAAGCAGCAGATCGGATCACCCATTCTTCAGTTTCTCTAATTCCCATCAGAACCACCTCGACCTCATGATTAATGAGATCCACCATCATATCCTCGATCTCTCCCTTTGCCACCACCATGGCTGTAACCTTTATCGCTCCTCCTGCCTCCATAACCACCACTACTCTAACCACCACATCCATATCCAGAAGCTCTAGATCCCCCACCACCACTATGATAACTGCCGCCTATGCGTTCGCCTCCACCACTAGATCTAGACAGAGCCTGGTTGATGGTGATGTTCCTACCATCAAGGTTATTTCCAATTTTATGGTTTAGGTTTAAGTTTAGGTTTATTAGGTTTTAGGGTTTAAGTTTCTTTTTTACTATATTTATTTACATTAGGTTTAGGTTTAGGGTTTGGGGTTTAGGGTTTAGGGTGTATGGTTTAGGTTTATGGTTTAAAGTTTTAGGGTTTATTCTTTTAGGGTTTAAGGTGTAGGGTTAGGGTTTAGGGTTTAAAGTTTAAGGTTTAGTGTTTAGGTTTTAGGATTTTAGGTTTTTAATGTTTAGAGTTTTAGGTTTATGGTTTAGGGTTGTATGATTTGGGATTTAAGGTTTACGGTTTAGGGTTTAAGGTTTGGGTTTAGGGTTTAAGGTTTAGGGGTAAAAGTTTTAGGGTTTAGGGTTCTAGGGGGTTTAGGGTTTAAGGTTTATGGTTAATTTAAAGATTAAGGTTTAGGGTTTATGGTTTTTTAGGGTTTAGGCTTTAAGGTTTAGGGTTTAAAGTTTAGGGTTTTAGGGTTTAGGATATAAAGTTTATGCTTGTTTAGGGTTTAGGGTTAAGGGTTGTAGGTTTAGGGTTTAGGGTTTAGGGTTTATGGTTTAACATTATTAGTTTAGGCTTAGGGTATAGAGTTTAGGGTTTAGATTTAAAGATTTAGGGTTTAGGGATTTTATCATTTTGGGTTTATAGTTTAGGTTTTAAAACAAAGTTATGTAAACAGGTAGGTTTAGGTTTATTTAGTTTATTTTTTATTTATTTTAGTTTATTTTACTTTTTATTTTTATTTAGTTTAGTTTATTTATATTATTTTTATTTATTTTAGTTTTTTTATTTATTTTTTGGTTTAGGTTTTATTTTTTACTATTAGGTTTAGGTTTAGGTTTTTATTTTATCTTTCTAGGTTTAATTTTACTTTATTGTGTTTTATTTAGTTTATGCGTAGGTTTAGGTTTAGTTTATTTTAGGTTTAGGTTTAGGTTTTACTTATTTTAGTTTAGGTTTAGGTTTATTTTATTTTTATTATAGGTTTAGTTTTTTTTAAGTTTAGTATTTATGTATTATTTTTTATTTGTTTTTAGGTTTTATTTTTAGATTTAATTTTTAGGTTAAGTTTTTTATTTAGTTTTTATTTTATTTGATCTTAGGTTTATTTTATTTTTATTTTAGGTTTAGTTTTTATTTTATTTAGATATTTTTATTTTTAGGTTTATTTTATTTTTTGTTTAGTTTAGGTTTTAGTTTTGGTTTTTAGTTTATTTTATTTTATTTTTTATTTATGTTTAGGATTTCAAGTTTAGGGTTTAGGGTTCATGGTTTAGAGTTTTAGGGTTTAGGGTTTAGTGTTTAGTGTTTATGGTTTAGGTTTTAGTTTAGGATTTGGGGTTTTGGGTTTAAGGTTCAGGGTTTAGGGTTTTTTTTGTTTAGAGTTTAGGGTTTAGGGTTAGTTCTAAGGTTTAGGGTCTTTTTTTTATCTCTTTTTTTAAAAAAAATTAAGTAACTTGGTAGGTTTAGCTTTATTTAATTTTTTATTTTTATTTAGATTTATTTTTATTTTTATATAATTTAGTTTATTTATTTTAGTTTAGATTTTTTATTTTAGTTTATTTTTTAGGTTTAGGTTTTGGTTTAGATTTATTTTTTTTAGTTTAGTTTTATTTTTATTTTATTTTTTAGGTTCAGGTTTTATGTTTTAATTTTAGGTTTAGGTTTGGGTTTTAATTTAATTTTTTTAGGATTAGGTTTTAGGTTTGGATTTTAGGTTTATTTTTAGGTTTTATTTTTTAGTTTAGGATTTTTTAAAAAAAATTATGTAAATTGGTAGGTTTAGGTTTATTTAATTTATTTAGTATATGTATTACGTATTTTAGATTATTTTATTTTTTATTTTTATTTAGGTTTATTTTTATTTTTATTTAGTTAAGTTTTTTTATATTAGGTTTATTTATTTTAGTTTATGTTTCTTTTTTCATTTTAGCTTATTTTTTAGGTTTAGGTTTAGGTTTAGGGTTTTTTTAGCTTTAAGTTTTATTTTTTATTATTACATTTAAGTTTAGGTTTTTATTTTATTTTATTAAGTTGAGGTTCAAGGTTTTTATTTTAGGTTTTATTTTTTATTTTAGGTTTAGTTTATTTTCAGTTTAGGTTTTATCTATTTTAGTTTAGTTTATTTTAGTTTAGGTTTAGGTTTATTTTATTTTTATTATAGGTTTATATTTTTTTTATTTAGGGTTTATGTTTTATTTTTTAGGTTTATTTTTTTAAGTTAAGTTATTTATTTAGTTTTTATTTTACTTTATTTTATGTTTATTTTATTTTTATTTTAGGTATAGTTGTAATTTTATTTAGGTTTTTAAGTTTTTATTTATTTTATTTTTATTTTGTTTTTATTTTTTATTTATTTTCTTTTTAGGATTGGGTTTAGGTTTTAATTTAGGTTTTAAGTTTATTTTATTTTATATATTTTATTTTGGATTAGGTTTTTTTACTTATTTTATTTTTTAGTTTTTATTTAGTCTAGTTTTAGATTTTTAGCTTTTTAGGGTTTAAGGTTTAAGGTTTAGTGTTTTGGGTTTTGGGTTTAGGGTTTTAGGGTATAGGGTTTAGGGTTTGGGGTTTAGTGATTTTCTATTTTATTTTATTTTTAGGTTTAAGTTTAGGTTTAGTTTTAGGTTTAGGTTTAGGTTTAGGTTTTAGTTTAGGTTTTTCTTTCCTTTTATTTTATTTTATTTATTTAGGTTTAGGCTTTAGGGTTTAGGGTTTTAGGGCTTGGGTTTATTGTTTTAGGGCGTCGAGTTTAGGGTTTAGGGTTTAAGGTTTAGTGTTTAGGGTTTAGGCTTTTTAGTGTTTAAGGTTTAGGGTTTAGTTTTAGGTTTAGTGTTTAGGTTTTAGTTTAGGGTTTATGGTTTAGGGTTTAGGGTTTAAGGATTTTTTTCATAGAGTTTAGGGTTTAGGGTTTAGGGTTTAGGGTTTAAGGTTTAAGGTTTAGGATTTTAGGGTTAAGGGTCAAGGGTTTAGGGTTGTAGGTTTAGTTTTTAGGGTTTTGGGTTTTGGGTTAATCTTAGTTGGGATGTAGAGAAGCTGGAAGAAAGAATTTTGTTAAGGATTGAGACTAGTGTTGCTTGGAGGAACCATAACATCAATAGGTGTAACAAGAGCAACATGGGCAGGAGCACCAACTTTATATTTCACAACATCTTCGCTGACTTCTTTAGGATCACTTTTCTTAAAAGTTAGCTCAATCGGGGTTTAGGGTTTATGGTTTAGGGTTTTAGGGTTTATGCTTTTAGGGTTAAGGGTTTAGGGTTAAGGTTTAGGATTTAGGGTTTAGGGTTTAGAGTTTAGGGTTTAAGGTTCAATGTTGTACGTTTAGTGTTATAGGTTTAGGGTTTAAGATATAGGGTTTAGGTTTTTTGTTTTCTGTTTTAAATTTTAGGTTTATTTATTTTATTTAATTAATTATTTATTTATTTTAGTTTATAATATTTTATATTTTATTTAGGTTTATTTTTTATTTTTATTTTTATTAAATTTAGTTTATTTATTTTAGGTTTATTTATTTTTAGTTTAGGGTTTTTATTTTAGTTTTAATTTTTAGGTTTAGGTTTATTTTTTAGTTAAGTTTTATTTTTATTTAATTTTATGGGTTTAAGTTTTATTTTAAATTTTTAGGTTTAGGTTTAGGTTTTTATTTTATTTTTTTTTTAGTTTAGATTTTAGGTTTTTATTTTAGGTTTATTTTTAGGTTTTATTTTTTAGTTTAGGCTTAGGTTTATTTTTATTTTTTAGTTTTGGTTTAGGTTTAGCTTTAGTTTATTTTAGGTTTAGGTTTATGTTTTATTTATTTTAGTTTAGGTTTAGGTTTATTTTATTTTGTTTATTTTATTTTTATTTTAAATTTAGTTTTTTTTTAGTTTAGGGTTTAGGTTTTATTTTTTATTTATTTTAAGGTTTTTATTTAGTTTTTATTTAATTTTATTTTAGGTTTATTTGATTTTTATTTTACAATTAGTTTTTTATTTTATTTAGGTTTTTTATTCTTAGTTTAATTTTATTTTGTACTTTACTTTAGGTTTTTATTTATTTTATATTAATTTATTTTTATTTATTATTTAATTTTATTTTTAGTTATAGGTTTAGGTTTTAGTTTAGGTTTTTATTTCATTTTTATTTTATTTTATTTAGGTTTAGGTTTTCTTATTTATTTTATTTTTAGTTTTTATATAGTTTAGGTTATGGTTATTAGGTTTTTAGGGTTTAGGGTTTAGGGTTTTGGGTTTAGGGTTTAGGGTTTTAGGTTTAGGGTTTAGGGTTTAGGGTTTAGGGTTATAGGTTTTAGTCAGGTTTAGGAGTTAAGGTTTATAGTTTAGATTTAGTTTAGGGTTTAGGGTTTAGAGTTTTAGGGTTTATAGTTTTAGGTTAGAGTTTAGGATTTAATTAAATTTTAATTATTATTTTTATTTAGGGTTGAAGATTTAGGGTTAGTTTAAGGCATAGGGTTTAGTGTTGTTAGTTTAGGGTTGTAGATTTATGGTTTTGGGTTTAGGGTTTAGTGTTGTTAGTTTAGGGTTGTAGATTTATGGTTTTGGGTTTAGGGTTAGTTTTAGGGTTTTGGGTTTTGGGTTTGGGGTTGTAAGTTTAGGGATAGTTTTAGGGTTAGGGTTTTTTTTTCATATTTTTTAATTTTCTTTAAATTAAGTAATATGGTACGTTTAGCTTTATTTAGTTTACTTCTTATTAATTTTAGTAAATTTTTTTTTTATTTTGATTTTGGTTTATATTTATTTTTATTTTCTTAAGTTCATTTAATCTAGGTTTATTTATGTTAGTTTAGGATTTTTATTTTAGTTTATTTTTTAAGTTTAGGTATAGATTTATGTTTATTTTTTACCTAAATTTTATTATTTAGGTTTAAGTTCTATTTTTTATTTTTAGGTTTAGGTTTTAGGTTTTTATTTTAGGTTTATTTTAGGTTTTATATTTTAGTTTAGGTTTACGTTTATTTTTTGTTTATTTTATTTTATTTAGTTTAGGTTTAGGTTAAAGTTTAGTTTATTATAGGTTTTATTTATTTTAGTTTAGTTTATTTTATTTTAGGTTTAGGTTTATTTTATTTCTATTTTAGGTTTATGTTTTTTTTTTTAGTTTAGGGTTTAGGTTTTATTTTTCATTTATTTTTTGGTTTAATTTTTCATTTTAGTTTAAGGTTTAGGTTTTAATTTTTATTTATTTTTAGGTTTTAATTTAAGGTTTATTTTTTAGGTTTAAGTTTTTATTTAGTTTTTATTTTATTTTATGTTTATTTTTTCTTTATTTTACATTTGGATGTTATTTTATTTAGGTTTTTTTAGGTTTATTTTATTTATTTTTATTTACTTTAGGTTTTTATTTATTTTATTTTATTTTAGTTTTTATTTTTTATTTTATTTTATTTTTAGGTTTAGGTTTAGGTTTAGGTTTTAGTTTAGATTTTTAATTGATTTATTTTTATTTTATTTTATTAAGGTTTAGGTTTTTTATTTATTTTATTTTTAGGTTTTATTTTGTTTAGGTTTAACTTTATAGCTTTTTAATGTTTTGGGTTTTAGGTTTAGGGTTTTGGGTTTGCGGTTTTGGGTTTAGGGTTTAGGGTTTACCGTTTAGGGTTTAGGGTTTAGGGTTTAGGGTTATAGGTTTTGGGTTTATGGTTTAGGGTTTATTTTAAGGTTTAGGGATTAGGGTTAAGATTTCTTTTTATTTTCTTTATTTAGGGTTTAAGGTTTAGGGTTTTGGGTTTATGGTTAGTTTTAGTTTTACTGTTTAGGGTTTAGGGTTTAGTGTTTTTAAGTAAGTAAACTAATAAGTTTAAGTTTCTTTAGTTTATTTAGTTAATTTTTTTATTTATTTTAGTTTATTTAATTTTTTATTTAGGTTTATTTTTTATTTTTATTTAGTTTAGTTTATTTATTTTTGGTTTATTTATTTTTAATTTAAAATTTTTTAATTTATTTTATTTTTTAGGTTTATGTTTGGGTTTATGTTTTATTTTATGTTTAGTTTTATTTTTATTTTATTTTTTTAGTTTAGGTTTTATTTTTTTATTTTTTGGTTTAAGTTTAGGTTTTTATTTTTTTTAGGTTTAAGTTTTAGTTTTTTTTAGTTTTTATTTTTTAGTTTAGGTTTAGGTTTATTTTTAGTTTTTTTTATTTATTTAATTTAGGGTTTATGTTTAGTATTTTTTAGGTTAAGGTTTGGGTTTTATTTATTTAGTTTAGTTTATTTTAGTTTAGGTCAAGGTTTATTTTAATTTATTTATTTTATGTTTAGGATTTTTTTTAGTTTAGGGTTTAGGTTTTACTTTTTATTTATTTTTAGGGTTTTCTAGGTTTATTTTTTAGGTTTAGGTTTTTATTTAGCTTTTATTTTATTTTATTTTTGGTTTTTCTATTTTACATTTAGTTTTTATTTTATTTAAATAAACCCGTAGGTTTAGGTTTATCTGGTATATTAAGTTTATTTTTAATTTTATTTAGGCTTAATTTTTATTTTTATTTAGTTTAGTTTGTTCATTTTAGGTTTATTTATTTTAGTTTAGGATTTTTTTATTTTGGTTTATTTTTTTAAGTTTAGGTTTAGGTTTAACTTTATTTTTTAGTTGATTTATTTGTTTTTATTTTATTTTTGTTAGGTTTAGGTTTTATGGTTTTATTTTATGTTTATTTTTAGGTTTTCTTTTATAATTTAGGTTTAGGTTTATTTTTAGCTTATTTTATTTTATTTAGTTTAACTTTAAGTTTAGTTTATTTTACGTTTAGGTTTTAATTATTTAAATATGTCTATTTTAGTTTTGGTTTAGGATTATTTTATTTTGTTTCTTTTTACTTTAGGTTTAAGGTTTTTTTTTAGTTTATGGTTTATGGTTTATTTATTATTTATTTTTGGGTTTACATTTTTAGTTTAGGTTTTTATTTAGTTTTGATTTGATTTTATTTTAGGTTTATTTTTTTATATTAAGTTCAATTATTATTTTATTTAGGTTTTTTTCTTAAGTTAATTTTATTTTTTAGTTTAGTTTAGGTTTTTATTTATCTTATTTTATTTTAACTTTTTTTATTTTATTTATAAATTTAGGTTTATGTTTTAGTATGTTTTTATTTTATTTATTTTGATTATTTTATTTAGGTTTAGATTTATTTAATTATTTTATTTTTCATCTTTATTTAGTTTAGGATTAGGTTTTCAATTTTTAGGGTTTGGGGTTTAGGGATTAGGGTTTAGGGTTTATGGTTTTAAGGTCTAGGGTTTTAGGGTTTAGGGTCTAGGATTTAGTTTAGGCTTTAGGGTTTAGGTATAGTTAGGGTTTGGGTTTAGGGTTTAGGGTTGGAGTTTAGGGTTTATTTTAACATTTGGGTTTTAGCTTGAGTTTTGGTTAAGTTAGTTTAGCGTTTAGGGTTTAGAGTTTTAGGGTTTAGGGTTTAGGGTTTAGGGTTAAGGTTAGGGTTTAGGGTTTAGGATTTAGGGTTTAGGGTTTAGGGTTTTAGGTTAGTTTAGGGTTTAAGGTTTAGGATATTTTTTTATCTAGGGTTGTAGGTTGTAGGTTTATGGCTTATGGTTTTGCGTTAGTTTTAGGTTTTAGGGTTTAGGGTTTAGGGTTTTGGGTTTTGGGTTTTGGGTTTCTTTTTCTATTTTATGTAATCCAATAAGTTTAGCTTTATTTAGTTTATTTTATTTAATAATTTTTATTTAGGTTTATTTTTTGTTTCTATTTTGTTTAGTTTATTTATTTTAGGTTTAAGTTATTTTAGTTTAAGTTTTTTATTTTATCTTATTTTTTTAGTTAATGTGAAGGTTAATGCTTAATTTTTAATTTAGTTTTATTTTCATTTTTATTTTTTAGGTTTAGGTTTTATTTTTTTATTTTTTTGTTTAGCTTTAGGTTTTTATTTTATTTTTTTTCGGTTTAGGTTTTAGGTTTTTATTTTAGGTTTATTTTAAGGTTTTATTTTATAGTTTAGGTTTAGGTTTTCTTTTAGTTTATTTTATTTTATTTAGTTTCGGGTTTAGATTTAGTTTATTATAGGTTTAGGTTTAGGTTTTATTTATTTTAGTTTGGTTTAATTTAGTTTAGGTTTAGGTTTTTTTTTTGTTTTTTTTTTGGTTTATGTTTTGTTTTAAAATTTTAGAGTTCAGACTTTTATTTTATTTTATTTTAGGTTTATTTATTTCATTTTAGGTTTCTTATAGTAGTTTATTTTTTATGTATAGGTTTTGGTTTAAGTTTATTTTTTAGTTGAGTTTTATTTTTATTTTATTTTTTAGGTTTAAGTTTTATTTTTTATTTTTAGGTCCAGGTTTAGGTTTTTATTTTATTTTTTTAGGTTTAGGTTTTTGGTTTTTATTTTATGTTTATTTTTAGGTTTTATTTTTTAGTTTAGGTTTAGGTTTATATTTAGTTTATCTTATTTCATTTAGTTTAGGTTTAGGTTTAGGTTTAGTTTATTTTAGGTTTAGGTTGAGGTTTTATATATTTTAGTTTAGTTTATTGTAGTTTAAGTTTAGGTTTATTTTATTTTGTTTATTTTATTTTCTAGGTTTAGTTTTTTCTTAGTTTTGGGTTGAGGTTTTATTTATTTTTATTTATTTTTAGGTTTTTTTAGGTTTAGGTTTTTATTTTATTTTATTTTAGGTTTTTTTAAAAATTTTTATTTTACATTTAGTTTTAATTTTATTTAGGTTATTTATTCTTAGGTTTATTTTATTTTTTTAGTCTAGTTTAGGTTTTTATTTATTTTATTTTATTTTATTTTTAGGTTTAGGTTTAGGTTTTAGTTTATGTATTTATTTTATTTTATTTTATGAGTTTATTTAGGTTTAAGTTTTTTATATTTTATTTTATGAGTTTTATTTAGTTTAGGTTAAGGTTTTTAGGTTTTTATGGTTTAGGGTTTAGGGTTTAGGGTTTTAGGGTTTAGGGTTTAGGATTTAGAGTTTAGGGTTTCGGGTTTAGGGTGTAAGGTTTTGGGTTTTTTTTCTAATTTACGTAAACTAGTAGGTTTAAGTTTATTTAGTTTATTTTATTTTTTATTTTCATTTAGGTTTATTTTTTATTTCTATTTTATTTAGTTTATTTATTTTTGGTTTATTTATTTTAGTTTAAGTTTTTTATTTTAGTTTATTTTTTTGGTTTATTTGTAGATTAATGCTTATTTTTAATTTAGTTTTTTTTCATTTTTTTTTTTAAGGTTTAGACTTTATTTTTTTATTTTTTGGTTTACATTTAGGTTTTTATTTTATTTGTTTGGGATTAGGTTTTGGGTTTTTATTTTATATTTACTTTAAGGTTTTATTTTATAGTTTAGGTTTAGGTTTTCTTCTAGTTTATTCTATTTTATTTAGTTTCATGTTTAGGTTTAGTTTATTTTAGGTTTAGGTTTTATTTATTTTATTTTAGTTTATTTTACTTTAAGTTTAGTTTTTTTGCTTATTTTAGGTTTAGGTTATTTCTTTTTAAAGTTTAGGGTTAGGTTTTTATTTTATTTTATTTTACGTTTATTTATTTTATTATAGGTTTTTTATATTAGTTTATTTTATAGGTTTAGGTTTAAGTTTAAGTTTATTTTTTAGTTGAGTTTTATTTTTATTTTCTTTTTTAGGTTTAAGTTTTATTTTTTATTTTTAGGTTCAGGTTTAGGTTATTATTTTATTTTTTTAGGTATAGGTTTTAGGTTTTTATTTTATGTTTATTTTTAGGTTTTATTTTAATTTTAGGTTTAGGTTTATTTTTAGTTTATTTTATTTCATTTAGTTTAGGTTTAGGTTTAGGTTAAGGTTTTATTTATTTTAGTTTAAGTTTAGGTTTATTTTATTTTCATTTTAGGTTTAGTTTTTTTTTTTAGTTTAGAGCT
The DNA here is from genome assembly GCA_021442155.1 of Cymbidium sinense. Classification (NCBI taxonomy): domain Eukaryota; kingdom Viridiplantae; phylum Streptophyta; class Magnoliopsida; order Asparagales; family Orchidaceae; genus Cymbidium; species Cymbidium sinense. The sequence continues at coordinate 45,756,144 of CM038216.1, forward strand.
GAGGTTTTATTTTAATTTTTATTTTTATTTTTAAGGTTTGTTTAGGTTTAGGTTTTTATTTTATTATATTTTAGGTTTATTTTATTTTTATTTTACTTTTAGTTTTAATTTTATTTAGGTGTTTTATTCTTACATTTATTTCATTTTTAGCCTAGTTTAGGTTTTTATTTATTTTTTTATTTTATTTTTACTTTTATGTTTAGGTTTAAGTTTTAGTTTAGGTTTTTATTTTATGATTTTATTTAGGTTTAAGTTTTTTTAAGGTTTTATTTAGTTTAGGTTTAGGTTTTTAGGTTTTTAGGGTTTAGGGTTTAGGGTTTAGGGTTTTAGGGTTTAGGGTTTTATTATTTAGGGTTTAGGGTAGGAAATAGAGTTTAGGGTTTAACATTTAGTGTTTAGGCTCACGATGATTTAGTTTAGGAGGGTAGGGTTAGCTTCAGGGTCAGGGTTTAGTTAGGGTTTGGTTTAGGGTTTAGGATTTAAGGTTTAGAGTTTACATTTTAGGGTTTAAGGTTTAGGGTTAGGCTTAGGGTTTAGGGTTTAGGGTTTAGGGTTTAGGGTTTAGGGTTTAGGGTTAGAATTAGTATTTTGGGTTTATGGTTTAGGGTTTAGGGTTATTTTAGGGTTTATGGTTTAGATTTTTTTAGGGTTTAGGGTTTAGGGTTTAGTGTTGTAGGTTTAGGGTTTTAGTTTTATGGTTTAGAGTTTATGGTTTAGGATTTGGGTTTAGTGTTTTTTTAATTAAGTAAACCGGTAGGTTTAGTTTTATTTAATTTATTTTTTATTTATTTTAGTTTATTTGATTTTTTTTATTTAGGTTTATTCTTAATTTATATTTAGTTTAGTTTATATGTTTTAGGTTTATTTAATTTTATTTATATTTTTTTATATAGTTTATTTTTTATGTTTATGTGTAGGTTTATGCTTTTTTTTAGTTTAGTTTTATATTTATTTTTTAGGTTTTGGTTTTATTTTTTAGTTTAGGTTTAGGTTTATTTTCAGTTTATTTTATTATATTTAGTTTTGGTTTAGGATTTAATTATTTTAGTTTATTTTATTTTAGTTTTGGTTTAGGTTTATTTTATTTTCTCTATTTTAGCTTTTTTTTAAAAAAATTTAGGGTTTAGATTTAATTTTTAATTTATTTTTAGGTTTTATTTTTAGATTTATTTTTTAGGTTTAGGTTTTTATTTTATTTTATTTTAGGTTTTTTTATGGTTGGGTTTTATATTATTTAGGTTTTTATTTTTAGTTTAGTTTACGTTTTTGTTTATTTTATTTTAGTTTAGTCTTTATTTTTTATTTTATTTTCAGGTTTTGGTTTAGGTATTTATTTTTTTAGTTTTTTTTAAATTTTTAGGTTTTATTTAGTTTAGGTTTAGGTTTTTAAGTTTTTCAGGTTTAGGTTTTAGGGTTTAGGGTTTAGGATTTTGGGTTTAGGGTATGGGGTTTAGGGGTTAGGATTGTAGGTTTAGGGTTTAGGTTATGGGGTTTAGGGGTTAAGATTGTAGGTTTAGGGTTTAGGGTTTAGGTTTAGTTTGAGGGTTTTGTGTTTAAGGTTTAGGGTTTAGCATTTGGGGTTTAGGATTTAGTGTTTAGGGTTTAGGATTTAGGGTATAGGGTTTTATGGTTTAGGGTTTAGGGCTTTGTGTTGTAGGTTGAGGGTTTAAGATTTAGGGTTTAGGGTTTAAGGTTTAGGCTTAGGGTTTTTTTAAAATTTTTAATTATATTTTTTGTTTAGGGTTTTATAGGATTTAGGGTTTAGGGTTTAGGGTTGTAGGTTTAGGGTTTAGGGTTCAGGGTTTTTTTTTTTTAAATTAAGTAAATCGGTTAGTTTAGGTTTATTTAGTTTATTTAGTTGATCTTTTTATTTAGTTTAGATTATTTATTTTAGGGTTTAGGGTTTAGGGTTAAGGGTTAAGGGTTTAGGGTTTAGGAAGCTAAAAAATAATACCTAAAAATTAACCTAAAATAAAAACTAAAAACCTAAACCTAAAAAAATAAAATACAATCCTAAACTTAAATTTAAAAATAAATAACAAAACCTAAAAAAGTAAAGAATAAAGTATTATATTATGTCTACTATTTAAGAATTGCTTCTAGTTATCAATACTAAATCAAGAATAAAGTATTTTATATAATTTGTTCTAATTTATCAAGCGTGAAAAAGATAATTATGAGTTTGATTATTCTTTTCATTAATTAATATTATTAGTGATGGAATGCCAATAAATTTATGTCTAACTATTACCCATAATGGATCTCATATAGTACTTAGAGATTATTGATTATAAAAAAAAGATACATATTATTTACCTTCCACTTTTAAGAGTAATTTCACTTCCTTTCTTTTGGTTGATGTATTTTTTTTCCTTCTATTTAGTTTACGTTTATGTTGTATTTGTAGGTTTAGGTTTTTATTTAATTTTTATTTAATTTTATTTTTATTTTAGGTTTAGTTTTTATTTTATTTAGGTTTCTTATATTTTAGTTTAGTTTAAGATTTTATTAATTTTTATTTTAGTTTAGTTTAGGATTTAATTTAATTTATTTTATTTTAGTTTTTATTTTTTATTTTATTTTCTTTTTAGGTTTAGGTTTAGGTTTAGGTTTAAATTTTAGTTCATGTTTTTATTTTATTTTAATTTTTTATTTTATTTTTGTTTAGGTTACATTATTTATTTTATTTTTAGGTTTTATTTAGTTTAGGTTTAGGATTTTAGCATTTTAGGGTTTAGGTTTTAGGTTTTTATTTTAAGTTTATTTTTAGGTTTTATTATTTAGTTTAGGTTTAGGTTAATTTTTAGTTTATTTTATTTTATTTAGTTTAGGTTTAGGTTTAGGTTTAGGTTTTATTTATTTTAGTTTAGTTTATATTATAATATGTTTAGGTTTATTTTATTTTTATTTTAGGTTTAGATTTTTTTTGTTTAGGGTTTAGGTTTTATTTATTTATTTATTTTTAGGTTTATTTTATATATTTAGGTTTTTATTTAGTTTTTTTATTTTATTTTAGGTTTATTTTACTTTTATTTTTTTGTTTAGTTTTTATTTTATTTAAGTTTTTTACACTTAGGTTTATTTAAAGTTTTATTTAGTTTACATTTTTAATTATTTTATTTTATTTATTTTGACTTTTTTATTTTATTTTAATTTTAGGTTTAGGTTTAGGTTTTAGTTCAGGTTTTTTTTATATTATTTTTAGGTTTTATTTAGTTTAGGTTGAGGTTTTTAGGTTTTTAGGGTTTAGGGTTTACGATTTAGGTTTAGGGTTTAGGGTTACGGTTTATGGTTTTAGGGTTTAGGGTTTTAGAGTTTAGCATTTAGGGTTAGGGTTTATGGTTTAGGGTTTAGGGTGTAGGGATTAGTGTTTAGGGTTTTTAGGGTTTAGGGTTTACGGTTTAAGGTTTAGGGTTTATAGTTTAGGGTTTAGGGTTCTAAGTTTAGGGTTAGTTTTAGTGTTTAGTGTTTAGGGTTTAGGATTTAGAGTTTAAGGTTTAGGGTTTTTTAAAAAAAATTAAGTAAAATGATAGGTTTAGGTTTATTTAGTTTAGGGTTTAGGTTTTAGGGTTTAAGTTTTGGGTTCATGATTTAGTATATAGTTTAGGGTTCTCAGTTTTTATTTATTTATTTTTAACAAAGAACAAATTCAGATTCAACATTTCTTCTTTTCCATTTCATCAATCAAGTAACACATCAAGTTTTCTAAGACACAAGTGATGACATAGATCAAAAATGAGCACACATAGAGCAAATCAAAAACCCTAGATCACTAGAACCGTCTCTAATATAAAGACATAGTTCTACAAGTAGTAGATCCATTTGGCAGTTCTTTAGTTTCTCCAATTACCATCAGAACCACCCCCGACCTCTCGAGTTGTGGGATCCACCATCATATCCCTGATCTCTTTCTCTACCACCACCAGGGCTGTAACCTTCGTCGCTGCTCCTGCCTCCATAACCACCACTGCTCCGACCACCACCTCCATATCCACCAGCACCTCCAAATCCCCCACCACCACTGCGATAACTGCCATCTCCACCTTCACCTCCACTTCCAGATCTGGACTGAGCTTGGTTGACTGATGTTCGGCTATGGCTCATTCTTATTATTTAATTTTAGATTTATTAGGTTTTAAGGTTTAGGTTTATATTTTAATATATTTAGTTACTTTAGGTTTAGGTTTAGGGAATCGAGTTTATGGTTTAGGTTTTAGGGTTAGGGTTTAGGGTTTAAGATTTTAGGGTTTAGGGTTTAGGGTTTAGGGTTTAGTGTTTAGGGTTTTAGTGTTTAGGGTATAGGGTTTAGGATTTAGGATTGTAGGTTTAGGGTTAGTTTTAAAGTTTAAGGTTAGGGTTTCATTTTTTATTTTTTTATTTTTTATTATTTTTTAAATTACGTAAACTAGTAGGTTTAGGTTTATTTAGTTTATTTTTTATTTAATATAATTTTTTTATTTTTTATTTTTATTTTTATTTAGTTTTATTTATTTGTTTTAAGTTAATTATTTTAGTTTAGGTTTTTCATTTTAATTTATTTTAAGGTTAAAGTTTAGGCTTAGGTTTATTTTTTAGTGTAGTTTTATTTTTATTTTATTTTTTAAGTTTAGTTTTTATTTTTTATTTTTAGGTTTAGGTTTAGGTTTTTATTTAATTTTTTTAGTTTTATGTTTTAGGTTTTTATTTTAATTTTATTTTTAGGTTTTTTTTAAAGTTTAGGTTAACTTTTAATTTATTTATTTATAGGTTAGGGTTTAGGTTTATTTTATTTTAGGTTTATGTTTTATTTATTTTAGTTTAGGTTGAGCTTTATTTTATTTTGTTTGTTTTATTTTTAGTTTAGGTTTTTTTTTTAGTTTAGGGTGTAGGTTTTATTTTTTTTTATTTTTTGATGTATGGGTAGGGGAGTACTTTTTAAGGTGATCGGGTACAATATTGAGGTATAATGTACTATCTCGAAAGATAGAGGCATCACCCTAATAAGGACTCCTATTGGACCTAATCACATAATAAGGACTCCTAAAGCATGATGGGTCTTCTAATGTACTTAAGATTTTTCCCCTACTTTACATGGATAAATAAAGTAGGGTTTATATTAAACTAGGTTCTAAAGTCCCCTATGGAGGTAAGCCTCCATAGTTAATTACATCTTAGGAAATGAAATTTCCTAAGAATACTCTCGATTAAAGTAGACAATTATTATCTTCAAAGATTTCAAGGTTAGACTATCTATGGATTTGTTGTATTTGCAAAATCAATTGGGAAAGTTCAAGGAGAAGACTTATTTTTGGAATCCAAATGAAATAAGTAGGAAATGCTCATGATACTAGGAAGCCTAGTGATCATTCTAATTTTTCCCATGGTTGGGCTTTATAATTTTGAAGTTGAGGACATTTATATGTTTTGAGTTCAAATTTAATTAGATTACTAGGGCTTATAATCCACTAACACAAGGTTGTGGGAATGCCTAAGAGGTGAGGATTTATGCTCGTAGCCTGAAGGAAATAGCTACCTCGAATTCTAAATCTAGGGAGCTTTAGTACGAGCTAAAGCATGGCCTAAATGTAAACGACAGGCGGACATAAGGGTTTACTTAAACAAGATAGAATAAATTGTCTAACTTCTGGACTTATAACCACCTGGAGTGGCCGCCAACTAACTCCTATGATTATATAACCATGTAGTCTGGCCTTATGAATTATAAGATAGTTAGGGTAGTTATTTAATTAGAAAGAGATTAAAGTCCTAAACACACTCCCTATGAGATTAGAGCATGAGTGGTATAAGAATAAGACTTAATCTATAGATGAAAAATCTTTTCAAATTTTATTACATTTTAGACGCATTATTTTAATAGAGGCTTTAATATTTTTTATGCTTAAATGCATGCTGAAATAGGTTATGGGTCAAATCAGTTAGAAATGGTGTTCTCCACCACAAGGGAGGCCCTCACAGGTCAAGCATTCTTTTTTTGTGCAAGGATGGAGTTCCTTCATGTTCAAGAGAGAAAGAATATGCATGCATGATGTTAAATCTTTTAGTTATCTTATTTTGTCTTAGGGTTTATGATGAGGTTATGAATTGTTTAAAATTTAGTTATGAGTGATTAGTTGGGTAGAAAAGTTATTTTTATCCTCAGAGCCTAATCATATCCAAGATCACATTAAAGCATCAATCATTTAAGAAACTATGAAAAGCATGCCATCTAATGGACAATGTAAACATAACATCAAAATATTATATAAAGTATCATAGAAGAATATAAGGCCGGTGCGGTCGGGTACCGCCGTACAACCCGAAGAGAGAACATATGGGTAGTTGAGCTCTACCATTATACAACATGGAAAATATGAAAGAATAATTATAATTGTATTAAATTCTATGGGGGGTCTTCTTTCTTCATATCTCTATTTTTTATTTGGTTCTTTCTTTGATTTGGATGGTGCTTGCTTTAAAGGCATCACAGGGCACCCTAGGACAAAGCCTTCTAGCCATTGCTCATCTTAATCTCCCATATCAGTAATCCTAATTCCTATTGTAAAAATTACATTAATGTGATAAAAGTAAATCTAACTACACCTGTAAAATAGAGGTTAGCTAAATATACATATAATCCCAAGCAATTGTATTTATAATTTGGACTTAGCACCCTACACATGGGTAACTAAGCCCACCTATCATAACTTGGATTATGCTTAAGGATTTAAGCAACCTACAAAAAGAGCATTCACATTTATTTTTAAGCATCCCTTAAGCATAATCCCTTATAGAAAACATGATTTGGAAAATATTGGCCTATCATCTAGTCTACAAAGCGTACACCCTAACATCCAATCTAAAATAATACATCATAAAAAATCATATATCACATCATACACCATCCTAACTTAGAGTTAGAAGTGGTGACTTAATTCTAATGGGTGTATTAAAGCTTCTGTGGTAAGTATTGTTAGGCATTAGTGTTGTATTTTCTAAGTATAGAAGGATTCAATTAAACATGAAAGGTTGATTTCACTTGAAGTAGTTTAATTGATTTGAGAATTTTAATTTTTGTTAAATTACTTTCTAAAGTATATTAAATTAATTTTGTTCTCTTTAGTGAATGGCATATTAAATGATTTAATTAATCCTAAGTTTAGGTTCCCTTTAAATAATCCTATTCAAAATAAAAGGCATCTTAAGATTAATTTAATTCAATTACTACCACATGACATATATTAAATCATTCCTTTCCATCACATGTAACATGCATATGATTTAATCCTATGTGTATCTATACATGCAACATATTTTAGAACACTTAAATGATGAATGTATGTGTATTTTTAGAGTTTATATTTTATTTGATTGAATTATTTAAACATATTAATTTAAAACTTTATCCAAATTCTTATTCAAAAAGAACATAAGAATGAAATTAATTAGGCATGTGTCATTGTTAAACAAGGGAAGTGAGGTAATCAAGTGATCTCCTTGGAGCTAGCTAAAGCCTCGTATTCTCTGGATGTCCAGACTATATACCCATTTGCATTCAAACATATGTAAATTCATATACATGAACATAAGAAGTAATCTCCAAATCATATGGCTAATTAATTCAACCACTTAGTCAATTATGAATGCATGCAATTTTAATGTAAAATGGGATTTTCATTCACTAATCACATATACATATTCATGTACAAAGATATAGGCAAGTATGTCTCATTATTAAACTAGGGAAGTGAGGTAATCAATTGAACTCCTTGAGGCTAACTAAAGACTCGTATTCTCGGGATGTCTAAACTATATACTTACTTTTCTTGGACACGCATGGATGTATACATAAATGAGGGAAACAAAACCATGCAAAGATTGTATTTTCTTTATTGAATCATATATATATATATATGAATTAAAGCTCTAACTAAATTCTAATGTTAAAATACATAAGAATTAAATCAAATAGGTATGTGGCGTTGTTAAACCAGGTATGTGAGGTAATCAAATGACCTCCTTGGAGTTAGCTAAAGCCTCATGTTCCGCGGATGTTCAAACTATATACCAACTATCATTCAATCTTATATAAATCAACACATGAATAGAGGAATGAGAACTCAACATTCATACACTTAAGTTATAAACATGCATTTCTTATGTATTTAAAACTAGCATCAAAACACATATTATAAGGTTTTGAAAAATACATTATTATTTAATAGTGATAATAGCCATGCATATATTAAATTAAATCAACACATGCAAGCTTACATAAAAGAAATTCATTTTATTTTACTTGATTTTGAAAAGATGGATACATGAATTCAAATGACATACCAAATTTAACATGATTGGAAAGAAGACTATCAAATATAAGCATGTGATTCAATCAACCAAACTAGTTCTTAATGATAATCAAATCACATAAGATTATTTAAAGCATACGAAAGCTTCTTTATTAATTAAGTTTTGGATTTGATTTGGTTTAAAGATGGGAAGATAAATCATCACTTGTTGTTTTAAACCCATTCCCACATTAGTGATTTGATTTAATTTAAGGAAATTTAATTAAGTTGATTTTATGGGTTAATTATGTTGAACCCTTATTTAAATGAATTAAGTACCCTTACCTATGTCACCTTAAAGTAATTAACTAAATAATTATGAGCCTAATGCAATTAGCTCTTGATAAATAGTTAATTATATTAAGGGACTTAATTAATTACTCTTATGTTTTTCCCACACATGTAGACTAACCATAATTTCATTAAACTCCTTTAGGTTATTAAACATCTAAGATCTACCCCATGATTTAATTAATTAAGGTCTAATGTAATTATGATTTCAATTTGATTAAGTGGTTTAAATAATTAGTTTAAATCTTAATTTATTTCATTTTAAAAAAGGGTGAAATGAACTTAGGGAAAGGGGTCCCAACCGTATTCCTTAGTTCACTTACTGTTGAACAATGATTAATAAAATTAATTAACTAATTTATTACTATTCATGGGATTAATTAATCATTAATTAACTTAAAAAAGAAGATTTAATTAGTCTATTTTCCTAATTAAGTGAGCAATAAATCCCAAAAACATTATGTGAGGCAGAGGTCATCCCATTAAATTAACCCACAAAATATAGGATTGATTGCTCAAGTAATTAAAGACTAATTAAAATAATTAATTTTATAATTAGACCTTAATTATTGTTCAAAATTAGTTAAGATCATTATTAATTAATTCTCCTCTGAAATATTGTTAAAATGAGTATTTATTTGCATTTTTTGTTTCTCTATGACTTTTTATTAGTTTTAGAATTTCAGCCATTCAAAATGATTAATTAAGCCTAATTAAAGCTTAATCCTATTGGGGCCATGTGGTGCGCTGATGCAGTGTGCTTTCCATGTGGTGTCATAAGATTGGCTATTTAAAACTTATCCAACTCAATGCCCACACGGCAGCGGCGAATGTCCTTTCTCATTTTCCATCTGATCTAAGATTAGACGGCTATGATTAATCTCGTAGGTTAATAGGATTAAATCAAATAGATCTAGAATCACCACCGTCATTTCAATCAATGGATAGTGCATGATCCAACGTCATGGGAGTGAGGGAGAATAGAACCTGTCCACCATTGCTGATCAGAGCTTTCCCGAGCTTGGATCATCTCCAAAAAGATCCCACACCTTCATGACATCAATCGATGGGGATCCAACGACCACGATCACACGAGATGCAAGTTTTCTTCATAATGCTCCAACCCATTTTTCCCAAGAATCAGATTTGGAAGCATACCTCACCAGGGCTTAAGACAGGAGGCTCGAATGATTGAGGAAGCTTTATCTTGTTGAGATGAAGCCCTGTTGAATAGTAATTGGATCAATTCCTCGATGTTCACTCAGAAGGCCATGATCCGATGATTTGGAGCTTGACTTTGATCAAAGTCTTACCTCCAGTGCTCAGGAAGCTTCAGAGATGATTTGTCCTTCCTCGATGATGCTTAGGGAAGGTGCGTGCAAAGTTAATTTGAGTTTGATGGAGAAATGGGGATGTTAGGTCAGAAATGGGTGTGTCTTATTTTAGGATGAACGAGAATGGTATTTTTTGATTGTGGAATGAGCTTGAGAGCTTAGGGAATGGCTCTAGCGGCCTATTTTGGGTAGCTAGGGCTCTAAGGAATGACTTTTGTGTGTGTTTGAATTGAAATGATGGGGTTTATACCCTCGTTCACCTTAATCGGATGGTGGCATCAGGTTTGGCTTATAGTTTCTGTCCGACCAACTCAAGGAGTCGTGGGTGGCAGGGAGGCGGTGAGTTGGCTCAGCTTGGTTGGTTGAAGATGTGGAGGTAGCTGCCAAGGAGGAATCATGGGTGTCCTATGGGTTTCAAATGCTCCACTGGGGAGGCTGAAGTGATTTCAACTCCCATGGGTTGTGGCCGACCCAACCACCCCTTAGGTTGGGTTGGGCAATGTCCTAGGTGCCTAGGTGGACCATTGGGAGAGTACTAAGTGGACAATGAATAGAAATGATCACTTACATTTGTGATTTCTCTCATGTGATGTCCCTCACCCAAGGGTAGAATGGTCACTTGGCATTGGATTTAATTTTGGCAGATTTTAAATGAGCCAAAAGTGGGTTAGCCCAAATTTCAAGTCAATTAGAGTTAATTTGGTTAGGTTTGGCTCAATTTGACTCATTTAGGTCAAATTGGGTTAGGTTGGGTCAAGTAGACCAATTGGCAAATTGAGTCAAACCAAGGGTCGGGTCAAGTTCATATGATCATTTGGGATGTTTTGGTTTAATTGGTTTGGTTTCATTTAGATTAGATTTGATTTAGCTCATTTTAATTCATTTGGGTCAATTGGGTTAAGTTGACCAATTTGACTAAATTTGCCAAATTATCTTGGGTTGGGTGTTGGTTTAGGTTTAGTTGACTAATTGAAGATGATTGTAGGTTTTAGTTTCAATTAATTTTGATTTGTTTTTAATTTAGGACAACTTGAACCTTTAGGTCAATTTGGGCCAAGTAGGTAAATTGGGTTCAATTGGGTCCAATCATGGCTTTGGTCAAGTTCAATAATCAATTTGGAATGAACTTGAGCCATTGGTTGTAATCAATTTGGTTTATATTTTGATTTGACCCAATTTAGTATTTTAGGTCAATTTGGGTCAACTTGGGTCAAGAGGGCCAATTAGGTTTGGTTTGACTAAATTGAAAGTCGTCATATTCAAATATTGATTTTGAATTGGTAGGAATCATTGGTTTCAAGGGATTTGGCTTAGGTTGTAATTTGGATAGTTTGGATTCACATGGGTTAAGGGGTTGACTTGGTCAAATGACCAAGTTGACTTAGTTTAACCCAATTTTTGATAATTGATCAACCTAGGGTGATCAATAATCATGATATGAGGTTTTGATTGGCTTGGTTCAATTCAATTTGGGTAAGATTAAAACTTGGATCAAATAGGTCAAATTGGGCACTTTAGGTCAAGTGGAACAATTGGGTTTAGTTGGCTTAATTTTTGGTTGTGTTTGATTTAGTTGAGTTTATATATGTATTTGGGATTGATATATAAATTCAATTGCAATTGGCTTGGGTTCAAATGGGTTTTGGTTCATTTGAACATTTCAAGTCAAAAGGTTCAAGTTCAGTTTGACTTGGGTTGGTTTGGTTTAATGATTGTAGATTTCATTTATATTTGTGAATATGATTGAAGTTATAGATTGATTCATGAGAAAATCAATTGAATTTGGGTTTTGGAATGAATGAATTTGGCTAAGTCCATGGAGTTGGGTCATGTGGCTTAGGTTTGGATTTTGATTTGGATTCATTTAGTTTTGATGATTTAAATGTATATTTCATTTAAATTTGTGAAGATAATTAAAAATATGATTGATTTATGAGAAAAATCAATTGAGTTTGATTTGATTTGGATTAAGATTTAGCTAAGTCCATGGTATAGGTCATATAGCTTAGGAAGGGTTTTGATTAAATTTGATTTAGTTTGATTTAGTTTTGATCATTTGAATGTAAATTTGATTTCTATTTAGAAAGATGATTGAAGATATAAATTGATTATGAGAGAATAATTTGATTTTGGATTGATTTGAACTAAGATTTGGCTAAGTCCTAGGATAGGTCATATGATTTAAGAAAGGTTTCAAGTTTGGATTTTATCATGGGCTTCAATCATTTGGTTTTTGAATTTGGGTTTGGATTTGGATTTTAATTTGATGTTTGAATTGAACTTGAGGTTTGGTTTTAGAAGGTGAACATGGATTGGATTTGGGTTGTATGATAGGTGGATTATCTTAATCCCCAAGGCATAACCTAATCCTATAGTTAACGTTCTAAGTCTTAGTTTTAAGTTTTTTACCTAATTTTTAGAAGTATCTTATGACTAGGGAAGTCTTAGTGCTTAGAAGACTCTTAAGTCTAAGATGTGAAGATTGAATCAATGCTCCAAAAGTGAGGTCAATAGGCCTTAGGCTCTATAGTGTTACCCAAGGAGATAGATGATTGGAAGACTGAAGCCAAGTTTCACATTATAGACTCGAATACATCTTTCAATGCTTTTCTTGGGAGACCATGGGTACATGAGAACAACATAGTTCCATCCTCTATACATCAGTGTATTAAGTTTATGAGAGATGGGATCGTTTACGGTGTCAAAAGAGATCTCAAGCCATTTACAATTCACGAGGTTGGGATATATGAGGATGCGGCTTACTGCCTCCCTCAAAATCAACAAGTTTATTCTTTCAAACTTGGACAAAGTTTAAAAATAAAAGAAAAAGAAAAAGGAAAGAAAAATAAAGAGAAAAAGAAAAATAAAAGAAAAGAAAAAATGAAAAAGAAAATAAAAGGTAGCGGAAATAGACTTGGAGGAGGAAGTGGAGCCTAACATTAGATTCCACCCATAATTCGTTACTTCATTCTAACATATGGGTAAGATGACCTAACCTACACTAGGTAGAGGAAGAGACCAGTTCAAATGCAATCCCAGGGCTGGAAAACCTCCTTTCATCCACCCAATAAAAGATATGTCCCACCTACCAAGAGTACACCTACTATCCATATAAACTAAGAATCTAGTTCATAGGATGAGTCTTATATGGTTAGCACACCACCCAGCTCTTCTCAGTAGTAGATTCCCTTGGAGGTGACACTTGAGATAAATAGCGATGTAGATCAGACTCCAAAGCAAAGCACAAGTGTATCCAAGTCTATATGTAAAATAGTTATGCATCAGTTGGGAACCTTAGCTCTAACCCCACTTTCCTCTCAAAAAACTGATGGTTTGGTATTTAAGAAAGCCCCTAAGTCATCCACATGTGTGAATACTCAGAGGTTCTTTCTAGGAGCATCATCCTCGAGTCAAGAAGTTGATGTAGAACTTGAGGATGATTTATATAAAGATTTAATGGAATTACCTTTTGCTTAGTACTTGCCTTGTGTTCATAATTTACCAAAGAAAGGGATAATCCCACATACTTTGTCAAAGCAAATGTCAGACTACTTTAAAAGAATATGGAAGAACAAATGCAAAAGCTCTCAATCAAGACCAAGACTACGATTCAGTACAGTGGGTCCAATCAATGATGATGATTACTGCATAGTCATTACCAATCATTTGGAATATGATAGGTTTTTTCAAATTAGATTAACTCATGAGGAAATGTGCTTAGAAACTTTAGATGATCCAGATGATTTTGAAGTCAAAGATGCACCACCAAAGTCAAAGGAGAGATCAAGTCAACCATCGATGAATTCAAGGAAATCAACTTAGTAACTGAAGAAGATCCATGCTAGACATACATTAGTTCTTTGTTAAATGAAATTGAAACCAATGACTTAATTAGGCTATTGATTGAGTTTAAGGACTTCTTTGCATAGAGTTATGAAGATGCTTAGATTATCTCTTGACATAGTGGTCCATAAATTAGCAATAGATCCTACTATTAACTCTATCAAGTAAGATCCTAGATGCATGCGATTAGACATAGAACAACAAATCATTTATGAAGTAATGAAACTGATCGATGCTGGCTTCATCCGAGAAGAAAAATTCCCTACCAAGTTATCTAGCGTCATCCCAATTAAGAAAAAAAATGGCCAAATTCATTTATCCATCAATTTTAGGGATTTATATAAGGCATGTCCAAAAGATGAATTTTCACTACCAATCTCTGAGCTGATGGTGGACATTGCCTCATCTCATGCAATATTCTCTTTCATGGATGGCTCATATGGATATAAAAAATAAACATAGCTCCTGAAGATGAAACAAACACTTCTTTAGAACCCAATTTAGAATATATTACTATAAGGTCATGCCTTTCAGCCTTAAAAATTTCGGTGCTACATACTAGTGGGCTATGACTCGAATCTTCGATGAACTCATTCATCATCAAGTCGAGTGCTATGTCAAAGATTTTATGCTTAATAGTAGAGAAATGGAAGACCATCTCTTTGACTTGGGAGTAGTTTTCAAATAATTAAGATAATTTAACCTCAAAATGAACCCCCTGAAGTGTGCATTTGGAGTAACTTTAAAGAATTTCCTTTGGCTTGTTGTTCGACACCAGGGAATCAAAATTGATCTAGAGAAGATCAAAGCGATATTAGAATTGCCACCCCCTAAATGTTTAACTCAACTCAAATCATTCCAAGGGTGGTTGGCATATCTAAGACACTTAATATCCAACTTATCGAGAAGATGTACCATTCCCAAAGACGCCAAAAGGATGCCAAGTTCAAGTGGGATGATAAGTGTGAGCATGCCTTTGAATAAATCAAGCATTACTTGATGATGTCATCAATTCTAACAACCTCTATCCTGAGAAAGTTGCTCATACTTTACACTACTACGTTAGATGACTACCTTGGTGCTTTGTTGGCCCAAGCCAATAATGAAGGGAAGGAATACACACTGTACTACCTCAGCTGAATATGAGGCTTGATTATCGGTTTAGAGTTAGGTGTTACTCTAAGCATCTATAACATCAACATCTTTGGAAATTCTCAGCTAGTTATCAACCAAATCATTGGGTCCTATAATGTTATAAAGCCCAAAATCCATCACTATCATAAGTACACAATGGAGTTGTTGGCATAAATCCCAGAGATTACCATTTATAAGATTGCTCGAGGAGAGAACATCATAAGGTATGATTTAGCCAAGCTTGCTAAAGAGTTAGCATGTCCATAGGATGAGTCCATATCAATAAAAGTCTAAAATAGATAAATCTTATCCTTTATTGATACTGAACTCATCAAAAAGTACTCTCTTGAAGGGGAGGTTTCAATTCCTAAGAAGGATGAGGAGTTAGATTGGAGGCAACCATTCATGGATTACCTAAATAAAAGAAAACTACCTCAAGAGAAGTCCCAAGCCCATCAAATTAAGCAGAAAGCACTTTCCTATGACCTTGTGGATGGTGTCTTATGCCGGTAGACTTTCGATCATATGTGGTTACATTGTTTAGAAAAGCACAAAGCCCGTAATATCATGACTGAGGTACACTTTGGATTATGTGGAGCTAACCAATCTGATCCAAAGATGAATTCCAAGATCAAGAGACTAGGATAGTACTGACCGTCCATGATCAAAGAATGCATGGATATGGCTAGGCAAAGCCACCAATACCAAATACACGGTATGGTGCTACACCAACCACCCAACATTCTACATCCTACATTAGCTTCATGGCCATTCGAGTGTTGGGGTATAAACATAGTGGGTCCGATTGATCCTCTTTATTCTAAGGTCATCAATTCATCTTAGCAAAGGTGATTCCTCTTAAAGAGATCACAACTCAGCATATCCTCCAGTTTTTAAGAAACCATATTATCTATAGGTTCAGACTGCCTCAATGAAATTTATATCTGATAATGATACTGTCAAGAGCACTGAGATCAATAACTTTGCTAGGAGACACAACATAGATTGGAGATATACTACATCAACTACCTGAGGACAATTGGCTTAGTAGAAGTGTTCAATAAAACTCACATCCAAATACTGAAGAAGACACTCAATAACAACAAATGATAGTGGCATGCTAGTTGAAGCTTTTTTACCGCACCATATATATAACTCCAACTCAATCTACTCCTTTTTACTTAGTGTATGCATCTAAAGCCATTATACCATTAGAAGTCTACTCATTTCTGAGTCAAGAAATTGATCAATGCTTGTTTCATCAAGTAAGAAAAATATCTTACCTGGTTAGCTAGTGTCATCCTAGTTAAGTTGAAGAATGGCCAAATTCACATTTGCATCAATTTTAGATACTTAAATAAGGCATGTCCTAAGGATGAGTTTCCACTTCCTATACTAGAATCAATTGTGGACATTGCCTCATCTCATGCGCTTCTTTCATGGATGGGTCATCCGCTATAACCAAATTAAGATGTCTCCTGAAGATGAAAGAAACACTACTTTTTGAACCCTAATCAGAATCTTCTATTATAGGGTCATGCCTTTCATCCTTAAAAATGCTCATGCTACATACCAACGGGACATGACTCAGATCTTCAATGAGCTCATCCATCATCAGGTTGAGTGCTATGTTGATGATTTAGTAGTCAAGAGTTTAGAAAAGGAAGACCATCTCTTTGACTTAAAAGTAGTTTTTGAACGGTTAAGATAATATAACCTCAAGATGAATCCCTTGAAGTGTGCATTCAAAGTCACTTCAAGGAAATTTCTTGGATTTATTGTTCAACATCGGGGAATAGAAATAGATCCTGAAAAGATTAAAGCTATCTTAGAAATGCCACCTCCTAAGAGTTTAACTGAACTTAGATCCTTTCAAGGATGGTCTGTATATCTAAGATGCTTTATCTCAAACCTATCAAGGAGATGGAAGCCATTATCAACACTTATCAAAAAGGATGCCAAGTTCAAGTGAGATGATAAGTGCTAGCATGCTTTCAAAGACATCAAAGAGTACTTGGTGAAGCTCTAGTAGCCTATCCCGCCACCGATCATTTATACTACTACATTGGATGACTCTCAAAGACTCTATTGGCTAATGAAGGAAAAGTAGACTCTACTACCTCGCCATCATCTAATCTCTTGGCAAAACTATCCACCTATTGAGAAACATTTCCTAGCTTTGATCTTTGCATATCGGTTACATAATACATGCTTTCAAATAAGGTGAACTTGATCTCTCAAATTAATCCATTACAATACCTCATGACACGGCTAACACTTTCTAGACTTTTGGCTAGCTGGTCCATGATACTCTCACAGTTTGATATCACATTTGTACCCCTCCATGCGGTAAAAGAACAGGCACTAGCGAATTTCTTAGCACCATACCCACTTCCTGTTGATACTTTGCTTAGTGATGATCTCCCCGATGAACAAATCATGAACTTAGGGGAGGTCAAAAACCACCGATGGGGATATATTTTAATGGTGCTACTTCTTTTCTTAAAGGTGAAGCACCACGATCTATTCCCAGGAAAGCCAGGGGTAGGAATAGTTCCTATAACTCCAAAGCATAATGTGATAAGATTCTCATACTATCTTTCCAACCCCTACACCAACAACGAAGCCAAGTATGAGGCTTTGATTGTTAATTTGGAGTTAGCCATCACTATCAATGTCAAGAGCATCAACATCTTTGGGGATTGTCTGTTGGTCATCAACTAGATTGTCGGGTCCTACCATGTTCTCAAACCCAAGCTTCATCATTACTATGATTATACCATGAAGCTGTTGGCCCAGATTCCTAAAGTCACCATCTATAAGGTTCCCCGAGCAGAGAATGTAGTAGCAGATGCTTTGGAAAAACTTGCCAAAGATCTGGCATGTCTAGAAGATGAGTCCATTTCAATAAAGGTCCAAAATAGATAGGTCATATCCCTTATTAATGCGGAACTCATCGAGAGACTATCTCTTGAAGAGGAGGTTGTTATTTCCAAAATGGACAAGGAGCTAGATTGGAGGCAACCATTCATAGATTACTTGAACACTGACAAACTACCTCAAGAGAAATCACAAGCCTATTAGGTAAATTAGAGAGCTCTTTTCTATGCTCTTATTGATGGAACCTTGTATCAATGGTCTTTTGACCAAATTTGGTTATGTTGTTTAGACAAATATGAAGCCAGTGGAATTATAACCAATGTACATTTAGGTCTATGTGGAGTGCATAAATCTGGTCTGAAGATGAAGATGAAGATTAAAAGATTTGGATACTACTGGCCTTCTATGATTACAGATTGTATAGATGTAGCTAGGAGGTGGTATCAGTGTAAGGTACACGGTGTGGTCCTCCACCAACCACCCAACATTATACACCCTACATTGGCTTCATGGCCATTTGAGTGTTGGGGTACTGACATTGTAGGTTCTATTGATCCTCTTTCTTCCAAGGGTCATCAATTCATCTTATCTATTACCAACTACTTTTCCAAGTGGGCGAAAGCCATCCCACTCAGAGAAGTCACAACTCACCATGTGCTTTAATTTTTAAGGAACCATGTCATATATCCAATAATGGTACTACATTCGAAAGAATTAAGATCAATAGCTTTGCTAAAAGACATGGTATAGATTTGAGATACTGTGCCATCTACTACCCCAGTGCCAATGGTTTAGCAGAAGCATTCAACAAAAATCTCATCCAAATACTAAAGAAAACTGTTGAAGAAAACAAATAATAATGGAATGAGCAGTTGGTTCAAGCCTTGTGGGCCTACTACACCATATACCAAACTCCAACTTAGTCTACCCCATTCTTCTTAGTGTGTGGGTCCAAAGCCATTCTTCCTTTTGAAGTTCAACTCTCATCACTAAGGATAGCATTAGGTAACAAAATTACTATAGAGCAGAATGCAAAGTTACAGTTAAAAGAGCTCAAAGCTTTGGAGGAGAGTTGCCTACTGGCATGCCAAAATCTCGAGTTGTACAAGGCCAAAATGATTCAAGCTCACAACAAGATGGTCTACCCTAGGTCTTTCTAAGTAGAAGAACTTCTGTTAGTCATAAGGAGACTAATTGTTGCCCATCGAAAGATGGGAGGCAAGTTTGAACCCACTTGGGAAGGGCCCTATGTCATAGAGAAGGCCTACCAAGGAGGATCTTATCATCTTATTGATTGTAAAGGGGAACACTTGATGCTTCTAAGTAATGGGATTTATCTAAAGAAATATTACCCATGAAATAAATCTTATTTGAAAACAATTATTAATAATAAGAATAAAAATCTAATTCCATTCATCAAATCTTCTCTTCTTTCGAAGTGTTGTTTGCTTATCTTTTGAATCTGCCATGACGTGTTTAGGGTAGGTGTAAGAGTCCCCCAGTGGCATCCTATCCCTCTTTCACAACACAAACACAATCTCCAGACGCTATTAGAATAGGTGTAAGAGAACCCGAGAGGCATCCTATTTTGATTAGCATAACTAAGTCAAGTGTGGGAGAACCCAAGCGACATCCTTTCTTAGAGGGAATTTATGTTGCCTTCCATGGCATAATTTTATAATTCCTAAGAGTGTTTTAAGGTAGGTGTAAGAGTCCCCCAGAGGCATCCTATTCCTTTTAGCACATGCACAACAACAAACACAAATCCTTTATCTTGAGCTATTCTGATATGGGAGCAAGCCCTCTATGACACTCACTCATTAGCTGCTCTAGGTCAAGTTTACATGCTACTTCACTAGTATGTCACCCTAGTGGTCATTTTTTGGAAGATGTGAGTCCTAGTGCTTTCTTCCTAGCTTGATCATTGCAAACCAATGAGTGCCTTATTAATATGATATGCTTCACTGCCCAGCCAGTTAACTACCTCATGATTGACTTCGTTTAAGAAGATGTGAGCCCCCGTACTTTCTTCTTGTACTAGCCATCATGTTTTAACTAGGTTGAGTATTTTTGAGGCTTAGGATAAGTCCTCTAGAGGCTCCTTTCCTCTTGACTCCTTTTGAGCTGATATAAGTCCCCTAGTGGCATTCACTCAGTAGTCGCCCTAGGTCGGATAACACCTATCGAGCCGAAGATAGACTATCCCAGAAGTTAGTTCCACTATAGAAAGATGTGAGTCCTTGAGCTTTCTTTCTAGGCTGATTGTTGCAAATTGACGGACACCTTAGGTTGGTTGATGTTCTTTATGCTGACAGTGACTCACCCAGTGTCTACACCACTCTTGGCAGATATGAGTCTACAAGATTTCACCTTGAGTTTGACATAGAATACCTATTGGATACATGACTAGCCATGTCATTTTCTCCAGGGTGTTGGATTAAGCCCTTACTGCCCTCATCCCTTATGGGCACTCTATTTTGATCAAGTCTTTTCTAACCCCATTTAGACATTACTAGGTTACTTTTGGATTGGACTGTTCCCCTTTCTTAGTAGCCACCCCTGTGGTTGGAAAATTTATTTAGCGGATGCACAAATTCTCCCTTCGTTCAGTAAATCTGAGATAGGTCTAGGCTAATAGAAGCTATTTCTCAGTTTGATCCCTCGCAAATTAACATGGTCCACGATAAACAAACAAACTAAAACAAACAAATAAAAATTAATTTGCTTGTGGATTAGGAATTTAAGCCCCCATGGGGCTCCCTTTTCCCAAGCAGACATCAAATCTTTAGGGCAGTGTCAACAGAACTCCTTATATGAATTGCCTAACTACATGAGTTGAGATAAATCCTCTAGTCGATACTCACTCCGTAGTTTCCCTTAGGTTGGGTTCAATCTGTTTTTCCACAAACAGGTTGCCCCGGCATTCATTCTGCTTAATACTATGACATATTTTTTCGAGTATGATTGTCGCAAACATACGGGCAGCCCTAGGCTAGGTTCGATTTGTTTCCCAAAGCAACTGATCACCCCAATGGTCTTTTCTAATGGAAGATGTGAATCTCTGAGATTTCTTCACTTAAATTGATCATTGCTTACCAAAAGGCACTCCTTTGGTCGGATAATACTCCCATGGGCCTAGAAGTTACTCCCTTTTGGTTCAGTAAATCTGAGATAGGTCTAAGCTTCTATAAGCTCTTTCTCAGTGTGACCTATTGCAAACTAACGAAATCCATAAAACAAATTTGGAAAATGAAATCAATCTTGACTATCTTTGAGTTAATCTAAGTCCTTTAGTGGCACTCACTCAATAGTCAGCCCTAGGTTGGGTTCAATATGTTGCCTTGCCAATAGATTACCATAGAAATTGATCCTTACTTGGAAGATGTAAGTCTACTACACTTTCTTCCTAGTATAATTGCTATACACCAAAAGGCATCCCTTTGGTTGGTTTGTCCTACTATGTGCTTAGTAGACTATATCTTTGGATTGGTAAATCTGAGTTAGGTCTTAGCCTCCATGGCTCCTATTCAGTATAACCCATTGCAAACCAATAGGGATTATTCTAAAAATTCAAACCTAACAAAATTAGAATCAAATCAAACCTCTCATCTCCTTATAGATGACTTGAACCTACTTCCCTAGTAAAAGGTTCACACTCTATCCCTTAGTGGAGTTCTTCCCTCTCTCTTATGTCGTAGACATAAGTAGAGCCATATCACACTAAGATTTGGATTCTTTCTTTTCCTTGGGTTATGGATAGATTGTTTCTACTAGTACTTGTGAGCTCTCGGTGTTGTTGATAATTTCGATCAACACCACTACATGTGGTGTTCCTTGTCACTCACACAACACCTATTGGACGCCCTTTGTTGACCTCATTTTTAGGACGAGCTCTCAACCCCTCTATTTAAGACATACAACTTCTCTTAGACTTTAAGAGTTCCTTAGTCTTATGATACATCTAGTGATTAGGTGGACACTCAACCTAGCCCTAAAAAGCTTAAAAGAGTTATCCATAGGAATAGGTCATGCCTTAGGGGTGTTAGGAAAACTTCCTACCCTTAGCTTAAACTATTCCTCACTTTCCTTCCTTCAAGTTAAACTCCAAATCAATTCTATTTGATTTCCTTCAAATCCAAATCAACTCCATATGATTGAAATCCATGATTCAAATCTATTATTGAAAACCCATGATCAAAATCCATCAAAAAATTCTTTAAGTCCAAATTTTGCCTAAGTCCTTAATTCTTCCCTTAAGGACTTAACCAAAATCATGATTCAAACCTATTCAAACCTATGAGATTTTCTCATAACTATTTATATTCTCATTTATATTCACATATATAAATGAAATATAAACAAATCAAAACTAAATCAAAAAACTCAAATCACCCATGAAAATTTCTGAAATATAAATCAAATCAATCAAACTAAACTCAAAACTCTAAATCAATTCATGAAAATTTTCTTAAGTCCTTTTAATTTTCCATTAAAAGACTTAGCCAAAATCAATCTTAAACCTTGATCAAACCTATTCAAATTCATGATCTTTTCTACAAAATTATTTATATTCTCATTTATATTCTCATATTTAAATAAATTATAAATATAAATCAATCAAATCAAACCCACAAAGTAAATTTCAAATTTAAATCCTTGAAATTCCCTTAAATCCTTTAAATTCCCTTTAAAAGATTTAACCTAAATCATGATCAAACCATTTCAAATTCATAGGATTTTCTCAAAACTTTTTTTTTATCCTCATTTATATTCTCATGTATAAATGAAATATAAATATAAATCAATCAAATCCAATTAAAAAATTAAATTTCAATTTAAAAATTCCCAAAAATCCTTTAAATTCCCTTTAATGGATTTAACCTAAATCATGATTAAACCACTTCAAATCCTTGAAATTTTCTCATGATCAATTTATATTCTCATTTATATTCACATATAGAAATGAAATATAAATTCAAACAATCAAAATCAATTCCAAAAAATCAAACTTAAATCCGCTCAAAATCAAATCTAAGCCTTTCAAGCCAAAATCTTGAACTCAGTCAAATCACTTTCAAATCAAGCCAAACTCTTGATTTTCTCTCATGGTTAAATCAATTATACAATCATGAGCTCATATGTAAAACCAAACTTCAATCACTCAATCAAAACCTAATTCAAAAATCAAACTTAATACCCTTTCATATCATTTCTTTGAATATAAAATTTTCAAATGGATCTAAATCCATTTGACTTCAAACTTGTAAATGGATTTATATTTCAATCATAAGTCCATATACAAGATCAATAAACTTCAAATCAAGCTTTAACCAAGCCATTTGACCCACTTTGGCTCACTTGACTCAAAGTGACCTAAAGTAACTTATGAGCCAACTTTTGATCCTAACCAAATTGGATTGAACCTAACTCATATATCCCTGTCATCATGATCAAAAATCATCATGGGATGATCAATCAATCAAATTAGGTCAAGCCAAGTCAAGCTATTGACCAAGTCAACACTAAAATGAAACCTTACATAACCAAATTCCACCATAGTTCAAATTGATTGAAACCATTTATCTAAGTTCACTCATAGCCTATGTTTGAACTTGACCAAATAAGCCTAGACTTTTGGCCCCAATTGAGTTGACCCATTTTGACCTAAAGGGTCAAAATGTGTCAAACTTGATCTAAGCCAAATTGATTGGAACCAATGGGTCAAGTCCATCCCAAATCACTTGTGGAACTTGACTAAACCAAATTTAGACCCACAACCTAATTGACCTTAGACAACATGACTAAAGGGGTCATGTTGAGCCTTGAACTTAACCCAAATGGAAACAAAGATACAAATCCACTCCATATGACTAACCTAACCTAAACCTACCCTTGACCTACCTCAAATAGGTCAAATGGGTCAAATAGGTCAACTTGACCCATTTGACCTAAGTGAAGTCATACGATCCAAAACTAAATATATGCCAAATTGAATCAAACCAAAGCCACCAAAACATTTCAAATGGTCATATGAACTTGACCCAACCCTTGGTTTGACCCAATTTGACCTATTTGTCAACTTGACCCAAGTTGACCCATTTTGACCTAAATGGGTCAACATGAGCCAAACTATCAAATGGATTCCAAATCCATTGAAACTTGGCCAAACCAAGTTTATCCACATACCCAACATGTCCAAAGAGGAAAATAGCAAAAATGACATCCTACCCTAGGCCATAGTACAAATTTTGGCCTAATCCATAGGTAATTTGGTCATACCCTCTTCACAATCACTTGAGGCTTTCCTAAAAGCTCAAGGGGACTTAGTGATGAGTGGTGCACCCAACCCAATGGGTTTGAGTCAGCCCATTTGATTCCTAGACCAAACCCAGCCCCTAGCTCAAAATTAAAATTTCAAACTCTCTCTTAAGCCCAAATTCAGCACATGAGAAGTTGGTAATCCATTCCTTAGATCAAATTGACCATGTGCACACTCAAAATAGATCAAAAAACCCTCCCAATCACATTAATTGGGTCAAAATAGCAAGACCATTCTTCGATCCTTCAAGGGAGATAAACTCTAATTCACTTATGTTTTCATGACTCAAGTCGATTAGAATAGGAAGCCGAGGATCCATTAGGGATTGATCCTAAGCCTCATAGAGCTCTTCCCGGTTTTTTTCTCAACTTTTGAATAGTGAAAATAGGGGGTAGAGTGAATTACCAACTTCTTTTCACTTTTCCAATTCCTCCTACAAACTTCTTCTAAGGACCAATCCAAGCTCACTCAAGCTTCCATTGGAGTTCCCATGATCTTCAAGTTGGTCCATAGAAATCCACTCAATCCCATGGCCTAGTAATTTAGCAGTCTTCATCTCCACTAGAAGCTACCTTGATCTGAGCACCATGATCATTTTTTTGAGGTATGGAATTGTTTGATCACTAAACTCAATGTGGTGTGGAGCTTTGTGAAAGAATTTTACCTCATCAATTTTATTTGAATTTGCTCTGTCTCTAGATGGTGTGGGTTAATTTTTTTGTTTGATTCAATGCTAGATCAAGCTTGGATCTTCCTGATCATGGGCGATCTGATCAAGGGAAGATCTTGGATCATCTCAACCATCCATCCGTGCATTTTAGATGGAAAAAATGAGATTATTTAGGGTTTAGTTAATTGTTTATCATTTATAAATTACGGGCGAATCCTTAGCCACGATCTTTGAGACATCATAGAATATAAGTGTGTTGTATACGCCATTTGGGATGTGACATTTAAGTTACCCCTCACGGCATGGCGTGTAAAGTGCATGACGCATACCATGCATCATCTGAGCTATAGTCTTAATTAAAAATGCTTAATTAATTTTTGATTAATCCATGGATCTTCAAAAATGCATAAATCTTCATAAAACATTCAGAAAAAATATGAAACAAAATGGTTTGGATAGATAATTAAACGTAGAAAATTTTAAAATTAATTTTGATGAGTTATGAATTATGATTTTCTGAATTTGGGTTTTATTATAAAGTGTATTTTACTAATTACTCTTTGATTAGGCTTCTAATTAATCCCAAATTTCTTGGGTAAGTTTTAGGGAATGACCTCTATCTCCCCTAATTTTATTGGGATTTATTAAATGTTGATTAGAGTAATTTCGTGTGGTTTCCATAATTACCATTCTCATATAATTAAGCATAATTAGGGTATAATCAGTGGTTTTACCATATGATTAGGGTTGATTAAGGTTAGATTAAGTAAGTAGGAGGTTTATGAAATACTTTTAGGGCATTTCCCCTAAGTTATTCCCTAAACCTCCTCTTCTCTCCTTAATCTCCTCTTATTAAGGGTTAATTCATTAATTATCCCCTCGATCAATTTTCTAAAATTTCTAAAAAGTTTCAGAGCTTAATTAATCTACCTTGGATAGATTCTTAGGTGTTTAATAGCCTAATTTCAATTAATAAAATCAAATCCCCATCCATAAGTATGAAAGGGTGTTTTGAAATTACTTAAGCTAACCCCCTTAGCTTAATTAACTTTTAATTATGAGCCAATTTGCATTAGGCCTTTTCATTATTAGGTGCATTGCAAATTTAAATTCTTTGTGGGTTTTATGTCACTCATTGACTCATAATTATTTAGTTAATTTTTCTATGGTGGTATAGGTAAGGCTTAATTACTTAATTCATACCTTAACCTAATTAATACATAAAAAATGGATCTAATTATTTAAAAATTTTAAAAAAATATAAAACACATGTGGGAAGGGGTTAGCAAATGTAAACTCATCTCACCTTTTCAAAATTAAATCAAACTTCAAACTAAACAAAAATTACTTTGAAATTCACTTTGATTTATTCTAAATTTTCTTATTCTATAAGAATGTCTTTAGGATTTAAGTGAAGTGAGTTTGTTTACATGCTTTCATTACTTTGAATCTTTCCCGAACATGTTAATTTGTATGACATGTGATTTCATGCATTCATAATTTCATGTTTCAAATTTTAAAATGAAATTGTTTACATTATGTCAAATGTGCATGTGTTGGCTAAAATAAAATATGAGTGGCTATTATCACTACTAAATCCAATTTATTTTGAAAACTTATACATGAAATATGAAATCTGAAAGTATGCTACTTATACTTTAATTATAAGCTTGCATGTGAAATATTATAAACGTATGTTGAGTATAGGTTTCCTTTCTCTCTTATGTTGGTATAGTTTTGAATAGGAATTTTGGTGAGATATAAGGTTCATTTGAAAAGGACCTAATGCTCACCTAATTTCATATCATATTCATCCCTATTACCATCTAAGAAGGGTTACCTACACTTACATACATAAAGTTTAAAATAAATTTATTAAACAACTTTTGCAACTTCCCTTTTTCTTTTGTATGATGTTTGTATTTAAAGAAAGTTATTAGAGACAACCCCAAGGTTGCAAGGCTTTAAGTAGCCCTAAGTAGGTCTTGTACCTTACACCTCTGGTTAACAATAGTGCTATACTCACTTATGCCTTTCTTACTTTCATGTATGTATGTGAAATTTTGGATAAGCAAAACCTTTTCTACATAAGATAAATCATGCATATTAAACTTTTAAATTTTCATAAATGGATTACTTAGCATGCATCATAAAGTGTGTTAACTACTCTCATTTTCATTTATAGATATGCTTAAGGTCCATCCATATGCATGTTATATATATATATATATATATATATATATATGTTGGGAGAGAGATGAAGTAATGCGTGTTATGTGAATTTTGATTCATTTTATTTAATCTTAAAATTCCATTCTCTTTGAATAGGTTTTTTTAGGGTTTATCTAAACTTAGGATTGATTAAAAGATATAATCAAAAGATTCACCTAAATGAAACTAAAATATGAACCCACTTAAGAAAATTCCTTAAGGTTAGCGACGGAAAGAGAAGTTCTCTTCTCTTTCCCTCTCTTCATAACTTAGTAATTAATTGTAGGTTTCACTTAAACCAAATTAAAACATGAAATAAAATCAACCCAAAACACTTAAACAACTTAAATGAAACCTTCCTCTAAGTTGAACATGTCCTTCACACTTAGAAAATTTGAACCTAAAGCCATAGCTAAGCATACCACATAAACCTTCAAAGCACACACATTAGCCTAAGTCACCACTTCTAGCCTTAGGTTAAGTCAGTGCATGGTTTGACATTATGTTTCAATTTATGATATATGTTTTAGACTGGATGTTAGGGTGTATGCTCATAGAATGAATGGTAGGACGTTCTTAGTCTAACTATTCTTTTCTACAGGGGATTGTGCTTAAGGGACACTATCATAATAAAAATATAAATGCTTTTGCTTGCATATGCTTTATACCCCTAAGCATAATACATAGGCCAAGTGGACTTAGTCACCCATGTGTGGGGTGATAAGTCCAATATACATGCTTGGGATTTGTGTGGTGTGTTTTAGCAAATCTTTTTTTGCAGGTGTTAGTTAGAGTTCCACTTTTCCCATTTCATGTAAAAATTTTTATAATTAGGATTTTGGAATTATTTGTTATGGGGATTAGGATGAAGCCTTGGAGCATCTACCATCCAACCATCCAAAGAAGAAACCAAAAAAGAAAAGAAAAGAAGAAAGAAGAAAGAAAAAAAGAAGAAAGAAGAAAGAATAAAAGAAGAAAGAAGAATAAAGCTTGAAGTCCCCCATTAAAATGAATTCCTTTGCTTAATTGTAATTTAATTCATTTGTAATTCGAGTTTTATAAGGGCAAAGCTCGGCTACCCACATTTGATATTTTTTTTTGTCTGGTGCCCACAATGGTTTATTCTTTTTTTTGTGTATGATGCTTTATAAATTGATTGATGATTTGTTTAGATTTTTCATTAAGTGGCATGATTTTCCTAGTTTCTTTCTTGATTTATGTATGACTTGGATGTGGATTAGGATCTTTTGGGAAAAATAAATCTTTACCCAACTTAACAATTCAAATTTAAATTAAATAACTCATAACCTCACCTGCTTAGGTTTAAAATCAAGATAAAAGAAATAGCAACCCCTTAGCTGGATGAGCATTTCTATATAATATCATGCACAAATGCATCTTATTTCACTCTTTATTGGAGTGCTTCCACCTTTTCCAGAGAACTCGACTTGATCTTTAAGAGCCATGGTGGAAACTCACCTCCTCCGTTCTCGCTGATTTTGGCCAATAATTTTCTTTCTCATGAATTAGTCATAAAAATCCTATTGGCTTGTGTCAAAATATTTATCCAAAATAAAAATAAAATGAAATTTTAATTGCATTATATTTAGGTAATTTAAAGCATGTCCCTTTACATGATCTAGTCTCTTTAGGGAGTGAGTTTAAGGACTTAATCTCTTTCTAAATAATAACAGCCTAGCTATCTTGCATAAGCATAAAGACTTGCCTACATGTATTTAAAATTGTTGGAGGAGTTAGTTGGCGGCCACCCACAGGTGGTTGTAAGTTCAAGCTGTCGGGTGGTTTGTCCTCTCTTGTGGAGGCAAACCAAATTACCCATTGTTTGCCTTAGATTTAGGTTGTGCTTCCAGCCCTCGCTGAAGCTTCCTAGATTAAAGTTCTGAGATTTCTTCTCCCCTTTCAAGGCCATAAACATAATTCCTCACCTCTTAGGCACTTTGTTAATCTTATGTTAAGGAATCTTAAGTCCTAAAAATCTAAAGAAAAAATCAACTTAAATAAACTAAATGAATTTCAAAAATGTAAAGCCCAACTATAGGATAGTCTGAGATGCTCACTAAGTTTCCTAGCATCGTGGGTATCTTCTACTTAATTTTTATTATTGATTCGATAATAAATCCCTCTTTTGATCAATCCCATTTTGATCTTCAAAGATAAACCAATCGATTGATGGTCCTTTCCTATTGAAATCTTCAAAGACAATGATCATTTTTCTTAATCAAGAGTTTTCCTAAGGGATCCCATCCTTTAAGATGTAATTAATTATGGGGGTTTGCCCCTGTAGGCAACTTAACAAACCCGATTTAAAATAAACCTTGCTTTACCTTTTCATATAAAGTAAGGGAAGAATCTCTGGTACATGTGTAGACCCATTGTCCTTAGGAGTCCTTATTGCGGTGATTAGATCCATTAAAGGGTAGTATTTTCTTTCTTTCAAGATAGTACACTATTTCCTTGATGATGTACTTGATCACTCTGAATATGTCTTACATCAAGATGAATTTCTATAGATCTCTTCTTTTCTTTCTCCCCATAGATTTGAAGGTGACTCCTTATAAAAATTTATTCAACCTTCTTCCTACGACCATTGCCCACTAAAGGAAACCCCTTAGGTTGGCTAGCTCTACCCATGGCTAGTAGACTCCCTTTGGATTTTAAATCGAGATAGGACAAGTCCGATATAGCCCCCTCGGTGGGTCCATCAGCACCAACATGGTCCATAAATTAAATCTATCAAATTAGAACAAACTCACATCTCTAATGGTTACACAATTCAAACAAATAAACCAAACAAACCATATCAAATGACATGAAATTAAGGTAAAATTATTCTTGACTTTGATTGACATAATCCCCAACATTCACTCGAGTCTCCCACAGTCAAGTTTGAATTATTGTGCATCTTGGTCACCTAATGATTCCTCACTTTGGAAAGATTTAAGTCTGCTTATGCCTTCTTCCTAGCATAATCATTTGAAACCTGCAGCTTTTACCCACATCCGACTATCCATTTGATTTATAAATGCGTAGGTCAGGTTGATATAGCCTTCTCTGGGTCCATCACAATGGAGGCTCCATACATTAACTCAGATTAAATTAAAATTGATCTAATTTTCCCCAGTGGAGTTTATTCACACCAATTGGATCCCCAAATCAAATATAAACAGGTCAAGCAAATAAATCAAATTCAAAACCAAGCCCTAGTGGAGCCAAATTAAATCAACTCCCCTAGAGTCTAAATCATAGAAATCCACTTATTCTCGGGATACATCCCCAAACAAATCTATGAAATAAAACTCAAATCTCAATCCCCAATAGATTTGAATTTGCTTCCTAGTGGAAGGTTCATATACGATCATGGACTGCCCATATCTTAGCGATGTGCCTCCACATCAATTAAAATAAAATAAATTAAAGCTCGATCTTAATCCATGGTGGATTATATATGCTTATCCCAAGATCTTCTTTCCATAAAACATATAATCAAATCAAATTTAAACCTTATCCCCAAATTTTCTTCTTCTATGCCCAATATAGACCCTTCACATGTCATGTCCAATGCATCCCTAGGATCTCCCTCCATGTCCTTGACATGGAATTCTCATCAAATCTTATTTCTTCTCTTTAATACTTTAATCAAAAGCCTTATTGTATTTGTTCAAATTACATCATCTTAACATTATTATCAACATTTTGTGATTTCGGGTGGTCAAAGCTCAAACTAACTATATATCATAACATCATATTATAGTGGGAATTAACACACTATATTATATTATAATATGATGTTATATTATAATTTGATATAATATAATATATTGTCTAACATT
Source organism: Cymbidium sinense (assembly GCA_021442155.1). NCBI lineage: Eukaryota > Viridiplantae > Streptophyta > Magnoliopsida > Asparagales > Orchidaceae > Cymbidium > Cymbidium sinense. The sequence continues at coordinate 45,787,001 of CM038216.1, forward strand.
ATACGCATTAGAATCACCTAAAAGAACAAATAATAAATTTTCTCAAAATATGAATAATGTTCATTTTGGATGTAAAATTATTATTTTTCTTAGAAATGGTACAAAATAGCATATTTTGGTGTTGCTTCTTGGTGTGTGATGTGAATTTTGGCCAAATTCTTCCATCTCAACCTTAACATTTTTGTGAGTTTTACCCAATGTATTATAACAAAAGTAAAACATACTAAAAAAATATAAAATAACATTTCACACCACCATTCATATATGTGAAGTTATATTGTTATGTACATTATATTTTAATATGCTTTCATATAATATATTATCTTACATTACACCTTTAAATAAATCACTTTAAGTAAAAAATTAATAAAATTTGTTTGAAAAATGAACATTTATTTTGGTAGCAAAATTCCTTTCTTTTGATTAAATGACACACCATAGCACACCCCCAATGATGTTCCCTAAAGCTTACTTTTGGCCAAATCCCATCATCTCATCTATATATATATTTTTGAATTATACTAGTACAAACATCATAACATAACAAACTAAAATATGCTAAAAAAAATAAGTAGTAATGCACACAATAGTATATAATGCATGATGCTACACTATGTTATGGCATCCTATATTATAATACACTATAACATACTATATTATATTATATTGCATATCACATCACAATGGATTTCTTCAAAATAAAAAATCATAAAAATAGTCAAAAATAATAAAATCTATATATTTTAGTCATATCACTTACAAATTTTAAATTGAAACAATATATTATGATGCCATGCTCTACCTATTATGAATTTGGCAAATTCCACCATTTTAAAGACTAAATCAACATTTTATAAATAATGCTAGTGTAGGCTAGACTAGATGATTTCAAAAGACTTAAAGAATTTAAAATGCGCATAGTAATATATTATGATATATGATGCTATGCTATACTACAACATATAATATTTATTTTGAACATAAAATCTTACTTTTTTTGACTACAAGTGGCATACCTTTGGTACTTGCAACCTAATTCCCACTTCAAATTTAACAAATTTCATCATGATTTATTAAATCAATATTTTAGGATTTATATTAATATAAACTATAGCACAATACCATAATATACTAAAACATTTTTGAAACATCTTATAACATCCAAAAATACATAACTACATGCTCAAATATATGATGATACATTATACTATAACATATGGTATTATAATATGATTTAGGGTTAGGTTTAGCGTATTCAAATCTCTAATAATCAAGGGAAAGTCTCTTGAAGACATTTTCTTTATCTACCATAACTATGTTAGGATTAGGTCATTCCTCAGACCTACTCCTAATGACATTTTTATTTAAGGTTTAGGGTTTAAGGTTAGTTTAGGGTTTAGAGTTTAGGGTTTGGGGTTTAGGGTTAAGGGTTGTAGGTTTAGGGTTTAGGTTTTTTTGGATAAAACCCACAAAGAAATGTTATTTATTTCCATAAAGAAGGATTACAAAAGTCCTTAAGAGGGAAAATCTCAAAACTAATGTTTCAGGAGCTACAATCAACCTAGAGAGAAAAATCCCCAAACTATTACAACCAGAAGAAAGAAAAAGAAAAAGAAACCTAAGAAAATGAGCAACAAAATAAAAGCAAAAAAAAGCAGCCAAAGACCACAAAGAGAACAGCAGGAGAGGGAGGGCAGTAGAAGCCACAAGTAGAAGTCGACACGTGAAAAGAAACGAAGAAAATTAAGAGAAAGATCAAGAAATAAAAGAAGAGGAAGGGAGGGAAAGTAAACGAAAGGCTCAGGCTCAATATAGAAAAAAGGGGCAACCAAATTTTGTGAGCATCCAAACTCCAAAAGATGGGCTACAGTAAAAAAATAGGCTACCAAGCAAAAGCAGATAAAAGGAACATCCTTTCCATCATTGCCAACAAACCTCAAAAAATGTACCCAACCAAGTAGCAAAGTTATACAAAAACAAGGGATAGCAACCACCATCATAGAAGGAGAAAAAGAAATTAAGTAAATCTAACATAAGGCAAACCAACTTTATCTAAGTTAGAAAGGCCTCTTAATTGCTTTGGAATTTTATCATTGGAAAACAAAGTAAAATTAGTAAGATTACTCCCCAAGCTAGCTAAAAGTCAGTGCAAGCATCACCTTCTCTCAAAATATGAGTCATCTTAAAAGACAGTTTAGAAATAATAGCATTAATATTCTTAAGTAAATAGAAAAGTTTAGCATTACCCTTGTGATTAGAGTTGATCATAGTAACAACCATCTTAGCATCGATTCTAAACCAAATGGAAAGAAAATTCCTCTCCAAACAAAGCTTAAGAGCATGATATGATCATCGGTTTAGCCATAATAATAAGTAGTAGAGAGGAGTCGAAAAGCCAAAATAATACTCCCAAGATTATTACAAAAATACCACCATAGCCTTGTTAAGTGCATGAGCCATCCGTATTAATTTTAATACAACAATTAAGAGGCTTAATCCAATAAATGATTTTATAAGAAGGGTGAAAGTCATAATAAGGAAACTTAATACCCAATTTAGATGCAACAAACTTATAACCTCTAAACTGAGTACCACTAAGAAGCCCAGCCTTGTGTAAAGATATTTTTTTTTGTTTAGCCGTAGCAATAATCCTCTTATGATTCATTAGCACATTACGATGTTTAGCATCATTTATGTCAAGCCAAATAAACCAAATCAAAGTAACTCCCATAACAATTTGGATATGCCCTTTGACATCATTAAGAAAGTCAGAACTAAGGAGCTACATTAAATTAAAATTACCATTTAAAGAATTAAGGTTGAATAAGTTCTCATACCAATTCCAAACTTTAGAGGCAATTGTACCATTAAGAAATACATGACTAAGATTTTCAATATAAAAAAATACAAGCATTTAGAAGGAAGATAAAAACCTTTCTCCAAAAGTAAAGAATCAATACACCCCCCTCCAAACAAGAATAGAATAAGAGGTAGGAATAATGTTATTCCAAATCTTATAAAAACACAAGTGAAGAGGGTTTATTATCTCTAATATGGTGCCAAGTATCTTTAAAGGAAAAATCACCATTACTAGAAATGTTGTAAAGAACTCGAGATAATACCATCAATAGGAATCTTGATGATATTATTGCAAATGGAATAGAATCAAGTCATACAAAAGAGAATAATTTCAATCACCATTTAAAATAAAATGATTAACTTTCAAAAAAGAAGTAGAGTGAGTATTAAGCATAGAATCAATAGATGTCTCCCCATCCAATTATCTTGCCAAAATAAAGAGGAGCCACTATTAATATGCTAGAAAATGAGAGGTTTTGCTTGCCATTTAACAACACAAAGGTGTTTCCAATAAAGTCACCATGCTTATAGCTACAAGTTAAAGGATGTTTACATTTGTAGTATTTGTAATTCATAAAATTAGCCCAAAGACTAACATTCTTCCTAAAATTCCACCAAAGTTTATAAGAAAAAACATTAGTGGAATCCAACAAGGACCTGCAGCCAAGACAACCTTCAAATAAAGTACCACACATGTTAGACCAAGAAGAGCAATGAAGCATTTTGGCCGAAAGTCTAGAGCCCCCAAAAAAATTATTAAAAAGCCTTTAAATCTACGTAATAATAAGAGAAGTTGGAACAATATTAAGCAACAAATAAAAAAGAAGAGTAAGAATACTTTTAGTAACAATTAATCTACCACCAAAAGATAAAAAATGAAATTCAAGGGTAGAAATCTTATTCTAAATATTTTGCATAACCTCATCAAAAATGTGAGACCCCTTAGGACCATAGTATAAAGGAGAACCTATATACTTGATAGGAAGAAATTGATGAGAAAATCCAGTAATATCCTTAATTATATTGATTCTATGAGCAGAAATAGAAACAGAGGGGATAAAAAAGCTTTTCTAAGTACTAACCAAGTGGCCACTTTCCTTTTCAAACTTATTCAAAAAGACCTTCAATTTTGTAACATATTATAATGAGCCATTATAAAATATAATGAAGTAATCAACACAACTTAAGTGGGATATAGCCAAACCACCAAGATTCTTGAAATACTTGCTTGAATTGTTCTCAAACAAAAAAATTAAGCCAACAAGATAAATATTCAATAGCAATAATAAAAGTGATGGAGAAAGAGGATCACTTTGTCTAATACCTTCAAAGACTTAGAGAAGCCAAAATTTTCAACATTAATAACTAAAGAGAACCAAACATTACAAATGATATTGTTAACCAAAGAGATAAATTTAGTAGAAATTGAATAAAGAAAGAATGATGTTAAAATCCCAAGAAATGTTCTCATAAGTTTTAGTAATATCAAGCTTAAAAAGTTAATTTTCACCTCTAGTTTTCACATTTATGTCATGAATTAATTCTTGCGCAAGAAAGATGTTGTCAGAGATAGTCCTACCTTTCACAAAGCTAGTTTGATTAGGGGAAATAATCTTAGGAAGAAATTTACCAAACTACTAATTTTAGAAATCAATTTATTAAAGAAAGTACAAAGATTAATAGGTCTAAAATTATTCCAGTCAAGATTATCTTTCTTGGGAATAAGAATAATTTTTGTAGAAGTGAAATATTTAAGAATAGAATTCCCAAGAAAGAAACCCCTCACAGCATTAAAAAGATCAAATTTAATAATAAACCAAGATTTTTGAAAGAATAAAGTCGAGTAGCCATCTGACCTACAATAGAATCATCATTCATACCATTATAAATATTAAAAATTTCCTCATCCGAAGAAGGAGCAACCAAGAAATCATTATCCTTAAGAGACATAATAGAAGGAATGATAGAGGGGTTAGATAACTTATCAATTTGACAATTTTTGTTTAAAAGATCTTTAAATTAGTTAATAGTATAAGGAAAAAATATCCCCTTTTTTCGTGATCCAACAACCATCATAATTCTCGATTTTATGAATTTTTCCAAGAACTCTCCTTTTCATAACCAAAGCATGAAAATATTTGGTGTTTCTTTCTCCCTCAAAAAGATGTTTAGAATCAGCCATTTTCTCCATAGGTTTCCTCCATATCCTAAAACTTAATGAGGTTATCTTTAGCTTCAATAAGGTTAGAGAAAAAAAGGAATCATTAATAACATGTTCATCCAAATCTTTTGTTGCCATGTTGATATTATCAAAAAGATTTTTGAAATAATTTCTATTCCACCAATTAATATGATGCTTAAGCCTTTTCAGTTTAAGCCAAAATCTCTTCATACTAAAAGTAGAATCATTAGGAGCAAGAGGAGCATACCAATTAGAAGCAATAGCATCAAGAAAATAACTATCTTGTAACCACATATTGAAATCAAAAATTTTAATGACATTATTGTTATGAATAATAACATCCTTAATGGAAATCAAAAGAGAAGCATGATCCAGAGAGTTCTACTAGGTGTTCAAGAAGTCAAAGGCCAAAAAGTTATTAAATAATGCAATCTCAACATTGCCAAAGTCTATGATTATTCCAAGTAAACTAAGAGCCAATAAAACCAACATCATGCAGATTACAATCCAGGATCATATTCAAAAAATCTTCCATAGAATGTAAATTTAGAGAAGAACCCCCATTCCTTTCATTCACAGAAAGAAACATCTTGAAATCCCCACCAACAATCCAAGAATCATTAATAGTAGAAGCAAAAGTAGATAATTGATCCCGAAGAATCCTCCTCTTAATCTTATTATAAGAAGCATAAATAAAAGAGCCAAAAGCATGATAATCACCAAAAGAAATATCCACATTTACAACTTGATGAAAATCATTAATGACATTAATAGAAAGAGGATTATTCCAAAATAACCAAATAATATTGCTATTGTTAAAAAATAATTGGAAAAACCATTCATTCTAGCCGCATGCATAATTTTAGAAGAAAAAATAAGAGGTTCAAGAATAATCAAGAAACTAACATTATAAACCCTACAAAGGTTCCTAATCCTATTCCTAACAGCAAGAGTACCAATGCCCCTAACATTCCAAATAAGAAAATTAAACATTAATTCTTATTGGGTAAAGAAGATGAAGAATATCGAGTCGATTTAGAAACTTTAGGAAATTTTGAACTATTTTTTTTCTTTTCACAAAATAGTTTGAAAACCATTTCATTTCCCAAAGATTCATCATCAGAAGGAGCATTAGAACTCTTAACAATTGTATATTTGGTAGGAGATTCCCAGTGATAAGGCACTAAAGCATTTTTATCCATTAATTGAGAAGAAAGCATAAGAAAATGGCCATCAGAATTAGCTGTTAAAGAAGGAGAAATGGATTTGTTAAGCAAAGAAATAGTTGCACAAAATCCACCGTATCCATACCATCAACATCTTCCATATTTAAAGAATTTAAATCATTATTTTCTTTTAGAGGTTCTTGAAACTAAAAAAGAGAAACATTATCTTTTAAATTTTTAGGTTGTAAAACACAAGTATCTTTAAAGGAAGAAATCAAAACAAGATTAGCATCATATTGCACAATTCTTGAAAGCAAAGGAATAAAAGGAGCTGAAAGCTAGTTTCTAGCAGTATTTTCAAAACCATTCTCAAGAGGGAAAGCATTAGAAAGATTCATAATACCATCAACAACATCTTTATCTTTTCCAGAAGAAGTAGAAAATTTATTTTTATCAGTTAAATGATCTCCAGATTGATCAATCAGCTTAGGAATTTTAATTGATTTTTTCTTAAGTTGAGGATGAGCAGTGAAACAATCCAAAAAGACATGGCCTTGGGTTTTGCAGTGATTGCAAAAATAGGAAGGTTTTTAAATTCAATCGATTGAAAATAACCATACTTTTAAAACCCTATCAAAATCTCCTTTGGAAACTTCTTTGTAACATTAATTTCAACAAGGATATGACCAACTAAAGGTCAAGACTTAGCTGCGATTGCTTGATTGAATTGTAAAGGTCTACCAAAAATAGACCCAACAGCATGAATAAATTGATAATTAATAAAATGAATCTTAAGATTAGGAAAAGCAATCCAAACTAGCACTATAGGAGATTCTTCTTGAATGTCAAAAAAAGGAGTCCATTTAAGAATGTGCATTTGATAATTTTTAACATAATAAGAATGACGAGAGAAAATCTGGCTATAGTCAAGATCATTAGATAACTTAATGAGGACATGACCATCATCAACAAGCTGAAAATGCACCAAAAGCTTTAAATCATGAAATAAAAATTAAATATCTTCCATATTAGGCTAATAAAAGAAAATTTACCAATTAGAGTAAAGGCATAAGGTTTGGCGAGTATCTCAATATCCAAATCAGAACTCATTATAGCCGAAAAGCCTTTAAAAGTCGTATGAACAAAAGTAATCAAAAATTCAAGGGAGGTTGAAGCATCCTTTCCAGGTAAGGCAACTTTGAAGGATTTAGAAGAAGCAACCTTAGATTTACCCAACATAAAGTTTTCCATAGGAGGAGCAGTAAAAATCATTTGTTTAGCTTTACTAAATGTTAGATCAAACTCCATGGTAGCCATCAAAATCAAGGGAGAGGAGGATAGTCGGCCAAAGGTCAAAAAAATGAAGGGCTTACCAGTGAACATCGTCACATTAGCTAGGAGAAATGATGAAGGAAAATGGGGTTCTTGAATCACCAGATTTTTAAAAGGGGGAAGGCACATGAACAAGGTTTTTCAATTTGTTTAGGTTATTAGGTTAGGGTTAGGGGGTGATAGGGTTTCGGGTTTAGGGTTTTAGGGTTGAGTTTAGGGTTTTAGGGTTTAGGGTTTAGGGTTTAGGGTTTAGGGTTTAGGGTTTTAGGGTTTAGGGTTTAGGGTTTAAGGTTAGTGATTTAGGATTTAGGGTTTTAGGATTTAGGGTTTAGGGTTTAGGGTTTAGGGTTTATGAATTAGTGTTTTTGGGTTTATGGTTTAGTGTTTAAGGTTTAAGGATTTTAGGGTTTAGCATTTAGGGTTTCTAGTTTATATTTTAGGTTTAGGGTTTGTGTTTTAGTTTAGAGTTTAGGGTTTAGTGTTTAAGGTTTTTTTTAATAGAGAATAAATTCATATTCAAAATATATTTTTTTCAATTTCATCAACCAAGTATCACCCCAAGTTTTCTAAGACACAAGTGATGACATAGATAAAAAATTAGCACCATAGAGTAAATCAAAAACCTAACATAAGTATAACCATCTCTACTGTAAAGACTTTAACCTCTGTCTCAAGAGTAGATCGGATAGGCCATTCTTCAGTTTCTACAGTTCCCATCAGAACTAACCCCTATCTCAAGAGTAGCGGGATCTGCCATCTTATCCCTAATCTCTTCTTCTGCCACCACCATGACTTTAACCTCCATCGCTCCTCTCACTTCCATAACCACCACTACTCTGACCACCACCTCCATATCCACAAGCACCTCCAGATCCCCCACCACCACTGTGATAACTGCCACCCTACCTTCGCCACCATCGGTAGATCTAGACTTAGCCTAGTTGATGGTGATGGTCCTGCCATCAAGGTTTTGCCCATTCTTAGGGTTTAAGGTTTAGGGTTTAGGGTTTAGGGTATGGGGTTTAGGGTTTAAGTTTTAGTTTAGAGTTTAGGCTTTACGGTTTAGGGTTCAAATTTATTTTTATAGCATAGAACAAATTTAGATTCAACATTTCTTCTTTTCAATTTCATTAACCAAGTAGCACCCCAAGTTTTCTAAGACACAAGCCATGACATAGATAAAAAATGAGCCCCCATAGATAAAATCATAAAACCCAAGATAAGTAGAATCGTATCTACTGTAAAGACAATTCCATAAGTAGCAGATTGAATCGATCATTCTTCAGTTTCTCCACTTCCCATCAAAACCACCCTTGCCTCTTGAGTAGCAGCATCTGCCATCATATCCCCAATCTCTCCCTCCACAACCACCATGACTGTAACCTCCGTTAGTCCTCCCACCTCTATAACCAACACAGCTCTGGCCACCACCTCCATATCCACCACCACTGATAACAGCCGCCTCCGCCTTCACCTCCACCAGCAGATCTAGACTGAGCCAAGTTGACAGTGATGTTTCTACCATCAAGGTTTTTCCTATTCTTAGGGATAAGGGTTTAGGGTTAGTTTAGGGTTTAGGGTTTAGAGTTTTAGGGTTTAGTGTTTAGGGTTTATGGTTTAAGGTTAGGGTTTAGGGTTTAGAGTTTAGGGTTACGATTAGTTTAATGTTTAAAGTTTAGAGTTTTTTAGGATTTAGGGTATATTTATGTTTATTTAGTTTATTTAGTTAATTTTTATTTATTTAATATTATTTTATTTTCTAGTTTTTATTTACGATTTTAATTTTAGTTTATTTTTGTTTATTTTTTAGGTTTAGGTTTTCATTTATGTTTATTTTTTAATTTAGTTTTCTTTTTAATTTATTTTTTAGGTTTAGGTTTTATTTTTTATTTTTTAGGTTTAGGTTTAGGTTTAGCTTTGGGGTTTAGGGTTGTAGGTTTAGGGTTTAGGGTTTAGGGTTTAGGTTTAGGGATAGTTTTAGGGAATATGGTTTTCTTAATTTTTGAAAATTTTTGAATTTTTTTTAAATTAAATATACTCATAAGTTTAAGTTTATTTAGTTTTTATTTATTTATTTTAGTTTATTTTATTTTTTATGATTATTTAGTTTATTTATTTTAGGTTTCCTTATTTTAGTTTAAGTTTTTATTTATTTTATTTTAGTTTATTTTATTTTTTAAATTATTTTATTTTTAGGTTTTGGTTTAAGTTTTAGGTTAGGTTTTTTATTTTAGTTTATTTCAAATTTTATTTAGGTTTAATTTTTTATTTATTTTATTTTTAAGTTTTATGTAGTTTAGGTTTAAGTTTTTATGTTTCTAGGGTTTAGGGTTTATGATTTAGGGTTTTGGGTTTAGGGCTAGGGTTGTAGGTTTTAGGGTTTAGGGTTTAGAGTTTATAGCTTAGGGTTAGGGTTTAGGGTTTAGGCTTTAGGGTTTAGTGTTTAGGCTTTAGGGTTTCGGGTTAGCTTAGGGTTTAGGCTTTAGGGTTTAGAATTTAGGGCTAATTTAATGCTTAAGCTTTAGGGTTTAGAGTTTAGGTTTAGGGTTTTAAGGTTTTTGAGGGTTTAGGGTTTAGTTTATATGTTTAGCGTTTAGGGTTTACGATTTAGCAATTAGAATTTAATGTTTTAGGTTTAGGGTTTCGGGTTTAGGGTTGAGGATTTAGGGATTTTTTTTAATTTAGTAAATCTGTAGGTTTTGGTTTATTTAGTTTCTTTTTTATTTATTTTAGTTTATTTTATTTTTTATTTTTATTTAATTTAGTTTATTTATTTGAGTTTATGTTTTTTATTTTAGTTTATTTTTTAGGTTTAGGTTTAAAATTATGTTTATTTTTTAGTTTAATTTTATTTTTTAGGTTTAGGTTTTTTTTCTATTTTTATTTAGTTCAGGTTTAGGTTTTTAGGTTTTTATAATTTAGGGTATAGTGTTTTTGGTTTTATTGTTTTAGGGTTTACGATTTAGGGTTATAGTTTAGGGTTTAGGGTTAGCTTAAGGTTTTTGGTTAGTTTACAGTTTAGAGTTTAAGGTTTAGGGTTTAGGCTTTAGGGTTTTGGGTTTTTACGATTTAGGGTTTAGGGTTAATGGTTAGTTTAGGGTTTAGGGTTTAGGGTTAATGTTATGGTTTAGGGTTTAGGGTTCATGGTTTAGGTTTTAGGGTTTGGGGTTTTGGGTTTAGCATTTGAGGTTGTAGGTTATAGGGTTTAGGGTTTAGGGTTTAGTGTTTAGGGTTGTAGTTTATGGTTTTGAGTTTAGGGTTTAGAGTTAGTTTAAGGTTTAGGGTTTGGTGAGTCTTGAAGATTGGGATTTATTAAATTAAAACATACTGCTAAACAAAAATCTATTAGATAGAAATAGAGAGCCGGGAAGATTGGGATTAGAATAATTTTTACTTGGTTGAAATGCAATTTCTATTAAAAAAAATACTTGTATTTATCCTACTAAGATCAATTGTTTAGAGTTTTACTCGCTAAAGCAAAAAACCAAAATTATAAATCAGTACATGAACAAATTTAAAGTATTGTTATTATCTTCTAAAATTAGGGAAAGATTAAGCTAATGTTGTGTAGCTTTAGATCGACTTGAGTCCTAAACTTAAACAAGACACTACACAATTAATTTGCATGTGGCTTTGCAACAAACTTTAGATTTCAAATAACATCAAGAATTTTTGCACCTAAAAGAATGTCATCAAATGTAGTAATTATTCTTTCCACTATTAAATCAAATTCAAATGAATACATCTAAATGAAGTAACACTACTACTAATAAAAAAAATTGAAAAGATGATAAATACTATGTTGGGATCCAAAATCTCTCTTAAATAATTTTTTTGATGCCAGCATAAAATCTATGAGTGTCTTAAATCTTTGACAAAACTATGCCACCTATTTCTAAGCATTGACTTAGAAGTTTTGCTTGAGATTTCTTGCTTTTTTTGTTGAAGCGAATTATTTGTTACATTATGTTGTCATGTTGAGTCTCAAAGTAGGAGAGCTATAGTTCTGGAAATCCCTATGTAGAGATATTGAGTTTTGATTATTCTTGTTACGCACTACTTATTAAGAGATTTTTATAATCATTATTATAAAAAATCTCATTCAACAATACTTGGCTTCAAGTCTCCCTAATTCACCAAGATCTCGAGCACAGTCTCAAAGCATTGAAATCCTACTAGAGAGTGGTTTTTAAAGCAAAGATTTAGCTCCTTGACATATCTGCTAAATTGAAAGAGGTGTAGTTGAGAAGACAATATCGATTAGAGAGGAGTTTTTTGATTAGATAGGTTATCTCAGTTATAGAAGAGGATTGCTCACAAATGGACACTTAGGTGTCTAAACTTAAGTAGATTCTTTCTTTATTTGTCTATGAACAGGAAGCTACCCATTTGCATCTCTATGAAAGTTGAGAGAGGCGGTCTATTATGACATACGAAGCTCATATAATATTTTTTTATATTAGAGAAATTCAGGCTAATCATTTGTAGCTGAAATCTCTTTTATTTAGTTTAGGTTTAGGTTTTTAAGTTTTTAGGGTTTAGGGTTTAGGGTTTAGGGTTACTATGACTATCCTATTCCTTTTCCTGGTAAAGGTCAAGTCATCCTACCCATATGTTTGAATGAACAATGTTAGGCTCCACATCCTCTTCTAAATCAAAAGTCATGCTCCACTTCCTCCTCTAAGTCTATTTTCGCTCCATTTTTATTTCTTTTTCATTTATTTTCTTTTCTTTCTCTTTTTCTCTTTCTTTTTCTTTTTTTCTTTTTTTCTTTTTTTTTTTTAAACTTTGGCCAAGTTCACAAGAATCGAATTGTTGATTTTGAGGGAGGTAGTAAGTTGTATCCTCATATATGCTAACCTCGTGAACTGTAAATGGGTTGAAATCTCCTTTGACACATTAGACAATCTGAACTTTTATGAACATCATACACTGATGTTGAGAGGATGAACTATGTTGTTCTCATGTATCCATGGCATCCTAAGAAAACCGTTCAAAGATGTATCCAAGTCTATAATGTGAAACTTGGCTTCGATCTTCCAATCATCTATCTCCTAAGGCAACATTATGGAGCCAAAGGTCTATTGACCTCACTTTTGGAGTGTAGATTCAATCTTCCAATCTTAGACATAAGAATCTTCTAGGCACTAAGACTTCCCTAGTCATAAGACACTTCTAACAATTAGGTAAACACTTAACCTAAGCCTAAAGACTTAGAAGGGTTAACCATAAGATTAGGTTATGCCTTAGGGATTAGGATAATCCACCTACCCTACAACCCAAATCAAATCCATGTTCACCTTCTCAAACCAAACCTCAAGTTCCATTCAAACATCAAATTCAAATTCTAATCCAAAACCAAATGATTGAAGACCATGATCAAATCCAAACATGAAACCCTTCCTAAGCCATATGACCTTTCTCATGGACATAGCCAAATCTTAATCCAAATAAATCTAAAATTAATTGATCTTCTCATAATCAATTTATATCTTCAATCATCTTCTTAAATATAAATGAAATCTACATTCAAATGATTAGAACTAAATCAAACTAAATAAAATTAGATCAAAGCCCTTCATAAGCCATATGGCCTATCCCATGGGCTTAGCCAAATGTTAATCAAAATCAAGCCAAACTCAATTGATTTTCTCACAAATCAAACATATTTTCAATCATATTCATAAATTTAAATGAAATATACATTTAAGTCAACAAACCTAAATCAAACCAAATCAAAATCCAAACCTAAGCCACATGACTCAACTCCATCGACTTAGCCAAATTCCTTTATTCCAAAACCTAAATTCAATTGATTTTCTCATGAATCAGTCATACCTTCAATCATATTCACAAATATTAATGAAATCTACAATGATCAAGCCAAACCAAAATCAACCCAAGTCAAACCCAACTTAATCCTTTTGACTTGAAAAGTTCAAATAAACCAAAACTCATTTCAACCCAAGCCAATTGCAATTAAATTTATATATCAATCCTAAATCCATATATAAACTCAACTAAATCAAACTCAACCCAAAATCAAGCCAACTAAACCCAATTGGTCCACTTGACCCAAAGTGGCTAATTTAAACTATTTGAGTCAAGCTCTAATCCTACCCAAATTGGATTGAACCTAGCCCATCAAAACCTCCCATCATGATTGTTGATCATCATAGGTTGATCAATTGTCACAAATTAAGTCAACATAAATCAACTTGGTCATTTGACCAAGTCAACCCCTTTATCCATATGAACCCAAACTAGCCAAATTGCAACCTAAGCCAAATCCCTTGAAACCTTCAATTGAGTCAAACCAAACCCAATTGGTCCTCTTGACCCAAGTTGAACTAAATTGACCTAAAAGGAAAAATTAGGTCAAATCAAAATATAAAGTAAATTGATTCCAACCAATTGCTCAAGTTCATTCCAAATTGATTATTGAACTTGACCAGAGTCATGATTGGACCAAATTGAACCCAATTGACCTACTTAGCCCAAATTTCCCTAAAGGTTCAAGTTTTCCTAGATTAAAATCATATCCAAATTTATTGAAACCAAAGTCTATAATCATCTTCAATTGGTCAACTAAATCTAAACCAACACCTAACTCAAGCCAATTTGGCTAAGTTGGTTAAATTGGTCAACTTAACCCATTTGACCCAAATGAATTCAAATGAGCCAAACTAAACCAAACCAACTGAACCAAAACATCCCAAATGATCATATGAACTTGACCCAACCAAACCTAGTTTGACCTAAATGAGTCAAATTGAGCCAAACCTAACCAAATCAACTCCAATTAACTTAAAATTTAGGCCAACCCACTTTTGGCTCATTTCAAATCTGCCCAAATCAAATCCAATGCTAAATGATCATTTTAACCTTAGGTCAAAGGCATCACATGAGATAAATCACCCATGTAAGTGGTCATTTCCATTCCTTGGCCACTTGATACTCTCCCAATGATCCACCTAGGCACCTAGAACACTACTCTACCTGACCCAAGGGGTGGTTGGGTCGGCCATGACCCCTAGGAGGTGAAATCACCTCACCCTCCCCATTGGAGCATTTGAAACCCATAGAACACCCATGATTCCTCCATAGCAACCACCTCCACACCTTCAACCTAGCAAGCTGAGCCAACTCACCTCCTCCTTACCACCCACAACTCCTTGAGATGGTCGGACTGCCACTATAAGCCAAACTTGATCCCACCATCCGATCAAGATGAATGGGGGTATACACCCCCTCATTTTTACTCAAACAAAAGAAAATCATTCCTCAATGCCCTAGCTATCCAAGATGACCCACCAGAGACCATCTCTAAGCTTCCAAGCTTATTCCTCGATCAAAAAATGCCATTCTTGTCCATCTCAAAATAGGGCACTCTCATTTCTAACCTAACTTCCCCATTTCTCTATGAAACTCAAATTAACTTTGCATGCACCTTTCTGAGGCCTCTTTAAGCAAGAATGAATCAGCTCCCAAGCTTCTCGAGCACTAGTGATGGGACTTTGATCAAAGCTAAGCTCCAAGTCGTTAGTTTATGGTCTTCCGAGTGAACATCGAGGAATTGATCTAATTGTTGCTCAACAAGGCTTTGTCTCCACTAGATTAAGCTTCCTCAATCATTTGAGCTACCAGTCTTGAGCTCCAATGAAGTATGCTTCCAAAATCGATACTTAAGCAAAAATGGGCTGGAGCTCTTTGAAGAAAACTTGCATCTCATGTGATCTTGACTATTAAATCCCCTCTGATCAATGTCATGAAGGTGTGGGATACTTTTATAGTTGATTAGAGCTTGGGAAAGCTTGAATCATGTGAGCATTGGTGGATGGACTCCATTCTCCCTCACTCGCATGACGCTAAATCACACATTATCCATTTTATGTGATCAAAATTTACGATCATCATTAGATTCGATAGATTAATTTGATTTAATCCTATTAATCTATGGGATTAATTGTAGCTGTCTGATCTTAACACTGTCGTGTAGGTGCTGAGTTAGATAAGTTTTAAGTAGCCAATCTCACAGTGCCATGTGGAAAGTGCGCCATGTGGAGCCAATAGGATTTGGCTTTAATTAAGTTTAATTAATCATTTTTAAAGGCTAAAACTTCTAAAAATTATAAACAATCATAGAGAAATAAAAAAAATGCAAATATATACTCATTTAAAAGGTATTTTGGAGGAGAATTAATTAAAAATGATCTTAAATAATTTTGAACAGTAATTAAAGTTTAATTACAAATTTAATTAGTTTAATTTCTTCTTAATTACTTGAGCAATTAAGCCCAAATTTTAGGAGTTAATTTAATGTGATGACCTCTACCTACCATGATTTTCTTGGGATATATTGCTCACTTGATTAGGAAAATTGACTAATTATACCTTAACCGCTTTTAAGTTGATTAATGATTAATTAATCTCAAGAACTGTAATAAATTAGTTAATTAAGTTTATTAATCTTTGTTCAATATTAAGTGAACTAAAGAATAGGGTCAGGACCCTTTTCCCTAAGTTCATTTCACCCTATTTAAAATGAAATTAATTAAGATTGAACTAGTTAATTAAATCACTTAATCAAATTGAAATCATAATCACATGAGCCCTTAATTAATTAAATCATGGGCTAGATCTTTAGGTGTTTACCAACCTAAAGGAGTTTAATGAAATTATGGTTAGTCCACATGTGTGGAAAAACCATAGGAATAATTAATTAAGTACCTTAATCTAATTAACTATTAATCATGAGCCAATGGCATTAGGCCCCTTATATTTCCTAGGATCATTGCAAGTTTATTTTCCATGCATATCATGTTGACTCATAATTATTTAGTTAATTACTTTAAGGTGACATAGGTAAGACTAATTAGTTCATCTAACTAAGGGTTCAACTTAATTAACCCATAAACTCAACTTAATTACATTTCCTTAAATTAAATCAAATAACTAATGTGGGCGTGGGTTTAAAACAACATGTGATGACTTTTGTTCTCCTCTTTAAATAAAATTAAATCCAAAACTTAATTACTAAAGAAGCTTTAGTTAACTTTAAATAATCTTATTTGATTTGATTGTCCTTAAGAACTAGTTTGGTTGAAAAAATCACATGTTTATATTTGATTGTCCTCCTTCCAATCATTTTAAATTTGGTATGTCATTTGAATTCATGCATCCATCTTTTCAAAATCAAGGAAAATAAAATGGATTCAATTTATGTAAGCTTGCATGTGTTCATTTAATTTAATATATGAATGGATATTATCACTATTAAATCCAAATGTAATTTTTAAAAGCTCATAAATGAATAATAATGTGTTATGATGCTAGTTATAAATACATATGAAATGCAGGTGCTTATAGCTTAAGTGTATGAATGTTGAGTACTCTTTCCTCTATTCATTTGTTGATTTATGTAAGATTAAATTATAATGGGTATATATTCTGGACATCCCGGGGACACAAGGCTTTAGCTAGCCCCAAGGAGGTCATTTGATTACCTCTCTTCCCTTATTTAACAACGGCACGTACCCATTTGATTTCATTTCTATGTATTTTAACATTAGAATTTGGATAGAGCTTTAATTCATATATATAAATGATTCAATAAAAAAATACAATCTTTGCGTGGTTTTCTTTACCTCATTTATGTATACATCCATGTGTGTCAAAGAGAAAGTATACAGTCTAGACATCTCAGGAATATGAGGCTTTAGTTAGCCCCAAGGAGGTCATTCAATTACCTCACCTCCCTAGTTTAATAATGACACATACTTGCCTATATCTTTGTACATGTATATGTATATGTGATTGAAAATCTTATTTTACATTCAAATTGAATGCATTCACAATTGACTAAGTGGTTCAATTAATTATCCATATGATTTGGAGGTTAGTTCCTATGTTCATGTATATGAATTTGCATATGTTTGAATGCAAATGGGTATATAGTCTGGACATCCCAAGAATACGAGTCTTTTGCTAGCTCCAAGGAGGTCATTTGAATACCACACTTCCTTGGTTTAACAATGACACATGCTTATTTAATTTCATTCTTATGTACTTTTTGTATAAGAATTTGGATAAAGTTTAAAATTAATAAGTTTAATTAATTCAATCAATTAAAATATAAATTCTAAACATACACATACATTCATTATTTAAGTGTGCTAAAATATGTTCCATGTATAGATATACTTAGGATTAAATCATATGCATGTTACATGTGATGGAAAAAAATGATTTAATATACGTCATCTGGTAGTAATTAAATTAAATTAATCTTAAGATGCCTTTTATTTTGAATAGGATTATTTAAAGTGAACTTAAGATTAACTAAATCATTCAATAAGCCATTTACTAAAGAGAACTAAATCAAATTAATATACTTTAGAAAGTGACTTAAGTTAGGGATGAAAGAGGGCAGTCCTCCTTTCCTCTCTTTATAACACTTAGTTGCTAAGTGTAATAGAATGAAATAAAAGAAAACACAAATTAAAATTCTCAAATCAATTAAACTACTTCAAGTGAAATCAACCTTTCATGTTAAATTGAATCCTTCTACACTTAGAAAATATAACACTAATGCCTAACAAGGCATACCACACAAGCTTTAAAACACACATTAGAATTAAGTCACCACTAATAGCTCTAAGTTAGGATGGTATATGATGTGATGTATGTTTTCTTTTATGATGTATTATTTTAGATTGGATGTTAGGGTGTATGCTTCGTAGACTTGATGATAGGTCAATATTAGCATAATCATGTTTTGTGCAGGGGATTATGCTTAGGGGATGCTTAAAAATAAATGTGAATGCTCTTTTATAGGTTGCTTAAATCCTTAAGCATAATCCAAGTTAGGACAGGTGGGCTTAGTTACCTATATGTAGGGTACAAAGTCCAAATTATGAATACAACTGCTTGGGATTATATGTATATTTAGCTAATGTCTATTTTGTAGGTGTAGTTCGATTTACTTTTCCCACGTAAATGTAATTTTTGTAATAGGAATTAGGATTAGTGTTATAGGGGATTAGGATGAGCAGTGGCCATAATGCTTTGTCTTGGGGTGCCCTGTCATGCCTTTGACACAAGCACCATCCAAATCAAAGAGGAACTAAATCATAAATGGAGATATGAAGAAAGAAGACCCCCATAGCATTTAATACAATTATAATTATTCTTTCATATTCTAGGTTGTATAAGGGTAGAGCTTGGCTACCCATCTTTTCACTCTTCGTTATACAGAGGTACCCAACCTCACCTACCTTTTATTCTTTTACGATAGTTTATATAATTATTTGATGTTATGTTTACATTGTGCATTCAGATGACATGCTTTTAATAGTTTATTAAATGATTGATGCTTTAATGTGTGGCTTGGATATGATTAGGCTCTTAGGATAAAAATAACTTTTCTACCCAACTAATCACTCATAAAAAAATTTTAAACATCTCATAACCTCATCATTAAGCTTAAGACATAAATAAGATAATTAAAAGATTTAGCAACCCCTTAGCTGTATATTTGTATGCTCCACATCATGCATGCATATTCTTTCTCTCTTGAACATGATGGATATCCATCCTTGTATGATAAAGGAATGCTTGACCTGTGAGGGCATCTCTTGTGGCGGAGAACACCTTCTTCTAGCTAATTTGACCTATAACCTATTTCATCATGCATTTAGGCAAATGAAATCCTAAAGCTTCTATCAAAATAACGTGCCTAAAATGAAATAAAATTTAAAAATATTTTACATCTATAGATTAACTCATATGCTCATACCACTCGTGCTTTAGTCTCTTAGGGAGTTTGTTTAGGACTTTAATCTCTTTATAATTAAGTAACTACCCTAGCTATCTTGCAATTCATAAGACCAGACTATATGGTTTTAAAATCATTAGAGAAGTTAGCAAGCGGCACTCTAGACAGTTATAAGTCTATAAGTTGGACAATTTATTCTCTCTTGTGGAGGTCAAACCCTTATGTCCACTTATCTCTTAGATTTAAGTCTTGCTTTAGCTCGTATTAAAGCTCCCTAGATTTAGGATCAGAGGTAGCTATTTTATTTGAGCTATAATCATAAATCCTCACCTCTTAGGCATTCCCACAACCATGTGCTAGTGGATTATAAGTCATAGTAATCTAATTAAATTTCAACTCAAAACATATAAATTTCTTCAACTTTAAAATTATAAAGCTCAACCATAGGATAGATTGGAATGCTCATGATGCTTCCTAGTATCATGAGACTTTACTACTTATTTCATTTGGATTCCAAAAATAATTCTTCTTCTTAAACTTTCCCAATTGATTTTCCAAATAAAACCAATCTTTTGATAGTCTAACCTTGAAATCTTTGGAGATGATAATTATCTACTTTAATTGAGAGTATTCTTAGGAAATCTTATTTCTTAAGATGGAATTAACTATAGAGGTTTGCCTCCATAGGGAACTTAAAAACCTGGTTTAATATAAACCTTACTTTATTTATCCATGTAAAGTAGGGGAGAAATCTCTTGTACATTCGAAGATCCATCATGCCTAAAGAGTCTTTATTACGTGATTAGGTCCATTGTAGGGTGATGTTTCTATCTTCTGAGATAGTACATCATACCTCAATGCCCTATCACCTCAAAAAAGTATCCCCCCCTACAACCTCCTCACATAAGATTATATACCATTCCATATAGATTTATACTCTATATCTGCCAACATCCACTATAATGTAAAGTGATAGTTGTGCTCAGTTGTCCCTAGGAGTAAGTCTTCATCGCTCAATGTAACTCCTAAGATGTCCTTCAAGTTGAATGCCTTAACTTTAATAGCAGTCAGCTGAGCTAAGCATATTTCTAGATCAAGTAAGGCCTTGATTAGAGAATCCCTCATCTTTTTGGATAAGACAAGGGTGTCGTATATGCTTAACTTAGCTAGAAACTTTCTATGGTGAGCTAGGACATTATAATCAACTATGGCTTGGTCCTCCAAAAGCATATCTATGGGTGGAGCATCCTATGGAGGGCCTATCTGTGCACTTGAACCAACAACTTACTTACCCTTATCCTAAAATGCTAACCAATGAAGTAGAACATTGTCACTACGAAAGTTGACTATAGTGACTTCTTGGAATGATGAGCTTGTGGAAAGTTCTACCTTCTTATCAGGCATACCTACAGCTTCTCTATGGGATCTTTAGAGTCAGTTAACTCCTAGTCAATCTTAAGAAGTAAACCTGATTGATTCATAGAAGGATAATCTGACTCTGAATCAAAAAGGAAAGGATCATAACTACTAGAGCTATTTTTTTATTTAGACTCGGAGAGCTTTCAATAGAAATAAAATCAAGAGCATTAGAAGTAGATAACATATAAGTAGAAATAGCTTTCTTCATTAATATCTATTTGGGTGGAGGTACATGATAGACATCAAGTAAAGTAACCGGAGTAAGGAATTTAGTACCCTTATCTGTAGATACAACGCTCCTGCTGATAGAAGAGGAGCTAGCAGAAGAGGTGGTAGTTGCAACGATGGAGGGAGTACTGGACTTGGATGGTGGCTATGCTACTAGACTATCCTGGGCTAGTATGGTGGGCTGCAGCTGATGGTGGGCTGTCACCCTCCTCAAGTTGTCCTTTGCAACTAGCAAGCATTCTTTGATGTTGGAGGTTTGAGCTACTTCAGGCACCTACAAGAAAAGCTTCTTGATCTTAGAAATGATCTTCTTAGAGGTTCAGGATAGGGAGATATCCTAACCTTCTTTGGTCTTAAGAGGATCACAAGTATTCCCAAGGATTACTCTAACAGAACTGGATGGTTGTTCTAATAAGTATTCCTTAGGGATAACTATGGCTCTCAACTTGTAGTTGTACAATAGCTAGGATCATCTAAGACATGGCCTAACATATAGTTGTAGGTCAATAGCTAGGATCATCGCTCTTGTCCACTTCCTCCGGCCTCTTAGACTCTGGTAACTGAAAGTCAGGTTTCTTTAACAGATTCTTAAAGATTTTCCTAACTACCTCCCTCTTGAATGAATATGGCTTATTCAATTTATTTACAAGAGTAGGTGGAAAGTAGCCACCTGGCGATGGATATGAATACCGCTGTTAGGTAGGGTACTGAGATGGCGGAAATGGTCATTGTGACGGTTGTGGTGGTCGGTATGATGGTCGAGTGGTGGAATAGGAGGTGGCAAAGGAGGCTGCTGAGCTCGTAGTCTCTCATACTAAACTCTGGCTGGCTGCTTCTCTCTGTCCATTCACACAACTATCCCTAGCTTCTTCTTAAACACCTTCTGTGGCTTGGGCCTATAAGATTGGTCGAAAGGGTAACTATTTGGCTTCCTCTTGTAGGCTTTCCTCCTTGATGATTAATTTCTCAAATGTTTTGATGAAAGCCCTTAAGCAAGAAGGTGACCGGGCCATGGATATTCTTGAGAAGATTCTCAATGCCATGTTGTTCAGACAGCTGTGGTTAGCATTTCATGCACAGGTTGTGCCACTTGAGAATGTAATCAACAAGTGACTCGTTGAGTTTCTGTTTCTCTGTAATGCGATCGCCTACAATCACCCTCTATTGAGCTCAAACAAAGCACGTGATGAAGAGGTTCTCCAACTCAGTAAAAGTGTCCATCGAACCGTTGGGCAGTTTAGCATACCAATCCAATGCAACAACTGATAGACTGATAATAAAAAGGCAAAAATGGACTGCGTTGCTGCCTTTAGTGTTGCAACAACCGGCTCTAAAGTGTGCAATGTGTTATCGTGGGTTCCCACTACCATCAAAGAACTTGAAGCATGGCGGCACAATACACTAAATAAAATAAAAGCTAAATAAAAATCTAAACCTAAAAAATTAACCTAAAAATAAAACCTAAACCCTAAACTAAAAAAAAAACATAAACCTAAAACAAACAAAATAAAATAAACATAAACCTAAAATAAGATTAACTAAACTAAAATAAATAAAACTTAAACCTAAACTTAGAATAAACTAAACCTATAACCCTAAACTAAATAAAATAAAATAAACCAAAAATAAACCTAAACCTAAACTAAAAAAAACCTAAAAATAAACCTAAAATCAAAACCTAAAGAAATAAAATAAAAACCTAAACATAAACCTAAAACTAAAAAATAAAACCTAAACCTTAAAAATAAAATAAAAATAAAACTAAACTAAAAGTTAACATAAACCTAAACCTAAACCTAAAAAAAAATATAACAAAAATACATAAACTAAAATTAAAAAAGCTAAACTAAAATAAATAAAACTAAACTAAATAAACTAAACTAAATAAAAAAATAAAAATAATAAAAATAAAAAATTAAATAAAAAAATAAATAAATAATAAACTAAATTAACCTAAATAAACCATAATAAAAATACAAATTAAAATAAACAAAAATAAATAAAAAATAAACTAAATAAACCTAAACCTATTGGTTTACATAATTGTAAAAACAAAAAAAAACCCTAAACCACATATCCTAAACCCAAAACCCTAAACCCTATCCATGAAACTAAACTTAAACCCAAAACCCTAAACCTTCAACCCTACACCTTCAACCCCAAACCCTAAACCCTAATAGTAAACTAACCTTTAACCCTAAACCCTAAACCCCAAAACCTAACCCTAACCCTAACCCTAACCCTAAACACTAAACCCTAAGCCTTAAACCCTAAAATCCTAAACCCTAAACCATAAACTAACTCTAAACCCTAAATGCTAAACCCTAAACCCTAAAAACCCTAAACCCTAAACCCTAAACTAACCCTAAATCCTAAGCTAACCATAAACCCTAAACCCTAAACCATAAACCCTAAAAACCCTAAACCTTAAACCCTAAAATCCCCTAAACCCTAAATCCTAAATAGAAAACTAACCTTTAACCCTAACCCTAACCTTAAACATTAAACCCTAAGCCCTAAACACTAAAACTCTAAACCTTAAACCATTAACTAACTCTAAATCCTAAATCCTAAACCCTAAACCTTAAAAACCCTAAACCCTAAACCATAAACCCTAAAAATCCTAAACCCTGAAGCCTATACACTAAACCGTAAACCCTAAACCCTAAACCCTAAACCCTAAACCCTAACCCTAAAGTTTAAACCTTAAAACCATAAACCCTAAAGCCCTAAACCCTAAACCCTAAATCTTAAACCCTAAACCAAAAAAAAAAAAATCTTAAACCCTAAACCATAAACCCTAAACCCTTAAAACATGAAAACATAAACCTAACTAAATAAAACCTAAAAATAAAATAAATAAAAAACCTAAAAATAAATAAAATAATAAAATAAAATAAAAGAAAATGCTAAATTAAAACCTAAACCTAAACATAAAAATAAAATAAAATAAAAGTAAACTAAAATTAAATTAATAAAAACCTAAACTAAATAAAAAAATATAATCTAAGAATTATAAACGTAAATAGAATAAAAACTAAATGCAAAATAAAAATAAAAGAAACCTAAAATAAAATAAAATAAAAACTAAATAAAAACCTAAACCTAAAAAATAAACTTAAAAATAAAACTTAAAAATAAATAAAAAATAAAAATTAAACTTAAAATAAAAATGTAATAAACTAAATAAAATAAACCTAGACCTAAACTAAAGTAAACTAAACTAAAAAAAAAAAACCTAAATCAAAAAATAAAATAAACTAAACCAAAACTCTAAACTAAATAAAATGAAATAAACTAAAAATAACCTAAACCTGAACTAAAAAATAAAAACTTATAATAAACCTAAAATAAAAACCTAAAACCTAAACCTAAAAAACTAAAATTAAAACCTAAACCTAAACCTAAAAAAAAATTGAAAGTTAAAAAACAAAATGAAATTAAAACTAAACTAAAAAAATAAACTTAAACTTAAACCTAAACACAAAAATAAACTAAAATAAAAATCCTAAAATAAATAAACTAAACTAAATAAAAATAAAAATTGACCTAAATCAAAATAAAAAATAAAATGAACTAATATAAAAAAATAAACTAAATAAACCTAAACCTACCAATTTACATAATTTAAAAACAAATAAAAAAACCATAACCCTAAAAGTAACACTAAACCCTAAACCCTGAACCTACAACCCAAAACCCAAAACCCAAAACCCAAAACCCTAAAAAACTCTAAACCCTAAACCCTAAGGTAACCCTAAACCCTAAACCCTAAAAACCCTAAACCCTAAAAACCCTAAGCCCTAAAGCCTAAAAGTGAAAACCTAAACCCTAAACCCTAAACCCTAACCCTAAACCCTAAACCATAAAACCTTAAAATCCTAAATCTGAATATCCTAAACCTTAAATCCTAAACCCTAAAAACCTAGAAAGCTAAACCTAAAGTAAATAAAAGCTAAAAGTTAAATAAATAAATAAAACCTAAACCTAAATAAATTAAAAAAATAAAATAATATAAAAACCTAAGCTAAAACCTAAATCGAAACCTAAAACTAAAGTAAAACAAACTAAAATAAAATAAATAATAACTAAACTAAACTAAAATAGAAGAAAAACTTAATAATAAAAACCTGAATAAAATAAAAACTAAACATAAATAAAATTAAAATAAACCTAAAATAAAATAAAATCAAAACTAAATAAAAACCTAACTTAAAAAATGAACCTAAAAAAATAACCTAAAAATAAATAAAAAATAAAACTTAAACCATAAATTTAAAAAGAAAACCTAAACCTAAACTAAAATAAACAAAAATAAATAAAATCTAAACCTAAACCTAAATCTTAACCTAAACTAAATAATATAAAATGAACTAAAAATAAACCTAAACGTAAACTAAAAAATAAAACCTAAAAATAAACCTAAAATAAAAACCTAAAACTTAAAAATAAAAAATAAAATAAAAACCTAAACAAAAACTTAAAAATAAAAAGTAAAACCTAAACCTAAAAATAAAAAAAAATAAAACTTAACTTAAAAATAAACCTAAAGATAATCCTAAACCTAAACATAAAAAACTAAATAAATAAATAAAATAAATATACCTAAATAAAGAAAATAAAAAAATAAATAAAAAAGCAATATGTAACTGAACGAATTACCTCATTTTTTTAAAGAATAAAAAACCTTAACCCTAAGCTATCCGTAAACCCTAAACCCTAAAAATGAACTAAAAAAAATGTAAACCTATCAGTTTACTTAATTTAAAAATAAGCCTAAACTAAAATCTCAACCCTAAATCTAAAACCTAAACCGTAAACCTTAAACCCTAAAAATATAAAATTAAAATTAAAACCCTAACCAATGAACTAACCTAACCCTAAATACCCAAACCTAAACCCTAAACCATAAAAAAACTAAACAACAAACCTAAAACCCAAAACATAAAACCCTTAACCCTAAACCATACCATACCCACCCTAAACCAAACATAAAGCTCAAAATCCTAAACCCTAAACTTTAAACCATAAACCCTACCCTAACCTCTAACCCTAAAACCTAAAAAAGATAAAATAAAAATAAAATCTAAAATAAATCTCCTAAACCTTAAAAAATAAAATAAAATAAATTAAAATAAATGAACCAAAAAATAAACTAAACTAAATAAATCTATTTTACTTATTTAAACAAACCCTAATCTCAACCCTAAACCCAATCCAAACCTTAAACAAACCCCTCTATAATGCTAAACCTACAACCCTAAACCCTTAAAAACCCTATATCGTAAACCCTAAGTTAAAACTTGAACACTAAAACTAAAATAAAAACCTAAATCCTAAACCCTAAACAAACCTCTAAAATCTCCTAAACTCAACTTAAACCTAAAACCCACCCTAAACCCACTTAAAATCATATATACCCACTTACCAAACCCTCACGCTAAACCCTAATCCCTAAAAACCCTAACCCCTAAAGCTTAAACACTAAATTATAAACCCTAAACCCTAAACCCTAACCCTAAACCTTAAACCCTAAAACCCTAAACACTAAAACTTTAAATCCTAAACCTTAAACCCTAAAAATAAAAAAACCTAAACCTTATAGAAATAAAACTCTATATTTAAACCCAAAAAATAAATTAAAATAAAAAACCTAAACTAAAATAAATAAACTAATCTAAATAAAATTAAAATAAAAATAAACTAAAATAAATAAAAAAATAAACTAAGTAAACTAAATAAAATTAAACCTACTAGTTTAATTAACTTTAAAAAAATACTAAACCCTAAATCTTAAACACTAAACCCTAACCCCTAAAACTAAATAAAAACCTAAACCTAAAAAATAAACCTAAAATAAATAAAAAATAGAACCTAAATCCTAAACTCAAAAAAAAAACCTAAACCTAAAATAAATAAAATAATATAAATATGAACCTAAACATAAATAAATTAAACTAAAATAAATGAAACCTAAACCTAAACCTAAAATAAACTAAACCTAAACCCTAAACGAAATAAAATAAAATAAACTTAAAATAAACCTAAACCTAAACTAAAAAAAAACAAACTTAAAAATAAACCTAAAATCTAAATCTAAAATAATAAAATAAAAACCTAAACCTAAAGATAAACAATAAAACCTAAACCCAAAAAATAATATAAAAATAAAACTAAACTAAAAAAATAAACATAAACCTAAACCTAAACTTAAAATAATAAACTAAAATAAAAGAAACTAAACTAAAATAAAATAAAACTAAAATAAAAATCCTAAACTAAAATAAATAAATTAAACTAAATAAAAATAAAAAATAAACCTAAATAAAAATAAAAAAAATAAAAAAAACTAAAATAAATAAAAAATAAACTAAATTAACCTAAAAATATAAATTAAAATAAACTAAATAAACATAAACTTGTTGGTTTACTTAATTTTAAAAATAAAAAACCCTAAACCTGAATTCCTAAACAATAAACCCTAAACCCTAAACCCTAAATAGTAAATCAGAAAACTAACCCTAAACTGTCAACCTTAAACCTACAACCCCAAACCCTAAAAAGCCCTAAACCCTAAACCCTAAACCCTAAACCCTAAACTCTAAACCATAATCCTAACCCTAAACTCTGAACCCTAACCCTAACCCTAAACCCTAAACCATAAACCCTAAAACCCTAAACCCTAAACCCTAAACTAACCCTAAACCCTAAAAACCCTAAACCCTAATTCTTAAACCCTAAAACCTAAAGCCTAAACCCTAAGCCCTAAAGCCTAAACCCTAAACCCTAAATCCTAAACAAACCCTAAACCCTAAGCTAACCCTAAACCCAAATCCATAAAAACACTAAACCCAAAAGCCTAAACACTAAACACTAAACCCTAAACCCTAAACCCTAAACCTCAAATCTTAAAATTGTAAACCCTAAAATTGTAAACTATAAACCCTAAACCCTAAACTTTAAACCCTAGAATCCTAAAAACATAAACCTAAACTTATTAAAATATAAAAATAAAATTAAAATAACTAAACTAAATAAAATAATTTAATAAAATAAAAGAAAAACCTAAACTTAAACCTAAAAAATAAAATAAAATAAAAAATAAAAATATACTAAAGTAAAATAAAGAAATTCCTAAACAAAACTAAAAAATAAAATAAACCTAAGACTAAAAAGTTTCATAAAATAAAAATATACATAAAATAAAAATAAAATCAACTTAAAACAAAATAAAGTAAAAACTAAATAAAAATATAAACCTAAAAATTAAACTTAAAAATAAATAAAAAATAAAACCTAAACCCTAAGCTAAAAAAACCAAAACTAAAATAAAAAATAAAATAAACCTAAACCTAAACTAAAATAAATAAAACCAAAACCTAAACCTAAACTACACAAAATAAAATAAACTAAAAATAAACCTAAACATTAACTAAAAAATAAAACTTAAAAATAAACCTAAAATAAAAACCTAAAACCTAAACCTAAAAAAATGTAAACATAAACATAAAAATAAAAAATAATCCCTAAACCTAAAAAATAAAATAAAAATAAAACTCAACTCAAAAAGAAATCTAAACTTAAACCTAAATAAAAAAATAAACTAGAAGAAAAAACCTAAACTATAATAAATAAACCTAAAATAAATAAACTAAACTAAATAAAAATAAAATATAAACAAAAATAAAAATGAAAAATAAAATAAACTAAAATAAATAAAAAATATGCTAAACAAACTAAATAAACCTAAACCTATCAATTTATTAAATTTAAAAAAAAACCCTAAACCTGAAATCGTAAACCCTAAACCCTAAACCGTAAACTTACAACCCAAAACCTACAATCCTAAATCCTAACCCTAAACCCAAAAAAACCCTAAACTCTAAACCATAAACCCTAAACCCTATTCATAAACCCTAAAGCTTAAAAGCATAAACCATAAAACCATAAACCCTAAACCATAAAAACTACACCTTAAACCCTAAACCCTAAATCCTAATGCTAAACCCTAAACCTAAACCCCAAACCCTAAACCTAAACCTAAAGTAACTAAGTAAATTAAAAAATAAATCTAAACCATAAAACCTAATAAACCTAAACCTAAACCTAAACCCTAAGAATGGGCAGAACCTTGATGGTAGGAACATCACTGTCAAATAGGCTCAATCTAGATCTGGCAAAGGAGGCGAAGGTGGAGGCGACGGTTATCATAATGGTAGTGGGGGAACTGGAACTGTTGGTAGATATGGAGGTGGTGGTCAAAGTAGTGGTGGTTATGGAGGCAGGAGGAGCGACGGAGGTTACAGCCATAGTGGTGGCGGAGGTAGAGATCGAGGATATGATGGTGGATCCTGTTACTCAAGCAGTCGGGGTGTTTCTGATGGTAACTTGATAAACTAAAGAACGAACGATCTGATATGCTGCTTATGGAATTATAACTTTATAGTAAGAATGGTTCTAGTTATCTAGGGTCTTTTATTTGCTCTATGCATGCTCATTTCTGATTTATGTCCTCACTTGGGTCTTAGAAAACTTAGTGTGTTACTTAGTTGATGAAATTAAAAAAATAAATGTTGAATCTGCATTTGTTCTCTATTAAGAAAAGCCAAAACCCTAAACCCTAAACTAAAACCTAAACCCTTGACCTAAAACCTAAACTCTACACCTAAATCCTAAACCCTAAAAACCCCAAACCATAAACCCTAAATCATAAAACACTAAACACAAAAACCTAAACCCTAAACCCTAAACCCTAAACTCTAAACCCTACACCCCAAAACTTAAACCCTAAACTCTAAACCCTCAACTAACCCTAAACCCTAAACCCTAATAAGCTATAAAAGCTAAACCTAAACTAAAAAAAATCTAAAAATAAAATAAATAAAATAACTTAAACCAAAATATAATAAAATAATGAAATAAAATCAAAACCTAAACTAAAACCTAAACCTAAACCTAAACCTAAAATAAAATAAATAAAAACCTAAACTAAACTAAAAAAAATAAAAACCTAAATCAAATAAAAACTAAACCTAAAATAAAAATAAAATTAAATAAAAACTAAATAAAAACCTAAACCTAAAAAAACCTAAAAATAAAACATAAAAATAAATTAAAAATAAAACCTAAACCCTAAACCTAAAATATTTTAACCCTAAACCTAAACCAAAACACTAAATAAAAATATAAACTAAAAATAAACCTAAACCTAGACTAAAAAAGAAAACCTAAAATTAAACCTAAAATAAAAACCAAAAAACTAAACCTAAAAAAATAAAATAAAAATTTAAACCTAAAGATCAAAATCAAAAATAAAACTTAAACCTAAACAGAAAAAATAAAACTTAAATTTAAAACATGAAATAAAAATAAAACCTAGCTAAAAAATAAACTTAAACCTAAACCTAAACCTAAAAAATAAACTAAAATAAAAACTTAAACTAAAATAAATAAACTAAACTAAATAAAAATAAAAAATAAACATTAATAAAAATAAAAAATAAAATAAACTAAAATAAATAAAAAATAAACTAAATAAACTTAAACCTATCGATTTACTTAATTTAAATAATAATACCCTAAACCTTAAATCCTAAATCCTAAACCCTAAACCATAAAACTAAAACCCTAAAACTAACCCTAAACCCTAAAAAACCTTAAACCCTAATCCTAAACCCAAAATCTTAAAAGCATAACCCGTAAAACCCTAAATCCTAAACCATAATCCTTATACCCTAAACATTAAACCCTAAACCCTAAACCCTAACCCTAAACACTAAACCCTAAACCTTAAACCCCAAACCGTAAACCTAAACCTAAGTAATTAAATAT
The DNA here is from genome assembly GCA_021442155.1 of Cymbidium sinense. Taxonomy (NCBI): domain Eukaryota; kingdom Viridiplantae; phylum Streptophyta; class Magnoliopsida; order Asparagales; family Orchidaceae; genus Cymbidium; species Cymbidium sinense. The sequence goes on from CM038216.1 coordinate 45,817,794, forward strand.
ATTAAAAAATAAATGTAAACCTTAAAACCTAATAAAGCTTAATTTAAACCTAAACCCTAAGAATGGGTAGAACCATGACGGCAGGAACATCACCGTCAAAAAGGCTCAATCTAGTTCTGGTGATGGAGGTGTAGGTGGAGCTGACGATTATCGTAGTGGTGGTGGGGGAACTGGAGCTACTAGTGGATATAGAGATAGTGGTTAGAGTAGTGGTGGTTATGGGGGTGGGAGGAGTGATGGAGGTTACAGCCGTGGTGGTGGCGGTGGGAGAGATCGGGGATATGATGATGGGTCTTGCTAGTTGAGAGGTAGGGGTGGTTGTGATCGAAACTGGAGAAACTAAAGAATGGCCAATCTAATCTGCTGCTTATGGAACTATGCCTTTATGGTTTTAGTTATCTAGGGTCTTTGATTTGCTCCATGCGAGCTCATTTTTTATCTATGTCATTGATTGTCTCTTAGAAAACTTGGTGTGTTACTTGGTTAATGAAATCAAAAAAGAAATGTTTAATCTGAATTTGTTCTCTATTAAAAAAAACCAAAAAGCCTAAACCCTAAACTAAAACTTGAACCCTAGACCTAAAACCTAAACCCTAAACCCTAAACCCTAAACCCTAAAAACCCCAAACCCTAAACCATAAACCATACAATCCTAATCCATAGAACTCAAAAACCTAAACCCTAAAACCTAAACCCTAAACCCTACACCCCAAACCTTAAACGCTAAACCCTAAACCCTCAACTAACCTAAAAAAGCTAAAAAGCTAAGCCTAAACTAAATAAAACCTAAAAATAAAATAAATAAAGAAACATAAACAAAATAAAATAAAATAAAATAAAATAACTTCCTAAACTAAAACCTAAACCTAAACTTAAAAAGAGACTAAAATAAAAACTAAAAACTAAACTGAAATAAAATAAATGAAAATCTAAACTAAACTAAAAAAATAAAAAACCTAAATAAAATAAAAACTAAACCTAAAATAAAAATAAAATAAATCAAAAATAAAAGAAAATAAAAATTAAATAAAAACTTAAACCTATAAAAATTAACCTAAAAATAAAACCTAAAACTAAATAAAAAAGAAAACCAAACCATAAACCTAAAATATACTATACCTAAACCTAAACCTAAACCTAAATCATAAATAAAATAAAATAAACTAAAAATAAACCTAAACCTAAACTAAAAAATAAAAACTAAAATTAAACATAAACCTAAAAAAATATAATAAACACCTAAACCTAAACCTACAAATAAAGAATAAATTCTAAACTTAAAAATAAAATAAAATAAAAACTAAACTAAGAAATAAACTTAAACTTAAACCAAAACCTAAAAAATAAACTAAAATAAAAAACCTAAAATAAATAAACTAAACTAAATAAGAATAAAAATAAACCTAAATAAAAATAATAATAATAAAACAAACTCAAATAAATAAAAAGTAAAATAAATAAACTAAATAAACCTATACCTACTAGCTTATTTAAATTTAATAAAATATAAAGTTAAAAATAATTAAAAAAATTTAAAAAAAACCCTTAACCCTAGACCCTAAACTATAAAGCTTAAAACCTAACCCTGCAATCCTAAACCATAAACCCTAAACCTTTAAAGCCTAAACCCTAAAGCCTAAACCCTAAACTCTAAAGACTATAACCCTAAACCCTAAACCCTAAATCCTAAAACCTATAATCCTAAACCCTAAACCCTAAACCCAAAACCCAAAACCTAAAACCAAAAAACCTAAAAACCTAAACCTAAACTAAATAAAACCTAAAAAAATAAGATAAGTAAGGAAACCTAAAATTAAATAAAATAAAATAATAAAATAGAATAAAAACCTAAACAAAAACCTATAACCTAAACCAAAACATAAACCCAACCTAAATTTAAAAATAAAATAATTTTAAAAATTAAAACTATACTAAAATAAAATAAATAAAAACCTAAACTAAACTAATAAATAAAATAATCCTAAAAATAAAAAACTCTAATAAAATATAAACTAAATGCAAAATAAAAAATAAAATTAAAACTAAATTAAAACCTAAACCTAAATGAAAACCTAAACCATAAACAATAAATAGACCTAAACCTAAAATAAATAAAATAAAATAAACTTAAACCTAAACTAAAATAAACAAAACTAAAATAAATGAAACATAAACCTAAACCTAAAATAAACTATACTTAAACCCTAAATAAAATAAACTAAAAATAAATCTAAACATAAACTAAAAAAATAAAACCTAAAAATTAGAATAAAATAAAAAGATAAAACCTAAACCCTAAACCCTAAGCCCTAAACCTAAACCTAAACTAAAATAAACTAACACTAAACTCTAAGTTTGTCCTAAACCCTAAACCCTAAAACTTAAAAACCTAAACCAACAAAAAATAAAATGAAGAATAGAAAAGTTTAATAAAATAAAATTAAACATAAAATAAAAATAAAATAAAAACTAAATAAAACCCTAAACCTAAAAAAACAAAATAAACTAAAATAAATAAAGCCTAAACCTAAAATAAAGAAAACCCAAACATAAACCTAAAATAAATAAAATAAAATAAACTAAAAATAAACCTAAACCTAAACTAAAAAATAAAATGTAAACGGAAACATAAACCTAAAAAAATAAAATAAAAACATAAACCTAAACCAAAAAATAAAGAATAAAATCTAAACCTAAGAACAAAATAAATAATAAATAAATAAAAACTAAACTAAGAAATAAACTGAAACCTAAACCTAAAAAAATAAACTAAAATAAAAAAAACCTAAACTAAAATAAATAAACCTAAAATAAATAAACTAAACAAAATAAAAATAAAAATAAAACTAAATAAAAATTAATAATCAAATAAACTAAAATAAATAAAAAGTACACTAAATAAACTAAATAAACCTAAACCTACTAGCTTACTTAATTTTAAAATATAAAAATATTAAAAAATATTAAAAAGGTTAAAAAAAGCCTAACCGTAACCCCTTCACCCTAAACCTAAGCCTAACCCTATAATCCTAAACCCTAAACCTTTAAAGCCTAAATTCTAAACCCTAAACCCTAAACCCTAAACTCTAAACACTAATACCCTAAACCCTAAAACCTAAACCCTAAAACCTATAATCCTAAACCCTAACCCTAACCCCAAACCCTAAACCGTAAACCCTAAACCCTAAACCCTAAAAACCTAAAAACCTAAACCTAAATTAAATAAAACCTAAAAAAATAAAATAAATAAGATAACCTAAACCTAAATAAAATAAAATAATAAAATAGAATAAAATGCTAAACTAAAACCTAAACTTAAATGATAACATAAACCTAAAAACCTAAAAAAAGGATTCAGTAGGGAATGCAGCCTAAATGTAGAAATAAAATAATTTAAAAAATAAAAACTATATTAAAATAAAATAAATAAAAACCTAAACTGAACTAAAAAATAAAATAAACCTAAAAATAAAAACCTTAAAAAATTATAAACTAATTGCAAAAGACAATTAGAATAAACTCAAAATAAAATAAAATAAAAACAAAATTAAAATCTAAAAAAAAAAACCTAAACCCTAAACTAAAAAAAACCCTAAACCTAAAATAAATAAAATAAAATAAACCTAAAGTAAAACTAAAATAAACTAAACTAAAATAAATGAAACCTAAACCAAAACCAAAACCCTAAACTAATTAAAATAAAATAAACTAATAATAAACCTAAAGGTAAACTAAAAAAATAAAACCTAAAAATTAACCTAAAATAAAAAGGTAAAACTTAAACCTAAAAAATAAAATAAAAACCTAAACCTAAACCTAAAAGTAAAAAATAAAACCTAAGCTAAAAAATAAAATAAAAATAAAACTACACTAAAAAATAAATATAAAAAATAACCTAAACCTTAACCTAAAAATTAAACTAACATAAAAAGCCTAAACTAAAATAAATAATGTAAACTAAATCAAAATAAAAATAAAATTGAATAAAAATAAAAAATAAAGTAAAGAAAAATAAATAAAAAATAAACTAAATAAACCTAATTCTAACAGTTTGCTTAATTTAAAAAAAAAATACTAAACTCTAAACCATAAACCCTTAATCCTAAACCCTAGCCCTAACCCTAAACCCTAAACCCTAAACCTACACCATAAACCCTGAAACTCTAAACCTTAAATCCTAAACTCAGCGCAAACCCTAAACCATAAAAACCATAACCTTAAACCCTATACCCTAAACCCTAAACCCTAAAGTCTAAACCCTAAGCCCTAGACCCTAAACTAACCCTTAACCCAAGTTAACACTAAACCCTAAACCCTAAACCCTAAAAACCCTAAACCTTAAACCTTAAACTCTAAACCCTAAACCCTAAACCCTAAACCTTAAAAATTGAAAAACCTAAACCTAAACCTAAAATAAAATAAAATAAAATAAAAATAAACTAAAATAAAATAAAGAAAAACCTAAACTTCACTTAAAAAATAAACCTAAGAATAAAAAACTTTAATATAATAAAAATATACATTAAAAAAATAAACCTAAAAAAATAAAATAAAAACTAAATAAACCTAAACATAAAAAATAAACCTAGGAAAAACCTAAAAATAAGTAAAAAATAAAACCTAAACCCTAAATTTAAAAAAAAAACCTATACCTAAAACAAAATACAATAAACAAAATAAATTAAATTAAATAAAACTTAAACCTAAAATAAAGTAAACCTAAACTAAATAAAATAAAATAAACTAAAAATAAACCTAAACCTAAACTAAAAAATAAAACCTAAAAATAAACCTAAAATAAAAAACTAAAACCTTAACCTAAAAAAATAAAATAAAAATGTAAACCTAAACCCAAAAATAAAAAATAAAACTTAAACCTAAAAAATAAAATAAAAGTAAAACTCAACTAAAAAATAAACCTAAACCTAAACCAAAACCAAACCAAAAGAACAAACTAAAATAAAAAACATGAACTAAAATAAATAAACCTAAAATAAATAAAATAAACTAAATAAAAATAAAAATAAACATAAATGAGAAAAATAAAATAAACTAAAACAAATATAAATAAACTAAATAAACTAAATAAACCTAAACCTATAAGTTTACATAATTTTTTTAAATAAGAACCCTAAACTTAAATTCTAAACCCTAAACGCTAAACCTTAGAACTAACCCTAAACCCTAAATCATAAATGTACAACCCTAAACCTTAAACCCAAAAAAACCCTAAACCCTAAACCCTAAAAGAATAAACCCAAAAGCACTAAACTAAACCATAAACAATACACCCTAAACCCTTAACCATAAACCGTAGCCCTAAACACTAAATCCTAAACCCCAAACCCTAATCCTAAAGTAACTATATAAATTAAAACATAAACCTAAACCCTATAACATAATAAACCTAAACCAAACCTAAACCATAAGAATGTGTAGAACCTTGACGGTAGGAACATCACCGTCAAACAAGCTTACTAGATCACATGGAGGCGGCGGGGTGGCCTATCGCAGTGGTGGGGAACTAGAGGTGCTGGTGAATATAGTGGTGGTGGTCAGAGTTGTAGTGGTTATAAAGGTGGGAGGAGTGATGAAGGTTACAACTGTGGTGGTGGCGCAGGGAGAGATTGAGGATATAATGGTGGATCCTACTACTCGAGAGGCCAGGGTGGTTCTGATGGGAACTAGATAAACTGAAGAAGGATCGATTCGATCTACTGCTTATGGAGCTATGTATTTATAGTAAATATAATACTAGTTATCTTCGGTCTTGCTCTAAGTGTGTTCATTTTGGATTTATGTCATCGCTTATTTCTTAGAATACTTGGTGTGTTACTTGGTTGATGAAATCAAAAAAAATGTTGAATCTGAATTTGTTCTCTGTTAAAATAAAAAAATCCAAAAACTCTAAACCCTAAACTAAAACTTGAACCCTAGACCTAAAACCTAAACCCTAAACCCTAAACATAAAACCCTAAAACCCCAAACCATAAACCCTAAACTTTGAAACTCTAAACCCAAAAATCTAAACCCTAAACTATAAACCCTACACCCTACACCCCAAACCTTAAACCCTAAAGTAACCCTAAACCATAAACCTTAAACCCTAAACTTTAAAATGCTAAAAAGCTAAACCTAAAATAAATAAAACCTAAAAAAAAATTAAATAAAAGAACCTAAACCAAAATAAAATAAAAGAATAATATAAAATGATAACCTAAACTAAAACCTAAACCTAAACCTAAACCTAAAAAGAAACTAAAATAAAAAAAAAAAACTAAGTTAAAATAAAATAAATAATAACCTAAACTAAACTAAAAAATAAAAAAACCTAAATAAATTAAAAGCTAAACCTAAAATAAAAAATATCTGGAAATAAATTAAAATAAAATAAATAAAACTAAACCTAAAAATAAACATAAAAATAATTAAAAAAATAAAAAAATAAAAACTAAACTTAAATAACTAAAACAAACCTATAAATAAACTAAAAAAATAAAACCAAAATAAACCTAAAATAAAACTAAAACCTAAACCTAAAAAAATAAAATAAAATGAAAACCAAAAAATAAAAATAAAACTGGCTAAAAAAATTAAATAAAATAAAACTCAACTAAAAAAACTTAAAGCTAAACCTAAAAAATAAAGATAAAATAAAATAAAATAACCTAAATAAATAAATACATAAAATAACTAAACTAAAATAAAAAATAAAAGTAAACATAAAATAAAAATAAAAAAAAATAAAATAAACTAAAATAAATACAAAATAAAATGACCCAAAACTGTCTTTACTTAATTTTTTTAAAAAAACCTAAACCTAAATCTAAAAAACCACAAAATCTACCCTAAACTAACCTACACTAAACCTAAAACCTGAAACACAAACACTAAAACCCAAAAAAAAAAACCTAAACTCTACCACAAACCTAAACCCTAATCCTAAACCCTAAACCCAAAAGCATAAACCTAAAAAACAAACCTAAACCATAAACACTACTCCTAAACCAAAACCAACCCAAACCCTGACCCCAAACCTAAAAACCCTAAAGCTAAACTAATGTAAATTAATAAATAAACTTTAGAACTAAAATGAAGAGAATAGAAGATCCTATATCAAAGCTATCTAGATATGGATATGGAAAAGTAGTAGTGGTTATGGAAAGGCGATGGAGGTTATAGCCATAGTGGTGGCAGGCGAGAGAGATCGGGGATATGATGGTGGATCTAATTACTGAGGCGGGGTGGTTCTAATGGGAACTAGACAAGCGAAGAATGACCATTATATACTTATGGGCGTGCCTTTATAGTAAAGACGGTTCTAGTTATCTAGGGTCTTTGATTTGCTCTGTGCGTGCTCATTTTTGATCTTTGTCGTCACTTATGTATTAGAAAACTTGATGTATTACTTAGTTGATGAAATAAACAAAAAAGAAATGTTGAATTTAAATTTTTTCTCTGTTAAAAAAAAAGCCAAAACCCTAAATGCTAAACTAAAAGCTAAACCCTAAACCTAAACCATAAACTCTAAACCCTAAATCCTAAACTCTAAAAACCCCAAACCCCACCTAAAAACCACCCCACTAAACCTAAACCCACCACCCTCTAAACCTTAACCACCTAAACTCTAAATTAATTAAACCCTAAACCCTGATAAGCTAAAAGCAACTAAACTAAATAAACCTAAAATATAAATAAAAGACATCCAAAATTAAATAAAATGAATAAAACCTAAACTAAAACTTGTATCTAAAGAAACTAAAATAAAAAATAAAAAGTAAACTAAAATAAAATAAATAAAACCTAACCTAAACTAAAAAAATAAAAAACTTAAAAAAATAAAAACTAAACCTATTATAAAAATAAAATAAAATTAAAACTAAATGAAAACCTAAACCTACAAAATAAACCAAAAAATTAAACCTAAATATAAATAAAAAATAAAACCAAAACCCTAAACCTAAAATATTTTAAACCTAAACCTAAACCTAAACCCTAAATAAATTAAAATATACTAAAAATAAACCTAAACCTAAACTAGAAAATAAAACCTAAAATTAAACCTAAAATAAAACCTAAAACCTAAACCTAAAAATAAAATAAAAAATAAACCTAAAGCTAAAATAAAAAAATAAACCTAAACCTAAAAAATAAAAATAAAATCTAAACCTAAAAAATAAAATAAAATTAAAAATCAACTAAAAAGAAGCTTAAACCTAAACCTCGACCAAAAAAATAAATTAAAATAAAAAACCTAAACTAAAATAAATGAACCTAAAATAAATAAACTAAACTAAATAAATAGAGAAAATAAACATAAATAAAAATTAAAAATAAAATAAACTAAAATAAATAAAAAATAAACTAAATAAACCTAAACCTATAGGTTTACTTAATTTAAATATAAAAAACCCTGAACTTTAAATCCTAAACACTAAACCCTAAACCCAAAACCCAAAACCCTTAAACTAATCCTAAACTAAAAACTTTAACCCTTAAATCCTAAACCCTAAACCCTAAACCCTAAAAGCATAAACTGTAAAAACCCTAAACACTAAACCATAATCCTTACACCCTAAACATTAAACCCTAAATAAATCCTAAACAAACACTAAATAAACCTAAACTCACTAAAGTAACTAAATAAATTAAAAAGAAAACATAAACCTTAAAACCTAATAAACCTAAACCTAAACCTTAAGAATGGGCAGATCCTTAATGGCACGAACATCACCGTCAAACAGGCTCATTCTAAATCTAGCAATGGAGGCGAAGGCGGATGCTTTTGATAGTCAAACCTTAAATTATTTTGATAGTCTAACCTTAAAATCTTTTGAGATGATAATTGCCTACTTTAAATGAGAGTATTCTTAGGAAATTTCATTTCCTAAGATGTAGTTAACTATGGAGGCTTGCCTCCATAGGGAACTTAAGAACCTAGTTTTTATTTTTTTAGGGCGATGCCTCTTTTGAGATAGTACATCATACCTCAATGTTGTACCCAATCACCTCAAAGTACACATACATGTAAAAATAAACACCATAAGGCCTTTTTGTCTTGTTCATTGAATCCTCTTAACATCATTCTTTCTTTTTGGAGTTTAGAGATGTCGATCTTCAAGTAGGCTAGGGTTCTTAGACTCATATTGTTGACACTTGGGTCAAATGGATAGCTTGATCCAACATCCACTATAATATAAAGAGGAGGTTATGCTTAATCATCCCTAGGAGTAAGTCTTCATCGTTGAACGTAACTCTTAAGATTTCCTTCGAGTGGCATGCCTTTTGTTTAATAGTGGTCAGCTGAGCTAAGCATATCTAAAGATAAAGTAAGGCTTTGATTATTTATTTACTCATCTCTTTGGATAAGAGAATGGTGTCGTATATGCTTAACTTAGCTGGAAACTTTCTAAGGTGAGTTAAGACAATGTAATCAACTCTAGCTTGGTCCTCCATAAGCATATCCATGGGTGGAGCATCCTATGGAGGGACTATCTGCTTACTGAAACCAATGACTTGCTTACCCTTATCAATAGGAATAAAATCAAGAGCATTAGAAGTAGACAATATATAAGTAGAATCAACTTTCTTCATTAATTTCTTTTTGGGTGGAGGTATATGATAAAAATTAAGTAAAGTAAGCAGAGTAAGAGATTTAGTGCCCTTATCCATGGATAAAATGCTCCTATAGAAGAGAAGAAGGTGGTAGAGTTAGGTGGGGAGTGGACTCAGACAGTTGTTGAGCTATTGGACTATCCCTGCTACTACTGCTGCTACTAGGTTATCACCCTCCCTGACTTGTCCTTTATAACTAGCAAACCTTCCTTGGTGTTGGAGGTTTGAGATACTTCATGCACTTGCAAGGAAAGCTTCTTGATCTTAGAAATAATCTTCTTAGAGGTTTACATAGGGAGATATCCTAACTTTCTTTTGGTCTTAAGAGGATCGCAAGTATCCCCAATGATTACTCTAACAGAACTGGATGGTTGTTCTAAAGAAGGTTCCTTAGGGATAACTATGGCTCATAGCTTGTAGTTGCACTCAAGTTTGTCCTTAAAAGTGATACAATCCTCTAAGTCATGGCCTAACATTCGGTGGTAGGTGCAATAGCTAGGATTATCGCACTTGGCCACTTCTTCCGGCCTCTCAAGCTCTTGTAACTGAAAGTCAAGTTTCTTTAAGAGATTCTTAAAGGTTTTCCTAACTACCTCCCTCCTGAATGAATATGGTTTATTCAATCTATCAGTAGGTGGAAAAGCTACTAGCGATGGATATGAATCTGTGGGTAGGCTACTAAGTGGGGAAATGATCATTGTGTGATTATGATGGCTGGTATGATGGTTGGTGGTGGAATAAAGGTGGCAAAGGAGGTCTTGAGCTCGTAGTCTCTCATCTTGAACTCTAGTTGGTGCTTCCCTCGTCCAGAGTACAGCTTCTTCTCAAACACCTTCTACAGCTTGGGCCTAGATGATTGGTCATGGAAGGGCAATTATTTGGCTTCCTCTTATATGCTAGCTGCCTTGTCAATTAATTTCTTGAATGTTTTGATGGTAAATCCCATAAGCATGAAGGCGACTGAGCCATGGATATTCTTGAGAAGAATATCAAAGGCCTGCTGTGTGGACAGTTGTGGTTCAAATTTCATGCTCAGCTTGAGCCACCTGAGAATGTAGTCAACAAGGGACTCATTGAGTTTCTATTTCTCTATAATGAGGTCACCTACAATTACCCTCGGTTAAGCTCCAGCAAACCTCTTGATGAAGAGGTGCTCCAACTCAATAAAAAGTCTTCACCGACTATTGGGCGTTACAATCAAATGCAACATTTGACATGAGACTGAAAAAAGAGTAGTGCATTAAAACTATGTTGCAACGCGAGTCTAAATTGTACAATGTGTTATCATTGGGTTCCCCACATCAAAGATCTTGAAGGATGGTTGCACAAAATCCTAAATAAAATAAAAACTAAATAAAAACCTAAACCTAAAATAAAGAAAATAAAATAAACTTAAACCTAAATGAAAATAAACTTAAACCTAAATGAAAATAAACTAAGCAAAACCTAAAATAAAAAAAAACCTAAACCAAATAAAAAAATAAACTAAAAATAAACCTAACTTAAAATAAATAAATAAATTAAAACCTAAAACCTAAAAAAATAAAATAAAACCTAAACCAAAAAAAATAAAAAAATAAAACCTAAAATAAAATAAAATAAAACTAAAATAAAAAAATAAACATAAACCTAAACCTAAACCTAAATAAACTAAAATAAAAAAAAACTAAAATAAATAAACTAAACTAAATAAAAAAAATAAACTAAATAAAATAAAAAATAAAATAACTAAAATGAATAAAATATACTAAATATAACCTAAAACTATTGTTTAAATTTGAAAAATAAATAAAAATAAAACCCTAAAATATAAACCCTAAAACTAAAACCCAAAACCCAAAAGCATAAACTAAAAAACCCTAAAACACCCTAACCCAGACCTAAACCTAACACTAAATCATAAAACCAAACCCTAAAACATAAAACTAACCATAAACCTAAAATAAACCCAAAATCATAAACACTAAAAACTAACCCTACTAAACCTGACTAACCTAAACCACAAACCTTAAAACCCTAAACCTAAACTAAAACTACCCAAACCCTAATCCTAAACCCAAACCCCAAACCTAACTAACCCTCCTAAATCCTACCCAACCCTACCCTAAATCTAAACCTTGTTCCTCCTAAACCAAAGCTAAATTAAACTAAAAAAAAAATAATGATAATAAAACTAAACCAAATAATAAAAATAAATAATAAAATAAACTATAAACCTAAACCAAATAAAATAAAATAAACTAATAAAATTAAAATAAAGAAATAAAACTTCTAAATAAAATAAAAATAAACTAGAATAAAAGCTCAAATAAAATAAAACTAAATGTAAAATAAATATAAAATAATCTTAAAATAAATAAAATAAAATAAAATAAATAAAACCTAAAAATAAAAAAAAACTAAATAAATAAAACTAAACTAAAAAAAAAAACAAAACCTAAAATAAATAAAATAAATAAATAAACCTAAACCTAAAAAAATAAAATAAACTAAAATAAATAAAACCTAAACCTAACTAAACCTAAACTAAATAAAATCAAATCAAATCAAAATAAACAAACTAAAATAAAACTAAAAAATAAACCAAAAATAAAAAAATAAAACCTAAACCTAAAAAAATAAAATAAACCTAAAATAAAATAAAATAAAACTAAAAAAATAAATCTAAACCTAAATAAAATAAATAAACATAAAATAAAAATAAAATAAACTAAAAATAAAGATAAACTAGATAAACCTAAACCTATAGTTTACTTAAATTTTTTAAAACCCTAAACACTAAACCCCAGGAAATCTTAAAACCTAAACCTACCTAAACTAAGCCCTAAACCCTAAATCTAACCCTCCTAAACCCTAAAACCCTAAATTCTAAACCTAAACCTAAACCCAAATAAAGCCCCAAATCCTAAAACCTAAAAGTAACTAAATAAATCAAAATGTTCTAAACTCTAAAACCAAATGCTAAACCTAAAAAAAATAAAACCTAAATAAAATAAAACTAAACCTAAAATAATATAAAATAAAAAAAAATAAAATAAAACTAAATAAAACCTACACCTAAATGATAAACCTAAAATAAAACCTAAAAAAAACCTGGACCTAAACTAAGAAAAAAAACTAAACCTAAGATAAAAATAAAATAAACCTAAACTAAAAATAAATAAAACCTAAACCTAAAACTAAACTAAAGAAACTAAACTAAAAAAATAAAATAAATAAAATAAACCTAAAATAAAACTTAAAATAAAACCTAAAATAAACCTAAAATAAAAACCTAAAACTTAACAAAATAATAAAATAAAACCTAAACATAAACTTAAAATAAAATAAAACTAAACCTAAAAAAATAAAATAAAAATAAAACTAAACTAAAATAAATAAACCCAAAATAAACCAAATTAGAAAACTAAATAAAATAAACTAAAATAAAATAAAAATAAAAATAAAAATCATAATAAAATGAAAAAAACTAAAATAAATAAAATAAACTAAATAAACCTAAAACTAGTTTACTTAATTTCAAAAATTAAAAAAATAAAAAAATAAAAAGGAATAAATCTCTAACCCTAAACCTTAAACTAACCATAGGCAAAACTGGACCCTAAACCCTAAAATCAAAACCCTAAACCCTACCCTCAATAGGCCCAAACCCACAGACCCTAAAACTAAATCTAAACCCCAAAACTAAAAACCACAAACTACCACTGACCCTAAACCCTATAAAACCCTAAACCAAACTGACCTAAACCATAACCATAACCCTAAACCCTAACCAAATCATACCCCAACCCTAAACCTAAAACCCTAATATACACTAAAGCCCTAAACTGACTGACCCTAAATCACTAACCTAAACTAAGCTGACCAACCCTAAACAAAACCCTAAACCTATGAACCCTAAATGCTAACCACAAAACTAAACTAAACTAATAAAACCTAAAATTAAAATAAATAAATAAATTTGATCAAATAAATAAAAATAAAATAATAAACATAAAACTAAACCTAAACCTAAACCTAACAAACATAAAAATAAAATAAAATGAAATAAAACTAAATAAATAAATAAATAAAACTAAACTAAAAAAAAAATAAACTAAATAAAATAAGCTAAAGATAAAATAAAATAAAATAAACCAAAAAATAAATAAAAACTAAAATAAAACCTAAACCTAAAAAAAATAAAATAAAAAATAAAACATAATCATTAAACTAAAAAATAAACTCAAATAAATAAAATAAACTAAACCTAAACTAAAATAAACTAAACAAAATTAATAAAACCTAAACATAACCTAATAATAAATCAACCTAAACCTAAACTAAATAAATTAAATATATAAATAAATAAACCTAATCTAAAAAAAAAATAAAAAATAAACCTAAACTAAAACCAAACCTAAAAAAAAAAATAAACCTAAACCTAAACCAAAACCTAAACCTAAACTTAAACCTAAAAATAAACTAAAATAAAAACCCAAACTAAAATAAAAACTTAAAATAAATAAATAAACTAAATAAAATAAAAATAAACATAAAATAAAAAATAAATAAATAAACCTAATTTACTTGGTTTAAAAAATAATAAAAATAAAAAATAAAAAATAAATAAAACCTAACCCTAAACCTAAAACTACCCTAAATGAACTCTAAACCTAACCTAAAACCCTAAACTATAAAAAAAATAAAACTAAACCCTAGCCTAAAACCTAAAAAACCCAAATCCAAATCTAAAAAACCCTAAACCTAAAACCTAAATAAATAATGACCCTAAAAACCAAACCTAAAATAACCCTAAACCAAACTAACCCTAACCTAAAAAACTAAACCTAAACTAAAAACCTAAACCTTAAACCCAAAAAGCAAATCCTAAAATAACTGAGCCCAACCAAAAAATAAAACCCTAAACCCTAAACCCACTCTGGCTAACACTAAATCTAAACCCTAACTAAACCCTATAAACTAAACCAAAACTACCTAAACCCACAACCATCCTAAACCCTAAACCTTAAACCCTAAAAAATCTAAACCAAAACCTAAAACTAAATAAAAAACTATAAATAAAATAAAATTAAAACCTAAATAAAATAAATAAAATAAAATAAAACTAAACTAAACCTAAAATTAAAATAAAATTAAAAATATTATATAAAACCTAAAATTAAACTAAAAAATAAAATAAACCAAAATTAAAAAAACCAAAAATAAACTAAATAAATAATAGAAGAAATGTTGAATCTAATTGTTCTCTATTAAAAAAAATAAACCCCAAACAGAGTAAAACCTATAACTAAAACCCTAAACTAAACTTAAACCACAAACCTAAACCACAAAACCCACAAACCCTAACCAAACCTAAACCCAAAACAAACCTAAACCTAAACCCCAAAATCTTAAACCCTAAAAAAAACTAAAACCAAAACCTAAAAAAAATAAAAAATAAATAAAAAAATCTAAACCAAAATAAAATAAAAATAAAATAAAATAAAAACATAAAATAAACTCCTAAACCTAAAAAATGAAATAAAATAAACTAATAAAAGAATAAAATAAATAAATAAATAACCTAAATTAAACTAAAAAATAAAACCTAAATAATTAAATAAAATAAAAACTAAAGTAAAATAAAATAAAATAAAATAAATAAAACAAAATAAAACTAAATAAAACTTAAAGTTCAAAATAAACCTAAAAGTAAATAAAAAATAAACCTATAATAAAAATAAACTAAACTAAAATAAATAAATAAACTAAACTAAAGTAAAATAAAACCTAAATAAAATAAAACTAAACCTAAATTAAAAAATAAAACAAACTAAAATAAAATAAAATAAAACTAAACATAAACAATAAACCTAAAACTAAAACCTAAACCAAACTAAAATAAAAATAATAAACTAAAAGAAACAAAAAAATAAACCTAAAAAAACTAAAATAAAAAAAACTAAACTAAATAAAACCTAAACCTAAACCAAATAAACTAAAATGAAACCTAAACTAAACAAAATAAAATAAATAAAAATAAACTAAAACCTAAAATAAAATAAACCTAAAATAAACCTAAAATAAAAACCTAAAACCTAAACCTTAAAAAATAAAATAAAAACCTAAAAATAAATTAAAAAATAAAACTTAAACCTAAACGTAAAAATAAAATAAAATAAAACTAACTAAAAAACATAAAATAAAACTAAATTAAAAAAAATAAATAAAACAAATAAACTAAAATGAATAAACTAAATTAAATAAAAAATAAAAATAAATAAATTAAAAAAATAAAAACTAAAATAAAAATAAACTAAATAAACTAAACTTATATGTTTACTTAATTTAAAAAAAAAAACCTTAAAAAAACCTAAACTAACCAAAAATCCCACCCTAAACCTAAACCCTAAACCTGAACCACAACCCAACTACCCTAAAACCTAAAATTAAACCTATGCCTAAAACCCAAAACCCAAAAATACCCCAAAATGAACCAATAAACTCTAACCAACTAAAATATAACCATAAACCCTAAAAAAAAAACTAAAAAAAACTAAATAAAACCAAAAATAAATAATTTAAAACCTAAACCTAAATAAATAAAATTAAGATTAAAATTAAACTAACCTACTAACCTAATAAAATAAACACTAAAATAAAATATTAATTATAAACTACTTAAAATAACCTAAGATAAAACCCTAAAATAAACTAAATGTTAAATTAAAATAAAATAAACATAAAATTAAATAAATAAATAAAAAAAAAAATAAACCTAAATAAACCTAAAGTAAATAAAATAAAACACTAAACAAAAACCTAAACCTAAAATAAAATAAAATAAACTAAAGAAAAAACCTAAATATAAACTAAATAAACTAAACTAAAATAAATAAACCAAAACTGGACCTAAAATAAAAAACTAAACTAAAGAAAATAAAACAAACTAAAAAATAAACAAAATACTAAAAATAAAACTTAAACCCTAAACCTAAAAAAAAAAATAATAAAACCTAAACCTAAACCTAAAATAAAAATAAAACCTAAACCTAAAATAAAAAAATAAAACCTAAACCAAAAATTAAAAAATAAAAATAAAACTCAACTAACAAATAAACAACTAAACCTAAACCTAAAAACACTAAAATAAAAAACCAAAAATAAAATAAACAAACCTAAAATAAATCAACTAAACTGAATAAAAATAAAAATTAAATATAAATATAAATTAAAAATAAAATAATCTAAAATAAATAAATTAAATAAACCTAAACATACCGGTTTACTTACTTTTTTTTTTTAAAAAACTAAACTCTAAGCTAACCCTAAACCCAAAACCATAAACCCTAAAAATAAACTAAAAAAACCTAAACTTACCAGTTTACTTAATTTAAAAATATACCTAAACTAAAACCTGAACCCTAAACCCTAAACCTTAAAAAAATAAAAAATAATAAAAAAATGAATTAAAAAATAAAAAAACCTAACCTAAAACATAAACTCTAAACCTAAACCTAAACCTAATCCTAAACCTAAAATCCAATCCTAAACCAAAAATAAAACCCTAAACCTAACCCTAAACCTAAACCCTAAACCCCACAACCTAAACCTTAAACCCAAACCTAAACCCCAAACTAAACTCTAAACCCAAAACCCAAACCTAAACTAAACCCCAAACCTAAACTTGAAAACCTCAAAACCTAAGCCTAAACTAAATAAAATATAAAATATAAAATAAATTAAAAAACTCATGGAATTATTATGAAGGTTACAACCATGGTGGTGGCATAGAGAGAGATCAAGGATGTGATGGTGGATCCCACTGCTCGAGAGGTTGGGTGGTTTTGTTCAAAACTGGAGAAACTGAAGAATGGCCAATCTATTCTGCTGCTTATGGAGCTGTCTTTCTGATAGAAATGGTTCTTATGATTTTTGTTCCTAAAATAAAATCTAAAATTTTAAAAAATAAATAAAATCAAAACTAAAATAAAATAAATAAACTAAAATAAATCTAAATTAAATATAAACCTAAACCTAAATAAACAAAAATAAAAATAAACCCCAATTAAACCTAAATTTAAAATAAAACCTAAATACCAAAAATAAAACTTCACTAAACAAAACAATAAAAAACCTAAATTAAATAAAATAAACAAATATAACTTAAACCTAAACCTAAACCTAAAATAAACTAAAACCTAAACTAACATAAATAAACCTAATAAATAAATTAAATTAAAATAAACCTAAATAAAAATAAAATAAAATAAATAAAAATACTAAATAAATTAAATAAACCTAAACCTTTACTTAATCTAAAACTAAATCATAACCTAAACCTACAATTAAACTTAAACTAACTAATCCTAAACCCACCCTAACCCTTCCCTAACCATACCCAAACTAAACCTAAAATAAGCCCTAAAACTAAACCATGTCAATCACTATAGCACCCAAGAGGGAGGTAATATTAAAATTTTAAAAGTTAAATCTTAAAATTTAAGTTTTAGTAGAAAATTAATCTTTTATTTTTAATGACAAGATGCAATTCTTAATGTAACAAAAATAAAATTACAGTAAAGTAGAGGAATTACACAATTTTATGTGGTTCAAAAAAATTGGCCTATGTCCACACCTAGCCACCCCATGCTAATCACTAAATGAAAATAGCTTACAAATAGTACTTTCCTATAATTAGGTGAATACAACCCTTACAACAATATGTACTATCCTACAAAGGGGTGAGTACAACCCTAATATAAATTTTATAGCACAAAAATAAATATTTAAAATAATAAATTTTAATAAAATATATCTCTCACAAATATACCAAGCTATCTAATTCAAAAAGTGATCTCACTACTTATAATTGATCACTTTACAACTTACTAATTTGGCAAGATAGAATGCTCACTTAATTTTGATAAAAAAATATTAAATAAATATCTTAAAGTGATCTTACTAAGATGTTTATGCTATTACAATTTGTAGATTAATATAAAAGTGATTTCAAAATAAATTCACAACAGTCTATTGCATAATAAATTAAATTTTAGTAAGGAATAATATTTAGTTTAAGAGAAACTATAGCTAGTATGTATATAACAGTGTAAGAAAAACTAACTTTCTACTAAACTTCATTTTTATTAATTATTAAACAATGAACAAGCAAGCTTAACTAAATTTTAGCAAGATAAATTTTTTAAAATAAACTATATTAGTTGAAATAAAATGATAAGTGACAAATAAAATAATTTAAATTTTTATAAAATTTTTATTTTGATAAAGAAACTTGATTTATAATAGATCTAGCATATACTCTAAAATTCTAATAATAAATTATTTTATTTTAACTTGAGTGAAGCTTTTAATTAATGCAACTAATCACAAAATACTTAAATAAAATTAGTATATGATAGATTTAAGTAAACTAGTAAGATTTTAATTAATAAAAGACACCTAACAAATATGAAAATAATTTCAGCATAATAAATTAATTTGAAATGTTAAAATATACTTCTAAAATAGATCTAAAATAAATGATCTTTAAAATGAGACTACTGAAGAAATATTTCAAGAAACCAAAAGAAATTTGTAGAAGATAAAAATTTCAACAAGTTAAAATAAATCCTACAAACTATCACAAGAGTTTTGACAAAAAAATGATTGAAGAAACTTTGATGTGAAAACTTAGACTTTGATGTCCAAAGACGAATCCACCAAAAAAGTTTAAATTGGAAAAAATGAATAGATGGTGAAAATAGTATGAAGAACTAAAAAGGGATTAAGATCAAGAAAATAAACTCAAGTAATTTGAGAAAGCTTGCTTAGTTGAAGATGTTGAAGCTTTCAAACAAAGGTTTGATCTTGCAATATTTGGAGAACACTTGGAAGGAAAATCTATGAAATTTTCTCTTAGATTTGCTAGAGGGATTTTGAATTTGAATGAGGAATGATTTCATGAAGAGAATGAGGGCTATTTATAAGTAAGAAGGTCATTTTGAATTATTTCAAAAAAAACTATTATTCTAACATCATTTAATCATATAATAATTTAATATTCAATAAAAATATAATTTAAATTAAATAAATATTAAATTAAAACAACCAAAATTTGGCTTTTCACATGGGAAAGTCAAAAATAATCAAATATGGCTTTTAATATATTCAAAGCATGTAGCGTGCATTCATTATTAAAATCAGCTAATGTTTGAAAAGTCATAATAAATTCAATTTTAATCAAACGTTGGTCATGTAACCTATCAAATTAAAGGAAAAAAAATCCATGGAATCCGTTGTAGATGAAATCAGATATAAAGTCTTTCATAATAAAATGACTTCGGCTAAAATATAAAATTCCACTTATTTTTGTTAATTTTGAAATATGACATTTAAATATTATGATATAATTTATATATAATCATACATATGTCAGTTATCATATAACCTTAAAATTAAATTAAAATATTTAAATATTTTAAATATTTAAACTAGTTACACTTAATAGTCATGATTTATTATCATTTATTAATTTGACATTTCAAATGCTATTTATGAAACATATAATTGAATGTTAATTAGTCAAAGATATATATAAATTATCCTCATTATCATTATTTAAAATAAAAATAATAATATGTTAAGTTATGACCAAATTGATTCATGCTAATGAGCTCATATGAATTTCTAACATAGTTGTAAATGCATATAACCTAAAATATTGTATCTTGAGCTTCACATTATCCATTTTGATTTATCTTTCATTCTTCTATTATTGCAATTTCCTCAAACATATTGTGAGATGTTTTGGATATGTAATTAGCAATTAATATATCTCAAACACATAAATATACATTAGAACATCCAAGCATTCATTTGTTATCATCAAAATTGATCATTATTGAACATGAGGCTCATTAAGCCAACAATCTCCCCTTTTGATGATGACAAACTAATGTTGGGTTTTTATTTTGATGAAGGTGCAAATTGACTTCATCATAGTTTTTGAAAGAAAATTTTCTTCTAAAAAAAAATTTTGGCATAAAAGATGAATAATGTTGCTCCCCTAAATGTATGCATGAAATAGACTTAATGTAACCAACATTTTACTCTTCTCCCCTTTTGACAACATCAAAAGTGAGAACAAACTACATATAATTTTAAATATTAGGATCTAACATTCCAAGCATGCATCATAAAGTACAAAAACAGTCTTCTGGTAATGGTTTTGTTAAAATATCTATAATTTGTAAATCAGTACTAATGAAATTAATCTTAACATCACCTTTCAAAACATGATCCCTAATAAAATGATGTCTAATTTCTATATGCTTGGTTTGAGTGCGGATAGGATTTTTTTGGTCAAACTAATAGCACTAGTATTGTCACATTGAACTAGAATGTGATCTTGCTTAATACCAAAATCTTTTAATTATTGCTTTAACCAAAGGACCTAAGCAATACAACTACCGACAGCTATGTACTCAGCCTCAGTAGTGGATAAAGCTACAAAATTTTGTTTCATGGATGACAAAGACACAAGCGATGATCATAAAAATTGTCATGTGCCTGATGTGCTTTTTCAATTTACTTTGCTTCCAAAAAAATTAGAATTAGAATAACCAACCAAATCACATGATAAAGAATTTTTAGGATACCATAAACCTAACTTAATTGCTATCAAATACTGAAGATATGCTTGATTGCTATTAAATGAGATTCTTTCAGTTTGGCCTGAAAATGAGCACACAAACAAATAGCAAACATAATATCAGGCCTACTAGCAGCAAGGTATAAAAGTGAACCTATCATACTCCTATAAATCCAGTTTTTGATCAGATTTTCCTAATTCATCTAAATCCAATTTTGTAGATGGGCTCATAAGAGTTTTACTAGATTTAAATCCTTTCATGTCAAACCTCTCAAGCAATTCATTTGTGTACTTGGTTTGACAGATGAATGTGCCATTTTTTGTTGCTTCACTTAAAGACCTAAGGAAAATTAAGTTCTCCCATCATACTCATTTCAAACTCTTAGACATCAAAGATGAGAACTCATGGCACAAAGATTCATTTGTACTTCCAAATAATATGTCATCTACATACACTTGTACCATAATCAAATCATCATTTATGCTCTTAAAGGAATAAGGTGGTATCTACTCTACCCTTTCTAAATCCATGATTTATCAAGTAGTTACTTAACCTATCATACCAAGCACGAGGAGCCTAATTTAAACCATATAAGGCTCTCAAATCTAGGTGTTTGCTCTACAAATACATCTTGGTCAATAAATCCATTCAAAAATGCACTCTTGACATCCATTTGAAAATGTTTAAAATCCCTAAAATAAGCATAAGTGGAGTAACCTAATAACTTCTAGTCTACGGTGCAAAAGACTCTTCAAAATCTATACCTTCAACTTGTGTGTGTACCCTACAACTAACCTAGCTTTATTTCTAGCAATACAACCTGAATCATCTAGCTTATTCCTAAGGACCCATTTTGTTTCAATGATATTTTGATCTTGGGGTCTTGGGACTAATTCCCAAACATCATTTCTTACAAATTGATTCAACTCCTCTTCCATAGCAATAATCCAAAAATTATCTTTTAATGCTTCTTCTAAATTTTTAGGTTCAACCTTGGATAAAAATGTTGAATGATCTACAACCTCTCTACTATCTTTTAGTCATAACTCCTTTTGAAGGATCTCTTATAATTAGTTCCTTTGGATGGTTTTTATTATATTTCCATTCTCTAGGAAATGAATCATCCACATTATCTTCTACATATATTTTCTTAAAATTATCAATCTCTTCATCAATCACTTCATTTCTAATGGGATCAATTAAATTTTCAAAAATAAAAAATGTATTGATTCTTCTTCAATCATTTTTCTCTTATTGAAAACTCTATAAGCTCTACTAGAAAGAGAGTGTCCTAAGAAAATACCATCATCTGATTTGCAATCAAACTTACCTAAATGCTCTTTTCCATTATTTAAAATAAAGCATTTACATCCAAATACATGAAAGTGCTCAATCTTAGGCTGCTTTCCAAAAAACAATTCATAGGGTGTCTTCTTCAAAATTGGTTTAAAATAGATCCTATTCATCACATAACATGCAGTATTTACTACTTCTACCTAAAAATATTTTAGCAATTTATACTCATCAAGCATAGATCTACTTAATTCAATTAATATTCTATTTTTTCTCTCTACTACTCCATTTTGTTAGAGAGTTCTAGGTGCAAAAAAATTATGTCTAATCCCATGTTCATCACAATAATCCTCAAATAATTTATTTTCAAATTCTCCACCATGATCAGTTTGAACCCTATTAATCAAAAGGTCTTGTTCTCTTTGAATATATTTAGAAAACTTTCTAAACTCTCCAAAAACACCATCTTTGTAAGTTACAAATAAAACCCAAGTATATCTAGAGAAATCATCAACAATCACAAAACCATAATTTTTTCCACCTAAGGTGCTAATTGGACCAAATAAATCCATGTCAATAATTCTAGAGGTCTAAAAGAAAACAATATTTTTAATTTTAAATGAGCTTCTAGAATGCTTACCATGAATACATGCATCACAAACATAGTTTGAATGAAAATTTAATTTAGGCAATCCAACTACTAAATCAAGTTTAGCAATTTTATTGAGTGTGTGCATGCTAATATGACATAGTCTCCTATGCCATAGACATATATCATCATGAGTGCTTTTAAAATAAAAGTAAATTCAAATTCACATCATGAAAACTAAAATCAATGACATAAATATTTTTATGTCTTTGTCCTAACAAAACATTTTCATTATTTTTTATAATACAATATGATGTATGAAATACTAGATTCAAACCTTTATCACATAGCTAACTAATAGAAATTAAATTATGTTTAAATCCTTCTACTAGAAATACTTTATCTAATGTGATAGAATTCTTACAAATAGAACCAATGACAATGATCTTTCCCTTTGCATTATCTCCATATGTAACAAATCCTCCATCACTTGATTCTAAAGTTGTGAATTTATCTTTATCTCCCATCATATGTCTTGAACATCCACTATCCAAGTACCACATGCCTTCTTTGATTTTTCTTTGAAGGCATTCCTCTTGAAAATCTAAGTCAGATTCTCCATTTTCCATAAGACATATGTTGACCTCTTCATCGAATGAGCAAGTACTTGATTCATTTGAATTATAAAAGCCTTCTTCTTCTTCTTCTTATGGTACTTTTCTTCTTCATATTTTTTCTTCTTTCCACATCAATTTTTTCTTCTTTGATTCAACAAGTTCTGACAAATCACCTCTTATGTGTTTAGGCTTTTTACAATGGTAGCAAATGATCCCTTCACTTGTAGAAATGTCATAGTTTGAAATTTATAGCTTTTATATTTTTTATACCTTTGATTCTTCTTCCTTAGCAAGTTCCTTTTTGGATAGCATGACCACCTCATCACTATCACCATCGAGCTTGAGGTGTTATGCTCATCACTATCATCAACTTGTAATGCAATGGCTTTTCTTTGTCCTTCTCCCTTTTTGCTGAGTTATCCATCTTATCCCTTTGAGCAATAACCTATTCATGTGCTATCAAAGAACCCAAAAGCTGATCAAGTTGATAAGTAGATAAATCCTTAGCTTCATTAATAGTTGTTACTTTTGTTTCCCATTCTTTTGGAAGACATCTAAGAATCTTATAGACTAAGTCTTGATTCCTATGTTTTTCAAGAGAATGCAACGTGTTAATTATTTTCATGAATCTAGTATACATATCAAAAATAGATTCAGAAGGAGACATATGAAATAACTCATATTCATGAACAAGTCTGTTTATGTGAGCATCTCTAAGTAGTTCCTTCATAAGTTATAATGAGTTTATCCCATATTTCTTTTATAGTTAACATAGAAATTTTATGTAATCATCGTAATAAAGCACAATGTAAAGTATTACAAGCCATAGCATTTAATTCATCAAGTTCTCTTTTAGCTACAATCCATTCCTCAAAAGGCTTTTTTACTTTAATACCATTTACTTCTACTGTGAGTGCATGATATTGATGTGTCAACATATACCACATGCATCTTGACCTCTTAAAATGTACTAATTTTTTTTTTCAATAATCAAATGATACACTATCTAAAAGTGGAGGTCTATGAGTGGATTGTCCCTTTAAAACCTTTGATATGAAAAGATCTACTTGGATGTTAAGAATAAAAAAGAGCCTAGGCTCATACCAATTATGAGTCACTATAGCACCCAAGAGGGGGGGGTGCTGAATTCGACAATATTAATAATTTTAAAAGTTAAATCTTAAAATTTAAGTTTTAGTAGAAAATTAATTTTGATTTACTAACATCCATGCCTAGCCACCCCTGGCTAGGAATCCACTAAATGCAAAATAGCTTAAAAATAGTACTCTCCTATAACCAGTACAACTAATAATAGGTACTCTTTTACAAAGGGGCGAGTACAACCCCAATATAAATTTTATATCATGAAAAGAAAAATACAAAATAATAAAGTTTGATAAAATATATCTCTCACAAATATACCAAGCTATCCAATTCAAAAAGTGATCTCCCAACTTATAAATGATCACTTTACAACTTACTAATTTAGCAAGATAGAATGCTCACTTAATTTTGATAAAAAAATATTAAATAAATATCCTTGCTAAGATGTTTATGTTATTACAATTTGTAGATTAATATAAAAATGATTTTAAAATAAATTCACAATAGTCTATTGCACAATAAATTAAATTTCAGCAAGGAATAATTTTAAGTTTAAGAGAAACTATAACTAGTATGCATATAATAGTGTAAGAAAGATTAACTTTATACTAAACTTCCTTTTCTTAATTATTAAACAATGGAAACAAAAAAGCTTTACTAAATTTCAGCAAGATAAAATTTTTAAAATAAAGGATATTAGTTGAAATAAAATGATAAGTGACAAAATAAAATAATTTAATTTTTTTATAAATTTTATTTTGATAAAGAAACTTGATTTATAATAGATCTAGCATATACTCTAAAATTCCAGCAATAATTTATTTTATTTTAACCAAAATGAAGCTTTTAATTAGTACAACTAATCACAAAATACTTAAATAAAATTAGTATATGATAGATTTAAGTAAACTAGTAAGCTTTTAATTAAAAGAGATCTAACAAATATAAAAAAATAATTTCAACACAATAAATTAATTTGAAATGCTTAAAAATATACTTCTAAAATAGATCTAAGAAAAAATGATCTTTCAAATAAGACTAATGAAGAAATATTTCAAGAAACCAAAAAAATTTGTAGGAAGATAAAAATTTCAACAAGTTGAAATAAATCCTACAAACTATCACAAGAGTTTTTACAAAAAAATGATTGAAGAAACTTTTGATGTGAAAAAACTTAGACTTTGATGTCCAAAGACTAATCCACCAAAAAGTATAAATTGGAAAGAAATGAAATATGAACAACTAAAAAGGGATTAAGATCAAGAAAACAAACTCAAGTAATTTGAGAAAGCTTAGTTGAAGATGTTGAAGCTTTCAAATCAAGGATTAGATCTTGCAATATTTGAGAACACTTGGAAGGAAAATCTAGAAAATTTTCTCTTAGATTTGGGAGGGATTTTGAATTTGAATGAGGAATGCTTTCATGAAGAGAATGAGGGCAATTTTATAAGCAAGAAGTCATTTTGAATTATTTCAAAAAATATATTATTCTAACATCATTTTATCATATAATAATCTAATAATATTCAATAAAAAATATAATTTATATTAAAGAAATATTAAATTTAAAGCCAAAATTTGGCTATTCATTCACATGGGCAAGTCAAAAATAATCAAATATCTCTTAATATATTCAAAGCATGTAGCATGCATTCATTATTAAAATCAGCTAATGTTTGAAAAGTCATAATAAATTCAATTTTAATGAATGGGTCATGTAACCTATCAAATTAAAGGAAAAAAATCCAAGGAATCCATTGGAGATGAAATTCGATATAAATTCATTGATTATAAAATGACTTTGGCTAAAATATAATTTTGAGATATGACATTTAAATATTATGATATAATTTATATATAATCATACATAAGTTAGTTATCATTAAACCTTAAAATTAAATTAAAATATTTAATTATATTAAGTATATAAATTAATTACACTTAATAGTCATAATTTATTATCATTTATTATTTTGACAATTCAAATGCTATGTATAAAAACATATAATTGAATGTTAATTAGATAATGATTTATATAAATTAACCTCATTATCATTATTTAAAATAAATAAAAATAATATGTTAAGTTGTGAGCAAATTCATTCATGCTAATGAACCTCATATGAATTTCTAAGATAGTTATAAATTCATATAACCTAAAATATTGTATCTTGAGCTTCACGTTATCCATTTTGATCTATCTTTCACTCTTCTATTCTTGCAATTTCTGCAAACATATTGTGAGATGTATTGGATATGTAATTAGCAATTAATATATTTGAAACACATAAAACATACATTAGAACATCCAAGCATTCATTTGTTATCATCAAAATTGATCGATTGAACATGAGGCTCATTAAGCCAACAAACCCTAAACCCTAAACCCCAAACCCTAACCCTAAAAAACCCAAATAAACCTAAACCTAAAGTAACAAAATAAATTAATAAATTAAACCTAAACCCTAAGAATGGGCAACCTTGATAATAGAACATCACCATCAATCTGCTAGATCAGTGGAAGCGAAGGTGGAGTAGCTATTACATTTTGGTGGGGGATCTGGAGGTGGTTGTGGATATGGAGGTGGTGGTCGAAGCAGTGGTGGCTATGGTAGCAGGAGGAGTGACAGAGGTTGCAACTGTGGGGTGGAGAGACGGTCGAGGATATGATGGTGGATCCCCTATTCGTCAGTGGTTCATGGGAACTGAAGAACGGTCGATCCGATTTGTCGCATTTGGATCTATTTCTTTATAGTAGAAATGGTTCTAGCTATCTAGGGTTTTTGTTGCTCATGCCCATTTTTTATCTATGTCATCACTTGTGTCTTAGAAAACTTGTTACTTGGATGATGAAATCAAAAGAAGAAATGTTGAATCTAAATTTGTTCTCTAAAACCAAAACCAAAACCACCTAAACTAAAAGAACCCTAAACCCTAAACCTAAACTAAACCCTAAACCTAAACCTAAACCTAAAATCCACCCTAAACCTAATCACTAAACCAAAATGCTAAACCCTAAACCTAAACCTAAACCTAAACCCTAAACCACTAAACCCTAAACCTAAACCTAAACCCTATAAATCCTAAATCAAACCTAAACCACTTCCATAATCTAAACCAACTAAACCTCACCCTAAACCCTAATACCCTCCCTAAACCTCCTAAACCTAAATCCTCTAACCCCACCCTAAACCTCACCCTAAACCCTATAATAACCCACCTAAACCCACTAATCCTAAACATAAACCCCAAACCTACCAACACTAACTAAACTCTAAAACCCTAAACAACTCAAACCCTAAACCTAAACTAAACCTAAACTAAATAAAACCTAAAAATAAAATAAATAAATAAAATAAACCTAAATAAATAAAAAAATAAACTAAAACCAAAAACTTAAATAAAATTAAAATAAAATAAAATAAAACATAAACATAAACTAAAACCTAAAACCTAAACTTAAAATAAAATAAAATAAACTAATAAAAAGAAACTAAAATAAATTAAAATAACCTAAACTAAACTAAATAAAATAACCATAAAAAAAAAAAAAACTAAATCAAATAAACAATAAACGTAATAATGAAATAAAATAAACCTAAAATAAACCTAAATAAAATAAAATAAAATTAAATAAAAAAATTAAATCTAAAAAAATAAACCTAAAATAAAAGCTAAAATTATAATAAATAAAACTAAACCTTAAACTAAAAAAACTAAACTAAACCTAAATAAAATAAACTAAACTAAAATAAATAAACCTAAACCTAAACTAAAATAAAGTAAACTAAACTAAACCTAAACCTAAACTAAAATAAAATAAATTAAACTTAAAAAAAAAACCTAAACCTAAAAAATAAAACTATAAATAAACCTAAAATAAAACCTAAACCTAAATAAAAATTAAAAAACCTAAACCTAAACCTAAAATAAAAAAAAAAAATAAAAAAAACCTAAAAAAAAAAAAATAAAAATAAAATAATCAACTAAAAATAAATAAACTAAGAAATAAACTAAAATAAAAAACAAAATAAATAAATAAATAAATAAACAAAACTAAATAAAAAATATACATAAATAAAAAAAATAAAATAAACTAAATAAAGAAAAATAAACCTAAACCTATTGGTTTACTTAATTTAAAGCCTAAATCCTAAGCTAACCCTAAACCCTAAACCCTAAAGCCTAAACACTAAACCCTAAACCCTAAACCCTAAACCCTAAAACCCTAAACCCTAAACCCTAAACCCTAAAAACTAAAAAACCTAAACCTAAGCTAAAGAAAACCTAAAAATAAAATATATAAAAAAAACCAAAACTTACATAATACAAAATAAAATAAAATAAAACCTAAACTAAACCTAAACCTAAACCTAAAATAAAATAAATTAAATGAATAAAATAAACTAAAATAAAATAAAACTAAACAAAACTAAAAAATAAAATAAACCTAAGAATAAAAACCTAAATAAAAGAAAAACTAAATGTAAAATATAAATAAAATAAACTTAAAATAAAATAAAATAAAACTAAATAAACTAAACCTAAAAAAAAATAAACCTAAAAAAAACCTAAAATAAATAAAAATAAAACTTAAACCCTAAACCAAAAAAACCTAAACCTAAAATAAAATAAAATAAACTAAAGTTAAACTAAATTAAAATAAACTATAATAAATAAAACTAAACCAAAACCTAAAATAAACTAAACCTAAATTAAATAAATAAAATAAACTAAAAATAAGCTATACCTAAACTAAAAAAATAAAACCTAAAAATAAACCTAAAATAAAGCCTAAAACCTAAACCTAAAAAAATAAAATAAAAACCTAAACCTAAAAATAAAAATAAAACTTAAACCAAAAAATAAAATAAAAAATAAATAAAAAATAAACCTAAACCTAAAAAATAAACTAAAATAAAAAAACATAAACTAAAATAAATGAACTAAACTAAATAAAAAATATATATATAGTAAACTGAAATAAATAAAAAATAAACTAAATAAGCATGAACCTACAAGTTTACTTAATTTAAAAAAATCATAAACCCTAAATCCTAAACCTAAACCTAAACTAAAACCTAAACCTAAACCCTAAATCCTAAAAAAACCCTAACCTAAACCTAAACCCTAAACCTAAACCTAAACCCTAAACCCTAAGCCCTAAACCTAAACCTAAACTTAAACCTTAACCTAAACCTAAACCCTAAACCTAAACCTAAACATAAATTAATTAAATAAATTAAAAAAGAAACCTAAACTCTAAAACCTAATAAACCTTAAGTCTAAGAATGGGCAAAACCTTAACAGCTGGAACATCACCGTCAACCAAGCTTTGTCTAGATTTGGCAATGAAGGCGAAGGCAGAGGTGGTGGTTATTATAATGGTGGTGGAGAATTTGGAGGTGCTAGTGGATATGGAGGTTGTTTGGAAATCGGGTGGTTAATGGAGGTGGGAGGAGGATGGAGGTTACAACCTGGTGGTGGTGGAGGAGAGATCAGATATGATGGTGGATCCACTCGAGTGTTGAGGTGGTTATCATTTGGAACTAGATAAATGGAAGACAGACAATCGATCTACTTAGGGAATTGTGACTTTACAGTAGAGATGATTCTCATTATCAAGGTTTTGATTTGCTCTATGTGCTCATTTTTATCTATG
Source organism: Cymbidium sinense (assembly GCA_021442155.1). Taxonomy (NCBI): domain Eukaryota; kingdom Viridiplantae; phylum Streptophyta; class Magnoliopsida; order Asparagales; family Orchidaceae; genus Cymbidium; species Cymbidium sinense. Next base: position 45,848,310 of record CM038216.1, read on the forward strand.
TCTCTATGTCTTCAAAACTTGGTGTGTTACTTGGTTGATGAAATAAAGAAGAAATGTTGAATATTTTGTTCTCTAAAAAAAAACTAAACCTAAACTAAAACCTAACCCTAAAAATTAAAACCTAAACTAAACCCTAAACCCCCCAAACCCTAAACCCTAAACCCTAAACCTAAACCCTAAAAAAGCTAAAACCTAAACCTAAACTAAAATAAAATATATAAAATAAATATAAAAACATAAAAAAAATATAAAAATAAAATAAAATAAAAACCTAAACTAAAGCCTAAACATAAACCTAAAAAGTAAATAAAAAAATTAAAATAAAATAAAATAAATAAAAACTTAAACTAAACTAAAAAATAAAACCTAAATAAAATAAAAACTAAACTTAAATTCAAAATAAGGAAAACCTAAAATAAAATAAAATAAAAACTAAGTAGAAACTTAAACCTAAAAAATAAACCTAAAAATAAAATTTAAAAATAAATAAAAAATAAAGCCTAAACCCTTAACTAAAAAAAATCTATTGCTAAAATAAAAATAAAATAAACCTAAATGTTAAGTAAAATAAACTAAACTAAAATACATAAAACCTAAACCTAAAATAAAGTAAACCTAAACCTAAACCTAAACTCTAAATAAAATAAAATGAACTAAAATTAAACCTAAACCTAAAAATTAAAATAAAATTAAACCTAAAAATAAAATAAAAGAAAACTAAACTTTAAAACAAAATAAAAAAAGTATAACTAACTAAAATAAATAAACAATAAATCAACTAAACTAAATAAAAGTAAAAAAATAAACCTAAATAAAAAAAATAAAATTAACTAAAATAAATAAAAAATAAACTAAATAAACCTAAACCTATGAAATTACTTAATTTTAAAAAAACCCTAACCCTAAACCCTAAACCCTAAAAATAATCCTAAACCCTAAACCTACAACCATAAACCCTAAACCCTAAACCCTAAACCCTAAACCCTAAAATAACCCTAAAACCCAAAACCCTACAATTAAACCCTAAACCCTAAACCCAAAACCCTTTAAACCTAAAAAGATAAACTTAAACAAAATAAAACCTAAAAATAATATTTATAAAAAAACCTAAACCTAAAAAAAATATAAATAAAATAAAATAAAAACCTAAACTAAAACCTAAACTTAAACATAAAAATAAAATAAAATAAAAATAAAAATAAACTAAAAGAAAATAAATAAAAACCTAAACTAAACTAAATAAAATAAAATAAACCTAAGAAATAAACATATATAAAATAAAAATTAAATGTAAAATTCAAAAAATGATCCTAAAATAAAATAAAATTAAAACTAAATAAAAACCTAAGACTATAAATAAAAACTAAAAATAAATAAAAAATAAAACTCAAACCCTAAACTAAAAATAAAATAAAGAAAATAAAATAAAGCTAAACCTAAAGTTAAATAAACTAAACTGAAATAAATAAAACCTAAACCTAAACCTAAACATAAACCTAAACTAAATAAAATAAAATAAACTAAAAATAAACCTAAACCTAAACTAAAAAATAAAACCTAAAAATAAACCTAAAATAAAACCTAAAACCTAAACCTAAAATTAAAATAAAAACCTAAACCTAAACTAAAAAATAAAAAATAAAACCTAAACCAAAAAATTATTATAAAAATAAAACTAAACTAAATAAACCTAAATTATAAAATAAAACCTAAACTAAAATAAATTAACCTAAAATAAATAAACTAAACTAAATAAAAAACAAATAAACCTAAATAAAATAAAATAAAATAAACTAAAATAAATAAAAATAAACTAAATAAACCTAAACTCTTTGCTTTAAAAAAAACCTAAATCCTAAACCTAAACCCTAAGCCAAAACCCTTGACTAACCCTAAACCAGAAACCCTAAACCTAAACCCTAAACTCTAATGCTAAACCCTAATGGCTAAACTCTAACCCTAAACTACAAACCAAACTAAACCTTAAACTATAAACCCTAAACTAAACTGTGAACTTAAGCTCTAAACCCTAAACTAAACTTAAACTAAACTCTAAAGTATAAATCCTAAACCCTAAAATAACCTAAACCCTAAACCCTAAACCTAACTAAACCTAACCTAAACCTTAAACCCTAAACTAAACCTAAACCTAAACCTAAACCTAAATTTAAACTAATTAAACTAAATTTAAATAAATAAATAAATAAAAAATAAATAAAACTAAAATAAATAAAACCTAAACTAAATAAATAAACTTAAAATAAATAAATTAAAATAAACGTAAATAAAAATAAAATAAACCAAAAATAAACTAAAATAAAATAAATAAAACTTAAACCTAAAAAAACCTTTAATATAAACCTAAAAGTAAATAGAAAATAAAACATAAACCCTAAACAAAAAAATCCCTAAACCTATAATAAAAATAAAAAAAATAAAATAAACTTAAAGATAAATTAAAATAAACTAAACTAAAATAAATATAACCTAAACCTAAACCTCAAATAAACTAAACCTAAAAATAAACATAATCTAAATAAAAGAAAATAAACTAAAAATAAACTTAAACCTAAATTAAAAAATAAAACCTAAAATAAAAACCTAAAGCCTAGAACTAAAAATTAAAACCTAAACCAAAAAATAAAATTAAAATAAAATTGACCTAAATAATAAACCTAAACCATAAAAATAAATTAAATTAAAAAACCTAAACTAAGATAAATAAAACTATAATAAATAAACTAAAATAAATAAAAATAAAAAATAAACCTAAATAAAAACAAAAAATAAAATAAACTCAAATAAATAAAAAATAAACTAAATACACTTAAACCTACTAGTTTACCTTTTTTTAAAAAAATTCCCTAAACCCTAAATCTTAAATCCTAACCATTAAACCCTAAACCTACAACCCTAAACCCTAAACCCTAAAACACTAAACTCTAAACCCTAAACCCTAAACCCTAAACCCTAAAACCCTAAACCCTAAGCCCTAAAACTCTAAACCCTAAACCCTAAACCCTAAACCATAAAACCTACAACCCTAAACCCCAAACCCTAAACCCTAAACCCTAAACTAACCCTAAACCTAAACCCTAAGCTAACCCTAAACCCTAAGAATGGGCGTAACTTTGATGGGTGGAATATAACCATCAACCAGTTATCATCTATCATTGGAGCAGGCGTAAGTGGAAGTTATCACAAGGGTGGTGGGGTCTGAGGTGTTGGTGGAAATGGAGGTGGTGGTTGGAGCATGTTATGGAGGCGGAGTGATGAAGGTTACAACTGGTGGTGGCGGGGAGAGGTCGGGATATGATAATCCCACTACTGAGAGTGGGTGGTCTGATGGGAACTAGAGAAACTAATGAACGACCGATTCAATCAATTGCTTATGAAATAATGCCTTTATAATAGAGATGGCCTTACTTATCTAGGTTTTTTGATTTGCTCTGGGTGCCATGCCCATACCACTTGTGTCTCAAAAAATTTGGCTTGCTACTTGGTTAATGAAATAAAAAATAAGTAATATTGAATATGAATTTGTTCTTTTTATAAAAAAAACCTTAAACCCTAAACCCTAAATCCTAAACTAAAACTTAAACCCTAAACCTAAAGCCTAAACCCTAAACCCTAAATATTAAACCCTAAACCCTAAACCCTAAAAACCCAAAAAAAATAAAAAAATAAAAAAATAAAAAAAAATAAAAAAAATAAAAAATTAAAAAATTAAAAATAATAAAAAAACAAAATGAAAACAAAATAAAAAAAATAAAAAAAACAAAAAAAAATAATAAAAAATAAATAAAATAAAATAAAAAAAATAAAAAAAAAACCCTAAAAACCCTAAACCCTAAACACTAAACCCAAAATCCAAAACCCTAAACTTAAATCCCTAAACCCTAAACCCTAAACTTAAAACCCCAAAACCATAATCCCTAAACACTTAAACCTACAACCCAAAGCCCTAAACCTTGAACCCCAAACCCTAAACCCTAAACCCTAAACCCTAAACCCCAAACCCTAAACTAACCCTAAACCCTAGGTCCTAAATTAACCCTAAACCCTAAAACCTAAAATGACCCTAACCCTAAACCCTAAACCTTGAATAAAGATGTCATTAGGAGTAGATCTAAAGAATGACCTAATCCTAACATAGTTATGATAGCTAAAGAAAATGCCTTAAAGAGACTTTCCCTTGACTATTAGATATTTGAATACCCTAAACCCTAACCCTAGATCATATTATAATACAATATATTATAATATAATGTAGCATCATATATTTAAGCATGTAGTGATGTGTTTTTGGATGTTATAAGATCTTTTGTTATGTTTTAGTATGTTATGGTATTGTGCCCTATAGTCTATATTAATATAATTCATAAAAATATTAATTTAATAAATTAGATAATGAAATTTATTAAATTTAAAGTGGGAATTAGGTTGTAGTACCAAAGGTGTGCTACACCACTTGTAGTATAAAAAGTAAGATTTTATGTTCAAAATAAATATTATATGTTAAAATAGTATAACATCATATATCATACTATGTTATTCACGATTTCAAAATCTTTTAGTAATTTATAATCATGTAGCTGAGCCTACACTAGAATTATTTATAAAAATGTTGATTTTGACTTAAAAATGGTAGAATTTGGCCAAATTCTTAATAAGTAGAACATCAAATCATACTATATTATTTCAATTTAAAATATGTAAGTGTTGCAAAAAAAATATATAGTTTTTATTATTTAGACTAATTTAATGATTCTATTATATTAAGCAATCCCTTGTGATGTGATATAGCACACACCAAGAAGCAACACCAAAATAATGCTATTTTGTATCGTTTCTAATAAAAAAATAACAATTTTACATCCAGAATGAACAATATTCATATTTTGAGAAAAGTTTGTTATTTTTTCCTTTTAAGTGATTCTAATGAGGTGTAATGTTAGACAATATATTATATTATAGCAAATTATAATATAACATCATATATTATAATATATTATAGTGTGTTAATTCACACTATAATATGTTTAGCATGATATTGTATAGTTAGTTTGAGCCTGCACCATCACAAATCATAAAATGCTGATTATAATGTTAAGATGATGTAATTTGAATGAATACATTGTTAGGCTTTTGGTTGAATTATTAAAGGTGTGCATAAGAGAAGAAATAAGATTTGATAAGAATTCCATGTCAAGGACATGGAGGGAGATTCCCTAGGGGATAATACATGCATTGGACATGACATGTGAGGGATCTATGTCGACAACATAGAAGAAGAAACTTTGTTGGGGATAAGGTTTGAATTTGATTATATGATTTATGGAAAGATAAGAGAATCTATAATCCACTAAGGATTAAGATTGAAATGACTTTAATTAAGTTTGTTTTAATTGATGTGAAAGCATATCTGCTAGAGATATGGACTCGAGTCATTAGGGATTGAGTAAATGAACCATCCACTAGGGAAGCAGGTACGAGCTATCCGCTAAAGATTGGGATTTGAGTTTGATTTCATAGATTTATTTGGGGATGTATCCGTTGGAAATAAGAGTTTGGTTGGATTTCTTTGATTTAGACTCTATTAGGGGTGTTAGTTTAATATCGCTCCACTAGGTAGGTTGGTTTTTGAATTTTATTTATTTGCTTAACTTGTTTATATATGATTTGGGGCTCCACTAGGAAAAATTAGATTGGGTTTAATTTAATCAGAGTTAATGCATGGACCTTATCGGTGTGCGATGAACCCACTGAGAAGGGGTTATATCAACTTTGACTTACCTCATGTTTACAAATCCAAAGGGATAGTCTACCAGCTATGAGGTAGAGCTAGCTAACCTAAAGGGTTGCCTTTCAGTGTGTAAATGTTGTGCTAAGAAGAAGGTGTAGTAGACTTACATCTTCTAAAGTGACAAGCAACCACTAGGGTGACCTATTGAATGCACAATAAATCAAACCTCACCTAGGGTGACTATTGAATTAATGATGTTGGGGACTTATCAACTCAAAAGTAGTCAGGATTAATTTTATCTTAATTTCATGTGATTTGAAATGGTTTATTTGGTTTAGTTTTATTTCAAATCGAGGGCATATTTGCTAAGGATGTGATCTAGGTCAAGTTTAATAGATTTAATTTATGGACCATTTCATCGATGGGCTATATATGGACTTATCCTATCTCAGATTTATAAATCCAAAGGGATAGTCTACTAGTTGTGGGGTAGAACTATCCAACCTAAGGGGTTTCCTTTTAGTGTGTAATAGTTTTGCTATGAAGAAGGCATAGCAGAATTACAACTTCTAAAGGAAAAAACCGCTAGTGACCTAAGAACAACAATAAATCGAACCCAACTTATGGGTGGCTACTAATTTAATGTCATTGGGGACTTATATCAACTCAAGAGTAGTCGACAATTCTTATAGGGAATTTTACTGACACTGCCCTAAATATAGGATGCCTACTTGGGAAAAGGTATTGCTAGGGGTGTCCTCTTAATCCATAAGTGAATATATATTTTATTTATATTTTTACATGGACCTATTGTTGTGTGAGGGACCACACTAAGTAAGGGCTATGTTAGCCTTGACCTATCTCAGATTTACTAGACCAATCAGAGAATCTGCACATCTATAGGATGGATTCTCCAACCATAAGTGTGGTTACTATGAAAGGGGAACTGTCCAATCTGATAGTAACCTGGGTAGTGTTTAAATGGGGTTGAGAATGATGTGAAACAAATATAGTGCCCATAAGGGAGGTATTGTTAGGGGTGTTATCCTGAGCCTTGGAAAAGAAAGCCTCTAGATCCAACCAACCAAAGGTGTATCCATCAACATGAGTGGTGTATCTATCAGCATAGTGAGAATCAACCAACCAAATGTTCTTGCCAATGTGCAACAATCAATCTAGAAAGAAAGCATATAGGCTTACAACTTTCAAAGTAACTAATCATCGATAGTCACGATTATTCTATCGACCTAGAGTTACACTAAGGAGGGAAAGGACTTAAAAAAGCAAAGAGGGAAGGAGCTAGGGTCTTATCCTAAAACTCAAATATACTTGACCCAGTTAGTGGACAAAGGCTAATCCAAGAAAAAAAAAGCATAGGAAATTCACATCCTCTTAAATGAAGCCAACATAAAGTAGCTTACTAGATACCTACCAAACTAACAAGGTGCTCATCGGTGAAGTTGCCAAGGGAGAAAGTGTAGCATCCCTCCAAAGCAAGTGGATGAGGGACACACAAGGTGGTAGCATGCACCAGAGTTATTGTGTGAGTGTAGCGTTATCCCAACTCAAAGTAGCCCAAGATAAAAGATATGTGTTTATTTTGTATGTTTTTGTGTATTTTCTATTTATATTATGTCTATGAAGGATAGGATGCCACTTTGGTTCTCACCTACCCTAAACACATCATGGATCACAAATAAGAATACTTTCAACATGGAAGAGATTGAATTCAAAATGGAATTTTCATTGATGATAATTATTTTCAAACATGATTTGTAATATTTTTTTAAGTAGAGCATGTTGATTGGAAGCATTGAACGCTCTCTTATGATTAATAAGCTGATAAGATCCTCTTTTGTAGGCCTTCTCTATTGAAAAGGGCCTTCCCAAGTGGGTTCAAACTTGACTCCCATCTTACGATGGGCAACAACCAGTCTCCTTAGAACTAAAATAAGCTCTCCTACTTGAAAAGCTTTAGGACGGACCAACTTGTTGTGAGCTTGAATTATTTTATCTTTGTACAACTTGAGATTTTGGCATGCCCACAGGATTCTCTCCTCCAAACCTTCGAGCTCTTCTAACAGCAACTTGGCATTCTACTTTGTTGTGATCTTGCTATGCACAACTATCCTAAGAGATGGGAGTTTGACTTCTAATGGTAGAATGGATTCAGAGACATACACTAAAGAGAAAGGAGTAGACTATGTTGGAGTTCTATATGTGGTGTGGTAGGCCCATAAGGCTTTAACTAACTACTCATGCCATGATCGCTTATTATTGTCGAGTGTCTCCTTCAGTATTTGGATGATAGTTTTGTTGAAGACTTATGCTAAGAAATTTTCCCTTGGGTAGTTGATGGTAGACTATCTCTAATCTATGTTATGTCTCCGGGGAATGTTTTTTTATCTCGCACTTTGAATGCACAACGATATAATTCATCGAGGCACTCCAAACCTATATCATATGGTTCCTAAAAAATTAGAGAACATGCTTAATAGTGACCTCTAAGTGAAATCACCTTGCCCATTTGGAAAAGTAAGAGTAGCTATGATGAACTGATGACCCTTAAAAAAATGAGGATCAATTAGACCCACGGACATCTAACACGAATGGCCATGAGGCCAATGTAGGATGTAAAATGTTGGGTGGCTAGTGTAGGACCACACCATGTATTTGACATTGGTGTCATCACCTAGTTGTATCCATGCAATCTTTGATCATTGATGGCCAATAGTATCCTACTCTCTTGATGTTGGCTTTCATCTTCGGACTGGATTGGTTAGCTCCACATAATCCTGAGTGTACCTCGGTTATGTTCTTATGAGCTTCGTGCTTTTCTAAATAATGTAACCATATATGATCGATAGACTGCCAGTATAAGACACCATCTACAAGAGCATAGGAAAGTGCTCTCTGCTTTAGCTGATGGGCTTGGGACTTCTCTTGAGGTACTTTGCCTTTATTTAGATAATCCATGAATGGTTGCCTCCAATCTAACTCCTCATCCTTCTTAGCAATGGCAACCTCCCCTTCAAGAGAGTACTTTTTGATGAGTTTAATATAAATAAAGGATAAGACTTATCTATTTTGGACCTTTTATTGATATAAACTCATCCTCCAGACATGCCAACTCCTTGGTAAGCTTGGCTAAACAATACATTATGACATTTTCTCCTCAAGGAATCTATAAATGGTTACCCTGTGGATTTGGGCCAACAACTCCATGGTGTACTTGTGGTAGTGATGGAGCTTAGGCTTTATAACCTTATAAGACCCAATGATTTGGTTGATAACTAACTGAGAATCCCCAAAGATGTTGATGTTCTAGATGCTTGGAGTAACAGCTAACTCCAGACCAGCAACCAAAGCCTCATATTTAGCTTCATTATTTGTACAAGGATTGGAAAGATGATATGATATTTTGTTCACATCGCAGCTCAGTTAAGAGAACTGTTCCTACCCCTCCTTTCTTGGAATAGTAGATTATGGTTCTTCTCTTTGAGAGGAAGTTGCACCATCAAAGTACATCTCCTAGTGGTGAATGCTAGTATCCCTAAGTTCATGATTTGTTCATCGAGAGATCATCACTGTAGAGAGTCGCAGGAAGTGGGTGTGCTAAGATATCCTAATGCTTATCCTTTCACCACACGAGGGGTACAAAGGTAAAGTTAAACTATGAGAGGATCATGGACCATCATGCTAACCGTCCAAATACCATTGGCCATGTTATGAGATATTGTAGTGGATTGATCCTAGAGATTAAGTTCACCTTATAAGGAAGCATGTAGTGTCACTTTTTGGGAAGCAAAAAGCTAGGTAATGCTTCTAAATGGGTGGATAATTAGCCTCAATAGTGATTAGATGATGGTTGAGGTAGTATAGTGCATTTTTCTTCCCTTCATCA